>CM038011.1:102-2500102 GCA_021234005.1 Nephelium lappaceum
ATTGTCTCAAATTAAAATTTATGATTAAATGATTTTTAGTATAGTAAATGAGTTTCTTTATTAAATTAATAGTTATTATTGAAACCTTAAATGGGTTGTTCTAAAAAAATTATCAATTATTATTAAAGCTTTATGTGGGGTCCTTCTCTCAAATCAAAACCTATTATTGATACCTTAAATGGAGATTGTTCTTTAAATTAAAGTCTAGCATTTAAAAGAATTTTAGTAATTAAATGTGTTGTTCTGTTAAAGTAATGTCTACTAGTTAAACTTTGAATGGTTCATTCTTAAAAATTGCAAATTATTGTTGAAACCTTAAACAGAGTCATTCTCTCATATTAAAATCTATTATTTAAATGAGTTTTGGAATTTAAATGTTTTGCCCTGTTAAATTAATGGCTATTATTGAAACTCTATATCGGTTGTTTTAAAAAATTATCAATTATTATTGAAAATCTAAATGGAATCGTTTTCTTAAATTAAAATCTATTATGAATACCCTAAATGGGGTTATTCTCTTCAATTAAAAGTTAGTATTTAAAAGATATTTAGTATTTAAATGTGTTGCTTTATTAAATTAATCATTATTATTAAATCCTAAATGGATAGTTATAAAAAATTGACGGTTACTATTGAAACCCTGAATGAGGTTATTCTCTCAAACTAAAATATATTATTGAAACCTTAAATGAGATCATTATCTCATATTAAAATCTATTTTTTAAATGAGTTTGAGTGTTTAAATGTGTTGCTCTATTAAATTAATGACTATTATTAAATCTATATGGATCGTCATAAAAAATTGCTAATTATTATTAAAACCCTAAATGAAGTCATTCTCTCACATTAAAATCTATGATTGGACCCTAAATGGTGTTATTTTCTGAAATTAAAATATAAACGATTTTTAGTATTTAAAATATGTTGTGCTATTAAATTATTGTCTATTATTGAAACCCTAAGTGGATCGTTCTAAAAAATTATCAGTTATTATTGAATCTCTAAATAGGATCATTTTCTCAAGTTAAAATCTATTATTGAAGTCTTAAATAGGGTAATTCTCTTAAATTAAAATATAATATTTAATAGATCTTTAGTATTTGACTGTATTGCTTTATTAAATTAGTAGCAATTATTATAAATGGAGCGTTTCAAAAAATTACCAATTATTATTAGAGATGTTATGAAAAACCTTAAACTTTTGGATTAAATTTTAATGGTTATTAATCAACCTAGTGATTATATACAAACTATAGAACAATAAGATATTCGAAATAAAATAAAGAAGAATTTTATTATATTGGTTAATATCGATTAAATTGGTGAGCAGTA
This sequence comes from Nephelium lappaceum, assembly GCA_021234005.1. Taxonomy (NCBI): domain Eukaryota; kingdom Viridiplantae; phylum Streptophyta; class Magnoliopsida; order Sapindales; family Sapindaceae; genus Nephelium; species Nephelium lappaceum. The sequence continues at coordinate 1,435 of CM038011.1, forward strand.
ATATTTCCACCTCTCTAAAATTGTATGTGCACACTTTTAGTAAGTACATACTCTCACATATTTTCTTTAAAAATGTAAATTTATTTAAATAATAATTTTAGCTAAATTTATTTATAATTATATGTTACAATAAAATTAAAGAAATAATTCTAATGTATTAAATGAGTTTTAACTATTTATTATAATTTTTTTTTTTAAATAACAATTAATGGGGTGTACGTTTGCGTGCCGTTTTAGTGGGTGTGAATACTACTCCAGTCCATTAGGATTCCCGTATTTGGGCCCAAATAGGATGTGATTAAGCCCAACTAGTAGCAGAGCGAGGAGAGATGCTTCTTAGGAGAGGAATGAGACAAGAGAACGTGGCAGCGGCAGATTGGTTCTCTCGCGCAACGGCTAGCTCAGGATTTCCTGCAACGGCTATATATATATATTAAATAGGCTCCGCTCCTGGGTTACAATTCACGTTAACTCTCTCTTCATTTTCAGTCACTCTCTCTATCTACTTTGTGTTTGCTTTTTTAGGGTTTTAAAAGACGTATTTGATCTCTTCTTCTTCTTTCTTGATAATGCAGTTGAGGCCTCTAAGCGCAATCTTCTGTTTTTCTTGTTTCAGTTCTGGCTTCTCTTTGAAAGTTGCCGATTAGGAGGACGGCGAGGAGGATTTGTGAGAGAAGGTCAAGTGGAGTCGTTGTTTCACATTCAGGTAATGTGTTTCCTTTTAATCGAAGTTTAATTATATGATTCTAATTGTAGTGAAATTGACTGCATTTGTTGTTATATTAGAAATCCGTGAGCAAGGGTGTACATGTGATTGTAGTTGTTGTTGAATTGAGGTATTTGGGTATTCTATTAGGTACTGTTGTTTTTGTTTGGATTATAACAGAATGGAGCCTGAGATTTCGTGATGGAACATCACTGGGTCTTTTTAATGGTTCGTGTATGACAACCCATACGGGGTTTTTCTTCTTGTATGTTTCCCTTTAGTTATACTTTGGTTCGTTGATGAATTTGATGGTCAGAAAAGTTGTAAAAGATTTTTCTATTTTATATGTTCACCTTTAATCAGTTCCTCTCAGGCTTCTTTTACTTTAACCATTGTTTTACTGGATTTCACAAATCCTAGAATCTTCCTTAAGTCAAATTTGGGTATTTGTTGTTGTTGAATTGAGGTATTTGGGTATTCAATTTTACTTGAAGGAAGGAAGGAGAAAGAAGGAGACGGGAAGAAGGAGAGAGGGACGTGAAGAAGGAAGAAGGAACGAGAAGGAGTGATGGCGACGATTTTTGTTGTGTGGGTTTTGAACAGGCAGAGAAGGAAGGAGACTTGAATGGCTGGAGCCGCGGAGGGGTTGAACGGCCGCCACGACGATGGAGGCGTTGAATGGCTGGGACTCTCTTTCTCTGTCTCTCTGTCTCTTCTCACCTCAACCATCCACCCATGCCCTAATCTCTCTACACTATCTCTGTTGGGTATCATCACTGTCTATGGTCCGTTTTCAAAGCCTATATTTAAATTTTCTACTCTATTCTAACTTTTTTTAATTTCAATTTTGTCTGTTTTTTATTCTCTTCATATTGCAGCGTTTCAGTTGATTTGATCCGAGAGACATGAAGCAAGACTTAGATTTCCCGCTGGGGGTTAAGTCCAAGCTAGCGAGTTCACTCGATGGATGGAGCCTCCACTCAACTAGGTTGAGAATGGGTTGAGTATAAGTTGTATGCCGAGCTTTTACCGTTCTTTTGTTGCTAAGAATTAAATTGATTTCTGTTTCTAATTTTGACCTGATTTGATTATTAAATCCTAGCTGCAAAGCAGCAAGGGTTCTATCGTTAATCGGGTCAATCCTATTTGGTGGTTTCTTCTTGCTTTCCTAACTACTGTTCTTCTCTTTTTCCTCTTTTTTCTATGACTTTGCAAAAGAAATGTCCCTTGTTAATTATTTCTCCAGTTTGTGGTGATTAAATTGTTGGTCAATTTGGGGAAAGTCCATTACGATTGTTGAAGACTTTGTTGTCGTTGAGTTATACCTTTCATCTTTGATTTTGGCATCAACATTTGTGATATTATTGAGTACTAGTAATTGAGGAGTCTGAAAAAATGCATACCAATGAGTTTGACTAAATTCACTGCATGACAGCTTGTAGTTACATTGCCATTGCCTGTGCTTTGAGGCTTGCAGTTTTAGTTGAGTTGTAATTCTGCAAAGGTTCACCAGAGAGTGTAAGAATTGCTTGTACACTCTTGATGTCAGATGTAGTTTGGGTGACCAAAAAAACATCATTATATGCATATTCTTTGATACTGTGTCCATGTTTCCCTCATTTTCAATATAATGAATTTGCAGAAGTTGTTTCCTTGAGAATGGCATCGCTTAGTGCCTATGTTAGTTTTTCTTGGGAAAATACGTCTATTTAGCTCTATCAATGATCTGCCCACCATGTTTGAGGTTGTAACAAAAAGGAAACCTGTAAATGATAAGCCCAGTGTGGAATTGGATAGTGGCAGTAAATCTCATGGCAGCGTTAAGGTTTGAGGGATCAAACTTTGTTTGGAACTTCTTAATTTTTTTCTGTGAGATTTGAAGATTCAGTGTAGTATAATGAATTCTTTGATTGTACTACATTGAATCTTCAAATCCCAGTTGATTAGTTTTATGGGTGGGGCTGTGATTGTTTTCTTAATGAATCTCAACCACATTGAGAATTCTCAACTAGCTGGTTGGGTTGAGAATTCTTAACCAGCTGGTTGAGAATTGGTTGAGAATTCTTAACCAGCTGTTTTGTTTGGAACTTGAATCAGAACCTTGATGAGCTTTTTATTTTAAGTAATGTTTTCTTGTATTGGGGTTGAATTTGCCAAATTAGGATGAGATCCCATGACTTTTTCCTTTAATCGAAAATAGCATATAAAAGTCAGTTATCTGCAGCTTCTGCATATGTCTTCTTTTCATTTCCTTCCCTAACTGTTCACATCTCCTTGCAGCCTCTTTGCATGGAGTTGTATTCAATGCATGCTACAAACTTCTTTGTCCCCTCTTTTCTTGAAGCAATTAATGAAAATGCAGTGGAAAGTTTTAAGAGACTAATGACTGAACTCTCTCCAGGAATTTATACATTTGAAATGCTTCAGCCACATTTTTTGGTGAAATGTTGTTATCTAAGGTAGATTCTCTTTCTTGTTAATTGGCCTGTAATATTATATCTTTTTCCTTGTATTTTAGTTTCTATATTGTCTAATCAGCTTCTGATTGCTTAGGTCGATAACTTTGAAAGATGGGTTCACAATACAAAATTCAGAATCATGCCACCAAACACAATGAATAAATTTGGAGCTGTTCTTGATGATTTTGGACTCGAAAGTATGCTTCACTGGTTGATGAATGATTTAAGTCCTATATCCAAAGTTAACTCTCTAATTCTTATTAATATGGTAATAAGACATTAAAACATAAGTTGGAAGAATGAAATTAATAGTTAATTCATAACCTCATTTTTATGCTTTGTGTTGCTTTATGGTTTTCTTTCCTGACTTTGGTGGATCCACACTGGATTCTCATCATGGTTCTGTTGCTTTATAGTTAATTTTTGCTGCATCCTTGAAAGTTTGTTAGTGTATTGTTTGTCTATTCCAATTGCTACGTCTTTGCTCTTGGATGGATTATACCGTACATGAAAGGCAAATGCAGTGACCCAAAAGAAGTTCTACCATATTGAACGGCAAATGCAGTGACCCAGCTCGATCAGCAGCTCCAAGGTCTGAGGCGTCGCGTTGTTCCTGTTATTCAAATACTCCGTCAACGTCCTCATCATCAACAACATGGAGCCGGTCAAGTACTGAATGAAATTGATCACATAAAAAAAATAAAAATAAAAATAAATTAAAAAACCAAACATATCAAAAACAAATAATTTAAAAAAAAAAACAAACAAACAAGCTTATTTCTTGTTTACATAGGCTCCAAACCCCCAACAGTGAGAAATCACTTTCAACTACTTGTTCTTCTGACATCCCAACTATCAGAAAGCAATCTTGTTCTTCAAAAAGCTGCTCTTTTCTGTGCTTTGTTAGTTTCTGGAGGTGGGTCTTATTTGTACTTCCTTTCTTTTGAGTATTCATGCTGTGGAGTAGCGGAGGAGGCAGATAAAGAGCGGCAAGAAGCAAGAATGGCGAGAAGCAAAGCCAGCTCCACCTCCAGCAACACTAATCGCACCAGAGGAGAAACACTCATTGCTGATTGTGGTGTCTGTCATAGACCCTGCAGTTACTTTATGTCTTCTGGTCGCACCAGCATCTCTAACAGTATGCTCTCTCTCTCTCTCTCTCTCTCCCCCCCCTTCGTTTCCTCAATTTTTCCAATTTGATGATTGCAAAATTGCAACTTTAGGCTGATTAGTTCATTGTTTGTTGTCACTGGTAGATTTTTTATTTTTTGTTTAAAAATAAATAAATTTGTTGTTTTTATTTTGTTTTTGCAGTTTTGTGGGTGTATGGTGTTACGGCTGATGACTAACAAGGTTGGTTGGTGCAGTTTGTTCAAATCGAAAAGTTTCTGTTTTTGTGTGTTTGAATTGTTGGAAAGGGTGTGTAATGTTTGGAGCTTGGTTGTTGTTGGGTTGTCAATGTGGGGTCAGATTTTGTGTCAGTTTTCGCTTTCTTTTTCAATTTGCTGTTGTGGGTTTTTTTTGGCTTAAACCTTGGCATGATTGTGTGGCTTTGTTATTGATTTAGAGGTGATACTTTTGCCTTCATTTGTGATATGGATTGAAAACTTCCAATCTAGGGTTTGGGATATAGTCAATTGAAGTTTGTTTGATAGACTGGTTACAATGTCCTATGTGATTTTAAGCATTTTGTGTAGTTGAAATATGTCCAGTAGTTTGGTTACTGTCAAAGGTAGTGAACGTAAGGTGATTGTTTTGCACCTTCTTTTGAATGTTTTTCTGACACTGAATTTGAACTGAACAATGTTTCTGTCTGTGTTATGATGTGCAGTACCTGAGGTGTATGATACCTTTTTCAAATCTTGTGTTCTTTTTGCTATTTTAAGGGTATGCTTGTGACTATTGTGAGTGTTTGTCATTTTATTGGTTCATGTATGAAAGTGAACCCCTCCAATTGTGCATTCCATTTGCTGCCAGACAATGGATGGCATTTGGAATCTGCTTATGATGTGGCACAATTGAATGCATAAATTTGCGATGAATATTTCTTTATTTTCTAGTTGAAATTAGTGGCAGTATCCTAACTTTACAGAAACTACATTATTAACTTTAGTCTCATTTTTTGTTGGGACTAAGATTTAGATGAGCAATATATCAAATATGGGTTTGCTTGTGCCTGTGTTAAACTTATTCTGTTGGATTGGCCACAGTGTGGTCATATTCTCTCTGTGTCTACCTGACATGGCATGGCTGCTTGGGTCGTATTTGTTGATTAATCATCTGTAGATTTATTGTTTATCAGTCCTTGGTAAAAGTCTGGTTGGTTATGGTTTTATGAAATTTTCTTGCTTATGTTTTTTTCAGGTCAAATGCCACAGCCCTGTTTTTGCAACAAGAGCTACTACAAAAAGGCTCAGATTGCCTGTTTATGTGATATAAATATCAAAAGAGGTCATTTAAATGTTTCAGGCTAGAGATTTTAGAACTGAATTGATGTGAGGAAAAATGAAGATTGGATGTTTTAACAGGCTGGAATAGTCTCACCATATGTGGGTCATGATTTTTATTATGGAAATAAAGGGAGCCTCATTCATTATTTGACTTATGCAGATTTTTATTTATATGAAAATTTATAGATTATTTGACTTATACACTGCACATTACAGGGAAGTAGAATGCATGAGAGTAGCTAGGAAGATTTAGGTTACAATTATGATGTTGACATAGTTAATAGGTTGGCTACTGTTTTATAGTAAAATGATATGTCAAGATGGGTTCTGATAGTATACTTGAGTAGTATGGTTAATAGGGTGGTTATGGTCATTAGATGTAATCCAAAGGTCCACAAAAATTCATGGTTTGAAAAGACAAAAATTAAAAACTAAAAGAAGATAAATTAAATTTTCTTATAATTATACAATTCCTGTACATTGGCTAAAATTTCTCATGTTATTCAACATTTTGTTAGTTGGAAATGTTTATTTGTATAATTAAATTTTAGCCGCTTTTCTTAAGTAATCCAAAACTCCTCACATCTTTTTGTTTTCTCTTTTCTGTGGTTGCAGATTCTGTTTCGCATTTTATACCTTATTAATTTGGCAGTCATCTTATATGTGAAGATTGATGTGGCATGAAATACCACCTCTGTGTAGTGAATTAATTTTTTTATTTCCATTGCTAGAAGACTGCTTGCTATTGATGTGTCTTCAGTAGTAATATATAAAGATACCCACAATCAAATTGAAATATAATCCCATGAAAGATTAAAGCAGGTTTATAACGAAAACTTTGACCAATTGATTATGTCATTCAAGAACAAAATTATAAAGAATTTTGACCCATTGAATATATGATAATCAAGAACCAAAATTATCATAAGAATGATATTAATGTCACTCCCAAAGCATAGATAAGAAGGTGAGAGATGAGTCATGGTTTTGATAATCACAAACATAGTTTCATTAGATCACATGTTCATGAATGAACGAAAGAGATGATTCACTCTCTCAATTAAACATAATTAGCTGCATCTTCATTCTTCCTCCTTTTTACTTAGGGTTACAAACCTTTTTATAGGCAAAAAAATAAACAAGTTTTGGAACATAATTAATTACTAAACAAAAAAGTCTAAATTGTAAAAGTAAAATCTTAGAAAATATAACCAACATGGAAAATAAATAATCCTAAAAAAATAACCTCCTAAATAAAAGATTGGTGACATTAAACTTTCAATATATTTTGAATCTCCAAGATTTGCTATATATGCGTTAAATTATGAAGGTCTTTTGAATTTTAAGATTTGCAAGATATTTTGAATAACACAAAAGTGACCCATTGTAGTTTAGGCTCAAATCTTGCTTGCTTTCTTGAATTCTACCATTCCCCCGTTCTTCAAAACGATTTGTCCTCGAATCGTCACCCATCTTTATTGTCATTCGAAGACGTGATTGAAACCTGAAAATAATGTTAGAAAATCTTTACAACACTCTCTCACGTGCTTGACACACTTTTTTTTTTTTTTTGTGCTCCTCTTATTTTTTAATCAAACTAGAAAAAAAAAATCAAATAAGTGGATGTAGAAATAGACTCGAAACAGACTTGATATGCTTGCTATTGATGTGTCTTCAGCAGTAATATATAGGCAAAATTGCATTTATTTTAGCAAAATGAAGTCTACTTAAAAAGAAGAGTTGTTAGATTTTGTTCGTAGGTGAACAAAAGTTTGCTTTTTATGAGTAGGATATCATATTAGGGCCTAGTTACCTGTGCTAAGAGCATGCAGAGGCCCCATTATGGATTTATGCTAACCACCCAATTTCATACTTGTCGGTTATTGCAAATAGTGAAATTGAGCTTATCTATTGCATGTGGTTAGATATATTGCATTTTATTAGGGCATTACTATTGGCTTGGCATGTACTGGTTTTATTAGGTACGCGTTAATAGTAGGCTTATTCTGTGAATTATTTTGCAAGACTTCTGTTAAGGACACCTTCATAGGAAAACAATATAGGGAAAGGGATGCATAAATCTTTTCAATTATTTTTCCTTTATTTTTGGAGTCTTGTTTGGTCTTTAATTTTCTTTATTTTTAATATTTTATTTCCTTATTTTATTTGAGCCTTATTTTGGTAATTATTTTAATTCAGGATTTCCTGAATAGGCAACATATAATTTGTATCCTTGTTGAAGTTTTTCTCTTGCTATAAAAGAGAGAGTCATGAAATAAAAAGATTATTAAGAGTTTGCAATAAAAAGGTTAATGAGAGTTTTTGGATGATCTCTTAAGAACAAACACCCAGTTTACCTTTCAAAATAGGTAAACTGGGTGTTTATTCTAAGAAAAACAAGAACGTGAACAAAGGGAATCAAAAAGATTTCCCTGTGAATCGACCTGTGACGAGATCCTATTCACAGGACCATAACAAATTGGCATTAGAGCCTGTCGGGCAATTCTGATAAGTTGGCGCTTAAAGTGCAAGACTTAGACCAGAGGATAGACCAAAGGATGATGGGGTCGAACCAGAAGGTGGGCCAAGAGCTCCGTGACTTGCGTGATTCTGTCATAGCCATACAACGCCTATTGGAACGACAGTCTACCGGCAAGGAAAAACACACTGAACTCGATACTGGCTCTGAAAGTATCAACCACAACCGGTGGGGACAGCCAATGGAACAGCAAATCATGTCACAGGTAGGCCGCTCCGGCAACGCAGTTGTTCCACGGTACTCCAAACTTGAATTTCCTACCTACAATGACAGCGCAGTTGTTCCACCGTTAGGATGGTTATACCGCTGCGAACAATTCTTCCTCAACCAACGAACATGTGAGGGAGACAAAGTTGGGTTGGCTGCTTTCCATGTGATAGGTGAGGCGTAGTTATGGTTCTACCGACTTGAACAAGAGGACTCGAACCTAACATGGGAATCGTTTAAGCAATACTACCTGTTACGATTTGGTCCCCTGTTGAGCAACAATCCTTTAGGTGAGTTGATCAATCTCAAGCAAACAGGTGTAGTTGAAGGGTACCAACGCCAATTCCAGACCTTCCTCGCTAGGGCTACAACAGTCCGCTCCAACCAACAGGTAGATATGTTTACTGCCGGGTTAACGGAGGCATTTCAAGTGGATGTTGAGATGCAAAACCCTCCGAATTTGGTGACAGTAATGAATATCGCCCAGGGCCTTCGAGCCAAAGATGCAGCATAAGAGGGAGATGTTCTTCTTCTTCGTGGACCGCAACTAACACAGTGGTCTCAGCCCCTTCCATTATTTCAGGCAGCGAGCAAAAAGGGGCAGTGGGCACTGCTTCCACTACGTTGAGCGTTGGCAGCACACCTTCACCGTTCATTAAACGGTTGTCCCATGCAGACATGGCTGAACGACGTGCAAAGGGGTTGTGTTATAATTGTGATGAGTCGTATTCAATGGGGCATAAGTGTAAAAAGCTTTTTTGTCTTATGGTGGAGGACTCAAATGATAATTCAGAGCAGCCGGCTATAGTGGATCCTGGTGGGGTTTTTCCCTAAAACAACTTGAGAAAATGCACTCCACTCTCAAGAGTTTTAACCTAAGTTCAAGCTTGAGGACAAGCTTGTTGTCAAGGAGGGGAGTAATGTTAGGGACACCATTATAGGAAAGCAGCATAGGGAAAGGATGCATATATCTTTTCAATTATTTTCCTTTATTTTTGGGGTCTTGTTTGGTCTTTAATTTTCTTTAGTTTTAATATTCTATTTCCTTATTAAAGTCTTATTTTGGTAATTGTTTTAATTCAGGATTTCCTGAATAGGAAACATATAATTTGTATCCTTGTTGAAGTTTTTCTCTTGCTATAAAAGAGAGAGTCATGAAATAAAAAGATTATTGAGAGTTTGCAATAAAAAGGTTAATGAGAGTTTTTGGGTGGTCTCTTAAGAACAAACACCCAGTTTACCTTTCAAAATAGGTAAACTGGGTGTTTATTCTAAGAAAAACAAGAACGTGAACAAAAGGAATCAAGAAGATTTCCCTGTGAATCGACCTGTGACAAGATCCTATTCATGGGATCATAACAACTTCCCTGCTGTCTTAAGTGAGGCCAACTTAGAGCCCCTTGACCCTAAGGTTCTATTGAAATGTACTCCCTCTTGGTGTTTATCTTTTTGTGTCTCTGGAGATATTCCCAATCTTCCTCATTTTCAATGTTTATTTTCTTCTCTCACACCCATTTATATGCCTATTTCTTTGTATGCGGAGCATCTATTGTAAGGTGCAACTCACTTTGTCAAAGTGAGGTGCTTCATAGTTTAGTGTACATTTACTTTGTTATTCTTAGCATTCTTTGTTCTTAACATGTATGGCGGCTTCCATGGTAGGCTCTTAGCCTGCTTTCTCTTTCAAAAAGAGTGCACTCAATCTTTGTGCTTCATATGTTTTAACGACTATTTCATCATGGCACTCCTTCGTGCTGCAGTGGCATCACTTCTGTATTAGAGGTGGCATTTGGGTTTGATTAGTTTTAAGTAAAGTTGGTGGTTGTACTTGGTACTTCACTCAAATATCTAAAGTTTATGTGCACTTGTTGTATCATTTAGAACTAAGCATAAAAAGTGAATTAGTGACATCTATTTTTAGTTTTTGATGATGATAAATGACAAATAGCTTATGTTTTTGTTGTGTGATCGTCTACTATGAGAAATTAGAATATATTTGCATTTAAGAATGTTGGTGTCTTAGGCCCTTGCTGTCATGTTCATCTTTACTTGAGGTTTGTTTTGCATCTTTCAACACCATGTGTATTTAAATCATGCTACTTAATGGAACCGATATTTAAAACCTTTTATCTCTCCTTTTCTCAAATCAATTAAGATCTTGTTTCAATTCAAGTCATGGCTAACCAAGAAAAAAGTCAGAATAAGAGGAGGTTAGCTCTCTTAGCCTCCCAAAAAATCATAGCAGGCCTAGAATCGAGAGCTTGTCCTCCACCTTCAATTTGCACTGAACTTGCTTCTCGATCTATCTCTTTTTTCTCCTTATTTCTCTAATCTTTATTTTGTGTTATTATGGTTTGTTTCTTTGTGGTGGCCGGACATTTGTTTGAAGTATTCGACTCGATGATGGATTTTAGCCGATTTTTTTTGTGGTGTTTGGGGTAATTTTCGATCAGTTTTGTGATGGTTGGGCTTTTTGGCTATTGGTGTCCGGTTTTTGTGTGGTGTCTGAAGGTGATGGTTGTGGTTAATTTTTGGTGTTGAGTTATCGTTTGTTTTTGTGTTTATTTTTTCTTTAGGAGGTCATTTTCTCTTTTACACCTTGTATACTATATTCATTTCCTAATATTCATTGTTTAAAAAGCAAAAAAGCATTAATTAATCACAACTTGTAAATTTTTTGTTTTATTTCTTAAGTCATTGAAATAAGGAAGACTTTATTAGGATTTTTTTTTTTTTTCCTTTTGAAAGTCATTAGTATTATTTTTGTTAGTAAATGAGATTGGAATTTTCGATTATTTTAAAAGTTTAGGGCACTGAAAATCGCAGTTCATGTATTTGCCCATGAACTCCAATTCCCTTCAGTTCAAGTTCTTCCTTGGCGGAGCCTCTCTGGTGACAGGGAAGATTTCTAGTCCAATCGCTAGATCCTCACCGTCATTGAAATCTACCATATTACATTTTACAAAACCCTAATAAACCTATTTCTTTTTTTTTCTTTTTTCTTTGTTTTTTTGAAAAATTTCAAAAACTTTTTCCTAAAGTAGGTCCTAAAACCGCTTTCTAGAAAATTGTTTTCAATAATCGTTTCTAGAAAAAGTTATTGAAAAATGTTTACATAAGACGTTTTCAAAAAATGTTTTGAAAAATGATTTGAAAAACGTTTTCAAAAGACGTAGAGTTAACGTTACTTGCACTTTTTCGGTTTTCAGAAATGTTTTGCCTAAAAAAATGTTTTGATTGATGAAAAATGACGTATGAAATTTATGTTTGGAAATAATTATTACCAAGGTTTTCTCCAACCTTAACCTTTCGTTTCTTCACTATTTGGCCTTCCATTACTTGATTGAAGTAGAATAACCACAATCAACACCTGCTTCAATCCATCTCGTCCTTTAAACATTGAAATTAGTGATTATAAGATAGACCATTTGCCTGTCTTGAAGCATTGAACTTTTGCTTCAGTTGACTCTACTTGTTGCATAGACGTTATTAACTAGTTTGTCTTGAGAGGTAAAGGAATGGTTTATGGTGAGTCTTAAGTTAGAAACTTAGTTATAAAGGTAAAACTTGTTGTTTAGGATAAGTCTTTGGGTTGCAATCTTAGCTAAAAGGTAAAAATAGTTGTAAAGGTGCAATAATATGTTTTCGAAGGCTAGTAATGCTTGAGATGGGTTTGTTTGATATGTGCAGATGATCCGTTTATAATTATAGATTTATTAATAGTACCTGAGATGGGTTTATCGATATGTCTGTGATGGAAATCAAGATAGATGGAGAACAACGAGACAATTGGACAACGAGGCAATTGAAAGCAATTGAGCTTAATCTTAAAGGATTTGGATGCTAATTGAAGATAATTGGAGGCAAATTGAAGTTAATTGAGCTTTAAATAATTTGGGCTAAGTTTATTTTAATTGTAATGAGTTTTAAATTAAGTTAGCCTATTTTATTTTAGTTTATATTTTTAGGCTAACACATTATAATTAATTTAAGTCCAAGAGTGTGTTTAGTTAAGCCCAACTGTTAGGGGGGTTTCATATTAGGTTTTATTATGTCTTTGATTATAAAAAGACTTGTAAACCTAAACAAACATATGATAAATGAAAATGCAGCCAATTATGTTTAATTGAGATAATGAATTATCTCTTTTGTTCATTTATGAACATATGAACTTATCAAGCTCTGTTTCTGGTGATCGAAACCATGATTCATCTCTCACATTCTCATCTATGTCTTAGGAGTGGCGTTAATATCATTTTTGTGATAATTTTAATTCTCGTTTATCATATATTCAATGAGCCAAAATTCTTTAATGACATAATTTTGGCTCTTGAATGACATAATTAATGGATCAAAATTTTAATCTGTTTTAATCTTTCTTTGGGTTGTGTTTCAATTTGACTATAGGTGTTGTATTTTAATCTACGGGGTTCGCATCAGTTAGTATCGGAGTTTTGAGAATTAATTCACATTTGAGTTATCAATTTATTTTCTTATTTCAATTTATTTTTATTTATTTAATTATTTTGTCGTATATTAGGGTTTTTTTTTTTAGCTACATATTGGTTATTGTTTGTTTGGCCGAATACCTATCTTTGACACTCAGTCTACCGTCAATTCTCTATATATACTGTTTTGTTTTTTTGTTTCTCGTAGTTCGCAAACCACCACACCATCTATGTTGCAAAGTAAAATAAAAGTGTTTAAAGGTGTATGTTTTTTTATTTCTAAAGATAAGACTATATAGATTGTGTTACATACAGAATGCATACTACATATAAGAAGTTCTTCAAAAATAAAACTAGTTCTATCTACAAATTTAAATTGTCTAACTATACTCCTATATTTTAGGAATAACAATGTTTGAAACTAATTTATCTTTCCACACTCCCCCTCAAGTTGATGAATAAGCATCTTTCATTTCCAGCTTGGATGTTATTTCTTGAAAAACTGCACTTGATAGGCCTTTGGTTAAAACATCAGCTAATTGTCTTTTTTTTTTTTGGAACATAGCTAATTGTCTTTTAGTTGAGATATAAGGTCTTCAAATCAACCCACCTCCTTTATAAAGTGTCTATCCACCTCAATATGTTTCATCCTATCATGTTGAATAGGATTATGAGCAACATTAATGGCAGATTTATTATCACATTAGAGTTTCATAGGCTCTTACCACTTAATTTTAAAGTCATCCAAAATGATTTTCAGTCATAATAACTCGTAAATGCCCTATGCCATTACCCTGAATTTTGCTTCAGCACTCGACCGTGACACCACATGTTGTTTCTTACTTCTCCATGTAACTAGATTACTACAAAGAAAAGTGCACTAACCTGTAGTTGATCTTCTATCAACCATTAACCCTACATAATCTGCATCCGTGTATGCTTCCAATGACAACCCTGAATTCCTTTTGAACAAAATCTCTCTTCCAGGACTAGCCCTTAAATAATGGAGAATACGATAAGTAGCTTGTAAATGCACCTCTTTAGGATTGTGCATAAATTGACTCACAACACTAACAACATAAGCAATGTCAGGACATGTGTGTGAGAGATATATAAGTCTCCCCACTAGCCTTTGATACATCTCTCTATTGACTGCCACATCATCTATTGTCTCTCCAAGTTTATGATTCATATCTATAGGTGTAAACATCGGTTTACTGTCTAGCCGTCTGGTTTCCTTCAACAAGTCTAACACAACACATACTGGTTTTGAGAGAGAAAGATCCCCTACTGTGAGTGAGCTATTTCAATCCCTAAGAAATACTTCAATCTACCAAGGTCTTTAATTTCAAACTCTTTTTTCATACACTGCTTTACGACCTCTATCTCCTTTCCATCACTCCCAATGACTATTATGTCATCAACATACATTAATAGCACTATGACTCCCTTTGAAACTGAATGTTTAATGAACAACGTGTGATCTCCCTAACTTTGCTTGTATCCAGCAGTCAATAACACCCTTGCAAACCTTCCAAACCAAGCCCTAGGTGATTGCTTAAGACCATACAAAGTCTTCTTCAATTTACAAATTGTCCCTGCCTTTAATGTTGACAGACCCCTTTCCCTAGGCGATCTGTTGGCACCCTACGGTGACCCTGCAGCTGGCCCTTTCACTCAACTAAAGGATCCCCCGCAAAGCTAAGCCATATTCTTTCTCAATCTTTTTCGAAAACAGCGGAAACGAGGGGAAATTTTTTTCATTTTTGTTTTAAACCTTTACAAAATGTTTTATAAAAATTTGGGCAGTATCCCGTCTATTTTTCGGACTTTGCCACCCTGTAAATAATAAAATTTAACACTTCTGAAATCATAAAAATAATTTCCCCCAAACTACGGAGCCTCAGGCTCTCATTTTCCAACACAACCACAACCACAATTTCATGCTTCAATTTATAAACTTGTTATAAATAAAATCATATGTCATGCATCAATTTACTTCAAAAACATAATTTAAATCCACAAAAGAATATTTACAAAACATGTGGATATAACAAAATATATACATCACTTAGTATTACACAAAAAGATAATTAGGAAATCACATTAGCACTGACGCCGCGACTGCCTAGTGTCGTCCGGGGGAATCCGCAGCTATGGTACCTGTGCCTGGGAGGTTTGTTTAAAAATACAGAAAACATTGGGTGAGCTTTAGAAGCTCAGTGAGTGTCATAAAGTATCATTTAAAACCATACTTTATAAAAACCTCCCTAAAACATTTTCAAATTCATTTATTTACAATCAAGTTTCATGCATTATTAATATAAAACACATATTGCACGGTTATCAACTTTATAAAGGGATCTCCTATGGTTGCGGGGTTTTTATTCAAAAATCATTTTTCTTTTCATAAACCGAATATGGTCCGACTCCGCTCGAAGGTGTCCAGCCAACCAATCCGGCTCCCGCCAACCTATAGGGACCCGTGACTAATGGCCCACTAGTATGGAGCGGAATCCTGCATCGCTCTTTTCCAGGTCATGCAGCGGAATCCTGCATCGCTACAGAGCAGACTATGTCTCGCTCAGGTAAGCTAGCATATAATATACCTTTCACGTGCATTGGGCTAATCTCTTAAACATGCGACTGACACGACTCTTTGCGGGTATCTCCCGCGGTTAGTATAGTTAATAACATGCTGACACTACTACTCTACCAATGCACGCTTCAGGTACTCTACCTAGACCGTACTCATATGATACTATATGGAAAGCCATAGGTTTTATTTTCATATTTTCAATCCATTTCATATATAAGCAATTCAAAACGAGAAACTATCGTTTCATGAAATCACAAAATCATATCATCAGTTACCGTGCCATTTATCATGTAAATCATATTTCATTTTCATCAAAACATCCAAACATGCATGAAACATTTATTCATGATTCAAATCAACGAAAACATATTAAAAATCAGTTTGACACTCACCTTTAGCTATCACTTCCGGATGACTATCCGGAAGACTCTAAAACTGCGCTCTAGCGTTCTTCCCTTGCTCCACTGAATCGCTCGTCACCTACACAACATATATATACGTAAATTTACGTTCGCGTCGACTTCCGGAAACTCAAAATAATAGAAGTTACATCATCGCCCCTAAGTGACCCTTTTTAGGCGTAACTCTCCATTTTGATTCCTTAATTAAATCTCCGACTTTTATTAACCTCAATACGCCTAATTAAACTCATTAGGGTCATCCGAACTTCCAACGGACGCCAAAAGGGTCAGTTTACAAGATTACCCATTAAACTAGTTTACGCGCATTTTGGTTTCTCTTTGAATCTTTGGTATTTTCTTGGTTTTCTAAACTCCCTATTAACTTCAATCACTTATT
This sequence comes from Nephelium lappaceum, assembly GCA_021234005.1. Taxonomy (NCBI): domain Eukaryota; kingdom Viridiplantae; phylum Streptophyta; class Magnoliopsida; order Sapindales; family Sapindaceae; genus Nephelium; species Nephelium lappaceum. The sequence goes on from CM038011.1 coordinate 17,641, forward strand.
TTTCAACTTGTTTTCACTCAAAAACAACCAACCAACAATCACAACGAAATCCATCTCAAATCAACTTATACACCAACAAAAATCATTATTTTCAAACTTAAATAACTCACCCCTTTTTCTATTGCGTTGACTTCGCTTTGGGGTGGTTTTGGACTGATTTTGGGATGGATCTGAGTTGAGTTTCAGCTGATTTTCTTCCTCCTTTCTTCCTCTCTCTTCCTCTCTCTCTTTTTCCCTTGGTTTCGCTGCGATTCGCCACTGGTTTCACCGCCGATCTGCACGCGTGGAGGGACTGTCTTGGCCGCGGTTCAGCTCCGTTTCATCTCCATTCAGGTCGGGTTTGAGCTGATCTTGGTGTAGGTTGGGATGGAGCAGCTCGTCTCCTCTCTTTTCCGCGCCGATCGGAGCTAGATCGTCGGCTGGTTCAGCTCGGTTCCACGTCGATCTGTCACGGGTTTGCTGCAGACTTGGCTTTGGTTCGCGACGGCTAGATGGTTGCTGTTCGGCGACGGTGAATGGCGATGATGGCTGGTCGGTCGACAATCTTCTTCCTCTCTCCTTTTTCTTTCTTTTCTCTCTTCTTCTTTCTTTTCTCTCTTCTTTCTTCGCGAGAGAGAGACTGGTTCTGTTTGTTGATTTAAAAGTCAACACACATCTTCTTGGCTTCTGTTTCCTCCACATAAATCTCATTAATTTCACTTACACCCTAAAACAATTCCATTATCCTCCCTTAGATTATAGCTTAATCTTACTACGACCACAATTATTAAAAATTATCTTCACTTTAGTCCCTTTTTACATTAAAGATTATTCGATTCCATTTACCATTTTAACTTCCCGTTTAATCTCCAATTGAGTTTAAATCAATTCCTATGGGTTCTCTATAACCTTAAACGTCTCCATAATTCATTTAGGGTCTCTAATCAACACTTAGGGACTGTTCCTGGGAATCCGTACAATAATAAAAATAGAGGGTTTACAAATGTACTGTCATAACCAGGTGATATTTGCATATAAATCTCTTCTTCTAAATCTCCATGTAGAAATAGATTCTTCACATCAAATTGTTGAAGTGTCCACCCAAAATTTGCTGCTAGGGACAGCGGTACTCTTACAATGTTCATCTTAGCAATCGGTGCATGTTGGTTAATTTTTTAATAAACCAAATTTATTAAAACCTTGCAAGTGCACAAATCATTTGACTAAGTATAGCGACAAGCAAGGATTGATCCCACGAGAAGTTGCAACTTACTTTAATTTCAAATTTATTTAAGACCTAAACTAGAACAATTAAAATAAATTAAGAGGACTTTTGGAATTAAATTGAGATTAATGCATAAAATTAAATAAAAGAAAATCAATGAATAAAACTTAGTTAGAACATCCTATCCACCACTAAACAATCTCTCAATTTGCTAAAAAGATTAATAAAACAAATTCATGATAATGCATGATGAAGATATTCACGACAATGTATGATTAACTCATGTCGTATAGATTCTTCCTTAATTAGTATACAAATCGCATGACGTCTACGTAGACGTACGTATTCCTAATTATAACCTAACATGATGTCTACTTAGGTTTAATAATTGAAATCCCATTAAGCACTAGAAGAATATGAATATCACACAAATCCTAGAACATGATGTCTATTCTAGGTATCTATGAATTAATGTCCTCAATTGGTTCATAAGCAATTGATTGTTGCAAACAAAAAATATACCAGTATGATGTGCGGTTTATATTCTCACAACATAATCTTAAAAATATGTTTCTAAAGTGATCAATCAAAAAAACAAATTAAATAGAATAAAATTAAACTAGAGACATTAATTTCATCATGCAAAATATAAATTCTTATTGAAAAGATAAACAAATTGAGTTCATGTTTAAGGCTTCAAGTTAGCCCTAACTAATAAACTAACTAAATAAGAATAAAGAAAAGAAAAGATGAAACCGAAGCCTTCAGCCTTGCTCCTCTACTTCTCTCTCTGTCTTCTGATCTCTGTCTTCTCGATCCCCCTTTAATTGATTGGTGAAATCACCTATTTATAGGCACCTAATCCTTGAGAGACAGGATTTCCTCAATTGAGAATGATTTCACTTCCAACTTTGATTTAGAATCAAGTTTTGATTTGGAATGTGAATCCTTTTTATTTTAGGACAAAAACTCTTCCTAATTGTTTAACTCATTTAATTGGGATGTTTCAAGGTTTAGGAAATTGATTAGGAATGCTAAAAGAGGAAATTTGAATTTCCTATGTTTTCCCGTAGCTGTCAAGTCTCGTGACAGTTTGACCTTCATATACTAAATAGGTCATAACTTTCTCTAGAAAATTTCAATTGACAAATTGTTAGTGGCTATGGAAACTAGACATCCGGGGCTTTAATTTGATGAGTTATGGCTCATATAAATCGAACTGTACACTTTGTACGAGCTCCCGCAAGTCACGTCACGTTTCTGTCCAAAATTCTGCAATTTCCTTCTAAAACATTCTCCAATTCCTTGAGCTGCAATTAATCTTCAAAAATCCTTCGATTCCATCATTTTCTTTCTCAAAACCTAATTCAAAGCATAAAAATATAAAACGAATTAAAAGTATCAATTCCACATAAAACATAGCATAAATAATAGGTAATATGGACATAAAATAATAACAATTAATGACTCAACAGTGCAAACATCTCTTGATAATCCACTCCATGAGCTTGCGTATAACCCTTGGCTACCAAGCTTACCTTGTATCTTTCTAGTGAACCATCAGCCCTGTATTTAACTATATAAACTCATTTGCAACCTAGTATTTTCTTCCCTTGCGACAGCTTCATAAGGTTTCATGTCCTATTTTTTTCAAGTACAACCATCTCTACTTCCATTGTCTGCCTCTAATTCTTGTCAATCAATGCCTCGGATAGGGTAGACGAAATGGGAATGGTGTTTAGGTTAACAAGAAAGGCTTGATGACATGATGAGAAGTTCCTATATGACACAAATTTTGAAATAGGATACAAAAGTCCCTTTGTACACTTTCTTGTTCCCTTTCTAATTGCCACTGGTAAGTCATCATTGATTGAATCAAGAGCTGTTCTTGAATCTAAACTTGGCTTAAAGTGTTGGACTTATATGGGATTAAGGTCTTGAATATACCTACACATATCTTGTGGGATTAAGACTAGAGGAATCAAGTTTGATTAGGGAATGGGTTGGTTTGACTTGAACAGACCTATTATGGTCTGTTTCTAGCTTGGAAAAGTGGTTAGGTTTAGAGCTGTGATGGTCAGGTTTTTGTTGTCCTAAATTCATGGTTGTGTAAAAGCTAGGATTATTTGGAAATAGACTTTTTGAGCTGTTTGAGTCAAAGTCAGGAACGGTTTGTGATTTATTTCACTAGAACTGGCTCGACTTTTAAGTCAGAATCAAGACAGTTTGGTGATTCAATTTAATAAGATTCCTAGTTTCTTTGAAAGTTTCATCATCTAACTCAAATACTGACTTTTTATTTGAGTTGGGTAATGTTTTTCCAAGCTGATTTGGATGGCTAAACAGAGGGAGAGACCTATTAGAACTAGAACTAGAACTAGGATTAATATCTAAAAATAAAAACATAAGCAAAATCAGAAGCAATTTTATTAGACACGGTAGAAAATTTATCACTTGATTTTTTAGTAGAGTTATCAGCAAAAACGTTATAAAAAACACTAGAAATCTTGTCTGAAAAATGAGTTGAAAACTCTTTATCTTCACCTAGAGTCTACTTCTGAAGATAAGATTTGGAATAAAAAAGAATTGTTTCATGAAACGTAACATTTGTTGATATGAAAAAAACGTTTAAGACAACGGACTATAACATTTATAGCCTTTTTGAGTAGATGAATAGCTTAAAAACAGACACTTAATTGCTCTTGGATCAAATTTGCTTCTATTAAGACTATGACCGTGGACAAAAGCTGTACACCTAAAAATTCTAGGAACCAAATTATTAGACTTAATGAAATCAGAGAAAAATTATGATAGTATAGACATAGGAGTCTTGAATCCTAGGACACTAGATGAAAGTTTATTAATAATGTGGGTGGTAGTGAGTAATGTTTCTTACCAGTAAAAGTTAGGAACATTATTGTGGAGAAACAATGCTCTAGTATTAGATAAAATGTGACCATTTTTCCTTTCCGCCACCCCATTTTGTTGGGGTGTATAGACACAAGATGACTCATGGATGATACCTTCCTTTTGAAATTGGGAAGATAATGTCTCATTAAATTAGTCCCTAGCATTATCAGATCGAATTTTTTTAATTTTCACTCCAAATTAATTCCGAATCATTCTATGAAAATTTAAAAACACTCCATTTAAATCTAATTTTTGTTTAAGCAAAAACACCCAAAGAGACTTTAGTGCAATCATCAATAAAAGACACAAACTACCGTGCTCCAGTAACATTGGAAATTTTAGATAGTCTTTATCTATCACTATGAACAAGAGAAAAAGGAATAAAACTTCTTTTATTGCTAATTGAAAAAGATACACATTTGTGTTTTGCAAATTGACACGTGTCACAATGAAATTCATCAACATCTAAACTATCAAATAAACTTAGAAACGTAACTTTCAAAACAGAGAAAGATGGATGCCAATATTTAAAATAGTAAAGCCAAATATAATCCTTATTAAAAGGCTTTTCAGACAAGTAAGAAAACCGTATTCTACTCTTAATCTCACTAGATGGTTGTGGTACTTCAAAGTAGTATAGGTCATTTCTTTCCTTAGTAAGTCCAATTCTCTTCCCCGAAGTTTGATCCTGAAACTCACAGTAAGATGGAAAAAAGATCACACAATGATTTTTAGTATTTAAAATATGTTGTGCTATTAAATTAATGTCTATTATTGAAACCCTAAGTGGATTGTTCTAAAAAATTATTAGTTACTATTGAATCTCTAAATAGGAACATTTTTTCAAGTTAAAATCTATTATTGAAGTCTCAAATGAGGTAATTACTCTTAAATTAAAATATAGTATTTAACAGATTTTTAGTATTTGACTGTATTGCTTTATTAAATTAGTAGCAATTATTATAAATGGAGCATTTCAAAAAATTACCAATTATTATTAGAGATGTTATGAAAAACCCTAAACTTTTGGATTAAATTTTAATGGTTATTAATCAACTTAGTGATTATATACAAACTCTGGAGCAATAAGATATTCGACATAAAATAAAGGAAAATTTTATTATATTGCTTAATGTCGATTAAATTGGTACGCAGTAATATTTCCACCTCTCTAAAATTGTATGTGCACACTTTTAGTAAGTACATACTCTCACATATTTTATTAAAAAATATAATTTATTTAAATAATAATTTTAGCTAAATTTATTTACAATTATATGTTACAATAAAATTAAAGAAATAATTCTAATATATTAAATGAGTTTTAACTATTTATTATAATTTTTTTTTAAAATAACAATTAATGGGTGTACTTTTGCGTGCCGTTTTAGTGGGTGTGAATACTACTCCACTCCATTAGGATTCCCGTCTTTGGGCCCAAATAGGATGTGATTAAGCCCAACTAGTAGCAGAGAGAGGAGAGATGCTTCTTAGGAGAGGAATGAGACAGGAGAACGTGGCCGCGGCAGATTGGTTCTCTCGTGCAACGGCTAGCTCAGGATTTCCTGCAACGGCTATATATATATATTAAATAGGCTCCACTCCTGGGTTACAATTCACGTTAACTCTCTCTTCATTTTCATTCCGTCTCTCTATCTACTTTGTGTTTACTTTTTTAGGGTTTTAAAGGACGTATTTGATTTCTTCTTCTTCTTTCTTGATAATGCAGTTGAGGCCTCTAAGCTAATCTTCTGTTTTTCTTGTTTCAGTTCTGGCTTCTCTTTGAAAGTTGCCGATTCGTAGGACGGCGAGGAGGATTTGTGAGAGAAGGTCAAGTGGAGTCGTTGTTTCACATCCAGGTAATGTGTTTCGTTTTAATCCAAGTTTAATTATATGATTCTAGTTGTAGTGAAATTGACTGCTTTTGTTGTTATATTAGAAATCCGTGAGCAAGGGTGTACATGTGATTGTAGTTGTTGTTGAATTGAGGTATTTGGGTATTCTATTAGGTACTGTTGTTTTTGTTTGGATTATAACAGAATGGAGCCTGAGATTTCGTGATGGAACATCACTGGGTCTTTTTAATGGCTCGTGTATGACAACCCATACGGGGTTTTTCTTCTTGTATGTTTCCCTTTGGTTATAGTTTGATTCATTGATGATGGTCAGAAAAGTTGTAAAAGATTTTTTTATTTTATATGTTCACCTTTAATCAGTTGCTCTCAGACTTCTGTTACTTTAATCATTGTTTTACTGGATTTCAGAAATCCTAGAATCTTCATTAAGTCAAATTTGGGTATTTGTTGTTGTTGAATTGAGGTATTTGGGTATTCAATTTTACTTGAAGGAAGGAAGGAGAAAGAAGGAGACGGGAAGAAGGAGAGAGGGACTTGAAGAAGAAGGAAGGAACGAGAAGGAGCGACGGCGACGATTTTTGTTGTGTGGGTTTTGAACAGGCAGAGAAGGAAGGAGACTTGAATGGCCGGCGACAACGATGCGGAGGGGTTGAATGGCCACCGACGACGACGATGGAGGCGTTCAACGGCTGGTATCTTCTCTCTTTCTCTGTCTCTCTGTCTCTTCTCACCTCAACCCATCCATCCATGCCCTAATCTCTCTACACTATCTCTGTTGGGTATCATAACTGTCTATGGTCCGTTTTCAAACCCTATGTTTAAATTTTCTACTTTATTCTAACTTTTTTTGAATTTCGATTTTGTCTGTTTTTTATTCTCTTCATATTGCAGTGTTTCAGTTGATTTGATTGGAGAGACATGAAGCAAGACCTAGATTTCGCACTGGGGGTTAAGTCCAAGCTGGCTAGTTCACTCGATGGAGCCTCCACTCAACCAGGTTGAGAATGGGTTGAGTATAAATTTTCTACTTTATTCTAACTTTTTTTGAATTTCGATTTTGTCTGTTTTTTATTCTCTTCATATTGCAGTGTTTCAGTTGATTTGATTGGAGAGACATGAAGCAAGACCTAGATTTCGCACTGGGGGTTAAGTCCAAGCTGGCTAGTTCACTCGATGGAGCCTCCACTCAACCAGGTTGAGAATGGGTTGAGTATAAGTTGTATGTCGAGCTTTTACCGTTCTTTTGTTGCTAAGAATTAAATCGATTTCTGTTTCTAATTTTGACCTGATTTGATTATTAAATCCTAGCTGCAAAGCAGGCAAGGGTTCTATCGTTAATCGGGTCAATCCTATTTTGTGGTTTCTTCTTTCTTTCCTAAATACTGTTCTTCTCTTTTTCCTCTTTTTTCTATGACTTTGCAAAAGAAATGTCCCTTGTTAATTATTTCTCCAGTTTATGGTGATTAAATTGTTGGTCAATTTGGGGAAAGTCCATTACGGTTGTTGAAGACTTTGTTGTCGTTGAGTTATATCTTTCATCTTTGATTTTGGCGTCAACATTTGTGATATTATTGAGTACTAGTAATTGAGGAGTCTGAAAAAATGCATACCAATGAGTTTTACTAAATTCACTGCATGACAGCTTGTAGTTACATTGCCATTGCTTGTGCTTTGAGGCTTGCAGTTTTAGTTGAGTTGTAATTCTACGAAGGTTCACCAGAGAGTGTAAGAATTGCTTGTATACTCTTGATGTCAGATGTAGTTTGGGTGACCTAAAAAACATCATTATATGCATATTCTTTGATACTGCGTCCATGTTTCCCTCATTTTCAATATAATGAATTTGCAGAAGTTGTTTCCTTGAGAATGGCATCGCTTAGTGCCTATGTTAGTCTTTCTTGGGAAAATACGTGTGTTTAGCTCTATCAATGATCTGCCCACCATGTTTGAGGTTGTAACAGAAAGGAAACCTGTACATGATAAGCCCAGTGTGGAATTGGATAGTGGCAGTAAATCTCATGGCACCGCTAAGGTTTGAGGGATCAAACTTTGTTTGGAACTTCTTAATTTTTTTCTGTGAGATTTGAAGATTCAGTGTAGTATAATGAATTCTTTGATTGTACTACATTGAATCTTCAAATCCCAGTTGATTAGTTTTATTGGTGGGGCTGCGATTGTTTTCTTAATGAATCTCAACCACATTGAGAATTCTTAACCAGCTGATTGAGCATTGGTTGAGAATTCTTAGCCAGCTGTTTTGTTTGGAACTTGAATCAGAACCTTGATGAGCTCCCATGACTTTTTCCTTTAATTGAAAATAGTATATAAAAGTCAGTTATCTGCAGCTTCTGCATATGTCTTCTTTTCATTTCCTTCCCTAACTGTTCACATCTCCTTGCAGCCTCTTTGCATGGAGTTGTATTCAATGCATGCTACAAACTTCTTTGTCCCCTCTTTTCTTGAAGCAATTAATGAAAATGCAGTGGAAAGTTTTAAGAGACTAATGACTGAACTCTCTCCAGGAATTTATACATTTGAAATGCTTCAGCCACATTTTTTTGTGAAATGTTGTTATCTAAGGTAGATTCTCTTTCTTGTTAATGGCCTGTAATATTATATCTTTTTCCTTGTATTTTAGTGTCTATATTGTCTAATCAGCTTCTGATTGCTTAGGTCGATAACTTTGAAAGATGGGTTCACGATACAAAATTCAGAATCATGCCACCAAACACAATGAATAAATTTGGAGATGTTCTTGATGATTTTGGACTCAAAAGTATGCTTCACAGGTTGATGAATGATTTAAGTCCTATATCCAAAGGTAACTCTCTAATTCTTATTAATATGGTAATAAGACATTAAAACATAAGTTGGAAGAATGAAATTAATAGTTATTTCATAACCTCATTTTTATGCTTTGTGTTGCTTTATAGTTTTCTTTCCTGACGTTGGTGGATCCACACTGGATTCTCATCATGGTTCTGTTGTTTTATAGTTAATTTTTGCTGCATCCTTGAAAGTTTGTTAATGTATTGTTTGTCTATTCCAATTACTACGTCTTTGCTCTTGGATGGATTATACCGTACATGAAAGGCAAATGCAGTGACCCAAAAGAAGTTCTACCATATTGAATGGCAAATGCAGTGACCTAGCTCGATCAGCAGCTCCAAGGCCTTCTGAGGCGTCGCATTGTTCCTGTTATTCAAATACTCCGTCAACGTCCTCATCATCAACAACATGGAGCCGATCAAGCACTGAATGAAATTGATCACATAAAATAAATAAATAAATAAATTAATTAAAAAACCAAACTGTATCAAAAACAAATAATTTAAAAATAAAAAACAAACAAACAAGCTTATTTTTGTTTACATAGGCTCCAAATCCCCAACAGTGAGAAATCACTTTCAACTACTTGTTCTTATGACATCCCAACTGTCAGAAAGCAATCTTGTTCTTCAAAAAGCTGCTCCTTTTCTGTGCTTTGTTAGTTTCTGGAGGTGGGTCTTATTTGTACTTCCTTTCTTTTGAGTTTTCATGCTGTGGAGTAGCGGAGGAGGCAGATAAAGAGCGGCAAGAAGCAAGAATGGCGAGAAGCAAAGCCAGCTCCAACTGCAGCAACACTAATCGCACCAGAGGAGAAACACTTGTTGCTGATTGTGGCGTCTGTCATAGACCCTGCAGTTACTTTATGTCTTCTGGTCGCACCAGCATCTCTAACAGTATGCTCTCTCTCTCTCTCTCTCTCTCTCTCTCTCTCTCCCCCCTTCGTTTCCTCAATTTTTCCAATTTGATGATTGCAAGATTGCAACTTTAGGCTGATTAGTTCATTGTTTGTTGTCACTGGTAGATTTTTTTTTTTTTTTTTGAAAAATAAATAAATTTGTTGTTTTTATTTTGTTTTTGCAGTTTTGTGGGTGTATGGTGTTACGGCTGATGACTAACAAGGTTGGTTGGTGCAGTTTGTTCAAATCGAAAAGTTTCTGTTTTTGTGTGTTTGAATTGTTGGAAAGGGTGTGTAATGTTTGGAGCTTGGTTGTTGTTGGGTTGTCAATATGGGGTCAGATTTTGTGTCAATTTTCGCTTTCTTTTTCAATTTTCTGTTGTGGGTTTTTTTTGGCTTAAACCTTGGCATGATTGTGTGGCTTTGTTATTGATTTAGAGGTGATACTTTTGCCTTCATTTGTGATATGGATTGAAAACTTCCAATCTAGGGTTTTAGTGGGATATAAGTTTGTTTGATGTGGAGTCCAATAGTCTGGTTACAATGTCCTATGCGATTTATTTTGTGTAGTTGAAATATGTCTAGTAGTTTGGTTACTGTCAAAAGTAGTGAACGTAAGGTGATTGTTTTGCATGTTCTTTTGAATGTTTTTCTTACACTGAATTTGAGCTGAACAATGTTTTTGTCTGTTTTATGATGTGTGATTATTTATTTACATACATATAATGTACCTTCTTTTCGTTTGTTAGTATTTTTGTCCCATTGGATATTTTATAGGCAAAGGTTTTAAGAGGCACATTGTAAACTACCACATTTGTGCACAAAGCATACTTTCCTAATATTAAACAAAGCTTCAAGTAAGTTTAAGTAACCATTTAAGTAGGGTACATATGAATAATGTACCCTCTTTTTGTTTGTTAGTATTTTTGTCCCATTGGACTTTTTATAGGCCAAGGCTTTAGAAGACACATTGTTTGTATGATGTAAGTGTATGCGCACATTCCACAACCAAAAACTAAGTTTACTATGTTTCTCCAAACATTTTTCTAGGTTTGAAATAAAGTTTTAAGTAATTTTAAGTAATTATATAATCTCATTAGATATATATATATATATGTTATCTATTTCTCTTTGAAGTGTTATAGTCTTGAATATAAGCGACTCTATTTGTATTGATAGTTGATTCCTGATTTCTATTAATTTGTTTTTATTCTTGTTTGGATGGTGCAAAATGCGAGCTTTGAACCATATTTATGCACAAAGCATACAAGACATCATAGGTATTGATCCAATGTCCTAGGGAATGACCTAAGTAAACTACCATATTTGTGCACGAAGCATACTTCCTAGGTATTAAACAAAGCTTCAAGTAATTTTAAGTAAATTACAACATAATTTAGCTAATGGTATGTGATTATTTATTTACGCACATAAGAATAATAGACCTTCTTTTCCTTTGTTAGTTTTTTTGTACCATTGGGCTTTTTATTGGCAAAGATTTTAGAAGGCGCATTATTTTTATGATGTCCTCATTCCACAATCAAAACCTAAGTTTATGTTGGTCCAAACATTTTTTTAGGTTTGAAGTAAAGTTTCAAGTAATTTTAGGTAACCATATAATTAGGTATATAATCTATTTCCTTTTGAAGTGTTATAGTCTTGAATTTAAGCAATCCTATTTGTATTGATAGTTGATTCTTGATTTCTATTAATTTGATTTTATTCATGTTTGGATGGAGTAAAATGTGAGCTTTGGAGCATATTTGTGCATTTAACAAACAAGACATCATAGTTGTGGATCCAATGTGCTAGAGGAATGGCCTAAGTGTGAGGTAAGATTAAACAACCTAAGTTTATGTTGGTCCAAACATTTTTTTAGGTTTGAAGTAAAGTTTCAAGTAATTTTAGGTAACCATATAATTAGGTATATAATCTATTTCCTTTTGAAGTGTTATAGTCTTGAATTTAAGCAATCCTATTTGTATTGATAGTTGATTCTTGATTTCTATTAATTTGATTTTATTCATGTTTGGATGGTGTAAAATGTGAGCTTTGGAGCATATTTGTGCATTTAACAAACAAGACATCATAGTTGTGGATCCAATGTGCTAGAGGAATGGCCTAAGTGTGAGGTAAGATTAAACAACCTTTATTCATATGCTTTCTTAATGTTGGTAATTTAAATTTCGAAAGCATTTGTCTCATTGTTTGTACCATAGACTTTAAATTATTAAGTCATTGAAATGAAGTTTACAAGTAACTTAGGCATTAATTTTTGAATCCTACATAGTACGTTTTCAGCCTCTATAGAAGCAAAATGGCAACGAGAAGTTTGACCACAATAGAAAATTAAGTTTACTATGTTGGTCCAAGCATACTTTCTAGGCATAAAACAAAGCTTCAAGTAATTGTAAGTAACCATTTAGGTACCTTACATAATTTAGCTAATAGTATGTGTGATTATTTATTTACTTACATATGAATAATGTACCCTCTTTTCCTTTGTTAGTTTTTCTTTGTCCCACTGGGGTTTTTACTAGTAAAGGTTTTAGGAGACACATTGTTGTATGATGTAAGTACATTTCGTAGTCTTTAAGTTTACTATGTTGGTCCAAACATTTTTCTAGGTTTGAGATAATGTTTCAAGTAATTTTAAGTAACTATGTAATCTCATTAGATATATTTTATCTATCTCTTTTTGAAGTGTTTTGATCTTGAATTTAAGTGTCTTTATTTGTATTGATAGTTGATTCTTGATTTCTATTATTTATTTATTTATTTTAATGTTTGGATGGTGTAAAATGTGAGCTTTGGACCATATTTGTGCACGAAGCATACAAGACATCATAGTTGTGGATACAATGGGAATGGCGTGAGGTAAGATTGTTAACCTTTATTCATTTGCTTTCTTTGTGTTTGCAATTTAAATTCCGAAAAGCATTTGTCTATAAGATATCATAGTTGTGGATACAATGGGAATGGCCTAAGCATGAGATAAGATTATTAACCTTTATTCATTTGCTTTCTTTGTGTTTGCAATTTAAATTCCGAAAAGCATTTGTCTATATCATAGTTCTTTAAGACATTTAATTGGAATTTATAAGTAACTTAGTGATTTGAAGCTTGCATCCTTAGTGTCTATAGAAACAAAATAACAATGAGAAGTTTGACCACAACCTGTTTTGGAAGATAATACAGACTCTTTCTTATTCAGGTAGAGAAACAACTAGATTTGATAGAAACTCACAGTTCTGTGTGAGAAGAAAAGGTTACAAACATATCTATAGAATAAGAAAACAAAAGAACAAAGTAGTTTTGCATCTTCATAGTTAAGTGGTTCAATGGAATGGTGTAAGTAAACAGATTTTTGGGAGAATAGAAATCTGTAATAGAAATCTGTACTTTTATTTAAAAAAGAAAACTAATATATATAGAGTACAGTATTTTGGGGAACAAGAAAACTTTTAGTTACCCAAGACTCTCTTTACTATGTACAACCTCTTAACAACCTAATTAAATAAAAAAAAAACAATAACTACAACCTGCTAACATTAATCTCCATAAATGATATCTAGAAAAATAGCAAACTTCCAACGCTCCCCCTCAAGTTGGAGCAAAGATATCAATCATGCCCAGCTTGCCAATTATTGCTTCAAAACTAACAGCAGTGGTTCCTTTAGTAGTTGTTGTTTAGAAGTCACCAAAGGTGTACTGATCAGTCCATTTTCAATCTTTTCCTTGATGAAGTGTGCCTGTCAATTTCAACATGCTTTGTTCGATCATGTTGAATTGGATTGTGGGCAATACTTATGGCTGCCTTGTTGTCATAGTAGATTCTTATATTCTTATAGATTCTTTAGAATTCAATCCAAGATCCTTAAGAGAATAATTTTGATCCAAAGAACTTCACAGATTCTATGTGCTAAAGCCCTTAGTTCAGCTTCAGCACTTGACCTTGCCACTACATGCCTTGTTGTCATGTACATTTGTAGGTGGCTACAAATGTACAATAACCAGACGTTGATGTTGATCTTTTATCTAAAACAAATCCGCCCCAATCAGCATCTGTATATGCTTCAACTTGTAAGTGGCCATTGTTTGAGAAACATAGCCCTTTTTCTGGTGTAGCTTTTAAATATCTCAATATTCTTTGAACAACATTCATGTGGCAGTCCAATGGAGCATGCATGAATTGACTAACGATGCTAACAACTTAAGCTATATCTGTGGTCAAGTATGAGATAAGAGTAAATAAGCTTTCCAAGCCTTTGAAATCTCCCCCTTTGAATAGGTTTGCCCTCTGTGATGGAGCCCAATTTAGAAATTTGTGTTTCTATAAACAGATTTTTGGGAGAATAGAAATCTGTACTTTTATTTAGAAAAGAAAACTAATATATATAAGTACAGTATTTTGGGGAACAAGAAAACTTTTAGTTATCCTAGACTTTCTTTACTATGTACCTCCTAACAACCTAATTAAATAAAAAAAAAACAATAACTAACCATGCTAACAACTTAAGCTATATTTGTGGTTGAGTATGAGATAAGAGTAAATAAACTTTACAAGCCTTTGAAATCTCCCCCTTTCAATAGGTTTGCCCTCTGTGATGGAGCCTAATTTAGAAATTTGTGTTTCTACAAACAGATTTTGGGAGAATAGAACTCTGAACTTTTATTTAGAAAAGAAAACTAATATATATAAATTACAGTATTTTGGGGAACAAGAAAACTTTTAGTTCTACTCTCTTTATTATGTACCTCGTAACAACCTAATTAAATAAAAAAAAAAACAATAACTACAAAATGCTAACAACCCCATAAATGATATCTAGAAAAACAGCAAACTTCTAACATTCCCCCTCAAGCTGGAGCAAAGATATCAATCATGCCCAACTTGCCAATTATTGTTTCAAAACTAATAGTAGTGATTTCTTTAGTAAGTATGTCTGCAAGTTGTTGTTTAGAAGTCACCAAAGGTGTACTGATCAGTCCATTTTCAATCTTTTCCTTGATGAAGTGTGCTTATCAATCTTAACATGTTTTGTTTGATCGTGTTGAACTGGATTGTGGGCAATACTAATAGCTGCCTTGTTGTTATAGTAGATTCTCATAGATTCCTTAGAATTCAATCCAAGATCCTTAAGAATAATTCTGATCCAAAGAACTTCACAGATTCCATGTGCTAAAGCCCTTATAGTTTGTTTTTTACTTCTCCAAGTTACTTGACCTTGCCACTACAGTTTGTTTTTTTACTTCTCCGAGTAACTAGGTTTCTACTTACAAATGTATAATGACCAAACATTGATCTTTTATCCAAAACAGATCTGCCCAAGTTACTCATAGATTCCTTAGAATTCAATCCAAGATCCTTAAGAATAATTCTGATCCAAAGAACTTCACAGATTTCATGTGCCCTTATAGTTTGTTTTTTACTTCTCCAAGTTACTTGACCTTGCCACGACAGTTTGTTTTTTTACTTCTCCGAGTAACTAGGTTTCTACTTACAAATGTATAATGACCAAACATTGATCTTTTATCCAAAACAGATCCGCCCCAATCGGCATTTGTGTATGCTTCAACTTGTAAGTGGCCATTTTTTGAGAAACACAGCCCTTTTCTTGGTGTAGCTTTTAAATATCTCAATATTCTTTGAACAGCATTCATGCTCGCATGAATTGACTATGCTAACAACATAAGCTATATTTGGTCGAGTATGAGATAAGAGTGAATAAGCTTTCCAAGTCTTTGAAATCTCCCCCTTTTGATAGGTTTGCACCCTGTAATGGAGCCTAATTTATGAGTTGGATCAGTCCAATGGAGCGTGCATATGAATTGACCATGCTAACAACATAAGCTTATTTGGTCGAGTATGAGATTAGAGTGAATAAGCTTTCCAAGTCTTTGAAATCTCCCCCTTTCGATAGGTTTGCCCTTTGTAATGGAGCCCTATTTATGAGTTGGATCAATTGGTGTTTCAGCTGGTTTGCATCCCTTCATACCTGTTTCTTTTAATAAATCCAAGATGAATTTCCTTTGAAACCAAAAAATTCCTACTTTAGATCGAGCCACCTCTATTCCAAGAAAATGCCTTACCCAAGTCTTTGATTTCAAATTCCTTGGTTAGCTGACCTTTCAATTTCTTGATCTCCTCCTCCTCATAACCTGTAACAATTATATCGTCTACATAAACAATTAGTATAGTGATTTTCTTGAAGATTGAGTGTTTGATAAATAAAGTGTGATCTTCTTGACTTTGGAAGTAACCACATGATCTTAGACACCTTGCAAATCTTTCAAACCATGCCGCCCATATAGAGACTTCTTGAGTTTGCATACTTTATTGTTTTTGAAAACACTCACAATTCGCGGTGGGGGGTCCATGTATACTTCCTCTAGGTTCCCATGAAGAAAAGCATTTTTCACATCAAATTGATGCAAATGCCAATCTAAATTACTAGCAATTGAAAGAATAACACAAATTGTGTTCATTTTTGCAACGGGAGCAAAGGTCTCTTGGTAGTCAATTCCATGAGTTTGTGTAACCTTTGGCCACCAATCTGGCCTTGTACCTTTCAACCGATCCATCAGCATTATACTTGATTGTAAAAACCCACTTGCAGCCCACTGGTCTCTTCCCTCTAGGTAGGTCAACCACCTCCCATGTATCATTCTTCTATGAAGCCTTTAATTCCTCCATGACAGCTTCCTTTCACTTAGGATTCTTTAGAGCCTAATGCACATTATTTGGAATATGTTTGGATGCTAATTTGGAAGTAAAAACTTTTATAAAGGATTAAGGCAATGGTAAGAGACAAAGTTAGAGATGGGATGTATGGTACAGCTTCTAACACCTTTCCTTAGAGCAATGGAAATATCAAGGTCAGGAACACTTACAGATTTGGAGTTACCTTCCTCCGGAGTTGAAGATTGGCCATGAGAGAGAGTTTCGAGGGCTGTATTTTTCCTTTTTCGAGTATGAACCAGAGGACAAAATATCTCCTTAGGAGCATTTTTCACCAAATTAGGATCTTGACTAAAATCATGTCATGTCCCCCCTTGAATTTCTTGCTGTATATTTTTTTTTTTCATGTTATTGCTCATTGTTGCAGGATTCAGATTGTTGTAATAGCTGTGATGAAACATCAACTTGAGTGGTTGGTATGTTGCTGTTCAGAATCAGCAACAATCAAATCTTGTAAAAAATAATCATTTGGCTGGCATAAATTAGGAAGGGGTAGATCTTCACAAAGTATATTTTTCCCTTTGAAGATCTGTTTGAGAAAAAAAGTAAACATTTTCAAAGAATCTGACATCCATAGTGATAAAAACCTTTTTTGAGGGAGGATGATAGTATTTGTACCCTTTTTTGGTGGATGAATAACCTAAGAAAAACACATCGAATAACTCTAGGATCAAACTTTGAGATAGTTTTATCAAGAACATGAACAAAGGCTAAACAACCAAAGATTTTAAGAGGTAGACTAGAAAACAAGATTGCACTAGGAATCATTTCTTGAACTACTTGGATAGGTGTTTTCATGTTTAAAGTTTTGCTTGGCATTCTATTTTATCAAATAGGTTGCAGTAAGAATAACATCACTCAAGAAAATTTAGGGACATTTTTTGTGAGCATAAGGGCCCTAGCAACTTCTAGTAAATGCTTACTTTTTCTTTACGCGATACCGTTTTGTTGAGGGGTACCAACACAACATCCTTTTTCCATTAAAAAGGATTCAAAAATATTATTGAAATACTCTCTTCCATTGTCGGTTCTTAAAACTTGAATGTTTTTATGAAATTGTGTTTGTACCATAGTGTAAAATTTTTTTGAAAATAGTAGC
The DNA here is from genome assembly GCA_021234005.1 of Nephelium lappaceum. Taxonomy (NCBI): domain Eukaryota; kingdom Viridiplantae; phylum Streptophyta; class Magnoliopsida; order Sapindales; family Sapindaceae; genus Nephelium; species Nephelium lappaceum. Next base: position 35,176 of record CM038011.1, read on the forward strand.
CACATCAAATTTTTCTTTCATCAAGTAAATTCTAGTGCAATAATCAACAAATGAAACAAATTATTTATAACCAGAGTAAGAAACAACTCTTGATGGCCCCCAAACATCACTATGGACTAAGGAAAATGGAATTTTAGATTTATTATTTGTGATTGGAAATGAGACATGATGACTTTTTGCTATGCTAGTTCACAAACTTGACATTGAAATTTAGAGAGATCAACATTAAGAAACAAATCAGGATAAAAAGATTTAAGTGAAACAAAATTAGGATGACCAAGCCGAAAATTTCAATGTCTTCTTTCTCCTTTGTCTTCTTGTTTCTTAACTACAAAAGTATGCTTGCAAGTGTTTTGTGGTCTGAGGTAATACAGCCCCTCTTTCTCTTCAGCATTGCCAATCCTCTTCCTCGTAGTTAGGTCCTGAAAAATATAAAAATTTGGATAGAAAGTGACTAAACAGTTTAAAAACTTTGTTACTTTACTGATAGAGAGAAGATTGCATGCAATTTTAGGTATATAAAGAACATCAGATAAATTCAAGAAGGATGACAATGAAATATAACCTTTCCCATTTACAGCAATACAAGAACCATTAGCGACCTTAACTTTACCTCTTCTTGAACATGGGATATGAGATTGGAAACTATGTGTTTCTCGTCATATGGTCTGAAGTCCCTGAATCAATGATCCAAGGCTTAGAGGATGTATATAAGGTACTTAGGACAGTGTGGTTATTACCTAAGTTGGCAAAAGTACAAGAAGAATAAGACAAGACAAGTTCCCAGCATGTCCAAACATTGTTTGCAAAAGGTCTAATTCTGTTCCTTTGTAAAAGGTAGCTTCTCATGAGCATTATTTTGTTCTGGTTGTTCTGTTCCTCCTTTCACAACCCCTTGAAATGCCTTTTTCATTGGCTGTTTGCTTCATTTTACCCCTACAACAGGCTCACCATGTAACTTCTAACAATTTTCTCTAGTATGTCTCTGTTTGTTGTAGTAATCACACCATCGAGTGTCCTTTTCACTTGGTTTCTTTTCTCCAAACTGAATCTATCCAATAGAGCTTGACTTGCCTTAAGAGCAGAATTTTCATTTAAGTTTGTTTCCAACATAACAGTATGGCGACTTTCCTTGCTGCATACGAGGGAATAAACCTCACATAACGATGGACACTTGTCTTTTGCTAGGATTTGACCTTTTACTTGGTCTAAATCTGGACTAAGTTCAGCTAGAAACTCAAAAACTCGATCACGTTCAAGCATTTCTGCCAGCCTTGCTGCATCTGTCGCTGATTCCATCTCTATATGTTGATGAATATCCAGTTCTTGTCATAAAATCTTCATTGTGTTGTAGTAAGCAATGATTGAAGATTGTTTTGTTTGGTATCATGAATAGTAGTTTTCAATTCAAATACCCGAGATGCATTCCCTTTTTTTGAGTATGTTTGAGACACAACATCCCAAATTTCCTTTGTAGAAGAGAGGAACAAGAAAGGTTTTCCAATATCAAGCTGCATTGAATTAAGTAGGCCAACTCATGACCATTGAATTTTCAGCCTCCCATCTTTCGAAGGAAGGATCAGATTCCTCTGGTTCTTTAATAGTGTCAAGTAGATAGCCCATTTTCCCTCTACTCTTCAAGAAAAGTTTGGCTGATTGAGACCATTCTAAAAAATTTTCCCCATTTAGTTTTTCAGTAGTAATTTGAAGGGTTGGGTTATCGAGATGAGATGAGGATTTAAGTTGAAAAAATGAAGTTTCAGGAACCCTAGAATCTGAGACTTCTGACATGATGAAAATGAAAAAAATACCAAGAAATAGGCAATGCAGGCCTGAAAAAGGAGCTAAAATAGCTCTAATACCATGTAAACAGATTTTTGGGAGAATGGAAACCTGATCTTTTATTCAGAAAAGAAAACTAATATATATATATAGACTACAGTATTTTGGGGAACAAGAAAACTTTTAGTTACCCTAGACTCTCTTTACTATGTACAATCTCGCAACAACCTAATTAAATAGGAAAAAACAATAACTACAACTTGCTAACAACCCCCATAAATGATAACTAGAAAAACAGCAAACTTCCAACGGTGTCGAAACCGAAAATCAATAAAGAAATGTTAGAACACAAACCTCAAGTTTGTTGTTACTGAAGGAAAATAATAAAAGTTACCAAACACAAACAAATCAAGTATTTAAATAATGTTTCTAATCCTAAACTTAGTATAGGAGTAGGAATTCTATTTTGAAAACTAATCCTAAACTAAAAAGATTTGATAAAACTAATCAACATAAAATAAGAAATCCTAAACTTATAGGAATTTTAATGTTCCTAATGTGACTCATACATCAATTCAAAGTCAAGATGAAATGGGATTCTAGTGCAAGCAACTCTTCTAATGTATATAAGTTTAGATGAGCAAAGCCGATAAAGAAGACCATATGAGGGGATGAGGTGAAACTTTGAGCTAAAAAGGCAATGGAACAAAAAAAAAAAATCATGTCTGAACATTCTCTGGTGCCTTCTCCTTGTGCTTGTTGCATTTCTTAATTTCCATGGGAAGTGCAAGGAACATTAATTCATACTTTCATATCCTTGTTGCCCACATATGAAAGTATGAATTAATGTTCCTTGCACTTCAGATTCTGATCAGAAAGGGTGGTCATGCTTTTGTATGCCTGCCAAGTGTTATTATGCATGTGTTCTGGTTTATTTGAGCATCTAGCATAGGAATTATCTGTTTCAAGCACATGGCATTTTTATAGTTCTGTTTTTAGGTATTTCAGTTCCACATGCATCCACATTACACAAGAGATATCAGTTTGTACAAAACAACACACACAATGCTTTTAGCACTCTCTCTCTCTCTTGTCTGATTTAGTTTGGCCTTTGCAGTTCATTTTGTCTGATTGTATGCATATTTGATGTTTCAAAGCTTCTTGGTCTTTTCTCCTCCACTATGCAAGCACCACATACTTTGCTGTTTTCCAGTTTATGGATATTAACATTAGGCTCTCTTTTAATTAGTCTTTTCATGAATGAAGTTAATTTCATTTAGCATCTTTTTTGGTGGCAGAACTATGAGTTCAGAAGTGAAAGGGATTATTTATAGAGATGTGACCATATTGAGGTACTGGAGTAACTAGTAAGTATAATTTCATTTAATCTGAATGTTGAATATATGTGTAGTATGCCATCATTTAGCCTAAATATTTGATAACTTTTTGTCGAAATGCATCAGCAATCTTCCCAACAACTAATTCTTTGGTCCTATTCTTTCCAGCCTGAGGTTTCTATAAAATCTGAAGAAACTGTAAGGAGCTACAAGTTGATAATGTTTTTGTTATCTGTTAATATAACATTGAACAAAATATAAATTTAATATCTTATGCATTGAAATGGACCGGTGGCTATTTTCATGCTTTTATAGTAATGAGATTGTGTTGTATGATCAAAGGCCTATCTTACAATGAATTAATCAGAACATATTGAAGACCCTAGGGAATTTGAAGAACCTCATTTAATTGTAAGTCTTTGATATTGTTGTTTTTGTAATTCATTGTACAAGTTTACTCAAATGTGCATCCCGTATTTTAACATTTTCCTTGACTCCTTTTTCTTCAATTAATCTTCCTTTCAAATTGGTTGAGGAAAATTCTTCGTAGACCTCTTACTTTCTTTGCAAGGTATCAAACCCAACCAACTCTGTCATTTCCTTTTGTAGTCAAGAAACTATTGCTTGAGTCTCATTATTCTACTGCTTTGAGAAAATGTTGGACCATGTGTGATCTGTCAATTGCTTGTTCATTAACAATTTTAATGTAATATTAAAACTCACTTATATTTTAATCATACACCTAATAAAAGCATTTGTAATGATCAGGGACCTATCTAGCACTGAATTGAATGGAAAATAAAATACCAAAGACCTTGGGGAATTTGAAGAGGCTGACATCATTGTAAGTTTTTGTTTTTGTTGTTTATGAAATCTTTTTATTATTATTTTGCTTAGACTTGCATCCCAACTCCTAACTTTTACCTCAACGCCTTTCTTGAATGGTCTAGGAAAATTGATTGTAAATAGATGATCTATTCTACTGTTTTGAGAAAAAGTTAATAGATGATCTTTTAACTAATTTGTGTGCTTGAAGTTTTAATTTAACAGCAAAACTCACTCATAAATTTAATAGCACACTCTATAAAAGCATTTGTCATTTTTACTTTATATTTGCAATTTTATATTTTTTCCCGCTTTGGAAGCCTGGTGTTAAACTTCCTTGAGGGAGAGACACAACGAAATTTGAGTCAATTGTTAGCTCTAGTAGAACCGTAAGTGTTAAAGTAAGTTCTTCATATGTTTGATGAAATAAGATGATCTCTTCTACATTGCTTAAAATTAATAAATGTAAGGTTTTATAGGACTGCATGGAGTAATAAGTTTAACAGGTGAAATTCTTGCTGAATTGGAGTCCTTTCTCAACTTGAGTGTTCGTATGAAACCTTCCCTCACTCCAAGCCTCTAACTCATTGGCTGATTTTTCATATTTATTAATCGCAATATCTTATTATTTGTTTAGAGGACTGGATGAGAATTAACTATCTGGTAAACTTCCTCCAAAGCTTGGAAAATTAAGCTATCTTCAATATTTGTAAGTATATGCACAAAAGTAGGAAAGAAAGGAATGTTTCTATATTGGATTATTTGTTATATTATTGCAATTGGGTGACATTAAATAAGTTAAGTAGGGAGTTGCTAGAAGAGCATGCCTCACTTAGAAGTATTGTGAATTTGTAAGTGCTGTTTTCTTGATTATACTTTGTAGTTTGTTATCTTTGTTTTATTTTATTTTTTCTCTTGGTGTTTTCGTTTTTTCTGTCAATGTAAACATGCATTACTTGTTGGACACAATGCAGTGAAGTCAGTAGGAATAATTTATCAGGTCAGATTTTCACATTCATTGGCAATCGGGTTTGTCTCACTGGATTTAATCACAAGCACTTCTTTGATGACCATAATGTTTGCTTTAAATCACTTGCGATCTACATGGAAACTTGAACACATTTATCAAGAATAATGATTAATGAGTTTTATTTACTGATATCTACTGGTCACAGTAGTCTCATGGGAAACAATGTCGAAGCAAATTGCTTCCAATAATTTTTAATATGACAAGGCTTAATTATTTATAAGAAAAATCAAGTGTCTCAGTGGTCTCTTACTAGCAAATGAACTTTTTGGTGTGTTGCATATTAAATTATTTCATTGCTTATTCCAGATTGATAAGTGCTTATCTCATGTTGCACATCTTATTTCTATTTCATGTAAATGCTCCCAATATTACAGTTGTCAGTTACTATATTTTCATGGCTCTGTATACTTGTTATTTGAATTTTTACTGCCCGACCAATTTTGTCCAACTCATCTCCCCAGTAGATTACTTGAATAAAATTCCTCACTTTTTTTTTTCTCTTTTATTTTTATTTTCTTTTTGTAGGGTGTCGAGGAATTGCTCAATATTGGTGAAATACCATCATATATTGGTGAATGGACATCGTTTTAAGACCAATGTTGTCCAATTCATCTCCCCAATAGATTATTTGTATACAATCACTTTTTTTTGTAGGGTGTTGAGGAATTACTCAATATTGGTGAAATATCATCATATATTGGTTTAGAGTTTAGGGTTGTTAAGAGAATTGTATGTTTACTCTTTTTCTAGTTGCCTATTATTTTTCTTGATATTGAGTAATCCATTTGTTGAGTTTTTTCATTTTTTCCCTTCCTACACAAGATAATCCTTTTGTTTTGAGTTTTTTCTTTTTTGCCCTTATTGCACAAGAGTAATAATTTTTTTATCTTCTCACTTTTTTGTTTCAAATGAATAGAAGGTTGTTGCTGGTTTGCTTATATTCAAAATTAATTATGTCATGATGCATCATCATCATCCTCATTAATCATCATCATGCATCATGATCTTAATCATTATGCATCATACATCATTCATCATCATGTATTATCATCTTAATCATCATGTATCATCATCTTAATCATTGTACATCAAACATTTTGCATCATCATCATTGTCATCATTCATCATTCATCATGCATTATCATCGTCTCCATTCAATATTACTAAGAAAAGATGCAAGTGCTATATAGGGTACAAGGGGGTAGGTAATCATTGGTCTGCTATATAGGGTACAAGGTGGTAGGTAATCATTGGTCTTTTAGGAGCTTTAAGAAGATAATCATGGGCTATGTGTGACTTTCCAAAGCAAAAGATTATTATAGCTGGTTGTTAGGCATCTTGTATATTTACCTTGAGAACCTTGATTGATGCATTATATTGCATTGATTTTCTTATTTTAGGATGCTACTTAGTCACCCCGTTCAGAGAGATAGAGATATATAGAAAGGTCAAAAGGGTCGAACCATAAATAGTTTCTTTACTACTTGTTAGAGTTTCTTTATCTATGAAGTCTTATTTCCTTTTCTATTTATATTTTACTCAACCTTATACAGGATACAATGGGGGTGGTAATTGCTGTTTTTTTAGGAGTTGTAAGGGGATAAAAAAGACCTGCGTTTGACTTTTTAAAGTGTATGATGGTTGTAGTTGGTTGGAAGGTATGCGATATATTTACCTTGAGAGCCTTGATTGATTTTTATGCTTGCACTGATTTTATATGTTAGGATGCTATTTGGTTTTTTATGTTAAATATCATAGATAATAAAGTGCGAAGTAAAGACACAATTAACACATGATATTATGGCAATTTTGTATGATATTTGAATTGCTATAGTGCAGGCCATAATGGTTCTCAATGCTGTGAGGAAGAAAATTGCAAGTATGTTAGGGAGTAATAAAACAGGTTTTGCTAATGGTCCACAAAGTCAATTCTGGGTAGTTGATGCCGAGGTGAATGTCTTTTATACTTATTTACATCATGCTTAAAGAATTATATACTATTGCGGAGAGTAAGTTAGGCTTGTTTTTTTGTCACTCTCTTTTCCACCTTGATAGCTGAAAGCACTCCGAAAGACTCATTTTCCATTGGTGGTGACGATATTATATTTAGAAATGGAAGCCTATTTTGAGATACCAATCTTGGTATGTATGACAACAAATAGATTTTGTCTCTCACTCTCTCTTTTTTTTTTTTTTTTTTTTTAATTATTATATGGAATATGTAAAATTTAACATATTGTTATTCTTGTTTGACTTGTTATAAATGTAACTTACTAGTTTAAACACAAGAATTTGTTCATTCTATTGCACCTAGAGAGCTTGTCAAGTATCTAGAAAGTCATTGAGGAGCACAATGATCTTGACCTACCATTCCACAAAGTGAAGTACATTTTCTGTAAGACATTTATAAGTTATGCATGTTCTAACTTTGGTGGTCACTGTGCGGTGTAAAGAAATTGTAAATGAGAAGTATTCCAAATTTGTTGCATATCAGGTACCTTTCTAATATTTGCTTTTTCCTTTTTAAAATTGTTGTTTAAATAAAGTTGATGTTTTTATAAAACATCTTTAATAATAACTAAATAGTCATCATTATAGATCATGTTATGATGTGATCATCATGCATCACCATCATGATCATCATGCATCATACATCACACATCATCATTATGCATTATACATCATGATCATGCATTATACATTATACATAATATACATCATCATCATCATGATCACGCTTCATACATCACACATCATTATATGCCATAGGAGTAGAGACTTTGAATAAGTTTGTGTTCCATAGATTACATGATGGCATTTATCATTGTTAGTGTCAACATCCTCCTTACAAGATAGGGTGTTTGTTTCTTGTACTTGACTTTCATCTGTAAGGCCCCAATCCAAGTGGATTTAAAAAATTAATTGAAATCTAGTTTAATAGTTTATTGTTATTAATTTGCCCCTGCCCAAATATTAGAAATAAAATGGTATATGGACAATTATCTTCTTGGTGGACGTTTTTAAAAGAAATTAAGAAAGTTGGGTGTAAAAGGAATAGTAAACCGATCCTTGGGAACTCTCGCATGTGAGTGAGGTGGTGAAGCGTGACTCTCTGCCCAAAGGCTTCATGAGGAAAGGGGTGGAGCCCCCATGGAGTGCTCTGATAGGAGTGGTTGCCCGCTGGGGACGGTGGGAGAGTCCTACCCAGATCACGACTAGTTGGTTTCAGATTCAAATACTTTCCTGGTCACAAAGCACTCAATTTTCATTTTGTTAAATGTAAAGTTATAGTTTTATCATGCATCATGGTGGCCAATCTCGCACGAAACCTGTGAAAGATCTAGGTTAGCATATGTAGTTTAGAGTTGATAGATTAAGAAGCTGAATTGATTTTTGACATAAATGTGAGATACATTGTGTCATAGTAACAAGAGAGTTATCATATTGTCTAGTGTTCCAAATGTTTGGATAGCAATTATTGGAGTATTTTGGATTGTGTAATTAGTGAATATGCTAGAAGTTATGGCTATTCATTACATTTGAAGTGTTGCGGATTTAAAGTCGATATGAATGTTTGGTGATTGAGTTTTAGTGTTTTTTGATGATATGATCTTATGTTTTGATCAAGTAGAATAAATATAGTGTTAATTTATTTGATTACTATTTAGCATAAGGTGTAGAATTTGGAAATGTTGATATTATGGAGCATAAAAAGTTTGTGGAATCAATTGAAAGGATAGTATGTAAGTAAGGTAGATCCTATGCGATTTAAGTCCTTAGTGTTTAGATAACCTTCCGATTGATGGGTATCATAAGATGGGATTGAATTGTTTTATATATGGACATAGTTCCCTATGTTTCAAATGGAAATGGAATCTAAGTGTTTAAGCCTCCCTTAGAAAGAGTTGAATGTTAATCGTTTTATAATATTTTGCTTTTAAGTTTTGATTTCGAATCTATTTGTGATTATAAGGTAATTCATGAAGTTATACAACGTTATGATTTGGATGTAATTTTGATAGATTTTAATCAAGTTTAGTGGTTAAAAATATTTTGGTGGAATTTTATTTTTATTGGTAATGAATATGATATAGATCTTTATTTGTACTTGTTAGTATATTATTGATTTTAGTTATTGAATATTCATTGCTCCAAGTTCCTTGTGATTTTTATTGATCGGTTGTTTTATATTTGTTTGGGTGAAAAGAGTGATAAAAATTCCAAGAAAATTTTGATGATGAATTTTTAATTCATTATGGAGAATTATCATATTTAGAGAGGTGATAATGTGAATAATTATTAGTCTCTTGCAGTGAATTAAGACTAAAGTAGTTTTCAATATATTGAATTTGGAACTATTAGTTGTAGATCTATTTATGGTTTATAATTTTTGTTGATGATATGAAATATGATGTCTTTGAATATTTATGACTTGTAGTTGTGATTGAAATTTTAGAGTATCGAATAAGGTTCTGGATTAATTCATGAAATATCTTTTTTAGATATTTTGTGAATATTCTATTTATTCAATAAATGAGTTCAACACGGAAAATGTACAGATTTTTTATTTGTTCAATTTATATTTTGATCAAAGTGACCATCAAATTTAAAATGATTATTTCAAAAGATTTTTAGTAAATTCAGGTTTCAATCAGAAAGACCATTGTTTTCATAGGATCCTTTTGGGCTCGAGAGAGGAGTCGGGATTGTTATCATCACTTAGTTAAAATAGTAGTGTTTATATTCTTCTTGATTGGTGTAAAATGTGAGCTTTGTACATATTTGAGCGATGTTTACATTTATGTTTTAGCTTCATGTTTATATTCGTATTTGTTGATATTAGCCCCCAGTCTACTTTTTCCTTTACGTAGAGTCTATAGACAAGTATCTCAAACATGTCTCCAAATTTTTAATATGACAAGCGTTAATCATTTGTACATAGTCTGTTACTTGCAAATGAACTTCCTGGTGTGTTGAATATTAAACCAATTCATAGTTTATTCTGGATTGATTATTAACTTGAACAAATCAAGCTCTCCAATTCCAGCTTGGCTAACTTAAAAGATGTAGGTCTTTGTAAGTGGTCTATCTCATGTTGCACATCTTATTTTATTTCATGTAAGTGCTCTAAATATTACAATTGTCAGTTACTATATTTTCTTTGTTCTGTAAACTTGTTATTTGCATTTTTGCTACCCAAACGATGTTGAACTCCAATTGATCTCCCCAGTTAAACTAAATTTTTTTTTTTCAATCATCTAGGTTATGGGTTATGGGTTGATTGGAACCTAGATCTTCAAGATCTTCAATTATAATTTTGTTCATCTTTTTCTCTTCTCAACAATTTTTTGAGATTTTTTTTTATTATTTTTTGAAGATCTGGGTTATGAACTCAGATCTTCAAGTTGAAGATCCTGGTTTATAACTCAACCCTTCAATTGGAATTTATAAAAATAAAAAATTGTGTTTTGTAACAATTTTTTTTTCAGATTTTTTTTTAATTCTTTAATCATCATAAAGATGGACAATAGAGATATATTATTTTTAATCATTAAAGATCTATTATCTTTAATTATTATACGAGATTAAGAATTATTAAATAATCAAATTCATAATTGGTTTCTGGTGTGGACAGTTAGTATCATTTTTCACTTGAAAAAAATCATGTTGGAAACATCATCATCGTGTATTACGACATGATAAGTATGTTGCATGTGTTATAATTGGTAGCATTCTCCACGACAAACATGAATAATAATTTTCATTAAAATCCAATAATTCAAATAAATTTATAATATTTATAGTAAAATGAGAAAAAAACATAGAAAATTAAATAAACTATTGCGCTCTTTGCTACAACTAATATATATATATATAATATATTATATATAATATATATAATATATTTATATATAGTATTAGGCGATATTAATTAAGATAAAATTGGAGATATGTATCTTTTAGAATGATAGTCATGAAACAAAACATTTTAATTATAATTAAGTGATTAGGAGTTAATGATAAGTTAGAATTTCTAACTTTTTATTTGAAGTTGTTGTCCAGTAATTTTAAATTATTTGATCACCTTAAAAACAAATAAAATAACTTAATAGATTCAATTCAAATCCATTAAGTAATAATTTAAAAAAAAAAAAAAAAAAACCAACAACCCTAACACTTAACAATAAAGAAAAAAAATATCTAATTAGGTCCAGATGTACGATCGTCATGCCTCCAATACCTGCTAAGCTACCCTAGCTTGAAGTCACTTACTTTTAATTATTAGCTAGTATTAATAAACTAATGGTATAAATTCACTTCTTTTACAACAACCATAAGCTATAATAGTTGGAGAATAAAAACACATATATCTAAGAGTCATTTGTTTTTTTATTTGAAGACTGAACAATGTTGAAAATTACTAAAGACTCATAATGATTAAAACTTGAAATCTGAATAATGTGTTTGTTTGTTTATTTGTTTTTTCCCCTTAACCTTTGAATATATTGTAAATTTATTTGTTTTTTAAAGTTAAAATTGTTTGAAAGCTGGTAATTTGATATTTATATCATTTTTACTATTTATTTTTAATTTTAATTAATTTGATATAAACAATTGAAAATAAATAATTTAATAAATTATAAAACATTTTTATATACAAATTAATAATATTTTATTTTTAATTAAAATATGAATAAAAAATATAGTAGAATTAATGATGTTTATATATTTAAATGTATTAATTTATTTAAGAAAGCAACTTAAAAAAATGAAAGTTTAAATTGTAAAATTAAAATATAGTAGTTTTATTGAAAAAGTTTAGGATGATATGTATTTGATATATATATACATATATTTAAAAAAAAAAAAAGTCTAAATTATAAAACTAAAATATAGTAGTTTAATTATAAGATAATTTGGGATAAGATGTGTTTTAGTTTTTTTTTTTTTAAATATATTTCTTGCACTTATCAAAAGAAAAAAGAAAATTTGTGTAATATAAAATTAGATTAAATTTGAAAATATATTTTAGGAGAATAAATTTGAAATAAAATTTTTGAAATATTTTTTAGAGATTTATCTTTTTTTAAGTTGTTTTTAGATAGTTTTACGTGATTTGACAACCACTTAGAAAGAAGAAAAAAAAAAAAAAAAAAAAAAACTCAATAGAAATAGATCATTAGTTAGTCCTCAATCACTTAAATGTTTCAAGATGGCAGTGGCACGCTCTCTCAATTTTTAACTTATTTTTTAATATTTATTTTTTGAATTTTTAATATTTAAGTAATTGTATAAAACCCAGTTCGAAAAAACAAAAAAAGGCAACAATGATAGCAACAACGGCCACATTCATCAATTTTTGAGGTTTTAAGGTGAGTTAACTTTTTTAGGCTAGGTTGTTGTGAATGGTGATTGTTTTTTACAATTTTGCATTGTTATGAATACTGATTGATTTACATTGTTTTTTAATCGGAATGAGGGTAGGAAACATGTTTGAATGATTTAGTGTGGTTCGCACCCTGATTGCATGTGTGTTCCATGCCCTACAGCGACAAATCGTTTTTTGCTTGCTGTTTCTAGTTTCAGGTTAATGTTTGTGGCCCATGTTTCTGATTTGTTTTTTTGTTTTAGGGCTATCATGTGTTGGCGATGTAATTGTGTGTGTTTACAAGGTTTTGGAAATTTTTTAGCCGTTCTCTATTCTCTGTTATGTTTTTGTTAGCTGTTTATAATCTATAGCATATGATTTACGTTACACCTCAACTTGTTTAGATTTTGAATGGAAAGTGTAAGGATAAGTCTTTACTACTGATGTGTACACCTTGCCTCTAACCAATCATGATTTAATTTTGGGTGCTCAATAGCAAGCTACTCTAGAAAATGTTGTGTGAAATTTTAAAGAGTTGAAGATGACCTTCCTTGTGAAGGGGCAGAAACATGTGCTACAGGGTGAGAAAAAAAAAAGAACCAGCAATAATGGATGGAGACCCATTTCAGAAGTTGCTCGGAAAATCATATCAGTTGGCATCTGCAAATGTGGTCATGCAAACTAATTGCAATGCAATCCATTATTGAGTTGTGTGAATTACAGGTCAATGAAGATGGATGTGAATGGAAAGAGTTAAGGGTATTACTTGAGCAATATGATGAAGTTTTTAAAGAACCAGTAGGTTTTCCTTCTAAAAGGTCTCATGACCATCAAATTATCTTGAAGGAAGGATCCCAACCAGTTAATGTTAGACCTTATAGATATGGTGGAGTACAAAAAGATGTAATAGAGAAAATGGTGGAGGAAATGATAGCAGCAAGAGTTGTGAGGACTAGTACCAACCTATATGCTAGTCCAGTAGTCTTAGTGAAGAAAAAAAAGGGCAATTGGACTATGTGTATTGAATATAGAGCCTTAAACAACATCCCCATCAAGGACAAGTACCGTATTCCTGTTAGGGATATTATTAAAAATCCCCCTGAAAAGCAAAATAATCGAAAATTACACCTGATTTTCATTTTATGAGGTGAATCGCTCCCTGCCGTTAACTTTTCATCCAAAATGTTAAACATATTTCATCCGAAATAGTGAAATGACCAAAATACTCTTATCTTATCCTATAAAATTCCTCTTATACCTTCAAACTTATGAAATGACTAAAATATCCTTTAAATTATTAATTAATTAAAATATTAAATAAAAAATAACAAATTTTAAAAAAAAAATTCTTCTTCACATAAAATCCGTCTCTCTCCACTCTCTCTTCTTCTTCTTCTGCTTCTGCTCTTCTTCTTCTTCGTCTAGAACTCTTCTTCTTCTTCTTCTTCTTCTTCTTCTGCTCGTCTTCTTCTTTTGCTTGTCTTCTTCTTTGGGTTCCAATCGAACCCAATTTCTGGGTTCCTTCGAACCCCGTTTTGGGTTTCATTCGAACCCAGATCTAGGTTCCAATTCGAACCTAGTTCTAGGTTCAATTTGATTGGGTTAATTGTGGTTTTTTTTTTTTTTTTTTTTTTTTTTTTTGTTTTGAGTTGTTTTTGATTGATTGAATTTTGAAGCTTTTAGATTGTTTTGGTATTTTGGGATTGCTGTTTGTGATGTTGGTTCCATCAGTTTTGGGTGATGTTGGTAATGTGTTTTTATGTTTAGGATTTTGGATTGATGTGTTGAATTGGTAAATTAGGATGATGATAAGAATTTTTTTTTTTAATTTTAATTTTTTTAAAAGTTTTTTATAACTTTTTAAAATTTTAATTATTTTATTTAATTACCATTTTACTCTTTAATGTTAACACCGGTTGGTTTTTTTAAACAGCTGGGGGCAGTTTGCCTAATAAAATGAAAATCGGATGTAATTTTCGATTATTTTGCTTTTCAGGAGGGTTTTTCATAATATCCCTTTCTGTTATTGAGGAGTTATTGGATAAGTTAAGAGGGGCAATAGTGTTTTCTAAGGTGGACTTGACGTCAGGTTATTGGCAAATCAGAATGCATCCTAACTCTATTGAAAAGACTGCATTCAAAACTCATGAGGGTCATTATGAATTCTTGGTTATGTCATTTAGGTTGACCAATGCCCCCTCCACATTTCAAAACCTCATAAACACTATATTCAAGCCTTATTTGAGGAAGTTTGTATTAATTTTCTTTGATGATATTCTAGTTTACAGTAAAAGTAAATTAGATCATTTGTAATACCTTAAGTTAGTTTTGGATATATTGAGAGATAATAACCTTTTGGTTAAAAGCAATAAGTGCTCATTTGGATGTACTCAAATGGAATACCTTGGACATATAATCACACTAGCAGGGTAGTACTGATCCTCAGAAAATTAGAGCAGTTCAAGAATGGTCAGTTCCTAGAAAATTAGAGCAGTTCCTAGAAATATCAAGCAATTACAAAACCCTTGACTGAGCTTCTCAAGAAAAATTCATTCCAATGGGGCAATGAAGCTCAAGTGGCATTTGAACAATTAAAAACAGCAATGGTGACAGCACCGATGCTTGCACTACTAGATCCTACTTAAGTCTTTTTTATTGAGACTGATACTTCAGGGACTGGTATAGGAGCAATGTTGATGCAGAAGGGACCCCATAGCCTATATTAGCAAGTCTCTTTCCCCTAGAAACCAAATGATTTCGGTTTATGAGAAGGAAATGTTAGCTATCTTATTTGTTATCAAGAAGTGGGAACCTTATTTGGCTAACCAACACTTTATCATTAAGACAGATCACCAAAGCCTCAAATACTTATTGGAACAAAGGATTACAACACCTTCTCAACAAACTTGGATAGCAACCTTATGCAGTATGATTATGAGATCTGTTATAAGAAAGGTAAAGAGAATATGGCAGCTGATGCTCTTTCCAAGATATCTTGCCCAGAATTATGTAACATTACTGTCACTGCTTTACCTTCAGAATTGTTGCAGGCCATTGAGAATACTTGGACAGTAGATGTATCATTGAAGGGTATTAATATTGCTAAGGAAAAGAATTCAGATCAGCATTCTAGTTATGTTTGGCATCAACATAAACTTACAAGAAAGCTGGTAAAGACAGTACATTAAAGAATAAGTTATTGTCATTCTTTCATGATTATGCTATGGGAGGCCATTCAGGGGTAATAGCTACTAAAAAAAGAGTAGCTGCAGTGGTTTACTGAAGGGCTTGTGGAAGGACACCAGAAACTATATTTGGAATTGCATTACCTGCCAGTAATATAAACCAGAAAATGTGGTCACACCAGGATTGTTGCAGCCTCTTCCTATACTAGAAGGGATTTTTACAAATATCACCATAGATTTTATAGAGGGTTTTCCAAGATCACAAGGGAAAAATGTTATTTTTGTGGTTGTGGATAGATTAACTAAGTATGCTCACTTTGTTGGGCTGTCACATCCATTTTTAGTTCAGAATGTTGCACAAGTTTTTTTAGATTCAATCTATAAGCTCCATGGTATGCCACAGACAATCACTAGTGATAGAGGAGCTGTTTTCATTAGCCATTTTTGGAAGGAATTGTTCCAGTTACAATGAGTTGAGTTGCAGCTCTCTACTACCTACCATCCACAAACAGATGGCCAAACACAAGTACTAAACCGTTGTTTGGAGACCTATCTTAGGTGTATGGCTGGTGATATGCCCCACACATGGTTCAAATGGTTGTCTCCAGCTGGATTCTGGTATAATACTACCTTTCACACTACTATTCAGATAACCCATTTGAAGCTTTATATGGCTATGCCCTACCATTTCATGTTCCTTATTTTGCAAATGATTCCAAGGTAAAGGCAGTTGATGCTTATCTCAGGGATAGGGAATCAGTTATTAAGGTACTGCAACACCACATTTCGAATGAAAAACATGGCAGATAGAGGAAGAAGTGACAGGAAGTTCCAAGTGGGAGATTGGGTATATGTCAAGTTGAAACCCTATAGATAGGCTACTATCCATCATGGCCATCAAAAGTTTCAACCAAAGTATTTTGGCCCTTTCCAAGTTCAAGATATTATCGGTGCTGTGGCTTACAAACTGAGGTTGCCAGTAGGAGCTCAAATACATGATGTCTTTCATGTATCTCTCTTAAAGCCAATTCATGCTAATATTCAAGCTCCTCCTACATTGTCATTTGCTCCTGACACTCCTTTGTTGCCTCAAGCTGTTTTGGAACGACGTATGATTAAAAGGAGGAACACAGCAGCTACACAATTTTTGATTCATTGGAAAGGCCAGTCCCTAGCAGAAGCAACATAAGAAGATGTTGTTGAATTTCGGTTGAGGTTTCCGAGTTTCTTCCTTGTGGACAAGGAACTCAGAGAGGGAGGTATTGATGCAAGTTGAAACGCAACGTTTTGAGTAGGTGTGTGATACTCAAAATGCAGCGTTTTGAGTAGGTGTGTTATACTCAAAACGCAGCGTTTTGGGAAACAATGTAAAAGCTGAAACACAATCATTTCTGTAACTGGGAAAAGGGCTGTTAAACTTTTTAAAAATTGTTAATTCTGTTAGAAAAGATAGTTAATTAGAAAGGGAATTGAAGGAGGGCAGACTTGGGAATTTTATGGGTATAAAAGAGCTTCTTGTACAATCATTGAAGAATAGAATAATGACTTCAATATTTCTCTTCTAATATTTCAACTCTCTTTCATCTTCTCTCTCAAATCTCTTCTTATTTCTTCTTGCTATTTCTCTGCTAGTGTTCTGTTAATTCGGTTTGTATCAGAAAAGGAGAAGGATAAATGAAAGGTGGTTGATGGTTGCCAATGGTTGATCGTTTACAGTTGAAGTATTGGATTTTTTTTTTTTAATATTTTTATATCACTTAAAAACATAAACCAAAGATCGAAGAGAAGTTGATTGGAGACTAGAGAGGAGATACTTAGAAGTTGATAGACCCTTTTCCCTAGGCGATCTGTCAACACCCTATGGTGACCCTCCAGCTAGCCTTTACGCTCAGCTAAAGAATTCCCGTAGAGTTAAATCGTGTTCTTTCTAAAACCTTTTCAAAAATAGCGGAAACGCGAGGAAATTTTTCATTTTTATTTCAAACTTTTATAAAATATTTTATAAAAATTTGGGCAGCATCCCGTTTGTTTTTTGGACTTTACCACCCGGCAAATTATAAAATTCAGCACTTCTAAAATATCACAAATAATTTCCCCAAACTACAGAATCTCAGGCTTTCATTTTTATCAATCCACAAGCAACCATAAACATACATACGGTTTAGAAAATATATTAAATTGAATTTATAAGTCATGCATATCTTTATTTATATATTCCAAAACTTTATACATTTCAAAAATAATAGCACAGTCTGTTCGACTCCTCTAATCACGATCCGGAGTTCCTGCTATTAAAGTGCTTGTACTTGTACCTGTGCCTGAGGAGGTTTTTATTTACAAAATATAAAATATAGTGAGCTTAATAGCCCAGTGAGTGTCATATAATTTCCATTGAAAACTAGCTTATCAAATATTCTCCCAAAAATCTTTTTAAAACATTTATGCATAATCAAATACCATGATTGAACAATTAACATAGTTGAAATTCATCTTTCATTTAAAAACAATAGATATCAATCAGAATTTCATAAAATTCATTTCATGCCAAATAAATAACATTTAAATCCATAGGTTGCATGATTTCCATTCCTATCAAAACATTTTAATAATGGTGGCATCAATAACTTTAAAAGAATTTATAAATACAAATAGGCCAATCATAAATAGCTTACATAACATGGTACTTTCAAAGTAGAGCAGAATTCTGCAACACTCAGGCCATCACGGAATTCCACATCGTTTAGGCTATCTATCCAGTTTTGACATAGCGGAATTCCTCGTTGCTACGGAGTGGAATTCTTCATCGCTCGGGTGGAAGCTAGCTAATAGTATACTTCTTACGTGCATTGGGCGACTCACAGGACTAAACAGATACATTCTCATCCGCTGTTAGTGACAGACTCTCCCAACACAACCAATACACGCTTAAGGTATTCAACCCAAACTGGAGATATATAACATACAATCAAGTGTACCACTGGTTTTCAATTTCATCTCAATTTAAATTTCTTTTCTCATTAAATCACATTTCATATAAATCATTTCCATAATCCATGCAACAATTTCAATTTGAAATTCATTTGATATTCTAACCAACATGATAAATTTGGCATGCATTTAAAATCAATCATAGTAAAAACATTTTCATAAGAACACTGACCTGGTCCTAAAGCTTCCTATATGGAAACTCAGAGGCCGTGCCGTGTTCCGCTCGCCTCCACCTCACTTACACATCATATATATATATATATATATAAATTTACGTTCACGTCAACTTCTAGAAATGCGAAATAACTAAAATTCTATATATAAATTTACAGATCTAAGTGACCCTTTTTAGGCACAGCTCTCCATTTTTGTTTCCTTAATTTAATCTTCGACTTTTATTAATCTCAATGGGCCTAATTAAACTCATTAGGGCCATCCAAACTCTCAACGGACACCATATGGGCCAATTTAGGAAATTTCTCTTCAAACTAATTTAGTGCACGATTTGATTTCTCTCCAAATCCTTGATATTTTCTTAGTTTCCTAAGCTCCCCATCAACACCAACTTGCTTATTTTTCAACTCATTTTTATTCAAAACTAACCAACAAACAAATCAAATTAAAATCCATTTCAAATCAACTTAAATACTAACAAAAATCACCAACATCAAGAGTAAACAACTCACCCCTTATATTCCTCGCGAAATCACTCTATTTCTCTTCGCTTTGACTTCGTTTAGGGACTGTTTTGGTTCACGTTAGGGGTCTAGGTTTGCTTCTGGTTTGATAGTTATCCTCCTCCTCTTTCCCCTCTCGCTCTCTCTTCCTCTTGGTTTGCCTATTTCTGGCTTGGTTCTACGTCTTGCGATTCTGGTTTGGTTCGTCTTCGTTTCTGCTCTATTTCGATCACATTTGCGGCTGGATGGGCTGAGTTCGGCGTCAGGTCTTCCTAGTCGTCGTGCAGACAGCTCGCTATCGCCGATTTTGCTCCAATCGATCTGGTTTCGCGGTGACAGATCTGGTTTGATAGCTTCAGGTCATGCTTCGCAACTGGTCTATGGTGATTCGAGCTGGTTCTAGGCGACGATGGTGGCTGGATGCAGGTCGGCGCGGCTCGAATGAGACAGCAGCTCGTCGTCGTCAGTCGTCATCATCATCGGCAGTGGTCAGGTCTGGTTGGTGTGGTTCTACGTTGCTCGACCGCGTCTTTGCTGCTGCTCGGCAACTGGTTCGGCGACAAGGTCTTCTAGTTCACGCGACAGCTCACCGAGTTGGTTTTGTGAGTCAACCAACTCTTTTGCTTCTATTTTCCTCCACAATCAATTCCTATAATACCAATTTCGTCCCTTAAAAAATTCATTCTCATACCTTAGATTTTAGCTATATTTTAGTGTAACCACAAAATCAAATCTCATTTTCAATTTAGTCCCTTGTCACATTAATTAATTACTCAATTTCGTTTATCGTTTTACCCTTCTATTTATTCTCCAATTGGATTTAAATAAATCTCTAAAGTTTATCTACAACCTTAGGGACTTTCATTAACCTCTTAGTGTCTCAATTTATTACCTAGGGACTATCACTGGGAAGATCATAAATAAGAAATCACGGGGTTTCCAGAAGTGCTCTAATTGGATCATTGGAGACTGTAGGTTGTGGAGCAGTGAAGGAGAGAAGAAGAATAAGAGAAAGGAGATCAGTTGATCGAAGTGAAGGGTGGATTGCTGGCAAAGGGGAGAAGTATAAGAGGAAGGAGATTGAGAGTAGCCGAAAAGGGTGGATTGTCGGCAGACTAGTGGGCCATGAGTGGGGATCGGTGACAACCTGTTAGGTTTAGATATGTGTGGAGTGTGGTGCAGATGGAGAAGAGAGGTGTGGTGCCTATTGAACCTGTTAGGTTTAGGTTTAGATGATTGATATATATATATATATATATATATATATGTATATATATATGTGAATAATTGCACTTAACTCCTATAATATATAAATATTACAATTTTCGCTCTATAGTTTGATCTAATTGCTAATTACACTCTTATAGTTTGTGAAAATCTCATTTTCCCTTTTCTATTAGCTCTGTTGGTGGAAAATGGATTCTAACCACGACAATGTGTAAAAAAATCAAATTGCCCTCTATTCAAAAATAATTTAAATTTTTTATGAAACAAAAATAAAAAAAAATATCAAACTGAGTTTAGGTCAACAATATTCACAATCCTGTCTATAAGGACATTTTCGTCGAGTAACTTTCGGAACCTTCAAAAACTACCTAAACGAATTCATCTTTACTTTGTTTCAGTTTTATTAGGTTCTACTAATCATTCTAAATATTTTCAATTTTTCAGGGTCCGTCTCAAAATTTTACGATTTATCGGGTACTATTCACCCAGAAATACTATTAACCCGAAAATATTACTATTCATCCATAAATAAGGTCGAGGACTTACAATTCATGACAACGAGAAAGTCAATAAAAAAAAATATTTTTAAACAAAATCTTTAACCAATTTTTGTGTCAATCATCATGGTTTGAACATTTCTATTTATATTTATAGTTCTAGGTCTGTTGGTTAATTTTTTAATAAACCAAATTTATTTAAACCTTGCAAGTGCACAAATCGTTTGACTGAGTATAGCGACAAGCAAGGGTCGATCCCACTGAAGAGTTTCAACTTACTTTAATTTTAAATTTATTTAAGACCTAAACTTAGAGCAATTAAAATAAAATCAAGAGGGCTTTTGGAATTAAATTGATATTAGTACATAAAATTAAATAAAAGAAAATCAATGAATAAAAACTTAGTTAGGACATCCTATGCACCTACTAAACAATCCCTCAATTTGCTAAAAAGATTAATAAAGCAAACTTATAATAATACATGATGAAGATATTCACGACAAGGTATGATTAACTCATGTCGTATAGATTCTTCCTTAATTAGTATACAAATCGCATGATGTCTACGTAGATGCGTGTATTCCTAATTATAACCTAGCATGATGTCTACTTAGGTTTAATAATTGGAACCCATTAAGCACTAGAAGAATATGAATATCACACAAATCCTAGAACATGATGTCTATTCTAGGTATCTATGAATTAATGTCCCTCAATTGGTTCGTAAGCAATTGATTGTTGCAAATAAAGAATATGCCCGTATGATGTGCAGTTTATATTCTTACAACATAATCCTAAAAATATGTTTCTAAAGTGATCAATCAAAGAAACAAAATAAATAGAATAAAATTAAACTAGAGACATTAATTTCATCATGCAAAATATAAATCTTTATTGAAAAGATAAACAAATTGAGTTCATGTTTAGGGTTTCAAGTTAGCCGTAACAAATAAACTAACTAAATAAAAATAAAGAAAAGAAAAGATGAAACCAAAGCCTTCAGCCTTGCTCCTCGCTTCTCTCTTTTTCTTCTGATCTCTGTCTTCCGATCTCCCCAATTGAATGGTAAAAGCACCTATTTATAGGCACCCAATCCTTGAGAGACAAGATTTCCTCAATTGAGAAGGATTCCACTTCCAATTTTGATTTAGAATCAAGTTTTGATTTGGAAAGTGAATCCCTTTTATTTTAGGACTAAAACTCTTCCTAATTGCTTAACTAATTTAATTAGGACGTTTCAAGGTTTAGAAAATTGATTAGGAATGCTAAAAGAAGAAATTCGAATTTCCTATGTTTTCCCGTAGCTGTCAGGTCTCTTGACAGTTTGACCTTTAGACACTAAATCAGTCATAACTTTCTCTAGAAAACTCCAATTGACGAACCGTCTGCGGCTATGGAAACTAGACATCCGGGGCTTTAATTTGATAGGTTATAGCTCACACAACTAGAACTTTACACTTCGTAAGAGCTCTCGCAAGGTACGTCACGTTTCTGCCCAAAATTCTGCAATTTCCTTCTAAAACATTCTCCAATTCCTTGAGCTGCAATTAATCTTCAAAAATCATTCAATTCCATCATTTTTCTTCTCAAAACCTAATTCAAAGCATAAAAACATAAAAAAAATTAAAAATATCAATTCCACACAAAAACATAGCGTAAATAATAGGTAATGTAGGCATAAAATAATGATAATTAATTACTCAACAAATACCCCCAAACCTATATTTTGCTAGTCCTCGAGCAAAACTAGAACTTTAAAACAACCTAATCTAAAAATACGAAAAATAAAACATAATCCATTTTCGTAGGTAAACACGATGGCATTGAGCGTATACCACAAGCCTTTAAACCCCTAGGTGTCCCTAGTAGGAGGAGTTGTGTCTCCTGAGGGTTTACCAGCAACGATACCCACAAACATTAAAACATTCCACCTATAACTCATCAACAGGTCACTAAATGCAAATCAACAGAAATCTCATGCATGCATGATCTTGTATCAAGACTAAAGATAAGTCACTAATAATCTAAGACATAATCATCAACAATCTCATACCACATTCAAAGCAATCTCATTTCAAAACACCATATTCACATGTCATGGACTTATTTCGCCTCGACTCTAATTCTCACAAGATATCACTCATAACTCTCTCAAGAGTCCTAAGGCAAACACTCATGCAATCATATGTGACAGAGGTTATGTAAAGGCATAGCAAGCGTCTTTTACATCACATATGAATATAGACATTGAAAAGAACCGCACTTTAAGTGAATAGATCTCATAAATGGAATCAAATACTAAGAACGTAGATAGAGCATGATGACATACTTTAACTCTCAAATGGGACTTCCCTCTTTTGAAGATCAATAGGTCATATTAAATATTGTATTTGGGCTAAGGTTGATTAATGAGTAAGCAATAAAAGTCTAGGTTCAAAAGAAACTTAGGATCACACCAAAACACTTCATTCATTGTTCTTCAATTCATCACAACCTTATTTCTCTTCTATTCTTCACTCTTCCTCCTTCATTCACTTTCCCTTGCATATTTAGGCATCATAAAACTTAATTTGTGCTCCTTACATTTTTATTCATTCTTTATTTTTTTTCTTTTTCTTTATTATTATTATTTTTTTTTGCTTTTTCTTTTTTTATTAAAACAATCATGCATAAAAGCACACTTTTTCAATACATATGCCCATGTACACATCATATTAATACTAACACTTTAATTCTCTTCTCCTTTGCACCACTTGGTATGATCCCAAACTTCTAAAGTATGGTTAAATTTAAGGCTCAATAGGATCATTTAGTAATGGTAAACAAAGAAAAAGGCTAAATATGTTTGGCTTCAAAGGGTTTGATGATGTATTTCAATTCAAAGTAAGAGAATAGGCTTTTATAAGGTGAAAACTTGCCTATGTTACTTCTACGAAGTTCATCCAATTCTTGAATTAAAGCAACTCATGTTATCTACAATGATGATTTGTTCTTTAGTATTCAATGCAAAACCTATAGAGATCATCTATTAAGAACAAAAGCGAAGAGTGTTTAAAGAGTAAAAAAAAATTAAATCCCTCAAAAAGAAACGCTTCAAAAGCTCAAATCCTCACCAAGGGTAGTCTCCACTAATAGTTCACAATTCATGCAAACATAGTATTCATCCACTCAATTAACTAAGATCATAGTATTCAAAAGTCTCAAATCATGCACAGATGTTCATGGCTACTCCCTAGTAAAGATATCCAATCAAAAACATATATAAAAAATCCATCAACAAACACAAAGCAACTAGCCAACTTGCTATGGGTAGAATAAAAAAAACTAAAAAAAAAAACGAAAAATTTTCGAAAAATGTTGAAAATTTTTATCAAAACCTAAAACCTAAAAACGTTTTTCACCACCCCCAAACTTAAACTAAACATTGTCCTCAATGTTTCAAATATAAAGCATAAATAAGAGAAGAGTGAAAAACAAAAATAAAAAGAAATAAAAGGAACGAAATTACCCAGATGGGTTGCCTCCCATCAAGCGCCTTAGTTAACGTCTTGGCTAGACATTCTTCTACCACTTTATCAATCTGGCTCCCAAGGGTAGGTAAGTCTGCACATTAATGGTCTTGACCCTTTACGCTTGAATTTGCTCCAAGATATTTTGTCTTGACCATTAAAGACACGCCCTTGATGGCATGATTTAGGATAAACTTCTAACTGCTTGTACCCATTCCATCTTTTGAGTCTCTTTTTTAAATATCTTCCTCTCTCATATGTATGAAGAAGGAATTTTCTTTTCATAATATAGAACTCATAAGGATCTAGTGGTAGCTCATTCGAACACACATCTTCTACCTTTTTGTTCTTCAGATCAACCTTATAACGATCCCCTTCCATTAGTAGCAGTTCGCAAGACTTGAGTTCTTTGTAGACCACTTTTTCAGTATGGACCCTACTTGTGATTTCACCATATTGCATATCCACCAATTGACGAGTAACATCGATAGGCTCGAACACCCCCATACCTAGTTCCTTAGATATGGAGTGTTGTGTAACGTATGGTGTAGTCTCAATTTGTGGCATCTCTTCGAGTTCTTCATCTTGCATTAAGGTCCCTTCAACTTCACATTCTTCATTATCTTCCCACTCATCGTTAGTAAAATATTTGAATGTTGAAGTAGACTCATCCTCGCCCTTTTCAAGCTCTTCTCCATTGTTCAAGGTGATTGCATGACATTGCTCATCTTCCTCTAGCTCGCATTGGTGACTTAACGTTACCAACTGTTCAACTTGGTATTCCAAGTTCTTGATACATTGTCCCATTTGGTTTTTCAAATTTTTTATTCTTGCGGCCATTTGAGCATTAGTTTGTCTTGTCTCTTGTATGAAAGATATGAGCATCTCTTCAAGATTTGTATCTTACTCAGTGGATTCTTCTTCTTGAGAAGGAGTACTAAACTGCTGATTATAACCTTGAAAATATTGGGGACTATAAGGTTGCTGAAACTGATCTTGAAACTTTGATGGATATGAATTTTGATCAAAATTCGGTTGACCATTCCATCCTGAGTTGTAGAAGTTCGAATGCGGATGATAGTATTATTGATTAAAATCAGACACATAATTGTCTAATGCTTGACTGCTCCAACAATTATCATTCCATTGACTACCACTCCAATTCTTGCTCCTTATGGATGGACTTTGGAAATCATTCATCCCACCATAATTGCACCATTGGTAGTTCCTACAGGCCATTCCTTGGTCTCGTTCCACTTCCTCGTACATTGTCGAACAATTTCTCGATGAGTGTCTTCGATTGGCACACATATTTTGGGAAATAAGTTGCTGCACAATACGAGTTAAGTTATCTAATTGAAACCCCAAATCATCAAAATTGTCCTCACGTAATCCGTGGTTATGGTGAGCCATGGTCCTGAAAAGAGAAAAAAATAATTAAACTAAAAACTGAAAAATAAAACAAAAATAAACTTAAAATCAAAGCAAGTATGTTAACTCCTCGGCAACGGCGCCAAAAACTTGTTGGTTAATTTTTTAATAAACCAAATTTATTTAAACCTTGCAAGTGCACAAATCGTTTGACTGAGTATAGCGACAAGCAAGGGTCGATCCCACTGAAGAGTTTCAACTTACTTTAATTTTAAATTTATTTAAGACCTAAACTAGAGCAATTAAAATAAAATCAAGAGGGCTTTTGGAATTAAATTGATATTAGTACATAAAATTAAATAAAAGAAAATCAATGAATAAAAACTTAGTTAGGACATCCTATGCACCACTAAACAATCCCTCAATTTGCTAAAAAGATTAATAAAGCAAACTTATAATAATACATGATGAAGATATTCACGACAAGGTATGATTAACTCATGTCGTATAGATTCTTCCTTAATTAGTATACAAATCGCATGATGTCTACGTAGATGCGTGTATTCCTAATTATAACCTAGCATGATGTCTACTTAGGTTTAATAATTGGAACCCATTAAGCACTAGAAGAATATGAATATCACACAAATCCTAGAACATGATGTCTATTCTAGGTATCTATGAATTAATGTCCCTCAATTGGTTCGTAAGCAATTGATTGTTGCAAATAAAGAATATGCCCGTATGATGTGCAGTTTATATTCTTACAACATAATCCTAAAAATATGTTTCTAAAGTGATCAATCAAAGAAACAAAATAAATAGAATAAAATTAAACTAGAGACATTAATTTCATCATACAAAATATAAATCTTTATTGAAAAGATAAACAAATTGAGTTCATGTTTAGGGTTTCAAGTTAGCCGTAACAAATAAACTAACTAAATAAAAATAAAGAAAAGAAAAGATGAAACCAAAGCCTTCAGCCTTGCTCCTCGCTTCTCTCTTTTTCTTCTGATCTCTGTCTTCCGATCTCCCCAATTGAATGGTAAAAGCACCTATTTATAGGCACCCAATCCTTGAGAGACAAGATTTCCTCAATTGAGAAGGATTCCACTTCCAATTTTGATTTAGAATCAAGTTTTGATTTGGAAAGTGAGTCCCTTTTATTTTAGGACTAAAACTCTTCCTAATTGCTTAACTAATTTAATTAGGACGTTTCAAGGTTTAGAAAATTGATTAGGAATGCTAAAAGAAGAAATTCGAATTTCCTATGTTTTCCCGTAGCTAGTCAGGTCTCTTGACAGTTTGACCTTTAGACACTAAATCAGTCATAACTTTCTCTAGAAAACTCCAATTGACGAACCGTCTGCGGCTATGGAAACTAGACATCCGGGGCTTTAATTTGATAGGTTATAGCTCACACAACTCGAACTTTACACTTCGTAAGAGCTCTCGCAAGGTACGTCACGTTTCTGCCCAAAATTCTGCAATTTCCTTCTAAAACATTCTCCAATTCCTTGAGCTGCAATTAATCTTCAAAAATCATTCAATTCCATCATTTTTCTTCTCAAAACCTAATTCAAAGCATAAAAACATAAAAAAAATTAAAAATATCAATTCCACACAAAAACATAGCGTAAATAATAGGTAATGTAGACATAAAATAATGATAATTAATTACTCAACAAGGTCAAACTGAGGTATTTGAAAAAATTACCATTTTTTATGGTAGTGAGAACAATAAAAAATGCGTTTTAAAGTGAAATTTTGAACCGATTTTCACACCAATTATCACAATTTAGAAATTTCTATGTATATTCAAATTTTTAGGTCTAATTGAGGAATTTGAAAAAATAACCATTTTCGGTGTATTTAGAGTATCCATGACGTTGAGAAGGTCAACAAAAAATATATTTTAATAATTTTTACGTCAATTATCATAATTTGGACATTTCTATTTATAATTAGTTTTTGGCATGATTGAGGGACTTAAAAAAAAAATAACAATTTTCGATGTACTACCCTAGAGAATTCGTGACAGCGAGAACATCAACAAAACATATGTCTCAAAGCAAACTCTTGAACTAGTTTTTGCCCAAATCATCATAATTTAGGTATTTTTATCTATGTTTAATGTTTGAGGTCTGATTGAGGAGTTCAGAAAAAGACAATTTTCAATGTACTAACCTTTAAGATATTCCTAATTGTGACAACGTTAACAAAAAATGCATTTTAAACTGAAATCTTGAACCTTTTTTTGTGCCAATCATCATTATTTGGACATTTCTATCTACGTTTAAAGTTTTAAGCTTGCTTGAATAATTTGAAAAAATGACTATTTTTTATGTACTCTAACCTTTAGATATTCATTACGGTAAGAATGTTAATAAAAAATACGTTTTAAAGTGAAATCTTGAACCGATTTTTGCACCGATCATAAAAATTTGGAGTTTCTATCTATATTTAAAGTTTTAGGGCTGATTGAGGAATTTGAAAAAATGATCATTTTCAGTATACTAATCCCTAAGGGATTTGTGATGGTGAAAGGTCAACAAAAAATTCGTTTTGAAGTGAAATTTTAAACTGATTTTTGTGTTAATCATTATAATTTGAGAATTTCTATCTACATTTAAAGTTTTAAGCCTAACTTTCTATCTACATTTAAAGTTTTAAACCTAAGTAAGTAAATTTTAAAAATAACTATTTTTTTTATGTATTTAAGGGCTCCGTGATGGTGAAGGCGTTAACAAAAAATGTGTTTTACAATAAAACCTTGACTCCATTTTTCTACCAACCATCATAATTTGGATATTTTGATCTATGTTTAAAGTTTTAGGCCCCATTGAGATACAACCCCTAGGTAATTCGTGACGATGAAGACGTCAACAAAAAATACGTTTTAAAGCGAAATCTTGAATCAATTTTTACACTAATTATCATAATTTGGGCATTTCTTTCAACGAATATAGTTTGACCAAATTAAGGAATTTGAAAAAATGACCAATTTTTGTGCACTAACTCTTTGTGGATTCATGATGACGAAGATGACAACAAAAAATGTGTTTTAAAGCATAATCTAGAATCGATTTTTATGCCAATCATCATAATTTCAATGTTTCTATTTACATGTAAAGTTTTGGGCCTAATTGAAAATTTTTAAAAAATGACTGTTTTCGGTGTACTAACCTTTAGGGGATTCGTGACGGTAAAAATGTAAAATAAATAAATAAATATTTCGTTTAAAAGTGAAATCTTTAATCACCCTTTGCACCAATCATCATAATTTGAATGTTTTTATCTACATTTAAAGTTTTGGCCTAATTCAGAAATTTGAAAAAAAAAATGACATTTTTGGGTGTACTAACAACACCTTTAAAGGATTCGTGATAACGAATACGTCAACAAAAAATGAGTTTTAAAGTAGAATCTTGAACCAATTTTTGCATCAGTTATCATAATTTGGGTATTTCTATCTGTGTTTAATGTTTTAGGCTCAATAATTTTTTTTTATATATATAAAAAAAAAAAAAAAAGACCAATTTCGGTGTGCCGACTCCTAGGGGATTCATGATGGCGAAGACATAAAAAGAAGAGTGTTTTAAAGAGAAATCTAGAACCAATTTTTGTGAAAATCATCATAATTTATGTGTTTTTATCTACGTTTAAAGTTTTAAGTATAATTAAGAAATTTTAAAAAGTGATATTTTGGTGGTATTAACCTCTAAGGGAGTTCTGACGACAAAGACGTCAACAAAAAATGCATTTGGAAGCAAAATCTTAAACTGATTTTATACCAATCATCAAAATTTGGGTGTTCATATCTACGAATAAAATTTTAGGCCAAATTAAGGAATTTGAAAAAATGATCATTTTTGGTGTATTAGTAATCCCTAAGGGATTCGTGACGGCGAAGACGGCAACAAAATATAGAGTCATCTTATATACTGAAATCTACTATTGAAACTCTAAATAGGGTTATTCTGCAAAATTAAAATCTATTATTTAAAAGATTTTTAATATTTCAATGTGTTACTCTATTAAATTAATGCCTATTGTTAAACCCTAAATAGGTTGTCCTTAAAAATTACCAATTATTATTGAACCCTAAATTGGGTCATTCTCATAAATTAAAATTTGTAATTGAAACCTAAATGGGATTATTCACTCAAATTAAAATATATTATTGAAACAATTTTTAGTATTTAAATGTGTTGATCTATTAAATTGATGCCTATTATTGAAAACCTAAGTGAATAATTCTAAAAAAATATCATTTATTATTGAAACTCTAAATGGGGTCATTGTCTCAAATTAAAATCTATAATTTAAATAATTTTTGGTATATTTCAATTTTTGCTCTATTAAATTAATGATTATTATTGAAGCCCAAAATATGGTTATTCTTTCTAATTAAAATCTATTAGAGTTATTATCATTTTTCCCTTTGATGCTTGAGAAAATATTAAAATACCTCCTACTGTTACATTAATGTTAAAATAATAGTGTTCTAACACCTTCAACTCTTTAAAAAGATAAATTTAACTTTCACTTTTATCAATATTAAAATTTAAATGAAAGTTAAATTTATCTTTTTAAAAGATTCATAGTATCAAAACACTACTTCTTTAACATCAACATAACAGTAGGGTACAGTTTGATGTTTCTTTAAACATTAAAGAGGAAAATGATGATTCCTAAAAAGTGAAAAAGGAAAAATGATAATTACTCAATCTATTATTAAAACCCTAAATATGATCATTCTCTTAGATTAAAATGATTAAATCTATTGTTTGAAAGATTTTTAGTATTCAAATTTGTTGCTCTATTAAATTAATGACTATTATTAAACCCTAAATGGTATTATTCTCTCAAATTAAAATCTATTATTAAAACTATAAATGGGGTAATCCTCTTAAATTAAAATATATTATTGAAACCCTAAATGGGATCATTCTCTTAAATTAAAATCAATCATTTAAATTATTTTAGTATTTAAAAGTGTTGTTCTATTAAATTAATGGCTATTGTTGAAACCCTAAATTGGTCATTTAAATAAATTACCAATTATTATTGAAACCCTAAATGAGATCATTCTCTCAAATTAAAATCTATAATTTAAGTGATTTTTAGTATATTAAATATTTTTTTTTTATTAAATCAATGACTATTATTTTATCCGTAAATGGGTCGTTCTAACAAATTACTAATTATTATTAAAACCCTAAATGGGATCATTCTCTCAAATTAAAATTTATTATTAAAACCCTAAATGAGATTATTTTCTCAAATTAAAAGCCAGCTAATCAAGTAAAATAATGCCATAGAATTAGTCAAGCTCTATAGAAGCATGAGTTCTTTTCCAAATGGCATCATAAAACAGCTTATATTAAAAAAGGAACATCAAATTTGTAATTCCACATCATCGACAACTTTGATTAGCTAGTCTCGTAAGTTACATGGATTTACGTGATCAAAGCAAACACATTAGTGAACAAAGCACAATACACTTGATGCACATGAGTCTTATCTCTGCTCATTAGTGTGAAGTAAACAACCAGCACCATATTGATTGGCAATAATTCAAAAAAGAAACTTGTTTTCATTGGCAAAATTTTAAGAAAAAGTGAATATATGTAATATGGTTACCTCTTACAAAGTAATCCGTCCATGACATAGCAATACTAGGCTGAAACCTAAGAGACCAGAACAATGTGATCACCTTTCATAAAATAGCTTGCATTGAAAAGTGGACAGTATTCATCAATAAAGGAGCAGGAAACTGTCCCATATCATCTCCTAACAAAGTCTTATTATACCTAGTCTGCTCAACCAAAGATTTTAACAACAAAATTAATATAGTTTTGGACAATAAATAATCTATATGAACTACCTTGCATCTGATGATAGATTGACTTAAGATGAACTTACAAGGTCAAAAATGTGCTGAACGTGTACCACATAAGTATAAAAAACAATGTCTTCAAAACATCTGCACCAAAAATAGAAATCTTGGTATTCAGTGGCAATGTTCCACCATTATCGATTGAAGCAGAGTCATGAGCACCAATATCTGACAAACTTATCTCCTTGGCATGTCCGTTTCGATATCAAAAGGCACATATCTGTGGGTTCCATCCCCCCCACCAGCACCATCTTTTGAATTAAGATCCATAGTACTAGCACCATTGAGTCGCATACTTCCCTTCTGAATTGCAATACACTGATTTCTACTACTCTCTAGTGTCCTTCCTCACTCACCCTCGTGAAGAAGCAATGGTAATTCAAAATCAATATCGTCTCCACTTGCATTTGAAAATTCAACTTGGCAATCCAAATGCACTAGACTGTGTTCCCTGCACCAACCGAAGAATGAAGGCTCCCTAGGAACAAACGAAGTTTGATTTGTGCTATGAATGAAGTTGACTCCTGTATTATTCTGATTCATTTCAGGATCCAAATGACTCTCTACCACCTCCTAATTCCTTATGTAAAAAGCCATCTATACATTGTAGCCCAATGGCTGATTGATAATTATAACTATTATCTCCACAACTTTTCACGATAATAGTTATTTTGATCAGGAAAGGACAAAAACAAATCAAGGCTATGTTTAATCACGTCTTTTATCTGTTCCAATTTATTTATTTTTTTAAAAAAGTATGACATATTCAGGTGATTCTACAAATTCAAGAGATCAACCAATTAAGAAAATATTAAAATTTGTATCATAAAAAAATAATAATAATAATTGAAGCAAGTGTAGAAATAACTAAATTAATTTTAGACAAACATTTGCAGTAAAGAATTAAAAGCTGAAACAGAAGCAACAATGCACAGCAAAGATCACAAAACAAGCGTGTTAAACATCACAAAATAATTCTGAAAATCGCATATAGCCATAAGAATATATAAAAATCATGAAGAGATAGACAGGATTGACCTGAGACGTTGAAGAGAGAGAAAGATCTATACAGCACAGCCGGAGAGAAAGATCTGATGCGAGTGGTGTTTGAAATGTATTCTTCTGCATTTGGTTTCGGTGCAGGGGTGGTCCAGCCACAGCTCATGCTTAGATTCGAAGGCACCTAATGCATCTGTTTTTGTTTCTGTTTGGAATTAGATTTAACAATTGAAATTCTCCTTAAAAACCTGTATTCAATTAAATTCTACAGGAGTAAATAAATATTACTTATGAATATATCCAAACCAGAGAAACCCAGTAAAGATGTTCGTTAAAGCTAATTTTGATACGTTGTACTAAATTTTGATAAAATCTACTTTGAAACCCAATATTCCTAATAATATGCAACAACTGACGCAGCACTATTCTGATTTCAATTTTGCTTTTGTGCTTGCATTTTATCAAAGAGTTTAGAGGGTAACAATCGCGAATAATCAAAAATAAAATATTACAACAACAATTAACAAAATGCCGATTCAAAATTAACATAAGTGCAATGGAAAAAGAAAGCAAATACCTATTTGATGAAAATCTGATTGCAAGAGAAGCCGATGTACAGGAGAATGTAAGCGTACATTCTTTCAACATCTCTTCGTCGAAGCAATTCTTGCTTCACTCAATCTTTCAAGACTTCACTTTTCTTCACCATATCTAACGTCAAACCATTTCTTTTTAGAGAATCTTTACGTTGTTGAATCAATTTGGAGGTTTTTACAAGACTGAACAACCCAAGAAGATGATATACCACATAAAGCAATTTCACAAACCCAATCAGATAACGAAATGCAGAACCATAACAATGATTGTTATTTGGTAATTTCTAACCTCAGTCAAGCAGTCGTTCATGCCCTAGATGTTGAAGTCCTTGGAGTAGACAAAATTCAGATACCAGTACCGAGAGAGAATGAAGCAATTGGAAGAGAGAGAGATTGGGGCTTTGTGGAGAAGAGAAAATGGACTAACAGAATACCAAGGAGAAAGACGATCGCAGAAATGGCGATTGGAATTTTGGAATGCAACAGAAAGACCCAAAAAAAAAAAAAAAAAACCCAAGAACGAAAAGAGGATGTATAGGTTTCGAAGCAACGTAATATTAGAAAGTAACTTAAATGTTTATGCATTGATTGGGTCTGGTCAATGCCCATGTTATAGCTTTTAGAAACACAAATGATAGTAATATTGATCTTTCATCTAGAATACCATAATAACAGTCCTAAATTTGCAACTTGCGAGTCTGCATCAATTAGACAAAATGACTTTAGAATGTATTCTGCTTTGCTGCTCATCCAGCAACCTCACAACCATTCTAAGAGTTACGTCAAATGTAAGCACATAAGACAAGAAAATCATATATATATTTAGGTTCCAAGAGGGAGCAGTCCCCGTAAAACTAGGCTATCCTATAACTAAAATACAGTTATTGTACACTAGTTTAAGCACAAGTTATATGTTTGTGCTTTATAACATTCTCCAAGTTTTTGGAAACTGCTGCACTTATATTGGGATCATCAAGTTGAAGGTCTGCATCAAATCCGTAACAGCAACAGACAAGAACAGCTATTATTTATTAGCCTCAAGTTAGAGAAACAAGAAGGGGAGATAAAGGAACAACTTGCTTATGGGCAGTATAATTGGTACATGAATTTAAATAAGATTAGCAAAAAGTTTAATTGGTATGTGATGGATGCGGGCGATTTGTTTTTAAGCAAGCATATGCTGATGTTGTTGATGGTTTCTTTATGTTTCATTTGCATGCTTACGTTCATAAATACGCATTAAAATCATCGTTGAAGTCGCTGGAGGAAGAATGTACCTAAGCACAGAGATTACTTTTAGTGTTTCAGGTTATCCAAAGAAATTCTTCGCTATCAAGATTTGTTACCAATAAAAATCAGCGACACTTATCAATTCCAACTGATTATGCTGAATGTAGACAACTTCATGGTAAATTCTGAATCCATGAAAATGACAGTCAAGACAAAATTAAACCAACACAAGTCCCAACATTATAAAAAACAGCCTACCACAAGAAAATTTAGATGACATCATCTGAGGATTTCAATTAGTAATCTTGTGTATGCTCTTGTTTGACAAATATACTGATGCCTTATATTCCACAACCAACATTTTTTCATTGATTACTTTTACTACATGTTGCCTTTAAATATTCTGGAATATGTGATAACAGCTTCATAGCTTAATTAAGACAAAGCAAGTAGTCAAACCTTCATGTAATATTTAGAATGTTCCACTTGTATCATGCAGCATCACTGTCCCATCCCATAGATTCAGAAGTCTGGGATATTCTGGCCAAAATGATGGAACATGAATGACATGACTTAAATTTACATGTATAGCACTCCTGAAAATCTGCTGAAAGGAAAATAAAGGGGGGTATTTAATGCCGTGAGCAAAAACTTGCAGTACACAAAATGTTTCTGACAATCTACTCTCAAAAATACAGTAAAGTTTAAACTATCTAGCACTTAAATATTTTCATAAAGAACCATAAAACTGACAGTAGAAATGACTTGGAGAATAATCTAGCCTCTCTCTTTAAATTTGCTTAAAGGTTTTAGTTCAAATAATGAAAAGTTTTCTAGTGAGATCTTTTGGTCATGTTTTAGTCCATATCTATGGTCTTACAATTATCAATATCATACCCTGCTGGCGAGGGCAAGACACATTGTAACTTATTTATCATCCCGTTGAGCTCTTCCAACTTGTCTGTTTGATTAGACTGCAGTAATAATCTCTCCAACATCCGATATACTGCTTCACTCATATGCCTTCCTCTCACCAACATTTGTCTAGAGCATTCAAAAGCTTCTTGCAACCTTCCCCGGGAGCACAATGCTGTTACCAAAAGATCCAATGCATGACTATGAGGACAGTACCCTTTCTCAACCAGATATGTCCACAAATCGAGACCCAAATCAAGAAGGCGATTTTCACAAAAGAATTTCATTAACATCACCACTGTCCGTGCTTTAGGAACAAAATTTCTATCAATCATCCTGTTATAGAGCTTGCAGACACCATCAATGCCAGCTGACCTCATCATTCCAGAAAATACAGTATGGTATGTCACACCGTCGTGCTCAATATGCTTCTCCTCCATGTCATCCATCAATTCTATAGCAGACTTCATATCTCTTGATCTAATAAGTGTACTCATCAAAGCATTATAAACTCCGATATCTGGCTTTAAATCTCTTTGTGGTAGTTCATCAAATAATTGTCTTGCCTTCAACGTGTTTCGAACAATACCTGCTCCGTGAATCAAAGTAGTAATTGTTTCAAGTGTAGGCCAGCAGTGAACTCGTTCCATCTCTTCAAATAGTCTCAAACCATCACTAAAACAACATTTCTTACAATAAGCATCAATTCTGATATTATATGTTGTGCTATTTGGCTTGAAACCTCTTCGAATCATCTCATGGTAAAACAATTCCATTGCAATAACATCACAAGATTCCTTAAATCCCAACAACAGGATATTCATGGTTTTGGTATTAGGGGAAAAGCGAGTGTGCAGCTTTTGGAAAACTGAGCGCGCCTCCTTCATCTCCCTTTGCGTGCAGAATGCTCGAAGCAGTACATTAAACTCATCAGTACCAAACTTCCTGGCAACAAAAATATCAGTTTCCATCCTCTCAAATGCATCAAGAGTTTGTTCATATGACTGGAATTTGGCAATTCTCGATAACATGATGCTCATTGACTTAAGAGTGAGCAGAGAGGGGTGTCTCTGCTGCATGTCACTCATCAATTCCCAAGCTTCATCAAAATAGCGCATCCTAGTAAGGATGTGGAGTGTCTTTTCAAAAGCATCAGAACTTGGAGTGAACTTGGAATGGTGAAGCGAAAACTTAAAAAACTCAAGGGCTTTAAGGCCATTGGAGTGAGCTGCAAAGAGGCGGCCAAGCACATTCTCAACGAAAGTTACAGAAAGGACAGTTTGGGGGACATGTTGGAGAAGGGTAGGTTGAAGTGGTTGGTCGGGAAATGGATGGTCATTGATAATTCTTGTAATTGGGTCAATTTCGGCTTTAAATTTACAAGATATAGTCGAAAACAAGGCAAGTTTGTGAGAAATGGGAGTGAGTTGATTTGATTTGTTCAATCTCATCAAAAGAAGCATTATTCCCATGTAAGAGCAATGGCATCTCCAGTCGTAGCTGTTTGCTGTCACTTCAAAGCAAGGTAGGTTGATGTTACAAGCTAAAAACATACAGATAATATGACAATGGATATTAAAAGCAACAAAAAAACATACAAATAAAATAACATACAAAACAGCCATTATATATGTATATATACTTAACAGACTTGAAATCAACAATATATATTCAAAACAAAACAGAACAGAAGCATGCTATATGTAGATGTATACTAAACAGACTTGAAGTTAAACAAAAGAGAGTTTCCCTTAAAACAAACAAAGAGGCTAAAATCTCATTCACTGGAGTCCTCTACCATACATTTTTTTAACTAGTGACCTCCACCTATCCAATGTTGTACAAACATCAAAATCACATTCTACAGACAACCATAACTCCTATAAACCAAATACAACTCAATCAGAATTCCAACATAATAACTAAACCAAAAAACACAAATTTACATTCTTCCAGTTAACACACACAATTCATATCCACTGAAACACAGAAACAGTCCATAATCAACCAAAACAACCACCAATACAATCTAACTTTGACATTCTAATCAAACCCACAAAACCACACACAAAATAGACAAACACTCAGAACCCATTTTCAAAACTGTGCAGCACGCTAGAACTACACATTTTGAGATTTATAGCCACTTCATGGAAGAGAAGTTTGAGAATGGTTTAATTTGCACATCATTTGTCTCAACTAGAAAATCAACTGGCTGATGTTCTCGCTGAAAAACTTCTGAAATGACAGTTTCAACAGTTAAGCTAACCTTTGAACCTGCTGGAGGAGTGTTGAGAAAGTTGAAATTTCTACGGCTGATTGTGTGGAGTGTATTAAACTATGATTCAGCTTGAGGGGGAATCTTCATCAGGGTCAATTATACAAGTGATTCATACACAGTATAAATTAATTCATTTAAAAACTCAAGAATAAGAGAAACAATATCATCACTTAAAACAATTTCAGAAGAAAAACACAGGAAAACAAAAAAGAGAGAAGATTTTAAAAGAAGACACATTACTTGCACGATACGGATTTAAAGTCCTTAGTTCAATGGATTGATATAACTTCAAATTACAGAACATGTGAATTCATGTCACCACACCGAAGGAAGCAAGAGAAAGAGGTGTAGAGGAGCCACTGCAATTAGCCAACGCTATACCAAGCATGATACCAATAGATTTGCTAACACCATTCCTTGGGCTTCACCCTTTGCAATTATCTAAAATTAACAAGTCCTTTCAGTTAAAAATACTGGTATGCAGGGATAATTAATACATGCTAGAATCGAAAAAAGGACATCCTGTTTCATATTGATTGAATTTTATTCCCACAAATTAGGAAGGCCTCCGTGCTTCCTTAAAGGTGACATGGATTCATAATTTAACAAATTACCATAGAGGAAGTGCATTTTACCTCAGCAAAGTTCCTTTGAGCAGCAAAATGGGCATAGAAACAGCTCCTTGTTGCAGCCTGAGAATTGATGAGTGCCAATTTTAAGTAACTGTAATATATATTAAGTCTTGAGAGAGAAAGACATTCAAAGTCATCTTTCCTTGCTGAGCACCCTAAACCATAAATCCCAAACCCAGACCCTAAACACCAAAACCCTAACCCCTAAACTCTAAACCCTAAAACCCTAAACAAGTGCCCTTATACTAATGTTGGTATATATTGATTAAATATAATAGAAATTCATAACATTAAGAGAATGAGGATAACAGAATGAAACATTGAATTCTAAATGACAAAAACCTATCAACTTCCAAATCTTTAGTTGAATAATTTTAATTTAACAACTGACGAGAAACTACAATATCATTCTTATCACAAATCAACAGCTAAAACAACCCTAAACTATGTTATTAACCCACAAAATATGCCAAAAATGCTAGAAAATGATCAAAACTCACAATACCAAGAAATTCATTAATTCCTATAATGATATAAAGCGTAAAGAAGCAAATCAATTTTTTACAGTTGAACAATTTATAGACTTGCCTTACCGGATTAGCAACCTACCAGTGGACAGTGATAAAACCCTAAATCCTAGAAATTAAGGTGGCGCTGTGTTTTATTTTCGTTTTCCCTTTTTTATTTTTTAAAATAGAAAACGGAGGAAAATATGCTTGTTTTCGGAAACAAACTTTTAGAATGAAAAACATATTTCAAAAAATTTGAAGATGAAAGCAAAAAATAATTGCTTTTGTTTTCTATTATTTTTAAAAATTATTTTCATTTATATAGTAAAATATGTTGATTTAATTTAATTATTTAAAATAAATTATATTATTTTTTTATTATTTTATTAGTTTTACAATATATATTTATACGTATAACCTACCTAAAAATATTTAGATAAGATATATAAAAGATGTCATGGCTTTTCTTTAAAAAGAAAAAAAAAAAAAAAGATAAAGTCTTACAACTGTTTAACAAAAAAATAAATAAATAATTATGATATGAAGTACTTTATTAATAATTAAATTTAATTACCATTACCTTAATCAATTTATTTTATTAGGAAAGTTTTTATATATTTATGTAGATGTTAATATTAGTTTCTTTCAATTATTTTTAAAAACTTTGTTAAAAATATATATATTTTTAAAAACAGTTTTCATTTAAACAGTTTTTTAATTTTTATCTATTTTTAAAAATGATACCAATAAATTTTTTATCATGTATCGTTTTCGAAATATATTTTTAAAAATGTTACTAAACATATTATCATTTTTTAAAACGTTATTTTCAAAACATATTTTTCTTTTTTTAAAATACCTTTTAAAAATATTATTTTAAAAACATATTTAAACATATAAAGAAAATGAGAGAATATAATAATATATGTTACTATATATATTTTTTAATGTTTTTAATTATTGTTAACAAGTTATTATCATTTTTCCCTCTAACAATTAGTGAATCGTCATTTTCCTCGTATTGATTCAAAAAAAATCATTTTACCCTTTTTTTTACTTGAATTAACACTACCTCAGAGGGTCTTTTGAGTTTTTTAAAATCATCAAAGGAAAAATAATAATTTATTAATTGTTAGAGGAGAAAATGATAATAACTCAATCGTTAGTAGATATTTTTTTACTAATTTTTTTTTTTTAGAATACCGTTTTCAAGATACTTTACTTTTCAAAATTTGAAAACAAAATAAACAACACTAAAATTATTTTTGTTTTTGTTTTTTAAAAGTAACGGATGAAAAATGATTTTTAATTAGAGTAATTTATAAATTAATCAATCAATTTAAACTTATTCCCAATTGGAGTCAACTTTATCGGTGTATTACAAAATATCCATCCGCTGTTATTCAAAATCCGTAAGTTTTTTTTTTTTTTTTTTTTTTTTGAACCAAAGATATATTAACCTAGAAACGACAAAATACAATTTTCAGTGACTCCCCACCACTGACGGACCTCATTCGAGAACAAGGCGATTGAGGCAAGTTTATGCGTCAAACGGTTCCCCAACCTAAGGACGGCTTGGCACACCACCATACCTGCCACAACACACAATGCCTTAATATCATCAACAATAAAACTGCTGTCACCCCACAAATCATTCTGAGAAATTATCTCCCCAACAGCATTTGTGGCATCCACCTCAACAGAGTGAATGCGCAAACCCATCCTGCATCCCAACTCTAGCCCCGCTCTCAACGCTATCAGTTCGCCCAGCTCAGGAGAGAAACGCCCCACCACTGGTCTAGCCTCAGTGATCACAACCATCCCCGCATGGTCCCGCATAGCCACGCCCACCCCACACCAGCTCTTATCAGCATGCACGGCCACATCCGAATTCAGTTTTAGGCTCTCATGGGGTAGAGGACGCCAGCCAACATGAACACTAGGCCCTGGAATACCTGAGGAAGAGGAGAGCACCACTGCAGAGGACTGAAATTCCCTTAGGGCGACTGCTGCCCAATCAACAATATCCTCCGGACGCCGCACTCTGAGTCCTTAAGTACAGGCATTTCTATTACTCCACAAACACCACACAATCATGCAGGCCCATTCAGCTGCTACCTTACCCCCCGGCTTCCTGACAGCATCTAAAGCATCGACAAAACGACCCATGCATAAACATAGAACATTCCATGGACCTTTGAAAGCTCCCTCAGGCCTGCTGAATCGATACACAGCGGAGTAGAGCATGTTCAACCGATTCGAAATCCTCCCCACATATTTGGCAGTAGCTCCCTGGAATAATCCTTCTACTAACCAAGTTTACCTTAACGGGTAAGGCATTCTTATAAGCACGCCAAATAAAGATCTTCACTTTCGGGGGAATATTAAGATGCCATAGAAACTTCCACCACTCTCCGCAGCCCTTGCTACTGGAAGAGGAACTTTCCTCAGGGCAATTGCGCGCAAGCTTATACCCACTTTTAACCGAGTAGAAGCCTTTCTTGTCAAAATGCCATTTTAGTCTGTCACTAACAATTCTCACACTGATGGGAATCTCTAGAATTACCTCCACATCCACCTACAGGAAGCACTGGTGAAGGGACCGCAGATTCCAACAGTGATTCATGCCATCAATCAGCTCAGACACTCTTATCTCTGAATCCACACAGCTCGAAGCCGGCAAAAATGATGCAGGTCTTGGCAACCAGGGATCTACGAATGCTCTGATCGATCGACCATCACCTACTTGCCACCGAAGGCCCTTGCGCAGCAAATCTTTGCCCCATAAGATGCTATTCCAGACATGTGATCCACCTCTCTTCACCCCCGCCTGCATGAAATCAACCCTTGGGAAGTATTTAGCTTTCAGCAAGCTCGCCATTAAAGAATCCGGCTCCCTAAAAATCTTCCATGCCTGCTTTGCGAGTAACGCCTGATTGAAGGACCCCAGATCCTTGAACTCCATCCCTCCCTTGGCCTTGGGTTGGCACATTTGCTCCCACCCTACCCAACTAATTTTCCTTCTATCGCCTTTTACCCCAAACTAGAATTTCGATGCTCATCACATACGTGGGGATCGCCTGAACCATAGCTTTAATCAAAACTTCTTTACCTCCGCAAGAGAATAGACATCCCTTCCAACCCTGCAACTTACTCCAGACCTTTTCCTTGATAGCATTGAACGTACCTCTCTTATGCTTCCCTACCAATGTTGGTAAACCTAAATATGTGTCATGTACACTTCCTAAGCCCACGTTAAGCCTCAACTGTAAAGCCCTCCTAGCTCGCTCCTCCACATTTGGGCTCACCGCTAGGGATGACTTCTCCAGATTGACACACTGTCCGGAACCTCTTCCATATGTCTGAATCACATCTTCAATCAAAGCACAGTTTTGCATCGAAGCTTTACTGAATAGAACGCTGTCATCTGCAAAGAAGAGGTGGCTAATTAGCGGCCCATTCCACGCACACCTGATCCCCAGCCCCCTGCCATGGAGCTCCGCCTGCCTAAGTCCGCTCGAAAAGGCCTCCGCACATAATAGAAACAAATAGGGCGATAGTGGGCATCCTTGTCGAATACCCCTGGAAGGCTGGATCTCAACAACCAGCTCCGCATTGAGTAGAATTGCCAGTTTGGCCGTAGTTACACAGTTCATGATCAGAGCAATCAAGCTTTGCGGGAACCCCATCCTGACTAGCACAGCCTCAATAAAAGGCCACTCCACCCGATCGTAAGCTTTGGACATATCTAACTTCAGTGTCATCCATCCCTGTTTTCCTTTCTTTCTCCTACGAATAGAGTGGAGCAGCTCAAAAGAGATGAGAATATTATCGAAAATCTGTCTACCTGGGACGAAAGTTGACTGGTTAGGCGATATCAGCTTCGGAAGCACATTCTTAATTCTACCAGCGATCACTTTTGATATAATCTTATATACCACACTACTTAGGCCGATTGGCCTAAAATCCTTCAGTGAGGCAGCGTTCTTCTTCTTCGAAATAATGACAACGTTTATGGCGTTGAATTCCTGTATTGAACTCCCTTCACGTAGAGTCTTGAGACAAACCTGGGTTAAATCCTTCCCCACCACCTCCCAAAACTTTTGGAAGAAAACTGCATGAAAACCATCTGGCCCCGGAGCCTTCGATGGGCCAAGCTCGAAAACTGCATCTTTCACTTATTCCTCCATATATGGGACTAAAAGTTAAGAAACATCAACCGGGGACAGCTTTGATTTGATTGGTTCACACGTCTTGGCTATGTCCATCCTCGAAGGCATTGATGATTGGAACATCTTTGAGAAAAAGTTATTGATCATCCGCGCCATTCCTTCCTTAGATTCCTCAGAATTCCCATCTGCATCCTCTAGCCTCAAGAGGGTAA
Organism: Nephelium lappaceum; assembly: GCA_021234005.1. NCBI lineage: Eukaryota > Viridiplantae > Streptophyta > Magnoliopsida > Sapindales > Sapindaceae > Nephelium > Nephelium lappaceum. The sequence continues at coordinate 78,424 of CM038011.1, forward strand.
TTAGGCTAGAGGATGCAGGGTCAAAATCCGTAAGTTTTGACCGCAAAAAATGTCATAGTGTCAGAAAAATAGAAATGCCCTTGATAGATTGTTTTGACTTGTTTGACAAAATAAAAAATTAAAAAAATAATAAATTAATTAAATTAAAAATATTTTTTAAAAAACCAAAACTACTGGATTGTTTTGACTTGTTTGACCAAATAAAAAATTTAAAAATTAATTAAATTAAAAATATTTTTAAAAAACCAAAAAGTATAAGTTTAAACCATCTTCTTCTTTCTCTTTCTTCTCCCACCTCTCTCTCGTCTACCTCTATCTATCTGTCTACCTCTCCGACGACGGTGTCGACGATAACGTCGCCACTAGCACTCCCAAACAACGTCGCCATAAACTGCTTGCCTTGAATCCCCTGGCCTCACTCTTCTCTCTCCATCGCTGCACTCTCTCTTGTTGTCGACGCGAAAGCGGCGACCTCCTTCCATCGAAAAAGATCGACGCCCCTGCTCTGTTTCTCTCCATTTCTTTATTCTCTCTAACATCTCTATAATTTGGTTTTGTTAGTGTTTGAGGTTGATTAGGTGGGTTTCATTGGTTGTGTTGAGGGTTGATGGTGAAACAATCTTGTAATCTGAAGCTTTGATGGTGCGTTTGGGGATGTGTTATTGGCTGGTGATGATGTGGTGATGTTTGGAGGTATTATTGGGTAGCGGTGAGGGTGATTTCTAGGGGCCTTTGATTCTGTGGGTGGGTGGGTGTTTGAATGGTGTATGTGTTGGGTGTTTAAGGGTGATAGGGGTTGTGGGATGATATTGTGGTGGTGATTGGGTTTGATGATTGATGATGATTTTGGGGCGTTTTTGGGTTTGATGATTGATGATGTTGAGTTTCCAGTCAACTGGAAACCTATGTGTTGGTAGATCTTAAGAACTTGTTGCTTCAATTATTTGATTGTGACAAATTCAGTACATAATGCACGTTTGGTGAAGCGAGTATATACTACATAGTATCAGTTGTTTCTATTGAAAATGGCAAGAGGAAGTGTTACTATTAGATCGGTGGCTGGAAACCTAGGTTTCAATTGGGTGGAGATAGTCTTTTTCTTTTCTTTTTTTAGTTTTTAGTTTTTTTTTTAAATTATAAAAAATATAATGTTTCAAACTATAAAAAATTTTAAATACAATCAAAAGATAAAAATATCCCTAAATATGTTAAAATTGATTAAGGAGGGTGTATTCAATTCAAACTTTTAATGACTTTTATAGAATTTAAAAATTTGGGTATATTCAATATAGACTTTTAAAGACTATATAAAAATTATGTAGTATTCAATATAAACTTTCAATGATTTTTAAAAAGTTTATAAAAGTTATGAGATATTTAATTAAGGGAGGTGTATTCAATCATGATTTTAAAAATCTTTTATAGACTTTTTTCAGTGAATAACTTTTGTAGAATTTTATAGATTTCTAATGACTTTACAGATTTATGAAAAACTCTCACAGACTTTTATAAACTCTTTTTTAAAAGACTTTCATTAACTTCGATAAATTTTTAAAAGAAATTATGAAATACTTTTATAAACTTTCATAGGCTTTTATAGACTTCTATATACTTTCATAGATCAACTTTTCACTAACTTATAATACAATATACACTTTCTAAGTTAATAAAATTATATTTATTGTGTCAATAATAATGAAAAAGTATGATACATAAAATAAAAGTAAAATCACTTTAATTATAGAAATTGATAAACAAAATACCAAGTATTTTATACGTTTTATTATTTATTTTATGTCTTCTATAAAAAATGAAATCTCTAATATCTTATTCATAATCCCAACATTACTTCATATATCATCAGTTATAACAGTCTTTCATTTATTAGCATACTCTCTTTGTTGCTGTTAAGTCTTAAGAAATTAGTAAAATCGTCATTTCATTAACTAATAATGATGAAAATGATGAAGATTTGTAGATACTGATAAATTTTTGTAGATTTTCATTTACTTCTAAAATAATAATATATTTATTTGACAAGTTCGTGCTGTAAATTATACTTTTTGTAAGTTATATTTCTCATTTCAATAATTTTTTTTTTTGATATAGTGTAAATAAACTTATAAAAAACAACTATCAAAACTAATATTTTACAAAATTCAAGCTAGTTAATTTTATGATATATTACAAATATAAAAAATGATTACTATACTAATCAAATTAACTAACCAAAAGTAAAATTTCAAGAAATTCTCCAACATGTAATAAGAATAAAAGTTGAAAAAAATATCACATGTATAAATACAATTAAACAATCAAATTTAACATTTTAATTTTTTTAAATAAACCACTAGCTGGAAAATCTCCAAATATTAATTTTTTTTCTTTTTTATTTAAAATATAGGTTTTTCCTCTTTCTTTTTGTATAAAAAGTAAAGATTTCATTTATTAATTTCATTGATTTTAAAGTAATGAAATTTTTCATTTAGACATTTTTGTGTTCTATTTTCAATATTTGTAAATAAGAAATGTTAATCTATTAGCTTACAATACAATCGTTAATAACATTTATATGGGAGATTTATCATTTTCAGCCAAATAAAAAGAGAATTTTTTTTTTACCCAATATTTTATACAAATTTGTTTTTAGCCTCTCAAACAAATTATTTCCATTCTATACCCAAGATTACTAAATTACCCTTCAAATTAAAATCACCCAATTGCCCTAAATGAAATTACCAAAATAGCCTTCTTCTTCCTCTTACTTCCTCCTAGCATCCAAACCTTTCTTCTCTTTCTCTTTACTCTATTCATGGTTTTTGTTCTCTTCCATTCACCATTATAGCCGAGAGCCAAACCTCCTAGTAAGGGATTCTTCATTTGAGTTTCTTTGTCCATTGAAGGTTTTTGATCCATTCAAGTGTGATCCGTCTTCAAGCTTCTTCTCTCATTTCAAGTGATTTGAGTTTCGAAGGTAATGTATGTGTTTTTGTTGGTTGGTTTTTAGGTTATTTTGTTCAAATTGTAAGGTAAAGGCTTTAAGAGTGATTTGGTTGTGATAAATACCATCCGAAAGATAGATTTGTAGATTTGCAGTTTCTGCAAAATCTGCAACGAAATCGGTTTTTAAATTAACTAAAAAACCGATTTTGGTTTTTACAGAGGTGTAAAACAGATTCTCTATTGTGATCGGTTTTTCATGCCACTCAAAAATCGAAATCCGTTTTTCATGTACATGAAAAACCGATTTGAGCAATTTTTGATGTTTTTGATATTTGTTGTGTTTTGGATGCCGTGTATTAAATTTTAGTGTAATATGTGGTTAGATATGATCGTAGGCAGTGTTAGCATAATTGTGATATATCTTTTGTTTTTAATGATAGACATTGATTTATTGTGTTAGATTTTGTTGTATATGATTGTACTTCGTAATGTTGTCCCATTATAGTGAGACTAATTAAACATTCTTTGAATGTTATAGGAATGGCTCACGAAACGATTGTCATCAACTTTGATGGAGAGTGGAATGGATCTAACTACGTTGGGGGTGAGTCGATCATGTGTGAGGTCTCCAAAGATAGTAGTTTTTCATCGTTGGTGGATATTGTGTATAGAGAGACTAGCATTGATAGAAGAAGGTGGGATATTCGTATATATTATTTACTACAAAGCATGACAAATGGTCAAGTGAAAAAAATACGTATCATGTCCGATCTTGGTGTGGTTGGTTTGATGACGGTGAGAAATGTTGATGTTAGAGAGATTTACATTGATAAGGTTGTAAGAGATTTTGGAGCTAGAGTTAGTAGGCATATCGTTCGTCCAAATGTCATCGACTCAATACCAGACATAAGACATGAGAGGCCAAATAGTAATAGACCTATAGATCCGTATATGGTTCAAAGTCAATTTTATCTGACTTCAGGTGTTGGTAGCAATCAGGTTGATGCTTCAGGTCACCCCATTTACATCTATGGAAGGCTCAATTCATGACATTAATAATGATTATATGAATCATGTTAGTGATGATGGAGAGCAAGACGCAGATGATAATGGTGATGGGACAGGGGATAGTGATAAAGAGGAAACTGGAGATAGTGATGAAAAGGAAACTGGAGATAGTGATGAAGAGGAAGCCTGGAATTAATGATGTCGACGAGGATGAAGGGTTTCCAGAAATAAGATTTTCGGGTTTACAATTTCAGAACAATCCTTCACAACCATACTGGATTGTTCCCGGTGCAGAACTGGACGACATTGAGGCTACTTTAAGCGCTATGTCAACTGTCTATCAACGTGGTACTTTGTATAAAGGTGCATTCTTTGATAGTAAACAAGAAATATGTACAGCTATTGGAGAATATGCTCTGAAATCCAAGTTTGAATATCGTGTTAGACGTTCAAACGCAGAACGATTTGAAGCTGGTTGCAAGGATAAGAGTTGTAGCTTTATAGTTCGTGCAAGATACAGAAAATGTTGTTCGATGTGATTTATATTGAAGTATGTGGCGGAACACAAGTGCCATCAAGTAGCCATGGAATCACATATGAAAAGTGTGAAGGCTATTGTTATCGAAAATTTATATGCGGGAAAGGTGAGGAGAGATATTTATACACCTAATCGTTTGATCGGAGAAATGCTAGAGTAGTATGGTGTGCAGATCTTGTACAGTAAAGCTTGGAAGGCTTTACAACATGCAAAGAAATTAGCATATGGACAAGCGAACGAGTCATATCAACAGCTTCCGTCCTACTTTGAAATGCTAAAAGTATCAAACCCCGACACCATGACGACAATTGAGAGGGATGAAAACAACCGGTTCTTGTACTCGTTCATTGCACTTGGAGCTTGTATTGAGGGTTTTCGATCTTACATGAGACCGGTTGTTGCTATTGATGCCACCCATTTGAAAGGTGAATACAAAGGGGTGATTTTTTTTGCTGCTTGCAAAGATCGATCGGAGATGATTTATCCCATCGCTTTTGGACTTGCTGATGGAGAGTCAGACCGTTCATGGACTTGATTTTTAAGCAGATTACGAGAGGTGATCGGTGTGTCAAACGATTTGCTTATCGTATCCGATCGTCACAAAAGCATATCAAATGGGATGAGTGTAGCTTTTCTCGAAGTCCCTCACATATTGTGTTTTTTTCACTTGTGGCAAAACCTTAAGCAACACTGTAAAAAGTATTCGAATGTAGTGGAAAAAGCATTTTACAGTGCAACATACAGTCATGTGCCATATGACTGCGATAGAATGTTAGAGGAAATTCGGGCGTTGCATCCGAAATCACATGACACTTTGGTTAAGGTTGGGGTAAGCAGGTGGTCATGGACATATTGTCCAAATAGAAGATATGACATGATGACCACTAACATTGCCGAATCACTCAACAATTGCATGATACAAGCACGTCGTTTGCCAATAACTACCGCAAATGAATATATGAGAAATGTGTTACAAAGATGGTTTAATAATAGACGTGGTGCTGCTGAAAAACTCACGACTTTTGTTACCACTGCTGCGTACGATCGAATCATGTTGGCCAAAAATTTATCAACGGAAGGTACCGTACATCCTATTACAGAACCGATCATATATAGTGTTCTACATCCTAGCAAAAGCGATGCGGTGGTTAATATTGAAACGTGCACATGCACTTGCTTGAAATAGAACTTAGATCAGTTGCCATGTATTCATGTTTGTGCTATAGCCAGGTATTATAATTGTACGTTATTAATTTCTATATTTAATGTCATATCATATTTTTTCATTTAAATAAATATTTATGAGACATGTCAGGTTTAAGGGCGTCAGTTGTGATACACTTTGCAGTCATTATTATAGCACAGAGTGGCTGAAACTGTATATACACGTCTGATCAATCCCGTTCCTAAATTGTCTGATTGGAATGTTTCCGCGGAAGTTAGAAGCATGATTATACTACCACCCATAGGAAGAAGGCAAGCTGGTAGGTCGAAAGGGGTTCGGATTCCTTCCGTTGGGGAAGCTCGTCGAACTAAGAAATGTGAAAAATGTGGTCAGATAGGACATAACTGTCTTCGTTGCCCTAATCCCCCAACATCCTTCAGTGGAGGGACGAGCGGAGCCGCAAGTGCAGAAGCCCAAACTAGTGAAACCGCTACTACAGAAGTTGGAACAAGTGCAAATGCTCATCCAAATACTACACCTTCACAAAGATGCCGCCTCTGTCATGAGACTGAACACAACCAACGTCGATGTCCGCAACGGTTTCCTCCTCCCAATCAAATGATGGGTAATGATCCAAACATTGATGATTAGACACATTAATTAATTGAAGCTTTTATTTTAATAATATGTATTATGTTATTTCACGCTTACTTGTTTATGTTGATTTAATCTTCATCAGAGTACAATGAAACTTATATTATTTTTTGTTTAATGACGTCTTGCAAGTATTTTATTAATTAGAACACATCTAGCATGTAAATGTGCATTGATTTATTTAGCATATGTTTAAATTTTGGGAACTCAAAGTTTTGTAATGACACAGGTTTCCTCAATTATATGACACATTATTTAGCATAAGATTGCAATAATATACATCAGGTCTAAATTGGTAAAAGAAACTGATTTCGTTATTCAGGTTGATCGGTTTTTCATTATTGATAAAAAAAACCGAAATCGATTTTTAATAGCTCATAAAACCGACATTGCTTCATCTGCCATATGCACGTCGGATCGGTTTTCAGTTAAAGGAGAAACTGATTTTAGTTTTTAAGCCCACTTAAAATATCAATCTTTGTCTTTCTTGAGTTCATCCCCTTCTGATGGCTCTTGGTGGGCAACAAATGACCCCAATTTACTTAAATTTAAACAATTAAAGTAAAATTGGGTAAATAACTTACGTAATGACTATGTATGGTGAAGTTGAAGTTAAACCTGGTATTCGGTGATAACATTTTCACATTATATAAATCTTAATGTAAATTCATCTAACCATGTTTTATTGTTATATTAGTCGATACTGAAATGCAATATTAATTCTATGGTTTTTAGTGTATTTTGATCACTGGAAACCTAACATTTGAAGGGAAAAGGGGTCAAAATCTCTCAAAATGCCATGATCGGTTTTCCATTAAATTTAGGGCAAATTGCACAAACCTCCCGCGAGGGAGACCTGGACACCAGTGGTCTCCGTCGGCCTCCATCGCCATGGAGGCTAGGAGACCAGTGGTCTCCATCGCCGGAGACCACTGGTCTCCTCTCCCATGGAGACCAGTTGTCTGGTCTTCCGCCGAAGACCAGTTTGGTCTCTGGCTGGAGACCAGAAAATATTCTGGTCTCCAGAGTGCTTTGATCTCCAGTCTGGAGACGAGAATATTTTCTAGTCTCCAGCCAGAGACCAAACTGGTCTCCGGCGGAGACCAGACAACTGGTCTCCATGGGAGAGGAGACCAGTGGTCTCCGGCGATGGAGACCACTGGTCTCCTGGCCTCCATGGCGATGGAGGCCGACGGAGACCATTGGTCTCTAGGTCTCCCTCACGGGAGACTTGATCTGGTCTCCAGCGATGGAGACCAGATCGCTGGAGACCATATCTGGTCTCTAAAGGGTGATTTTTTTTTTTTTTTTTAAATTTCGTGAACTTTTAGTTTTTTTATTTGAGTGATATTTGGTTTGATGATGATGAATGATTTGATGATGTTGGTTTGAAGAAAATGATGGAGATGATGATTTTGATGAAAAATAAGAGATGGATAATAAAAATGATGAAATGGAGAAGAGGAAGAGGAAGATGATGATGGAGAGGTAGAAGATGAAGTTTTTTTTTTAGGGTATAAATATTATATTATTATTTGATTAATTAAAAATATATTTTTTTAATTTTTTTGTTTATTTATTAATTAAATTAATATATATTAATTTAAAATATTTATATAGTGTGTATTGACCATTTTACCCTCAATAATTTTGACTTGACATAAGTTGACTAATGATTGACTAACAGTAGGGGAGGTTTGTGTTGAGTTTTTGGAACCTCAAGGGAGGTTAGTGTAGATTACCCAAACATCGTCATTTTTGTGCAATTTCGTCAAACCTCAGGGGAGGTTTGTGCAATTTGCCCTTAAATTTAAGAAACCGCAATCGGTTTTCCATTAACCTTAAAAACCGAACAATAATTTATCCCACCTTTTTCGTCTGATTGGTTTTTCATGCGTATGAGAAATCGATTTCGGTTTTTACACACCACTAAAAAACCGATCAAACGATTATTTCTCCTTTTTGGATATTATTGAATAATATTATATATTCATTCATTATATAGTAATCAATAACCTATAATCAAGAATGAAAATATCGATATCTTAGATGATCCAAACGTATATGTGGCTTCCATTTTTATTTATATAATATGGATAGAATGACATAAATTAAATTTTATGTAGTTTTCCATATAATCACACAGGCATCAAGTGTAAACTTTTTTATCTGCACACCCATCATTTAAGAAACCTTCATTATTACTTTAGGAAAAAAAAAAACCTATTAATTAAATTTTAAAAAACCTTCATTCTTTATTATGTACGAAGTATTTCTCAGCAGCCCACGCAACAGAAACAGAGTATACAGCCCAGTATACAGCCCACGCAATAGAGTATACAGTCTGCAGTATACAACCCACACAACAAGCAACAGAGTATACAGTCTGCAGTATACAGCCCACACAACAGATTCAATCTTAGTAACGTGCAGCCCACGCAGTCAGCACACTTAAGAGATGCTTAGAGTTTGTTATTAATGATGTAAGCATTTGGTTACAAGTGGATGGATAGGATTTAATTGGTTTTCTTTCAATGGCTAGGATCTGTTATTTCCACATATATAAATATGCTCTTGTACTCTATTTAGTTTAGTTGAAAATCAAGATTCATAATGCAAGTTTTTCTTCAATCTATTGTTCTCTCGTTTGTTCATTGTTGAAGCTAGATCTTTAAACAGCTCTCAAACACTTTCATGGTATCAGAGCCTGTAGACCAACGTCAATGGCTTCTAATCCTCAAAATTCTGCTACACACTCTCAAAACACCTTCACTTCCTCTACTAATTCTAAAATTCCTTTTGCGGCAGCCATGGATTTCCAATCTTTGGCAAAAACTCTCAACTTTAACCTACCAATAAAGCTTGACAAAAACAATTACGTGAACTGGAAAGCGCAAGTTCTTGCTGCGATTCGAGCTCTTGAGCTTGAAACATTCATCTCTGAGTCTGAACCTGTACCAGAACCAGTGGTTGAAGAAATTGACGAGAATGGGATCGTGAAAGCAACAAAAGTGAATCCCGAGTATAGAGCTTGGAGGAGAGCTGATCAACTTCTTCTCTGTTGGTTGCTTTCAACAATCGGAGAAAGTGTCTTGGGTCAGGTAAATCAATCGAAATCTGCTCTTGAAGCTTGGAATATTTTGGAGAAACTTTATGCTCAACAATCTTTAGTTAGGGTTTTACAATTGAAGCAGCAAATACAGAGTGTTAAAAAGGGATCAATGTCCATTAGTGATTACTTCTTGAAGATTAAGACCATTAGTGATGCTTTAGCTACAGTTGGACACATAATTTCAGATCATGATATGATAATGAATATTTTAAGTGGCCTAGGACATGAGTATGATCTTGTGGTAGTTTTAGTTTCCTCACAAATCAAAGCTATGACTCTACAAGATGTTCAATACTTACTCATGCTACATGAGCAACGTATTGAACAGCTTAACATAGCCTCACAAGTTGATGTCTCTTCTGCTTCTACGAATTTTGTGTCCCAAAATGTTGGGAATAGAGGAAGAAATAGTCCTGGTTATCGAGGAACTAGTAGAGGAAGGAATAAAGGAGGTAGAGGTGGACGATGGAGTAACCAAAGGGTGTACTGTCAGTTGTGTCAAAGACCTGGTCATGCTGCATTACAGTGTTATAAAAGGTTTGATCAGAATTGGCATGGAAGTAGTTCAAATCAGAATGTGCAGGGGAGTCAGGGATCAATTCAATCAAACCATAACACAGTTAATACTCAAGCTAATATTGCTCAAAACATAGAAAATGCAGCTTACTATGCTTCTCCTTGAGGTAGTTAATGATCCTGCATGGTATGTTGATAGCGGGGCAACAAACCATGTGACTGCCAATGTCAATAATTTGGCCATCAGCTCAGAGTTCAAAGGGAAGGACAAGCTAACAGTTGGCAATGGTAATAAGCTTTCTATTTCTCATATAGGAAGCTCGGTTTATAGAGCAAAAACTATGCCAAATAGATTTATATATTTGAATCAAATACTGCATGTCCCTAGCATTACCAAGAACTTGATAAGCATCTCAAAGATTACTGAAGATAATGATTTGATAGCAGAATTTAATGGCAGTTCTTGTGTGTTTAAGGACAAAATCTCGGGGAAGGTTTTGCTCAAAGGAACACTCAAGAATGGGCTCTATAGTCTTGACTTGCCAGCTCCCTTGAAGGAAGGTTTCACTTCTCACTCAAGTTTGAAGGATGGTGGTGATAAAGATAGCAGGTTTACTTTTCTCAGCTCTACTGTTGATAATTCATCAAACACATCAGTTGTACATAGCAATAAGTTTGATGTAAATGTTGCTGCCAAAACAACCTCTGAAATTTGGCATGCAAAACTTGGTCACCCCTCTCTGCAAATTTTAAGACATGTGCTTGGTGGTTTGAAGTTTAATATGGATGTTTTTGGCATTTCATTTTGTGACTCTTGTAGACTTGGCAAACTGCATAAACTGCCTTTTGCTAGACATGATATTACTGCTACTTCTCCTCTTGAGATTGTGTATTCAGATATATGGGGGCCCTCTCCTTATTTGTCAAATGATGGATGTAGATACTACATTGTCTTTATTGATGCTTATTCTAGGTTCACTTGGTTGTATCCAATCAAACTGAAGTCAGATGCTTTGCCCACTTTTATTACTTTCAAAAAGGCTGTAGAGCTGCAACTTGATAGAAAGATTAAGGCCTTTCATACAGACATGGGAGGAGAGTACATTTCTTTTATTCCTTACCTCAAGAATCAAGGAATTCAGTCTAGATTCTCTTGTCCCTATACACATCAGCAAAATGGTATCTCGGAAAGGAAACATCGACATGTAGTGGAAACTGGTTTAACTCTCCTGACTCATGCTAGAATGCCCTTAAAGTTTTGGAGTGAAGCTTTTTCTACTGCCACCTTTCTCATCAACAATCTGCCCACACCAGTGCTCAATATGCTCTCTCCATTTGAAAAGTTGTTCAACAAACAACCCAACTATGCTTTTATCAAGACCTTTGGCTGTGCATGTTTTCCTTACTTGAGGTATTACTCAACTCACAAACTAGATTTCCATACCTCTAAATGTATTTTTATAGGATATAGTCTCACTCATAAAGGTTATAAATGTCTTCACTCATCCGATAAAATTTATATTTCAAGGCATTGTGAATTCAATGAAATGGAATTTCCATTTCAAGAGTTGTTTCCAACAGCAAAATCCTTGTCAAGTGTTGAAACTTCTTCAAGCTTACCAATTTCAATATTATTTCCAGCTTCCTCTTGTACTCCTGTTTCAAATACTTCACAAAATCAGGCTCCTCATCAAATTTTTGTACCTTCTGAACCTCAAAATGATAACACCATTTTCCTGTCCCTCATTCTACTGGTCCAGTTAATATCGTTATAGATTTGAGTGCTCCTTCTACTGTTAATTCTTCCAATCTTCATATGTCAAATCCGTCCTCACATATACCTCCTCATTCTTCCATTCATCCTATGTTGACAAGGTCGAAAATAGGTAGTCTAAAACCAAAGTTTTCACTTCCACACATGTTATTTCTTCCATTTCTGAACCAAGAACCGTTAAGGAAGCTCTTCAAATTCCTCATTGGAAGCAAGCTATGAATGAAGAGTAAACAGCCTTGATGAAGAATCGTACTTGGAGTCTTGTTCCTTTAAATGCTTCAATGAATATAGTGGGCAGTAAGTGGGTATATAGAGTGAAGTACAATTCTGATGGTTCCATCTCTAAGTACAAGGCTCGTTTTGTTGCCAAAGGGTTTCATCAAACCCCTGGTATTGATTTTTTTGATACCTACAGCCCAGTGGTTAAAGCATCCACCATTAGAGTAATATTTACTCTAGCAGTCTCTAAAGGTTAGGACATTCAACAAATAGATATAAATAATGCATTTTTGAATGGAGAGTTGCGAGAGGAGGTTTATATGTCTCAGCCTGCTGGGTTTATTCATCCTCAGTATCCTCAATATGTGTGTAAACTACATAAGGCATTATACGGATTAAAGCAGGCTCCTCGAGCCTGGTTCACAAAGTTTAGAGGTGCTCTTTTAGATTGGGGCTTTCAGAATTTTAAGTCTGATGTTTCTTTGTTTTTCAAGAAGGTTGGCGTTCATGTTATCTTGCTTCTTGTTTACGTAGATGACATACTAATCACAGGGAGTGGTTCACATCTGATTCATCAACTTATTACAGACCTTAACAGGGTGTTTGCTTTAAAGACTCTAGGTTCAGTGTCCTATTTTCTAGGCTTTGAGGTTTTCAGGAATGGTTCCGGTTTGTATCTCACACAAACCAAATACATTCTTGATTTACTTCAACGAACTAATATGGAGTCTTGCAAACCTTGTTCTTCTCCTGTCAGTGCCAGTACTAAACTCAGCCTATATGAAAGAGAATCTTTTAATGATATCACTCTCTATCGTAGTGTGATTGGAGCTCTTCAATATCTCTCCCACACAAGACCAGACATCAGCTTTATTGTCAATAAGCTGAGTCAATTTTTAATATCTCCAACTGTTACACATTGGCAGGCTTGTAAGCGTGTACTCAGGTATTTGAAAGGAACAGCTGAGCATGGTCTTTTGTTTACACCTGCTTCTCATTTCCGATTAGAGGCATTTTGTGATGCTGACTGGGCCAGTTCTATTGATGATCGTAAGAGTACTAGTGGCTGTTGTGTGTATCTTGGCAGTAATTTAATCTCTTGGAGCTCAAAGAAACAAACAGTTGTAGCTAGGTCTAGCACTGAAGCAAAATATCGCTCCTTAGCTCAAACGTCTACTGAGCTTATCTGGCTTCAATCATTGCTTACTGAACTTGGTTTTTCTTTATCATCCAGTCCAGTGGTTTGGTGTGATAATACTGGTGCTCAAGCTCTCGCTAAGAATCCGGTCTTTCATGCTCGTACAAAACATATAGAGATTGATGTTCATTTTGTACGAGACAGAGTTGCAGTAGGCTTGCTTGATGTTCGGTATATCTCCACTTCTGATCAAGTGGCAGATATTTTCACCAAAGCTTTGCCTGTTGCTCGTTTTCTTGCATTATGTAGCAAACTGAACATTGTTCCAACACCTATGTTCAGCTTGAGGGGGGATGTACAGGAGTATTTCTCAGCAGCCCACGCAACAGAAACAGAGTATACAGCCCAGTATACAGCCCACGCAACAGAGTATACAGTCTGCAGTATACAGCCCACACAACAAGCAACAGAGTATACAGTCTGCAGTATACAGCCCACACAACAGATTCAATCTTAGTAACGTGCAGCCCACGCAGTCAGCACACTTAAGAGATGCTTAGAGTTTGTTATTAATGATGTAAGCATTTGGTTATAAGTGGATGGATAGGATTTAATTGGTTTTCTTTCAATGGCTAGGATCTGTTATTTCCACATATATAAATATGCTCTTGTACTCTATTTAGTTTAGTTGAAATTCAAGATTCATAATGCAAGTTTTTCTTCAATCTATTGTTCTCTCGTTTGTTCATTGTTGAAGCTAGATCTTTAAACAGCTCTCAAACACTTTCATATTAAGTGCTATTTATATACATTATTTGTGCGACTCTACCGATTTTATTCACTGTTATTATTATATATTATCAGAACCTGAAATTGTAAATTAGACTTTAAGTTATTAGAACCTTAAGTTCTGGATTTCAATTAATATAACTTGAAGTTCTAAAGTTTAATTTATTAGAATCAGAAGTTCTAAATTTTCAATTTAATTAGAACCAAAAGTTATATGTTCTAAATTTTTTTAGGGCCAAAAGTTCTACACTTCCCATTTAATTACAATTAGAATATCAATATATAATTAAATGATTCGTGTGATTTAGAAAAGAATTCCAATCTCAATTATACCAAAACCTGAAATTTTGAGTTACTATCAAATTTAGATATGTCATTATGAAATACAATCACATCATAGCTTGAAAAGAATTAAAAAAAAAATTATAACGTGATTTCATTGATTATAGATCGTTACATATTTTATTTGGAGTTCATTGATATTAACACAAATAAAAGGTAAAATGTGTATATATAATTTATTTAATTAGAAAATAAATAAAAAGGTAAATAAAAATATTAGAAAATGCTCCCATTTAATTAATAAAAATAAAAACAATTACTTATATAAATGAATGAATAATTAATAAAAATAAATACAATTACTTATATACAACCTCTCCATCAGAGTCAACTATCCATTTTCCAAATTTATTTACTTTATACAATGGTGTCGAAAAGGTATACAGATCCCTTGCAATCTCTGCCCTCAGTGCAATGACATCTGCAACCTGATCCGGTCGTCTTGATTTCCATGTAGTCTCGTTTGATTGTAACAAATCACGTATGTACATGGCCACATATGCTCCATAGCTCGTCTTGTATTAATAATAAATTAATTAAATGATGCTATCATACCATTAAACATAATATAAAATAAAAAATATATATATTATATATATAAATATTAAATTTTCATTAAGTTACAAATTTACTCACCCATCGGGTTGCTGCGGCACAACCGATCTATCAAGACGTTCAACTGTCCATCGCTCATCCACATGTGACATCTCTATCTGGGTCCTCTCATAAAATCCCACAAATCGCAATAAAATAGGCATCAAACACACCAGCGGCTCAAGTGGCTCAATACGGAAAGCTAAGTCAGTATGTGCAAGAGAATCATATATTAATATCTTCTTCTGTCTCAGGAAAACCTGACAAAGGACCCGGTGATTTTGATCTAGGCTACATGGCAGCAACACCTGCAATTTGAAGACGTCAATGATATAAGACTAATTAAAATATTTAAATGATCAAATAATAACTTATAATTTTTCGTACAACACTCACATTTTCAACTTCCCACCACGGTACAAATGAGTCTAACTTGCCAGAACCGAATGCTAGCCACTCTGAGGGTACATCAGCTGTAACCGGATCAAATGTTTTTCCTTTGAGGACGTATTGCTCTCTATAGTATAATGTCATCAATGCCTGCAAGATAAAAAATTAAACATGTTATCACACTTAAGGGACATATGACGATAAATTATAACGACATAACTTATTATAATGTAAACACTCACAAATAAAGAGCTCCCATGAACCGTATATCTAGTGTCCTCAACCTCATTCCACTTCTTTCCTAAACACATCAAATAAGAATCGATGTGCTCAGAAGTCAACCAACTGTTCTCATCCTCAATGGTTCGCAATGTGTCTGGTATCACGCACCATTAACAACGATCAATTGCACGCCTAAAATAAAAGAAAAAAAAAAGGTTAAAATTTTTTTAATAGTAACCAACATAAAGGTATAAAACTGCTTATTATCAAAACCTGAGATCCAACGACGTAGAAGAAGCTTTGTATTCATTGTAGACAACCTCTACGGGGTCTACAGACTCTGCCACCTCCTCAACCTGCATTTGAGGCACCTTCTTTTTCTTTTTTGACGGTCCAGGATCAGTGTATGGTGTCCGCAGAGATGTCGCTGGCTTCGTCTTTCGTTTGCCCTGCTCCTGGATGACATCATCATGCAACTGTAAGAATATCAAAACTATCAATTAAAATAAACATTTAGAATTATAAATCAAACTGTAACACAATTGAAATACTATACGTACCTGATCATCACCACGTTCATCCTCCTGATGGACCTCCTACTCCTCCTGATGGATGGCTGTCTGGTTTCTATGGATGGGCGACTGATGGACTACCTCATCATCATGGCCAGGTGACTGATGGATCCCCTCATCCTCATGTGGTGGTGGTGGTGGTGGTAGGGTAGGGGGGGGAGGGTGGGGTGGTGGTGGTGGGCTATAGATATGGTCATCAAGGACAATGCTCCCATCATCATCATCATCATCATCATCATCGTCGTCGTCGTCGTCGTCGTCATCCATAGGATTCTTTAAATATTCTTCCACCCGTTTCAGCCTTCTATCCATCTTACTTACTTTTTTGTAGGTTGTCTTCTGTAAACCCACAAGGTACTCAAACAACTGCATCACCTGCATAAATAAGTTATCTTACACAGTGTACACAATTGAAAAAAAAATTTCGACAGAGTCTCCCCTGCTTTTTGAGTATTCAAGGAAATATAACCTGTATATTTAAAATTACACTTCGTCTATCATGTTTAGAGACTCCGTCTCTCTATCCCACTTCATATGATTATACAACATATCCACAACTTTTCCATTTACTCAAATGCACATTCACTTAACAATGAAATAAAAAAAAAAAACGATTAAGATTCGTACCTCAGAATGTACTGTGGGTACATCGTGCGTCTTTTTTGCTCGTAACTCCGTAATGCTATCCTCATATTCAGGCTGTGCACTTGGGATGTCTTCATGCTGCTCCTCATCATCCCTTGCAAACTCATCAACCTCATCATCACCCCTTTCATCATCACAACTTGCATCATCATCATCATCATCCTTCTCACTCCCTCAGCCACCAACTTTATGTACCTCTTCACCAACCAAATGTTTCGGATTGAATGATGTCCAATAATCCGTCTCATTTTCGGCATCCGTAGGCTCAAGAGTTTGTGCAATACCAACTATCTGCAATATACATATATAAATGGTTAGTTATATTATAATTAAGGATGATTAAAACAAAAAAAATGAAGGAAACCATTTTCAATTACTTTCACCACTTACAGGGGGAAAATCATTCAGGTTGGTTATGCCTTTCGGGGTCCTCTTCAGTGTCCGTCTCCTACACCTTGGCAGCTCATTTTGTAAGGATTGATTATCTTTCGCTATCTTCTCTCGTAAGACCGGGAATATTTCCACCAACCACCACTATAATTTGATTAAACAAATAACAAACATATAGTTAGTGTATATATATAAAATAAAATTCTATATATATCAACCATATTAAAAGGAAACTATTATTAATTATTTACCATATTAGGTATACCTGAAATACCAGAATATAATCATAAAGATTAATGGTCTTCGGTGGAGTTTTCACCTGCTCTTCATTAATCGCCATATGGAGACAATGGATCAGCGTACTATAGCTCAATGGACCCCAAGGGAACGAGTTCCATAACTCCGCATTCTCTATCATCACCCACATAAAGTGACCAATGCTAGCCCTGTCATCCTGCCCCATGAAGAGATGGAAAGCGATCCCTACATTTGCTAACTTCAAAAGATCCTCATCATTTAAAACATTTTCACCCGCACGGCCCTGACGTCCTGTATGACTCCTTGCCTCAACAAAGGTGGCTAAACTGGGGACACTCGGCAACACTCCCTCAAACAATCGCCATAGGATACTCTTTTCATCATTCTGCACCGTATTGAAGATTTCTCGATCTACACCCCCAAAAGGAAGTCCTGTCACCAATAAAAACTCCTATTTCCCAAACCTATATGTTCTTCCCCCGATTTCAAACCACATTTCATCACGGTGCCCACCGGGGACCTCCACCTCTCTAACAAGGAACCATAATATCACTGAAGCAGCTGTTGTATTGTTGCTGCTTATCTCTGAAATATGTCCGAATGGGCACTCTCTTATGAACCGATCGTATAAGCCTCGTCTAGTAATTACTGCAATGATTTTACCAAGCCATTTTTGCCCAATATGTGTATTCCCGCTCGAATTCTTGCTAATTGTTTGTGAACTATATTTGTACTTGAAATACATCTGTAGAAAACAACCAAAAACAGCAAATAATTAGTATAGTATTCAAATGTGAACAAATAAAATTGGTTTTTAACTATGGTTGGAAAATCGATCAATGATATTGATCGGTTTTCACCAGGGCTGGAAAATCGATCAATGATCAATATCATTGATCGGTTTTTCAACCCTGTGTGAAACACCGATCAATATCATTGATCGGTTCTTCACCATGGCTAGAAAACCGATCAACGATAGAAAACAACAAAAAAAACAGCAAATGATTAGTATAGTATTCAAATGTTAACAAATAAAATCGATATTTAACTATGGCTGGAAAACCGATCAATGATATTGATAGGTTTTTCACCAGGGCTGGAAAACCGATCAATGATATTGATAGGTTTTTCACCAGGGCTGGAAAACCGATCAATGATATTGATCATTGATCGGTTCAATATCATTGATCGGTTTTCCAGCCCTGTGTGAAACACCGATCAATATCATTGATCGGTTTTTCACCATGGCTGGAAAACCGATCAATGATAGAAAACAAACAAAAAAACAAATCAATGATAGAAAACAACCAAAAAAACAACAAATGATTAGTATAGTATTCAAATGTTAACAAATTAAATCGGTTTTTAACTATGGCTGGAAAACCGATCAAGGATATTGATCGGTGTTTCACCAGGGCTGGAAAATCGATCAATGATCAATATCATTGATCGGTTTTCCAGCCCAGTGTGAAACACCGATCAATATCATTGATCGGTTTTTCACCATGGCTGGAAAACAGATCAATGATAGAAAACAACCAAAAAAACAGCAAATGATTAGTATAGTATTCAAATGTGAATAAATAAAATCGGTTTTTAACTATGGTTGGAAAACCGCTCAATGATATTGATCGGTTTTTCACCAGGGCTGGAAAACCGATCAATGATATTGATCGATTTTCCAGCCATGGTGAAAAACCGATCAATGATATTGATTGGTTATTCACTTCGGTTTTTCACAGGTACAGAAGAGAAAAATCGATTAACCTATTGAAACCGAAGTGTAAAACCCCTGAAGTGGAAAACAGAAGTTAACAACCGATTGTGAAAAACCGATTTGAAAACCGATTGTCAATAACCAATTTCAAAAACCGATTTCAACAACCGATTGTGAAAAACCGATTTCAAAAGCGATCATCGTTGTCAACACAAAAACAACCAAATCTAACCTATTCTAATCTAATCATCATAAACCTAACACAAATCCAACAAAATTTAATCATCATAACACATAAAACATCTCAAATTTGCAAAACGAAATTAAAAAGTCCCTAACATGGTAGATTCGAGTACCTTGCCAAACTTGAGAGGGTCGCTGGCGGTCGGAGATGGTCTGCCAATGTCGAAAGCGGCGAGAGAATGACCGGAAACTGTCGAACGGCCGGTCGGGTCGTGCAACGGGGCGATCGGGTACGAGTCGCACAGTGTGGGTCGAGTTTTTGAATGGAAAATCAGTGATGAAAATAACTTTCCACCGATTTCTTACAAATATATAAGGAGGGGCTGTTTTGTAATTACATATTTTGGTTTTTTTAATTTTTTGAAAATTAAGGGCTTATAGGTAAATATATGTAAGGGCATTATGAGTATTTTGGGTATAGAATGGAAATAATTTGTTTGAGGGGCTAAAAACAAATTTGTATAAAATATTGGGTAAAAACAAAAATTGTCATTTTGAAATGGGTATTGTTGGTAATTTTCACCAGTTATATTATTTATCATAAGAATAATAAGATGATTTGAATCAATATCTATCTAGAAATTTTTTTGGGGGTATTATATATATATAAATATAAATTATAAAATGCTTCATTTCTTAAATCTATTTTGTTGACATCTAACTCCTCAACTTTAATTCAAACTTGAAATTTTCTATAAAATAATAAATTGATGTCCTTTGGAAAAGAATGGGCCTAATAAGAATCAAAAACTAAAAAGCTAACAATTTAAATATAGGAAAAAAATATTGACCATTATAATTCACAATAAAATATGAGTGAAATATACATACATATATATATATATGTGTGTGTGTGTGTGTTTTAAAAAAATAATAATAAGCGAAATATTTTAATGACTATCATTGAGTTTGAGGAGATATAAATGTAAAAAAGATTGTAAGATTTGTTTGTTTGTTTGTTTTTTTTTTTTTTTTTTTTTTTGGATGAGAAGAGATTAGCTTTTTATAATCAATAATAAAAGTCTATAAAAATTTTTGAGGGGAGTGTGAGAGAATTTGTGGAGTTTGATTATTATAAATTTAACATAAAAGTCGATAAAAGTTTCCAAAAGTTATTAAAATTTAAAATTCAATAAAAATCATTAGCATTTTGGATACCTCATAACTTTTATAAACTCTTCAAAAGTTTTAATTAAATGCCTCATAATTTTTATAGACTTTTTAAAAACCATTAAAAGTTTATATTGAATACCACATAACTTTTATAGAGTATTTAAAAGTCTATATTGAATACACCCAAATTTTTTAATTCTATAAAAGTCATTAAAAGTTTGAATTGAATACAACCCCCTAAAACTTTTGAAGAGTTTATAAAAGTTATGGAGTATCTAAAATGCTAATGACTTTTATGGAATTTTAAATTTTAATAACTTTTGGAGACTTTTATCGACTTTTATGTTAAATTTATAATAATTAAACTCCACATATTCTCTCTCACTCCCTTTAAAAACTTTTATAAACTTTTGTTATTGATTATAAAAAGCTAATCTCTTCTCATCCAAAAAAAAAAAAAAAAACAAACAAACAAACAAACCTTATAATCTCTTTTACATTTACATCTCCTCAAACTCAATGATAGTCATAAAAATATTTCGCTTATTATTATTTTTTTTAAAACACACAAATATATATATATATATATGTATGTATGTATATTTCACTCATATTTTATTGTGAATTATAATGGTCAATATTTTTTTCCTATATTTAAATTGTTAGTTTTTTAGTTTTTTATTCTTATTAGGCCCCTTTTTTTCCAAAGGACATCAATTTATTATTTTATAGAAAATTTCAAGTTTGAATTAAAGTTGAGAAGTTAGATGTCAACAAAATAAATTTAAGAAATGAAACATTTTATAATTTATATTTATATATATAAAATACCCCCAAAAAAATTTCTAGATAGATATTGATTCAAATCATCTTTATTATTCTTATGATAAATAATATAACTGTTATTAACGATTGTGTTGTAAGCTAATAGATTAACATTTCTTATTTACAAATAATGAAAATAGAACACAAAAATGTCTAAATGAAAATTTTCATTACTTTAAAATCTATGAAATTAATAAATGAAATCTTTACTTTTTATACAAAAAGAAAGAGGAAAAACCTATATTTTAAATAAAAAAGAAAAAAATTAATATTTGAAGATTTTTCAGCTAGTGGTTTATTTAAAAAAATTAAAATTTTAAATTTGATTGTTTAATTGTATCTATACATGTGATATTTTTTTCAACTTTTATTCTTATTACATGTTGGAGAATTTCTTGAAATTTTACTTTTGGTTAGTTAATTTGATTAGTATAATAATCAATTTTTATATTTGTAATATATCATAAAATTAACCAGCTTGAATTTTGTAAAATATTAGTTTTGATAGTTGTTTTTTATAAGTTTATTTACACTATGTCAAAAAAAAAAAATTTATTGAAATGAGAAATATAACTTACATAAAGTATAATTTACAGCACGAACTTGTCAAATGAATATATTATTATTTTAAAAATAAATAAAAATCTACAAAAATTTATCAGTATCTACAAATCTTCATCATCTTCATCAATATTAGTTAATGAAATGACGATTTTAACTAATTTCTTAAGACTCAAGAGCAATAAAGTGAGTATGTTAATAAATGGAAGACTATTATAACTGCTGATATGTGGAGTAATGTTGGGATTATGGATAAGATATTAGAGATTTCATTTTTTATAGAAGACATAAAATAAATAATAAAACGTATAAAACACTTGGTATTTTGTTTATCAATTTCTATAATTAAGGTGATTTTACTTTTATTTTATGTATCATACTTTTTCATTATTATTGACACAATAAATATAGTTTTATTAGCTTAGAAAGTGTATATTGTATTATAAGTTAATGAAAGGTTGGTCTATGAAAGTATGTAAAAGTCTATAAAAATCTATGAAAGTTTATAAAGTCTTTCATAATTTCTTTTAAAAGTTTATCGAAGTTAATGAAAGTCTTTTAAAAAAAGAGTTTATAAAAGTTTGTGAGAGTTTTTCATGAATTTGTAAAGTCATTAAAAATCTATAAAATTCTACAAAAGTTATTCATTGAAAAAAGTCTATAAAAGTTTTTCAAAATCATGATTGAATACACCCCCCTAACTGTTTACTAATGTAGACCAACAATAGATAGTTAAATTGTAATAAATTTATAAAATTGACAACGTTTGCTAGCTAATTTCTAATTTTCTCTTTCTAATTAACTGGTGAGTATTCTGAATTCTGAATACCAAAATACAAAGCCAGGAAACGGGAGAGTGGATGTGGGTGGGCTTTGTTTTGAGCCAGGCCGAACGAACAGATATGTAAATGGGTTTTAGGCCCGCTTCAACAATTAAATTAACAGTGGCTTGATTGCATTGACACTGAGAACGCCACGTATAGGATACAGTTGAACACTTGTCGGGCATGAGTCACTGCCAACCATTAGTATGAGGGCTAATTATACTTAGCAAATAATAATATTTTATAATTATTAATTTGGGATCTTATCATATAACACAACAACAAATCAGAGTTTGGAATACATTCAATAAAGCTGGGAATATCTTTTTTTCCCCTTTCTAAAAGAAAAGAAAAAAAAAGGAAAATTGATGTGACGATCATCCTATCCACGGCCAGTCTGGTGGAAGAGGGGTCCATAATCTAAGGGAGATATATTGATATGGTCATGGTGTGCTTGCTTTCATCAGCTAATCCCCAAAATTACATAGTGGGATCTTTGTATTAATTAGATAATGCTGAATTCCTAATACTAGTCAGTGTGCAAAAACAAAAAGGTCATTATATAACTATCAAAGTGGAGGTGCGGGACAAATGATACGTCAGATTGGGTGAAGCCAAGTTGCTCGCTACCAACCAATCAATCAAATTTAGAGTCAATTGCCATGCCATCATCATCATTATCATCCCCCAAGCCCCACGTCTCCTTTCTCTTCGTCCTCTTCTCTCTCCCTATGTTACGTTTAGTTTTTAGTTGTAATCTTATCCATCCCCATTCTCAGTCCTATTTTATTCTTATTTTCAACATTTTTATTAATGTTGTATGATATCATATGCCCAACTTACAACTCGCAAGAATCAATCAAATGCCAAACCTAATGGTAAATATTGTTGGTTTGTTAAGTTATGGGGACATATACGCGGTAATAACGGCAACAAAAATATTTGTTGCTTATAATAAAATACCAAAGAATAAATAAAAAAGGAAAAAAAAAAAACCGAAGATTTCGGACTTTTAGAATTATATATAAAAAAAGAGGGAGTGACTGTGGAACCCAAAATGCAGAGCTTTGAATTTAATCATAACAATTGGGAGCAGCAGCAGCAGCTTAGCCATCCACCATAGGTAAAAAGGGGTGGAGACTGGAGAAGGAGGCTCACCCATTGGCTTGCCAACTCTTTTGTCAACAAGTAAGTATCAGGTTGAAGAGTTGGTTATCGCTGTGGGGGCATCTGTATTTGTATTTCTGTTGGGTTATGAATATTATGGAATTTGGGAATTCTTGCTACTTCTTCTCTGATTACTCTTGTTGTTGTAAAAGTAAAACATACCCTTGTTGTTCAAAGTCATCTTCTTCTTGCTTGTGTTATTTCACACAAGAGTCGAACCACACCATTCTGTATAATTCCATGCTGAAACCGTTCTCATCTTCTTGTTGCCGAATCATTGCTCACTTTAACAGAGAAGACGCCTGATCTTGTTTTTCTGCAATCTTTGTATTCTTGTTTGGATTTTACTCTTTCAATTTGTGCTGCATCTGAGCATTTATAGAAATGATGTCCACATCATTGCCCCCCCTCTCGGTCATTAACGTGACGGCAGCCAAATCAGCAGCAAATATGGCAATCTCATCGATCAGGTAATTCCACTTTATCCATAATCAATCATTCTTTCTTTCAATTGCAATTAAGAATGTATTAGTAGTAGTAGTATATGATTTAGAGGTGGAAGAAAGGATTTGTGCTAGGCCGTTTTATTCTTTACGATCATCAGGTATGATCATCATCACGAACCAAAGATGATGATGAGGAGGAGGAGGAGGAGACATTCCCCTTCAATCACGATGATGATGATGATGACGACAACAACGACTTCTTCTTCGTCAGCTTACCCTCTCTTTAGGAATCAGCTAACCAATGACTCATCCCGTCCCCATTTTTACCAGGAGGTTGATTTGTAACCGTCAATCATATCCAATTCTGCTTATCCCCCTCTCCTTATACTGTTTAATTCATGCTTTTAACTCCTTGGCGCTTTCTCTTACTTGTTTGCTGCTTTTGCTCAGGCTCGTAAGACTGCTAGACAAAAGTTCGCTCAAGAGATCTCCTTTCAATCCAAGGACAAAGATATCTCTCTCGCTAAGGTTCTTTCTTACCACTTCCATTCTGCTATTCATCTCTTCATCTTCTAATATTTTATGTTCCAGGCTTTGCTCTATGTCGCTGCTGAAGATGAGGCCTTTATGGCTTACAATCGAGAAATGGATGCTCGCTCACTTATGAATGAAAGGATAAATGTGTCACCCCTGCCTGATGCTCGAGATTGGAATCATCTTGATCAGATGCCTTTGGCTGGAAAGACTATATCTGAGTGGTTGAGTGTCTTGGACTCAATTGCCAAGGAAGTTGAAGCAGAGCTAGTTTATCGGGACATTGGTTGTCATTTGGTCCAAGTTTTGGAGGCAGTCAATCTAGTTCTTTTTGAGTTAAGAGGCTTCAAGAGGTCATCTGTTCTTGTAGATTCTAAATATTCCTACCTGCACTCTGTACTTAGTTCTGGATGTGGCAGTGGTAACGCTCCATCTTCCTTCTTTTCACTTCATCTCTACATACTTACTTCAATGCAGTTTATTTTCTTGCCTATCGGCCTGACAGTATAATTGCCTTGTTCACAGCAATTTTGCTTAGCATAATTTACATTGAAGTTTGTCGACGACTTGGCCTAAACATTGTGGGATCTCGTGTTGGGGAAGATTTTTTGATATGGCCCCAAACAGGGTACCCAGAGGTAATTTGACCTTTGATGGTGCCATAGTTACTAATGCCTACCTTTTCTAGTGAATCTCTGATGTCTTTTTCTATTCACAGTTACATTTCCTCTTGGACAACCAACATTTTCAGCCAAGCCTGTAGCTTTGTCTTTTATTATTTTTGGCTGAATTACTTTTACGTCTACTCTCTATAGGAGCTCTTCAAAGAAACTGCAGGACACAGCTTGTTTGCGATTGTCAATGGCAGGTGTGTGGAAGACCCCAGATCAATGGCATCGGATTTAAATGGAAATTCACTTTTAGGACTTGAGATAGCTACAAAGCGAGACATTATTGGGATTGCTCTAGCTAATATGATTGTAAGTGCTAATGCCTCCAGAGTTATAGTACAGTAATTCTTTTAATTGATCACAAAATTAGTTGCTCTTATAAATAGTTACTCTCTATCCATGCTTCAAGTTTAATTCCTAGATTTCCTACCTAAATATGAAGTAAAATCAATAAAAATTGCAGAGGCTTCACTGGAAACGTGCTTCGAGATCAAATCATGGATTGATGCTGACTTCTCCACTTAGGCATAATCATAGTGCTGATGAAAATCTTAAAAAGATGAGTAACTTGAATGTGCCTTTACTGCGGCCTCAAGATCTTAGGTAAATCCTGAAACATCTTTATATTTTTATTTGTGCAGGCCATCTATAAAGTTTGTATTTATATAAGCACTTGATTTAGGAAAGATTGGCATGAGAATTGATATTAGTATGTGATTTCTATTCCTAATGTAGCTTCAATTAGTTCAGTCTCGAAGGAAAAGGCTCTTTGTGCAGCCGTGTTTTAAAATTGTTGGTGGTGAAGATCCATGTCTAAACTTTTTGTATCTTGCATTCAGCAGAGATAGGTTCAAATGCTGTCTTGCTGACTCTCCGTAATTTCTTATTTAACATTTACTCTCTTACTCTTACCTTAAGAAAGAACTATTTTACACATATAGAATTCAGAGATTTAATTTTCATGTATCATTGAATATCATTTTTGTGAAAGGATGCGTAATATAGGCTTATGTTGTAACATGACAAAAACCTTTCCAGCCAGTGCAGTGTCAATGCCATTGATTTAATCTGCTCTTCTTACCATTCAATCCTCTGCTCATAATACTTAGGCGCAGATTATAGTGTCTCTTAATAAATTTAAACTGTTAATTCCAATAAATTTGTAATTGGGATTAGCTGACTAAGGAATAGGAAGTGAATCAAAAATGTAAAATTACTTGAAAGTCCCACTAATTGCCCTTATTCTTCAAGAGTTTGGTGAATCTGATAACGACTTTCATGCTTCTCCTTGTTACTTGACCTTTCATAAACAGCATATACCACATTGAAAAATCTTCTTTTCATGTAAAACTCTGAAAGAGAAAGCAGGTTGTCCTTGATGAGTAGGCTTAGATGATTTTAGCTTTTTGACCTTGATCTAATCAACTGGAGGATAAATATATGATGTTCCTGAACATGTATCTTCTGTTTAGCTTGTCACATATTCTGCATACATTTGTGTGGGCATTGATCTCTGATTAATTAATGGTTTTATTTGGTAAAGGAACATTTAATGCCTATTATTTCTTTGTAGAAATACTTGTGTGCGTGTTGGCACAGTTTATACATTTTGTACATTGTTGCTGTGTAATATGCCTTTGTATGTGTGTGTGTGTGGCCTTTCATAAATAGATACCATGTTGAAAAATCTTCTTTTGGTGTAAATCTATGAAAGAGAAAGCAGGTTGCCCTTGGTGAATAGGCTTAGATGTTATTAGCTTTTGGACCTTGATCTAAATCAACTGCAGTAGGATTTATACCATATGTTTTTGAATTCCTCTTACATTCTATTTAGAATGTCATCTACTCTGTGTATGTATTTGTGGTTGTTGACCTCTGAGTATGAATGGTTTTATATGGTAAAGGAAAATTTAATGCTTATTTTTGTCTTTGTAATAAATAATACTTGTGTGCTTATTGCTAAGTTTATACTTTTGTGCATTGTTGCTGTGTAATATGTCTTTATGTCCGTGTGTCTTGGTTTTCTTGAGCGATTGGAATTTTAGATTGTGGAAAATATATATGTACATTTATGTAGTCTTTGTCACAGTAAAACAGCTATTTTTGCCTTGACTTGGTGGTGGGCTGTATCTGTTATCTTTTTAGATTGATCCCTTACAATGAGCAGCAACATTAAGGATGCCTTCCGTTTGTACAATTGCTGAAGTTAAAATGCATAAATACTTGTGAAATATTTAGAAGGGGATGCCCCTTCTCAAAGTTAGCTGTTCTGATATTTTTGTTAGCTCCAAACACTATTTGGAATGTTTACATCGTGATTAAGCAACTATGTACGTAGTAAAAGTTCATTTGGGAGATATAACTGAAAACTTAATTGTTTTGACATGAAATTTGCTTCATTATAGTCATTTAAACTTTTATCCACATTTCTGTTCCTACTCCCACCCCTTTTGGGTTGCCTTATTGCCCATAAATGGTAATTTTGATTTTGGCAGTTGAAAGTTTTACAGACAACTCATGTTTGATGAAATTGAATCATTTGGCAGAAATTTTTGGTGTTGGGTGTATAGACCTGCTAAAAACCTAGATCAGAATGAGAGTAAATTGGTGTTTCCATATTGCATCAGTTAGCTGTATCAAGGCTGTGTATTTATGCAAAATATTATGCTCAGTTTGTGTGAAAAGTTGCGATGTAAGATGAATTTGTCATGTATACATTATCCTTTTTGTGCAGAATATAACTTAACCCATGTCTTATAATGCTAATATTTTTTGACAAAGTGTCAGGTAGGGCATTTTGAGAATTGTTTTTCTGAGATGGTGAAGACTACGTAGAATTGATTACTATCTAATTATTTTGCTTTGCTCAGAGGCAGATATATGTGCACTTGGTATATTTCTCAATTCAGTTAACCTCTTATGCATATAGCAGCTTTAAAGCACCATATTCTTTTGCAGGCTGGCTATCATGGCTTCAGAAAGATTGCTAATTCTGCAGCCACATAATTGGGCTTTGAGGAGAGACCATGGGATGATGTTGTATTACAATAGGTATGAATTTCGGAACTTGTTGCCTTTTATCACATGGTCTGATTTAATGAAGTGGATTGAACAATGATATGTGGGAGTGAATGGCAGGGAGTATGGAAAGGCAGTGCAAGAGCTTAGCATTTGCATGGCATTTGCACCAGAAGAAGAGGCGGAAGTTCTAGAACCATTTGTTGAAAAATTGCATCTGTTGCGGCTCGAATCATCCTGGAAGTCATTGGGACATGCTGGCCAATTGACAGTTCCTTGAGTTTAGTTGTATATAATCAGTTCTCTGTATCTGTATCCTTCTAGTCTAGATGGATGAAAACCATTCAGCTATGACTTCTAACTGACTTTGGGATGAGACACCTCATCAAAATCGATCTTAGTTGCATGTTCTCCTAGTAGAAGGAAAAGATTTTCAGCTCTTAGAGCATATATACATTTAATGCAGCCCCTTCCTTGTTTGAATGGTGGCATGCATAATACCAGCGAGCGTAGACCACCAAAATTAGTTATACGCTTTTCAATGTCAGTTGGCTTATTGCGCCTAAAGGTCATGTAATTTCAGTTTGGAAGTCTTCTGGATTCCACGGAACCAAGCAGTAGTGTATAGCAAAATTAGCATTGTCACTTGCTGTGGCATATGTTAAGTCTTTCGAGAATCAGCATTACCATCTCATTGTGAAACTCTGTAAACTAAGTTGCAGCCTGCAGGAGGTTGATGAGTCTATCACTACAATTTAAGGTGTTGTAAAGTGGCTCATGGGTCAACATATTTGCTCATTCTTTTTGCCAAAACAAGGGATTTGAAACAAGCTTCAATTCATCTCATATGCAAACAAGAAGCCATGTACCTAAGAGCAGTTTGTTTACAATAAATTAAATAAAAATCTCGAACATCATAAAAGAACTCCAATGATTTTAATTTGGTAACCCCAAAATGACCAAATGTACTGCTGCTCAACTAAAATCGAATGTGTTTACTTACACGGCTACCTTCTTACCTAAAATGAATTTGGTGACAAAACTTGAAATGTTCATGGGCAGTACGAACGCCACACGGCCCACACGCGAATTCTATTTCAAAAGAGGCCTGTGCTGTGCCCAACGCTGTATTTGGCTATTGGCATATAGCGGGGCGGGGCCCACTCCCACCCGTTGAATTTTAATGGCAAAATATATGTCATGAAATTAAAGAAGGATATAAGAACGAAACGCCGTTTGGTTTGAAGAAGTGAAAAATGGTGTGCGCTTGCAGGGGCGGTGGTTGGGGTTGTCAATCTAGCCTAGTATCATCAACTTTAAGTAAGAGAAGGTCAGAGCCATGGTCTTCAACACAGATATCTCTTCCTCTGCGCCTTAATCCTAAACGAGTCTGTCTTCATGCTAAAACATTTGATTTTCCTCTGCTTTTGGCATATGGCGGCAACAACAATGACGGAGGAGGTTGGAACAATAACAACAACAGTAATAACTCTTGGTGGTGGCATGATGATAGCAATGAGCCTTCAAGGTCTCTTTATCCGCTTCTCCTCTTCATGTCCTCCTTCTTGTGTTGCTTCTGTCGCATGCATGTGGCCAAAGCACTCGCTATTCCTCAAGACGACACGGTTTGGGAAGTGAAAGGAAGCAAGTGGAGCAGGCTGATCCCTGACTTTTCGAAAGATACATTTGTTGCTGCAACTGCAACCTCACTTTCTTCTTTGTTATCTGTTGACAATTTGTGCAAACAGTGCAGAGACATGTTGATGCGACTTATGCTCCCCCAAGGTTTTCCAAATAGCGTTAGCAGTGATTACTTGGACTACTCTCTCTGGCGAGGTGTACAGGGCATTGCCAGCCAAGTTAGCGGTGTCCTCGCCACCCAGGCATTGCTTTATGCTGTAGGATTGGGTAAAGGAGCTATTCCAACTGCAGCTGCCATTAATTGGGTACTTAAAGATGGAATTGGCTACCTTAGCAAAATTATGTTGTCCAAATATGGAAGGCATTTCGATGTTAATCCAAAAGGCTGGAGGTTGTTTGCTGATGTTTTGGAAAATGCTGCCTTTGGATTAGAGATGTTAACTCCTGCTTTTCCCCATCTTTTCGTTTTCATTGGGGCTGCCTGCTGGAGCTGGACGTTCTGCCGCTGCACTCATTCAGGTACTACACCTTCTTTCACTTTCTCCCAAGTGAAAGAAGAAGAGGCACGCATGACTACTATCATTTTACTTTCAAGCCAACTGTAATTATTATTGTTTGATCGAGGCTTATTGTTTAGTTAAGACTTTGAATGTCTTTCTCTCTCAAGACTTAATATATATTACAGTTACTGAAAATTGGCACTCATCAATTCTCAGGCTGCAACAAGGAGCTGTTTCTATGC
This sequence comes from Nephelium lappaceum, assembly GCA_021234005.1. Lineage (NCBI taxonomy): Eukaryota > Viridiplantae > Streptophyta > Magnoliopsida > Sapindales > Sapindaceae > Nephelium > Nephelium lappaceum. The sequence goes on from CM038011.1 coordinate 109,195, forward strand.
TGGTTTTGCTGCTCAAAGGAACTTTGCTGAGGTAAAATGCACTTCCTCTATGGTAATTTGTTAAATTATGAATTCATGTCACCTTTAAGGAAGCATGGAGGCCGTCCCAATTTGTGGGAATAAAATTCAATCAACATGAAACAGGATGTCCTTTTTCGATTCTAGCATGTATTAATCATCCCTGCATACCAGTATTTTTAACTGAAAGGACTTGTTAATTTTAGGTAATTGCAAAGGGTGAAGCCCAAGGAATGGTTAGCAAATCTATTGGTATCATGCTTGGTATAGCGTTGGCTAATTGCGTTGGCTCCTCTACACCTCTTGCTCTTGCTTCCTTCAGTGTGGTGACATGGATTCACATGTTCTGTAATTTGAAGTCATATCAGTCCATTGAACTAAGGACTTTAAATCCGTATCGTGCAAGTAATGTCTCTTCTTTTAAAATCTTCTATTTTTTCTTTTCTTTCTGGTGTTTTTCTTCTGAAAGTGTTCAAGTGATGTTATTGTTTCTCTTATTCCTGAGTTTTTAAATGAATTAGTTTATACTGTGTATGAAATACTTGTACAATTGACCCCGATGAAGATTCTCCCTCAAGCTGAATGATAGCTTAATACACTCCACACAATCAGCCGTAGAAATTTCAACTTTCTCAACACTCCTCCTCCAGCAGGTTCAAAGATTAGCTTAATGTTTAAACTGTCATTTCAGAAGTTTTTTAGTGAGAACATAAGCCAATTGATATTCTAGTTGAGACATATGATGTGCAAATTAAACCATTCTTGAACTCCTTTTCCGTAGAGTGTCTATAAACCTCAACATGTGTAGTTCTAGCGTGCTGCAGTGTTGTGAGCAATGTTGATTACAGCTTTGTTGTCACAGTAAAGTTTCATAGAACTATCATTAGTCACTCTGAGTTCCCTTACTAGTGATCTTGGCCACATTAGTTTGCAAATTCCTTGAGCCATAAATCTAAATTCTGCCTTTGCAAATGACCAAGCAACAACTTCTTGCTTTTTGCTTCTCCGAGCCTCCAAATTGCCACCAAGAAACATGCAAAATCCTAAGTTAGATCTCTGTCACTTGTAGAACCTGCGAAATTTGCATTGGTGTAAGTTTCTATTTCTTTTAGGTATCTAAAGATCTTCATAATAGCATTTAAATGGTTGTCATTTAGAGCATGCATGAACTGGTTAACAAAACTAACAATGAACGCGATGTCAAGCCTTGTAAGAGACAAATAAATTAGCTTACTAACAAACCTCTTATAGCTTTTTCTGTTAACTGCAATCCCTTCAGATGGTGCTCCAAGTTTGTGGTTAGCATCCATTGGAATATCTCTTGGTTTGTATCCTAGCATAGAGGTTTCTTTAAGCAGATCCAAAATGTACCTTGTGAAAAAACAAAAATCTCTCTTTGATCTTGCTACTTTCATTCCCAGTAAATATCTAAGATCACCCAAATTCTTACTTTCAAATTCCTTTGCAAGTAAACTCTTTAAATTTTCTATTTTAGCAATATCATTACCGGTCAAGATGATATTATCAACGTATACAATTAGAATGGTGATTTTACCTCCCTCTACATGTTTGTAAAACACAAAATGATCACCTTGGCTTTGCACATATCCAATCAATGAACTAAATTTGCCAATTTTTCAAACCAAGTGCTTGATGATTGCTTTAAACCAAAGTTGATTTTTTCAATTCACAAACTTCTCCTTGTGAGAGTTTCTTCAAAACCTGGGGGTAAGTGCATGTACACTTACTTTGCAAGATCACCATGGAGAAACCTGTTTGTTTGGTATAGAGGCCAATATGCAACAAGTGACAAGAGAACTCTCACTACGTTCACCTTAGCAGCCAGTTCAAATGCATCTTGATATCCCATGCCATACATTATGGTGAATCCCTTTGCAACATGTCTGGCCTTGTATATAATCCCATCAACTTTGAATAATAAATACCCATTTACATCCCACTGCCTCTTTTCCTTGTGGTTGTTGTACAAGTTTCCTTGTAATATTTTCTACAAGGCCCTCATTTCCTCCAAAACTGCATCTTCCAACTTGAATTATCTAGAGCTTCTTGTATAGGCTCAGGAGTGTTCACACGTGAAAAATTAGTAGTAATGGCTTTGAAAGATGGCTTAAGTGTATGGTAGGAAACAAAGTTGAATATATGATGCTTAGGACAAGACCTAACACCTTTACTGAGGACAATTGGCACATTAAGGTCAGATTTGAACTTACCTGAATTTGACATTTGCACCATGTCCAGAGTCGAGTAATGATTTTGAGGAAGGTGTTTGACTCTCTTTATTCCTTCTGCAATATACTTGCTGATTTTTCTCATTTTCTTTGCAACTCTCATCCCCACAAGTTTGAGTTTGAGTAAGCGGTAATGGATTTCTTTCATACTCCCTGTCTCGTGGCACACACTCCCCCTCGCTGAATCTGAACCTATTTTCAATAATATTTTATTAAATTTATGTGTTCTGCAATAGGTAATACTACCTAAAACGATCTTCTATGTTACCCTTTCCCTAAAGATAAGTTTGGGTGAAAATAAGGTTTATTTTTAAAGAAATTGATGCCCACTGTCACAAAAATTTTGTAGTAGGAGGATGAAAGCATTTATGCCCCTTTTGTGTCGGAGAATATACAAGAAAGAAAGATACAATTGATTGAATTGGGATCCAGTTTGCTTTTACCGTGCTTACATTCATGAACAAAGCCAAAAGCTTTAGGTGGAAGAGGAGAATATGAAGTTGAAAGTGTGATAAAATTCTTTTGAGGGTGTTAGTAAGTGTTTTGCATTTTAGAACATTGGTTGGTATCTTACTGATTAAATATGTTGCTAATAAGATAGTCTCTTTTTAGAACAAATGTGTAACGCTAATAGTTTAGGTATTGCTATCAGACCAGTGTGGTTTTTTCAATCTGGATTCTTTGGAATCATCAAGGATTGCCCATATAACTTGGCACAACTAAAACTATTAGCATTGCCACCAGCCTCATCACCCATCTTCATTACTATTATAAACTTATTGTGCATTTTTATGTTATTCTTTTAACAGGTTTGGTTTTCAGTGAATATCTGCTTACTGGCCAGGCTCCTCCAGTCAAAGAGGTCAATGATGAGGAACCACTTTTTCCAGCATTACACATTTTGAACATAAAGTTCGCAAATAAAGTTAGTTATTTTTTGTTGTTGTCCATCTATTGTTAATGGTTTTGCTTTCTTGAAGAAATGAAAAAAATGAGAAGTTAGAATTTTATAATTCTATGCTTGAAATCTTTTTACGCCATGGATAAATGGAGAATATTAACCCTCTTGACTCATCACATGACCTTAGGTGAAAGCCTCAGGTATTATTAATTTTTTTTTTTCTTCTTTAATTAAATTCAGTTGGACTTTAAACCGTTTGTTTCAACATTCATTTTATTTGCATTCATAGTTCCAAAAATACATCAAGCCAGGGCATTTTTCTATTTAACTGTAACCAAATCCATGTCATGACAATCACGTAGTGGGCAGATAGGATTCCTTATTTGTAATTTTCAGAAATTTATATAATTTTGACTGATGAGACAGAGTATAGGGCTTAAAAGGTATATGTAAATAAAGTTGTATTATTAATTGCGTAATCGGATTGATATAAGTCATTTTCATTTTCAGTCACAATCAGTTGTCCTATCTATTGAAGCAAAGAATGCAGCCGCTGAAATTGAGCGTCGGCTGCAGCTTGGGTCAAAGCTTAGTGATGTTATTCACAACAAGGAGGATGCGCTTGCATTATTCAGTCTGTATAAAAATGAAGGATACATTCTCACTGAGCATGGAGGAAAATTTTGTGTAAGTAAACCACCCAATTTGGCTTCTCATCAGATCTTCATGTTTGTGTGTCCAATGCAGATGAATTTGTCTGTTTGTTGCTATAGTTTACTTGTTTGGCAGTTGATCCCCATTATGCTCTGCGATTGGGATTCCTTGATGGATCACTGCCATCAAAACTGAGAAAACTAAGATACTTTATTTTGAGGAAGGTTTAAAATTTTATCTGCTCAAATGATAGATATATTTGCATAATAGGTGTTTCTGTTTTTTGAGTAATTGGTAAATTTTGTGAGGGAAGTGCTTAGTCTCTAATTATTTAACAACTTCCAGCCAATTCTATCTTTGATGTGGTGGCAAAGTACATGTCAAGGGATCAACAGGGTCTTATCATAAAAAGGCGTTTAACTGGAAAAGCAGATTTGAACATGATTTACATGATATGACGTTGTGATAAGATTATAATTGTATTTTTTTTTTTTGGAAGTTACTGTAATTGTCCTTCTAATCTCGTTATTTTATTTGCGAATTGATTTACTGGCCTAAATCAGGTTGTCCTTAAAGAAAGTTCTTTACCCCAAGACATGCTGAAATCATTGTTCCAAGTCAATTATTTGTACTGGCTTGAGAGGAATGCAGGAATTATAGCAAGAAGCGCTGCTGTGGATTGTAGACCGGGTGGGAAGCTACACGTATCTCTGGAGTATGTGCAAAGGGAATTCGATCATGTCAAAAATGACAGTGCATCAGTTGGTTGGGTCACTGATGGGCTTATTGCAAGACCTTTATCTAATAGAATTCGTCCTGGTTCTGTGGACTCCACTGCCAGTTGATATGACATAATCCGGTTTTTCTTGTTAATTCGGTTACATGACCATCTGTAAGCTGGCAAGTGATGAAGAACTGCCTTGGAGCTCATTGAAACATTGTTTCTATATCTTCATTAAAATTGTCAGTCAAAATGTTTTTCATACTAAGAAAAGAAATAATTTAAAAACTTTGAGGTCGTGATGTGACAAGAAATTGGGGGAGTAATTAACAAACCCATCATCAGTGAATGATATGACCTGACATGCAGATGGTCGTGCACAAGCCAGTGAGTTTCAAGGCTGGTTTTTGGTTCTTGCAGTGTGGTTTTGTTTTCTGTTTATCTAGATATTAGAGAATAGGACATGTAGATGTATTAGCATAGTTAAATCTGGAATCGCTAATGTCTAGAAGTTAAATGGCAGGAGACTTTCTGTCTGTGGAAAATTGGCATGCAGGTGAGGCTAAATTATGTAGCTTTGTCAAGAGAGTAGCATATTAAATTGAAAGGTTATGTAACTTATATTGGAAGCTATATGGTTTTGGGTTAATTTTCCTTAGATGATGCATTATTCTTTTTTGTATGGACTGATCAATTGGGATGCATTGTAGGTAACATGTCTTTGCTGAATGGGCACAGGGTTTAGCTTAATCACTTGCACGACTACCTTTGACGATGAAGAGAGTGAACTCGCAAGAGGGCTTTCAAAAATCTCCCAACTGTAGAAAAAATAAAGACAACAACAACAACAATTTATTAAAAAAAAAAAAAAAATCCAAAAATTGATTTAATTTTATACTGGTGCCACAAAAACAACGGGAGGGTATATATAATGAAAACGTGTGTTGGGTTATGGCAGTAAGTTGTGAAGTGTGACAGTGAAAGGGTGGGGAAATGAAAGAGGTAGAGAAGTTATGGGAAGAAGTGAGGGAGCTAAGCCTAGGTGATAACTCCAGAATCGAATGCTTAGATTCACCTCCATCACCTCTCCAATTCCTGAGACAGTTCGTCTCTCAGAATAAACCATGTATTATCAAAAACGCCACTCAGCACTGGCCTGCTCTTTCTCTTTGGGCCCAGCCCCGTCTGTGTTATCTCTCCAAAACCCTCTCTTCCTCCCTTGTTTCTCTCCACCTGACCCCAAATGGACGCGCCGACTCTGTTGTCAAACACCCTTCTGTTGATCTCTCATGTTTGGCGTCTGCCCACGTTGAGCGCTTGCCTTTCGACCAAGCACTGCAACTGGTGTTGTCCAACTCCACTGACTCTAAAGTTGTGGCCTACTTACAGCAACAGAATGACTGTTTTCGAAGTGAGTATTCTGTTTTGGGTGGTGACTGTGATGACCATATTCCTTGGGCCACTCACGCACTTGGCTGCTATCCTGAGGCTGTCAATCTTTGGATTGGAAATCATTTTTCCGAGACTAGCTTTCACAAGGATCATTATGAGAATCTTTACGCCGTTGTTTCTGGTCAAAAGCATTTTCTGCTGCTCCCTCCTACTGATGTCCATCGCATGTACATTCGTCAATATCCTGCTGCCCATTACTCCTATTCCCAGGTGCATTGGATTGCATACCATAGTTTCATTTTGATTTTCTCTTTTACTGATTCTCAACTTTTAATGTTTAGGATGTGGGGGAGTTCACATTGGAGCTTGACGAGCCCACAACATATGTGCCTTGGTCTAGTGTCAATCCTTATCCATCTCCGGATACTAGAGAAAGTGAAATGGCTAAGTTTCCATTATTTTTCAATGGACCTAAGCCTTTCCTCTGCACTGTTAATGCAGGAGACATTCTCTACTTGTAACATCCTTATTCTTCTCTATTTGTCTTTCTTTACATGTTGATTGCAAAGTTTCAACTTCAGCTCCTATAAATTTGAAGCTGTATTAGTTGTCTATGGTTTTGAGTGAATTAGGACTATTTAGGATGATGCAAGATTTTATCAACTCTATTGCTGACAGGATTATGAGCATATCTCAACAGCATTTAATCTGTAAGGATTGGCAGTGACCCTGCGTATAGTTTTATTTTACTTTGCATAATTGCAGTTTTCCTCTCTTGTGTTTGTGTATGTGTCTATTTGCTTATATGTCAGCCATTTTATTTCAAATTTTGGTAGTGCTTCATGACCGTTGTTCCTTGTCATACAGGGAAAAATAAAGGTGCGATGAAATATAGATATTCTTAGACCCATTGCCACTCACTATGTACCTTTAATCTTAAGATATGGTAGTGAATATGTAGAAATAATTAGTTTTTATGTTAGAAAATGGAGTAAGACAAGTGTCTGCACTATTGATTGAATTTAGATAGCAAAATGTAATACTTGGTTCCATCTGGTGAGATAATGCAGGCCAAGTATGTGGTTTCATCATGTAAGACAGAGTCCAGATGAAAATGGATTAACAATTGCCGTAAACTATTGTAAGGATAAAGCCTCTTTTTCCGCCCTTATTTAGATTGATAACATTGTTAAATGCTAAACATAACTATTCTATATGTGTGTGGCAGGGTATGATATGCAGTTTGATATCAAATATGCGTATTTCAACTTCCTGCAATCAATTCATTACAAATCACCCCATGATTCAGCATTGTCTGAGATTGAATGTGGAGATTTAGGATGTGATGGATCTGTGCACAACTTGAGAGATGATGTACAAGCTGATACATTGGCACTGAATGATATGGACGCTAATAAAGACAATGAAGATGAATGAATACAGACTTGTTACCCTGGGTGTATGGATTAGCGGAACTCTTTTAGCCTAGAAGCCAAGAGATATGGAGAAGTCAGTGAAGTCCAAAGCAGTAGCCGATAATACACTGACCCTGAAGATTGTATCTGTGGCAAGACTGAAATATTACCTAAATTCTTGTTTTGTGGTGTCCAAGAAGATCATTTTTGGTGAACTCTTTTCTAAAAATACCGCAAAATTGATTGTACCTCAGTGAAGTATTTGTTGGCAAACTCAAAGATGAATGTGTAGTACCAATTATTCTTGATAATGTTAGTTAATTTAGTGGAGATAAAATGGAGATTATCTTAGTCCTGCAATGGCGTACATGCATTGTTATTGTTGCCAAATGTTCTAGTTGGCTAAAACCAATATATGATGTTGCATATTCATACCCGCAGGTTTTTTTTTTTTTTTTTTTTTGGAAAAACTTTATTTTAATCATTGAGATTTTGAAAAATATCAAAATTTTTAAACTCTTGTGAAAATAGTTTTTTCATCCCTAACTTTTTCTAAACTCTTCAAAAAAGTTTAAACCATCAGTCAACTGGTGATTAATGGTGATAGAAAGTTTGGATAGGAAGAATATTTTTGACATTTCTAAAAGAGAGCTGGAATTACGACATATGTACTACCATGATTAAAATGAATATATATATATATATATATATATATATTAAAATAAAGGGCAAATTGCACAAACCTCCCCTGAGGTTTGACGAAATTGCACAAAAATGACGAAGTTTGGGTAACTCGCACGAACACTACCTGAGGTTTTAAAAACTCTACACAAACCTCTCTTAGTGTTAGTCCACTACGGTTAAATCTTGACGGTCAACGGTCAAAAGTATGAAAAGACGAAGATACCCTTTAGGTCAAACTTAAAGTCAATATTTTATTTTTTTAAAATTTAAAATTAATAAAAAATCTTTTTAATTTGATTAAAAAAAAAAGTTAAAATATATATATATTTTTTTAAAGGAGCTGGTCTCCATGGGAGACAAGGTCTGCCATGGAGACCAAATCCTTGTCTCCGGCGATGGAGACCAATTTCATGGTCTCCATCGCCGGAGACGGTGGTCTCCTGCGCTCTGGAGACCATTTCCTCAGGTCTCCAGTGTGCTGGAGACCTGATGAAATGGTCTCCAACGCTGGAGACCTAATGAAATGGTCTCCAGCCAGAGACCAAACTGGTCTCCGGCGGAGACTAGTACAACTGGTCTCCATGGGAGAGGAAACCAGTGGTCTCCGGCGATGGAGACCACTGGTCTCCTGACCTCCATGGCGATGGAGGCCGACAGAGACCACTGGTCTCCAGGTCTCCCTCGCGGGAGACCAGATCTGGTCTCCGGCGATGGAGACCAGATCTAGTCTCCAAAGGGTAATTTTTTTTTTATTTTTTTTTTAAAAATTTCGTGAACTTTAAGTTTTTTTATTTGAATGATATTTGGTTTGATGATGATGAATGATTTTGATGATGTTGGTTTGAAGAAAATGATGGAGATGATGATTTTGATGAAAAATAAGAGATGGATGATAAAAATGATGAAATAGAAAAGAGGAAGAGGAAGATGATGATGGAGAGGTAAAAGATGAAGATTTTTTTTTAGGGTATAAATATTATATTATTATTTTATTAATTAAAAATATATATTTTTTAATTTTTTTGTTTATTTATTAATTAAATTAATATATATTAATTTAAAATATTTATAACGTGTGTATTGACCATTTTACCCTCGATAATTTTGATTTGACATAAGTTGACTAATGATTGACTAACAGTAGGGGAGGTTTGTGTTGAGTCTTTTGAATCTCAAGGGAGGTTAGTGTAGATTACCCAAACATCGTCATTTTTGTGCAATTTCGTCAAACCTCAAGGGAGGTTTGTGCAATTTGCCCTAAAATAAAAGTTAAAAAAAAATTAATTATTTAAAAAATTTGATTAATTATTTAAAACTAAAATATATGAAAGATCTCTACTGTCCATCTCTAAGATGAACTGTAGATAGGGGTGGCAATTTGGAACCCGACACGACGGGTCGACACGAATCCGACACGATAATTACGGGTTAGGGTTGAGCATTAACGGGTTGGGTAAATTAACGGGTCAACCCGTTGAACCCGTTAACTTATCGTGTCAGGGTTCGTGTTCGTTTAATCGTGTTACGGGTTGACCCGTTAAGGAGGGTAAAATGATAATTTTATATTAAAGGGTCTTTTATGTAATTTTACTGATAATATATATATAGTTTTAAAAGTCAAAACCCTACATCTCATTTTCAATTTTCATCTTTGCCTCTCTCTCTCTCTGGTTTTGTTTTCTCTGCTGACCAGTCGACCGCCCAACGTCGCCCCATCTACAGCATCTCCTCCGGCAGTCCCTTCCCATCTGTAGCATCTTCTCCGGTCGTCCTGCCCCATCTGCAGCATCTTCTCCTACCGTCCCACGCAGCGCCGCGCCGCCGTCTTCGCATCTGTAGATCTGCTGCCCGCGTAGCTTCTTCTCGCCCGCCTGCGTCGTCGAGCTGCTGCCGCCGTGCCGTGCCATCTCCGCCGTCCCGCGCAGCTCGTCTGGTCGCAAATGACAGCGCATCTGCAACCTGCAGATCTGTTATTGCCGCCGTGCCGCGTAGCTTCTTCTCGTCCGCCGCGTCATCGAGCTACTGCCGCGGTGCCATGCCATCTCCGTCGTGCACCATCTTCTCCTCGTGCAGCTTCATCGTGTTATCGTGTCGTGTCATAAACGGGTTAACGGGTCATAACGGGTCAATTAAACGACCCATTAATAAACGGGTTATCGTGTCGTTTTCGTGTTGACCTGTTTCTTATCGTGTCGTGTTCGTGTCGAGTGAGTTCAATCCGTTTGCTTATCGTGTCGTGTTCGTGTCGTGTTAAAAATTATCGGGTCATGTTCGTGTCGGGTCCAACCCAACCCGTCAACCCGAATTGCCACCCCTAACTGTAGAGATAAAAATTAATTAAGAAAAGAATTTTAAAAATTTTGTTTTAAAAAAATAAAGGGTTCAAACCCAAATGACAATCTGGATCTTCAACATCTGAGTTTAAAGATCTTGACAAAAACAATTTTTGAAAAACAAATAAAGAAAAAAAAAATTGAAATACCCAGATGAAGATCTAAGATCAGGGTTCACAATTGTCCCTATGCTCTACTCGTTTTTCCTCCACAAAGATATCTTCTTAACATCACCATCACTTGCAACAACTAAATCTACACAAACATAACCAAACAGTGAACTCCAAATCAAAAGCCCATAAAAAAAAACAAATGTTTTGCACAAACAAAAACCCAAATGAATTTTAAGCCTCTAAATCCAAAAAAAAAAAAAAAAACACACACACACACACACACATAATAAGCCAAAACCCAACTCCCCAACGACAACAAGAGAGGCAACAACGATGGGTGAACCCTAGAACATCTGGTTCAAAACCAACTCCCTAACAACAGCAACAAACGTAATAATGGTGGGTGTGAACCAAAAAACTAGATCTAGTTAGTTGTCGAGGGTGGTGGTGGCGATTGCTGAGATGGGTTTGTTAGCGGCCATAAAAAATACACATAAGGGTACCAGATCTCGTTCGGTCTAGATCATTGTCGGAACAACCCACCCCATCCTTGCTTCAATCGGAGTCTCATCCCTGCTTCAACCATAACCCACTACCGCTATTGCTGATGATGATAAAGGTTAATGATGAATGGGTTGTTATTGATAGCAACTGAGTAGGGCAAGTGGGGGGCTGTTTGGGTTTGTGGCTTTGATTTTTCCTAAAAGAAATTTTGTTTGGATTGATATTTGTATTTTTCTAAAATTTGTATTTTTTATTATGTTTAATTTTAAGAAAACAATAATCATTTAAAAAAAAAACAATTATCGTATATTGTACATGTGTCACGTTTTTATTGATCAAATGATATATAATATTTTGATTTTATTATGAGTAAAATGGTCATTTTAGGTGGTGAGGAGCAATTGAGTTTCTTCAATGTTTTTGTTTGGTTTGACTATCAGTTGATTGACAGTTTGAATTTTTTTTTGAAGAGTTTTGAAAAGGATTAGGATAAAAAGAGTTGTTTTCAAAAGAATTTAAAAAACTTGATATTTTTCAAAATTTTAAGGACTAAAATGAAGTTTTTCCTATTTTTTCTTGTCCATTACAATCATGTTCTTGAGATTTTAAATTGTTGTGTTGATTGTCATTAAATTTTGTGATAATTTCAAAAAATGAAAAGAGAAAATTTCCCAAAAAATTATTAAAATTGTTTTTGACTCATTAGAACAGTTAATTGCAGCTTGTGTCTCATAATGACTAAAATGCCCATACATCTTAAGTAACCTTCCCGAAAACGAAAGCAAATGAACCAGCAAAATGACCAAATTGTCCTCTCTATGTCTAGTACTGCTTACCTCCTGCATTTCAAACATCCAAGCAATAGCTCCAACAAACGGACCGGCGTCCCAAAAAACCTAGGGAGGGTGTACTGTTGCGTCCATCTTGTGTGTTGGGTTGAAAATGCCAAGGCAATGGGATCTGAACAAGTCGTTCAAGCTGGCAGTTGGTTCCCTTCTGACAGCCTGCTCCAAACAGGTAAGTTAAGTTGCATCCTTATTTCTTTTGAGTCCCCTTTTCAGTTTAATAATGTCATTTTGTGAACAAATAGGAATTTGGAAATGCATTTCCCAACTTTTCTACTTCTCAACAAGCCTCTCTTCACTGCTTATTCATCCAGGTGGGTCTGCTGCCTTGAAAACTACTCTTTTTTTTTTTTTTTTTTTAATTTTGTATAATTATAAATGCAAGTTTGAAGTAATGGATGTATGAAAATTTGACAGGTCATTGCTTCTTTGCATGAAAATATAGAGGTACATCTTCTCCATCTCCTCTTCGTTTCTTATTTGGTCGATTTGGTTAAATTTTACTTCTTCCAGCATATTAAATTTGACCAACATCACATTATTTTCTTCACAATCAAGTAGCTAATTTTGCCTTCTAGGCTGTGCTTCGTCTTGTTGACTTGTATTATTCTTTAGTAATTTCTGTTGCCACCCAATCAACTGTCTTCTCTGGCCACTTGGGCTATCTACCTCTTCTTTTCTGTTAATCTAAACTAAAATACTTTTCTCAAGTCACTGTTTCTCTACTTAAGTTTATCAGGACTATTGTTTGGTCCCTATGTCTTGAGCTAGTTTACAAAATGGTATAATTTTGTGACATATGCTTTCATGATAACTATATACCTAGTTTATAGTCAATGGAATATTTCTTTGAGTAGTTTACGATAAAAGTGGACAAAGAGAGGATCATCTTTATTTTATGAGGTGTTTTGTGTTGTTCCCAAAAGCTTAAGCTATTGCCTGGACTTCTAACTTAACCCTGTTGCAACTCTTAATCCAAAGTAATGTGAGAATTACCTATCTATTTGTGATGTTTAACATCTAATGTTGCCTATTTGTTATATTACAGGATGAGTTTGAGTCTTTATGCCTTGAAACTCAGGTACCTCTTCTTTATTGTACATGGACTATAGAAATCAGCAAGGCAAGGATAGCAAGAATAGGGTTTTACCTACTGAACAGCTGATGTGGAGTTGACTTGATTGTTCGCATATAATTGATACATTAGCTATGCAGATATTATTTCTGATCAATTCAAACTATAGCACCTAGCTGGCCAATTTTAAAGGCATTCCATATTATGTGTGAATTCACTTAATGACATATGTTGCTTTACAGTCACTTTCTAATGTAGGAATGTTGAAGTATACAGAAGCTATAGTATAGTTCAAGCCTTCTGTTTCAACGTAACTCTTCTCTTTTTATCTGCTTTCCCTTACAGCCAGAAGACTTCTATCTTTTGGGTTGCTTTGTTTTAGTTAGGCCTTATTTTTGTTTTTTTTTTTTCATCATTAAATATTTTGTTTCTGATCAATAGAAAAAGAACAACAATCTACATGTTACAAACAGTAAGAAAGATATTGATGGCAGCTAAAACAGTGACATCATTGTCACATGACTCTATTACAAGGGAAGTATATTCTTCTCATGATTAGCCCTCAGAGCACGATACTTCTTGCCTCATGTAGTGGGACACTGTCAGTCCAGAAGATGATCTAGACTTGTAGAGTATATATAATTGGTTTGGCCTTGCTTGTGTAGTATTCTTGTATTGTCATGTCAAATCACATTCGTTTTGCAGGTGGGAGCTGCTCTTGATACTGTAGAGCAACTTGTAGAAGAACAAGGTCTGGATCCTTTGTTTTCAGAGAAGTAAGTATCATCTAATCCATCAATAAAATATACAAATGCCTGTTTAACTTGGAAAATTGCTTAAAACACCGAAAAACATTATGTGAATCTAACAGAAGGCTTCTGTAGATTGAGTCAGTAAATGATTAAATTAGGCTGAGGAAGATGGAGGAACTCTGATACATTTGTCATTAATGCTGTCACCTCTTAGAAGAGGAAATAGTTGAACCTCTATTAATCAGTGATGTAAAGACCTTAGTATTACCCAGTTCTTCATGCTGAAGTATTAAGTCCTCTATAGCATGTCACAATTCCGCTTTTAAGTCCTCTAGCTCTATTTGCATACAGATGGCTATTGAACAAAATTATGCATAAACCATAAATATTTATCTTTTTTTCTAGACTTTTTTAATATTAGTATTGATCCTTCCTTGGGAGGGAGAAGAAAACAAACAGAAAGGAAATGGCACCTGTTCTGATAGTAAGATCTTGTACTATTAATACACTGACCTTTTCCTCAATTGTTTCCATGGGACCATCTTTATCCCGCTGTGATATAAAGATGATAATAAAGGATAAATTATAGAATTTGAAAACAAAGGAGCAGAATTGATAACTGCTGAAAGTTTATGTTCTCTCCTCAGTATTCATATTATTTGATGCAGTCACAAACTCACAGTAGCAACCTTATGGTAACACATTAGGACAGTTTCTTAGCTTTCTGCTGTTGCTGGTTTTTATAATCTCTATCTCTCTTTTTTTTTTTTTTTTTTTTCTTTTAACATTTCATTCTATGTGTTGAGGTGGCTTATTATGTATGTGGACTTCTAATTTAAGTGCTGAGTCACATGCAGGACAAATATAATGGATGTCGAATGTGATTTATCAGCAGCAAAGAAAAATGAGATCCAGTACTTGAGGGGTATGCTTGAAAGGGTGAGTAACGTGTAGAATCATATCAAATTTATACTCTTTCAGCAGCCTAGAAACCACAGTTGGAAATGGGGTAGATTATGCCTGGGGTTTACTGCCTTCTATGCCAGCACATGCCACATAATCCAGATGATAAAATGCTTTCTCAATATTGCAATCTTTGTTGATGATTTTTGTCTATATCAGCTTGTAGAAGAATTATTGCTAAGCTAAGAACAGTTTCTGTGCTTTATGTATATAGAAAACCTGGAAACCATTATATTTGGGGCTCTGTTATGACGACTTCCAATCAATTCTGATTTAAGTTAGTCCCCCTTTTGCTTCTTAAGTTAGATATACTGCTGTTTCATTTTTCTAGATTTGCTTGGGATGATTCTTTCATTTTCAAACATGCTAAAGTGCGCCACACTAGTGGCTCATAGCGTTCTTGATTTTAGTTGTTGCAGGTTCCGTCTAACATATCTTTTAATTGTGCATAGTATTCTTATCCCAAATTGTTTATCAGGTTGAAGAACAGAAACGCCTCATGCTAGGACGTATTGAACAACTTAAGAAAGGAAAGCAAGATGCCTCTGGAATGATGGATGTTGTTGAGAAGGTGCAATACTTGCTGTCTGGGTCTTTCTCGATTCTCTTTAAAGTGAAAAAAGAAAAATAGTAAATTATAAATTAATGAATGGAGAACATTGACTGTATATTATGGTTGTTTTAACTTGAAATAATGTTTCCTTGTCTTGCAAATTAAACAGTTGAGAAGCGGGATTTCAAATTACGGGAAATGCGATAATGGGCTCCATAATCCATGATTGCTGAAGTTAATGAGTCTTCCGGTGTAATTTGGTGGATTACACCCATATATATGTATCAAATTGCTCTTTTTCTTTCTTTCTTTTTGTTTTTCCTGTTTGTATTTTCTGCCGGAGACAGAATTCATGAGTTATAGTTGTGATATATATTGTAACCATGTATAGGAGCTCTCGCATGAAGTAAGATTATTATGACTGGACCTAGGTTCTTTTCTCTTTAATGACAATGAGAAGATAAGGAACGAAGGTTTTTTCTTTGTAAATTAACATATATGTATTTTATCATCATACCCCTAAACAGCAAAACTGTGAATTATAGATGGACCGAAGAAACAAGACCGAGCATTTTGTAAGTTAAAAGGGTGAGACAAGTGATAATAGCGATTTGCATTTGGTTTAGAATTGGCTGTTATTGAATGATTAACAATCATCGATTAGTGGTTAGCAATGTTGTTGGTGATTGGCAATAATTGTTGATTTTCGTTCATGTGATTACCAAATAAAGGATTGTTGAAGACAATGTAGGAACCAATGCCATTATTATCAAGCTACATTTGTAAGGTGTTTCTTTGTGTGTGTTAATAGTTTCTCGATCCAAAGTTGTATCATTCATCAAAGTACGTCAACAGAAGTGCTTGCAGCCTTTTTCAATCTGATTCTATTGGTGCAATTGTTTTACCTTCGGAAATGAATTGGCTAATATATATATATAGAGATATTTTTTTGACACAATGAAATGGCTAGTATTATTTGTTAGATTTATAAAACAAAAGACAAGCAGACAATCTATTGCAGGGGGACCAAATCCATCCAGGCTCTTGAGATGATCATAAGCATACGAGAAGAGTGGAACTGATAGCTGAAAATGGAAACGATATCGTCATCCCACCTACTAGGCAAATTGATGCTCCCCCCACGCCACCATCACCATATCAACTCTTCACCTGAAATCCAATTAGTACGCCCCAATCAAAAACCCATTAAACCTCTCAAAACTAATGATATTTGGATAAAGAAGCTGAACAATAAAACCACTCGCAGGAGCACCACTAGTGACATTTTAAACTTATTTGACTGTCTCTGCCTACCCATACCACCCGATATTTACACTTGTCTCATCAAAGAGTGCACCTTTTTAAAAGACTCCTCGAGAGCTCTAGAGTTGCATGCCCATATTAAGACTAGTAATTCCAGGCCCAGTTTGTTCTTCCTCAACCGTCTCCTATTAATGCATGTGTCGTGTGGTCATATCTCCACTGCACGCCAACTGTTTGATCAAATGCCTTTCAAGGACTTGTACTCTTGGGCCATCCTAATCCTCGCTTATGTTGACGTTGCTGACTATGACGAGTCTTTAACCCTTTTTGTAAATATGATGATGCTGTCTAGATCAAGTCATTTGTTGTTGGAATTTCCTTCTTGGATCATAGCTTGCCTTCTCAAGGCGTGTATTTGCACCTTGAATATGGAACTAGGAAAACAACTGCATGGGTTGCTGTTAAAGTTGGGTATTGCTCCAAATATTTCTTTTACGGGTTCCTTGATCCGTTTCTACGGGAAATTCGGATGCTTGGAGGATGCCAACTTTGTGTTCAATCAACTGTTGCGTCATAACACTGTTGTTTGGACTGCTAAAATCGTTAATAAGTGTAGAGAGGGATGTTTCCGTGATGTTGTTCATGATTTTATAGACATGGGAAGGCAAGGTATTAAGAAGAACAGTTTTACATTTTCTAGTGTTCTCAAGGCATGTGCTGGATTGGATGATGAAGGCAACTGTGGCCGACAAGTGCATGCCAATGCTATCAAGATTGGCCTGGATTCACATGATTATGTGGAGTGCGGATTGGTTGACATGTATGGGAAATGTGGGTTAGTTAGAGATGCCAAAAGGGTTTTTGGAATGATAGGCAGTAAGAAGAACATTGCATGTTGGAATGCCATGCTCGTTGGTTATGTAAGGAATGGTTTTTGTGTTGAGGCAGTTAAGTTTCTCTATCGGATGAAAGCAGCTGGAATTGAGGTCCAAGAATCACTTATAGAAGATGTCAGGATCATTTGTGGTAGATGAAAGAAGCTGTTATAATACATACATAGCATAAGATTACCCCTTTATATTATATACTTATGTCTTGCTGCAGACTTTTTTCCCTAGTGACCATTAGCTTTTTTAATGACGGTGGTTTATTATTATAAAGGAGTCACTCACATAGTTATAAATATATTTGTAAATATGATTTTCAAAAAAGACAAGGTTGGCTTCTCATTCTGTCAACTCTGCTTTAGAAAATGATACACCCAAGTTAGCTATATGTTGATGATTAAGGTGCTCTTCAATAGTTTACATCATGATATTAATCATAGAACCATATTTTAGTAAATTTCTGTAATCTTTGTTCACCTGATTGTTGGATATTGACAATTTCTTATTACTAGTTGTTGCCGTGACGCATGCATTAGAAATAAGGAGAAGGACGTATTTTGGATGGCTGAAGTTGGGCCCATTCAGTGCTTTGGAGCTTCTTCAACTTGCCATATACTCCTGTGATCTTTGTACGTCTCTCTCTTTCTCTCTTTAAAACCTAATGCTATATGTGGCAACGGTAGTATCTCTGGTAATTATCAAGAGGTTAGAAATTAAATATTACTACCTTGATAGTTTCACAGCTCCTGTTTTGCAAAATATCGGTCCCTAAGATAACATGTATAATAAAAAAAATTCTGTCAAGCTGTTAAGGAATGGGAGTTTCAGAGATTCTATAATTGGGATGGCAGTCAGCACGTTTGCTATCATACATTTCACATTGAGCTAATTTTCATCCGTTGATTCATGTATATATTTTATTTTTACCACCAAACATGTATGTTTAGTGTTTACAATGATTTTATAACCGATGTTTGGTCAGATCCAAATGGGGGGAAAGGATAATGATATAGTGAATGAGTAACATAACTGTAATCAGGTTCTTGACTCGTGAGTGCTAAGTGCTTGCATCTTTGGTGTATTTTCTCTATATAAATCTCTGTTTTGTGTATTTTGACATGATATCATTCCTCTTTTGATATTTTCTATATCGTAAACCAATGCCAATGTTGGGAAAAAAAAAGGTCATACTTTTTTTTAGATCTTTTATTAATTGAATAAGAGGTCCCACTTAGAATTCATTGCGTTTGTAGCTGAAGCTTTGGGCCACATATATAGCGACGAATACTTTTTAATATCTTGAATTTGAGTGGAGTATTGTGCTATATCTTGTTGCATCATTTCAATTAATATCGTTTAATTGAAAGTGACAATGAGATTGAGATGTAGCTGAAAACTGTAACACAAACTATTATCCACATTGGTAGACTTATAACAAACTTCCCTTGGATATTTCCATACATTTTCTGGGAATGCAGATAATCTATTTATTTATTCTTGGCTGGATTTGATACAATTTTTTCTGGTCTGTGCCTCACTGTTTCTTGAGATCCTTTGATGGATTTTTTAATTATTGTGTCCACTTCCAAATGCTTTTACAATTTCTGGAGAGGTTCAACGTAATTTATATTTGTTTTATTTGCTTTTTTGGTGGTTCTTGGCAAAGCAACCAGATTTTGGATGCATGGACTAATAATTTTTAACATAGACTGTTGAGCAAAACTGAAAACTGTAATGATATATGTAGTGGTCCCTTGCGCATTAATGAGTCCCCAAAAATATCTCTTTTCGCTGTTTTCCACCATACAATAATCATTTTAGTTAATGTCCACATGAACCACATCATTTTTATCTGAGGGGTGACCATGTCTTGAATCTTACTCGACTTTTCGCTTTCACTCTTCATTTACAATCCATAGCATTGCCTTTGAAAGTTTTGCAGTTTAATTTTCTCCTTGACTAGGGTATATCGGGACATGTTACAGAGGGCTAGGAAGACTGCTGGTAATTATGATCAAATAGAACCCATGAATATGATTTGTATGGGTCGATGTGCCATGGAGTAAAGACTTGAGAGTAGTTGGGTGGCTACTTGTTAAATAGTCTCACATTGGTTGAAAGTAAATTTGCATTGGTTTATAAGGTGAGGGTAAATCTCCATCCATGAGCTAGTTTTTGTGATAAAGTTAAGTCTAAGACCATTATCTGACATGATATCAGAGGCTGGGTTGGGCTTTATCTAACTATGTATGGCTTGAATTCAGTTGTATAGGTACATGTGCTGCCAAGTGGGCACGTTGCGTGTGAGGAATGATGTTAGATAGTTTCACATTGGTAGAAGAAATGAATTTGCCAAGTGAGCACGCTGCGCGTGAGGAAGGGTATTAAATAGTCTCACATTGGTAGAAAAAATGAATTTGCATTAGTTAAAAAAGTGTGGGTAAATCTCCACTTAAGAGCTAGCTTTGATAATGAAGTTAGACCCAAAACTCTTTTTTGACATAGTATCAGAGTTTTGGTTTGAGCAAACCTCCACTCAAAAACTAGTTTTGGTGGTGTAGTTGAACCCAAGACGCTTTTTTGACATTATATCATTGCTTTGGTTTCGGTTCAAGGGGTTGGGTTCTGATGCGAACCCTATAAATATATGACACCTATAATCAAAACTCTTTTCTGACATGGTATCAGAATTTTGGTTTGGGTAAACCTCTACTCAATAGCTAGTTTTGGTGGTGGAGTTAGACTCAAAACTCATTTCTGACATTGTGTCAGAGCTTTGGTTTCGGTTCAGGGGGTTGGGCTCTGATGCGAACCCTGTATATAAATATACGACACTTACAATCAAATTAAAATAAAACCCCAAGAAAGATTAAAACAGATTTTTAAAAAAAGAATTTTGACCCGTTGATTATATATCAATCAAGAACCAATGTTAACTCACCTCGTATATAAAGATACGATATCCACAATTAAATTAAAATAAAGCCCTAAGAAAGATTAAATAGGCTTAGAAAAAAGAATTTTGACTTGTTGATTATATGTCAATCAAGAATCAATGTTATAAAGAACTTTAACTCAATAATTAGAACTTAAGTAAAAACCAAAATTATAAAAAAAAAAAAAAGATATTGACACCACTCTCAAGACATAGACGGGAAGGTGAGAGATAAATTATATTTGAATTGCAACAAGCATAACTTGATAAGATCATATGTTCAACAATGAATAAAAGAAAAACAAATCCCCATTCTTTTAATCAAGAAGTTAGTCACATCATCCTTGTTTTTTTGCTTAGGGTTACAAACCCTTTTATAGATAAAGAAATAAAACCTAGCATGAAACTCTAACCCCCTAACAATTAGGCTTAACTAAACGCATTCATTGGCTTAAATTAAATTAGATGTTTCAACCCAAATAACATTAATTAAAATACAATAAACTAACTTAATTTAAAACTTATTATAATTAAAATAAACTTAGTTCAAATTATTTAAAGCTCAATTAACTTTAGTTTACTTCCAACTGCTTTCAATTAGCGTCCAAAACCTACAAAATTAAGCCCAATTTTCTTCAATTATCTCGTTGTCCAATGTCCTTTTGTCCTCCATAAGTACTACCTTGGTTTCTATCAAGCTCTATCTAACTATTCCTAGCCTGAACTCGTTTGTATGAGTGCAGATGTTGTCGTGTGGGCACGCTACGCGTAAGAGATAGTGTTAGATAGTCCCACATTAGTTGAAGAAGTAAATTTACAGTGGTTTATAAGATGAGGATAAACCTCCACTTTTGAGCTAGCTTTTGTAATGAAGTTAGACTTAAGACCATTTTCTAACACTACTAATGGAAGTTGGTCTGCTTGATGATTTTACTCCTGTTGCATGGTCTCATCCAAATTGATCAAACTGCTCTGTGGTCTTATGTGATGGACAAGGGTGGACATCCATCACTCTTGTCCAATTTTTTCATCCAAGCTTATGTAATAGTTGCCCAAAAATTGGATGTCTACTGTTATCTATATGTTTGTATTTAATGCCCAGTTTCTATTCACATCCAACTTTTGAATTTATTTTATCTATTTCCAATTACTATGACTATTTTTAGAAGTTAGTTCTATTGATGTAGTACTACTATCTTATGTCGGATGGGTTAAGTTGAACTCATATACATGCGGAATTATTTGCCACGAGAAGATTTTCAGCTTCACATTACTACAGTGATTTTTAAAATACAAGGTCATAACTTAAGCATTTTCATATGGGCTACACGGTAAGCCTAGAGTTATTTATAAAGGAGTTTAAAATTTTGAAAAAACGCCTATATTTCGGCATCATGATTACGAAGAAAGGAAACAAAACACATAGAGCAAAGCCTCTTTCAATATATTTTTTTTCGGCTGTCAAAATCAAATAAATTACTAATTTCACTCTCAACATACTTTCTTGTAATTACTCGATTTTGTGAGGTGAAGTCTGAATTGCAAATGTTGAGAGTAAATGGTTTCATCATTATGTACTATTTATTTTTATTAATATTTTTTAACTGAGTATTTTGTCAAATGTCCTGGTGTGATATGAAATTGAAATCTTATAATGGTGCAGGTTTGTTTTGGATGGCAGGGTGCCATAAATGGCAGATAATATTTTGGTTTGAGTCACTAGTAAACCTCTTTTATGGTTGTTTGGTAAATACTGTTTCATGAAGTATTCGGATAGATTGTTAAAGAGTTTATATGTTTGAAATTATGTATATGTTCTAGATAAGAGTTTTCTCTTGCATATCATGTTACGGTTTACTGAGTTCACGGCTAGCTTCTAAGTCACCAATATTTTGCAGAATATATACATTTATATTGAAATTAAATATTTTGCAGAATAAGTTAAGAAGAATATATTTAAATTAGCTTCTTAAAGAGTTTGCACTGGATGAGTACGTGATATGTTTTTTTTTTTTTTTTTTTTTTTCTTTTTCTTTTAGATTTGTAAGTCTTTGAAGTTATTTAGGTTTAGCATTATGGTAAATTGAAGGTTTTAATATAGTAGTTAGTGATTTGGTTTGTAGTTTTACTGCTTTGAATTTGATCCCTTAAAAGAAGGAAAAGTATCGAGGTTCTACTTATCAAATAGAAAAACTTCATTTTAGTTCTTGAGATTTTAAAAAATATCAACTTTTTAAAGTTATTTTAAAAACAACTCTTTTCATTCCCAATTTTTTCAAAACTTTTAAAAAAAGTTCAAACCGTTAGTCAATTAACGATCAACAGTAATAGATTGTTTAGATAGGAAAAGTAAAATGATCTTTTTATGTGAAAGAATAAATTAATTCAAATAATTTATTATTCACAAAACTAATTTTGTAAAAAAAAAAAGAAAAAAAAATAAAAGAAAGGTGCAGATCCACCAGATTGGATCTCCACCATCCATCCACCATGGATGGACGGTGGAGATCCAATCTGGTGGATCTCCACCATCTTCAACGCATCAAGTTTGTTCATCAAACCACTTTACCAGCATCATCAACAATCCACTTCATCAACATTATCAACAAGACCACCATTTTCAACATCATCAACAATATCACAGTATCATGAATATCATCATCTTCCACAATAACAACATCAATATCAACATTGAGCAAAGAAAAAAAAAATCAAAACTATTTATCAAAAAAAAAAAAAAAAAAATCAAATAGAGAGGCTGCTGACCTTCATTTGGGTTCGATTGAACCCAGATAAAAAGTTACCCAGATGAAGAAGCTGAGTTTGATCGAACCCAGATAAAAAGAGTTTCCTCATCTGAGTTCGATCGAACTTATATGAAACCTTTCTAGGTTTGGGTTCGATCGAATCCAGAACCAAAGATGACCTCCATCTCATTGATCTAAGATGGAGACTCGTCGTAGATGGAGCAGATTGGCTCCATTTCCCACAGACAGAACCTCTATCTCATCGAAGGTGCTTCATTTGAGGCGAAGGAAATAGTGGGCAGAAGAGACTGAGAAAGAAGGAGATGGAAGAGACTGAGGAGAAATAGAAGAACGAACGAGATGAAGGAGAGGTAAAAGAGAGGGAGAAGATGATAGGGTTTGTTCTGGATTCTCCCAAATCAAAGAAGAAAATAAAAATTAATTTTTTTTTAATTTTTTTCTTAAAAAAACTTATTTTATTTTTTAAATTAATATTTTTAATAGTTGGATGGAGGATGGATAGAAACAATGATAAGATTTTTTTCCTAAATTGAATTTTTTTCCTGAAATTTGTTTTTTTTTTAAAAAAAAAATATTGTTTAATTTAAATAAAATATAATAATAAAATTTTTTTTAATATATACACGTGTCAATTTTTTATTGGTAAAATGATATGTAATATTTTGATTTTATTAAAGGTAAAATAGTCATTTTAAGTTATGATGGGCAATTGAGTCCTTTTAATTTTTCTGTTTAGTTTAACTATCAATTTGATTGATGATTTGAATTTTTTTAAAGAGTTTTGAAAAAATTAAAAATAAAAATAATTATTTCTAAAAGAATTTTAAAAAATTGATGTTTTTCATAACTTCAAGCGCTAAATAAAGTTCCCCCTATCAAATAAAGTTTCCCCTATCGGCGCAAGGTTGGGAGCGGTACACATGTAAGTAACCATGGAAATTGTTTGCAAGAGTAATTGACAAGTAGACATGCAATCATATCTATGTCAGTGTCACCGCTTGGTGTCTCTGCTAGTATTCGGTACCTGTTAATAAATAAGGCGCACTTGCTTGGTCCTTCCACGATCAAAAACATGGATGCCTTCTCTTCTTCCTTCACCTCCACAATCTCTCCCACCATCATCATTCCTAAATCCATATTAACGTCGTCTTCTAATTATGTTCCACGCCTCAACATTTCTTCTGTTAGAATTGAAGACAAGCCAGCTGCCACTCAAGTTACAACCAACCCCTCCTCCCAATCTCCAGCAAGTCCAGTAACCACGCCCACATCATCTACAAAATCCTCACCAACAACAGGCCCAAAGAGACGAGTAGAGCCAACTCTTCGAACAATCGTATTCAATGCATTTGACGACATCATCAACAACTTCATAGACCCTCCATTGAAACAATCTGTTGATCCTAGACATGTCCTCTCCAACAATTTTGCTCCTGTGGATGAGCTGCCCCCAACTGAGTGTGAGGTCATACAAGGATCACTTCCACCCTGTTTGGACGGTGCCTACGTCCGAAATGGCCCCAATCCGCAGTACTTGCCTCGTGGTCCTTATCACCTCTTTGATGGTGATGGCATGCTTCACTCTATCAAAATCTCCCGAGGCCGAGCCATCCTCTGCAGCCGCTATGTCAAGACCAACAAATACATGACTGAGCGTGATGCTGGCTCCTCTCTTCTCCCCAATGTCTTTTCAGGTTTCAGTGGGTTGACTGCCTCTGCAGCCCGTGGTGCTATCTGTGCAGCCAGAATCCTGGCAGGTCAATTCAATCCTGCTGATGGCATAGGCCTTGCAAATACTAGCTTGGCTTTCTTTGGCAACCGTCTCTATGCTCTTGGCGAGTCTGATCTACCTTATGCTGTACGCCTGACTCCAAACGGAGACATAAAGACTGTTGGTCGCCATGATTTTGATGGGAAGCTGGTTATGAGCATGACTGCTCACCCCAAGACAGATCCTGACACAGGAGAGACCTTTGCTTTCAGATACGGTCCCGTCCCTCCATTTCTAACCTACTTCCGTTTTGATTCGGATGGTAGAAAACAAGCAGATGTGCCCATATTCTCCATGACCCGGCCATCTTTCCTTCATGACTTTGCAATCACCAACAAGTATGCAATATTCGGGGACATACAGATTGGAATGAACCCAATGGAAATGATATTCGGAGGAGGCTCTCCGGTTGGTTCGGATCCCTACAAAGTGCCTAGACTTGGAGTCATCCCAAGATATGCAAAGGATGAGTCAGAAATGAAATGGTTTGACGTTCCAGGATTCAACATCATACACGCCATCAATGCTTGGGACGAGGATGATGGCAACACTGTAGTGCTGGTGGCACCAAACATACTATCGGTTGAACATACCTTGGAAAGAATGGACCTTGTGCATGCCCTGGTAGAGAAAGTGAGGATAGACTTGAAAACAGGTCTGGTTACAAGGCATCCAATGTCAGCAAGAAATCTAGACTTTGCAGTGATCAACCAAGCTTTTGTAGGGAAGAAGAACAAGTATGTGTATGCAGCAGTGGGAGATCCAATGCCAAAGATATCAGGAGTGGTGAAGTTGGACGTGTCCAAAGGGGAGAGACAAGAGTGCATAGTGGGTAGTAGGATGTTTGGAGAAGGCTGCTATGGGGGCGAGCCCTTCTTCGTCGCCAAACAGCCGGCAGCTGAGGAGGATGATGGGTATGTGGTGTCATATATTCATGATGAGAAATCAGGGGAGTCCAGGTTCTTGGTTATGGATGCAATATCCCCTCGTCTTGATATTGTCGCTGCCGTTAAACTTCCCCGCCGGGTGCCTTACGGATTTCACGGCCTTTTTGTCAGACAAAATGACCTTGATAAGCTCTAGGCTTGTTCCAATCATGAGCATCATTATAGTCAAACTTTACATAATAATACACATATTCATTACTCAATAATTATATACTTGCGTTGTAACTTCAATAAAAAATTACTTCCAACGTATCACTTTCTTTCTTTTGTAAACTCTAGTACATGAAATCAAGTGACGGTACAGTACACTTTCTTGTTTTTTTTTTGGATAAAGTACACCTTCTTATTTGGGCAGATGTGTCATCTCTCAAAGAGTTAATGAAACGCCCTCATCCGGACCGCCACTAAGCTCCTATCCGAATGGTACGCTCGGGCACCCCAACGAATCCCTCTAAGCCCATCTTGATGAGGAAGAAGACATCCGAGGAGCGAACCCTCTTAATTTGAAACTTAACTTTAGCGGAAGCAAAATCTTTTAAATCTAAAGTTGAAATGGTTTGGGTTGGTTTGACACTATTCTTTTGGTCAATTTTAAAACTAAAACCGGCAACATAACGACTGTAATTTGGATAAACCAAAAACCTGGAAATCAATTTAAACACTTCAAACTATAATCACATCCAACCCAACTTCTCACAAATTCAGTTTATCAACATAATAACAAAGATTTAAAAGCTTCAAAGTCAAAATATAAATATGTACTTTTAAATCTAGTAAGCTTGGTTTTTCAAGCACAAAATAATACTCTTTTATACAATTCAAAAGATATCACTCTTTTGATGCAAAATATACAAAATATATGCAATATAAAACTCAAAATATGCTTAATACATTGTTCAATATGCAACTGCCAGTAATTGCGCCCACTTGAATGCGAAAGAGGGAGGCTTCAATCGTCTTCACCCACACGAGTACCTGAGGAGGTTTTTATAAACAATTTGAAGAGTGAGCTATAAAGCTCAGTGAGTGCAATAGTTTATAAACTTAGTTTTTCTTTTCAAAAATTTCCTCCTTAGAAAACTTTTATAAAAGTTTCTATTTCTTAAACATTTAAAGCTTAAATCTCATTCAATTGCATAGCATTAATATAAACAATTTATAATAACTTGTAAAGCATAAATCTGAACATGCTTAAAATAACTGAACTTTATAAAAGCACCATTCGTATCCCTAATCTCTGGACCACACGGCGACTTAGCTAAGGCCGCAGGTGTGGTAGGTCACAAGGCGATGTATCTGACATCCACCGCAACCAACTCTCTGAGACCTCTCAGCAACTACGTGCGGAATGCTGCATCGCTAACCGTAGTGCGAGACCATATCCCACAAAGTAGGGGCGACACACTCACTCATAACTCTAACCACACAGTTAGTGACTCAATTCCCCCAACCCTTACCTTACTAAGTGGGATATACCGTACGGGTCTGAACTCGATAAACTGGTGGGTACTTATGGCCTTTGAAAACTTATTTTTCTCTAATGCTATGCTTACAAATCTTTATTCTTGGTGCACAAACACAAAAGCTTTAACTTGAAAGCTTTTAAACTGGAGTCCTTGGACTCGTTTACTTTCTTAGTGCACAAGCACAAAAGCTTTAACTTGAAAGCTTTAAACTTGAGTCCTTGGACTCGTTTACTTTACAAATACAATATATGTATTTAAATACAAGAACTTATACATGCAAAAGCATAAATCTAACTTATCAATGCAAAAGCATAAAATCCCTTTTTGAAAACCTTTTTGAAAGTGCACTCACCTTAAACTTGGGCTTAATTTGGATGAGTTTCAAACGTCCTCTCGTGATCTGGTATGATGCTCTTCACCTACACAACACATATATACTTAAAATTACGTTTGCGTCAACTTCTGGAAACTCGAAATAATAAAAATTACATAATCGCGCCTAAATGACCCTTTTTAGGCATAACTCTCCATTTTTGGTTTCTTAATTTAATCTTTGACTTTTATTAATCCCAATACGCCTAATTAAACTCATTAGGGTCATCCAAACTCTCAACGGACGCCATATGGGCCAATTTACCAAATTGCCCTTCGAACTAGTTTAGTGCGCGTTTTGGTTTCTCTCTAATTCTTTGGTTTTCTAATCTCCCAATAAGCTTAAATCCACTTATTTTTCAACTCATTTTCACTCAAAAACAACCAACAAACAAATCATAACGAGATCTATTTCAAATCAACTTAAATCACCAACGAAATCATCAATTTCTAACTTAAATAACTCACCCCTTTTCTTTCGCGTTAACAACGCTTTGAGGATGATTTTCGAGTTGTTTTGGACTACTTTTGGTGACAGATCTGAGCTGGGTTGGAGCTGATTTCCTTCCTCCTTCCTTCTCCTCTCTTCCTCTCTCTCTTTCCCTCTCACTTCGCCGCGATTCACGGCTGAAATCTTCGCCGTTCTGCTGTCTCTGTCGCGCGGTTGGAGGGCTGGTTTCAAGTTGAAAATCAGCTTAGATGCAGCTGAAATGGAGGAGAATCAGATGGGTTTGAGCTGGTCTACGCGTGGATCGAGCTGGAGCAGCTCGTAGGCATCTCCTCCGCGGCGTCGTCGTCGTCGGCAGCAACGGCAGCGGCAGCGGCAGCGGTTCTGCTCGGATCTGGTTCCGCTTCGCGCGATCTGCTCGTGTCTTTGCTGCTGCTCGGCGATGATCTGCACGGCGACGGCGGTGGCTGGTCGAGCTGGCCGGCGGTGAGATCCCCTTCTTCTTCTTCTTCTTCTTCTTTCTTCTTTTCTTTCTTCTTTCTTTCTTCTCCGTCGCGTTTTGCGACTGCAAATTCTGGTTTCTGCTTTTAAAAATTTCAAAGTCAACCATCTTGTTTGGCTTCTAATTTCCTCTCAAAACTCTCAATAATTTCACTTACGCCCTAAAAATTTCATTCTCCTCCCTTAGCTTTTAACTAAATCTTACTATGACCATAATTTTAAATTTTATTTTCAACTTAGTCCCTTATTTCCTTAAAAATTTTACTCGATTTCATTCACTATTTTATCTTTCCGTTTAATCTCCAAGTGAGTTTAAATCAAATCTTAGAGGTTCTCTATGACCTTAAATCTTTCCATAAACCATTTAGGGTCTCAAATAAATGCTTAGGGACTATTCCTGATAAATCCGCACAATATAAAAAAAATAGAGGGTTTACAGTTAAGATATGCAACTGCAAGACACAAGATAAAAGATACTTTTTTACTCCAACCACAGGAAATTGACTGCTCAGAAACAAAGACGTACAGTTTCTAGCATCTCACTAGCGATTATGGTGGGCTTGAGTTGCCTCACTTGCGAGAACTCCTACGTGTAGCTGGAGTGACAGGACAACTTTTGGATAGATGGATTTTTTAAGACATGCCATCAAGTCCTCAAGGAGAATTGACGAAAGAATCGATCTAGTCCATTGGCTGTCGAGCCTAAATTTGTGTTTCTAGCATCTCACTTGCGATTATGGCGGGCTTGAGTTGGTTTCAGATGATTTTATTTTATTTTTTTTAATACTGCTATCAAACAGGGTCTGCAACCTGGATTTCTGTCAAGTGCAGACAAGATATAATAATAATAATAACAAAACTATCCATGCAAATTTAAAATGCATTCGACAAGAATTAATCTGAATACCTTAGTAAATAAGGAGAAACCAAACCATTTATATTAAGTAATTTAATAATATTCAAATGTGTGATTAAATTAGTATAAATCAAACCAAAATAATTATAAAAGTAAACAGAACCGAATCAAACCAATTATTTTAATTTCAAAAAGCCAAACAAAGGTGCTTAAATCCATTTGATTTGGGCAAATTGAATGGATTAATAATTTGAGCCCATCCTTGTAATAATGAACCCCACAACTTCGGCGTTAACAAAATACA
Organism: Nephelium lappaceum; assembly: GCA_021234005.1. Lineage (NCBI taxonomy): Eukaryota > Viridiplantae > Streptophyta > Magnoliopsida > Sapindales > Sapindaceae > Nephelium > Nephelium lappaceum. The sequence continues at coordinate 138,885 of CM038011.1, forward strand.
AGTATTATTATTAACTCTACTATCATAATTTATAACCCACAAAATCTCACGACCCACGTTTCAAAGTTGTGCTTTTTTTTTTCCACCGGTACAATTACTGAACCATGTATTTAAATTAGGCAAAGTCTGAAAAAATTTAGCAAAGATGGATAGCACTTATTTCCTAACAAAGCACGAGAAGGAACGTGCTTGAAATGAGGACCAGGAATGACAATTGTCGTTTTGTTAAATAATGCTCTTCCAACAGCTTGGTTGTCACTAAAACAAGCAGACATAACCATGAGTTGGGTAGAATTAGCCTATTAGGTGCTGAACTCTAATATTGGTAATCGAAATATCCATCGGTGGGGCTCTCTAGTTGCTGCCGGTGGGAATATCGGCCCAGCAACAACTACAAAGTAGGTTATTCAACGTCACTTCATTTGCTTACCTTGTTGTTGATAGTTCACGCTTAAGATGCACATTGACGTTTCAGTAGGTAGTCACGCAATCCCTCAAACCATTTTAAAGGGAGATTGATGCATACATGCAAGAAACTTATCAAGAGGAATAAAAACGGGCACGAGAAAGAGACACCTTCCAATAAGAATGACTTTCAAACCCGTGAATGTTTTTATTGGCCTCTTTCATGTATTTTATACTAGTATAGCTGAAAATGCAACTTTCTAATCTGAGATGAGCTTCTAAAACTTTATTTTAGTAAGAGGCAGGAGAATCGCCAAAAACTGCAATAATAATCTTTCGTCTCCCAATAAATGGGCTTCTAACACCATCCATTGCAAGTATATATGGTGATTTTTATATCATACTGTAATTGTATATTTTCAGTCAATTTTTACCTCGTCATTTGCTAACTAATGACAGAAAAATTCAGTCAAATCCTTCCAACAATGTCAGAGAAAGAGTTACTTAAATCAGCCTTATAGACAAATGCTTCATCATGCAAATAGGGTCATTTGAAGCTGCCATGATTAAAGTTGTCCAGCCAACAGATTATAGTCAGAATTATGGATTCTTAGCCACTGTCTGAGGGCAGTAACCTCTTGGGATTTCAAGGAATGTAAGCTTGTTTTCAATTGGGCAATTTTCCATGGAAGCCTGAATATCCCTGCAGAGCAACATCTGTTTGAACAATGATAAGACCAGCTCACAATTAGCCCCACAGTCATATTTCCACAAACTCTCTGTAATGTGTTATACATTTACAAAAATGTACTGGAACACGTTTTGTGATCAAATAATAAGTGAAAAGAAGTCTAACTTTTATTTTGGCACCACGATGAAACGATCCTTAAATACCAAATCCACAACAAACTAAATGCATCTAATCATCAATGCTAACAAGAGTAGGTTTTTTCGTTTTTGTTTCATTGTGCCAGTTCTCGATTAGCACTGTGAAGAGAGTTAGAACATAAAGTTTTAAGTTTATTTGAAGAGTATGTTTTGATCCCTCAAATCACCATGCAAATTCATGATTATGTTATTGAATAGAACAGCTAATAACACATCTGATGCACATAAGCAGAAGAATCAAATCTGTCAATTCACTTTTCAACTGAAGATCTGTATGATACAAAAAGAATGCCTAGACCTACTGAAATGAAAATCAAAACTGTAGATAATTTTTAGTGAATTTTTCTGTATGTGAAACGTGTAATTTGGAGAAGAAATGATCATACCAAAATTCAAGAAGAGTAAGCCCTAAACCTTCACCATGTGTGACTCAGCTAGTGAAGAATTAAGATCTTCTCGAGATTGTGATCTCCTACTTTGAAGACGCATCTGACTTCTATGAGGGGACCAGAAAGAACCCATGGTACTATTGTCAAATTGCATCTGCCCCAAGCTACTTGAAGAACAACTATGCGAAACACCGCTAGTTGACGGGTACAAGGAAGACTCCATGAGCTCAATGCTGCTGCCACCAAGACCATGTCCCAAGCCAAATGGTCTTTGTGGGGGATTAGCAACTGTCGGACTCAGAGGCATCTTAACTCTACCATCCCCTGAAATACCAAATTTGCCATTGTGTTCAGAGATTAAACAATTAAAGACAAATCCAAATCAAGATAATCAATTATAATCAAAAGAAATATAATCTACTAGAAGCTATGAGGAGCAATCCGGGAAAAAAAATAATGTCAAAGAAAGAAATCAAGACTGAGATCCACATACATGACAAAAATTTTGAACATGAAACATTCGTGACATTAAAAATTAAGTTTAGACAAAGCAAGCTAATAAACAAATGAAAGAAAAACTGCAAGTGAAAGGTCACAAGGTTCAAACCATGCAAACTGCTCTCAGCCTACAGCAAATTGTAATAATTGTCTTGCAAAATGACAGTCCAAGATTCTAACTTCATGTTTTCACTTACTGAGATTTAGCTACAATTTTTTGAGTATTAGGCTAGGAAGTTAAGATTCTATATGAACCTGCGCATTCGATCCTCAAGAACTCCTAATCAATCCCATATAATCTCAAATTTTCAACAATTTTGGATATGTAAAAAGGACCTTGAAAGAAAGACAAGTGAAGCGTTTAGAGCAGGACAGAAATTTTGCCTCCTAAGTCCTACTCGAATGAGATCAAGACCAGGAAATAACTATGCCTACATATAACACGTAGTTTAAAATAAATGTCACATACAATTCACTAGTAATATCCTTAACATTTCAGAAATATGGACGTTCACTACCCTTGTACACTAACGTACCAGAGTTAATAGGACTCCAACGCTGGAACCGGAAAGGAGATGGAATATTAAGAACTGATGTGGTGGATACACTATTGTGCCTGAATAGTGGGAGATATGATCTCCGGAAAAATCTTGGCATCCAATTGTTGACACATGATAATGCACAAACCAGCAAAATCAATGAAATAATGAAAACAGCAATTAGTATGATTGGATTTATCTTCATTTGGAGTATTTTATAACTATCAAGCCCCAGTCTAGTTGAAAATGTCTTCCCAGCTTCCAACAGGGCGACCCCAAGTGTCCAAGTGATACTTCCAGAACCAACAATTATTTGCTTATCCGTGATGTGCAAGCCCTCTCTTAACAATAACACAATATATGGGGACCTAAAGCAATACTGTTCAATAAAAGGTTGTGGACGAACACTCTTCTTTGCAATTTCCCAATTTTTTTCACAGAAATCTCGACCCTTTTCCAGCACATCATCAAGTGCAGCTTCTGAAGTCAGGTTAAAAAATCGATAGACCACAAAAAACCCAGACATAGCATAGAACTGTCCATATGGGCGAGGCAAACCGGTAGCAAGAGCACAAGGTTGCAAATCACAATCCATTCCTGGGCTTAGATTCGACCATTCAGACAAATTCACAGCAGCTTTAGCAAGTGCACTACATTCTTGCCAGTTTGGAGCACCAGTTAGCACAACAGCAGTTGCTGACTTTCCTCCCTTACCTGATTGTTTGCCTCCAGTTACAGGGCTTGCACTTTCTTGTTGACTAGAAGCACATCGGGAGCAAAGATATTGCTCTTTGTACCCCGACTGCAAGCAAGGATGCTTAATTTCTATTTTACCATTAACTAGATCTGCATTGTTTATGTCTGGAAGTTTGCTTAAAAGTATAGCCACAGACTTGTCAAACGCGTCATTTAAACCATAGCCAGAGAGGGAGTAGGCACTGAGATGATGGTTAACTGCTCCAATCCTAAGGTTTAAGTTAGACTGATTACGCATGTGTTTCTCACTCTCAAATGTAACCTGCAATGATGATCCACCCAAGTCGAGCGCACCAAAAGTAGCTTTATCCGGTATAACCCCCAACGTACCTGTATGATAATTCAAGGCCGTCCATCCATAGTAAGCTTCCTCTGTGCCACTAATAATCTTAACCCATTCTCTGTGGCACAGGAAGGGTGAACTTTTTTTTAGTATGGACCAAACATTGTCTAGGAGCCACTTGGAATCAGCAGTTGGCAGCCTGCGAACTCCAGCAGTAGCATAAATGAAGATAGAGGTAGTCTTATGAGCATGGTCAGGGATTTGTTTTTTTGCCCACTGTAAAAGGGGTTGTATAGCAGCCTTCAAGCCTGATAAATTGTGCACCAACTTATCAAACCCTGGCTCGGTTTCCATTCTATCATAAGCACGTCCGCTCTGCAAACTAGCTTTCCTAGATAGACCTTCCGTTATTGGTTTCAAGAAGATGGGGAGACCGCCGTCTCTTTTGTGTTTAAGAGAGGCCTGATACACATAAATCCGAGTTCCAGTACTTCCACAGTCAAGGACAACATAAAACTTGGAGCCTCCCTGATACCAATTAGAATAAATATACATTGAAAGCACATACACTAGAAAAGCAAACAAAATAAGAGTGAAGAGAAGCAGGAAGATGCGCACACACTTGGTGCGCGTGAATGAGGATGATGATGCGGGTTTCTCCTTGGAAAAACTTGATCCGACATTGTCCCGGAGTAGGGGATGAGGTTGTTTGGCATATCTATCAATTGCAATATGAAGATCAGGTTCGTCAGGACCAAGTTGATGGTAGGCAGAAAAATCTTGGAGAGAGGAGGAGAGGCGCAAATTGTTCTTACGGGTAGAAGTGGCTTCAGGTGTTTCAGCAGCTGATATCACTTCAGATATTCTATTAAACACCATGTTTTGTTTTGCTGCTCAAGATTATAACCAAAATTTCAATAAATACGCAGCCATACACAAGTAATGGTGTTGTAGAAACCCTCCTGCATGCGATTGGAATGTAATTAGTGAGACAAAAACAAAAAGCACTAATGGATCTAACAATGTAAGAGTCAATCACAAGTTGGAGTGCAATTACGATCCAGAAAAGCAGCAGATCTCGGCCAAAGAAAATATGATGCATTAACATGTTGAATATTGAAAACAGGGTTGTGCAATAGTAAATCTGAAATTGAAGAGACAAGTTAGGGTTGAGAAGAGTAACTTACAGAAGAAACTAAGAGTCTTTATAAAAAAAACAACAACAACGATTGATTGGAGAAAAGTGGTGAGTGGTGAGGTGATCTCTTCTTGGATGTGGGATCGATCAGATCCAACGACCATAACAATACACATAAAACTGTCTACCTCAATTCAACCCCTCCCCTTCCCTTCCCTTCCCTTGTTTGCCTTTTCTCATTCTTATTTTATTTTTGTGGACTTTTCAAATCCAGCTCCCTCTCCCTCTCTTTTTATTTTGGATTGGGCTTTTTTTTTTTTTTTTTTGGACATTGAGCCCAATCATACATACATACATATATGTATTTATATTAACAATTATAAAGTTCAGTGGTGATATTTCCACCCCTCCTAAAACGGCATATACACTCCACAATATAATTATTTTTGAAATCTCAACATTATCCTTGACAATATTGTTCTTGTTAAAAAACCGAGATTTCAAAACTATCAAGTAAAAAACCTTTGCTTTGCTCTAGGAAGAGGTTGATGGGATCGAGCTTGATGATGCTTCAAAAGCCAAGCCGATGGCAGAGTAATAGAGATTAAACTAGAAGCATCTTTCTCCTATAAATTCACACATAATTTCATATTATAAACCTTATTAAGAGATTTTTTATATTCCTCCATCATCCATAATTTTTTCATCACACAAACCCACCCTCGCTCTTCCTTTTTTTTTCATCACACAAGCCCATTTAGTTTTGTTTTAAATTAAAATTATAATAGATTTTTTATTTCATTTGAATGATTTGAGTTTCTTGGGTTTGTGTTGTTGTGAAGAAGTTTTTAGTTTGATTTTTATGTTAATGAATAAGATGAAGCGGTTATACGGTTTGTGATGAAAAATATGAAGTGATTTCTATTGTTGATGAAGAAGTTTTGGAAAGAGACCCAATTTTTTTTTCCTCAATGGGAATTTTGGTGGAGAACATGATGATAATGGTAGTGGAGATTAGGAAAAAAAAAATGATATATATGTAATTTGTAAGGTGTGATTATAAAATTTCAATATTTTAAAAAAATTAATAGGGTGAACATGCAAAAATGGGTGCACATACGGTATTTAAGGGGTGCCAATATCGCCACTCTATAAAGTTTGACATATATGTTATGTTTGTTCATGAGATATTTCTTTATTCATGTTCAACTAATGCCAACTTCATTAATTAGTATTGACCTCAAAAATCGGTCAACACCCCAACTAATGGAAAGTTTAATGAAATTGGCAATTAATTAAGAGCAATAATGGGGTAATAAAGATGAAAATTGAGAAGAAATGAAAGGCAATATATAAAACGAAGTCTATTATGTTATTGTTTGTGGGAGAAATAAGAAAATTACGGTTTTACTGAGCTCTCATAGGGTAGAAATCCCAAACTAGTTTAAGAAGAATCCAAAAGGTCCCATTTTCTCTACATAAAGAACCCTATTTATATTATTAGAGGTTATATTGTTTAGGTTCCTTATACAAATAAAATTCTAGATTATATGAAAATTTAGGATTTGTTTCCTATTTTACATCAAAAGTATTGGAGTTGAATTACATTTTTTGAAATTTTTTTTATTTGAGCAATTTTGCTATCTAATATAAAATTCTTTCTGCTTTCAAGATCCTATTGTGATAGGAAATAATGGAGGCTTCTGTCATTCGAGCTACCTTTAGAAAGCATGAGTTGCTTCTCATTTAAGCTACTCATTGTTCGTTGCCTAGAGTGATGAGCTTTATGCTGACGTGATATGCTTTGTAGGCCCCAATAATGATATCACTCTTTGATTTCCAGACTTTTTTAATTTCTTATCGGGCGAGCTTAAAAACTAGATTTTATTTTTAGGCACAACAATTTCTATGAATAAACTGTATTTTCAAATACTATATTTGTATCATTGTAATTTTGTTATCCTTCAAAACTAGCTTTTGGACAAATAATGTAAAGCCTCTAAGCCAAAAAGGAAGAAGAAAAAAAAGCATGCATATGCGTCATACAAAAGACCAAATTCAAATAAACCAGATGAGGCCTCGTAGTTACTAGTTATCATCAGGACATGCACAACAACTACAAGTACAGGTATGTAAAAACCAACACCAAAGACCAATTAAATCTATAAGTTGGAATGCACCATTGGCATAAAAATAAGGTTGATACAATTTGGAGGATTATCCAGCCATTCAATAGACCAAGAGTGAAGATCAAAGTTAGCCTCTACTTTGCGTATTGTCTGCTTTTATTTATTTTGACTGCTCACCTCTTTTCTTTTTATAGGTCTCATCCTTAGACGGCATTTTAATACATATTATATCAATTGATTGCAACTTGATCTTTTCATAGCTTTCGCAATGCACCACTATCATATTGCTAATACTTAGTAGACAATTACCATCCCGTTTATTTAACCAATCATACAAGTGATGATGACAAACACATATAAGAATCTATTTTCGAATTGAATGTACCTGGTTTTACTATTCCATTGTTGGCCATACAACAAACAACTCCATTAAGTAAACAATGAACCATCCCAAAAAAAGTGAACAGAGAAGAAGTAATAATGTATGCAAAGTTGTCCCAACCAAAAGTCTACTTTTAAAATAGATAAAAAATTTTCAGTATGAAAACTTTACATCTAAATCTCATCATATGAGTGCTTAATCTCTTGATTTTGATACCGAGGGTCCAGAGAAAATGTGTCCTCGCTTAATTACTGCTTCATTGTGAATGAGTGGTTCAGACTCCCGAATGACTTGAGGAATAACAACTAAACTAGCTGCTTTTCTTTCTCTATCTGATGCCCATGTCACCATATAGAGACCGGCAATAATTAGACACCCCCCTACAAGACTGTACAAGTGAAAAAACACCCAGTAAGCTCACACCAGCTTCGGTGCCACTGTAATGATCTAATATGCATTTAACAAAATCTATTGTCAACTGACAAATACAGAGCAAGGATGTGACGGAAGTGATAGGATATAGGGGTCAAACCTTCCCAAATAGATAGGGCTTCCAAGGAAAATTCTTGATAAAAAAGTAGAGGCTGCTGGTTGAAGTGGATTGTAGAGCGCCACCAAAGCTGGCCCCAAGATTTTATTGGACCATGTCAGGAGTCCATAATTAATTGCAGAAGCAACAACTCCCTGAGAAAGCAAGAAACATTCTTCTTAGTTCCTTCTTACAACATCTCCATTAAAATATCAATGATTTCTTCAACTCATTGAACAATGCATCCTAACAAAGGTATGGCACAAGAAATAATCATTCATCATAATGACTTCCAAATCCAAATATGTCATGTCACCTGCTACCACAATGCATTTCATTTTCACTAAGCCTCAATAAGTAAATTGTACCACTGTCCTAGATCCATGTACCAGGACAGTTTGCATAAACTAAAACTTCAGTCAGTATTAACAGGAGAACTATGGTAATATGAGCTATGGAAGGTATTCTACAAGAATCACACCACACCATTGGTTATACTAAAAGATTTTATTGTATTACATGGTATTAAACAGTTTCGAATATATTTACTGATAATGATTTACCATACTTAAATCCTTAGTATTGAGCATTTTTATATCAGATTAAAATTTGTTCAAAGACAGAGTCTGGAAATTATTATCTGAAGAAAAAGAATTATCCTTTTAGTAAGTTCATATCCAGCCACTACTACCTCCCCACCAAAATTATTATCACACACTAAATGAGAAAATTGACTCCCTAATATTATTCTTACTATCAGACTGGCATATATGGAGTCAAAGAAACCAACTGCATCCAAATAAAAAATGCCAAGACAAAATACTTAATTACTTGTTGATGTAATTATGTTTCTACACAGTAATCCTTTGTAAATTGCATGTTGGATCCATAAATACAAATACATAGAGTAAATAAAATCACTTCCATCTTATTTTCTTCCAGTACAACTACTATGATGTCATGTATATGCCTAAAAAATTGAAAAGCTACTATAAAACAACTTCCCAAAGCCAGATGGACATAGAACAATGGAGCTAAATGACTAGCTGTAACTTCAAGAAACAAGGCAAACATAACTTCAAATCAGAACTTACCGCATAGATCACCGCCAACAACTCAGAATGCGTCAAACTCCAGTCTGTTGACTCATTGGTTGTAAAGAATGCTGTTATTACCATCAAAACAGCACCAAAAAAGTACGAATATGCAGTGACAGAAAGGCTGGCAGGAAATTTTGCTAAAACTGGCGCCTGAATGTTTTTCCATGATAATAAATTTAATGTTAGAAGAATCACAGGAGATAAAGACATGTAAGACAACAATGCAATAGCTACAAAACAATGGAATAATTTGGAAGATTGGAGTAGAATTTATCAAGAAATAGGACACGGGTCGCATAGCAGAGCAGCAGAAAAACATCAACAACTCAAGAGCAAGAAAGAGAACAATTCAGTCCTTTCAAATAAGAATATTCTGAGAATACATAAGATAGAGCTTTATTCAACTTCAATACTCATGAGAATCTCATTTTCATAATGTGGAGGTTGAGAAGATAATGCCTTTTTTTTTTAATTTTTCAATAAATGATGACATGCTTAAGACTACCTTTGGATCAGTAACGCAGATGGAAGGGTTCCTGAAGCAAAAGTAAGCATTTCCATCTGTCATAGTTTCATAATTACAACCACAGCACAAGATTTCTAGCAACAATGGTTATTAGAACAAGGCCTTACAACATTACATCTTACACAGTAACTCCATGATGAGTTTTTAAACAATTTCTTCAGTCAGTTTATTAATGCTGACGTCTTTTTCCTAACAACTTACAGAAAGGATAAATATTTAGAACTAGTACATATTGGCAGTAGTATCTGTTAGACCCCCAATAATAGCAACTTACCATAGACGGAGGGATAAAAGAATAAATGTTGATTTGATTGTATGAAAGTAAAAAATTGACAACTTAATTTGAGGAGTTGATTGATTTTTGATTTGATTGTGTGCAAGTCAAATACTGACAACTTAATTTGATGAATTGATTAATTTTTTATTTGATTTGATTGTCTCTTAATTGTAGGGATTTGATTTGCCCGATGTTTACTATTTATAGGGAGAGGTTAAGAGTGAGAAGGATATCTTTTTGTTTTGAAAACAACTGTAAGCAGAGTAGCTCTATTTAAGGGTTAAGTGTAGTACTTACCTTAGTCTCTTGGTGCAACACTAGGAGAAACTATAGGGAGAGGTTAAGAGTGAGAAGGATATCTTTTTGTCTCCAAAACAATTGTAAGTTTAAGGGTCAAGTGTAGCACTTACCTTAGTCTCTTGGTGTAGCACTAGGAGAAACTATCTTTGTTATTTTTTTGCCATCAAGTAATAAAATTCCCTTACTTTTCCCTAAATCCTACGTTGAGTAAGCGAGGCTCCTAACAATTGGTAGCAGAGCCTGGCACGAGGGACCAAGTGAATGGTTAATACGCGCATGGAGAACCATGTGGAGATGCTCAAAAAGGATGTGATGGAATTGAAAGGCCATATGTTGGTCATGAACAGGAAGTTGTCAGAGTTGGTTTCGATAAAAAATATGCTAGCCGGTTTAATTGAGAAACTAGCACCAACAAAAGGAGTGGAGTTCAAAAAATATTTTGAAGTTCAAGCATTTCAAGAGAAACCCATCAGTCCTAAAGAGAATTTGGTCTCTAGCAATGAAGAGCTCAATAAAGAATCATCAAATTAGGCCACTAAAGATACAAATAGACTGAAGGTTGATGCAACAGATAATACAATTAAAGAGTTTATTGAAGAGGCTCTAGAGGTTAAGATAACTTATGTCGGCTTGAAGATGTTCGAACAACAAACATCGAGAGAAGGTAACTCTGCACCATGTTCATTTAGGAAATCATCTGAAGGGATACCAATGACTTCTCCCATACATCGCCAAGCAAATCCTACATGCATCCCCAGCAGATTTCAAGCATCTTTTGCAATCTAAAACCATAAGGTTTGCTGACGTTAATGATGGTGAGTTTGGTGAGAAGGCATCCAAGCTAGACAAGCTACTTTAGCCCCTTCCACTTTCCACAAATGTTTGGGAAGATACAAGCCAGACACGGGATGAAGCTACTTGGGAAGCTATACACAAAATTCAGGAGCGGTTTCCGTCGTTCTGCCTTGAGGACAAGACGGTTGTTGAGAGGATAGAATTGTTAGATCCCCAATAATAGCAACTTACCATAGATGAAGAACTAAAAGAATAAATGTTGATTTAATTGTATGCACGTCAAAGATTGACAACTTAATTTGAGGAGTTGATTGATTTTTGATTTAATTGTGTGCAAGTTAAAGATTGACAACTTAATTTGAGGAGTTGATTGATTTTATGATTCGATTTGATTGTCTCTTAATTGTAGGGATTTGATTTGCTTGATGTTTACTATTTATAGGGAGAGGTTAAGAGTGAGGAGGATGTCTTTTTGTCTTGAAAATAATTGCAAGTAGAGTAGCTCTGTTTAAGGGTCAAGTGTAGCACTTACCTTAGTCTCTTGGTGTAGCACTAGGAAGAACTATCTTTGTTATTTTTGTTATTTCATAATAAAAATCCCCTACTTTCCCTAAATTCTACTCTTAGTTAGCAAGGTTCCTAACAGTATCTCAACAGTGCCAGTAAATAATACCAACTCAAAACCAGTTTCTCTACTATTCTTGTTGAGTTGCTGTTCATAAATCCAATAAGAAAATTAACAGAAGAGATGAAAATTCATTCTTCAATTACTGTAGATACAGAAAATACCAAGTAGAGTCAAAAGACCATGCATTCACTTCTTCCACCAATTTTCAAATAAATATTTAAAGCACACGAACTGTGTTAAGCATTTTAAAGTCTTCTGACTGCAAACCTTGTTGTCACAAATAGATGATGTGAACTATCAATTGTTTAAGGAGCTCACATCCTTCCACTGGATGCCACTTGAATATCTTTAAACAGGGTCATACTTCATAGAAAGGTCCAAATTATCAAACACTAGATACAAACTGCAATGAAAAACCACTAGACTAGTTCTCATAATTAAAAAACCACCTGAAAGGTGAAATAGAATTCTGACTGAAGCTCACCTAGGTCTCCAATATAACCCAAACCTTACCTGTTAGTCCAATCACTTGTGTTAAAAGTATTGACCAGGAAATAGAGATGATTACAATAACACCATATACATCATAAGGCATCTAGCAAGGTCACATAAACATCAAGAAAAGTTGAAGGATTTCTCCTATTTTAGATTGGCAGTAGTTTTCACATAAATGATTCATCAAAAGAGCAAAATTAAAGAGGGGAAAAAGCCTAGCTCATTCTGACATACATCATATTAGCAAACGAAAAATGCACAAAGAGACTTGTGCAAGCATAAAGACTTGTGAGAGTTCAATAATCATCCAAAAATTAACTATAGAATTCAGTACCTGAATGGCTAAAAAAGTGGCCATGCACATACAGTTTCCGATTAAGCATAAAACTCCAAGGTGCCAATGATCAAGTCCAAGCTCCGCAAAACTAGACATGAACCAGCCAGCAGGCTCTGGCTGAGCCCTTGCAACTATTTCACTGTGACTTACAAAGTCTTGGTTGATATTCCCAAGCAAAGCGGGGCCGCGGAAGAGAACCATCAATATGGCACCAGAGACACAGATAAGCGTACCTCCAATCTTAGCTTGACCTTCAGTTCTAAGCACGTTCACTCTTTCTGTACTGCATGAACAATTTCATACATGATATAGAAGAGGTAATAAGGGCATTATAGGCATATTAGCATGTATAGAGGCATAAAGTATTGATAGCATTGAATTAGAGGAAAGAAAATTGTGAAACTCACCCCATCATGACAGCCAAAAGAAAAGTGAAGACCGGAATTGCAGGCTGTATAGCAGCAGCATAGGTAGGATTGGTGTAGGTAAGACCAATTAGAAACAAAAGCTGGTTCCCAAATATCCTAATCAAATTCACCAAAAATAGAGCTTTCAGTATGTACTCAGAAGCTATCATCCGTTCAACAAGCAGCGAATGGAGACTCACCCACTTAACCCAAGAAAGAAGAATGACAGGAGGAGATGCCTCGTCATAGGCAGACGGGTCCTTCTACAAAGAGGAAAAAGCAAATACAAATGATTACAAGATGCCAAAATGTCCTAGAAATAAATCAGTTTAGCCAACCAACAGTATGTAACTGTAATATAGTAGGGTGGTGTTGGTAATGGAACCAAAATCACAGATTTAGAGGCAGATCCCATACTCAGTTCATGAAAGTATAAATGAATTAACTTTTTGTAATTCTGGGATCAGCATTTTTGGTATGTGAAGGAAAACGAGTCCCATCTCACATAACAACAAGTAAAACAAGCTCACTGGAAATGAAGATTATAGTTGCAATCTTTAATAGCTAAAACTGATGCTTAGAAATATATACATACTTTTCACGGACATAGGCGACAGGGGCAAGAATGGAGAGAGCAATTAGATCACGAAAAACGCAGAAGACGAGCTGGTTGATTCCAGTGTTGAGGGCTACTTTTGTAATTACATGATAACCTCCATTGAATAACTGAACAAGAGCCATGCCTGCATGCGCTCGCCAAACCTCTCTCTCTCCTGAACCACCCAACGCCATCACTCCGCCCTTGTTCTCCTCCCTGAATTCAGAGTTCTTTTTGTTGGTTGGTTGGTGCCACATCAATAACCAGGTATTCTAACAACGTGTTCGTGGAATTGAATGGAGTCATTTACAAGCAATTAAAGTTAAGGTTATTGAAATCTGGTTCAGATTTGGAGTAAATACATTGCTGGTTTTGGATAATTGACCCTTCAATTCTGATTTTGACATTCCTCTTTTGAAATAATTTCTCTTCCGATTTTGTAGTGAATGGGTCCCCCTGGGCTGTCTTCTCTGACTTCCAAACCAAGCCACACGTTCGTTACAACTTGGCAACTCGGGGTTGTTTTTGTAATTTTATAATTATAACACCTAGGCCAGACCCATGACATGAGCCATGAGACCCCATTGAAATTCCAACATTGTTATCTGTTCTTGATCGATCAACGCAGATAAAAATACAGTTTTCCAACTAATGAACCAATCTGGACCGGATTTGGATCTATCGTTTGTTAATAAGTTTTAATCATTCGTGAATGTATAAATAAATAAATAAAATTTTAATCATTCGTGATGTGGTTTCGTTCTTCTGTTGGTTTGGACTTTTGAGTGTAATAGACAACACCCATGACCCAACAGCGTTACAAAATGAAGCCCGGATTCTGTCACAACTAACATGTCTACAAGGAAGAACAACCCAATTACATTTACACAACACTTGAAAACATTACTGTGTTTCAAATAATAAGTATAACCTAAATGTTTGAGGTCAGAATCTTCAATGGCATGGACCCATGACAGAAGGTGAGTTCTAATAAGTTTTGATCCCCTTGCCTTCACAACTACTAAAAATATTCTCATTTCATTTCCTTAGAAAGCACTTTAATCTGGATTGAAAAGTAAACCAAATTCATATATTTATTATTACATCGCCATCACCAAATCGACAAATTGTTCAACACAATACAAAAATGAATACTTTCTTTTGCTTTTTCAACACTCAAAAGGTGACCCCATCTACAAACTACTAGTAAAACAAATAAACATGACTTTGAATCTTTTGTACAAAATATCTGTATTCATACAGAAGAACGAATAGCTAATAAACGTTGTTGTCTGTATCATTCTGGTAAGCCAACGGCAAGAACAAAAATGATCGAAAAAAGAGGTTTATAACCTCATATTCCTAAAATGGTCCTTATCTGATCAGGAGGATGCCTGGCTAGTGACTTTGGGTCGGGGTATCCATTCTCTGGAGCCATAATTGCCTCGTAAATAAGATCATAAGCTTCAGCCAGAGACTTAGCCACCTGGAGACAAGCTTCAGATCGCAATTTGGGAACCTGCATCAGCTCAAATTCAGGCAGGGAACCCTCACTTCCCAGAATAAGACCAAAGAATGCTTTTAAACACTCTGAAAGAGACGCAGGTGAAGTTTCTTGTATCTCTACCAATGGTGGCCTAGCTACTGTATTGCTGACCTCCTTGTTAAGTGAACTACAGAAGCGATGCATCTTTTGTGACAAACCACATCTTCTTAAAATTGTGTCAACTTCTTTTTCCACAACAACACGCATGTGATTATCAATCATTGATCCAAGGTTCTTCACATATTCAGCAGCAACTTCACGACCAAGCAATGGTTGTTGGATGGCACATAAGCAGTTGATGAGGAAAACCTTGGATGGTGTCTCAGTATTCTGCATAGATTATTTAGAAGATGCAGATGCAAAATCTATTCAGAATCTATACACACAAAAGTAGAAAGACTTAATTCCATTACTTCATACGTCTAACTAGCAAAGAAGGGCCCATGTGTGGATCCAAGTGTTTGAAACTATTTGTTGCCTATCTACTTGTACCAAAATTAGCAACTTCATTTCACCCTCAAATACAAATTGAGATTATTCAAAGATCAAGAGAATTTAGTCAACAATCCTAGGCTCCTTACAATTAACTAAAGTGATTTTTATTACATAGTCCATTTTATGGGCAATAGATGGCTTTCCATGGCACAGGCACAGTACAAGAGCTATTGAACTGATCATAGACTAGACTTCTATATATAATGGCTCAATTGTATGTAATAAACACATCTAACAAGAATTGCATCTATATAATAGCTAACATTATCCTAAAGATCAGCAAAAATAATGTGATGACAAGCAGGAATATATGAAAAAGCAAAAAAAAAAAAACGAAAAAAGAAAAAACAAGGAACCAGGCAAGTGGAAACCTGTGCAGATAAGGTGGAGTTGCTATTTGACAACATTGCATCAACTGATGATTTATGAAGTTGGCCCGAATCAGAACTCATCCTACTACTTCTTCTTGATGAGTGTCCAGCTCCCTTAGACTTGTGTGCCTCTGCTGCTCGTTCACACATCTGCAACAGCAGGAAGTAATAATTTTTTATCTCATTCACTAAATTCAGGAAGAATAAAAACTAAGTAAATCTTCTTTATCGAATTCAGGGAAGAAGAAACTATCAGTCCTACACATGGGGCACATAACCTTATTTAAAACCTGAATCAAGTGTTACAGAGAGAGAGAGAGAGAGAGAGAGAGAGAGAGAGAGAGAGAGAGAGAGAACTCCCAGTTTTCAGTTTTATAGGGTAAACATGATTGCACAGATTGGTTCCACCACCTATTAGGCCTAAAAACTTCAAATGAAACCTATTCAATCCTAATTCTACAAGCTACGTTTGTTTGTGGAACATAACATACACAACACAAAACACCACAACATTACAGTACAGAATTTCTATACATTAAAATTTTGGAGAAAATATGACAGTTTGCTCATATTCAATGTACTTTTCTGTCATCAATTTTCAGCATTATGCAGCCAAAGGTAGTTCCACTGAATATAATGTCAAAAGTTACAGTACTAATAACAAAACAAATTACCTGGACGATGGGATCAAGCAGAGCAGATATTACTGGATCAAAAACAGGTTTTTTTCCTGAAGCAGGAACCATCATGCTGTCATAGTTCTCAATTATTTCAAGCAGTAGAGAGACTCCTTCCCTTACAGCTGGTGGTGGAGAAAGATCAACGGCAACAAGGGGAGGATATCGTAAAAGTTTTTCTCCTCGACTTTTCAGGATGTCAAAAAATGTTTTTTGAGCAGCATCTTTGAGCACCCAAAGAGTATTACATAAAGCTGTATCTCTGCCAAGTAAATCTTGTATCTGTAGAAGGGAAAAAAAATATTTATGGGATGGGAGATAAAAGACAGCTAGGAGTAGCAAAAAGAGGGATAGAGCTCAACTTACAGTATAGCTGTAAAACTCCAGGGTATTGCTGAGTTTATATGAAATTATAAGACTAGGTTGTGACTGCAAAACTTGTTCAACTCTCACTTTAAATGGCCGGCAAACTCCTTCAAATATTCTATCCAGAACAAATGTCAGATCTGAGTCAGTCTTTCCAGAATCATTATCCAAGCTCTTAGAAAATCGACTGGCAGTAGATTCAGTATCTACTACTGCATCAGGATCAAGTAACCCAAGGACAAGCTCCCGTTCAGATGCCAGAGCCTGCAAAAGAAGCAACAGAACATAATTAAAATCAGATAAAACAAAGATTGTGATATTAAAAAACGTTGCAATATCAGAAGACTACAAGGGAAACCCAACTAAAACAGTTTTAGTGTTATACCTGATGTAACCACCCTAGCATGTCTCCTATGTATCGTAAGGGATCATGAGCATGCACTTCTATTGGTCTTGGTAGGCCACCAGGACCTCCACGTGTAAGAGCACTAATAAATCTTCTAAACAATGCATTATGCCTCATATTTGCCACCTGTATTAACAGGAAAATGATACTTATGACAAGCGCCAAGAAAACCCAGTGGCATGAACCAGAGTCATTATTGATAATTAAACTTATGATACTGTAGAATCACCTCTTCTGCACAATACTTGAAAAGGACAGGCCTTTCCTTGAGGCAGCGAACTGCTGTCTTCAAAAGCTCACCAACTTCAGGATTCTCGGTGTCACCCAATTTCCTACACTCTGCCTGAACCCACCTAGAAGAAGGAATAAAACATACGTTAACTAACTAGTTCAGACACCACCAAAGTAAACAAACTTACACAAATTTAAGAAAATAAGATTCCAATTATAAAAAGCCATCCCAGAAGTTGCCATCTAGAGAAAAAACAAAACAAAAAAAAAAAAGAGCGGAAAAATATGCCATAAAGCAAAAAATTTACATATCCACGACATACCAAGTTTAAAATAAACAAATAAAAACAAGAAGAAAGAATCCACTCAACAATTAAAATCTCTAACGTTGTATGAACAGTCTCTATAGTTTTTCTATAGACGTAAACAATTAAAATTTCTAACATTGTATAAGTATTCATGAATCATGCATATAAGACTCCTTGAGAAAATTCGGCACATAAGAAAGTTGCATGACAGTAGATTCCTTGGGACATGAATCACATTTATGAAATCAATAGAAAAAAGAAGCTGAAAGTTTTATTGGCTATAGAAAACCTCTCTTAATCATAGAATAAGCTCACCTGCACAGGCGCTCATAGGCTCCTTCTTGGTACACAGCCATCATATCCATCAGTTCCAAACCTGCACGCTGTGAGGAGTCCTCAGGTGAATAATAATTATCATGATATGACATTTATTCACTAAAGAAAAGCACTAAACCTAGGAGAAGACAAGGAAAACACAGACCAGAGAATGGCACCATGAAAGAAGAGAAAAAGACAAGATAAAAAAATACATGCAGGAAAACTTTTATCAGTTCCCTTAACCATGAATCTTGATAAAGTATTTTCAGAATCCTAAATGTTTGAAAGTTTCTATACATTAAAGAAAGAGAATGAGAGATTTTACCTGATGATGTGTCCTTAGCAATACTTTGCAGTTGGCATGGATTTCTTGAACATGAGACAGAGCCTTGAAGAAATTTTCATCTAGTTCTTCATCCCTCAGTGCTTCTATCTACAACAGATAAACACGACAGGTGAACATAATACAAGCTTAACTTTGACTCTAGAATGGAGATGAGGTTTCAAATTTAGACCTCTTCGTTAGAGAGCTGATAATCACGAAGAAAGCATGAAACAATCTCCTGTCGTTGTGTATTGACTTCAAGATCGCGTTTGAGTCTCTCAGTGGTTTCGATGATATTCCCAGTGGTAGCATTGCAACTGTTCAATGCCTTCTCAATCCTGTGAAAATAATATCATTTCCATTTGTACAAATACTATCCATATCCGAATGACAGCACATATTTAATACTTGCCTCGTAAACTTAAAACGAAAATGCCGTTATTCAAAATAAAATAATAATAATAATAATCCAAACAAAGGACATGATTTGATTAGCTTTACTAGAATACAATAGAAGGGATCTAGAATGCTGCAAAAACAAGTGATAGCATTACAACACACAAATAAAGTTGAAAAAACAGAACCTGTCGCAGCATTGAGCGAGCTCGTTAACTTCTTCCTCGACTTGATCCAAAGCCTGAAAAACAAACCAAGCGTAAGTAAACGAAGAAAGAAGAGAGAGGAGAGAAAATAAGAGAGTACCTGTTGAGCAGCGTTGGAGGCATGAAGAAAATCGAGATTGATGGAGAGAGAGCGCTTCTCGATAGTGGATCTGAGGTTGCGACGAGCCTGTGGAGTGTTGTCAGTATAGAAAGTAGACAGAGTTTTGAGAGAAGCCAACAGATCAGGTGTCTCTGTTCTCGATTCCAACACCTTCTTCAGCTTCCTCGACAGTCCTGGCGCCAATACCACCGTCCCCATTCTCTCTCTGATCTCCCTTCCTCTCTGATCTCATTTCTTCTCTTCTCTCCTTTTCACTGTCGGTTAAAAATCTGGGCTGGACTCCACTGGTGGGTTGGCCTCCAACCTTTTATGGGCCTTAAACTTTAGTACACAATTTAAAATCTGGTGATACTATATGTCCCCTACTGTTTTTCATAACGACCCCACTTTTGGACATAAGAGTTGATGAAATGCAAGTGGCTGGCTGTATTTCTCCGCTAAGGCAGACGACGTTCGGCTTCTTTAAAGGTGAGTTTTTGTTTCAGACACTGCATTTATACGCTACTGTGTGTGTCACCATGTATGCATTCTTGTTCTTGTAATGAAGATCATTACAAGAAGAAAGTCTTCATGCAATATTATCAAACGAACATCTGTTGATAATGATAATGATTGGAAGTGGAAGCAGCATGAGTTAAAGGGTGGGTTTGTTTGTTTGAATGATGATGATGATGATTGTTGGTAGTACATATGAATAGGTTAACCAACTAAAATGAGGAGGTGATTCAGCTTTTGACTTGTAGATAGAGTTAGAGTGGTGTGTTTATGTTTTATTAGTTGAAGAGGTATACATATGGCCTACACATATTGCCTCTTTTTGATGCTCAAATGTAGACCACTAATTCTTATAAACAGAGCAAATAAAAAAGGACTGCAATGGATTGCCAATTTCCTTGTCCTTTCCTATTATTTCAGGATGATGATATTTTGTTTGTGTGGATTATGCACTAGGTTCAAGTAGAAAATGACGCGGATTTTTGGCTCTTGTTTCTTTTTTGTTTGTTTGCATATGGTCTCCATCCAAATTCAATCATATTTTCATGTGCACACACCACATTTACTTGCTTTTGCTTTCCTTGCTGTGGGGACTATGATGATGAGGAATCTAGTGTTAGTTATCTAGCTTTCCCAGCGATGGACTGTAGAGCCATTTTTCTTGTCTTTTTTAGTCTTAATGTACTTGTGCTGCCTTTAAACGATAACATATTTAATCCAAACCATCCTAAGGGAAAAAAAACAAGACAGTTTTTTTTTACCCTTATACTTATTTCTGTGAACTTAGCTAAACAGATGATTGATTTGTGATCCAACTTCTTTTACAAACTATTTGATTAATATTTCTTTGTTGTCACAGATATTGGACAACTAATTTGTCTTGGTTGGCACAGTTTCAATGGAAATGCCTATGGTCATATCACATGCTTTTTTATTCCAACGTCCAAACTGATTTTAATTCTCTTCATCATCATGTGTTTTAATATGTTAAATGAAACTGAAAAGAATGCTTCATTTTTCTCTGCCTGTTTTTGTCATCATCTAGTGCTCCCCTAACTATTCAATTTTTCTTTTTTATTAGTTCTTTCCTTTCTTCTTTGTTGTTGTTGCACTTGCAGGAGGCTATTAGACTGTAGCAACTTTGTATATCAATGGCCCCACAAAGATCTAGAGTTCAGTTTTCTGCAGACGATGAAGGGGTTCAAGGTCTGATTGTTATTTTATTTTATCCGTTTTTGCGATGAGGAATGCATTTTTTTCTTTTGTTTCTTATTAATATAAAGCACAATTACTTTCTTCAGAATGCTATAAATTTTATTCTGAAATTTCAACTTGAAGTTAGTAGTACCTAAAACTATGAGGAATGGCTAGTACATCAACTGACAGGCAAGTTGATTGAATTCTCACATGATTCCCATCTTCACCTAATATTATTCCTCAGTTGAAGAAGGAGAAAACTCTTCAAACTGTCATGTTTTATGGGATGCAACCTATGATAAGTTTACCTCAACCTGACTCGATGCAGTGCCATATATGCAACCAGTCGGTAACCCACCAACATCAGGGCCATAATGGACACATCTACCCACAAATGGTTCAGCCCCATTGACTTTACAGCAGGAAAATCTCCAACACGGCACAACACTCCCTTTGAGCACTCATAGTAGTCATCCTCACTGAATTGGACACCAAGTAGAAGCTTGTAACAGTAGTAGCTATAGCTCAAATACTTTAGCCAGACTATGAAGGGAGGTATTTGCTGAATATAGTATCCTCCAGCAATCAAGAAAACAAGAGTTGTAACAGAAGCTAAAGTAGTGGCTTGTTTTATGTCCATGAGAATGGCACCAATGGCTAAGCCAAGACTTTGCGAAACAAGGACCGAGTAAAGAACAACAAGTAGGGATAGAATAAAAGTAACAGGATCAGCTTTAAGGCCACTCATCCAATATATTATGAAGACAAATGCAGTTGGAAGTGCAAGCTCCAGTGGCAGGTCTCCAATTGTTCTTGCTAAGAAGTAGGACGAAAGGCGATACATTCCAGATGATCGTTCCTTTATTAGCATCGTTCTTTCTTGGGGAAATGTGAAGACTGCATTATAGAGTGGATAGAAGCCCCAAAATACAGAGAAGAAGAAGAGCAGTGCAATCTGCAATTAAGGGAAAAAATTTTAATATCAGTAAAGTTTCTATTTAGTTTGCATTAGAGATAGGTTCCAAATTTCATATCTTGGCTCAATAATTCAGTTGATTATGCGACACTAGGTTGCAGTAGCTATTGCAGATACAAGGTATAGATTGTTTGACTTGTTAAGTTGATACATTGTCTTAAAGAATTGGTTGGATTTCAATACCTTGACATTACTACCTCAAACTAGATTTGTTAAATCAGTGCCTTAATCATCAACTCAGTGACAAACAAGATAGATTCTTACGCGGTCAGCGATGTGAGAAGTTGGGGTGTGCCACCACAGGAGTCCCCCAAGTACAGCAACACTGATGACTTGGAAAATCCTGAGCTTGTTGAAAGCTTCAAACCTCCTCTCTCTTACCCCCCGTTGCAGCAGCACTTTGAATTGATGCCACCAGCTTGTACACCACTGCTCTGCTTTCCTGTTATTTCCTGTTTCATTTGACAGTTGATACTCAGAAAGCAACATACAGAGATTGTTGAAGTTAAAAGGAAATGCTTGTTTTGTTTCGGTTTTATGTATCATAGCATGACTATGGCAATCGAGGATAGAAGAGAGAAAATTACTTGTGGAAGCATTGTTAGCGTGGCTGTAGTTATTGACTTCCGAATTGTAGAGCTCGGCTTTTAATTTTGTAGAAATATTTTTTTCATAAGCAGAAACAAGGGCTTCCCTCACTGACTTCTGCTCGTTTTCTGTGTTCTCACCGTGCTCAGTTGAGTGCTTGAAATCAGGGCTTATTCCTGCAATTTTTGGAACTTCCATAAGTCTCATGGCAATGTAAACATTCTATATTCTGATTAATTAGTAGAATGCAGCAAATGGACAGCTTGTGTTGTGGTATACGGACACGTAGAAACTATGTTGATGAGGTATAAAGATGACTACATAGTAAGTAAACCAAAATGATAGTGGGGATGTTTAGGTTGGTGGGGTCTCATTATATTCCATGTATATGATGGTTCAAGCACCAATGTCAGTAGGCCAACTGATTTTTTCGTCTCATGTTAATAGAAACAAAAGAAATGCTGAATAAAAGGAAGTTTTCCCTTACCACAATGAAATCTTATAGTGTTCAATAGTTTTGCCTAGGAAATAAATGAAAGAGGGAAAAAAAAAAAAGGTGGGATGAAAAATTAAGTAGTTAAAGTAAAGAAATTGTGAATTACCATTGGCAAGATCAAGTAAAAGATCAGCTGGATTGACAGTCATGGATGTAGAGAAACCAATAGAAGAAAAGTAATCCAAGGCTGTAGATGCAGGACCATTATAGATGGGACAGCCCTCAGAGAGCAAAACCACCTTATCAAACATGTGGTAAAGTCGACTTGAGGGTTGGTGAATGGTGGTGACAATGGTACGACCTCCGGTAGCAAGTCGTTTGATAGTGGTCAAAATCTTTTGAGCCGTGGTGGAGTCCAAACCTGAGGTAGGCTCATCTAGTAACAGTAAGCATGGATTGATGAGCATTTCTTGAGCTATACTTACCCTCTTCTTCTCCCCTCCTGATATTCCTCTCACTAATGGGCCCCCTATCATACTATTCCGGCACTTTGTCAGCCCCAGCTCAGTGATAACTTGCTCCACATGCTGGAGTTTATCATTTCTTGTCAAGCTGTTGGGTAGTCTTAGCAGTGCTGTGAAGAAAAGGGTTTCAAGGACTGTGAGATGAGGGTATAAAATGTCATCCTGTGCAACAAATCCTGTTCTTCGCTTTATGGAACCAGAAAAAGGCTGGCCATTGTAGGTGATCTTGCCAGACAGCTTCCCATTAAGGCGACCTCCAAGAGCACTGAGAAGAGTGGTTTTGCCACTGCCAGATGGTCCTAGCATAGCTAGTATCTCTCCTGGGCAAACCATACCTGTAATCCCATTCAATATAGTCTTTTCTTTGGAGCCCCATGTACCACCCCACCAAGATCCTTTCTGCTCTAATTTAACTTTGTACACAACCTCCTCAAACTGCAAACAAATACAGAAACAATTTAAAAAAAAAAAAAAACATATATGCACAAACTAGCTGCCTTATTAGTTAGAAAGATCATTCTTGTTATGATGAAAGTGTACTACTACATATGACTAATAAAATTGTAACATGCAGAAAGAAGCTACTTTTATATTTTAGAATGATTACATTACTTATGATGAAAATACCTCTACAATCATGGAAAGAAGATTGAATCTTATTGCACAGAGAGAGAGAGAGAGTAAAAAACCTTGAGAGTTATTGGAAACAAAGAGAGTTGGAGTAAAGGTTGTGATTTGGGTTGTACAGGAAATGCAAGGACAGCTTTGTTATGGGATTCAGACATCTCTGTCAGAGCTTCCACCGGATCAGTGCTGCCATTTTCTGGTTTTGGTGCTATGCAGTTGTTAAGGGGCATGGCTATAATGAAATTGATGGTGATGATTATTGGGAGAAGTTAAGGACTTCCTTGTAACTTGGCTTCCCAAAGTGCACTAGAGAAAACAGCAAT
Organism: Nephelium lappaceum; assembly: GCA_021234005.1. Taxonomy (NCBI): domain Eukaryota; kingdom Viridiplantae; phylum Streptophyta; class Magnoliopsida; order Sapindales; family Sapindaceae; genus Nephelium; species Nephelium lappaceum. Next base: position 163,216 of record CM038011.1, read on the forward strand.
ATATAGTAGATATATAGACGAGGATTTCTCCTGTGTGCCAAGGCTCAGTGATGTGTATTTGGTGGGATCCCACCTTCCTTTCCTTTAAAATTATTCTTACACCAACTATAAACCATTGTTTATACTAATCTTTTCCTTAGTTCTTCTTTATCAGCATCTTCTCCCTATCATTTATCTCCTATTCTCACCTTGACTGCATCTGTTTTTTATGCAGCCACATCATATTATGCCACGTATAAGGATCGTTATTTCTGGCCATTCGTACAAGTACCCTGCGAGCACTGTGACCTGATTAAGGGAAATTGCTCACTAGCGCATGGAAGTAGCCAAGTACTAAACGTGGTAACTCTAAGCGTAAGCAAATACTGCTTTCTGTTTCTTTTTTGCTTATGTGTATACCATATACATCAGTTGCGTGCATGTAGTATCATAGGGGTAAAACAAAAATGAAAAATAAAAAATAAACAGAAAGAAGCAAATTGTTGATTGTTTCCTAGTAGACAACTAATAGTGCTTCCAACACATTTCACACAAGGTACCAAATCATAAAAGGAGTGGGAGATCTAAAGACCAAACGTAGAAATACTTTAAGGTTTCAAAGTCATTACCCATTTTTTGTTGGTTTTTGTTGTATAATTATACTATACTTGTGACGATTATACATGCTGTGTGTGCATGTGAAAAATGGATTACTCCTCAGAAGACAATGATGGTGTTTCCCACCATTTCATTTTCAAACAGGCTTGTGAACTATTTCAGTTCTGTTGTACTTAAGACGCATGCCCCTTTCTATTATTTTAATTTGGTAACGTTGATATTTCTGGTATTGTTCTAAACCGGGAAATTTATATTAAATCTTGTTATAAACAACGATATGATGTGTTTGACCTTGATTGCTAAAAATTCTCTTGGAAAATGTGCCTGAAAAGATGAAAGAAATTATTAAATGTTTAAGGTTGCAATCTTACGAATTATAAGTTAAAACCTTATTTGCAAATGACAGAATCAAATTTAATTGTAAGGTACAGTACTTGAAACATGAAAAACACCAATATTGTGGGGTCATTTCATTTACATGAGAGTCTTTTTAGAAAATTTAATTTAGCTACTATTATATATTTAATTTTTCATTGCTTTTTTGCATGTATGTGCTTCGTTCGTTCTTTTCATTCTTGCTTTTTCTTTCTTCTAGAAAAGCTTAAACAAATTCAAAGGGAGAACTCTCTCTTTATTAGAGCTCTAACACCTATGCCTTGTCCATCATTTGTGTCCATTGAGAAATATTGTAATGCACGGCATCTCTACTCATTATTTGACCTCATTTTGTACAAATTCATTAAAGCAGATTGCCTGTTTGAAAGACGATATGTTTAAAAGACGACATGGAAGTTTGCTTATTTTCACATACTTTTTAATCGTTTCTCATGACAATGACAAGGTGTGACCGATCTGTATTCCATGCCTTTGGGACCAATTTTCAAGCAGTGAAACTTGTTAAAAGTATCTCTCAATCAGTCACAGATTCTTCTTCCCCTTGTGTGCATGTATGAGTGTGACTATCCCATCAAATATTATTTCTTACACCTCTCTCTCTAGACTCTAGAGCCTCCATTTTCTCAATTTAATCTACACAGCACAAAGCTATGATTTCATTGATCTTTCCGTCAACCTCTCGTTAGTCAGACTTTGCAACCTTTCCTCTTTCAGCAGATTCTAATTTGCATACAAGTCAAAACCAAAACTAATTATAGAATGCCGTCCAAACTAGTTTAAATTAACAGCATTATTGCGTTAGATTTACGAGACTCAAGTATATTCATAGCTCTACAGGGAAGAATAATCTGAAAAGAAAAAGAAGAGATGGGAAGGTGGAGAGTCGGTCTGGAGAAAATTAAAGTTATAATGAGTTTAGTATAGTATATAGTATATAAAAAAAGAAAAAAAGAATTGTCTAAAGAGTTAGTGAAATAAAAGTTAAAGTAATGGTGCTTTTTCTTGTAAAGCAAACTGATTCTTTTATTCTCTTTTGAACTGCTATTTTGATTTTTCACTGTAGTTTTCAACATTCGTATCAACCCATATTCGATATGACAATTCTATCATTGCTTCTTGTATTATATCTCTAAATTTTCATTTAGAAGGCAGTAGCCTATAACTTAGATGCTGTGTAAAGTCTTCTCCTGATATTCTTTTCTTTTTCTCTCTATTCCATTCTTTATTATTATTAGAAGCTGAATAAGAGAGAGAAATGATTAAAGGAAAGAACACATCAAACTGGGATTCCAATTTCTGTCCATTAAATAAATTTATTTCCGCAGAGCACTAAGATATGAGTGTGTTATGGGTGGAGCCAGCCTTTTTTTTTTTTTTTTTTTTTTTTATATATATTTTCATGGTTGAAGACTTGAGAGTTTTGGGCTACTTGACAATGGGTGCGCATCATTTTGAGTGCACCCCTTTCTGCTCCCCAACTTGCATATATTATATACATTCATCACCTGTTTTTCCTTCGCCACTGCCTCTTGCTTTTTTCACATATTCCTTCACATTCCTTTACTATTTCATCACTTTTTATCTGCACCTAGCTAATTGCAGGATTATTCTCTTTTATTTTTTTTTTCTCTTCTCATTCGGGTATCCTCACCCGAATAGATAACTACCAGGTGGTGCTGCATAGTTATAGGAGATAAAAAGCATAGTGGCAATCTTAAAGATCGAATATCTTCATTTCACATCAAATGACTAATGTTATTTACTGCTAACAAAGATTTGATGACCAAACCAAATCCATAATAAAGGTGTTGTAATTTTCTTCCCATGCCTCTAGATAGCGAAATGTGGTATCGTAGTTGTCAATTATTATTGTGATCAAATAGAGATAGAGATAGAGATACAGATATGCCCCTTCATGTTATGTTGACTGCTCTTAGGTCTGCAAGTAGCTAGCAGCCTTCTCATAGTGGAATTAGCAGATATCATGAGAAGGACATGCACTTCTAGGTATATATGATCGCCTATCCTTTTTCTTGACATGTAAAACTCTAATCATATATATATATTTGCTTAGTGCAACTTATAATTAGTGAAGATAATTAAAGTTACTGATAATGAAGTTCAGTTAATCTCACCATCAAAAATAGTTTAGCTTCTGTTATAGGAAAAAAAAAAGAAGAAAGATAACTCAGAAACCATTATTACACTTTGTAAAGGTATATAGTAGTAACACACCAAGTTTAGTCATCAAATGTTGGCGTGGAAAATTTCCCGATTTGCTTCGAATGGTCGCACAATCTAAATCCGGGTTTCACGAAAAATATCTTGTGATGATTGTGGAACCACTACAAAGATATCAAGAATCTTAGAACAAAGCTAATTTGTATTAAAAGACATCATTGAACACAGTTACGGCCAAATAGTAATAGATAATTTGAAACTCTAATAGAACAAGTACTTGTGAAGATTGTCATAAATTACTGTTGAAGATGATGGGTATTTAATCGAGAGAGAGAGAAACCATAAACTGCTTGGTTGCTTTCAAGCTCTTGTAAAACATCTTTAGAGTTTGAGGCAATCAAGTGGTGGTCTCCATTTTTATGAACTGAACCTTGCTTTATTGTCCCCACATGCTAATTATATTGTTGGTTCACTTAACAAAGCCTTAGAATTTCTGTCACTTCAGATAATTCGAATCGAATGCATGCATGCTACTTATGCTTTTTCTTTTTTTAACATCTTACATATAAACACAAATTAGATCAGTCTCGCGAAAGGTTGATGCGAGAAAACATTATCTTTGGATGTCTTATTCTGCAAAAGAATAATCGAGTTTGAAGAATAATTACCATGTCTTAATCTTTTTTTTTTTTTTCCAAATATAATTGCATATAATTGGTAATCTATTGACACAGAGATATGTCAGGATTTATTGAGATAAACATTATGACCGATCCAAAATTTACTCTCACGTCAATGGTTGTCAGGATTAAATATTGTATACAATCTTTAAATATACTCTCAAAATAAAAAAAGAAATCTACTTTAACGATAAGAGAAAAAAAAAAAAAAAAAACTCCTCTAATATATAATAAATATGTATTATAAAATTTGAACTCCGATCACACCTGTGAAATAAAAGTGCACCACATCACTTAAATTATCAGGAAATATCTAACCTTTTCACATCATTTCGGTGCCTCTAAATTGACTTGAATAATACCCACTTTCCACATTGCAATTCTTCTTCTACCTCAAAGTCTCTAAGTGAACGATATTTGATAAGCCTATGGCGTCCATGCGAATTCTCTTTCAACTCGTAAATTTACAATTATTGAAAAAATAATGAGAAAAATTTACAGAAAAATAAAAAAGGTGGGGACATACAGTGTAATGTAGAGTGTCGTTTAGTAAATAGAGTTGGGAAGTCGACAAGTGGCACGCACTCCCAGTTTGTAGTGGGAGGAATTGGTTGTCGTCGTTTTGTGTTGGCGTCGATTGCGTTTACACAACCAAATCATTTGGTGGGACCCTTTCCCCAGTCCACTCATTTTTCTCTCTTCTCTCTTGCGTTCATTACTCTATTTTCATGTTTTTATGATGCCCCACACACAATTGCAAGACAATTTCCATTTTCATTTCCAGTCTTTTTCTTTTAGAGGATCAATAGATAATATTGAGATTAATTACTACTAATATAATTTAGATATTTATTTTCATAAAAAAAATATATAACTATAATAAAAGTAAAAAACTCTCTCTATGTAATCATTTGAATTAGGAAGGGATCTGCCATCTATTTCTCTTCATTTGAGCCCTTCCTTCCACCCTGTTCACTTTTCCTCATTATTGTTACTTTTAGCAACCTCTTCATTTCTTGTTGACTCTTATAAATTTGTTTATAGTGTTTTTATTGTTCAGGTTTGCATTTTCGTTCAACTGTCAGTCTAAAGTCTAAACAACCATTAAATGTATCCAATCATTAAGTTTTGACATCCATATATAAAGGTTGCACTAATATCTGCACTTTTATTAATATTTAAACCTAATATTTTAAAATTTAAGAGTTAAAATGAAGACAACATAATATATTTTATTAGCACTTGTGGAGTAACTAGTGAATTTTTACAATGTGTGAATGTATACACTCAAAAGAGAAGTAGCACTTTGAGGTATATAGTTGTTTGGATATTGTACTTTGGAAGAACTTTTGTTTAATTAAATTTAGTTTAGATTCTGTTGGAAGAGCTTCCAATAACTAAAAATTCTTTTTAAGATTCAATCAAGCTCATGTAAAAGCCACTTCTGTTTTTAAATAAGTTAAAAGCTTGTTCTAATAACCATATCAAACGGGATCTTTAATAGTAAAGACCCAAAAGCACAAGTGAAAATGCCGAACAAGGCCTCAAAAACTTGCCATGCATGAGTTCCAAAAACTAAAACTTCAAAAAAAAAAAAGGAAGTTGCTTGACTCTGTTGTCTTATTTGAGTGAAGAGAGATCATGAAACTAGAGCAAAAATAAAAAAACATGCACTAATTTGCATATAAAATGTGAGTTTCAAAGTGTAAATATTTAGTGTACTTTCCACCTGAATATGGGAAAATTTGATTGCTGTAGAATGGATGAGTACAATAGTGCGACTGAGCCAGTACGCCCACGAGTGTGCCAATCACGCGTGGGGGCCTAAAATCTTTGATGATGAAGCATGTTTTGTAATGCTGGAACTCCACTTTCTCACAAACCGCAACTCAATTTTCCCTACTAATTAACTCTCTTTATTTACATTATCTTCCGTTCAACTACATTGGTTCATCAATTGATTATCATCTCCACAAACTAATAAAAAGCTAGTCAGAAATGTTTATTTAAATATTCCATGATAAGACTTGAAACTAAGCTTGTTAATTATTCCTATAACTAGAGATAATATTTGTAGTGCTTATGTAAGTTGCATGCCCCTAAAGTAGCTAGACAGATCGAGATGTAAGGAGCATCATACTCACAAGCTGTATTAATTATTATAATTTTATTATGCACACACATGTAACTAAAACTTATATGATTGTTAAGAATTAATGGTTAAATTGATCTACTTGAAAATGATTTTAAACCCACCCTTGATTTTAATTAATGAAGTTGATCGGTTTGAATCATCCGTATGCTTTTAGTTAGTTCGGTTAAACCTTCTAAACGATAGAATTTGAGACATGAACAATTAATATTCCCATAACTTGAATGATGTTTGGGATTAGGTAACTGGCTCCACGACCGAAAGAATTGATTCTATGATCTGGATATTTGTATGGGGATAAAGTATAAATGGACTTTAGAACTTGAGAAGGATTGATATATGATAATTAAAGAAAACAAAATAAATAAAGAAGTATGAGAATTAATTGTGCACCATGAAAAAAGCATGGGACAGAGAAAAAAGACAAAAGGGGAGACGGTCACATGATAATGAAAGAGTGATAAAAAGGGGATGAAGAGATCTGGAAAAAAGTGATTGGCAATGATACCCATGTTATATTTTCCAGAAAAAAGAGAGTGGGCTCCGGTAGATATAGTAGTTTCTGGGTTCTGTTCTGGTGGACAATGTGTGTGGTGAATATAATGTCATGAGTCAGTGACTGACGACTGATAGATCGATCTGCTTTTGAATTAGTGTGATACACATTACGAACAGGCATAGCCATGTGATAGATACCAAACCAATACCCTTTGTCACTGCAAGAGAGCATATTTCATCTATTTGACTGGAGCAAAGTGTGAGAGAGAGAGAGAATGACATGTAAGCATTACAAACAGTGACTTGTGTTAATTTTTCAGATTTTGTAAATCAGACAGCAGAACCCACAGATACCCACGCGTGTGTGCCTCACCCTCACTCTTTGTTTTGTGTTTTTCCTTTTCATGCTCACCACCTCCCACTTCTTCATCATCATCATCCATCATCGTCAGCCACCTACATTATATATCATTGTTTTATATATATATATACATATATACTTGTAATTAGGTTTTGCTGTATATATATGACTTCCTTATATATATGTGTGTGTGTAAAAGGACACAGCGTTAAAAAACTTATGATATAATATCTAAAACAGTGCATATATAACTACTGTTAACTTATAAAAAATAAATGTTCAAACTATATATATAATTTAACGTGAAAGATTATTGACCATATATATGTAAAATTACTACCTTGCTGTGTTTTGGTTATACTTAGAGTAAAAAGGCAAGTTGGAGATATATTGGTCGTTATTATTGTTGAAATGATGATGATGACTAGTCTAGTAGAGAAGAAAATGTATTAAAATATGGATGGATGTTGATAGGTCGATTGTGTTTGTGTAAGTGAGTGTAAAAGGCAAAAAGATAAAGCATTATATAACTAAGCATATAATGCTTATATAATATTAATTGATGAAATGATGCAGTGCAGCTCTTAGGTTTCTGGTTGAAAGTGGAAGAAATGTTATGATAATTGAATTAATGATTGTGTGGCTTGAATATCTTGCTTTTTGTTATTTATAATTATATTATACTCATTCTAAAGCACGCGCATTACCACCCCCCCTTCTCTTGATCATCTTTTTCTGATCATCATTTTTCATTCTCCTTCTCATTCTCACGTAAGCATAGCATGAGCACTCACCATTATATCTATACAATTTATTTACTTCAAATTATCATCTCTACTTCTCACCATCATACACAATTCATTATCGATCATCACTTTGCCTCCGAATATTATATAGTACCGGTTGCTTGTAAATTTCTTTTTTATTCATTATTTCTATAATTTAAATAATTATAAATATTGTACATATACAGATATAAATTACGGATGTGATATATCTACACCTGCTAATGCTTGTGTCCTTAGACCCTTATGATATTGGCTAGCTACTACCACTTAGCTAGGCTCATCTTGATAAGAAGATTAATAAAGATCTCCAATGTGGTTAGACTCTTCAATAGTACATGCATGATGTGATTTACAGCAATGAAATTATTTATATATAATGGAGAAGAGCAGTGATTCTTTTCCTATTTAAATAGTTTATCTTTACTTGAGCTTTAAGACAAATATGTATATAGGAGAATCAAGCAAAGAAAGAAGATATTGTATATTAGACATCAATGAATGTATATAAATATTAGTGATGGTAGAAGACTTAGAAAAAGAAGGTGGGTGTGAACTGCATGTCATTGTCATGCAAGGAGATATAGAGATAGAGATGATGCCTTATAATAGAAACTATCATCAATCATCAATTTGCTGTTTCTGTGGAACTTGGTGGGCACTTGTTGTTATAGGTCACGTCACTCTCATCACTCATTTAGGGGCATTAATAAATAGTATCTTACTACATATGCCTGCCTACGCAATCACACACATTCACATTACTAATTTTTATTACTTATTCTAACCATGTATGTTTACTAATAATCAATTATAGTTAATTAGTCATACTTTATAATTAAGCTTCATATATATTTACATTAATTAGTCAGTCTACTGGTATCGTAGTTCTTACCTGTCCTATGTTATGCTATAGTGGAAGTTGTCATCACATGATCATTTATTTGAATATTATTCATGTGTAAATATCAAAACAGATGGATATATTCAAGTACACATTAGTTCATTTCGATTGGATCCATCTGATTTCCTTTATTTTGACCTCCTAATTAATTAATTAAATGAAGAGCGAGCCAAACTTGACTCGACACTACAAATCCGAAGTTGGTGGTTTGATCAAACACAATTTAAATTTCTTTCAAAAGCTCGACTGATCAAAGCATGACAAATTGACAATGCTAATCTGTGGATGGTGAGCTAGACAACACTATCCCGAAACATCAAAGCTTTACCAAATATTAATACATCTGATCATTATAATTTAATCAATCAATGTTGTGCTAATTAATTGAATTGTATATTTTAACTTATAATATAATAATTATCATAAGTAAATTAATGTATGTTTTAGTTTGGGATCACGATCAACAACCCTAATTTGTTTCACAAATTGTTAACATTTAGATTAGAGCACTTTTAATGGTTGAGATGGAATGCAACTTACACAAGCAATCCACTTTACGATTCCTATATGTGAAACATATCAATCACTAAAAATGTCTAATAAAAAAATTGAAAATTTGCATAAAATATAAAAGAAAGTAGTCATAAATCTCAAGTGTTTAATTTTGTAATTAAACTTAGCACATTGATGAACATCCACTTAAAATTTAAGTGGTTAGTGTTTTTTTTAAAAAAATTTGAGATAATGGTTCAATTTCACCATACATATCTACAAGTATATATAAAAAATTTATCTCCAAGTAGATTTTACTTGATATTATGAACATATATTTTCAAGTCACATATAGTATTTTATCTTGATAGACTTTTAGTTATTGATATTAATAGATTTTAGAGTACCTTACAATTATATTAAAAAATAAAACTTGCCAAACCAAGTAATCACCACAAACTAGTCTCCTCAGAAAAGGTTGGGCGTCATTTACAGTGTCGAGGCCCAAAAATACATCATGGACTTCCTTCGAAACGATGGGCTGAGACATGGTCCATGGACCGAAGGAAAATAAATGACACCTTGTTTTTCATGCATTTAGCCAACAAAAAAAAAAGGAGAAGACGCAGGAGAAAGAAAATGGAGGGAGAAGAAGGGGGATTGAGCAAGGAAAAATTGAAGAAAATAACAGGATCGTCAAACGAAGTGGATTACAAGACAAAAGCAGGAACTGCATGGAGTCACTCGTACCTCAACCAGAAGCCATGGCATCCCCTCTCTTACCCTAATCAACGCCGCAAGTGGATCGCCGAGCAAATCCACTCTAACCGCCAACGCCGCGCCGAAGAAGTCGCTCGCGAAGTATGTATAATATTTATTTACATCTCAGTTTGATTTTCAATTTGTTGATTTGATTGTGTTTGCGTTGTTTTAGTATGCTCAAGAGCAGGAGTTTTTTCGACAAACCTCTCTCATCTCCAAGAGAGACAAAGACAAGGTAACTACATTGATATTTTACTGCTATTAAGACATAAAATGTTTTGTCAAATTCGAATTAGAAGACGTTTGGTTTTGTTGTATAGATGGAGACGATGCAAGCTGTTAGCTTTATGTATGTTCGACCGCCTGGTTACAATGCTGAGAGTGCTAAAGCTGCAGAGCTCGAAGACCAGAGGAGGATACAGTACGTAATCTTTTGTTTCTCTTACTTGGCAAAGTAATGTTCAATGGTTGTGTTGTGTTTATCTGTCAGGGAAACGGAGGCTGTGCCTGTGACCGACGAGAAGAAGAAACCAAGGCCAAAAGATGTTTTTGGCCGTCCTTTGCCCACTGAAGAGCAATTTGAAATCCTTAAAAACGCTCCACGGTATGCTTATTTACTCTATTATTTATAACTATTAAGCGATGTGTTTTGTTATACTACTGAATTTGTTTTTGTATATTGTATGATGATTTGGATGTACATGTTGAAGGTTTGTCCACACTCACACTAATCAAAATCTAAAAGCATAAACGGAAATATCATAAACGAATTTGTGTTATTTCAATACACGATAATGTACCAGATTCTTTCATCCAAGAGTTCAGATTTTAACTCGAACTGATTGAACTATTATTTATGTGGGTTAGTATTGCAAATGTTGTGACATGGATGGTACTGAAATGATCACTTGCACCTGCTTTACATGACATCAGATTGGAGACAGGTGCTCCTGCAAGGGTAAAACCATTTGGTGTTGAAGTGCGCAATGTCAAATGTCTAAGGTGTGGAAATTATGGGCACCAAAGTGGTGATCGTGAATGTCCATTGAAGGATGTTATAATGCCTAATGAAGAGAGTCGATTGAAAAGAGATGATCCTTTGACTGCTATCATGGCTCATGTAGATCCTAGTGAGGTTAGTATTGTTTCTCTGTTGGTTCTCTTGGTTTATGGTGAAGGCTGTTATAGCTTAACCTCTACATTAAAATTGTGCTTGGATTTGTGTATTCTGTTTAATTTGCTGACCTTGTGGTTAGATCTCTAGTTTCTATGCCTTGACTGCCTTGCTAGGCTGGAAATAGGCCATGAGGTGCGGGGTGGAATTTTTTCTGGAAAAGGAAAGAAAAAAAATCTAAAGAATGAAAAATTATCCTGAAATTGTTATAGTAGAATTATATTTCCAAGTTTCTTATTTGACATGTTTCTTGCTGCATGAAGTGGAGAGGCATCATGAATTAATCTATAAATGACTATACATGGAAAATTTTCTCCCTAGTTAGATAATTATGAAACACTATTGATGTTGTTCAAGAGCGTAGACTTTATTTTGTTCTTGTATTCAACACTATATAAGCATGTACATACCATCTCACTTTATTTTGAGCATTTGACTTGCCTTATTTTGAAAAGAGGGAGCATTGGCTGTTTGTAGATGCCATTTAACATCTTTAATGCTAAAGCAGGTTCATATCACCTACTTTTATACACATACCTACCTACTTACTATAATCACATGTTTTGTTTGTTATACTCCTGTGTACAGCCACTCAAGTGGGAGCTGAAGCGACAACCAGGAAATTTTAGTCCTCCCCGTGGAGGGTTTAAACCTGATGATCCCAATCAGCAAATAGTTGCTGAGGACATATTTGATGAGTATGGAGGTAAATGCTTTTTCCAAATGCAGAAATTTTAACTTTACCTTTTTAGTGATATTGTAGTGAATGACAGCATGTTATGTCCCATTCCCTGCCAAATTTTAGGGTTCCTCGGTGGGGACAATCTCTCTGAGTTGCTCACCAATTTTTCAAGCAAACCTAAAAAGAAGTCTAAAAAGAAAAGTAAGCACAAGAGGCATTCATCACCTAGCAGTAGAGAGTTGAGAGTTTCTGATGAAGATAGGTCATCGGTACCCTCTGATGATGGAAACAAGAGGTCAAGGAAGGAGAAGAAACATAAGAAGAAGAAGCGAAGCCATTCTGGATCAAGTTCATCTGATGATTCAGAACAGGATAGGAGAAAAAACAAACACAAGCTCTCTTATTCATCTGAAGATTCAGAACGAGATAGGGGAAAAAACAGACACAAGGACTCTTATTCATCTGAAGATTTTAAGTCTGATAGGCATCATAGAAGTAGGAGAAGCTGGCAGAAGGATTCTTGTTCATCTGAAGAGGAGGAGTCCAATGAGCGTTATAGAAGCAAAGAAAGTAGATGCAGGCGTTCTTATACATATGAAGATTCAGACTATTATAGACATCATAGAAGTAAGAAGAGCAAGCAAAAGCGTTCTACTTCGTCTGAAGAGGAGGCTGACAGGCATCATGCAAGTGAAAAGAAAAGAAACAAGAGACCTTATTCAGCCGAAGATTCTGATGCTGATGGGTATCGCAGAAGTGAGAAAAGCAGGCAACAGCACTCTAATACATCTGCAGATGACTCTGATAAACATCATAGAAAAGAAAAGAGCAGAAGCAAGTACGCTAATGGACACGAAAGAAGTAAACATCGGCACCATTAATATTTATAATTATCTTAGTATTGTAGCAAGCATGAGGAGGAAGGAGCCAATGGGACTGTCTTCAAGTTTTTCTCACCAGATGCATAACATCAATGTCATAAATGGCTTTGTATCCTGCAGCTTAATATTGTAATCTAATTTTTTTTTGGATCTTTATCAATTGGTTGAGTTTTTCACTGGGGAAGGATGGTTGATATGAAAATAAGATTTATTTAGTTAGTTATAAATGAGTATTCAGTTTTTTGCTCTCTTGCTAAATTCCAATCTCTTAAGGTTAGAAGCCTAATCTTTGTGTTCCACAAGTAGATTTATTACATTTGAGATTTAACCTTTGTTGTGTGCTAAAACTAATAGATCGAGTGAAACTGTTGCAGAAAATTGTGATGTTTGTAGAGCTTTAAAAAGATTATAAACCGTCAATTTTTAATATGGATTAATATGTAATAAACCTTTTAATGGTAAGGGGAGGGCTCATTTCATTGAAATTGTATTGGTTCAAATTTTGATTCGGCTGTGCTAACTATTTGCAAAGGCGAATAGGAGATATAAAATTCAAACAAAAATCATAAAAGAATGTAAATATAATCTTTCTATTGATGTTTAGTAGTTTAAATTCTTTGTATTATATTTACATATTTCATAATAAAAATAAAATTCTGTGATACAAAAATCATAATAGTAACAAATAAGTCATTGGGGGCTCGTAAACAAGTCGCATAGGTCATAAATTGTAGTTTGGAGACGGGGGCTCAAAAGAGGGAAGACATAGGAGGATGGCTGCAAGAGGAGGGAAAGCAGTGATGGGGGCCTTGAAATTGGGGGCAGGTGCATCGAAGAGCAAAGGCAAGGGCAGAGCCAAAGTTAAAAATTTAATGCCTGGCTCTTCTTCGGAGTTGGGGAAGTTCCTCAACATCCCCGAGTCAACTCGATCCGATACTTCCAAATTGATCTCCAAGTTCATCAAACTCAACAATCGCCAGGTCTTTCTTATTTACTTCAATTCTCTCTATAATCTTAGTTTTACCAACCCTTCTTCAAGTTTCGCAATGTATTGGTCGTTTATGCTGCCCGCTCCCAAGTGTTTGATGATTGTCCTCACAGAGAATGTTTTCATCATACAATCAACCATATTTGTTTGTTATATATTAGTCTCTATTTATCACTTGAAAGGTCCTTTTATTAAAATATATATGTATATATTTAAATTGCTGCCATTTGAGTTATTAGATGTTGCTGCTGCATATGCATTAAACACGGATACGTTGCATTTAGTTTGCCACCTTAGGTTGTTGATCTATAACTAACCATTTGAGCTTGTTTTGAGCATGTCGAAACACCCTTTAAATGATATTCAGCAAACATCACAGTTGCTGTTCTATTCTTCCCAGAATATCGGATACGTATAATTAGGTGTAGAGATATAACTGTCATCATGAAAATTGCAGAAGATAGGAGGCTTAGCAAACACACACTTGCTTATAATAACTAATGGTATGTTGATTTGGTGGTGATTCACTTTGATGACCAAATTGTGTGGGGATCCAAATGCCTATAATGTTGTTAACTAATCCTTATTATCTGCTTTTTCAATGTTTGATGTAATGGAAATTCACGCTCTTCTGATTTCTTGCAGAACCCTGGTATGAAGAAGGATCTTCTTGGTGAGGAGAAACTCAAGTCTATATTGGCTGGGAAAGACAGAGTTGGGATTCCGGAGATTGCCAAATTGCTGTCTGGACAGTTTGTCAAAACTGGCTGATTGTTGGCTTCACTTCACTTGGGCTGTTTTGAATCCATTTGTCGTTACTAGATGCTGCTCTAGTGTAGTGCAAACTTGCTATGAAAGTCTATTTCTCCTTGGATAGTTTTGTTGCAACTTACAGACTCCGTGCATGGTTTAATGATGCAGAAAGATGAATTAGTGGTGTCTTGTTGATCTCTGTGGTTGTTATAATAGAGTAATTGTGGAGTTTAACTTATGATGTTTCTCTATCTGTCAATATAATACTATTTTAGAGGAAATTATCAGCTAATTTGATATATTATTTGTCTATGTCAAACGATGCAATCAAAATTTAATATGAAATGTTTAATGGGTTAAAACTATCAAAATTAACCTTACTACTAGTTGACACTTTCTATAATATTAAGGTTTTTTTTAATGATTTTGTTGCATTTCGCTAAAAGGCAAGCAGATTCAAATAGTTTTGAAATATATTGAAAATTTTCTCCGAATTTTTTAATAATCTGTAAATACATCAACTAAAGTCAGTCAAATCAAATGGCATATTTTTTAAAAATCTCTTAAATAATTGATTTTAACAGGATTTGCTGGGAGTAATAAAAGATGATAACTTGTGCCGTAAGAATAGTCATTCAAGAATTTTTTCCTCAAAAAAAAAAAAAAAAAAAAAAAAAAAAAAAAAAAAAAAAAGAAAGAAAAAACACTTTGCAAGAAGTAGTTAGTTAAGTAGGGGAGGGGAGGGGATGAGTCCAAATGCGAAGGAGGCCCATTGTTAAAGCCAGACCAGACCTAAGTTAATTCTAGGGTTTTAGGCAAGTGAAAAAGCAGCAAGCGCAAGAGGAGAGTGAGAGAAATGGCAGAATACAACAGGTTCTTGAGGGGATGCAGGGCACTGTTGGCGGCAGCCAAATCAGCGTCGTCGGGTGGCGGGAAGAGCGCATCTGGGATCATGAAAGTGGTACCTGTCTCACCACAACTCGGCAAATTTCTCGGATCAAATCATGTGTCTCGCAGCGAAGCTGTCAAGCAAGTCTGGCAATACATCAAACAACACAACCTCCAGGTTCCTTCCTTCTATTCTCATTATTTCTCAATCAAAATCTTGTCTTTTACTTGGGAAATATGGTAATGTGTCTACCAAATAGACTTGCTTGATTTCAGATATACAAGTTGTTATTTTTATGTCAACTTGTGCCTCTCAAATAATTAAATTAATATATGCTCACACACCTTTTGACTTAATCAAAAGGAAAAATTAAATCTTGCAACATTGTTGTAACAATTGAATCTCCGTTCGTCGGTCAAGTTTAGATAGGAATATATTTCAATTTAACAAACTATGTGAATTTGGAATTGTATAATCAAACTTGATCTTTGATAAAACTAGAATGAATTGATGGCAAATTAGTTGATAAAGTTCCTGGGATGACTAAAATTATTTTTTATTCAGAGCTACAACTCCAAGGCCAAAAATGGGTATTTGTGAGGTTAACGTAATCAAATCTTCAAAACTATGCAGTTAGTTCCATGGCATTAACTAATTTATCAGTTTTGTTCATAAACCAAAGACAAAAGCTAACTAGCAGTATACTATTTTGCATGCAATGCCATAGATATCTGCCATGTCCACTACTTAAGGCCTTTTATTTATTTTCTTTGTATGCTTGTCCCGAATTCTATGTTTTTCATGTCCGTGACACAGCTATGTTGCTTTTGTAGAATCCTGCAAATAAGAAGGAAATACGTTGTGATGATAAGTTGAAGACTATCTTTGGTGAAAGAGACAGTGTTGGATTCACAGAGATTGCCAAACTGCTGTCCCAACATTTTGTGAAATCTACTTAATCCTTAGCTCGGACTGAAAATACCCCGTGGTCCATAGGAATGAACTGAACCCGCAATGGTAGATTTAGCTCGCGAGCAGAAAACCATGTATTTTCTTGCTGCATGTGGGAAATGTTTTGAAACATGTGTTGAGGCATCTGATTCCTATTCTGGGGCGCTTTGGGGATCTTTTTTGCTACAATTAGGTTGCATGGATATATAAAATTTCAAACTTATTTGGCGGGTTATGACATTTCTGTTTGTTAGATTATTTTATCCTTAATTTATGGTTCCAGATTGTATGCTGTGGTGTTATTGTATGCATGTATGTATATATCTGTACATTTTGGATCATATGGCATGGCATAATTCTGAAGGGCTGATCACTAGAAATGGTGAGCACATCCAAAGAGAAGCGGGCGCAAAGCAATGAAAGGAGCCTGAAGCCGTTTGTTTGGTTTTGGTCCAACCCAGGCCCAAAGCTGGTCAGGTTAAAAAATGCCGGCCACTTGCAGTGAAAATGCACATGACTATGAGAATAAGACCTGTCCGGCCCAATTTACTTAGTGATCAAAGTATATATCAATGCAATTTATTTGACGTCGGAAGTTTTGGTGAATATTTAACAAGAAGAAACTAATAGACTTAATTTGATTCCTTAGGTGAGAAGAAGGGAAGGAGAGTTCATTTTGATCTTGTGTGGGGTTCACAAATTTTGATTTTTAATGATTTCTAGTAAATGTTGGAATAACAAAAATAAAAATTAAGTTCACTTTGCTTTTTGAATTATTTCCAATTAATAAATACGCCTTTAGTCGAAGTGGGAACGATGATCTTGCAAGAAAACAATGAGTTATTGATTACACTATATAGTAAGTTGAATATAGTCTTTTATTAGATTTTT
The DNA here is from genome assembly GCA_021234005.1 of Nephelium lappaceum. Lineage (NCBI taxonomy): Eukaryota > Viridiplantae > Streptophyta > Magnoliopsida > Sapindales > Sapindaceae > Nephelium > Nephelium lappaceum. The sequence goes on from CM038011.1 coordinate 180,233, forward strand.
TTTTTTTTTTTATCACAGAAAAAGTACTTTTGACAATAATAAAAAACATCTCATTTTGTTTCATCATATTTATTTCAATATATGGATTAGAATGCCCAATGTTGCCTGTTATACGAAGTCAATAGATTAGTAACGTAAAATTATGAGATCCGCATCATATTATAACTCATTAGAAACTTCGAATCTTCAAAAAAAAAAAAACTTGGAAATTACAAATATCAAATTTGCAAGAATAAACAAACACAAGAAACCCATTTTTATAGTTTCAATTAAAAAGGGGAAAAAAAACAGAAAAGAAATCCATTTTTATAATATTTGTTGGTTGTTTTCCACTTACGAACACCATCGGATTTTAATCAAACGGTGGTGATGATACGTGAACAGGTAGAGGAGATATTTAGTTGGGCCCACGAAGCAGGGTGGGTCCCACTGAAACTGGTAACGCATCCAGACCATCGATTTCAACTCTTCGCTTATCACGCATTCTTTGGTTTTAAATTTTTCTCATTATTTTTTATTTTTATATAATAAAAAAAAAAACCTAAAAATCAGGGAACCGCTACCGCCACCATTGAATACAAATCCAGCACCGCCGTGTCCGATCTGAGAGGAGGAGGCATGACGCTATCAGACGACGAAGACGACAGCTTGGCTCAGTTCCTAGAATCCGAAGTCCTCTCTGAAGTCTCCGATGCCGAGGTGCCACTGCTCTTACATCCGCATCATAAACATCCAATTTGAATATTACGACGATAACGACAGAATCTGTGTTTATTGAACAGGAAGCGGAGCCGAAATCGAAGAAATTACGTGTAGAAGAAGGTACGGGTTCGGATCCGAAGAGGATCGAGACTGGAATATTGAGCAAAATACCGCCGGAGCTGTTCATTCACATACTGAAATTCCTCTCTTCGGAGGTACCATTGCATTGTTTTTTGGATGTTTGGTTGTTGGTTTGATTAAATTGAGATATGGTTAAATTATGACAGGATCTGGTATCGTGTTCGCTGGTTTGTAAATTCTTGAATTCCGCTGCTTCTGATGAGTCCTTGTGGCGTCGCCTGTGAGTCTCTTCATTTGAAAAAGATTGTGCATTTCTCTCAATTGTTTGATTTTATGCATATGTAAGCTTAAAAGTTTCTTCTTTTTGGACTTTAAAACATGATTTGCTTATGCTCTATTAAATTTGTTTAGGTATTGCATGCGATGGGGTCTCCTGCCCCCAACCGAGAATTTGCGTGTTTGTGCTTGGAAAAAGCTTTATATTCAGGTACATTTTTAATTTGTATTCTCTGTTTTTATGTTCAGATGGTTTGGGAAGATACTTGATACCACTGCTTCTGAATTTCGGTTTTATTATGTTTTTATATGTTTATGCATGTTTTGAAGTTGGCAAATACAGTTTTTTTTCAGAACATATTCTAGGCTTATTTCTATTGTTTCGTGTGTTATTACAATTGTGTAGGATAGTATAGAGAGTAGTCTTTCAGTGACGCTTCTTTATTTTTGTAGCGGGATGAGAGAGACATGATCAACCTTGTTAGAAATTGCCCATCTGAGTTTAAGGAGTACTATATCCAAATGCAAGTTGCAAAGAGAAGCCAAGCACCCCTTCCTTCACAGGTAACTTGAAATATTGTGGCCTGCACTTTTTTTTTTCATTGCTCTAGTGATTTATGTTGAAGCTAGATAAAAGCCCAAGATCAATGCTTTTCCTCTAAGGATTACAGCAACAATTTTTTTTTTCCCTATTAAAAGTGTGAACATTCTGGATTAGTTTTTGGAATAATGATTTTTTTTTTTTTTTTGTTTCTATTTTTATCACAATCATGTTTTATATTTTTGTTAATTATTGCCATAAGTGGTTTCTCTGCTTTTCATTCGTTGCTTTCAGTTTTTGTGGTGAGAGGATGGTTTTTCATGTAATTAAATCTATGACTGTTTTACATGTTTGTATAGAAGTCTTTGATACTAGTGGCTACTTTCATCGCTCTTCTAGGGGAATGATGATTGAGGGTCTTTTGATTTTGCTGATTGCATTGGGATTCTTTTATTAAAAATCTTTTTTTCTTATGTTTAGACCATAAATGTTGGATTACAATTTTTTGATTGCCTTCTTTAAAAAATTGGAAAAAGAAGGAAGCCATATCTTCAGGAACTGTCATTCTCTTAGCCGTATCTTTTCTTTTGGTTTGTTTTAATTGTGATGCGAAGGTGAAGGATGATGGAATAATTCTGGACAAGACGGTCAGTGATCAAGTGTCAATGTGGAAAAGCAGTAGGGGCTTGACTGATAAGATGGTCACTGGTCATGCTTGTTCTGGGGAAAGGTGCTCTTACCACCATATTGGAAATGTATTTGTTTGTGAGAAGACTGGATATGTTCATGGTAGGAAACTCTATTTAGTTGTGACATCTACTTTATTTCTTCCTTGCAAATGCTTACTCATGAATTGGTGCAGAATTCTGTGAATTATTTTATGTTTTCTCTTTGCTGTCAGTTTGTGATGATGCATGTAGAGAGGTTGAATTGGATAACACAAATGAGCTGCTGGTTTGTAAAATTTCTGGGCATTGTTTTGATAGGCTCCTGTCACCAGAAGAAACAGAACCAGACCCTGTGAGTATAAGTTTCTTCATCTTACATTTGTTTTACGTGTCATAAAATTTCCCTCTGCTTCCTTAAGTTTTTGAACCATAAATGCTAAATAAATGTTGAGCTTTTCATTGCTCATTGGGCATCCTGTAATCGGTAACCTAGCTCTTTTCCCGTCCTCCTACATGGGTAATCGTAGCATACTGATAACATATTAAGATTTTTTTTTTTTTTTCTTGTCTCTCTTTTCTATGATGAAGGTAAAAATTGGTGGGGTCATTTTTTTCATTCTAATTCTTTTTCTGTGTTTTCTCCAAATTTTAGGAACAACAAGGCGGTGCGACAGATGAAGCAGAGCCATTCATGGGGTCTGGCCGATTCGGTAATGGAATTTACTCTTTTAATAGAATCTTAGTGTTAGAAAACTCTTGCTTGTGTGTGTGTATCCATCTCACTTCTTAAGTTCTTATGTACCTGTTGCAGCAAGGGCCTATCAATTGGGATACGATTGTGATGACGAGCGGGAGCTAGAAGCTGCTTTGAGGTTTTGCTGATCTAAACCGTGTTTGCCCTATTGGGTGGATCCAAACCTTGATATTCCTGGGACCCTGTCAAGGTGGATGTATCTACTTGGGCATGTTTAGAATTGGGGATTGATCTTCACAGTTGCCTTTTGAATTGTTTAATTTATCAGTTTGTATGAAAGAATATATTAGTGGTAGGTAACATAAAATTATGTTTCTTGTTACTCTTTATTGTTATGGTAACTATGTTAGATTGATATATATTGGGATTTGATTTGAATGCCCAGGTTGGCTTGACTCAAGCTCTCCTGACCTGAATGTGTATTTACAATGTTTACCATGCGGAAGTTTGCAATCATGAGTCATCACTTTAGCTCGAATGATCCTGGTAGACCCTGGATTGGTTGATCTTTCGAGGTTTATGAGAATTTCATCAGGGTTCCTGGTTGAGAACTAAATTGTTGGATTCGACTAATGACCTCACTCACGGCAGCAGGTCATGCATATGGAAAACAAACCCCGTGATATATATGGCAGAAAAGAGCTGGTTTTGTACTTTGGGCTTGTAGAGCAACCAATGTTCTATATTCTAATGCTCTCATCGTCTACTTTTCGACTTTTCGTTTCACTTTGTGGTGTGATCAACACCTACAAATTGTCTTTCATAAATCGCTAAGAAAACCATCAACGACTGAAGGATGTATGTATGGCAGGGTTTAATTTAATGAATTGTGTTTTCTCCTTTCAAACAATATATATATTATGCCAAGAATTTGCATGGTATTAGCTGAAAACATATTCATCACCTAACATCAAAATAACTCTAAATAGTAATATATTTCATGTCCAATACGGTTTAAGGAAAAAAAAAAAAAAAAAAAAGGTCCATTGAATCTTGTGGTAATGGTATAAGTTTGTTATTTCAATCGTAAATGGTGTATTAAAAAAGAAAATCCAATAATAAATAATGACGTAATAAATAAATAACGTCTTATGGGAAATATATAGAAGAAATGTTGCCTGTGGAATAAAAGTGGCAGTTTCATTTGCTGTACATTCTCATACTAATCAAAACATTGGAGTTGATTATTGTTTGATGAAAGATCAACCAAACAAACGAGTGAAAAATAATCAATTAATTAGTGTAACAGAGCCAGCCAGCCCATATAAAAAAAGGATCATGATCGGACCCACTGTCTTCAATTCAAAATCGGTTGAAGGAAGCGTAAGACGGTCCCAAAGAAACGTCAACGTGGTGTACTTGCTTCCAAAGCTACCAAACTTGGTGTCCAAGTAGAAACGCCCACCTGCTCTTCTTTGTCATTGTTGTTGAGTGTGTTTCCCAATTTGATCTGTTTAGAAACAGTTAATAGTTTGTAGTTTTGTCAGAACAAGTGAGTTAAAGAGATGTCGGAACGATTGACGCGTATTGCCATAGTGAGCGGGGACAGGTGCAAGCCCAACAAGTGTCGTCAACAATGCAAGAAAACTTGCCCGCTCGTCAAAACCGGTAACTTTTCCCTTTTTTTCTTTCTTTTATCATTAACATGCTTTGTTATGGTCGTGATTGTCTTGCTTTTTTCTTAAAATGCAGTTTCACTTTGATCATCATTTTTGTTATTTTCACTGTTTCCCAGGAAAGCTCTGTATTGAAGTCATTCCTGCTTCTAAGATTGCCTTCATCTCTGAGGAGCTCTGCATTGGTTGGGGTATCTGCGTTAAGGTTTGTAGCCAAAACAAGGTTTGGTTTCTATTTTACTTGGAATTATGAAGCTGACTCTACCCGTGCAGAATTGCCCGTTTGAACCCATCCAAATTATCAACCTGCCAAAGGATTTGGACAGGGATACCACTCATCGTTATGGCCCCAATACTTTTAGGTTACACAGGTTACTTCACCAATCTTGTTATTCAAAGATGGTAGAATTTTTAGTTTGTTTAATTTTCAAGATAGTTGTAACTTATTTTTACAGGTTACCAGTGCCGAGGCCTGGATAAGTGCTTGGTTTGATTGGAACTAATGGTATTGGCAAATCAACTGCCCTCAACATTTTGTCTGGAAAACTCAAACCAAATTTGGGCCGTTTTGATGTATTACTCTTAACTTGTTATTTATCTACTTGCTCCCTGATGTTCACATGTTATTTACCTTGTTGATTTTTGTATTTTTATCGGCAGAACCTCCAGATTGGCAGGAAATCTTGACCTACTTTCGAGGATCCAAGCTGCAGAATTACTTTACTCGCATTCTGGAAGATAATTTAAAGGTGCCTTCTGTCTGTTCACGACCAACAACCTTTCCTGCTTTTGATCCTATATTTTTCAAGATGAATGTGTGTGCTGTAGAACCATGTTTTTTTATACGTTATACAACTCTGATGCTGTAGCTATTTGGTGAGCAAGGAGTTGGGGCTTTTCAGTGGGATTGTAGTTAAGTAAGCATTCTGTGATTCTGACTGTGCTTAATTTGTCTCCTAGTGAAAGGCTATGGCTTAGGCTACAATTACCCCTGTGAGACCACTGCTCAAACTTTTCTTTAATCAGACTCTTATGAATATTTCACTGCGCAGGATTTCAGGAGTGTGCTGGTTTTAGGCATGATTACAGGACTTATGTTCTCTGGATTCTGTCATTGTTTTCTGACTTTAAAACTGTTAGCTGGTACATTGTTTTCACATCTTTCGACTAAAGGTATGTTTTGCATTCATTTGCCAGGCGATCATAATGCCCCAGTATGTTGACCATATTCCAAAAGCAGTTCAAGGCAACGGTGTTTCTTGTTGAGTACACAACGGTGTGTGAATTTATTTTTAGTTTTGAAGTGTAGTCTAATGCACATTATGTTTTTTTCCCAGCCTGCAGATATTTATCTCATTGATGAACCAAGTGCATATTTTGATTCTGAGCACCGTATTGTTGCATCAAAAGTCATCAAGAGGTTTATTCTGCATGCAAAGAAAACTGCATTTGTAGTTGAGCATGATTTTATAATGGCTACTTATCTGGCTGATAGTGTTATTGTGTATGAGGGGAGACCATCCGTGGATTGTACTGCAAATTCTCCTCAGTCCTTGTTGACTGGGATGAATCTCTTCTTATCTGTGAGTTTCACAAACTGTTTTCTCTGATCGCTAGAAATCTTATATTAATGAGAAAGAAATGGAAAACTGAAGAGGGTATGGAAGAATGTAATGATTAAACCTTAATTAGATAAGGCATTATTTGGACATTTATAGTAACCGCAAGATTTGGTACTTATGGTTGTGCTTACTTTGCAGCATTTGGACATCACATTTAGGCGGGATCCAACCAATTACCGACCAAGAATCAACAAATTGGACTCAACCAAGGACAGGGATCAAAAAGCTGCTGGGTCATATTATTACCTGGATGATTGAAACCAAGAGTTGACAGGTTTAATTTTATTCCATTGCTTATACGTGTGATTATCTATACTAAATGTAGTTTGTGGAGGGGCTTAGGGATGTGACCAGAGTTTCCAAATACTTGCAGTTGCTGGTTCTGCAAAAGTTGAAAAGCATCAACTTGGGCTTAGTACAGGGCCTCTGCTGAATCTCAAAGCATGTCAGGCACATGAAGAGGTCATTTTGCCCGGTGAAAAGATGAAGTCCATCATCTTTTTTACTTCGCAGTTACTGTCAGTTTGTGATGTTGCATGTAGGGAGGTTGAGTGGCACAAACGAATTTGTGTTTGTGATAGGCTGTTGTGAGTTGTGACCAGATAAAACAGAACCAGGTCCTGTGAGTAGAAGTTTCTTCATCTTGCATTTGTTTACTTTGTCATAAAATTTCCCTTCACTTCCTCAAGTTTTTGAACCATAAATGCTAAATAAATAGGGGCAGTAATTTATGGAAGTTTGCATGGATATTCCAAGCACCCCAAATTCAAGCATTCATGCTATTGCCATGGAATGGGGCGGATGCCATTGCCGGGATATGGAATGCCCTGCCAACCCCGGGATGCATATGCATTGCAAGTCCAAGAAGTGGAAGTGATCCACACATTTATAGACTTGTGTAATTGTGTATTACGATCAACTAAGCTCAACTCATGTATAATTTCTTATAATAATGCAGTGGTGGATAAGCATTTCATGGATTCTGGTATCAGTTGATAAATATGATATATCTGCTTTACGATCTTATGTGTCATATATATTATACATATATAGATGATTATCATCTGAGACGAAGTTATTGCCAGTCAATAAGGCATGTGATGCGTGAGAAGTGCGTTTTGATCCGGTCATGTTGTTTCTATATAATTAATACATAATATATCTCATATATTAATGCCAACGATATTATCTTTTTTTGAAGCATAATGATAATGATTATTGAAATTATATTTGAAGTTTAAATATGTTAACCTAAAAGTAGCAGCCTTCACAATCATCAACTTAAATCTAGTATACTTATAAAAGCTCATCATATCTTAAAATATTAGGTAGCAAATACAAATTAAAAACAGAGATATGAGAGTGTATATATTCGATAATAAAATATAATTTTCTTAAAAAAAAATAACGGAAAATAAAATAGCAGTTTCATTCTCTGTATATTTCTCATACCAATAAAATCATTTAAGTTGATTTTTCTCTCATAAATTTTGGATAATTAATTAATTAGTGGTGGACAAGAGACAGGCTTCAAGGCAAACTTCCATTCATCATAATGCAAGTAGTCCAAGTATATTTATGATAAAAATTTGAGTCGTTAAGAATGTGAAAATTTTTTAGAACATTTGTATTATATATTCTTCGTTCTTTGATGTTCCGTTTATAGTTGTGTAAGAAAAAGAAAAAAGAAATTTGATTTTAAACAAAAACAAAAAATGAAAGAGAGAGAGAGAGAGAGAGAGTTGAAGGCCGAAACTGCAACAAGACGGCCCATATTAAAAAGATATCCAACAAACCGAAGCAAAAGCGAAACTACCGAGTTGGATCCAGTGAAGGCAAAACCCTAAGACAAAAGCAGGAAAACTTGCGTGTGCAGTAGGCTGTTCACATCCAGAGACACAGAGGTTGTTCCAAGCACGCGCCTGTGTCTTCGATTCCATCTCTGAGATGTCGGAGCGATTGACGCGTATCGCTATTGTGAGCTCGGACAGGTGCAAGCCCAAAAAGTGTCGTCAGGAGTGCAAGAAGAGCTGCCCCGTCGTCAAAACCGGTGACTTTTCCATCCATCCCATTCCTGCCTGATTAAATTTGATATGCAAGATGTGATTTTTATTCGATAATCTAGCCTCAAATTGACAACTTTTATTCTTTTGCTCACCACAATTGATATTTGTGGGCTGATAACTTTGACCGCTGATTAACGATAACATGCTTTGTTGTGATCGTGCTTGTTTTAGCCTTTTTTTCTTGAAAATTAATTATACTCAAAGGTGTGATTTTGGTAGTTGTTGATGTTGTCTTTTGATTCTACAATTATTGTGTGTCTGCTTGCAGGGAAACTGTGTATTGAGGTCACGCCTGCCTCTAAGATTGCCTTCATCTCTGAGGAGTTGTGCATTGGATGTGGTATTTGCGTTAAGGTTAGGTTTCTCCTTTGCCTTTGCTTTCTATCGATATTACTTGCAAGCTCACTCTAGATAATCTGCTGCTGCAGAAATGCCCCTTTGAAGCCATCCAAATTATCAACCTCCCAAAAGATTTGGACAAAGATACCACTCATCGTTATGGCCCCAATACCTTCAAGTTGCACAGGTCACTTCACCGCTGTCCTTATTCAAAGTTGGCTGAATTTTGTTTTTCTTTATTTTTATGATATTTGTAACTTATTTTTACAGGTTACCAGTGCCGAGGCCTGGACAAGTGCTTGGCTTAGTTGGAACTAATGGTATTGGCAAATCAACTGCCCTCAAGATTTTGGCTGGAAAACTCAAACCTAATTTGGGTCGTTTTAATGTAATACTCTCAAGTTGTTGTAGATCTAATGCTCCCTGATGTACACTTGTTATTTACCCTGTTGATTGTTTTTTTCAGAACCCTCCAGATTGGCAGGAAATTTTGACCTACTTTCGAGGATCTGAGCTGCAGAATTACTTTACTCGCATCCTGGAAGATAATTTAAAGGTGCCTTATGCCTTAGTCATGTTTTTGAGGTGTTACTAATTAGTTATTTCTGCATCACTTTTTCAAAAGAAATACTACCAATGTCAGTTTAAGAACAATAAATTGTTCCTTTTTTTGATCCTATATTGTTCAAGATGAATCTCCAATTTTGAATTGTAGTTGTAGAACCATGTTAACAAATCTGATGTTGTAGCTATTTGGTGAGCATATGGGGCTATGGCTTTTCAGTAATAAATTATGTTAGGAACCAACTAAATAGCTAAAAAGCACTGTAGTTAAGCAAGCAATCTGTTATTCTGACTGTGCTTAATTTTTCTCTTTAGTGAAAGGCCATGAGTGAGGCTAGAATTACCTGTACCCTCTGAGGCCGTTACTCAAAAATTTTCTAGAAATTATATAATAAACTATCATAATATCATGTATATTTAACTGTGGAGAATTTCGGAATTGTACTGGTTTTAGGCATGGGTATGAGGTTTATGTTCTCTGGATTCTGTCATTGTTTAGTAACCTTCTGATTTGTTAGCTGGTACTTTTTTCTCTATCATCATCCGACTAAAGATATGTTTTGCATTTGATAGGCTATCATAAAGCCCCAGTATGTCGATCATATTCCAAAAGCTGTTCAAGGCAATGTAGGCCAGGTGCTTGATCAAAAGGATGAAAGAGAGATGAAGGAAGATCTTTGTGCAGATCTTGAGCTCAATCAAGTTATAGATCGTAATGTTGGAGATTTATCAGGTGGAGAGCTCCAGAGATTTGCCATTGCTGTTGTTGCTATACAAAATGCAGAAATTTATATGTTTGATGAGCCGTCAAGTTATCTTGATGTTAAACAAAGGCTTAAGGCTGCTCAAGTTATTCGATCGTTGCTCAGGCCTAATAGGTATGGAATCTTTCATACCTTATTGATCTAAGTTTCCAAAGAAAAATTCTTGTTTTAGGTAATTAAATTAGATTGATCACACTATTTTCACTTTGTGTGTCAGCTATGTCATTGTCGTGGAGCATGATCTTAGTGTCCTGGATTACCTATCAGATTTCATATGCTGCTTATATGGCAAACCTGGTGCCTATGGAGTTGTAACCCTTCCCTTCTCTGTCAGAGAAGGAATCAATATCTTCTTGGCTGGATTTGTTCCTACAGAAAACCTCCGATTCCGTGATGAATCTTTAACATTCAAGGTATACCAGTTATTTTGTTGCTGTAGTGCCCTCGTATTGTGCTGTTCTTCGTTTGCCATTCGCTTGTTTGCTTTTTCTAGGTCGCTGAGACCCCACAAGAAAGTGCCGAGGAAATTGAGACGTATGCACGATACAAATATCCTACCATGTCTAAAACTCAGGGCAATTTTAAGCTTCGCGTGGTTGAGGGTGAATTTACCGATTCTCAGATTATTGTAATGTTGGGGGAGAATGGGACTGGGAAAACAACCTTCATCAGAATGCTGGTACTAATCTTTTCACTGATGATTTTCATTGTAGTAGATAGCATGTATGTTGGTCTGACTCCTAACCTCTTGAACAAATTGAATGATCAATCTTTCTTCCAAATTTGGCAGGCTGGTTTACTGAAACCTGATAATGTAGAAAATTCTGATGTGGAAATACCTGAGTTTAATGTCTCATACAAGCCTCAGAAGATCAGTCCAAAATTCGAGTCTACAGTTAGACACTTGCTGCATCAAAAAATACGCGATTCCTACACTCATCCTCAGTTTATGTCAGATGTGATGAAACCTCTTCTTATTGAACAATTGATGGATCAAGAAGTTAAGAATCTCTCTGGTGGAGAATTGCAAAGAGTTGCATTAACTCTATGCCTTGGGAAGGTAATTTTTTTGTAACTTATGACAAGAAAAGGCAGAAAAAAAGGTGGAAATTTCTCTTTTAGTACACGATGGTATGAGATTATTGAAGTGTAGTCTAATGCATATTTTGTTTAATTGCAGCCTGCAGACATCTATCTTATTGATGAACCAAGTGCTTATCTTGATTCTGAGCAGCGTATTGTTGCCTCAAAAGTCATCAAGAGGTTTATCCTGCATGCCAAGAAAACTGCATTTGTAGTTGAGCATGATTTTATAATGGCTACTTATCTGGCAGATAGAGTTATTGTATATGAGGGGAGACCGTCCGTGGATTGTACTGCAAATTCTCCTCAGTCCTTGTTGACTGGGATGAATCTCTTCTTATCTGTGAGTTTCACAAACTATATTGCCTTACTGCTATATTTTTTTTAGTAGGGAGGAAAGAAATGGAAAATTGAAGAGGATATGGTGGAATGTAATGAATCGACCTTAATTATAAAAGACATTTTTGGGACATTTCTGTGATGATCTTTTTTAAACCATCCCCCATTTGCTGGAATATCATTTTTAATTAAGGATCTTAATGTACTTGTGCTCCCCCTGCTTCTCTATAATAAGTGCAAGATTTGGTTCTCATGGTTGTACTTTCCTTGCAGCATTTGGACATAACATTTAGGCGGGATCCAACTAATTACCGACCAAGAATCAACAAATTGGACTCAACCAAGGACAGGGACCAAAAAGCTGCAGGGTCGTATTATTACCTGGATGATTGAAACCAATAGTGGACAGGTTTTTATTTCTTTCCTTGTGCCTGTGATTATTGACACTAAATATAGTTTGCCAATGGGCTTAGAGATATGATCAGAGTTTCCAATTACATGCAGTTATTGGTTCTGCAACTTGGGCTCAGCACGGTCTCTACTGAGTTGTGAAGACAAGACATGTCAGGCAAATGAAGAGGTCATTTTGTCTGGTGAAAAGATGAAGTCCATCACCTTTGTACTTAAAAGAGTTTGCAGGCAATAGACTGATGCTGGTTTACTGCGATTTTTCGTGGAGTGTGCTCTTTGTGTTCACCCATTTTTGGTTTATGGCATTAGGAGATTGAATCTGGATGTTTGTTAAAATAGTGGAGGGACAACCACTACGTTGCGAGACTTTATGTTATATGGCGAGGCGCTTATTTGTCTTTTTGTCATTTTTCTAAGCCAACATTTGACATTTCTATCTCACAGTTACATGGAAGAAATTTTTATAAAATGCTAGTACGATGCGGCCCATTTCCTTTTAGTCTAAACTATAAGTAATGAATTGGAGTAATGAAGTTGCCATAGTGTATCCCAAACATGGAAGAAATTTTTATAAAAAGCTAGCATGAAGCAGCCCATTTCCTTTTAGTTTAAACTATTAAGTAATGAATTGGAGTGATGAAGTTGCCATGGTGTATACCAAATTCCCAATTGAAACAGTAATATTCAATTACTAATATGCAAAGATTTGGCCGCAGTCTTAATTGAGCCTTGTTTCATCTGCAAAAAATGTGCCGTTGGCCCTGTTGGTATCCACATTTTGTGCAAACACGAAATCTTGTAACTGGCTCCAAGTTGGCCTACCACCTAAAAACTTGGTACAACAAGAATGATTGTACAATCAGAGTGATGCATGCATATAATCACTTGTCTTCGGTTAATGGCATTTGCCCTCTAAAATTTGTTTTAGGGAACATGATTTCTCAAACAATTAAGTTTTGAAAACATACGATGAGGAATCATATAGAAGATGCAAATTGCAGACAGATATACAGTTTCAAAAACAAAGCGATTGAATTCCCACATCAAAGAGAGCTTCCATCTTGCCTGCTCTCTGTGCTCTTGGTAAGGGCACTCCAGTCTCAGAAGTGCCTGATTGGGAGTTCGCTTAGAGCCTTAGATTACCGAAAACATGCAAACAATCAAAGGTGGCAATTCAAGATTGAAAAATATCGAACTTGCAGCTCTCTCTTCCTTCACTTTCACATATACCGCATACCTTATTGTGACTTATATATCATTCACTGTGCTTACAATTTCAAATCAAATTCTACATCATATGACATGATAGACTCTGAGATATCTTAATGTTACATATGATATTAGTTTACAGAATAGTGATATGCATTAACTATGTAGACTTGATCAAAGGTGTTCATTATCATTTGAATCTGAATTCTTCACCAGGAATATCATTAGCCTGTAAAAGAATGTACAAGAGGATTATGACCATGATGTTAAGAGAATTTGATGACCTTCAATGTTTCAACTTAAACCAACATCAATCAGGCTGTAACCTGCTACTTTCCTTAACCTTTTATTCTGAATTCTCTCTCTTATCTCCACTGCATCTTTCCATCTTCCAGAAGCAACATACATGTTTGACAATGAAATGTAATACCCTGCATTTTCAGGCTCCAATTCAAAGAGGCGTTCTGCAACCTTTTTCCCCATTTGGGTATCTCCATGGTAGTTGCATGCACTTAGCATTGCTCCCCAAACACCAGCTTCAGTTTGCGTTGGCATATTCATGATGAATTCATAGGCTTCATTGAGTCTGCCAGATCGCCCAAGCATGTCCACCAAGCACACTCGATGCTCACTCACAGGTTCTACTTCGTATTCCTCCAACATATATCTGTAATACCATAAACCTTTATTGACAAGGCCTGAATGGCTGCAAGCTGACAAAAGACTGACGAAAGTGCTTTTGTTTGGTCTAATTCCAGAACTGCACATTTCATGAAATAGTTCAATTGCTTTTACACCTTTACCATGATACCCGTATGCAGAAATCATAGAGTTCCAAGCCGCACCAGACTTTTCCCTTGAATTATCAAAGATTTGGCAAGCAATGTCTAACCTTCCACAGTTACTGTACATATCCACAAGAGCTGCAGAAATGAAAGAGTTTTCTTGAAAGCCAAAGCGATACACATGACCATGAATTTGCTTTCCATTTCTTGTAACACCAAGTTGAGTGCAAGCTGATAGAATGCTGACAATCGTGAACTCGTTAGGTTCAAACTTGAGGCTGCGAAACAGGTCAAAGGCTTTCATTTCACCGTTATTCTGAGAGAAAGCAGAGATCATGCAATTCCATGAACATAAATTGCGATTAGACATCAACCTAAACACTAAACTAGCACTCTCGACATCCCTGCATCTGCTATACATAGTAACTAATGAATTCTGTACACGGGTATTGGATCCCACTGAAGATTTAACAGCAAGACCGTGAAAAGATCTCCCTTGAAAGGTCAATCCCAGAATTCCACAAATTGATATGATGTTGACAAGAGTAATGGAATCATGGCTAGCATTTGATTCCTGCCTCATCAAGTTGAACGTTTTTAAAGCTTCTCGAAGATGGCCATTGTGCATGCAAGCAACAATTACAGTGTTCCAGCAGGAAGTATCCCCTACGTGAGAAATTTTCTTCAGCAATGAGAAAGAGGCCATCAAGTCTCCACAATTAATATACATATGCATGAGGGAATTAACTGCAAGAGCATTGTTTGAAAATCCCAACTTTAGCTGCCAACAATGAACCTGTGTGCCAAACTTGAGGAATTCTGGGGTATCACAGGAAGAAAGAATAGCCAACAGAGTTGACAAGCTGAATTGTGAGCAGAAATGAAGCATTTCTTTGAATAAATTTTGAGCCTCTTTCGATTGTCCATGGCAGGAATATGCAGAGATCATTGTATTCCATGAAACCAAGTCTTTTATGGGAGCCGTATTGAACAAGAGCTTGGCCTTTGCTAACTGGTTGCACTTCGAATAAAAGTCCATCAGGCTGTTCATCACCAATATATCATATCCCATCAATCGATGCATTGCATATCCATGTACACTCTTTCCTTCTCTCAATAGCATTAATTCTGCACAAAGCGAAATTACAGAAACTACAGTGGCCATATCAGCTTGAACAGACCCCTGCAACTGCATTTCATGCAGAAGATCAAATGCTTCTTCAAACTTTCCATTTGAAGCAAACCCATCAATCATTGTATTCCATGAAATAATATCCTTATTTGTCATCTCACAAAACATACTCTGTGCAGCCTGAATATTTCCACACTCTGAATATAACGAAATGAGAGAATTTGCAACGGAAATGTAAGAGCTGCCCATGTAACCCAACTTAATCCCCAGTCCATGTATGACTTGTCCACAACTTAAGTCCCCAAGACAAGCAGATATAGCACATGACAAACTCACATTATCTGGTCTTACTTGTTCTCCAGAACAAGTCAGTTCTCTGAAGTACAACAAGGACTTGTCTGGATGATCATTGTGAAGACAAGCACTCACTATCGTATTCCAAGACACAATGTCTCTACATTTTATCCCTGCAAACATACACTCAGAAGAGCTCAAGTCACCACATTTAGCATACATATCTATGAGTGCATTAGAAAGACAAGAATCAGAAAGCATCCCCGCCTTTATGCTCAAACCGTGAACAACTTCTCCTGGTTTCAACAAACTCAAGCGGGACAATGCTGACACAACAATCAAAAGAGTTGTGGAATCAAACCCAACCCCCTCTTCCGTCAACCCAACAAAGAAATCCAATGCCATACTAAAACACGTATTCTCAACAGAGGCAGTGATCATAGAATTCCAAAAGATCACATCTTTATTACAAGTTTCATTAAACAAGTCCCACGAGGACCTGAAATCGCCTGCTCTAGAGTAAGCTGCAAGGAGAGAGGTGGAAGTTGGCAAACTAGCAAGAAAACCTGCCTTGAGAGTGAAGCAATGGACATTTACAACTGTTACAATATCCCAACTTGTATTGGGAAATTTAAGAAGACCGAGAACACAGTGGAGACGGGTGTTCTCAGAAGGTAGGCTTCTTTCTGGCATTTTATCAAACGGTTGATAAAACTGAGACGCATCAAGTGCGTATACGCTACGAAGACAATATGAGTTGGTCGGTGAAATGGGATTTTTGTGCTTATGAAGAGCATCGTAAGAGAGAGAGCCAAGAGCTGTGCACAGAGATGGTGAAGACAGTGAAAAAGACTGTCTTAGTCTAAGCATGTTATCGGTCTCATGTTCCTTGTTGCGGTATATGGTCCACTCCAAGGCTGCCCCTTTCATATTGGCTAGTTTTGTTGGTTACTGTGTAGACATGCACCTATGTGAAATGAATGGGATTGACACCTCATGCTTAAACATTATTGTCGTACCTTTTCATGGGAGCTTTTCTAACACAAAAAAGCCAATTGGGTTTGGACAGTTTATAGGCTATCAGTTTTAATGGCTCTGAGGTCTTCAATTGAAATATCAACATTAAAATGCCATATTTTGTTGCAATGGAGAATTTCAGATAGATTAAAACCATTTTTCGCATTTAAGAAATAAAAGAACACAAACAAGTAATGGCTTCATAAGTGTAACAATCTTTGAAGTCGTTGCTATAATTCAAGCATTATTCGAAGTTACAACTAATATGCCATGATCCTCACCTTATAAATAATAACTTGCGTTTCTCTTTCGGTTGCAGTGAGTGAGGTCAAATCTAACAGAGTCAAAATTTTTCTACTGCTACATCAGCGAAGAAAAAATCTAGAATACATTGGTTTTTCCTACCATGAAAAATAGGACCTCCTTGTCAATCTATAAATATTGATACAGCCCTCTTCCCATGTACGAATTTAAATACAACTTTCTTGGCTTAATATTGTGTTTAGGAACTAAACCAGCTGTGGACCACTTTTTCTTCTCCTTTTATCAGTAATACTTGTACATATATCTAGTTGATGTTAGGCTTCACCATGGTGGAATATCATCCGCTGCTGTTGCAGGTGGAAGAGGTTTCCAACTGGGTTTTTCGTCCCAGTACATGTCATAATATATGTGCCCAGGAGTGTGTTCCACGCAGCACCATATGCCAACATATCGTTTCATACGTCTCTTAAATTTCTCTCCTCTTATCTGAGCATATATTCCACGATACATCAAATATGAAACCAAGAGCCTCTTCTGATTCATAATTTTATTATGAATGCAACTAAAGAGGAGAAAACACTTGCCTTGTCAGTGAAACCCTGGAAGGCATCTTGCATCGAAGAAAACTGAATGACTTTGACATCCTTGAATGCAGAGAAAACTGTCTTGAACTGAGTTTTTGAAGTACAATTGATATGTTAGATTGCTAACTGTAAAATAAGTTTAACAAGTAAAACAAATATGTATATACTGATAGAGCATGATGAACGTGGATAACGTAACTAAGTTGACCATCAATATAAGAGTACAGGCATATAGGGAAAAAAGGTTCACTTTGAACAACCATCAGATCATAAAATTGTGAGAGAGTATAATGCTTTAGCTTTTCAAGATGTCCAACCAGAAACCACTCAGAATCTTTCACGAATCCATTTTTGTTGAAATCTCCTTCTCATGGCACAAGGTGCTATAGCATATTATAGATCATAATGAATGATCAAACACGATAACACGGATGAATTTTGACTCATTCAGCAAATATCACAATATTAAAAGACTTAGGATCAGGAGGAATATTTTCCAAGGCATGGTTTTAGTCTGACTCTTTTGGAGGAAGAAATATCTAAGTCAAAATGCTTTTTCTTGTTTCTTATATACGTTTCTGGCCAGGTTCTAATAGTCCATGGATGGCCCAAAGAAACACCAAGGCCAGGAAACAAATAGAATGAAGTATTTCAAAAAATGAAACCAAAGAAGGTTAAAATCCTATATTGCACCTAAAACTCATATTTTGACTTCTACATCTTCGATAGCTCTTCGTCATGAAAAATATAATGTACACGAAGTTCCATGTCAAGATTGAATGGTTAGTTTAGCAATGACTATCTCTCTATATATCAAGGACCATAAGCATAGTTTTGCATAAAAGAATACCGTTTCTTCACTGCTCTGCTTTGGGAACCTGAGTATTCCTGGCTGTGTTGTATTGCTTGATGCATGACAATTACCTGTTCCCTCTTGACAAAGTTGAACTTCAAGCCACGAGTCTTTAACCTAAAACATACATATAACACAAGAAGCTTGGACTAAGTACCAGAAATCAGTGAGGATTCTTCATCTAAATGGAGCTCATGCTTTTTACCTGTTGAGGCATTGATGGATTGTGAAAAATACTGTACTCTCTGATTCTGATGCCATGGCCAAATTCGTCTGATGCCAGTTCCTTCAGCATGACGTGTACCTGCATGGCAGTCAAAATTTCTTAGGGATAGAAGGCAATTTATAGTGAAAATTAAAATTTTTTTAAAAAAAAAAAAAAAGAAAGGTCTACCAAGAAGATGCACGCTGTATAAGTTCATTGCAAGGACCTAACAGGTAAGAAGTAAATATTATTTAAATCTAGTTACTGCTTAAGATTATCATCAAAAATGTATTATAGTTCCACAGGGCATGGATTTCATAATTTTCATATTCATGAAATGCAAGCAAGTATGAATAACTTCACAAAGACTGCCTCAACAGATCTGTATTAATAGTCACCAATAGTCAAAAACTTGAAATCAATAATACTGCTTTATGAGAACAATTAGCAATTTAGCATCAACAACATAAAAATACCTCAAATACATGGTCCAAAGGGCAGATAAAAGGTTGTCTAGTCAGAGTCCCTTTGAGAACTCCAGGATGAGGAAACCATAGCCTATCCAACCTGCACCATAACGGAGGCATGACCTAAAAACACATTAAAGGAAATGAAAAAATGGTCATCAGGTTGTCATTGTCATAAACATTTGCAACTGAAGACATGTACTACTGTAGTTGCAAGTGCAAACATATAACTATTGACTCTTTGTCTTGATTTCACATATACCATTTATGTATTGATTAACAACTAGTTAACAGATGCACTAATCAGCCAATTTAACTGAATTTATGAATTCTAATAAATATTTTTAATAAGTAATTAAACTTTCAAAGCCCTTAGATGCTGTGAGCTGAACGAACAATTTCCATATCTTTCAAATTTTGTACCAGCCATGTGTTGGTATTATGAAGAACAAAATCAGAAGAGGGAAGAAATGAATTATTACAAAATATAGTTATGGTGAGAATGATGATAATGACGCATTTTTATTTCCATTTTTTATTTTCTCTGAGCATAATATAGCATCATACTAAAATTCAATACAAATTTAATTTTTCATTTGACAATCACTCTACTTTCTTCTTCAACACATAAAAGGTGTAATCAATGGATACAAAAATAAAAACAACTTAAATTGATGTAGTACATAATGACTATAAAACACAAATATTACAGATTATCTGCTGGAAGAAAACTCTCACTATCAAAGTCTAACATCAAACTTAAAATGAAAACACCAAAGATTGCATCTGTTCTCACCAGCGTACGGTTCAACAATGATGCAATGGCCAGTGCTGTCCTTATTTGTTTCATCTGAAAAACATCGATACAAATTATGAGATGCAACTTAAAGCATCCAAATGATTGGCAGAAGAAAGAGAAATTGGGTACAAGCATACTTGATAATTAATAAGAGAAAAATGAGACTCCAAATTATGCTCCCCATCTAGCAACAAGCTCTTTGGAATAGATGGCTTAAATGACATGAAACCTCCTGCAGAAGTTTCCCCAAAAAGTTTGAATTGCAGTCAATATCCTTGTAAGATAGTGGCAATGGTGCACATAACATATTGGAGATCTGACATTCCAAATATAATTGCTACTATCGACATATATTCCTTGTTGTAAGAATCGCAACCGTGAGGCCTCACAGAAGTAATATCAAACACGCACGTATAATCAATGTAAATGAAGCAGTTTTTCAGACATTTGGAATTAAGAACTTCATAGCGAATCAAGTCATACTGATAAACCCAGGATGAAATGCAGAGCAGAACAAAACAAGAGTTCGCTGGAATTGACCAGCATACCAAAAGAAAAAAAAAAAAAAAAAAAAAAAAAAGATCAAGTTACCTTACTCAACCACTAACATCATCCATAAATTGTAGCCTTTGGATTGGCTTCAATAACTATCCTTACATCCAATCCAAGGGCTACAATTTTTTAAAAAAAAAAAAAAAAAAAAGCAAGGAGTTGAGCCTCAAGAACCATAACACCTTAAGAAAAGTCTAGTCCATGGAAACTAAAACATAATATTACCTGGTACATCATAATACTCTGGTGGATCATCAAAAACCATGGCTTCTCTCAGTCGGTGACGCTTTCCTTCAGTGCCTGCATACTGGAATGTGGTATGCACTGCATATGGCTCCAAATTCAGTTGTTGATACATAGCCTGTTAATATAGCACTAGGACTTAAGAAATTATAACATACAATTCATTCTGTTCTAAGTTTGATGCATAATTACTTAAAAAGGACACTAATAAGTATAACAGGTTGAGGCAACATCATAATTATAAAGAAATACTAAATGAATACTACCTGAACAAAATATGTATGCCCACTACAAAAAATGCTTGCTGGCAGAATTCCCAGCTTTAAATTTCCATCATACGCATATGCAAGTCCACTGTCCCCATCGACAGATGGTCCTAACTGCCTGCGTATAAGATCATTGAATCCATTTTGATCCCATATATTGTCATCAGCTAGAAGCATTTCTTTCCATTCCTTGGCCAATTTCTTTGCAGACTCCGTTGGTCGCCAGTGAAAAATTCCAACATTATATGCAGCACCAACTATAAGGGTGAAGGAAAAATTTATTAGTGTGTTTTTCATAACCCATGCTATGACTTTACGGCAAAGGATAGAGGTGAAAGACATTCAATTAATTTGAAATAAGATATCAACAAGAATGACCAACCCTGAAGACTTTTATAGGCTATACTAGAAAGAACCTAGGATTAAAGGTTGTAAAGAAATAGCCATATATTTGGTGCAAGTATCTCAAGTTTGGTAGAAGTTCATGATGTTATAAGGAAACATAAAAGGTTACTACAAACAACAAAATTAAAACAGCAAGCATATATGAAGTATAAAGTGCTTGATTTATAAACTTCACCTTGCTGCCAAAGGTCCAAACTGTCATCAACAACCGTTGGTACCACTTGGTCGCTTGAAGTTAAGATATCAGCATCAGGGTAACGAGCAAGATAGGGAAGTGGATTCTGTTATAGAAACAAAGTAAAACAAAATTCACTTACAACTTCCCAGGTGTGCTCATGAAACAAAGTCATGGAAATCATATAAATGAACGTAAAAAGTGTGGAACGTGGATATAGTAATAACAGTAGCATGTAAGAACAAATTTGAGCATGAAGAAGAACAAATTGAGAAGATACAGAATAAATAGGGAAGGAATATAACAAATGTATAATTTGGTAATCATTTGGGACTATACAAGGCGCATGCTAAGAAAACAGAAGATTGAACACATTTCTTCTCAGGTACACAAAAATGGAGCTATTCTTCACTGCATTGCTATATTTTTTTCCTTTATTTTGTCACGGTAAGAGCTTGGCCCGTATATCTACTTAAAACCAATTGAACATCAATATAGCTGATGAGAAGCAGCTGACTCATTGTACACATGCTCTTATAAAAGAATATGTGACAATATCGTTTACTATTACTCACTGAATTCTGAATTATGGCATACTTAAAAAAGAATTCACATATTCAGCTGAAGAAGATGAATGAATAAAAATCAAAATAGTTATGAAACAAATAAAAACTTGATCCTGACAGAAACAAAGTCAACATGCACAGAATGGTACCTTCAACCAGACCATGTCTGTATCACACATCAATAACTCATAACCAAATGGGAGGACTGAATCTATAAGGATAGCTTTCTCTCTTCCCATTTTATGAAATGTGGCTGAACCCCAACCAACATCTAATGTGCTCAAGTGGCTACCCATATCAAATACTGGAACACCTTTCCAATACAAAGCCTCCACCAGTTTGGTGTCCATAGCACCTGTAAGTGCCAAAAATATCAATGTTGATTACAATTTTCATTTCTCAGAAACATTTAGCAGGATTCTAAGTCAAACTTGTAAGCAAATTACTAAGTTGAATCTCCTATACTCACCAACTAGAAGATTTGAAAGCCCCAAATCCGTCAAGTGTTTAACCCAAGTCAAGATGAAATCCATGAATGCAAAGTTGCCAAAAGTCATTATTATAACATTATCTTTTGCCCTTTGCTCAACCAGTTCTTTGGTCAATCGAAAGGTCTTCAGAGGAGGCATTTTTTTGGTTTTGGGAACCTCCCATATAGGTTTTATCCCAGTGCTTTGTGGCTGAGATACAGGTAGTGGCATTGTCCCATTTGTAATTATATGTTGGGGTAAATTAGGTGCTTGATTTACATTAGAAGAATCTGCAGCCAAAAAGCATGCACACATAAATGGACATCCGTCAATGAAAACAGAGAGAAGTGAGAAGAATAAACAGAGTAAGCTTAAAGTATCGACGCAGAACATCATTAAAGGGGACAACCTTAAAATAAGGTCAGTCGAAAATTTCAGATAACAAATATTCACAAGTTTGCGGAAGCATCAACTTCCTTTTTTCCTAACTCCTGAACACTACACAACAGTGCTATTTACATGTCTGTCGACCAAAAGGCTACAAAATACACAAGATCAGATCATGAACCCAGTGAAAAATATCAAATATAGCTTTCCATTGTGTCTTATCGAAAAACACAAAGCGTAAACTTTCTGTCCTCACGTCAGGAGAGTCGAATACAACAGTTATCGAAGATGTACATCAAAGTTAACAAAAGGAAATGGTGAACTAAACAAAATAGACATTTATATGTATAAAAGAAGTTGAACATCTTAATTAACAAACAGAAGCAATACAGACCCCACTTCAAACTTTATAAGCTAACGAAAAATCAAAGCTTTAATACTCCTGGATTGATCAAAAAATATGAAAATTTACAATATCATGCAATTATTTCCCAAAACGAACATTTAAGGCATGACAAGATCATCCAATTACTTACACGAAAGAGACGAAGGAGAAGAGAGCCAGTTGGTGAAGTCAGTGGTGTGAGAGGAGGAGGAGGAGTAAATAGCAGAGAAAACGTAGAAGGAGGAGACAACTATTCCGACAATCACACTTGTGTAGATCGTCAAGAACAATGGCTTCGAATTCACCACCTCCTGATACCAATTTCGCCACCCACCCATTTTCTTTCAGATTCTCATCTAATTCATCATTATTCTTGTTGCCCTTCACACAAAAACATTACTTGAGTTTCAGTCTTGATAATTTTTCATGGAGGGTTTTCGGTGTTTTGTGTTTTGTTATTTTCTTTTATGGGCGTTTGGCAGCCGAGCAGAGCTGGTCAACTTCTACTCTTGTCGCAATCACTCACAGCTATATTTATTCCTCCTCCTTTTTCTTTTTTTTTTTTTCCTTAAATAAAAAGAATAATTATAAATAAATAAGAATTATTATCTATCTAAAAATGTATATGTTATGATATTCTATGGTCAATACCAGACAATAATAATTGAAGAGGTTGGTGACTTGGTTGTGTTTTAGTGGTGGAGAAGTGGAATGATAATATAAGATGTGTCTTATCTGCATTTTCACTCATATTTTCATCAAATTGATTTAGAATAAAGCAGGATTGGGCGACTAGATATATGATAATTATTAAGATATGATTTGGTGAATATGTGCAGAGAGACTAAAATATGTGAAATTGGTGTCTAATTGCTAGGTTGGCTTGGTCAACTTGGAACTAATCCAACCTCACCATTTCTAGATCTGGGTTGCTTGCCACCCCTATCGTTTTTATTACCTATGTATATCATATCATAACCCAATTTTATAAATAAATATCTTCCAAACCATTAAACCTTTTAAATGGAATTAAATTGTAAAGAACACAACAATTAATGTTAAAATAATACTACACTTTCTAAAAATTTTGTCCAAATAATGTGATAAGTCACCACATTAATTTTTGAATGATGTGTTAGTGACATAATAATTACATACAAGCTTATCACATCATTTGAACAATGAATTTGGATAAATTTTTAAATAATATAACATTACTCTTAATGTTATAATTAACATCACTTAAATTGAATACGTAAAGTTAATGACTTTTTTAATACATCTAGATTTCATTGAATTTCATATAAATTTAAATTGAATACGACTAAATCTTAATGGATTTTATACAAATTTAAATTCAGTAAATCTAGATTTAAATGAAATCAATTCAAATATGGATTGAATATACTTAAATTTTTAAAATGTTTTAAATTTCAATGAATTTTATATTGAAAACACCCCGTTACATTGTGTCTTTTATTAAGATATTTTTAATTGGGCCAGCAAGCACCACTGCCTCTTCTTCTGATCTTATCTGTTTGGGCTGATTATGTGAATAACATGGGCCACATTCGGTTCCAAGTTGTGTTTAGAACACCTTTTTGTTTTTTTAATTAAATACACCCCTTTTCAATTTTGTTAATGTTTTGGAAATTATGTCTCATCTTGACTATTCAGTCCTCACATGTACATTACTACTAGTGCTATAGATGAAGCCAAAGTTTGGGAATCTTGGAATGATTTTTTAATTATATCTACAAATATATATTTGAGTATATATCTTTAGTTGTAGAATTGAAAGTATACATACAGCTATCTTATTGTGAATTGTGACTCATAATGTAATATCAACAAACCATTGTCGTTATTGTCATCAGTCAAATTATGTATAATATGTGGTATTTTTTATGATCAAATGGACAAGTAAATAGAAGGACAACTTTAAGACCCTTATGTAGTGACCTATTCCCATGATAATAAGACGCATTGTTGCCTTTTGTTCACTTTTTCCATGCTAAATTCCAAGTTTGTGAATCTTGAAACCTCTTCACTACAACTTTGAAGTAGTTTCATTTAAGGATACCTTATTGCTGTCAATAACAAGCAAACAATTTGTGTATAGAACATATCATCACCATCATGTGGTTCCTTGGATTCTCCACAGACAGAAGAAATTTATGGATAATTGGTGCAATTGTGCTTGTGATTCTTCTCACTATGATCCTTAGGAAGTTTGCTGTGTATTTGGAAGCACGAGCAAGAGATACA
This sequence comes from Nephelium lappaceum, assembly GCA_021234005.1. NCBI lineage: Eukaryota > Viridiplantae > Streptophyta > Magnoliopsida > Sapindales > Sapindaceae > Nephelium > Nephelium lappaceum. Next base: position 205,385 of record CM038011.1, read on the forward strand.
TCTTCACAAGACAATGCACAAAGAGATGTGGAAAAAGGCCCAAATATAGATGTCACTACAGTACATAAAAAGTGTATATGTTACAATGTTGGTGTTATCAGGACTTATGCCCTTGAAGAGCTGAAAATGGCTACTAGAGATTTCAGGATTCAAATTGGGGCAGGCGGCACGTCTTTCGTGTACTTAGCAGAGCTTGGAAGAGAGTCATGAAGGAGAAAGGTGACAGCAGAAAGATCTTCTTGGATGAAGTCCGGTTTTGCTTTGGAATTTCTCATCCAAATTTGGTTGGATTATTGGGTTTCTGCCTTGATTAAGGTATGCCTAAACTTCATTTCTGTCCACTTTATCACTTCAATTCCTTCTTTTCCTCTCTCCCAACATCAAGTCCAATTCGATTAATATGTTTAAGTTATAATATCCATAGGTTAAATTGATTTGTTTTTTACCTCCATAATCTCTTTAACAAATAATTTTAAAAAAAAAGTTTCTAAAAAAGTTTAAGAATTTCATGTAGTTCTATAATGAATTTCAAAACATATTTCAATAGTATAAAGAATTTGTAACGAATTTTAAGATCTTTTATCATCATTCACAATAACAAGATGAATGTAATTCTCTCACAGATTTATACAGATTGAATTTCTATATCTTGTATTTGTTCTTTTACATACATGAGACTCGGCCTTAATTTTACTCGTACTCAACTGAGCTAAACAAGTAAATCTTTGATACCAGCCCATTTTTCTTTCAAAATCAAGATTTTATGTCAACGCTACAAACACATAATTAATTTCACAGAAAATTGAGACCCCAATCCAAACTCCAAAAACTGTAATACAAATCATTCTCTCATATGATTATTTCTAACTCCAAGTTTTACGTGTAAATTTGATTAGGAGAGCAACTTCTGCTACTTGAATATGCTCTAAACAAGAGCCTGTTTGATAGAATGCACACTCACTATGGCCAGTCATCGGGAATTCTTTCGTTGTTGAATTGCTTAAGCATTGCCCTTGACATTGCTCGAACCCTAGACTGTCTCCATTCACAAGTAGACCCGCCTATAATTCACAGAGATGTTAAGTCCTCTAATGTTCCCCTGATCGATAATGATCACGCCAAGCTTACTGATTTTGGGGGCTGTGCAAATTAGGCCATGATCATGACACAATTAATAACAATCCACAAACTCCCACTAGTATTAAAGGCTCATTTGGTTACATTGACACTAGTTATCTCAAAGCAGGTTTAGTTTCACTAAAAAGTGATGTTTATAATTTCCAAGTGTTAATTTTGGAACTTGTAACAAGGTTAAAATCGACACAGGGCTCGGAGACATTGGCAGATTGGACTCAAGAGTTGAGGAAAAATGATGATATTGAGATTTTGGTTCAAATGTTGAACCCAAAACTCAATAGAAATGCAAATTTAGAGCAATTTAAAGTGTTGGTTGATATAGCCAATTCTGCTTTGGTTGAGAATTCAGAAGCTAGACCCGTTATGAGCAATATTGTTGATAGCATTTTGAGTTGTATGGAACCTCCTCAATGCCATCTTGATTGAAGAGGTAACTGTACATATTACTTGTCAATAATTTTCTTCTTTAAAAAGAAGAGATTAGATTTATGATTTATCATGTAAAATGTACATTATATATATAATTTTGATTTTTTCACTGATAATACTTTTCTTTTTCTGTGATTATTGTTCATGAAGATGAAGTCATAGATACGATATGAAATATGTTTTCTCCTCATATAAAATTTTATCCTAGTACAAATTAGATGACAATTAATTAAAATGTAGAATAGATACTATTATTTCTCAAAAGAAGTAAAAAAACAAAACAAAAGAAGAAGAATAGATACTATTATTAAATAATAGCAATAATTCATAATATGACTAATATAATTTGGGTAAATTCACAATTAAGAAATTAATATCCAAATTAAACCACCAAGTCTTCATGAATCATGATAGACCCATTGTTTTCTTCTCAATTAAACAAAAATAGTCGTGAGACATCTATGAGCATGACAAGATATATATATATATATATATATATATATATAGTTGTTAAATGAGATCAATTCTTATAGAATAGTATCTTTTCAATAATTTCTTGTGTTGTTTTAACATATAAGGAGATGAAATTGTATTTTATTGATATTTGCTAGTGCAAACCCCAAGTCAAAATTTGCACTAATAAACCAATAAATTGTTAAATCTAAAGGTCTCCTAAAAGTCAAAATTAATAAATCCTAGTTAGAAAATTTCATTAGCAATTTTTCAAGTGTAAACTATTAGCCCACTACAAAGAACAAATTAGACACGGTAAAAGTGTGCAACTTGAACCCCGGCTGACTAGAGTAAAAAACAATTATTATTTTTTTATTTGTAGACACAATTAAATTCAAGATCCAAAACGTGAATTATACCATAATGTAAACAAACTTTAGAGGACACTCACTTCTTTAACTTTTTTTTATCAATAGCACTATGTATTTCACCTTTGGTATCTCATTAATAATATAATAAACAATGAATTGATACATTTTTGTAAATGAAACAAATTACCATTAATGTGTATTCATTTATGTATTGATGACGCATTATTTATTAGGATATAATGTCTATAATATTACAGTTTTTGAATAAATAAGATTGAGCTAAAGGAATGTTGCATCATGGGGTAGCTAAAACATCGAATTATGTTGGCACCCAACAAGGCACTACATAAGTATGTGTGCATAATTTCTGAAGTCAATTGATAATAATATAGATAATTCAAAACGTTAAAAAAACCAATTTCGTAAGAGGTGAAAAGATATAAAAATAAAGGTAAAGGGGATAAATCTCTTATTACAAAAGAATAAGAAAATCTGAGCATGAAAAAATTACTATTGATCTTGAGTCAGAGAGATCATGAGAGACTAAACAATATATAATTTGATTATCCGATTAAAAGATGAATTTTAATAAAGAAAAGATAATATAGTTTTCTTTTCCATAAAATCCAATAAGGCCAAGGCACTCAAACGTTGCAAGTCCAAAGAAGCTTCATCGTGAAAATGTAATCAAAATTTAATCCAAATAGACATCCAGCTAAATTTGTAAGTATAATCGATGTTTTGATAACAGCTTATACTTTTACCTCAAAAGCATAAGTTTTCAAAGGATAAGAGAGACACTCATTTCTCTATTTATTTTAATTAAATGCTAATGAGAATTTCAATTACATAAGAAGAAATTGAATCAATTAATTACTTGTTTATTTACCTAAATCAGTAAAGTAACTAAATCTTTACTTTTAAGTTAAATGTCAAAGTTCAACCAATGACTAATTAGTTGATAAGTTCACTTCATTGTAAAGCTTTACAACCGTTCCATTGGCAACTACTAGCTACATCCAAGTACTAAATAATTGAAGATTCCATGTCTAATTTTAATATATGTGTAATAAATACAACATGAAAACACTAAAGAAAACATTTTTAATTTCATTATTACTTAGAAATTAATTAATCTTACCAATTAACACACATATAGATAGACACACACACATATATATAAAGTTAGGATTGAGACTACAACCCCCTCCCAATAAAAAAGCAATTGTTCTCATAAGAAAGAGGAATGATGCTCTTTATGACATTCAGTATTACATCTTCTTCTCTTACTAGATTATAGGAGTTGTCGACATTAGCAAACAACATTAATTTAGACTCTTAAGATACTGTAAAATTGCTAGCCTTTTAGGATGTCTATGACACTCGATCCTAGGGCTAGCTATTTACCATAAATTGCAAATTGTATATATTTTTATCATGATATAGTATAAAACATAAATGCCCAACTAATCTCCAAGAAGACCTTCCTCATGTCATGGATTGGGTAGCATAGATGTAAGTCACAAGCAAATATGATGCAGAATTCAACAAACTAACAACATTATTATAATCAAGGACACATATGCTTAATTAATCGCAATTAGCATTTGTTGTTTAGCACCAAGTTTGTCACTAGTAAACTCAAATCTAGTCAAGTCTGACTCACACCCTGACTTGTTTAAGCCTGGACAATGTTTAATTATTCGATTATTTTTATTTTGAAAGCATGATTAATTAAGAAATATGTCATATTAATTGACTGTCAAAGCACTTGATCACAAATCCAACTGGCGTTGTCGGCTCTTGTCTTATCTCATTGGAATTCAGGGGAATAAATTAATTAATAATATAATTAATTAATATCCCATGTAGTTTAATTAAAGCATGCATTGATGCTTCCTGGAATGGCTCCGAAAACAGTACGATCCATCGAACTTGATGCCCTCTTCGTAATTAGTTATTAATTAATCATATCATTATAATAATTTTATTAGATTAATTATGCAGACATTTAAATCCTATAATATATAAAATAACATTATATGTATGCTTAATTTGTTCTATGCATGTACGTATGACGTACGTGCATGTGTACGTCAAATCAAACTGAAGCACGTGTCCACAAATGCATGGTGTGATTGGTCTCCCATGCATGCCTTATTTAATTAATTAGCATTATTATAATTAAACACAAGTCAAAACATGTTAATTAGTACTGTACATACTTTTTATTATATAAAATTCAAGTATTAAACTATGAAGACATGACAGATGGACCGCTGAAATTGAACTGATGAGTGTAATATTTCAGATATGTACTGTTAATTAATTAACTCATGTAGTTTTACCCTTTTTTTGCTAAATAAGAAACTTTTAGTATTACGATATATTCATGCGTATTTTGAATGCCACCTCTAATTAAATTACCCTTGGTAAGTTCTGTATTATATGTAAAGAACTGAAGCTGATTTTGTTTAAAAATATAATTTTAATGTGTAATATAAAAACAATAACACAGATTAAGATGATCCACTGATTATAAAGGGCATTAAGGGCCATATCATATTTTTAAAGTTTTCTGACATCATGAAATGAAAAGGTGGTTTTGAGAAGCAGCAGCTGGTATCCACCCCAGAAAAGTTGCATTATTTGAAAGTCATCCAAAAGGTAAAAAAATTATATATATTATATACATCAAAGTGGGGTTGCCAAGGAGGATATGATTTATATTTTTGTTTCACAGTCCCCATCCCATCCCAATTTGTCTCATTCAGAATATATTCATATATAAATCAAAATAATTCCCTGCATAGAAAGGAATTAAATAGTATATGATACAGTAAAGATCACAGATGTTAAATGCACAAAGGCATATTTTTGTTTTAATAATGGTGGTATCTATATAGTTAAGCATATGCGGGGAGCTCCAAAAAGTGAAAACTTATCTAATTCCAATCAAGTTGCACCAAACGGGGGAGGCTGACCCTGGTTTTCTTTTGGTGGTTTTCCCTTTGGCCCATAGTATATGTACACACGTACCTACCATCTTACGTAATGGTTGACACGCATTTATTATATACGCTTATTAGTTTCTGGTTAATTATATACTTCTACTATTAATAAACTCTTCAAATATGATATCTTTTATGTGTCAACTGCTTTCAAATAATTGTATAATGGTATCAGAAGTTAAGCATATGAGAAGTTTTATTGTCAATAGATTAATTATTTTTTGTTGGGGTCATCGCAGAAAAAAGAAAAAAAAGGTCAAATTAATGTACTAGTTTGAAATCCGTCAAATTAGAAAGTAGTCAAAATTTTCCTCCTAAAGACTTTGAAAATATGTCTAGTACATAATTATAGAAATTGTCAAATATCTTTATTAGAAATCTTCGTTATCATGTAATTAAATTATATTTCAACGAAGTTGAATGACATTTGTTGATGTTATTATGTAATAACTTTCGCCTTTCATATATAATAAATTATTATTATTATTATTATTATTTTATGTGGATATCAACTTTTTGACTAAAAATCTGGAAAATTAGAAATGTGGGCCGTCGAGCAGGCAATGTTGATGAACAGCAAAGATGGCCATGACCAGGCAGAGGTTTTTACTGCATTATTTTCTTGAAATTATTCTTTGCTGCTGAGAAAGCAATGGAGGCATCGTATTTTGTATGAACGTACATAATAATTTAGAGAGGATAGGGATTGATTCCAACTCAAAGTACATAATCAAGATTTTCTTACAACTTTGCATCCAGTCAACAATAACTTTTGTTGATGTTATTATGTAATAACTTTCGCCTTTCATATATAATAATAAATTATTATTATTATTATTATTATTATTATTATTATTTTATGTGGATATAAACTTTTTGACTACAAATCTGGAAAATTAGAAATGTGGGCCGTCGAGCAGGCAATGTTGATGAACAGCAAAGATGGCCATGACCAGGCAGAGGTTTTTACTGCATTATTTTCTTGAAATTATTCTTTGCTGCTGAGAAAGCAATGGAGGCATCGTATTTTGTATGAACGTACATAATAATTTAGAGAGGATAGGGATTGATTCCAACTCAAAGTACATAATCAAGATTTTCTTACAACTTTGCATCCAGTCAACAATAACTTTTTTTTTTTTTTCTCATTTAGAATATCAATTAGTAATGGAATTTATACTTAGTAATCTTCCTTCAAAGCTTGAGAAGCACCCTAATTCTTCTATGTGCTCTGATATTTTCTAGGTTATTCTGATCACGGGCGTTGGCAAGTACTTGCCAAATTGCCATAGCTAGTTGTACGATTGTTATGATCGATTGGAAAAAAATGTCAGTTGGTGGGACCGGATTTCTCTTCTAATTTAAGCATTTTAGTGAATTCAGAATGATTTATAATGAGATTTGAAGAGTCTGCTAAGTAGCATTGATGTATAATCGATGTAATTAACATCTAGTCACTTCTTTTAAAGCCAGCTACTTATATTTCTTTGCGGTAATCATTCACATAGGTTTATATTAATCGGCATGTTTATCCAGTAAAATATATATAATTATGTAAAAATATTAATTAATTTATAAAAGTAATAAAAAAATAAATTATAATAATATTTAAAATATTCATGTGTGAGAGTGACAAGCATTTATTAGATGGGTGTCTAGACAGCTGATAGCTTCACTATGTCCATCCCATGTAAGATTTGGATTTTGGAATCAAGGGAAAAAATAAGTGTACCTAGCAAACTGTTGACATCCATTTGTACGGGAAATAAAAGATGAGATATGGCGACATATTGAATGTGGAAGAGAATCTTGTGTTTGATCGTGAAGATCTTCATCTTTTGTGTCGTACATATAGCTATTATGGAAATCCTATGAGTTATATCCGAACAATAATATGCCACAAAGAGACTAAGTGGAATGTCCTCTTCAAACGTCACTGCACTTCTACTAGTGGGAGATCTCTCTTTTTCTTTCCCCAAAAGAAAACAGAAATGATAGCTGGGAAGCATTATATATACTTTGGACTTCAAATTTATTCAAATCTTCCTGCTAGTCCAACTGTTACTTTACACATTTAAAAGTGACATTTGGATATTTTGATTTGTATAAGTAGATACTTAAACTATACTTATCAACAACCATCTTAATTCAAAAGAATAATTTATATATTAAGCTAACGAAAAAGCAAGGTATATAAAATCTACAAAACTGTAACCTAGTTGCAACTAGATTCGATTAACCTTCCTAAAAGGGTCATTGTACTCAAGGGTTCAATATTGTTTTGAAGTCTCGAAAGGTCTTTTTCTTGCATTATTTTAATTTCATATTATTAGGTTGCAACTAATTAAATGCGTATTAATTAAGAAATTGCTGTTACTAGGAAGAGTTTAGGCCATCTAGGAATCTTTTCAACTATAAGTTTTTTTTTTCCTTTTTTGTTTTTTGACTTGGGGAGAGGGAATTGGAATTTGAATATCGGTTTTACTAAGATGTGTTATTATTAATCATGCCATGTCTGTGACCACAATTCGTATAAATTAAAAGACAAGCAATCTCATATTATATTTGGTATGTAAAATATACAAATTTAATTATGTACATCAAAGTTGGATACACATGTTTTGATATAGTTTTAGTCTCTTCATTAACGTTTCTTAAACTTTGTACATAATGGATCACTTGAAAATCTCTAATTTACAAAAGGTCTCTTAAGATTAAATATGACTTAAAAATAATTAAATTCATTTAAGAGATGAGTTTCTTAGGCTTTGTTTGGGTGTTGTTGCCCATTGTTATACCTCAATTCACTATAATTGATTTGAATAATAAAACATTTTTCTTTTTTTTTCTTTTTATGAAATTATATTAATTGCAAGTTAACTGATTAAACTCGGAATATTTGTTGAGAAGAGAAAATTTATATTTGAAGCAATAATTTAAGTAGGAAGTTATGTTTTTTCCTGTTGTTTTGTCTTGCTCAATGGGGCTTGACTTACAATGCTACAATATTGTTTGAAAATGAAATATGCCATGTCTAAATGAGACAAAGGCATCCTGCTGTGTGGGCAACTCAACTCTACAATTAGTATTAACTTTTTGTTGGTTTTATGTTGCATCACATAAAAAATTTTGTGTATAAGAGTTCAAGTTATTTTTCTTGAATAATTCGATCATTTTATAGTACAACTATTTATACATCACAATTCGACCTTATATATTTTATTCTGACTGTTTAAATTTTAGATGTTTTATGTTAAAATAGCAAGATCAAGGAATGAATACATATACCATATCTTGAAAGAAGTTAATTTATTAATATAACAATTGTATTTTAGTTACTGTAAGAAAAACAATTGATGACATGGTAGCTCATGCGCATTACTGTCAATAAATTTATCAATAAAAGTTTATGCTTATGTTCCATTCTAACCAACATATATAAGCAAATTATGGACTACGTGTTCAACTACAATTGTGTAGATTTGTATGCAACTATATATATATATATATATATATATATAAGAGAGAACGAAAAAAAGAAAAAGTTTATTTGCTCACGATATTATAAAAATAAGAGATTTGGTAACCTAGGAGGCATGGAAGAGCAGCCATTCATGACTAAAATAATATGGTTAAATACGAAAATCTTATCTTAACAGCTATTTAATGTAGGAGGCCAGCATGCAATAAACTGCATTGGGACAGTTGGACTGAAGTCAACTATTAAGTACTCGCAAATCAAGTGGATAACAAGGATCCGATCACATCCCAACTCATGGAACTTTTGTGAAATTGAAATAGCGTCCGGACACATGTATTTTTTTGGTTGCCAGCCGGACACGTATAGTTAATATAACCATACTACCCATTTTAAATACAAATTTCAAGGGACTGCTTAGATTGAATAAAGGAGACCGTGTATACATACTTACTATTTTACAATGAAGTGAAAATCGAACCTATTACGAAAATAATCTGCACTTGTTTAAGAATAAGGTGAAAATCAAATCTACCACAAAAATAAGGGGAGGTGCAATCACTCATAGAAGAATTAATATGGCTACCTTTTTTTTTTATTAACAAATTGACTAAGTGTTCTCAGTTTTCACATATTAATTTTCAGGGTAAGAATGATAATGATACATCAATTCAAAAGTTACTGCGGTGGGCGCACACTGTTTTTGCAATTAAAGCTGTTGACTTCCACCGGACTCTGATGATGAAGTCATTGTAGAATTTAAGGTAAGATTTGATGTTGAATTTAGTTGAATACGTTTGAAGTTTGTGATAAATAGTTTATAGTAAGTAAGAGAAAAGATCTTAACGATACATTATTAGTAATATTAATGTTATAAAGGCCTTTAAATTAAATTTTGTGCAAACAAACAAAATACAAGTCTCAGTCTTTTTATAAAATAAACTAGTCGTGATCGCAAATTTGCATGTTATACAATTCTATATTTAATTTTTATAATTCTTATCATTAGGAGTCTAATTGTCGTACGTTTATTTGTGAGATACAAACAGTTCCCTAATGCTTGGAATATTGTTAACAACTTTGTTAAGAAATAAGTAATTAATAAATTTCATCTCATAATATTTTTATTGTCATCAGTTTTTTCTATTTTTCCTTAATTTTTCACTTGAAAATCACAGTTTTGATAATATAGATGGGAACATGCTTTAAAAGAATAGTAATTTGAAGGGTAAGATTCTCCCATTCTGATCTGGTTCGAATTGTGACATAAGCAGTGAGGTAATATTCTTCAAGTGTAAATTAAAAGCTAAAAATGATCAGAAAAGTCTAATAACAACGATTCTTCCGTAATGAAAATGACAAGATAAAAAGCATAATAATAGAAATTATTGCCAGGCATTGAAAACGAAATTATGCAAAGCTACCTTTTATACATACCAAATAACACACTTGTGTTTTTGGGTTTTTCTCTTAGTAACAGATAACTGATCCTGACTCAAAGAGTGATGGTTGACTGATATGAATGCAGATTTAGCATATGAAGTTTTTTTTTTTTTTTAAATTATCACACTAAATTACTTGACATAAAAAAAGCAGTGAGAATTTTGTGTAGAATTCACATATATACAATTCCTAGTTCTTGAGAATAATTATAGGAATAAAAAGAATTTGGAAATATAAACTATTGAATAATAATGGCTAAGTAGCTTAATTAATCTGAAGTAATTGAAAGTAACAAAAAAATATGGTCCATATTAAGATAGAATATGTTCATTTTGCCCCTTAGTAGGTGCAATTTCAGGTTTGAAAGGTAAAAAAGGACATCCAAATTGTTAAGCTTTTTTTTTTCTTTTTTCTTTCTCTTTTTTTTTTTTTAAGCCAAAAATGGGGTTCCAATAAAATAATCAAATTGTGTACATATACTGTCATCAAATCACAAAAAAAAAATATCACATACAAGTATTTTTTTCTCCCTTTAATTATGAATTAACACAGAAGATCAACAAATTGATATACATCACATCCATTCGTAGCAAAACAATTGAAAATTTCCACTTCATGTTTATAACAGAGATTTAAATCCCACATTTATTAGTTAAACAAAAATATGTATGGGAAGAACCTTTCTAGTAGTTGAAGTTATATGATGGGTTATGATTGTAGCGATTTATCTCATTAAGTCTTGATAAGTAAAACAAAAAATATTCTCTAAAAAAAAAAAAGAAGCTAGTATATAATAGAGATAAAAATAGTGGATACATATTAGCACCATAAAAACGTGAAAATTGGATAAACAAATCAACATATATAAAACTAGTAGTTTGTATCTTAAGACAATACGAAGCTTTGAATGAGACTACATAATTGAAACGAACCTCAAAGGAAAAGAGTGAAATCTTGGTTGCAAGTGCACGTGCAGGTGCAGTCTACATTGCACAAGACTAGTCGTAAGCGGCAAAGAGAGAAAGATAAGGACAAGGAAAGATGACAGAAGGAGAGGATGCATGGTCCTGTAAATCGGGACCCAAAATACAAAGACAGACAAGGGCTCAGAATAATAACAAACCGCGTGGACCCCATATGCATCCTCAAGCATGGGATTGGGAACACCATTAAATCTCTAAAGCTAGCCATCAAAACAAGTAACTTCTATACATTTAATTATTTATTTATATATGTGCGTGTAAATTCACAGAATCAATCGTCTCTAGTAGATGCGACTCTATAGCTGGAGAGAAAATGATAATCCAAAAAAGTTGATAAAAATGACGGAGATTGGGATAGGTGGGGGACCCCCACAAGTCGCCAACTGTACGTTCATGCACTTACATGTCGGCCTTTTCCTTCTGTTTCTTTTTGCCTAGGATTTTACCACCACTTTCTACAGGTTCACTACTTTTAAGGGGATAACCATTAAAAGTTTAATCACCACTAAATATGATTTAACTCCCACTTTTATAAAATGGCAAGAATCAGTAATTATTCACAAGTCATTTGACACAGGTGGCCAAACACACCTGACGCTTTCTCATAAAACAAGGTATTGGTTCGAGTATTAATTCACAATATAGGTAATTTCAGTCTAATCCACCTATGTATCAGCAAATTATACTTAAATCCTCTTAGTTAGAATATAGTTTTTCCACTTAAGTGTGGACCCCTCTTTCCGAGAGTAGAATTAAATAATATTGTGTTCTGAGCTATTTTTTAGAGTTCTGATGTTAGAAACTCCAGTTGTTGTAATAGATATTTGTAATATGAAAAAAAAAAAAAATCACTTATTGAAACAACTTAAATCAAAACCTAATTTGTAATAGATATTTGTAATATCAAAAAAAAAAGAAAAAAAAAATCACCAATTAAAGCAACTTAAATCAAAACCTAATTGTACAAATGATGCCAAACACATGAGCCTCGGTTTCATAGAAGATACACATATATTAACAAATAATATATATTTAAGAAATTAGCATTGGATCCAACGCCGAGTTCTCATCAATCAGCTGTTCAACGGCAGTCTAACGAGCTGAGAACCCTCAAATTGGGGTTTTGGGCAGTTGGATGATGGAACTTCAAGTAATGTCGTCATAGAAAGAGAAGAGAGGAGCAGCGGTCGATGCTGGCTGGGCTTAGAGAAGATGTTCGCTGGTCTAATTGACGATGGAAATGGATAAGAAGAAAGCTTTAGGTTCGATAACTATGACGATTCGATAAAAGTTGCAAGTCGGAGGCTAAGGAAAATAGAGGATGACCGCAGCAGGTTGGCGACGGTCAATCTTGGAGAAAAACACCACAGGTCTAGCGATGTTCAAGGAGATGAGAGAGAGAGAGAAGTTGTGGCCAACGATGATGGAGCAGAAGAGAGCTATTGTTTGGCGGTCATGGAAGAAGATGAGAGCTGCAGGTCGGTTGCTAAAAAGAAGGAGATGAAAGAGTTGCAAGACTGACTTAGTTTGACTAGGTTTAAAGGTAGATGCGCCATGAAGATTAGGCCTAGTACTCTTGATTTGGGCCACTACAATTCATTTGTCTTAGGCCTAGAATACTTCAATTTATGTTATATAACTTAGTTTGACTAGGTATGTTATTTTCTTTATGTTATATAATTTGTTATGTTAATTATTTTTGCTAAAACTGTTTTTGAGATTGTATGAGACAAGTTTTATTATATTTTGTAAGTACATGATTATATTTTTACCCTATGAAAAAATATATATATATTTACAGGTTTGACCGTCGGTCAACAGATTACCGTTAACTAGTGGTCAGATAGATTAGTCATCGAATACTTGCCGATTAGTCGTTAGTTGCTAGGTGACCGACCATCTAGCGACTAGGGCTTTCTTAAATACTGATATTTATTTGGGATTGTGTAATACCAATAATAATGTTATTGAACAGTCAATATATATCATTTAATTTTTTTCAACATATTTTTCATTGTCATAAATAAAAAAACATTTCTCCAAGTATGAATAAGATCTAAATTCAAAAATTTTTGTACGATCATAAGAGATCTTATCAAGTAAAGTAACTAGCAATCTGAATCAAAAATTTATTATAAAAAAGTATTTTTTTCTATTAAAAAGAGATCAAGAAATGTATGAGGTTTCTACTAAAACTATACAAATCTTTATGATAACACAATATATTCGTTAGTCACAATTAATTAATGTAATTCAAGTTTTGCTGTTATTTTCTGTGCCAACCACATCAAAAGGTATATGTATAGATAAATTAGTTAATTAAAATATTAGTTATTTTTCCATGCATTAGATATAGTTAATTACTATTGTTATCCTTCATGATGACCAACGAATATTTGGTGACTTCATGCAAAATGAACCTAAAAGGGGCACGTGGATTATATTAAATTTAATTACTCATCCTTTTTAGTGTTAATTAGGTGATTAGTCGCCCAGCCATAGATTAAAAGCCAAGCACCAATGTATAATTCATAAATATTATTTATTTTTATTCATATCTTTCAAGTAAATTTATATGAATATATCTATAGGTTATATATATAATGGGTTAGGTAGTTTGCTTTGGATTAAGAACTTTTAAACTGCTTGCTTTTGATATAATTAAATCTGAACTTTCCACTTATAATTGAATGACGATCAATAATTAAACCTTTTTGTGTAACACTAATTAAATAATTGGTAGGTCGATTAGCATTGGTAATCTCATATCAAAAGTCATTAGTTCATTAAATGGTCCATTAATACCTAAAAGTGATAAGGTCTGCATTTTTATCTAATAATGATTACAAGCATGCTCGAGGTTGAGTAATCTTATGTGAAAAGGTTGGGTACAGATTCCTTATAATTATTGCTTCAAAAAAAGAAAGAAAATTCATATAATTACTTTCTCTTATGAACCTTTTTTCATTACGACGCAAGTACTGGTATGAATTTTTATGTAATGATACTACTTTCAAAACTCACACTAGATTTAGTGTTATTTATTAAAATTTCACTTATTTATTCAGTATCAAATGGAACTATCTACACTATTTTATGGATTATTAGATATCTTGAATAGACGACTTCATCTAATTTAATTAGCAATGTTGCTTTTCATTTGGGAGATTTGAAATATCCCTCAAAGATTGGATCAAAATTATGAAAGAAAAAAATAATAATAATTTTAACAATAAATAAAAATTTATAGTAAAAAACCTTCTTTGTATATTTATTTTAAGACTGACACCCTATCAGAGTTTGAATTAGTGCTGGGAGTTGCCTAAATTAAATGTTAGAAGCGCCAATGCTTAGATAGCTACTGGATTACTAGTTCAAATTTATGGGCATGTTAATGTAAGCAAATAATTATCGTATATGCTCTCATAAAACTAATTAATAATATAAATTTGTAGACAAATTCATGTAAGCAAATAATCAAAATGCTCCCATAAAACTAATTAATATATGTCTGCCCTAAAGGAAATATTATCGATTGAGTTGCGTATAAAAGTTCTTGTAAGAAGCACTTTTAATAACATCTGTGTAAAAACTCTTGACAACTTTTCAACAAAATAGATTATAATTGTAATTTTTTTTCCATTATAATAATAATTAATACTAACACTTAAACAGTTTTAATTTTAAGATCTGTATTGTCTACTGCAATCGAACACATTATACGTAACATCAAAATGAAAAAACAATTCTCGATTTGTTGTTGCCAAAAATCAATATAATAAAGAAAAATATTCGAGAAAAATATCCAAACAACACGCATGTTGACAAATTAATTAAACACAATCTAATACATTGTTTAATTAATCATCAAATCAAATGATTCAAAGATAACAAACTGAAAAATTAATATGAATATTTATTGGACGACTTCGAGAGGTGCATTTAGGGGAGGTTGACTACGTTTTCGATTTTCGAATGGTAGATAGCCAAGACAAGTCAAGCATTTGAAATTAATTTTTGGGAAATATATATAGGATATTATTATATTAAAGTCCGCTGGCTGGCTGCTTATTTTTATGAATTCCGTAGGTCATGCTCGATATAAATTCAACGCCCACTTGTAATTGAACACGTACCATTTTAATAATGAATTTTCTTGAATTTTTAAATAAGTTTTCAAATACAAGTCTTTACAGCAGATACTCGATAGGGTGGCCGGCCCTTTTCATTTATGACGCATATTTAAGGATGTCGAATGTAGTTATAGAACTTAAAACTACTGTTTGGATTCATACTTCTAAGGATAATTAAGTTCGAGAGTTAAGCATCAGAGAGCTTCATGAAACCCTGTATCACTAAGTAGTAGAAAATGCCCTAATTATATCTAATTAACTGATTACTCGGTTTTTTGTTTTTTTTTTTTTAAAAAAAAAACTGATTATCAATACAGAAAGAGACTGTGACGTGGTGTTAAACCACATCCAATCCGTGTAGAGGTCATGAGATCTACTCGTATACGTCTCATCTATTTGGATACTTTTCCTATACATGTGGATTGTCGCATTCTGATTTTTGGGAGGTGATACCCAAGTTATGCCTTAGAGATCATAATTTCTCTATTGATGAGAAAATTTCAGTGCATAGCACCAAAACTATGATGAGTTCCTATAATGAGTTCGGAAAATGACACCAAATTAATAAAATACATTTTGTGGCCATCAGTTATCACAAACTATTGTGTTTGAACTATGATCTTATGTGGTCCTTTGTTCTTGTGAACTACAATTTGCAATAACTGATGGTGAAAAAAAAAAAAAAAAACTAACTTCAATAGTTTAGAGTCATTTTTAAACTTGATACTAATTTTTGTGCCATAACAAATAGAAAAATCTCTGTCTATAACTTAACAAAAACCCACTCAACCTACTTTCAAAGGAAAAAAAAAAAAAAACCACTCAACCTTAAATCATCAACGGTTTTAAAATATTCATTAACCTAATCCATGCTTCTCAATTTAATTATCAATAAATAATATTTGCGTAGAATTTCAAACACTATAAAAATATAATTACTCCCAATAAAAAAGTGTAAACATTTCGTATATATATATATATATATATGTAAACAATTTGGACATCAGACTATTAGAGAAAAAGTACTGATATAATATACATGTTTATGAGTTAAACTTGGACACGCAAAAGAACACCAGTTTTGATGCAGATTTTGGCCGCGCGTCATAAATGACGACTTCTACAATAAAGAGCGGTTCAGAGTTCACAGTTCGTCTCCCACCTTCAAAAATTCCAGCTTATATATGTATTTATATATACATATAGAGTATGCATGCGTAAGATAAAATCATATAATCCTAACTTTGTGGGCTCATAAATACGAATAATATTCATGCATACCCACCCATTCCCTTTAGCGTTTTTTTCTTCAATCAATGTATAAAGTTTTACTATCTTCATCACCATTTTTGACATTTTCTACTTCCCGTATATCTAATAATGAATTTATCTTTTTCCAGTATTTTAAATAAATTCATTTATTTGTTTTGGGACATTGTTACTGGTACGAGAACAATAAAAATGCTTTCTTTACTCGTCTACATTCATTCATTTTATCATTTATATGGGAAGTCTAAATGTGCTTTTTAATAATAAAACAAAAAAAAATTGGCGATTATATAGTCCAATTTCTCATGGTCAAGTGGTGTAATGTCATCAGAGATGGTCCTTTTTGCTATATATATACACACACACACACACACACATGCATTTCTCAAGTTGGATTTAGTTTTTAAAATTCAAAATTCCTTTTTCAATAAATAAAGTACCTTCATTCAACTATCTTTTGTTAATTTTTATTGCTAATTAAAGTGAGACAATGATGCAAAATTGTCTACACATATATCTGCATCAACCTAATCAGTCTTAAACAAAAATGTCATGGATGCGTAGTAGTAATAAACAAATAATAACTCCACGCACGCTAAATTTGTGAAAACATTAATTTTATTTGCTAGATAAAGTTAACTTAATTTTCTTCATAATTTATATGACATAACTAACAATTTAGGGCACACATATTACATGTACATACACAATGCATGAAACAAATGCACATGCATTATCATTAAGCATTTTATAATCTTTTCAAATGGAAAGTCATAGATGAAACATATTGCTTACAAAATAGTTACCAGTCACCATCAAATCTCTTGTGATTAGACTAATTATTAGCTAAGATAATTAGGATTTTCATGATTTCACAATTAAATGCAGTATTCATGCAATATAATGCAGTTAATTATCATCATATCAATATCCCAATTAAATGAGAAGGAAAAGGATTCTAGGACCTTTAATTCAATTACTATTTGGTGTGTGATTCAATATTGACATAGACGACAATTAGTTTGGTTCACTTGATATGTAATGTTCCTTATGTGTCACACTACGAGTGTTGAAAATTACTTAATTTTAACTAAGAGAATGGCCAAATTAATGATCATTTTTTCATTTGCTTTTCAACAAAAATTATGGGATAAATATTTCTTCTCTGATTTTGGTACAATTGTTTTAATGATTGTAGTTTTGGATTTAAGAAAAAAGAACATGACCTAATTGACATTTTCATTGATGTAAGTAAGAAAAACATACTATTGAAACAAATTTATCTTTTATATATGTAGTATAATTGTTAGATTTGAGAAATTAATGATTGTAGAACTTAAATTAATGGTGGAAGATGGAGACAGGAAGCTAATTAAGCTAATTTTTAGAGGGGGAAAAAACAGAGATTTTACTAATTATTCAAACATCAATTAAGTAAAAAAAAAAAAAAATCATACATTAGTGTCTTGGAAAAAATTGAATATGAATACTTTTCTCACATTTTCGATTGATATCTAAGGGAGGCCTAGAATAATACAATGTCCAATCTCTTATCCGCAAATGACTTGCATAGCTGCCACTTGTCCAAAGAATGACTTGACAATGGAGAAGCCTTTTGATAAATCAATTATTATAACACCCGTCAAAATCAGATACATTAACTTAAAATACAATTCTAAATTTTTGTCTCTCTTTTGATGGGATTTTGGTTACAGATTTTATATAACTTGTGTAAATTTAGTGGTATGTATAATAAAATTTATTTCTTTATATTTAAAGGTAATGTTATGTCATTAAATATTTTAGATTAAAAATATATAGGGATAAGAAAGGATCTTAATCCCTTTTGATGATGCCTAATCAAATCAAGAAAATCAATCATAACAAAACAAACCATTGGTGAAGGTGCCAGATCAAAGCCTGACTGATCACCAAAAAGAACTTGAGAATTGGAAAGGAATCAAAACCACAAATTACCACTCCAATTAAGATGTCCATAATAATCCAACCAAGTTTAGGTCGTCTTATTCTATCTACATTAACCCTCATTAGGAAGCACTAATTAAAATGGTAAGCCAACAAGAATTAGGTGGGGTTTGGCGCATAACATAAAAGAAAGATTATACATTGATAGGTATAATGAATGTATTACTAAAATTGTAGTAAAGAAATACAAACGAATAATTCAATTGAGTGATTGTTGCTCGCTTCAGGTCAAAATCCCCAAAATCCAGTCTTCGAAAAGCACTTTTGAACAAGCTTCCTGACACGTGCTTCCTCTCTCTATGTGAGTGTTGAGGTGGAGAGAGAAGGAGAAATACATGACCATGACCGAATGAGCTGGAGGGAGATTCCGTGTGTGGGATTCAAGCTGTATTTGAAAGCCACTCTCTCTCTCTCTCTTTCACCTTCTTTTTATTTTTATTGGGAAACTTCATTTTAGTCACTAAAGTTTCATGAAATATCAAAATTTTAAATATCTATTGAAAACAGTTTTTTTAATTCCTAACTTTTCCAAAACTCTTTAAAATAGTCCAAACCGTCAGTCAACTAATGGTCAAACCAAATAGAAAAATTCAAAAGACTTAATTACCCTCATCACTTAAAATAATCGTTTTGCCCCCAATAAAACCAAAATATTATATATTTTTCATCCAATAAAAAGTCGACACGCGTATATGTAATTATTATTTTTTTAAATATGATTATTTTTTTAATTAAATAAGAATTAAAAAAAAAACAAATGGCAGAAAAATATTATTTTCTTTTCATTCTCTTTTCACTGAGATTGCAAAAAAAAAAAAAAAAAAACAATGACAAGGGCAACGCACCAGATCGTCGATCGACAATCTGGTGCGTCGATTTGGTTCGATCGATGCACTAGATCTAGTGCGTTGATCTGGTTCGATCGATGCACTAGATTTGGTGACGATCTGGTGTGACAAACTAGATCGTCGCACTTCTAGATCTGGTGACGATCTGGTTCGAACCAGATCGATGAGCTGGTGAATCAATCTGGTGCGACGAACCAGATCATCGATCAGATGGTGCCAACCAGATCGATGATCTGGTTCGAACCAGATCGACGAACCAGATTGTTTGAATTTTTGGTGTCGCGACGAATGAGATGACTATTGTTTTCTTTGGTTGTTTTGGTGATGAAGATGAGTTTTTGTTTTTGTTGATAATGATGATTCAGGAGTGGATTTGTGTTGATGATGAAGGTTGATGATGAATGGTGATTTTGTTAGTGAAGAAAATGAATTATTTTTGTTTTTTTTTTTTTCAAATTAAGTTATTTATTAAAATCTTTTTATTTATCAATTTTTTTTAAATATTTTAAAATCATAACCGTCCATGTGTCACGTCCTTAACATTTCATACGAAAAGATCATCTTGCCCTTCTTATCTAAACTATTTGTCATTGTTGACCGTTAGTTGACTGACAGTTTGGAACTACTTTGAAGAGTTTTGGAAAAGTTAGGGATTAAAAGAGCTGTTTTTAATATATGCTTAAAAGTTTGATATTTTACAAAACCTTAGGGACAAAAATGAAGTTTCCCCATTTTTATTTACGGAAGCCACCTCAAAAGCCTATATATACCCTCTTTGTTCACTTGTTCTCTTCACACAAAAACTTGTTCGCTCTACTTAAAAAATACAAAACAACTATTAGTACTAGTGCTACTACAAAAGCTCATATTAAGAATTAAAACATGGAATTCATGTCCATGATTTTCTTGTTGTCTTCCTCCATTGTCATCTTCTTCCTCTTCCCATCTCTCTTGAAATGCTTGGGCTTGAGTCGAAGAACCCTTCCCCTTCCACCTGGTTCATTGGGTTGGCCTTATATTGGAGAAACCTTCCAACTCTACTCACAAAACCCAAATGTCTTCTTTGCTTCTAAAGTGGCAAGGTCAATACCAAATACAACATAGATATATATATTATTTTGGGTCTATTTTGGTTGGTTGTAATGCTAATTTAAATGGTATGTTTTGTTGATATAGGTATGGTTCAATCTTCAAGAGCCACATATTGGGGTGTCCTTGTGTGATGATCTCCAGCCCAGAGGCTGCAAAATTCGTGCTCAATACAAGTGCTCACCTTTTCAAGCCAACATTTCCTGCCAGCAAAGAGAGGATGTTAGGCAAACAAGCTATTTTCTTCCACCAAGGAGACTACCACGCCAAGCTTAGAAAGCTTGTTCTCAGGGCTTTCATGCCTGAAGCCATCAAAAACATCGTCGGTGACATCGAATCCATAGCCCAAGCCTCCCTCCAGTCATGGGAAGGCAAATTGATCACCACTTTCCAGGAAATGAAAACAGTGAGTCCCCAACTCTCTCTCAAAACAGAGCAAATAAAACAGAGCCTCCTCTGCTCTTGTCTGTTTGTAAAATTTATCAAAACACCAACTTGCTACTCCAATGGGTAATTAATATCTTCTGATTTGAACTACTTTAACTGATCAAAATCAATTCTTTTTCGCAGTACACATTCAATGTTGCACTACTCTCCATATTTGGAAAAGATGAGGTGCTCTACAGAGAAGATCTGAAGAGATGCTACTACATTCTGGAAAAGGGGTACAATTCAATGCCCATAAATGTTCCGGGAACACTCTTCCACAAAGCCATGAAAGCCAGGAAAGAGCTGGCTCAGATTCTGGCCAAAATCCTCTCCACCAGAAGGCAAATGGAGCTTGACCAAACCGATTTGCTTGCATCTTTCATGGGTGACAAAGAAGGACTCACCGATGAACAAATAGCTGACAACATAATTGGTGTCATCTTCGCAGCTCGTGACACCACTGCAAGTGTCTTGACTTGGATTCTCAAGTACCTTGGAGAAAACCCCAGTGTTCTACAAGCTGTCACTGTAAGAATCCTCTCTCAACTCCAAAAAAGATCTCAACTTTCTTCCATTTTTTATATAATTTTATTCTTAAAAGTGGGAAATATAATATAAAAATGAAAATGATAGTGATGACTAACGGTTTTGATTGGGTGTTTGTGGTGGCTTTACAGGAGGAGCAAGAGGCCATAATAAAGAGTAAAGAAAATAGTGGTGAAGAGATGGTACTGAGTTGGGCAGATACGAAGAAGATGCCAATAACTTCGAGAGTGATTCAGGAGACACTCAGAGTTGCTTCAATCTTATCTTTTACCTTCAGAGAAGCTGTGACAGATGTTGAGTATCAAGGTCAGTGAGTCAGTTAGCTCAATTTCTGACACGTCCCATGTTTTTTTATTTGTCTTGATTTGCCCTTGTTTTTAGGGTACTGATATATTCTGTATTTTGACATAAAAAATTTTCCAGGGTATCTCATACCAAAAGGGTGGAAAGTTTTGCCTCTTTTTAGAAACATACATCACAGCCCCGAAATCTTTCCAGATCCTGAAAAGTTTGATCCTTCAAGATTTGAGGTAACATTTTTAACATTTACATCATTTGGGGGTGTGTTATCTTTTTCTCTATATATTTTTTAAAGCCTAATTTGTTTAATCATATGTGAACAGGTAACTCCAAAGCCCAACACATTTATGCCATTTGGCAATGGTACCCATGTATGTCCTGGGAATGAACTAGCCAAGCTTGAAATGTTGGTTCTGCTTCATCACCTGACCACAAAGTACAGGTTGGTAGTAAACTTGGAAGAGATCTTTTTTTAACAGTTTTACTACCACTTTGTTTTAGTTTTCTAAATATGGAAAGAGTATTGTTTTGCTGACATGGGGCAATTTTGTCATATTTTGGTTACAGATGGAGCATGGTGGGCTCAAACAGTGGAATTCAATATGGCCCCTTTGCCCTTCCTCAGAATGGTTTGCCAATCAAATTAACCAAGAAAGTCTAAGGGGCACTCCAAAAGAAGAGCTGGCAGTCCCAAAATCTCAATTTCCAACAACTCCAGCGTTCAAACAAACTTTCTAAATATAGGAAGTATGATCCAAGGAAGACTTGCCTAGAGAGATAGAGATATTTATGATTATTATCATTAGAATACATGAAAGGGAACCCAATTGTACAGAAGAGTACCCTGATCATAACACTAAAAATCAAAAAACAAAAAAAGGGAAGATCAAGACGATTGTGTTCATTGTTATAATAATGATTTATTTTCAATTTATTAAGAGATAAAATTCCACTAGAGAATTAATGTAAGTGGAGTTTATCTCGACCTAGGGAGGTTTTCTTTTCTTTTATTATTATTATTTGTAATTGTTCATAACTATATTGCCGTAAGGCGAAAAATGAAATTTTCAATGATCAAAAGTTCAGTCTACATAATTTGACCAAGTTTTGTGTACTAGTCTATAACTTTGTTTTTGTTTTGTGTTGAACTATTCCAAGATTGGTACCAATATTTCAAGGAAACATGTTCTCATGAGTGATGATTTTTATCTCACTTGAATTGTCTTCGTGCTCCCCTTTTCCAAACATGCATTGACAAATTTA
This sequence comes from Nephelium lappaceum, assembly GCA_021234005.1. Lineage (NCBI taxonomy): Eukaryota > Viridiplantae > Streptophyta > Magnoliopsida > Sapindales > Sapindaceae > Nephelium > Nephelium lappaceum. The sequence goes on from CM038011.1 coordinate 228,553, forward strand.
ATGAAGAATTAATTTGAAACTAAACTCTTATTTATTTGTCTTCAAGATTTAGACAGCTGTTGTTGCGTGCATAATCAAAATTGTTCTCACATTTACCAATATCAAAATTTTTCAGAAGGGTTGAAAATACAATTATTGAAATAATTTCCTTGATCACTCATCAAGCATTTAAGCTTAATCTCCATCTAATTCTACACAAACACAACTTTGAGTTTGCATTTGTCGATAACAAATATATATATATATATATATATACAAACAGATTTTATCTTAATAAAACAATATTGGTATGATCTAAATAAATACTCCACCAATGAAACATTATTAGTGTCATTTATAGAGCTTTTTCGTTAAAACATTATAGAGATTTTATCATATCAATTTTTATATGAGCATATGAACGGTAATGGAATCTGATCATAAATACGGAGGAGAGGTATACAATTATACGGAGGAACAAATACAAATTTAACATTTGTCTATATTTTGTTATAATAAAATTATTAGAAAAAACAATGTACGTACGTGCTTGTTAATTCATGCTATTCTTCTTTCATCCACTTTCAATTATTCTTTAGTCACGCTGTTCAAATGTTTTTGCTTCATTCTGTTCTTGCCCATATAAAGTAGGTACCACAGAAAACGAGAAATCAATCGCAAGGTTAGCTTGGATTTCCATTATAATGAAAGATTTTGATTACTTCAACTAGTATGAGGTAAGTATCATCTGAAGAAATTCTCAAATTATATGTGACAAACCAAAACTGCAACTATATCACTCCTAACGTTAAGATACAAATTGCTTCATTTTCTATTCTCACGATTTCTTAATTTCTTGATCTTAAATGTGTTTTGAATAAATTATTTCTACAGTATAATTATAGTGATTCTCTTAAAAATCACAGCTTCAAATTCATTTTGAATTGTCGTCTTTATTATGTTCCTTACGGAACGATTCTTAAATTAATCAATAATTAATAGTCACAAAGGAAGAAATGTTTTGATTGTAGTTTTCGCCAAATCTCAATACAATATTGAAAATAAAAAAAGGAAAGAGAGAGATTTGATAATTTTAAACATCTGAAAACGGGAATGAATGAACAACTAACACTTAATCTTATATTATGTAATCAATTGAATAAGAAATAACATAAATCTCCATCACCAGAAGAACAACAGCTCTGCTATATTTTGACTTCATATTACTTGAAAATCTTAGCTTCTTTTCTGACTTTGAAATAATGATAATTAATTTTGTTGAAACAAAACCACGTGTCCTTCTTTCGTTTTTTGATGTTAGTTGTTGATAGATCCCATAGATTTGTCTGAAAAAACGTGCTTGGCTGACATGAATCACCCAACAGGCTGTATCATCCATGACCGCATATATCTTTAATTCCTCTTGTTTTTCATGCAACAAGAAGCCCACAGAATTCCTTCTTCACTAAACAGATGTCTCAGAAACAGTTTATGGTTGTTCCACTAGTCACTTTATTAATCCATACATTAATTGAATTTAAGCAAAATTTGAATCAAGATGAGAAAAAAATGTCGTGTTATAGATATACCATGTCATTATGTACTTATTATGCTAAACTTTTATAAATTTATGCACATTTCATTTCACTATTCGTATACAAAACATCAGCGAAGTTCATCAAATTTTCCTTAGCAAAATTCATCATTTAACTTATGACCTTCTTTTTTTTTTTTTTTTTAATATTTGAAATCTATTTATAATCTTTTTATTAAACGTCATGCATATGATAAATTTTTAACATTTAAGTAGATGATATGATATACTCATTTTGTTGAACATCTTTATCCAATAGCTGACCGTTTGGTTAGTCAAAGACATACACCAATGTTTGTTCATCTACATTCATGATTGTATCGTCTGTTCAGTTGTTGGTAGTTTTCATCGATGTCAGTGTAGGGAAATGGTCATGATACAGATGGATTCATGAACAGATTAGCATTTCTTTCAAAATCATAATATCATTATGCTAAGATTATGTCAGCATTGAAGATGACTAGTTTTTTTTTTTTTTCGGATTAGCACTTGAAAACGACTCATTTGGAGCATTAAATCTTTTGACCCTGACCAGCCTCTAAACCCTGTTTTTTTTCGAACTATAGACCATCAACATGAATTCTTCCCTCCTGTATTTGTATATATGGCCAAACATTACGCCTACAAGTAAGGAGCTATAAAGATTTCAATGAGACAAACATATTGAGTCATTGTTATTAAATAGTGTATTCATGTAACAAAATATGGTAATGTAAACGTCGAGATAAAAAGAAAGAAAAATTATAGACCTATGACTACAAGGTTCCTTAATTCCTGAGGCACTAATTCTGCATCAAGAAAGTCTATATATCACAACATGATGAATGGAATGTTTTGAATACATATTGACCTCCAAAACATTGAATGCAATGTTTTGAGTACACATCTCAATTAAGGTAGTTGGATCAACGTGCCTCGCGAAATTTTTTTCTCTAGAAGGTTTGATCATTTTATGTACTGTGCAATATGTAATTGATAGTCTTGCCTTTTAGGAATAGGAAAATGAATATGATGATAAAATCACAATGATATTTTAAAAAAGAAGCAAGTTTGATTTATAAAATAATGTAATATCACTACTTTGTAAGATGAGAACAAGAAGTGTTGCTTATCTTCTTATTGTTATTAAAGAAACAATAGAAAATACTGGTCCAATCATAATAGTGTTACATTATACAAGAGTTCCGATACATGGTTAGTGTATATTACACTACCTCTAATGGATTCTGACTAGGAGGGCAGAAAGTACACACCTGAAAAAAGAAAAAAAAAAAAAAGGGAAATTAGCTATTTGATACGTATACATTATTAATAGGGGGGTAATCCACTAAATACTGAAGATTGTAATTATGCTGAAAGATTCATTAACTCCATTAGTCATTGGTTATGGAGATCATTAGGCAGAACAGAACGCTTAGTTGGGCAAAACCTGAAACAACTAAAATGAAATAAAAAGACTCATAAGCCACTACCATGGTCCATGCCAGCATGTTTGAAAATGAAATAATCATCCAACCAAAACTAAGAAGCAAAATACATGAGCATTGCTATCTAAAAGAAGCAAAAGTAAAGACACAAATTGATTAAAAATCATCACAATAGATACATATAAAGCACAGATACTAAACCTAGTTTAGCAATAATTCGTCTCTAATGGAATGTGTGGGACTTGGTTGAGTCGGGCTTGTTCTTACTAAATAACAAGCCAGCCCACTTTAAACACAAATAGAAAATGGGCCATGACTCTTTTGTTTTAACGATGCTGGTTGTGTGTATCTTTATATATGCTAACTTAAAAATACATTCTATTTTTTTTTTAAAAAAAAAAGAAAAAACTTAAAAGTACATTCTCATTCAAACTATCAATCATTTGCATGGATTAATGCATGCTTTATGCTTAATGGGAGATTAATTCTTTGCTATGACTTAATCTGGACTAGCTGGTGTATCAAACAGTTCTAGATTAAGTTTTGCAACACATTTTTGAGGGAAAGTTCAAGCCAATTTAAAAAAAATTGAGTTGGGATTCCACTTTCATATATAATTTGGAGGCTGTTAGTAAATTCTTAACGAATTTAAGATTTAATAGAGAGAGTGAATCCATATATTTATTGCAGTAGCTACAATTCAATTAATCTAGAGAATGAATGACCTGGAAAGTGATGACACAAGGCAAAGATCTAGTAAAAAGGATAGCCATGAGAGAATAAATTTTTGACAGCAGAAAGCATTTACATTGTTAATTACGGAGAGTTGAATCTTTTTCATTTATTTTTCTGCGACTGCATGTAATTCAAATAAACATCTCAGCGAGGCAGAGGTGGTGGTGGTTGGTGGCACTCATGTTAAGGTAATACAATTGACTTCATTTACTCTACTTACCATCGTGTAATTACCATTCCATGCATAATTTTACATTTATTAAGACACTGTTCTGTAATTTTTATTTTTTTTTTATGTCTATTTTATCAGTTTCATTCAAAAATAAAAATTGATTTTTATGGTTTTAAAATTTGAACATGATTTCGGTAGCAATAATTAACAATAGTTTCTGAAAACAAAGATATTAAACTATATACTCTGATCAAATAATTTAATCACACAATTTCAATATTTTAAGAATAAAACAAGATTATGTGCATTTAATACACATATTAAAAAGTAATTTAATTTAATTTTAAAATTATTTGGTACTTTTTCAAAAAAAAAAATTGAAAATAAATTATATTTGACTCATGCTAAGAAAAGTATATTTGTCACCAGAGCTATGATCATTTATTCTTGTATAATCACAATTCACATACCATTAATAGTTATTCATATAACGATTATAATTTATATTAATCACTTCGCTACTGAGATAAGAATGCAAGCTGTTAATTAGGAGATATTCTTATCTCATAGTCATCTCTATTATCCCTTAATAGATAAGGAAAAGTAAAATTTTAGTAAGAAATAAAATAATTATAATTCTATATATAGGTAGGCCGATGAAACTGATGTATTAAGAAAGTTGAAAACATCATTATGGTGTTTTCCAAGGCACCGCATTTTAACGGGGTTAAAGTGAAAATCAGTTCTCCATGCATTTTATATTTTATATTTTAAAAAATGTAACTGAATGTATATCTCAATCGTTTCGGAACTCATAAAGTGAAAACCGAAAGACCAGATCTCCCTGTTTTTTATATTTTTTATTTTTTAAAAATATAGCTGAATTTTACGACTCAAAAAATGAAAAACAGTAATAAAGAACACCGTCACACAGCTCCTTAATTTCCACATCATTCTTGTAAGTTTTGGGCACATTAGGTCCAATATCAAGCAAATGCTGTCCAGTAGCTTGTATACCTGTGATATTCAAATTGCTCTTGCATACCTTGTTCATCTCCTTCATTATTTATGGTATGAGATCTTTACCTTACTTTATTGATTATTTGAGTTTTGTTGAGATTTTTTGAGTTTTTTAGGAATGATTTTTTCGAGTTTTTTTGTGTTTAGGATATTGGGTGTTGATATCTATGGTTAGATTTGATTGAATTTGATTTAAAAATAGAGATTTTGAGTAAGATACAATATAAAATAATGATTGGATTGTATTAGCTTTTAAGTTCACTTAAAAATCTATATAGGTTTTTAAGTCATAAGTTTTTAAACACTTTTTTTTTTTTTTTCTGAATTAAGGGTATTTTGATAAATTTAAATATAAGATGAAAATAATTTATTTAAAAGATTAAAAACGAATTTTTTCCTTTTGGTTTTTGATAAAAGTGAAAAGCTCCCACAAAAATGTTATTCAAGTTGATTAATTATTAGGCACCCCAAATAATAAAAAGGAAAGAAAGTTCGCTGCCAAATTTGGACAGGATCCATCTACTTGTATGGGCCATGATCTACACAAGTTGACAGTGGATCGGGTTGCAGATGACATACAATCCAGAAAATTTATTTAGAGGTAACAGGCCATTAAATTTCCTTTGTCATGACCAGCATGATGTTGACCGAACTTGAAGAAGATCATCTATAAGTGGCTGATAGTAGTTAGAAAATACTGACAATAACCCTCTAGAATTAAGATGTTAAGATTTATGAGAACATTGGGCCATTTAGAAAAGGTTGCACATGGACATTCAAACTTACAAAATTTGGTCACTATGTATATTATACAAATATTCAAAGGTGAAGTTTTTTGGAGGACAAAAAAACTTATTTAGAATCAACAAATTAAAAGACAATATTTAAGAGAGATTAAAATATTAATTTTAAATATATAAAAGTAATTTAAATGATTTTAATTTTACTATGGGAGGGAGCTATGCATATATTATATATATTGTATGTATTTATGTAAACGTTCTTGTACGTGCAAATTACTGTTAGACATAATTTATTATAAGAGATTAATTGAAAACAATAATTAACGTATATAGTTCGATTTGATTATATGTAAACATTATGTTTGTACAAAACATCATTTCTCAACTGCTAAACGAACTTATGGACCGAAGTAAATTTAATTTTATTTCTTTACGTTGTTTTGAGTGCAGAAAGTGGTTTTAAGACTAATGTTACTCTTTTGAGCTAAATTTCAACTGGTAAAAGTTTGATACGTACTCATTTTAAATCTTAAAATTTCATACATTGTATTACTATTAAAGTTTGGGGCTACAGCCAATCCCTAGGCGTGATAAATAATTTATGGTATAAATTATTCAATCAGAGTGGTTTAATTTAGGCTATAATTAATGTATTAAGAGTATCTTCAATGTTATTATGAATTATATTTAAAAAAAAAAATAGTCATGTCATCAATATCAAGACATTTACTTTCTACGTGATATAGATATAATTTGATAGACAATAAAATTAAAAGATTGTTCTTTAATACTTCTATGTATATCTATTTAATATCTCCATATATTTATATTTAATGTTTATCTATTTTCCATTTAATGCTCTCATTTTTTTTTTTAAACTTTTAATTAGATTTAAAAGTTAAAATTAATTAATTATTGATTTACTGATACTGACCGTCTAACATATCCTCTATAAATATATAGTTATGTTGACAATATATGTATATATTTTTGTACGCTACCTTAGTTTGACATTGATGAATGATAATTGTATTGAAGATGTTTATTTTACCTCAATATCTATTCATCTTATATGATATGTAACTTTTTAATAATTGATGAAAGTGTTAGAGATGCTCCACTTTTAAGCACTTGATTACATATGCCTAGCTAATTGGATCGTGACTTCTAATTGTGATGAATACAGTGGTAATGTGCAACCAGATACATCCCCATAATAGTTGACTTTTGAAGATCAATTAATTGTGCTTTAATATTATTAAAACAATATCAATTGAATTTTGAAGATCAATTAATTGTGCTTTAATATTATTAAAACAATATCAATTAACCGCATAAAAAATGGGATGAGGAACTATGAACAGTGTCAAATTCTAGAACCCTAGAAATTTGTTTGAAAATGAAATTTCATTTTTACCCTTGGTGTCTCTTCGAAAATGAAAGGGTAGAGAAGTAATTTACTGACATTATAACTGATAATTGACGGTGTTGAATCAGCCATACCGAGTGTATGTGATGATGGGGGGTTCGTTTCGTTTTGTTGGTGGTGAGGCATGGACGCTGGTTGTAGGCTCATCATTGAGTCTCACAACAGGAACGAGTTTGTTCTCATTAATGTAGATGAAAATGCAAGAGTGAGTCACTCTATAAACCATTTTTTTTGTTTTTTTGGCGAATCTCTTGATTTATTTGGCACCCCATTTTTTAGGTTGATTTTTAAGATTTGGGTTTGTTTCAAGTTTGTAACTTTTTAAGGTTTTTATTGGTTTTGATTTTATGCTAATTTTGGGTTGTTGATTTTTTGGTTTTGTTTTTGCTTGGATCATAAATGTTTTGCTTGTATGGCTGTGTTTATTTTAATATTAATATGTTAATTTGACAGATATTCATTTTCTAGATAGTGATGCTTTTGATGGAAATTCTGAGCTGATGATGATGATTTTACAGATGTAGAACAGTAGCAATTTACTTTTGAGGATTGTTTGATTATCAGAGAGGAGTTAGTGTTTGGAAATTTGCACGACAATTGCAACAGTAAGGCTTCAAATTCAACTCCTTAGATTTGTATTCTTCTTCATTTTTAATTTTTTAATTTTTTTAATTTTCTGTTCTGTTTGTTGATTTTAAGTTTATGTTTATTGATGTTGTCTGTGTAAATTATCTATTATAAGTTAATTCGTTTTATGTTGTCTAACGATTGTTTGGTTGCTCAAAAACTGTCGTTTTGTGCATTTCCAGCGTTAAAGTTCGGAACTTTATATCAAAAATGCTTTTGGGTATTGTTGGTTCTCTTATGACTTATATGACTGAGTAGTTTCATTATTGAGGTTATTTTTATTGCTTTAGTTCTTAGATGATGAAGTGGGTTCATTTACTTTTTGTTTAGATGCACATTAGCGGGATGGTGTTGATAGTTGATTTGCTTTAGTTTTTAAAGGTTGATTTGTTCAAGTTTTATGCTGCAGAACAAGTTCTGGTTGTTCAAAAACTGTTCTTTTGGCATTTGATAGTGTAAAAATTGAATGTTTTTTTTTGTCAGAAATGGTTCTGGATGTTGCTGGTTTTCTTCCATGATTTAGTAGTTTCATTTTTGAAGTTATGGTATAGTTATTGAATGATGAAGTATTGAAGTGGGTGATGTGTATTGTGAGACTTTCTGGGTTCTTGCTAACTCAAACACATGCTTGTTAAATTATTTTGGAACAACAAAACCAATCTACCAACTGTCAGTAGCTTTTGTCTATAATTTTAAAAAGGGCAAGTAATTATTTAAGTGATGTGCTTTCAATTCCTGTCAGTCTTAATTTTAAGGTTTCAAATTCTAACTAAGAAGCTTGGACTAGATGTATTACTTCAAAAATCTCTTTCAACTCGATAAAAATAACTGTAATGGTAGAATAAACAAATTCAGAATTTAAAAAATAAATTAATTTGAATATATTGCAGCAGTACACGGCGGCATCAGGTGGGTTTTAGTTTGGATCGTGTTTCATGTTATGTGTTTAACAATAATCTGTCTTTGGGTTTTGGTTTGGATCGTGTGTGTGGGTTTTGTCGTGAATCTTGCATGGTTGATAGAAATATGTAATTGAGTGAATTAATTACTGTTTGTTATATTTATATACCTATTTATCATTTCCTGTTTTTGTGTATTTACTCCTTTCATAATATGGTATGAAAAAGATTCGGCTTGCTCGTCAAATTGATTTAAGATGAGTCGTATATATTGAATGAGTAATTTTGTTGGTTCTTTATATGTCATATGTTGTTTTCATTCTTTGGAGTATATGGTTGTAGTAATTTGATGTGGTGTTCAATGTATAGGAACAGGTGATAAGAAGACTTTTATGTTCGTCCACCTTGTTTTAGCTACTGGCACTAGATTTTTCTATGTCAAGAGAAAGAGTTGCTAGAAAGTTCTGGTGAAGCATGAGTTTCTGAAAATATGACCCTTGGGTGAATCATTATGTTCTCTTCACAGAGGCGAAAATGAAGTGAGGTGCCCATCGAGTGATGTTTTTGTTTGCTACTCTTTGAATTGGTATACAATTGTTGTTTATGTATAAAATTTTTGACATAATTAGAGCTAAATAAATATGTTTACTTTGCCATATGTATGTTTTCCTGCTTTCTTAGCTTTCTTCCTCTCTCACATGCACACATTCTGTGTGCTCCTGATTCAGCTCATTTCTGCTGTAGATAATACTTTTACTCTCTCTCGAACTAACATAATAATGTTTGATTGGATTATGAAGTCATCTTATTTCTCTTGTAATCTTTTTATAACTCAAAAAAAGGCATGAAGAGTAGAAATTCTACATCTTTATCGTTTAATTTTGTTGTTTTGTATTGTATCTTATTGGATTCAAAACGCCTTACTTAACTTCAACTTAGAAAGGAGTAGCCTTTGATAGCCCGTTAAAAATTACATGTTTTTCAATGAAATCCCTCATTACACCCCATTCATCTTTCAATATCTCTCTTTTTCATTATTTATTTATTTTTTAATAATTTGAATAAAAAATTAATGTTAATCAAATAGTTAAATTTAAACATCCACTTCAATATAAATTATAAATAATAATATTTAATTAATAATTTGTTTTAATTTTAAAACTTATTTAATAAAAAAAATGAATATAAATTTGAGCATGTGTCTTGCACGTGCAGTCAGAACTAGTATATAGATAAGGTTGATAATTAAATATGTTGTATTCTTGTTTGAAATGTAGGCAATTTGCAAAACAAAAAAGGACAAACTAAAATTATTGCAGATGTTGTTCTACCTGTTCAATACTGACTGTGGGACATACTGATGTACATCAGCTATATATTAATCTGGCATTTAAATTACAATAAATGTAGGATAGAAAAATATGGGGATTTGGACTTCTCTAAAAGTGGTTAGCCGTTAAATTATTCCAAGTATATGATGCAATCAATCAATTAATGTGCTGAAAACTGAACTGTATATACACTCATGGACTTGTACATTGCGGCTTTAAATTATATACAAATTAAGTACATGTTTGAGGCATGCAAATTACAACTCTGATACTCTGGCGTTGAATCATATTGATGAAAAATCAAATATATTAAAGAATAATCTGAAAGTAAGTAGGCTAAGGCCAGATAACTGTATAACATTTATTGACTTTAAGACAGGTATTGGAATATCGAATAATAACATCTTACGGAAATTTTTGGTGCGTAAATGTAAGAAAATATATTATCTTGTATCATAACATCAATATATGCTAAGAACAGACTTTCTTCAATAGGAATTCGTCTAATTGTATCCAATACTTTCATGACGTATTTCCTAATAAAAAATCCTAGTTAGACATATCATGAATGAGATTACACTATTTACTGAAAACTGTTGAAAAGTAAAACGTTTGACTATTAATATATATAAATATGTATTACAGCTCATGATGGCAAGTAAATCGTATCAAAACAGTTTATCTTCTGACTCTGCATAGCATATTTTTTTTACTGTATTTTTGGCATAGGCAGAGCAGTTGGCGTTGGCACAAACCATGTATTACATGTCAACTGTTGTTTATTATTATTATTATAAAAAAACTACCACATGAAAATTATAAGAGTTATTATTATTTTTTCTTTTGATGATTAATGAATATTCATTTTTTTTTTTCATATTGATTCAAGAAACATCATCTTACTTTTTTTTTTTCTTACTTGAATTAATGTTTAATGTTATTTTAGAAGTTTTTTTTTTTTTTTTTTAACTTTCTTAAAATCATCAAAGAAAAAATGATGAATTATCAATTGTTAGAGGAAAAATAATAATAACTCAAATTTAAAAATATCGATAGTGCGAAGAGTCTTCTTTCCATACATGGTTTTCTTTTCGAGCAAAGACTTTTTATCATCATTTTTTTTGCTAAACTTTTGATAGTTTAATGATATGTTAACATTTAAAAAAAAAAGAAAGTGAATGGTTAAAATTATTGGATTTTTTTTTCTCTCTCATACATTACTTAAATTTAAATTTCTCTTATAAAAAGTTTAGTATAAATAAAAAATTAATAGAAAATCTGTGCTCTTTTTGTTTAAAAGAAAAAAGAATCGTGTCACAATATGTTGAAATCTGATTGGTTGTCATCAATATTAACAGAAAACAATATCATTCATTGTCTGCATTTATATCCAATCGATAGCTGATGACTATCATGTTTACTTAATTTAAAGGTCCACAATATCGGTTTGTGTCTTTGAAAAGATGAGCATTTGTCACAAGTGCTTTTTGTGAATGAAAAACCTCCAGAAGTGCTTTTGCATATATATCCGCAACCACAAGCTTTAACTGAGGAGCTGGCCAAATATTTTCTGGTTCATACTCTGAATTGGTAGCCAAAGTAAAGCATTAGTTGTGCAATCTTGTTTGGACAAAGTCATGATAGAAACCCATATCAGATTTGGATTTATATTGTAACTGTGAACCTATTGATGAAGACTGTACTTGCCAAAAAGAGAAGTTATTGATTTGCAACATGGCATGTTATGCAAGCGCTCATCAGTCATCACTAGTTTCATTTTCTAATTAAAATTTTCGGTATGGGTGTTGTATAGTACTCAAGTTTTGCATGTAAATTATTGAAATAAATGGTCACACAATTTAATCAATCAACGTATAAGAGAATATAAAGATGGGGTATGATTGATAAAAATTGGACACTTGCTTGTCTAAAGCGATTTCGTGTCTAGTGTAGGTTCCAGAACATATCCGTATTGTTGATAAAATAAAATGTGATTAATCTTTTTTTTTTTTTTTTCTCTTTCTTCTACAAATTAAAATGTAAAATATTGGTAAAAATTTATTGACAAATCATATACGTCATAGTACTAAAGTATCATTTGATCTGATAAAATATTATCTGCATAGAGATGGGTTAAAGCAGATATTCCAATTTATAAGCTAGGCTAATCCTTTGTATTAGATATCAATTTCTACAAATAGTACTAGTGCTGCATGTTAGTACTGCATATGTGCCCAAGTGGCAACAAATGGGATTTAGGCTTCCCACCTAATAGATTAGCCTTTCGAATTTGACATACATTTATTAGTGTTTCTACAACTACATTTAATTAACTACTAGGTATATATTAACCACATATCGAGGAAAAAACATAATTATACAATCTGAAAATCTGTTTATAAACAGCCAGCCACAAAGTTGACCCAGTCTTTTATGTTCATACGATCATAGCAAATCAAATATTAAATAGTCACTAGGAGACTTCTATTGAATAATTAAGAATCAAATATCTACAATCAACAAATGATCTGATTGTCTTTTTTAAGGAAAAATTTGATGATCTGCTATGAAATTAATGCTTAAATTTGCAACCAATCTTACATAAAAGTAAATAAGCTTTGCAGACCTTTTCGAATTAGTTTCTTATACAGTATAAGCTTTTAATAAATGTTAATGTTTAAGAATATCATTAAATTATTACTTGTTATTATATTGAAGGAAATCATTAATTTCGATAAAAATTCATTTCATATTGTAGATGAAAATTTGAAAATGATATGTCATACGTTGATATATGTTCAGATTTTCTTGCAGAAGATGATATATACATGGATCATAAAATTTAAAATTTATATCTTGGTATGAGAATTCTGTAACCTTTATTATGACAATAATATTTATAATATTGTTTCGAATCATTGAACTTTGTTCCAATAAATATTAAATACCGTACAACAAATAAACTAATTAAGTCTTGCATAGCATGACCCAAGTTGAGCCAATTGATAGCATCATGCTGGTTACATTGTCCAAATACAGTTAATGGTCAATGAATCAAAACAAATAAAATAAAATAAACTAAACTAACTCATGGTTAACAGCTGAACAAAAGCAGTCTGCTGAGTGATTCTAACTTCTAAGCATTACCAAAATAATAGTGAAAATGGTATATAATGATACATTTTTATTGAAATGTTGTAACATTAGTATCAATTTAATAATTATTTGAGTTTCTATAGCATTAAAATAAGTATATTAACTAAAGTACCCTTAATGACATAAATTTTCTCTCTTTCATACTTTTTTCTTTCTTTTTTCTCTCACCTACCATTTTCTAGCTACTCCGATTATTACATTTTCTTTCTATTATATAAAAAAAATAATTATTTTAATGGTCACAACAATGAGTTGATTTTATATTTACAGTGAAAATATTATTTAAATTGTTTGAATTTATGTACATTTCTTATTATTATTATTATTTTTTACTATTTTTGGATTAAATTTGTAAGATAGTTTGAGCTAAAAATCGAAAACATGAAAATAATAAGAGGAACCTCAAATCTGGAAGAAAAGCTTTATATTTGGAATAAAAAATTTATAGATCTAAACATAAAGAATGAAATGTTATTAAATCTTAAAGGAAAGAACATTTCCTACCTTAGAGCGAAGGAAACGTCCGTAGTTTATTTGAAGGAATTTCTTTAATCAACTCTTGAAGGAAGGAAAAATCCTTCCTTTAACTTCTTGGAGAGTTAATTGATAATTCTTTAATTAACTCTTTGCTAGTTAAAGGGAAGTTCCTTCCTTTAATTAACTCTTGATGCATGATTCTGGAAGGAAGGAAAATTTAACTCTTGAAAGAAGGAATTAATAAGTAAATAACATATGTTACGACACGAACAAACAAGATCCTGTAAGTGCAAGAGATATCACTTTATAACATAGATAGTTAGAAGTCTTCTTACTCACTTTCAGGGGTTCAATTCTCACCACGTGCATTGTAAAATTCATATATATAATTTTTCTCTTATTGTGAGAGTAAATATATATATTTTTAATTAAACTTATAATTTTATCATATATATTTATCAACATATATGAGGAATTTCTCTCCATATTGTAAGAGTAAATATCTCCTACCTAATACTATGAAATAAATTTATAAGCCGATGTTTAATCTCGACAAATCTAAACAAACACCCTAACCATTATTACTGATAAAATATATTGAAATATTGTGTATTTCACTAAGAATTTACAATGTACAATATGAAACCCATTTATGTGTCGATAATTAGATTACAATAATGGTAACTAAAATAATATATAACACATATGGAAATGAAATATGTTATAATAATGGTATAACGTATATGAAAAGAATTGATATGGTAACAGCCCCCACAAACTCAAGATGGGAAGATGGATACGAGCTTAAGTTTGAAAATCAATTCACGAAAACATCTTGGATAATGAGTTTTGGTATAGATATCAATAGATTGATCAGTATAAGGGATCAAATGAAGTTTAATAGTATCCTGATGAACATGTTGCAAGGGCTCTCTGCTTTTTTTTTTTTTTTTTTTATAATTTTTTTTTTGTTCATATTTTGCTGTTGTTGATAATATTGTTGTTATGGGAGATGATGTTGTTGATGAATTAGATTGATGATATTAATGAACTATGGGTTGATGATGTTGAAGACACTGGATTCATGATGAACTATGGTCGTTTATTTTTTTTTAGATTTTTCATAAAATTAATTTTATATAATAAATAATTTAAATGAATTTAATTCTAATCTAATCTCAACTTACACTAAACATAATATGATATAATTTTAATCAAATCCCAAATTCTACTAAACATGAGACAATAATTTTTTAATTCAATCCATTCAAATCCAATCCAATCTATTCCAATCCATTCCAATTCAATCCAATCCAATGCAATGCAATTTATTTCATTTCATTCCAATCCTGTGTTTTAAATGTAGCCTAATGATAACTATAATAATATATTACACTTATGGAAATAAAATATGTCACAATAATAATATGATGTATATGAAAAGAATTGATATGGTGACAACTGTCATATGTATATATATATATATTACATTATAATTATATATTTGTAACAAAATCTCAATCTTAATGAAGACAGATAGATAGATACACGGAGTCTGTAAGTATCGTTTTGTAGATATATATATAAAGACACGTCCGAGTCGTTGATCATTTAATTAACAAGCTTTGTTTGGTTGACACAAGTATTATCATATCTGCTCTCTTCATCAAAATCCGGTCACTCATCTTCTCCACGTGTTCTCTTCTCTGTACCATTCTTCATTTATAATTAAATTCTCTTTTGTTTCCATAAACTTCAAATCTTATCCAAAATATTCACTTCCCCTGCAAATTGTTACACACTGTAGTTTTCATATATATCAGTTTTATCTTGCTCTGAGAATGTTGAAAATGGAGGAAGAGACAGTGATCGAGCTGGGAAATATCGGCAAAGAGAGTCTGCTCTGGGGAGAAGGCAACACTAACGCCGCCGCCGCCGCGTCCATATTCTACGTGAACTCGCTTTCTGGCCGTCAAATGGAGTCTCTTACTGCTATTTCTGACACCTTCTTGCCGTCGGTCACCATGGACGGCGGGGAGTTGGATGAAGACACCGCCGCTTTCTTTCGCTGCTCGGCGTCCATGGCCGGAACCCCTGAACGTGTAGGTATTTTTAATACTAGTCATAATTCAAAATTCAAAGGTTTCAACTTTTTTGAAGATTTTTTTGTGAAGAAGAAAACGTGCCATGCATGATCTTTTGTTACTTTTTTGGAATTTATTTTTATTTTTTTGTTTTTGATTTTGAGAATTCAATTTTTTCTTTTTCAATTGTCAGCGTTACTAGTCATCATCAGGTTGAGACTTGAGACTTGGTGTCAAAATAATTAATAAATAAAACTGTTTTTATAAGTTATCGGATGTATTTATGAATAAAATAAGAATATATTTTTTTAACTAAATAAGGAAGTGTTTTTAATAATATGTCAAAATGTTCAATAACTTGTTACATCCTTGGTAAAATGATTATTATATGACGAACACTTTAATTTGGTTTAATTTCCTGTGAAGGCATCTACTAACGCTTTCTATCATAGCATTATTGACATTTTATACTGTAGCTTCATCTATAATTCAAGTTTTGTACATATATGGAAGCCTTGTTTTAGTTATACATGTACATGTTGCACATGCAGCTAGGTGGGTTGATAAGTGAGAGACTTAAACATCCAAAAGTATGGTTGGTGAAATTGACACTGTGGTTGCTATCAACATGGATTGGAAGTTTGATACTTTGTGGAAGAGCCTGTTTTTCAGCCAATTTCCCCTACTTGCACACTTTCTCTAAATTGCCTCAACAAAAAAGGGAATCCATTTTGATTTCATGGTCCCTCAGTTATTTTTATCATCTCAGGATGCTCTACATGTCTCTCAAGCTTCTCACTCTTGTTGTCTTCTTTAGTCAGGTACCTACTACCTTTTTTTTTGTCTTTTGTTTTGGGTAAACCGTGATTTCCTTTCTTTCTCTGTGTATCTATTTTTGGTTTCCATAACATGCCTGCGTGTGTCGCTGTTCTGTCAAATCAGAAGTTGGTTGTTTTTTGTTTTTTTTTTTGTTTTGGAAAGTAAATCAGAAGTGGTTATATCATCAATTTTGTTGATTAATTTTAATTTCTGGAAATTTAATATAGTCCTTAATGAGGTCTTTATGTAGAAACTATTATTAGGTTAATGATACATTAACACAAAAAGGTGAAAAAAAAAAAAAGGAAAAAGAAAGCAAGTCTCTCTTTTTCAAATCAAGTTTTGTCATAAGAAAAAAAATACTTTATTTTTCTTGGCTTTTAGTTCGACCCTTGTTTTTAAATAATGGTTTTTTTATGCTTTTTAAATTTCTAATGTTTTTGAATATAATTCCAAACTTATAATATCTTATAGGGAGGGACCATGGTCCAGGCCTTGATTTGGTGTTGTATAAAAACAAATCGTCCATGCAAGAACCTACCTCAAATTGATAATGAAACATATGGTCTTTTCTACGAATCTACGTCAAATTTGTGGCTTTTTTTTTTGTCTTTTCTTTTTTCTTTCGCTTTCGTAAACATCGTATAGACTATATACATCATATAAATGATATATGTAACTTCTGGAAGAGACCTTTCTCAAAGAGTTAAAAAAAAAGAACAAACTTTTTGGAGAGACCGGGATGGGATTACCATAGTAGAAGACCATTATATACAAACATACATACATACATATATATATATATATATATATGAAATCAATAAATTCCCAATATGTGAAAATTATATATGAATAGGTCACCCGCATTTACCAATTACATTTGCATATTTTTGTCTCGCACACTAGAAATATAGACAAAATTAAATGGAGTTCAATTAAACATATATATGGATTTAATAACATTTAAATTGAAGTTCATATGAGATAGACATCAGCAATTTGTTTTGATTTAATTATGCTGTTGTTTGACCAGATGAAATTAGTCCATAACTGAGGAGAGACGTGTACCTGAAACTCATGAGACAATAAATTAATGCGGTTGGTAATTTGTTTAAATTCTTGGAGTTCATTGATTGGCGGCTTATTGAATGCCAACCTACAACTACTACCAATGCTTATCTAAAAAGCAACGAAGAAAGTCGAGATTCAAGAACCAATTAAACAAAAGATAAGCAACCCATAATTGCAACTTTTATAGAAAAAATGCGCATCATCACATATTACAAATTTCCTTAGTAAATTTTATGGTCCACATAATTTGACAATTCTAGATCCATTGTTAAATAATTTCGAATATGCATTAATTAATGTAAAATATCATATTAAAGAATTGGTTATGGATACAATCCAAAGGCTTTTGTAAGTCATTAATGAGCTGAAATTTCTGGGATGGGCCTGGTTTTTGATTAAAAAGTTGCTAACCAAGCCCAACAAATGGAGTCAGGCTTGGTCATATCACTGTTCATGCATGGAGTTTGGCCCATAATTATTATTATTTTTTTAATAGTATGTTTCTATTTGACAATAACTTTTCCTGTAATTAAATATCAGGTGGATGAGAAAAATAAGAACCTGTCCTGGAAAGCAATAGGCTACAAGGGACCAGACCCTGATTTCAAAAAACAAAGCAGGCAATCGAAAACATTGAAACAAACATCTAAACATGATCCTGAACAACAACAACAACAACAACACAAGAAAGATGTTAATGCGGATGAAGCAGAGCTCTATGGACCTCTCTACAGGGGCCTGATTGATATGCAACTCCCCAGAGACATAGTTGCTGATAGTTTGAGAAAGGTTGGGTTCCCTGTCTCTATCAAACAGAAACAGCCTGGTGGTTCCAGCATCTCTCCTCCTTCTTTGGTGGTCAAATGTGATGCTGTGGTTGTTGGTTCTGGCGCCGGTGGTGGTGTCGTTGCAGGGGTTCTTGCCAAAGCTGGTTACAAAGTGATTGTTTTGGAGAAAGGAGGCTATTTTGCTAGAACAAACCTGTCACTTCTTGAAGGTCCTGCAATGGACCAAATGTACTTGTCAGGGGGCTTGTTAGCTACTGATGACATGAGCGTCGCGGTACTTGCAGGCTCCACTGTTGGTGGAGGCTCTACAATTAACTGGTCGGCTTCGATTCGGACTCCCAAACATGTAGTTAATGAATGGTCTGAACAGCATCAACTTGAACTCTTTGATAGTAAATTATACAAGGAGGCTATGGATGTGGTCTGTGAAAGAATGGGCTGTTCAATCAGATGTTTCTGAAGAAGGATTCAACAATGCAATCTTAAGAAGGGGCTGTCAGGAATTGGGTTATCCTGTCCAAAACATACCAAGAAACTCACCTCCTGATCATTATTGTGGTTGGTGTTGTTTAGGCTGCAAAGACGGAAGAAAAAAGGGTACTGCAGAGACATGGCTGGTGGACTTGGTGAATTCAGGAAACAGTGCAATTCTTCCAGGATGTGAAGCTGTGAAAGTTCTACACAGGAAAGGTAAAAATCGGAAGATTGCAACTGGGGTTGCCTTCGAATTTGAATGTAAGGGTGTCAGAGACATCTGCATAGTTGAATCCAATGTGACTATTGTGGCATCAGGGGCTTTGTGTACTCCTGATTTGTTGGGAAAAAGTGGCCTGAAGAATGCTAACATTGGAAAAAACCTGCATCTCCATCCTGTGACAATGGCTTGGGGGTATTTTCCGGAATCAGATGGATGGCCTGAGGAAAGCAAGAAAAGCTATGAAGGAGGAATAATGACTGCTATGTCTACTGTTGTTGCGGATTTTGACAAATCCGGATATGGAGCTGTGATACAGACACCAGCATTGCATCCCGGAATGTTCTCAAGTTTGATGCCCTGGAATTCTGGGACAGACATAAAAATTCGGATGTGCAAGTTTTCCAGGACTGCACATATATTTGCATTGGCAAGGGACAAGGGGTCAGGCACTGTGAAATCACCAAACTCTATAAGTTATCATATGGAAGCTGAAGATGAGCACAATCTTCAAAAAGGACTAGAAAAGGTATTGAGAATACTAGCTGCAGCAGGGGCGGAAGAAATTGGAACACATCACTGTACAGGTAGGAGCATCAATGTGAAGAAGGTGAGTTTTCATGAGTTTGAGACGTTTGTGAAGGAGGAGAGTACAAGGCCATTGAGGGACCTGTCGTTGCAGCTGTGTTCAGCTCATCAGATGGGGAGCTGCAGGATGGGAATTGATCCAAAAACATCAGTGGTGAATCAAATGGGGGAGACTTGGGAAGTGGAGGGCCTGTATTTGGCAGATACAAGTGTGTTTCCAACTGCATTGGGGGTGAATCCTATGGTCACCGTCCAGGCTATTGCCTACTGCACTGCTCAATCTGTTGTGGAAATTCTCAGGAGAAAGCAGAGTAGGTGTTAGTTGTGTTGATGTATCATTGTAAGTGTAATTTTCACTATCACAAACTTCATGATGATAAAATTGTGTGCAAGAAAGTTTGAAACAGTCAAACTAAAATATTGATGATTAGAATAAAATTTAAGTTTTTATGCTACATCTCACTGACAAGTGATAAGCCAGTTTACTTTGATGTCTTTAATACACAAATGATTTGATGGTAACAAGTATGTTGCCACCAATTTAGACCGACGGAAGCAATATAAGAGACTTCTATCATGGATGACCAATCAAGTCTCATCAGGAAAATTGTAGAGAAAAGTCAGCAGCAGCCAGAAGTGGGTCTATGGTGACTTCAGGAGGGGACCAAAATGGTAGGAAATGCTATATTTTCTGTACAAGCAATCTCTCTCTTTCCTTTTTTTTTCCCCTTCTTCTTCTTGTTGTTTTGGTCTAATTCAGATTTTTTCACTCGATAAAAAAAAAACAAGAGTTTTCACATATTCAAAACATTTAGGATACAATTTTTTTCTTAATGGATCAGTAATGAATTTTTAAAACATAAAAACAAAAACACATCAACTATATATAAATTTTTGATTGAATAGTTTTACATCTCCTATTCTGTATTAAAAATATGATTATAGGATCCGAATTCCAATCATATATATTAAAAAATACACATGAAAATTCCTAATTATAGATTATTTATACTAGATTACTTTGAGTATGTGTTTATATGCACTTGGAAATCGAACTTTTCTGTATTAATTTTTCTAAGTAAATCTTCAAAAACGGAGGAGGAACTAGAAAGGGATACCATGTTGGACCTGTAAAATTACCATAAATAAGATGATGACAGAGTCCTCGGACTTGAATTTGAGAGGTCAGTGCCATCGATTAAGGCCAAGAAGTCGGGAAAATCAAATGGTACAAATTCAACATCAATAGGAATTCTGTAGAAAATCGAAATGCTCAGCTTTCAGGAAGTTGCTAAGAAGTAACAGCGTTAAAAAGGCATCAAATCAAATCTATGAGAACCAACCACACCAAATCAATGACTGAGATTATGTTTTGTTCTGTGGTTTTTTCTCATTTTACATATTATAATACAAATTTTGTGATAGGGAATCAGTTCCAGCACTCTGGTTCTCTACTTGCACTAAAGGTGTGCCTTTTCTTTTTCTTCATGTCAAAGTCACGTGGACAACTTGTTCCACAATATACCAACTCCACCAAAAAAGCCAAATTGGAAGTTTAGAAATATCCGTATAAATAAATTATTCCAATTCAGTTCCCATCTTGTAGAATAAATAATCATAAGTTTTAATATATTTATTCTTGTCTCTCCATCTTGCAATATTTACGTACATCTAAAATTTACAACCCTTTAATACATATAATAAAAACCACCTACAATATAGCTTGACGGCAAAGAGTATTTATAAACACCAATAATCTTGATTTGAATGATCCAATTTTAAGTGTTATGTCAATTGAACAAATAAATACATTTAAAGAACCGATCAATCATGACCTAAAAAGTAAACTAAATTAAGGTGGTATTTGTTTGGTGGAATAGAATTGGGAAAAAAAGGAAGAAAATATTAATAAATCAAGGTGAATATTAATATTAAAAGCTTACGAGAAACAAAATATTTATTTACATATAATATTACTAAAACTATTAGTCCGTTTTAATCAAGAACTGCTAAAAAAAAAGTGATATTTCATGATGTCAAAACACTCACAAAAGCATGAATAATTATATAAACATATATTTCCAAGTGTGTGTTTATCTCTAAAGTCCAAATCCATCATAGAACCTGCTAATCTAATCAACCCCTTTTCGCTCCTTCTCTACCAAAAGTTCTTGCAAGCTTCTCATTAGAGAAGTTGACTGAGGCCGACTCGCTGTTCACACACACACACACACACACACATATATATATTCCAAAACTGTCTACATACGATTAGGAGAAGAATGGTATCTCTCCTTGAAAGCAATCAAAAAAATTTAAGGTACCAATAGACTCAACCATCACAACTCACATACCAACACACTAAGACTCCAATACCTTCTCAATACCTTCTTCTACGCTTTGAGTGACCTTCAAGACTTCCTCCTCCGCTTTTTCTTCATTCTTTCTCTCTTAATTGTTCTCTACTTCCCCACCAAACCTAACAGAAGCCTAACTAGTTAGTTAGTTACAGGCCTGCCATGGAACAAAAACATCATAGATATGGGTTCGTGTTCATCTTCTTTATAATCATCTCCCTTGGCCTTGTCTCCTTTGTTTGTTGTATAGTTGCTGAGACCAAGAGAACAAAGGTAAGAGCTTATTTTAACTTGTTTTGATTTGATTGAATGATATAATATCAAAAACGTTCATACGAGAGAAAGGGTATGTATAAGTTTTTAATAAAACTAGTATCAAGCAAGTAGTTTTCTTTTTTGGGGTGTTCCTTTTTTTTGCAGAGGAATGATCTGAAAGTGGATGGGAAACTGTGTTATTTGCCAGGAAGTCAAGCATATGGATTTGGACTTGCAGCTTTGATATGTCTGATTGTTGCTCAGATTATTGGAAACTTGTTCAATTGCAGAAATTTGTGTCCTTCGAGAGAGAAGAGGAACAGTTGCAACTCTAGAATACCAAATAGTGCTGCAACTCTTCTGGTGTTCTCTTGGTAAGTTTTTTTTTTTCTTTTTTCTTTTCGCAAGAACTGTTCGCTTGGTAAGTAGTTGTTATCAATCTCATCCATTGATATCATTCCGATAGAGAAATTAGAGCCATGACAGAAGTAGACGGGACCCCACTATCAAAGGCCTAAACTTATTTGTAATATACAAAGAAAACAACTTATCATTTTTTAATCAAATTTTACTGACACCCAGAAGAAAAAAATCTTAGTATAACAAATTTAAGACAAAAATGTTATCTTATTCATTTTTACATATACCCAGATGAAAAGAACTAGAAATATTTTAATGAATTGGATGGTTTCATCCACGTTGTATAGAACGTGGACAGCTGGAGATGTTTCCAATTCTTAAAAACTGATGTGGGATTCAAAGCCTGGAAAGTTATAATTAATTGGGTTTATCATGCACTCGTATGAGTGAATTTATGAGTTGGATTTTGATGTGGCAGGATCAGCTTTGGAGTTGCAGTTATTTTAATAGCAACAGCCACTAGTATGAGCAGGAGGCAGCCATATGGAAGAGGGTGGTTGGACCGAGAATGTTATTTAGTCAAAGATGGTGTGTATATTGGCTCAGGAGTTCTAGTCCTGCTCACCGTCGGCTTTATCCTTGGTTCAGCAACTCTCTCTATGAAGAAAAGCCAAGTTGAACAAGGTCGAAGGGTACATGCCCAGATTGGTTGAATTTTCTTTTCCATTTTTGTTTATGAGAAAAAGATCAGTTATTTGTGGAAGAAATTGTAGATGCAACTCCACCAAGAACCAGCTGCACCAGCTGAGGATATACAAGGCTTGCCAAAAGCGATACATTTTTTGTAATTGAATGTTTGGATTTGGATGATGATGAATGAATAATAAAAGGCAAACAAAAAACGACAGAGACAGATGGTTTGCATATTTTTCCCACAAAGTTTGTAGATGATGTCTACACAATTCGACTTCCGTGGATCCCATCAAAATTATATTCTTTGATTATTGTTATTTTAATTAAAAATTCGATTTAGTGAACCTTTTCTTTTGTTTTAAAATCTTCTTCATTCAAACTGCATTTGCAAACATAATTTTAAGATGTAACCTTAATTTCAGCGACACGCAGCTGGTGGAAAGTGGCGTTTTATGTGCAACTTTATCTTTTAACACTTCAAATGAGTTGTTTTGAACGTCCACGTTGTGGAATCATTACTTGACCATAAGAGAATCCAGCCAAATTGGCGGCAGAAATGGTGTTTGCGACTTTAAAACATCGCTAAGTTGGAAAGTCTTATTAAAAGACTTATAACGAGAATGTCAAGTCGTTGTTGTTATCGTTTAACCATTTCTATTAAACATTTGAAAATTATAGTGTAGATGTAAAAAATTTTGTTATCTTTTAATCAATGCCATTACACATAATTAACAAAAGGAGAGCGCAATGGAATGATATTAGTGCAGATATTGCCCACATAAATCTACCAAAAGGCTTAAAAACCAGTAAACAAATTTGATGGATGCACTAGAAATTAAACGCATGCTATGATATGAAAATATGAAAGATACTGCACACCCAACAAATTGAAGCCTTTTCAAAAGTTCCATTCAAATAAACCTCCACCACTTTAAGTTGCTTCCAAAAGTACATCATTGTCAACTATAAAGCTTCCTCGCAGTTCTTTCTCAAAGTTTGCATAGCGGGAACAGTACCCTGCCGGAATCAACAGAATCTGAAGGGTTAAACAAAACCTATATGCACTAGCACAGTCAACGAAAATAGCCTACTTCTGCAGAAGGTGAAGAAAACAAGGGAAGCAGAATTAAAAGGTCTAACTGAGAATCTACATGACAAGGTCACATAAACTTGTCTAATGATATGAAACTATAAGAGGACAATAAGCCCTTCCCTTTAACTAGTATATGCAGCAGGCTAGCTCATGAGCCAAAAAAACACGAACTTGCCATAACTGGTAATTCCTATGTTCCTACCAGACATCTCAGTATCCAAAATCCCAATGTAACTTGCATCATTTACCTTTATATCAGTTCTTCAAAGAGATAAGGTTGACAAAAACGAAACAACGACAAAGGTGAAACTCTGCTGGACATGGACCTCTGTTGATTACTAAAATTTATATAACATCAGTTATTCATATTTCCACCACGTCCCCTCCCACCATAACCATAACCTCTTCCTCCAGCATACGAGCCCCTGTAGTTCTGGCCTCGTCCAGCGCCATAGCCACCATAACCTTGATGGGGTCTCTGTCTGAAGTTGCCAAAAGTCTGTAGAAGAACCCAACAACAGCATATAAATAAATTATGCAATTATGGTAACTTTTGGCTCAATTTGGTATTCACTGGTTAGGTGTGAAAAGAGTCAACAAACCTCAGTATCCAGCTTCATTCGCTCAGAGAAGCGGTTTTGTCCATCCCTTGCTCCACGGGTGAGTGAATTACAAGATATTGTGTCAAAGAAGTCATCCTTCTTATATGCAGGCTGCACAGAGAAGCAACAAAAGCACACATCTAAGTATTTCAGTCAATATCAAACTCCATCTTTAGCAAAGTGAACACAATGACCTGAGCCACACGTCTAATTTTTTTTAAAAAAGTACCACATTTAGAAAAATCCGACTCATGTTCAGAACATTTAAAACCTACCTTTGGATCACTACTATTTACCAAGCCACGAGCTTCTTCATCCCTTATGCTCTGATCAGTCGCATCATCCTCAGCAACATCACTTTTATCCTTTTGCTTTTCCTTTCCAAGATAACCCCATACTTCATCCTTTTTAAACTTTTCATTCATTGCTTCAAAATCAAATTCTTCAGTGAACTGAGTAGTATACTGCTGAGACTGCAAAATCAACAAAATTTTAATTAGAAACTTTACTCGGACTTTGAGACTCATCGTCTCAGCTAATTGCTTTATGTCTCTCTCACTCTTAAGTTCTTTCCATCTTCTTTATGAAAAAAAATAAACACAAAAATACAAAACACTAACTCATTTCATATCCTATTCTGATGTTTAATTATATATTTCATATCAACTTCCAGTTTCAATGCATATTTTCACTCTTAATTCTTATGCTGACCAGATTTTGTTATAAAAGATTTATTCTTGCCAAAAGAGTGTCACAGACTGTACGAACTGGGTTCATTTACTGTAATAAGATAAGCGGTTAGACCAATAAGATTGGTTTCTTTTCTATTTTTGACTCAATCCAAAATTGGCTAGTTGCACATTCCTACAGTCTTCACATGACAGGAAAAGGTCATCTACTTGTTAAACACAACTGTTTCAGAGTGGGATCATACATGGATGTAAAACAAATCAGACTAAGCCATCAGAATAATATAATTCAAAATAAATCAGTTAAAAAAACCAACCTGTAGTGCAGAAACTGGCAATGGCAACAGTGGTGCTTGAGTCACTTGAGCAGCCATTGTAGATGGAGGATTATATGATGTAGGAGTAGACATTGTAGATGGAGGATTATATGATGTAAGCGGGATAACACCCATATCCTTCTTATCTGGATACATTTTCTGCATGGAAGGAAGAACTGGGAGCCTAGCTGGTGTTAACTGATTAGGCATTAATAAGGGTAGAGGTGAAGTTAGTAAGGGACCTGAAGCAGAACCCATCAAAGGCAATGCAGTAAAAGGTGCAGTTTGGGTAGGATGGACTGCTACAGGATCAGAAACAGCTTTGCCAGTATTTTGGGCTTCAATGGTTCTAGTGTTTTGGCTGGTCGAAGGAATCGATGACATAATTAGATTATTATCAGTCATATATGCAGCATTAGATGGTGGAATGGCCTTCAAGGAAAATGACATTTCCGGAGTTGAGGAGCTTTGTACAGGAGGAAGAGAGGACAGAGTATTAGGAACTAAAGAATTAGATCCAATCGAAGCAGGCACATTAGCAGCAGATCCAGAAGCATTGGTCAGTCCCAAGATAGGAGAAGCATGAGGAGATAAAGTCTGTGTCCCATTCTGTGCTGTCAAGGGAGGGGACATTGTTGAGGGTGATTGAAAAGGAACAGGAAGCTGTGGAGGGTACAATTTATTGACCGATGTTCCACCATATCCCTGCTGATGATGATATATTGGTGTAGAAAACGCTGGTGAACCAGCACTTGGGGTAATCTGGGACGGATTCAACAGACCTGCCTGGGTTACAGGTTGATATGCAGGCAAAGCACCCGGATTGGTTCGGGTATTCAAAGCTGGAGTATCCTGCCACAGACTTGTTTTGGTGGAGGTTTTGCCACCAACTGATGTTACTGGTGGAGAATTCATAGGCACCCCAGCATACTGAGTCTGGAATGGAAAAAGCCAAAGAAAAGGATACAAAAAATGATAAATTTTGCTTATTTGACACCAAGAAACCAATAATTCCTTTAAAAAAATTGCACATGTCATTACCTGAATGATAGCAGGATCTTCATATATCTGTTCCTCCTTTTGTGGAGGCGGTGAGGGCTTAACTTCCAAATCCTGAAACAGAAACCAAATAATAAACATACAATACATAAAACGACACACCACAACAAGTTACTTGTATGTCCCTCCATAGTCTCTAAATTTAAATGTACACATGCATTATAGAATCCACAAGCCTATCTGCAACATAAACACGACAAAAGAGCAGCTGATCCAACTAACAAACCATTGTCATCCATTTATTACTCGTAATTACTATAAATTCATATCAATAAAGTATAAACCACCACCATGGCAGCATATTAAATCATATCACTGCACGACAAAAATTTATAAATAAACCTAATCACACAAGCAGCTGCAACTGAGAAGCAGACAAAAATACACAAGCTCACTGACATTCACATCCCTACATGGTCTCAACATGCACTATAAAATCCACAAGCCTACGCAGTCGATCCAACTCAGAAACAATTGTCATGTTTTTATTAATCATCATTGCTATCAATTCATATCAACAACCACCACATTATATCATCTAAAAAATTTGCGATAAACCTAATGAAACAAGTAAGTGCAACAGCCAAACACAGAAGCTGACTGACCTTAATGTCACTTCCGCGAAACAGAATATATTCATAAACCTTATCAGAAGCAGGAACCTGTGGCCCATCCTTCTTCCTCCCTTCCGTACCATAAGACTTCACTGCAACCACCATCGCCGGAAAACATCAAAACACACTAACTAAAGCGTAGAATTATACAGAGGTGGCACAAACCCTAGCTCAATTGACATGCATTATATTTCAAGTGAAATACCATATGATATAAATAAGAAAGGCTCGAGAGAGAGAGAGAGAGAAAGCGGTACCGTTTTTTAGGCCAATGGTAGAGTCATTGACGTTGAGGTGATAGAGGACGCCTTCGTAGCGAATCTCGTACTTAGAAACGAGACTGATGAAGCTTCCGATGTACGACTCCGCCGCGCTTTTCGCGTTCGAACTCGCCATCTCTCGAATGTGATGGAGTTTGAGGGCGGAGTGGAGGGTTTTGTTTTCTCTAGAAATTTCAAGTAACCGCCTTCCTGTTTCTTTTCTTTTTATTTTATGTTGGGATGCAACGGGCAAATATGTATATATATATATATACTTTCACTTTCAGGCATCACTCACGCTAAGAAACGAATATCATGTCATGTCTCACTCCTTCCTTTCGACGCTGCGTTCTTGGGCTTGGGCCTCCTCCTCCTTGGCAACAGCCCAAACGAAATTTTAAATTAAATATAAGGTATAGATATTCTCACGCACCTGTTTAAATTATTAATATACTTATTAATTAAATTTAAAAATTTATATATTAATATAAACACCCCAAAAATATATCAATAATAATATTATATAAATAAAATTAATTATATTCCTCTCAAACAAACTTTCATATACAAACAAAATTAATTATATTTCTTTAAAACAAAATATTCTATATAAATACAATTGATTATATTCCTTTAAAATAAGCTTGTCTATATAACCAAAATTAATCCTTTAAAATGTTTCTACTTTGGCTTTTGTATTTATCTCTTGAATATAAATTTCTTTTAAAATAAGTTGATACGAACAAGTTTGATTAATTATACTTTTTCATGTAATGAAGATTCGAATATAAATCATTTTCTCTCAATGAAAAAAAGAAAAATTCTAAATTTTATCACCAATTCACTCCTAATTTAACACACACCATTCACCACATTATTTATAAATTTTGCTAATTAACTCAGCTTCATGATTTACACATAATTGTTTCAAGCATTGTCCTTGATTTAATATAATTTTTAAAAGAAGAAATTTAGTTAGTTCATTCTAAAAATCCTTGAAGTTGAATTGCACACCATTTTAAATTAAAAAAAAAAAAAAAAAAAAACACAACCAAACAAACCTTTACTTTGTCTTCTTCCGTGACACAACACAATCAAACCCAAGCCAAAGCTCTCTCTCTTCTCTTGAGATCTAAAACTTTGTAATCACAAAACCAAAAACCCTCTTCACACACGCAGACATCTACATTCAATCCAAGTAGTCCTCTCCTCCCCCCCTCCTTCCCCCGAGAGTGAGAGTGAATTCTCCAATCTCAAGCTGGAGCAGTTGAAGACGATCGGACGGGAGCTCGCAATGGGCTCCCAAGGCGGGTTCGGTCAGTCGAAGGAGTTCCTGGACCTCGTCAAGTCAATCGGCGAGGCCCGATCCAAGGCCGAAGAGGACCGGATCGTCCTCCACGAGATTGAGACCCTCAAGCGGCGCATCACGGAGCCCGACACGCCCAAGAGGAAAATGAAGGAGTACATCATCCGTTTGGTCTACGTGGAGATGCTGGGCCACGACGCCTCCTTCGGTTACATCCACGCCGTCAAGATGACCCACGACGACTCTCTCCTCCTCAAGCGCACCGGCTACTTGGCCGTCACGCTCTTCTTGAACGAGGACCACGATTTAATCATCTTGATTGTCAACACCATCCAAAAGGACTTGAAGTCCGATAACTACCTGGTGGTGTGCGCTGCTTTGAATGCAGTTTGCAGGCTGATTAATGAGGAGACCATACCCGCCGTCTTGCCTCAGGTCGTCGACCTTCTTGCCCACTCTAAGGAGCCTGTTAGGAAGAAGGCTATCATGGCCCTTCACCGCTTCTATCAGAAGTCCCCTTCCTCCGTTCACCATCTTCTCTCCAATTTTCGTAAGGTACTAATTTGGATAGTGCTCGAGGGGTGTCTATATCCATGCTTGTGCAAATGTTTTTTGCGTTATCTAATGTGGTCTAATTGTGTTTGGCTTATTCACATTTTGATAGCAATATGCAGGAAAGATCAAACTAACTAGCAAGCTTTGTAGGATATATAAGTATACATATTTTTATGTGGAACAATTTTCTCATATAGTTATGACATAATTTGCTTTGTTGCAGAGGCTTTGTGATAATGATCCAGGGGTCATGGGTGCTACACTTTGCCCACTTTTTGATCTCATCACTATTGATGTAAATTCTTTTAAGGATTTAGTCAACAGCTTTGTAAACATTTTGAAACAAGTAGCCGAACGTAGATTGCCAAAGACTTATGATTACCATCAGATGCCAGCTCCATTCATTCAGGTTTGTTTCACAGATTTCTTTTATTTCTTTATTTCTTTTTTTTTTTTTTTTTTTTAAGAAGCAAAGATGGATGCTTTAAACTCTATTCCTTAGTGAATTAAGACTTTTAAATTGTTATTGTCTGTCTGTAAAATGGTTAATGGAGATAGCTGTAACATTCTGGATTTTCTTAGCTTGTTTTTCACTTCCATTATACTAGGGAATGTATACCCTGAATTGTGTTGCTTCAAGTTATGAAACTGGCTTCCTCAACTAGATACGTGAATTTATATTATCTTCAGCTTGTTTTCCTTTTTCAAGCCTGTAATATGGTTAATGGGATAGCTGTAATATGAGAATGGTTAATGGGGATAGCTGCAACATTCTGGATTTTCTTAGCTTGTTTTTCACTTCCATTCTACTAGGGAATGTATACCCTGAATCATGTTGCTTCAAGTTATGAAACTGGCTTGCTCAACTAGATACGTGAATTTATATTATCTTCAGCTTGTTTTCCTTTTTCAAGCCTGTAATATGGCTTTCTTGGTTTTTTCATTTCTCTCTTTTTTTTTTTTTTTTTTTTACAGAGATGTGGTTAATTGAAATCATAGTTGAATAATGCAGATCAGGTTATTGAAAATTCTGGCATTGCTAGGAAGTGGTGACAAGCAAGCGAGTGAGAATATGTATACTGTTGTAGGTGATATATTCAGAAAGTGTGATTCATCGAGTAATATTGGAAACGCCGTTCTGTATGAGTGCATATGCTGTGTTTCTTCCATTTATCCCAATCCTAAGTTGATAGAATCTTCAGCTGATGTTATCGCCAGATTCTTAAAGGTTTGCCCCTACTATTTTGCGCATTGATGATTTCTTTGAAACTTTGGTTTTTATTTGTGGTAATCCAAATCAACATATTACTATCCTGTTGGCAGAGTGATAGTCATAATCTAAAATATATGGGTATTGATGCGCTTGGTCGACTGATAAAGACAAGTCCAGAGATTGCTGAACAACACCAGTTAGCTCTAATTGATTGCCTAGAGGTGAGGAGATTATGCTTATGAGATGAATCTTGTCTGGTAACAGTAAAGCTGTTGGAGTTGTTGATGGTCTGTCCTGTTCCTTTTATTTTCATCTACTTTCTGCTTATTTAGTTATTTTTTGTTGATGTACCTATAATGTCATCTCCCTGTTGATTCAACTCTTGGAGAAATGTAAATCTAATATGATTGTAGAGATGCAACTTGTCTATTAATTTCTAATTGATAAATACGTGTCCTGTTTACATGGTGATGCTTGTGCTGTCTTGGCTTGGCTATTTCCTTCACAAAGATAAACGGAGCTATATATTAGCTGTGACTATATCTGTCTTCTAAAGTGTGGTGAAGAGAAAGGGTAGAGTAGAAGATTAAGAGGTTCTCAAGCCTCATTATTAAGGAACAGGGAGGTGGTGTGAGAAATTATATGGCAGGCTTTGCGTAAATAGAATGCATCAGTGTAAACTTATATATGTGTATATACTTATCGAATGCTGTTTCAGTGAGTGTATATTTCGTGTGGCAGGGTTGGGGTTTGTATTGGAAGTATTAGTTGAATATGAAATTGTCACCAATAAAGGGAGTGAGGGAAAGAAACTCTTCAATGAAATTATTCAGCTCTCTTTCTTTGTTATACTGTTGGCTTCATAAAATTTAAAACATGAGAAAAAGTGAAGGTGTGGAATACTGTTGTGTGTAAATGTGTGCAGACATGGGACAAGGGACTACAGGTTGATATTAAAACTATTGGGTTTAGAGAAGGAATCTCTCACTACAGATCTTTATGGTTTTCCTTTCCGATTTTTTGTAGTTTAAGATTTCCTTCTAAATTTCTTGTGCATGTCACAGGACCCGGATGATACTTTAAAACGGAAAACCTTTGAACTGCTTTATAAAATGACCAAGTCCTCCAATGTGGAAGTGATTGTTGACCGCATGATCGATTACATGATTAGCATTAATGATAATCATTACAAAACTGAAATAGCATCTAGATGTGTTGAGTTGGCGGAGCAGTTTGCTCCTAGCAGCCACTGGTTTATCCAGGTACTTAGTATTGCCTTCTTTCTAGATTTTTTATTTAGGCATTTGTATTTTTTTATGAGTATCCATTTAATGTTAATGTGTTTACTCTACAGACAATGAACAAAGTCTTTGAGCATGCAGGAGACCTGGTGAATATTAAGGTGGCACATAACTTGATGCGGTTGATTGCTGAGGGGATTAGAGAAGATGATGATAATGCAGATAGTCAGCTGAGATCATCTGCCGTATGTTTCTTTTGTGGTTCTGCATGGTTGTCAAACCATACACTCTGTTGCACAAACATATTTAATAAATTATTAGTACTCTTTAGAAGCAGAAATAGCTAAGAAGCATATTACATATTGTTTTTACTTAGTTGAGGCATTTATAGATTCATATATATTTAATCTTGCAAGAGACTGTTGAAATATGTGGATGAAAATGCTGTTGGGCCTGTCAATGGAATCATAGATCGACCGTGAAATTTATATAATGCAAAGTTCAATAGTTTCAACCCCTAACTTCTCACCTTTTCTGGTTCTTATATTCAGTTACTAAAATTGTGACCTTTATTTTTTGTCGGTAGGTGGAATCATATCTGCGCATTATTGGAGAGCCAAAGCTTCCATCTGTATTTCTTCAAGTATGTGCGGTCTTATATGTATCATCGTCTTTTAAATTTGTATTCCTTCATTTGGTTTTTTAAAAAGAATAAAGAAAGGAAAACCAAATTTGTTCAATGTCATTGGAATTGTTTCTTGGTTACAGGTCATTTGTTGGGTCTTGGGAGAGTATGGCACTGCAGATGGAAAGTTTTCTGCTTCCTATATTACTGGAAAATTATGTGATGTTGCTGAGGCGTATTCTAATGACGAAACTGTTAAGGTATCATTAATGTTTTAGAAAGTTTAGTCTGTAATGGATTGCTATATCCGTACTGGCTTGTCTGTGTTGATTCAATTGCTTTCCTTTACCTTTGTAAGTTATCCTGTATCTGCTTTTAAGCTTCAGGTGATGGTCAAATATGTGCCTTGGACTATTTTCACTTTGAAGATGTTTTCTGCTCATTCTGTGTCTAAAAGCGGCAGCCTGTTACCATAAGAAAATTTTGAAAGTGGGCGTGTTAGTTTGTACATAGTTTTATAGGGTTCAATGTCATGCATATCGGTGATTATCAGATATGATATTTATGTGTAGTGAAAATGGAAAGCTTGTTTGCTTGCACATGCTTTTCAGGTTTGGTGCAGGGGGCGGTCTTACTCAAGGTCATAGGCCAATGATACGTTTTTCCTTGGCTTTTAAAATTTTATCCCAGTAGCTTATATTTCCATAAACGAAATGTGTATGTGTTTGTTTGTATCTCAATTTATTGAATTAGGAATGACACTTTACTTATCTTGAAGGCATATGCGGTTACAGCACTAATGAAGATATATGCATTTGAAATAGCTGCTGGGAGGAAAGTGGATATGCTGCCTGAGGTATGTCTTATCTGGCTAATACTTGATCTATATGATTAATTCCTTTATTTGATCTGGCCAATGGATTTGAACACTCATCTTAATCATTAGTCCTTTTGTTTGTGTCTTTAACTGCTACAGTTGCTTAATCATTAGTCCTTTTGTTTGTCTTTAACTGTTACTGTAGCTTTATTGTTATTGATTTACGTATCCCTTGTTGTCTTTCCGGATTTTGATCTGCGTGTTAATGACAGAATTAATGAATTTTTTGTTGTATAATCTGCGGTAATAGTTTCTTTTCTTGTTGCAGTGTCAGTCTTTGATTGAGGAATTATCAGCTTCCCACTCAACAGACCTGCAGCAGCGTGCCTATGAACTCCAAGCAATCATTGGATTAGATGCTCATGCTGTTGAGATTATAATGCCTTCAGATGCAAGTTGTGAAGACATTGAGGTCATTTTTAATTTCAGAATCTGGTTATTTATATTGATTTTTTTTTGAAGGGCCCGGGATTGTTAATGATCTTGCCTTTGGTAGTCTAGAGTCTCTTCTCATATGCAAGTGCTTGTTTCTGTTGGACTTGCAGTTTTCAGTAGGATTTGATTGACTTCCTTTTCAAGTTGGATAATAATGCCTTTCTATTGTCTTGCAGATTGATATAAACCTGTCATTTCTCAACGGCTATGTACAACAGGCGATTGAGAAAGGGGCACAGCCATATATCCCTGAGAGTGAACGATCTGGTACGTTAAATATAAGCAACTTTAGAAACCAAGACCAGCATGAAGCTTCAATGCATGGTCTTAGGTTTGAGGCATATGAGCTTCCCAAACCATCAATACCATCAAGTGTTCCTCCAGTTTCCCTTGCATCGACTAACGAACTTGTTCCAGTACCTGAGCCTTCTTATCTTAGGGAGACCCAGCAAGTAGCATCACTGCCATCAGCCTCCAATACAGATCCATCGGAACTCAGGCTACGACTTGATGGGGTTCAAAAGAAGTGGGGTAGGCCTACTTATTCATCCTCTGAAACATCTACCTCCAGTTCTACTTCCCAGAAAACAGTAAATGGGGTATCAAAAGCAGACACAACAGGCACGGTGAACTCAAAAGCTCATGACACCCTGTACAATCCAAGGAAACCACAAGTTGAAATTTCTCCAGAGAAGCAGAAGCTTGCTGCATCTTTATTTGGGGGTTCATCAAAAGCTGATAAGAGGGGATCTACTACTACTGGCCATAAAGTCGGAAAGGCTAGCAGCCATGCTGTGGAAAAGCCTCAAACAACAAAAGCATCGGTTAATACTGCAGTGGAGAAGACAGTAGTTCAACCACCTCCAGACTTGCTTGATTTGGGTGAACCAACTGTGGTTAGCAGTCCACCATCAGTGGATCCATTTAAGCAATTGGAAGGGCTTCTTGAACCAAACCAAGTTACTTCAAGTGTGAATCATGGTACGGTAGGTGCTAATAAAGCACCAGATCTCATGGGCCTATATGCAGATACAGCTGGGAGTGGGCCTAGGGATGATGTCGATCCTTTATCTGGAATGACAAATTCTGCAAGCATAGGAATTACAAACACACAACCAACTCAATTTAGTAAGGGTCCAAATACTAAAGATTCATTGGAAAAGGATGCACTGGTGAGGCAGATGGGAGTCACACCATCTAGTCAGAATCCCAACTTGTTCAAAGATCTGCTGGGCTGAATTATCAAAACTGCAAACTTAAAATCTGTAAATGGTCAAGCTTAATGGCTTTGTGTTCCAGATTGGGCCTAATTCATATGCAATGGTGTTCGAGTTATGATGAAATGGGTCACAAGGAGAATGCAAACGTGCCAAGAATGGAGAGATTCGACCTTCTGTAGACGGTGTTATGATCAGGTACAGGGTTGTATTTGTGAGTGGACAGTTAATATAGGATTTTGTAGGAAAGAGGAACAATTAAGTTGATGTAAATGGGGTGGTGTCCCTTGGGAAATAAGTGAAAAGCTCGCTTACAGCCTTCCGTTATGGATTTTAGAGCATCCAAAGAGCAAGACGGACTTGAAGTTTGTTTGATTTTGCGCTGCTTGATGTTGAGGATTTCATATTGTTCAAATGCTGTATCACTGAATATTTTTACGAAATTTTCATTTATTTTCAATTTAATTGTCTTTCAAATGCAAATTTCATAATTTATATATTAATTTGTGTTTTTCTTGGTCTTTTTTTTTTTTTTTTTTAATCATAAATCTTATAAGATCTTATTTTTAGTTATGGATTAGTAAGACTTAATAATTAAGATATTGGCTCTTGTTTGTTTTTTAATGTAGAAATTCTAAACTCAAATATTAAGGGATGGAATTCATACCATTATAACCTTTCTCATACAAATATTAATTTTTATTATTATTTTTTAGATAGATCATTATTATTTGAAGATATATTAATTTTTATTTTAAGATTTAATATTTTATTTATATAAATAAAAAATATTTAATTGAAAAAAATTAAAAATAAAAAAACTTGAAGGAGAAGCCTTCACCTTCATCCACCGTTATTGGAGCAAGAGGAGGTCAATTACAACTGATGATAAAAGTCGGCCTCTATGTCGGAGGTCGCTAGCCTTAATCACCATAGTTTGCTAGTCAATAGTTGGCCTCCTCTTGAGGTTGCATCGACAGTTCATCAGTTGGTGTCTTGCATCGGTGATAAAGGCCATTGGCCTCCGACATGGAGGTTAGTAGCCTTAATTGTTGCAAATGGAGGAGGCCTCAATCAATAACTAGGGTCCTTAGTTTATTGGCTTGGAGTGAAACCGTTTGATTATCAAAACATGATTGCTCTTTAGATCTGACTATCTTACTGATTGAGTAAAGTTATTTACTCATTAATAACAATCCTTGGATTGATTATAAGAATGATTATTAAAAAATATTTAAGGGTTGTTGTTGATAATTGGCCTTAGCCAATTCGTATGTAACCAAACATTCTTCCCTTATATAAACAAATCGCTTCATTTATTGAAAAAAACATTAATTGATATCAGGAAACTGTTTTATGTATTTTATATATTCACAAAACACATAACCATAGAAAAACGCATACGAGCAAAACCTTTATAATATAAACTTTCATTGTAGAGTCAAAGACGAAGTGCGTCAAACGAAGAAACCTTGCAATTACATGAAAAGTAAATTGACTAACTTGAAAACATATCGACTTTATTTCTGCTCTCCCATATTTTTATTTAAGTATTCAATATACTCTAACTGATTCTCGAACTGCTCTTAGGCCTGATATAAAGCCCTAATACCATTAATATCATCCCTGTGCAAACCCTTGGTTACTCCAGGAGAGATGGAAGGATACATAATAGCTCCGAGAACTTGGCTGTGTCCTAGTCCAAGAAGGTGACCAATTTCATGCAATGCAACCGTTTCCAAGTCAAACGCACCGCGGGTTGCACCCACAGCCCATTGCTCGTCTGCATCATAGTGGAACCTCCCATTGGTGGGTGCAAATGCATGAGCTATGGTTCCACCTGCCCCGTCGAAGGGGTTCCCATCTCCATGCTCACCACTGCCAAATCCGATCGTGAGGTCAGCTGTTCTGGGATCTTCTACTCTTGAAAATGTGAATCGTGTGTTAGCTTGCCAAGTCCGAAATGCTCGTGCCACAGGCTCCATGGCATTACTCCTAGTCCCTAAAAGATAAACACAAGTGAATTGAAAGCAAGCCGATTTTATTAATCTTTATCTCTTCAATAAGAATCAAACAATCGCATCATTTTGATCAATGAAGTGAAACTATTGATAAAAGCTTCCATGATCTTTGATTATCTTGAAAATTAATAATATACGCCAATTCTATGAAAACATTGATTAAGACATTTATACTACAAATTATCAAGATGGTAGTAATTAAGAAATCAATCGTTAAACTCTACGTTACCTGAAAGAAATGCATAGGTTAAGTGTGTTTGGCGAAGTGGCCATCTTTGGCGTCTTGGGAAAAAGGAGTAGTGAGCAACCGTATGGAAAGGGCTGCGAGAGCCATTATTGTGATGGTGATTTTTCTCTCCAGATCTCATGAAGTTTGTGCCATTAATAATATCTGCAACTCCACACCGGGGCATTGCCATTTTAGACAATGTTTTCTTGTCCAAAACTCCAGTGGAGTTCTCGTGGAAATTGAGCTGGTAAGTTTTGATGGCTGACTCCAACAATTCATCAAAGTCATCATCGTTTTCGTGCTCTCGGTTCTTGGATTTCTTATAATCCAAGTAACCAAATTGTTCGAGGTATTTCTTCAGCTGAAGGATGCCTTTCACCTTGTCACCTTTATGACATCCTTGAAGATGTTTCAGGAACTCAACCGGGGATTTCTTTTTAGTCCCTGCTGAGACTGACTGAGCAGAGAGGAGAGAGAGGAGAACAAGGAGAGCCAAAGAGAAGAGAGAAAAAGATTTGGACGCCATTGTTGTTATTTCTCGAGCAGAGAATATTAATTAGATTTGAGTTTGGTTGTGAATTGTAGTTGATATTGTGATGGGTATTTATAGTGTTCTTGTGAGTAATGTGAAAAGGATGTGATTTTCTTATAAGTTGAACTACTTCACTTGCGCGCGCGCACACACATATATATATATATATATATATGAGGTTTTGTTAGTGTTTTTACGTCGAGGAATGGACTTTGTTTTCCACATATAAAAACGACTACTTAATTAATTGAATAACAATTTGCAAAATTTATGTAGCTGGGCTATTGGCACCGTTAGTAAACGCCACAGCCCCCATGCCTTACGACTTGAGTTTTATACTCAATAAAAACATTTTTTCTTACCACTTCATGTGGGTAGATCTACCATCTTCGTGTGAGCCAATCCTTTCCGTATGAGAGCAACTTCTTAAGCCGCACCACCAATGTCCCATTCAGGTTAGTCTCGATAGTCCATTGGATCAATCCTAATAATCCAAAAAAAAAAAAAAAAAACTTGCAAAATTTATTATGTAGGAATTAATTGTGTAATATAGAAAATAAAAATAAGATTTGTAATATTTTATTTTGAAACTAGACTTTAAATTTTAAAAGTTGAGGAAGTGATCTAAATTACGATATAATTTTACATCTAATTGATGTATCATGTGAGTTGTCAACATCTTATAAATCATGAGATAGTATAATAGATAGTTAAGATGATATTAACAACTTATATATATTGTCATTTGAACAAAAAAATTTAAGAAATCTAGTATTAATCTTTATAGATTTAGAAACAATATTTAATTAATTAAGAGTAACATCTTGGAAATTTTATAGGAATTAATTTTGTAATTAATATAGAAAATATGAAATTAGAAAAGTATATAATTTTAAGAATTTATGATGTAATTAGTAACACATTTTGAAAATACTTTAATAAGAACAAGATCAACAATGAAAATTCATTTTAGTCTGTGTTGAAACATTAGACACACAACATTTTAATATATAAATATATATATATATATATATATATTTGAAACTTAGCTTGTTTTATGAATCCTACTTTGGAAACAGCTTTATAAAGATATGAATGATCAAATCATGATTGGTGTTGATATTTTTACAGTTGCTGCTTCATTTGTCATGAAAAATTAGGATAAATTTTATGAAATATAGCATTACTGCTCTTTATATAAATAAATAACAGAAGATCTTAATTGTTTTTCATAACCCTCGTTTGATAAACATTGCAATTAATTTGGCCATTTTTCTGGTTATTTCATTACCTTTCTGTAAATGAATTTGAAATGTAGCGGTTTTCTTTTTTTTCTTCTTTTTTTTTTCCCCGTCATATACGTAATTTCTTAATTTTTTTTATCTATAAATAGGAAAGAAATGGAAACGACTACAAGAACCAATAACCTTAAAGTCTACCGTACCCTTGAAGACCAAAAAGAAATTAGCAGCATCAGAGAACGTTCCTAATTGGAATATATTTATATTTTAATTATCAAAGGAAGACCCCGGTCAAAGTAAAAGCAATGATCAATATTTGATTATTATAATTATGTTTTAATTCTATAATTTATACTATAATTGTATCTAAAATAATTATGATAATATTATATAGTAATTAAATCATTAAGATATAAATACTAGCTCAAAATTGCATGCTTATATACTCTAGTTAAGTTGGTTGTTTGCTCCATATTTCTAAAAATCTCGAGTTCTATTTTATATATCAAAATATCAAACGTACCAAAAAAATTGGTCAAAATTCAACACAAAGAAACACAAAATTTGACTTTTAATTTGTTGGGTCTGGTTACCAATGGAAGACTCCTATCGTGCAGGTAGGGTAAGCTCGTTATATTGTCTTCTTGACTTTACATGTCTGAGGTTAGTTTCGTAACATTAATAATAAGATAATTGACTCAAATTCTACTCGCAAAGACAAAAGTTCTGGTAACAGAGTCAAAGTCATTTGTGAATAGTCAAACCGACTATTTAATGATCAGTTGATTTGATCAATAATCATTATTAATGTTCTTCACGACTAGCTACTGGTTCTTCGTTGATGGCGGAGTGATTGCCAAAAGATAAAAATTAAATACGTACTGCTGTTCTTCTTTTAGAGCAAATCTATAAAATAAATAATGTCATGATCGGACCATACTAGTGGCATAGGAAAGCGAATGAGATACGACGGGTTCAATCTTATAGAAAGGGTTGCGACGGAGATATCTTTTGGTTAATTTTGGTGGTTTGTTTTTCAAGAGGAAAAGAGAGATTTACAATGAAGCTGACCAAGGTAGCAATATGAAGATGATACTAGTTAGCATATCCATGTTCATGGATCAAGATGAGTCCAATTAATAATGATCGTAAATGCAAAGTACTCTTGCCTTCTATAGAATTTCAAATAATAATAAATAAGCGAAAATAGTCACACTTGTGGTAATAATACTAACTTAATAATTTTAGATTTTTGATAGCACTAAAATATCTGCGCTATTCAAAATCTTTTTCGTCATCTTTTCTTTTTCTTCCTTCTCTCACCATTTCTCTTTTCTCTTTATCTCACCATTTTTCTCTCTTGCTCTCACCCTTTTTCATCATCCGATTTTGACATTCTTTGACAAAAACTTGATATCAAAAAATAAATAATAAAAATGGATAATCTCAATTTCCTTTATATTGTTTGACGTAATCGCTAATTATCCTATGTGATTTATAGAATTTCCATTTTAACCTTACGTGATTTTACATGCATAATGATGAAAAAGATTAATGGGTTTTTCAGATATTTTTTTAAACTACAAAGGGTTTTCTAGATATTTTCTTAAACTACATGAGATATTTTGTCTATTTAATCAAATGGTAGAAGAATTTATAGCGATTTTTCAAATTAGTGGTGGATTTGACTATTACAACAAGTTATAGGGGGGAAAATAGGATTATCTCTAATAAAAACATAACCTAAAACCATAAGAAAACTCGAAAACCAAAAAAAAAGGTAGGTTTATAGTATAGAATTTTGTCTCCTCCATCACTTACTAAATTCCTTTCTATGACTTAAAGGCCCCTTTTTCCTAGAAATGTTCATATTGTAATTTTATTTTATGTCAATCTCTTTTGGTTTTCCATTTGATTTCATTTTTCTTTTATTTTGTTTTTTTATATTAAAGTTGATTTGTCATTTGCAACCTAGTGAGTTTAACAAAGAGAAGAAATTCAAGATGTGAATATAAAAGAGAAGAAAAGTCTCAAGAAGGGAGAAGGAGAGAGAAGAAATCAAAAAAGGAAGAAAAGAGAGAGAAAAGGAATTTGTTGGTCCAAAAGGACCAAAACACAAGTTGCAAGGCTATTTTTGTCTTCAGGTTCTATAAAACCTAATATTATTAAGTTGTTACCAATTCCACAAATTAAAGCTCTAAAGGTGCAAGATATTTAAGGAGCCCTAATAATAACAATACTAAAATCCATTTCGAACATTCTAAACAGAAAAATTCAAAACCATTGGTTGCGTAATGTTGTGTAACTAGTTCTATAGTTCCATAAGGTAACTACAGAATTAGTTCTATGATGTTATACAACTAATGATCTTGAACTTTTCTTGTCCAACAATTTCAAGACTATTGAAGATGAGGAACTCACATCACTAGGCCAATCTCTACACAATCATATTCTTTGTGATTATGATAATCAATTCATTGCGATTTGATTTGTCCAATTTTCTTCATACTATATTTGCTCTTTCAAGAAATTATTTTCATTTTCTTTTAGATGATCATTATAAAATGGACGCAATTCGTGATCTCATCACAATATAGGAAACAACTAAAAGCAAGATATTATAGTATTACACAAGCAGAGAAGTACATTTGATTTCTCTCCGCCATCGATCTTTTCGATCCCCTACATTTATTTAAGTACATGCAATTTATTTTCAGTACGTATTTATTGTTTTATCACATTATTATATCGATAGCTTCCAGCTATATATGTCATTTGTTAATGGTCCTCAAGCTCTATACAGAGCTCTAATACCATTAATATCATCTGAATGCAATCCTTTAGTCACTCCACTAGAGATGGAAGGATACATGATAGCTCTTTCAACTTGGCTATGCCCTAGTCCAATAAGGTGACCAATTTCATGCAATGCAACAGTTTCCATGTCAAATGAATTGGGGGATGCACCCACGGACCATTGCTCATCTGCATCATAATGGAACCTCCCATCGGTTGGTGCAAATGCATGAGCTAGGACTCGACCCGGCCCATCGAACGGGTACCCATCTCCATGATCACCACTGCCAAAACCGATCTTGATGTGGGAATTTGTGGAATCTTC
Organism: Nephelium lappaceum; assembly: GCA_021234005.1. Taxonomy (NCBI): domain Eukaryota; kingdom Viridiplantae; phylum Streptophyta; class Magnoliopsida; order Sapindales; family Sapindaceae; genus Nephelium; species Nephelium lappaceum. The sequence continues at coordinate 271,098 of CM038011.1, forward strand.
TACTCTCGAGAATGAAAATCGTGTGTTGGCTTGCCATGTTTGAAAAGCTCGTGCCACAGGCTCCATTGCATCGGCCCTAGTTCCTATCAGAAAATTGCGTAGGTGAATTGTTAGAATGTTTTATCGAATGCGTATATTGATATTAATTAAAAAGATTGACGTTGTTTTAATATATAATACTAACGGTATTGATCAAAACTTCAATGGTCTTTGATTAATTTGAAAATTTATCTAGAATCATCAATACCATGAAAACCTTAATTAATTAAGACCTTTATATTAATCAAGAGGACCTTTACACTATCATTCATCAAATTCTAGTAGACTAACTCATGCTAACTAGATAAATTTTATATTACCTGGAAGGAATGCGTAGGTTAAACGTGTCAGAGAAAGTGGCCATCTTTGACGTCTTGGGAAAAATGAATATTGAGCAACTGTTGGGAAAGGGCCATGGTGATCGTAGGTTTTCTTGTCGTACATCATCGAGTTAGTGCCACTAAAGATGTCAGCGACTCCACACCGAGGCATTGCCATTTTTGTCAATGTTATCTTGTCCAAAACTCCAGTGGAGTTCACACGGAAATTGAGCTGGTAAGTTTTGACATTTTTGTCAATGTTATCTTGTCCAAAACTCCAGTGGAGTTCACACGGAAATTGAGCTGGTAAGTTTTGACAGCAGACTCCAACAATTCATCAAATTCATCATCGTTTTCGTGGGCTTGGTTATGATATTTCTTGTAATCCAAGTAACCAAATCTTTTGAGGTATTTCTTGAGCTCAAGAATGCCTTTAACCTTGTCCCCCTTTTGACATCCTTTAATCTGTTTCAAGAACTCCAGTGAGTACTGCTTTTTAGAAACTGCTAAGACTGATTGAGCAGAGATGAGAGACAGGAGGACAAGGAGGCCCAAGGAGAAGAGCAAAATAGATCTGGAAGCCATAGTTAATTGTAGTAGCAGAGAATACTACAAGTCGTTGATTTGGCTGTGACTTGTGTTCCACACTTAGATGGGAATTTATAGTGTTCCTGCAGGGACTGTGAAATGGCTGATTTGTCTTATAGTTGAGTGAGTGGTGCAGTACCTAATGATTTTGCCATAAATTCTTCATGTTCCATTATCATATGCATTATTAAACTTTATCTATGTGCATAAGTCTTATGACATAGAAGAATTGACACGAATGGACCCCAGTATTCAACATGCATAAACATCGATTTATTTACTTGCAAAATTGTTTCCAAAGAATTAGTTCTGTAATATATATAAAAATAAGAAATTATATTTGTATTTTAAACAATCGAGAAATCATTTAGTTTATAATTTGAAAGTAGTTTTACAAGAACAACTGGCATTTGAGAAAACTTAAGAAAAGACAAACAACTTTATTTATACAATTCCAATAGAGGGTATTAGTAGGAAATTTATTTTTTAAATTTTCAAACCATAATTTGCGTGGACTATTGAATTTAAACCTCGTGTTCAATATCAACTACATTGGATATGCAGATCCTACGTAATAGCAAAGCCCAAAAGGTTTCTATTTATAGAACCAATAATAATAATGATATCTCTTTTAAAAAATAATAATCATAATAAAAACTTCGACAATGACAGCCAACAACCCATAAATTCAACTCCTAAAGGACTAAGAAGAATCAAACTGCAATATCTAAGAATTTTCGTAAATTGCAATTTACTGAGTTGATACTTGTTAGTAACAAAGGAAGACCACTAGGCTTAAGGCTGATCATTTCATATTTAGTTATTGACAACCCATTATAGATGTATATTGATAATGAGCAACACTATATAGCTTAAAAAATTTATTAAAATTTATATCAAAATAATATGATATATTAGTTGTCAATACTGTGCAAAATATTATATATGATGATTGATATATTATTTACAACCCAAATGTCAAATATTTGGGCATGAATTTGGATAAATTTTTTATGCTATCTAGCATTACTAGTTGATATACTAAGCATCCCAACTTGTGTTGTATAATTTAATATTTAATTAGATAATATTGTAATTGAAATATATTAATACGTTACTTCCTCACCTAAGAGGTTGTGTAACTTCTCATCTAGGGATTTAAATCCAGTCATGCATATTTACAAGTATATTTATACGAGTAGTAGATTTTCATCTAATGTAAGTAGAAATTGATATCAACAAATTCCAGTAACCCGTTGATCTATACTATATATGTCAGTTTTTAAAAACAAATAATTGAAATTTATTAATAATGACATAACAAAAATACAAGTTCACATATAAGTTAGCAGTTGAGAAGTTAGTGAATATGATAATAATCAACATAAATATATACATATATATTCAATTGGTTTTTCATTTAAGTTCATAATAATAATCAATTTTTTCACTAATTGACACCTAAAACAAATTAATAAATTGAAAACAAACAACAATGACAAATTTCAATTTAAACTTAACAACAGAAAGCCATTAGGATTGACGATGCGCGGTCCTCTTCAATCGTTACAGTCATACATCGTCGTCATTATCGTCATCACTTGTCCATTGTTATGTTATCCTTTTCTCTCTCTCTCTCTATCTCTCTTTCTTTTCTACTATTGTTGCTCTACCTAGAAAAGTCATTAAAAAATGTGAGTACTGTTGGGGTTTCTACCCTACGAGCTAGTAATATTTTAAACGGTTTTATGAATTTTTAAAAAAGTATTCATTTCATTCAATCTATATATTTTTGCAAAAATTGTATATATCATGAGAAACATCCTTGATTACTGATGTAATAATTAAGTGTATAAGTGTTATATACAGGTGAATTTAGTTTGAGATAAGTAATCTAAAGAGTCTGTAGAAAACAAACGAAACTGGGTACTTTATTTGTGGTAAATCTACAGCTGCGGTCCATTTTATATTTGATACGACAATCTTATCCAAAACTATTCATGTGGTGACATGGAAATGGAAGCACCTTATATAATAAAGACTATATAGGACTGGACCACGATAAACATAAGTCTCTAAATAATATCCGTTAAACTTAGAGATTCATATTTATTAACTAGATGATCATATATGAATTGATCTTAATTCTGAGTGTATTATGAACTTCTGCTTGTTAAGTTATTTCCTTTGACTTACATGAGTGAGATCAGTGTAGATACTTGATCCATAACTGTATACTTTAGGGATATGATTTAATAAGTAGCTGGGAACATTTAATACAATAGTGAAATCCACTCAACTTTCTTAGTTCATATGATTTAGTAAGGAATTTTAATTAGTTCTTGCTAGAAGTAGAAAAGTAGTTCCCTTAAAGGTTGATTCAGGTCTTGAACAATAAGAGCACTCAACTTTCTATTCATATGTAAACAAAAAGATAAATTCATAAGTTGTTATGAATATATTGTTTATTAGAGAATTAATGGTACTTAAAGATCAAGAAATAATTAGAGAGGTAAAACGGATATTTAACCTAGCTCTAATTATGAACTATTTGTGGATGGTCAAATCATATGTAGTGATTAAATCAATGGATATTGAAAAATTTCAAATTGTATAAAAAACATCTATAGTTTTGAGAGTGCGATCTTAGGTTTTTAGTGGAGTAACTCTAAGATTAATAATAGTGAATTATTTAATTAAAGAGTTTAATTAATAATTTCGATATTATTGGAGCTCAAAACTGTAGGTCCATCGAGTCCCCTTAATAACTCATTTCACTATAAGAAACGTGTATATAGAATATTGTAATTGGACCGTCCAATTATAGGTGTTACAAAAGTAAAAAAAAAAAATTGTGTTCACTTGGTATTTGAATAATATTGATTATTCAAATTATTTAATTATTAATTATGAATTAATAATTATTTAATTAATTTTATAAGAGGTCTTGAATCCGATTCTTAGTGACTTTGGTATAAATTAATTATGAATTAATTTATTAAAAGTTACAAATTCTATTTCAAAATATAACATGAATTAATTTTAAATTAATTATGTTATATGGGGCAAAAGTTTAATTAGAATAAAATTATGGTCAATATTAATATTGATTAATTAAAACCCTAATTGTTTGTCTATATAAAAGAAATAGCTTCTTTTCTCAAAATAAGAGTTTTGGTTGTTGTATATGTTTTTGAGAAACAATAAAAGAAAAAGTTTTTTTTTTACAATAAATACAAAGAACAAGAATTTGTGTCTTTGTTCTTTGTATAACCAAAAATCAAACACTCACCTCTTGTAAGTATTGATTTAATTTGATTTTTTTTTTAGAAAGAAATCAAAAAGTAAGTGAGTCACAATTCTATATAATTGTGCTCACTTACTTGTTTCTTGATTTAGAGATATATCAAGAAAGGTAAGGTGGTGAGCAATCCACAGAGATCAATACAGAAGGTAAAAATCTGATTTTTATTTTCTTATATTATTTTATTTAATTGTTTTATGAATCCTGAGTTATTGAGTTTTCTAAAAAGTTTTGAAACTCAATGTTCCGCAAAATTCTTAATTTTATGAAAAACAAATTGTTGATTTTGTTTTTTTTAGCTAGCAAGTACATCGTCATCGTCGCTAGCATCATTATCATGTTGGTGGTTATCGTCACCATCATCATCATTGCTCATCAATGGTTGTCTTCTCCTTCTCCTTCTCTTTTCACCCTAAAAATTGACTTTTACATTAAGGAATTTTTGTGTTAAACCCATAATATGTGACATAAAAATAAAAATTATTTGTTCAGTGATATTTTTACAATAAGCGCTGCTATTACTCCCATTAACAAAAACATCTCTATAAAATTTCAAATTTTTAAGATCTATTTTTCTTTTTTGAGATGTATTTTTCTTTGTTTAGGAACGATTATCTTTATGCGAGATATATTTCCTTTGTTGGAACCTATTGTATTAATGAATGTCCACTAGAATAATAGATCTCGAATTCAAGAAAATAGGTCTGAAATTTAGGAAAATAAATAAGAAATCGGGAATAAAGGTTCTGAATTAAAAATAGCTTCTACATTAGGAAAAATTGATCTTGAATTTAGGAAAATTGGTCCTAAATTAAAAAATAAATAGATCATGAATCCTTTAAAAATAGGTCTTGAATTCACAAAAATAGGTCATGAATTTGAAATAATTCAATCTATTTATTAGATTCAATATAAATGACCTATTTGTCAGGTTCAATATAAACGAACTATTCATCTAGGGCCCAAACCATGGCCACTGTTTTGGAACCCTACCCATGTCAATCCCTCTTTCCCATTTAAAAGACACGAATATGATAACCTCAATTTCATCATTCGAATTAATCAATCCGTTTCATAAACCGATCGCTAGGTTTTTTGGTTGTCTTCTACCTTTCTTTTTCCCCCTTCTCTCAATCTTTGTTGGTTGTACAGTTTTCGTTTCCCTTTTATGTAAGGGCATGTTTGTCCGTCAATATGAAATATGTGATATATGAACTCATACTATTGATCATGTGTCATTTTCCAAATCCACTCTATAAAGAGTGCCAGTTAAAAAAAAAAAAAAAAAGAAGACTTCAAAAGTTATTGTGTATGACCCAAAATTCCACACAAAGAAACAACTTAAAATGGCCTGATATTCTTCCTCATAATGCAAGGAATAATTATAAGTAGCAGAATTCAAAGAACCAATCGTTAAGAAAATTCATGAATCGGAATCATTGGTCACCTCCACAATAGATGAGGGATCTTCCCACGATTGGTTTTTTGTGATCAAGATGAAACTCGAGAATCCCATCACAAATTTAGAAAAGGAAATGCACAACTAACTCAGCAAAGAATTATTTGTGATAAGTCATCTCTTAACTATACATGCGATTGGATATTACTTAAACATTACAAAAGGCTTGGCCCAATTTCCACACAAAAATTGAAGGAATTAATCTTAATCTATATGTTATAAACGAGATAACAAAATTATTAATAATTTTGTTTTGATATCATCTATAGTGAACATCACTTGAGTCTGGATTATTATCAAATTGAATAAAGATTTTTTTATCTTCAAGTTACATTAAACAATAATGTGATAATTGATGTTTTTTTTTTAAAAAAAAAAATTAATTGATGTTTGTTAAAAGTAAAATAATAAAAGTATACAAATTGAGAGTACTAGTATTACTGATTTATTTATATATGATAGTATATTCTCGCGCGTGCCTAATCAATAATAATTAGGTATACACTATATAGTCCGAAATTCCACAAGAAGATATAAAATGGCTTAAAATTCTTCCGAAAGTATGCAACAATTCAGTGGAAGAATTCAAAAAACCAATAACTGAGAAAATTCTAAGTGGACGAATTCAAATAACCAATAACTGGGAAAATTCGTAATTTTGAATGATTTTGTTACAGTGGACTCCTAATGCGCGTGCAGGAAAATTGAGTTTATTTATTTATTTTTTAATATTTCACTATAATGCGCCTTCTTAATCTTGACTATATGCGTATGAGTATCATGAAGGAACAAAGTCATTTCTCTGCAATTGTTTGGCTGGGACATTGTGCTTTTTTCTACACTTTTTGACTGTAAAAATTATGTATTTATATTTTATAATACATTTAATTATAAAATACAATGGTATGTGAGTTATCAATATCACGTAAATAATGAAATGATGTAATAATTAATGTAATATTCACAATTCACATTATATATTATTTGATTAAAATTTTTGGAGAATATAACATTACTCTTATTTATAACTGCATTGAGAATACATATATATATATATTTAGAACATTAAAAATATTTGAATAATTAAAATTGCTTTTCATATTATTCTTTGTTATACAATAGATAATTAATTAGTCCCATGCTTACTTGTTGATTGATTTGAATCATCATATCTTTACAAATTAAATTGCCCTTCTTTGTAATTTCATTTTTCAAGAAACTGACAAATGATAGGTTTGAGATTTATTAGAATTTATCGAAATCAATTATTAGTTGCATGGTACAAATACTTATTCCTATAACCAAGCGTAATCTACTTCCACAAAAAAAAAGAAAAACTCTCCAATACATATTTGTAAAATGTGCATGTTGAAACTTAAACCATCACCATTAGGGTAGATGGGGAGGCATATAACCACTTGAGCTATAAGGTATGTGCATATAACCATTATTGACAATAACATACTTTTACTAAAAATAAAAGTGGAAATTACCAGAAATACACATTTTGAAAGGTAATTTTTGTTTTTACCGACTATTTAAAAAAAAAAAATTAACCCCTCAAACAAGTTAATTTCATCATATACCCAAATTACCCATAATGTCCCTGTATATATTTACCCATAATCCCTTAACTTTCTAAATATTAAAAAAAACCAATTTATGGTGGTTCTAATCACTGAAATGACAGAGCTAGCAATTGATGATTTTCTCTTCTCAAACTGGTAAAAACCTCAAAGCCTATAACTTGTAGTAGTTAATCACTTAGGCTAGAGCCATTCCTTACAAATTGATGCCTGCATTGGCTTCTGCTCCTATAAACAAGTATTTGGACTTTAAAAATCCATACGAATTGAATGCTTAAGGTGGATGAACGAGTGTAATTACGGTGAACACTCGAATCAATACGAATTGAATGCTTAAGGTGAATGAACGAGTGTAATTACGGTGAAATAACAAGACAATAATGATGTAAGAAAATAAACAAGAGGATCAGAGAATTTTTATTTATTTATGGAGGGGAATGATGTATTTTAGCAGTCTCCGTTAAGATTTATGGGATTGCCTAGGGCTGACAGAGCCATTTCAATTTGCATCAAAATTCTCGTTGGTGAACGGCTAAGAAGAGAGAATTACTGTTGGCGACGACAATGATGATGGGAGAAGACGAACGGTTTTCAAGAGAGAAGAATGGTCGGCGACGGGTTTTGAGCATTTAAAAGTGAGTTTTAATTTTTTTAGGTTGGGTTGTTGTGGATGGTGATTGATTTTTACATTTCTGAGTTTTTCCAACCTGCACAAGTCTCTAATCCTGCCGCCATTCCTTCCTGTATGGATAAGAGGAAGGCCATTGCCTCCTTAGGCGAGGCTCCTCCTTTTTCCGACGTCCCCTTTGGTCTATGGTCCGCAACTCTCTACAAATCTTGTAACTCAACTTTTGTTTGTTTGGACCTTATAAACAGTTTTGCAGTCTTGATAAGAAACTCTTTCTACAAGTCCACTGCTTGGGCCGTAGAGATGCTTTCTGGGACCAGCTGATGTCGTCTATGGTCCGCAACTCTCTACAAATCTTGTAACTCAACTTTTCTCTTTTATTTCTTCTTTTTATTTTTTATTTTTTTACGTACTTCTTTTATTCTTGAGCAGCTCATTCTCTTCATCTTGGAAACTTAGGAGTAGTACTACAGGGTGGATTGATTAAAAAGCTAATTTAATTAACCCCCCAAAGACACACACACTTTTGATGTTCTGAATGCAAGTCACACACATACACACACTTACTTTTGGTGTTGTGAATGCAGGTCTCTCTCACACACACTTACTTTTGATGTTGTGAATGCAAGTGGAAAGGAAAATACAAAACTCATTTGATCTAACAATTTTTTCTTTTTTTTCTTTTTTTTAAAAAAATGATAAATAATCGAGTCAAGTTGATTTAAATTATCTTTTCATAAAATCAAATGGGGCAAATGTAATCATTACCCTAAAATCAAATGGGGCTAATTAAAACAAGTCCTTCATTGTCTTCACAAATTTTTCGCTGTTTTAATTATAGTCATGTCATCAACCAGTCCTTACAATTTAAATAATGGACATTTTGAAATGTCACGATCTGACAAGATTAACTAAATTCAGAAGAAATAGAAGCAAATCATTACAAAACTACATATATTGATTTTCTCCTCTCTATCTTATTTTCCTTCTCACCATATAACACAAGCAAAATTAAAACGTAACACTCCTACGAAAATAAAAAACCTTACCGACTATTCTAGCGAGTGTGCACATGATCCACTCCATTTATTTAATTAAACACGCAATATTTTCACTTATATTCAGACCTGATATAATGTCCTAATACCTTGAATATCATCATTATGCAAACCCTTAGTAGCTCCAGGATTTATGGTGGGATACATGATAGCTCCTTCAATTGGGCTATGATCTAGTCCTAGAAGATGACCAATTTCATGCAATGCGACAGTTTGCATGTCATACGAACCAGGAACTGCGCCCACAGCCCATCGCTCGTCTGCATCAAAATGGAGCCTTCCATCGGTTGGTGCATATGCATGAGCTAGGATTCGACCAGGTCCGTCGAATGGGTTGCTATCTCCATGTTCCCCACTGCCAAAACCTATCTTGATGTTAGCGTTTGTGTAATCTTCTACTCGTGAGAATGTGAAGTGCGTGTTTGCTTGCCATGTCTGAAAAGCTCGTGCCACAGGTTCCATTGCATCACCTCTTGTCCCTACAAGTAAAATACGTAGTTTGTTAATAAAATTTATAATTGGATTTGTTTCCATCAAGTACTATAATTTTGTCCTAGAAAGTGGGGACAACTTGTCTTTTTTCCACGAGTCTCACTGTAATGGAGGAGAGACGTAGAACTAACTTAATGAAGAGAATATACTTGAATTTATAGTATATAAATGATTCAACACCAATGTTTAGAGCTGATATGCAAATATTGATTTATATTTTCATATTTCTATATTACCATATCTATGCAACATATTACCTGGAAAAAATGCATAGGTTAAATGTGTTTGGGAACTCGGCCATTTCGGACTTCTTGGGAAAAAAACGAAGTGAGAAACTGTGTGAAAAGGGCTGCCAGAGCCATTGTGATGGTGGGGTTTCTTGGTTGATTTCATCAAGTTTGTGCCATTAATAACATCTGCAACTCCACACCGAGGCATTGCCATTTTTGACAACGTTTGCCTGTCCAAAACTCCAGTGCAATTCATATGGAAATTGAGCTGGTAATTTCTGACAGCAGACTCCAACAATTCATCAAAATCATCATCGTTTTCGTGGTTTCGATTCTTGGAATGCTTATAATCCAAGTAACCAAACTGTTCAAGGTATTTCTTGAGCTGAAGGATGCCTTTCACCTTTTCGCCCTTATGACATCCTTGAAGATGTTTAAGAAACTCAACTGGGGATTTTTTTTTAGTGCCTGCTGAGACTGAGTGTGCAAAGACAAGTGAGAGGAGAACAAAGAGGGCCAAGGAGAAAAGAGAAAAACTTTTGGATGCCATTGTTGTGAATTGTAGTAGCAGAGGGAATATTAAGATTTTGCTTGGTTATGAATTATAGTTCATGAGTTGATTTATACATCGTGAGGGATGTGTACAGAATGTGATTTGTCTTATAAGTTGAACGACTTCCTGTACAAAATTGTTTACATATTAAAATTGACCCAAATTGACCTGTTTTCCACGTATAAAAACAACGACTTCATTAACTAAGATTAACAAGATGCAAATTTATTATTTAAAAATTAATTTATAAACTATAGATAGAAAATAAATTATTATAATATTTATTGAGGAATCACTTTTCCACGTTAGGAAACAATCATTAAACTAAACTATTAACAATAATTTTGCTGTGAACGGTATGTGTATCTCTTTGAGAAGCTGCTTTCGATTTTCCTCTGCTCCAAACTTGAACAATGAGTTATGGACGAGTTGGCAGAGAATGGACATATAAATATGAAAATCACATGTGAAAAGAAAGAAAAGAGTCCGGTGGTTTAATTTTCCAAAGTAGCACACTTGAGATTCTTTTTCTAACTACTTCAAAGATAATTTTCACCATGTTCATATATCTTTCTGTCTCATCAATCAGCATTATTGCCATTGTAATTACAAAAGCAAATAGAGCTTCACTTGTTTAATATTTTCTAGAATTGACTTGGAGTCGTGTTATATAATATCTATACAGCTCCTTTGTCCCATCGCTTGCTTGGAAAATTCGTGTAAATTGCATCCGGATTATTTTCTGTAATATCTGGCAACGCGCAATCCTTTTACTTTTTGATGGGGAAAATGTATTTTAAGTGAAAAACTTATTGTAAGGTTTTTTTAAGTTCTTTTTTTTAAAAAAAAAAAAATTAATATTTTTTTATCATCTTTTGTTCGAATTTAATCTTGATACATTTTCTTCCCTTGCTTTTTGATCTTTCATTTGAGTATTGACAATATTAATGAGACATTTGTGTCGTTTTTGATGAGGATGATCTCTGAGAAGACAGGAAGACCTCCACAAAAAGTAAAGATACAAAGAAATAATTTAGATGTGGATGTCCCTGTCTTCGAACAAATCAATATAAATTGGTGCTCAGGCCTGTTACATGAACATTATAATAATCATATCTGGACAGAATTGAAAAGCTTTTGGTCACTGGACGAAGAAATTAAGAAAATAATTCGAATTAAAAAAAAAATTAATTAAAACTGATTGAATTGATTTTGAACTTTGCTAAGATATTGAATATTTAATGGATTAATCTTCTATGGAACGCTGAGTTGTTGTTTCGTACTAATATTGGTGTATCATTCCATTAGGCAACCCAAAGTTCCTTTGCATTCACCAGACCAGTTTCTTGCCAAGGGGTGACCCTTGAGCTCCTTTGCGTCCACCTGATATGTTTCTCACCAGAAGGCACTTAAACTTTATCCAGCTCTAACTCACCCATTATCAACCCCTTACCAATGTTTTATTGATTATTTTCTTCTCCAAACAACCTTTAGTTCCATACATTCTAGAAGAGCTTCCCATGCTCTCCTTCTATCATTACTATGGGTGAAAATTTGTATTAACAAGGGGTGAAGGTAAAAAGAAAACTTATTTGGAGGCAATGTATTAAACTATAATATTCAGGAGGGACCCAAGTAAAAATGTTATAAAATTGAGTGCTGCATATAATACATAATTTGTTGTGTTGTTTTTTTTTTTTTTTTTTTTTTTGAGCTGGCCTGTGCCATTGTTAGCCTCTGTAGTCAGGCCTCTGACTCCATTTCTGTTTGTACATTACAAGGAAGAAGAAAGTGTTGTCTGTTATTGAGTGATAATATTTACACCCTCGAAAAATTGTATGTGCACCCCTTTTATACATGCACTCCATTAAAATTTTTAAAATATTACATCTTTATAAGAATACCTCACATATTATCAATATATTCTTTCTTTTAATTTTGATAAATATTATGAAAATAATAATATATAATTAAAATAAAAACAGATATGGGAAAACACACCTCCTTAGTCCTTACCTTAATTTTAACTTTATTTAGGTTAATTATCATTAGTTTTTTAAACAAAAAAAATTATAGAATCCATTCGATGTTTTTAATTTTAAACGAGCATGCCTCTGCTTCTTTTGTCTCCTGTCTCGAATTGACTTCATTCCACCTCTGGTAATGTTATCTCTGTTTTTCTCAATTGGTGCTGCTCATTGTATGCCTGCTAATCTCTTGATAAATAGATGTTATAGAATATCTAAAAAACGATTATAATGTTAACATTAAAATAATACGATTTATATATAAAGTAATTGTTAAATATAGTTAACTTAATTTTTTATAATGTTATTTAAGGATAATATTGAAACTTTTAAAAAATTAATGATTTGGTGTGTAGATACAATTTTGAAGGAGTGCAAATATCGCTACTCTTGTCTGTTTTACACATGGACCTTGACGTTGTTTTTCGTTACTGCTTTGATGGCCCCATTTTGTCTATGGGCCCCATACTTGGCGTTTGTTAAAATACTGATGAATATTATATTGGGCCAACTAAAATGTTTAATTCATCAGAACTATGAAATCAATAAAAACTGGTTGAATTTGTATTGGATTCCCTTCTACATATAAACAATGGATTGATCATGAAGAGCAATACCACTTAATGCATAAATTTTAGCCGAAACTTATTTCGAACAAGTCCTCTGGTAGACTTTTTGTAACATAAATATTGAAATGATGTGATAAATTATGTTAAAAAATATAGATGTTTCAATAATTTATTTTATATTAATCTCTTATACCTTAATTAGTTGATTTTTACTTTCAAATTTATCTATAAACTTTCACTGTGCTCATGATGTTTAGTTGACCCACAAGTCAATATACACATAATTTAGTTTAAGTTTGTCTTTGTTTGTTTCAAAAAAAAAAAAAAAAAAAAAGAAAAAAGAAAGTTTGTCTTTCGTTTTAATTGATCCGCAAGTCAATATGCACAGAACCTAGTTTAAGTTTATTTCCCTCAACCCTTGCGAATATTTCAATGGGACAGGCTTATAATGAGATTCTCCACTCAAAAAACTATACAGAACAAAATAACATATAATTGATTGAATATGCCATCTTGAGATTAAGTAATATATGATTGATACAAGGTGTGATCCTAAAACTTCCCCTTTTGGTTTGGCCATTTAATATTCGCAATACGAAACTTAGCATTGCATAAATTATGATAAGTTTTCCTGTGTAAACAGGAGCCGTAAGCAGAGGATGGTTGATTATTGACTGCTAAATTGTGCTTGTCGGTTCAATGCAGCCACTTATTTGGCCGAAACTTATAAGAAGTTCGAATATTCGACAGAAAGAAAATTATTTTGTTTCCTTGTGAGATTCCTGCTGTGACATTTACATACATGTCATTGGAAGCACAAATTAACGCTCGCATTAGAAGTAGGAGATATGTGCGCTTAACTATCACCTCATCAATTATATGTGTACATCTACTATATATGAACTATTAATTTTATCGTCATAATGCCTGTCTTGTTGTTTAAGTTCTGCAATGGAGATCTTATGTAAAGGAGTACTTGATATTAATGTCTTCCGGCTTAGAAACTTCTGAGAGACGTATTTCATTGTAGGTCGAGACTTCGGTTCGGAATGCAAGCATGCAAATGCTATAGCTGAAGCAAGAATAATGTCCTGCATAACCATTTCGTTCACAAGAGGCGCAGGCCGTTTGTCTAATATATCAATTAGCATTATATTTTCATCAAGTGATGATGATGATGATAAAAGCGAGAGGAATTCTCCAGGATGTCTTCCCATTAGTATCTCCAAAATCACAACTCCAAAGCTATAAACATCGCATTTTTCGGTTACAACCAAGATGTAGGCTAGTTCTACCACACAAAAGAAAAAAAAAAATTAAGAGATTTCTTAATTTGGAAATAAAAGTAGTTTTTTTTTTTTTTTTAAAAAAAAAAGAAATTGATAACATCCAACTATGTAGTCTACTTTTACAGCTATTTAATATACACATCATTAATCATTCTAAAAATTGAAAATAAATATGATGAAAGAACATGAGAAAAATGGATAAACTTATTTACCTGGAGCAATGTATCCACGAGTGCCTGCTAGTAAAGAAATGTTAGATGAGTCAGGATGTAGAAATTTAGCTGTGCCAAAGTCAGCAACAAATGCCTTCATTTCTTGGTTGAGTAGAATGTTATTGCTCGATACATCACGATGAACTATGGATGGTGTGCAACTATGATGCAAATATGACAAAGCATCTGCCACACTCTTGATAATGTTTACCCTTTTACTCCAATCCAACTTAGCAGCTTTGTTATGATAATGCAAAACACAAAATAAGCTTCCTCTCGTCATGTACTCGTATATCAAAAACATGTACTTTTTATGCAAACAAAACCCATAAAGCCTTACAATGTTTCGATGTCGTATTGTGGACAATACACGAGCCTCATTTTCAAAACTCTTCATGAAACTTGGCTCCTCAATTTCTGAACAGTGAAGCTTCTTCAAAGCAAAAACTTCACCACTAGGCACGCGTGCTTTGTATACGCTGCCATAACCTCCTGTTCCAATGCAATATTTAATATCAAAGTCCTCCGTCGCTTCAATTAGGTCCTCAAATACAATTCTACCATCATAATTCCAAATTGAGAACATATCTCCACTCTTGGTTCCTTTCGCATTGAGCTTAGTTTTCCTATCCTTACATTTTCTCACAAGAAAAAAGATTGCGAAAAACATTAAGGCAGTAAGTGTGCTGACTGGTACAAATATTGTAAAGAAGAGAAAAATTTTAGATGTTGTATCACGTGAGGCAGGAGGAAATACTAAGAACACCATGGTTCACGTTTTTTGGTTGATTCTGAGAAGTGCAGCAAATTTATGTTAATGTTAAATAGAACTATACGCATAGTATGTATTTTTTCCAGGCAGATGCAGAGTTGGAATTTTATGGAAACTAAGAGGAATAAATGCGATCTGACATTTTGTGAGAATTTCTGTGTAAGCTCAGTAGACCGACTCAATCAACGACCTATTCAAAAAGGCAGCGTGTAACGTGATTCTCACGAGTCAAGGTCTAGTGGCAATCTTCCAAAATCTGAAACCGATGTCCATAGAACGAAAAGAACCCGAACATATTGACTTGTAGACTTACACACGCCGAAGTGAAAGTCTTCTGTCCTCAAGATTATTTACATGATCGAAATCCATCGTGAAACATCAGACCGTGAAGCAATTGGAGTTTGGTGTTGGGTATTTCTATTCACATTATCCGTATTTATATAACATCCTAAATCCTACACATCACATGATTCTTATTGTAATACTACGACATTAAGTTATTAAAAAAATTTCAAATCTTAAATATTATGATAAAATCAATCCAGAATACAGTACCCAAATATGATATAAATCCAGTACTCTTAAAGTTTAGGTGCTTATATAATCACGAAACTTCAATGAACTTAGGTTCTTAAGGATGAAGTACACGTCAAGATAGGCAAGTTGAGATTTTTGACGTTCCGTACATGTGTGAGTATTTAAGTATTCGATTAATAATGTTAACAGTGCACAAAGACTGACAAAACCTGTGATTGAGATTTTGTTCTTGTACACACTACTGTACCGAAAAAAGCTGCTCCTCCATGATTCCTATTAATTATTATTGTTTATTTATTTTATGTTAACAACTGTTTCGTACCTACTTCTTTCCTTTCTTTTTATTGTTTATTATTTCTTTTTATTTTTTAACACTATTATTTAGCCTCCCTATTTTTAATATAATTAACACCATTTTTTTATTACATTTATTGTATCTAACTTTTTCACTCCTAATATTTTTTCTATTCCTAATTAATTAATTTTTTTCTTTTTAATCATATACATGTTCCTTCCTATATAGATATTATTTACTTATACTTTTCATGTGCTACAGAAATTCCATTGACAATTTCAATTTTACTCAATAACTTTATTAAATTACATGTCAGATAAGTTTCAAATAATACAATTTATTTTAAAAAATTCAAAAAAAATATAATAATAGAGTATAAAAATTTAATAAAAAAAAATGAAGAATTCACTAATTTATCTCATAAAAATATAAATACATTATTATATTGAAAAAAGTAAAGAATACAAATTTAGAATATATACAGACATGCATATAATTATAAAAAATTAAAAAGCAATACAATATATTAAATTTGTATTTTTAAAAATAAATATAATATTAATTTTTTTAACTATTTGAAGTAGGGCGCGTGCGCCAACTAGACCAACATTGGGTGCGCCCTTGATGGGTGGTGGAGTTTTTCGACCTAGTGGTGGGTTTTTCGAAGCCGTGCTTTGCTATTCCTTTAGGCAATGGCTTTGCTTTTGAAACAGAACTTGCCGCTACAATTGATGCGGTTAATAGAGCTTGGGATATGGGGTGGACTACTCTTTGGATTGAGAGTGACTCTAAATATGTTGTTAAGCTGGCTCGTATGAGAAGCTTGAAGGTCCCTTGGCGTTTGTTATCGGATTGGTCAAAATGTTTGCACCCATGTGTTTCGTGAAGGTAATGCTGTGGCTGATCGTCAATTGATTAGTACTACACCAATGATGTATCTCCTTGAGATGCTATAGTCAATTGATTAGTACTACACCAATAGATCCTCAACACTTATGTGCATGATTGGGTCTGGAGAGAAGAATACTGCGATTATAAAAGTGAAGGCCCGGATATATAGTGACTAATGATTTTGTTATGGAGTATAAATATAGGAGGTGATGTTGTTTATATTCTGATACAAAAATGAGGCCTTTCTGTAGAAACAGGGGAGAAGGCAGGGCTCTTCATTCTTGGAGCTGTTTATGTGAAGTTCGAAAGCAGACGGTTATGCTAGCAATATGGAAACAAATTTTTACTCACTTTCACTACATGAAATCCATCATTTATTATCATATACATCAAACTTGCATCCGTAATTAACTATTAATTTCATAACTAATACATTTTTTGGTTTCTAAGTTCTGCCACGGAAATTTCATGAAAAGGTTTTGAAATTCTTTTCTTGCGGGTAAGAAATTCTTGAGAGACACGTTCCATTGTAGGTCGAGACTTGGGTTCGGATTGCAAGCATTCAAAAGCAATGACTGAGGCAAGTATAATATCCCCCATGACCATCTGGTCTGCTGGAGCTGGAAGGCGTTGGTCTAAAATGTCCATCAGCATTACATTTTGATCAAAAGATGAAAGGAGTTGTCCCGGATGCCTTCCCATTAAAGTTTCCAGTGTCACCACTCCAAAGCTATACACGTCACATTTCTCAGTCACGACCATAGTATAGGCAAGTTCTAGGAGGAAAAAAAAAGAAAGTAATTAGAAATGAAAAAGTTCTTATAATTTCTCTTGTGTAAGTAATTTTAAGTGGACAATAGAAGCAAAGAATTGTGAGAAGGATAGTGTGCGTAGTTACCTGGAGCAATATATCCAGAAGTACCAGCTAGTACAGTTCTGTAGAAGGATTCAGAATTTAGAAGTCTAGCCAATCCAAAGTCACCAACAAAGGCATTTGATTCTGAGTTGAGTAAAACATTGTTGCTCGATATGTCACGATGAACTATGGACGGTGTGCAGTTATGATGCAAGTAAGACAAAGCATGCGCAACACCCTTGATAATATTCAGCCTCTTGATCCAGTCCAGCCCAGCAGCTTCATTGTCATTGCAGAGAACATAAGACAGGCTTCCTCTCTCCAGATACTCGTAAATCAAGAACATGCATTTCTTATGCATGCAGACACCGTAAAGCTTCACGATGTTTCGATGTCTTATCCTGGATAGTATCTGAGCTTCATTTTGGAAACTCTTGATGAAAACTGGATCCTCAGTCTCTGCTTGGTGAAGCTTCTTCAAAGCAATAACTTGACCTCCAGGTAGCTGTGCTCTGTAAACACTGCCAAAACCTCCAGTCCCGATGCAGTATTTGATGTCGAAATCTTCTGTTGCATCTACTATGTCTTCATACACAATCTTCCCATCAGGATTCCATATCGAGAAAACATCTCCGGTCTTTGATGGTCTTGTCATGAGTTTAGCTTTCTTATCTTTGTGTTTAAGGAAAAAGAATATGCCAAAACTTACTAGAATAAATAACGCGGTGACGGGAAGTAAAATTGATAACAAGAGGGTGACCGTCTTTCGTGGTTTTGCAGAAGTTGTAGGTGCAGCAGCACTTGTAAAGCAAGGAGGAATATCGCGATACTGACCGCATAAACCCTCGTTGCCCATCAAGTTCCGTGATGAGGATGAATAATTATGCCAACTCGACGGGATTTCACCCTCCAAATTATTGTATGACAAGTCTAAGTCGGATATTGTCCCAAGAGGTTCAGGGATGATTCCGGAAAGGTGGTTGTGAGAAATATGCAAGTATGTTAGTGTTGGTATTGATGCGAGTATGGAAGGTATTGTCCCATTGATAAAATTATAACTCAAATTAAAAGAAACTAGTTTTGAAAGGTTGCCAATCTCTAAAGGAATGCTTCCACTTAAACTATTGTTGCTCACTATCAAGTACTGCAAATTTGAGCAGTTACTGATCCCAGTTGGAATTGGTCCACTAAGTCTATTATTAGAGAGCCCCAGACGTTCTAGACTGATGAGTCCTCCAATTGTTGAAGGAATAGGTCCACTTAAGCTGTTATTATTCATACAGACAAATGATAATTTCTTTAGATTCCCAATTTCTTCAGGCAAAGGACCACTAAATTTGTTCCAAGAAAGGGAAATAAATGTCAAGTTGGTTAGCATACCTATGGTTGGAGGAATTAGACCATGAAGATTGTTAGAAGACAGGTCCATATACTGAAGATGTTTCAAATTATCAATCAGCAGCTCACCTGTAAGATTGTTTTGATGCAGGTCAAGTTGTCTGAGTTTCGTAAGACCATTGATTTCTAATGGAATGTTTCCTGAGAGATTATTGAAAGCAAGACCGAGACGTTCCAGGTTCGGCAAACAAGAGAAGTTCAATTTGCGAAGCTCCCCTTTTATTTTCTGACCATACAAATTGATCTTGATGATGGTTCCAGCTGAACTGCAAAGTACACCATGCCACTTGCAATGATCTGAAGTAGTATTGGTGACACTGTTGTTCCACCAGCCGGAGTGAAGTAGAGCTTCCCTTTCTAATTCTTTGGCAGATAATTCAGATTCTGCTGCAGACACGTCACCAATATTGGAAACACTGCACAGAAAAAGTGCAACCAATATGACCACCCTAGACATGCAGGACACAGACAGCATGTTAGAATCCGAAAAACGTTAAAGGAGCAAGTTTTCTAATGGAAGAAATATTGTAGAGAAGAAAATGATACTAGATGTTGTTGTGTCAGATAAGGTAGGAGGAACTACTAAGAACACCACAGTTCAAATGTTTTGATTGATTCTGATTGGTATAGCAAATATAAGTGAAGGTTCAGGTGTGTGTCTGTGTGTATATATATAAAATTGGTAGGTAGGTTAAAGGGCAATATTGTATTCTCATTCTCCCAAATTATTGCTTTTTCCCTCTATGGAAGTAGGGCCGCAGTCACTTCTTTTTCTTAAGCTTGCATCAGATCTTTGCTCTAATAATACACACAAGCATGTGATTTTCATGGTTTATGTTGCATCAATTTTGCTTTCTTCCAATGAAAATGACAGCTCAACCTACACGCAGAGTAAGCATGTCTTTTTCCAGGCGGACACGGAGTCCAAATTTCTCGAAATCAATAGGCGTGTGATCTGACCATTTGTGAGAATTCCGGTTTCAGCTCAGTGGACTAGGCTATCAAAACAAAAAGCAATGTGTAAGCTAGAAAAATATCCGACATAAATCTCACAAAGCAAGGTTTGATAGCAATCTGTCAAAATATGAATATTATCTCCATATGTGAAAAGACTCAAACATTTAACTTGACACTTTGTAAATAGTTAGATGAACGAGATTAATGATTAAACAATAACAATTACTTAACATCAAAGGACAAAGTAATTGCTTAATCTACGCGTAAAAAACGCGTCTTGGAAATATTGCTCGTACTTTAATCATAATATTAGTGTGCCTGCATTCCAAGTCGCTGTCCCATCTCTACGATAAAACGTGTCTTAAGAATTTGTAGCCCTCAGGATAACAGTGCCAAAACCTTTTCTTGAAATTGCAATAGCAGAGCTTGAGGAGCAAAACATATTTTTAGTTGATGGTTGCAATGATAATTAATCATGGATGCCTTAGTTTAATCATTGTGAATATTTATTTATAACAAATTTCATATATTCAAAATTGGTGTTGTATTTCTTGCTGAATTCTTTCAACTTTAAAAGAGATTGGTTTTATTTAGGCATAGGAGACGACAGTGGAAAACAAGAATAAGATTTTAGATTCCAGGGGATTCCGAGACTGCAATGAAAAAATATAGTACGAATATTAACATAATTTTTAGATGTACAATTACTACAATTTTCATTTCACCAGATAAATAAGCTTGAGCAATTTGGTCTAAGCAGAAAGAAATCAAGAACCCATTTGAACAATGAATTTGTCATTTGACCCAAATGCAACCGTGAAGATCAGAGAATTATCATGCATAACCGTACGTTCCACTAAGTGCAGACGACAGGCAACGGTCGAATATATGAACTGACATCAAAAGGTGAGAAATGTAAACGTAGGAAGTAAGTAGAATGTTTCAAACCATTTTGTGACAACAAAAGTTCTGTAGATTTTTGAGGGTTTTTAAGTGGTGTACTATAGATACAGATTTTTGTACAGTTTATGAATAAACATTTGATGAGTACTTAGAAATAGTCGTTTTTCTGTAGCTCCAATGTAACTCAGCTATCTGTCTTTTAATTCCTTTTTCCAACAGGAAGTCCTTGACTCGCGAGCTTCACGGTGACTTCTTGACAGATTGGTCCACAGGTCCACAGAGCTTCCTCACCACTAATCAGAGAAATAACATTCCTCTTCTCTCTAATAAGGTCCAAATGATAATGCTAGGAGTCTCATGTTGCGAGAATTCTTACTTATTAGTTATTTCTCTCAGACCTCATAGAAAGCCCTAATACCATCACATCTCTATGCAACCCCTTGGAGGATCCAACAGGGATGCGAGGCCACATGATAGCTCCTTCAAATTGGCTATGGTCGATCTAGTCCAAGAAGGTGACCAATTTCATGCAATTCAACAGTTTCCAAGTCAATGGCACCAGGGACTGCACCACGGCCCACTTCGCATCTGCATCAGAATGGAACCTTCCATCCTTGGGTGCAAATGCATGAGCTAAGGTTTGACCTGGCCCGTCAAATGGCATCCCATCTCGATGATCACCGCTTTTAAAACCAATTGTTATATTTGCAATAGTAAACTCTTGAGAATGTGAAGTGTGTAAGGCTCATGCCACAGGTTCCGTTGCATTACTTCTAGTATATATCTATAAGAAATGACGCATCCGATAGAGTATGTGTGCAGTGCGTACATATACAAGCACGATGCTGGTGTTCTATCATTAAAAAACGGTTAGTAATTGTTCATCACATCCGACAATCAGTTTTATAACGATATTTAGATCCAAATGAAACTGTGTCCTAGGATCCCTGTGCCTAATTAAGAAGTTCATCCCACACTTTCTCTTTTTATGTGCAAGGTAGAACTTGAGAACTTCTTTTGCCTACATAAAAGAGAATAATAGAACTCTCTTATTTCTAGAAGATAGTGTGATATACTGAAAATCCATACGGAAAGTTCCAGCAAATCTATAGGTGTTTTTTTCTTTTCTTTTTTTTTTTTTTTTTCAGCACTCAAAAAATAGTGAATTTGAAAAGTGGCATTAGAAAATTGAATTGAAGTTTTTTTATGCTTCCACAAACTAACAATAGTTTATGTAGAAATAGAATTTCGCGGAAATAGTTTATGGTTTTTACACAAATTGTTAGATCACAAAAATAGTTCGCGCAAGTGCTCAAAAATTCAATTTAGTTTTTTAGTATTATTTTTCAACTCACTTTTTTTTTTTTTTTTTTTGCTATATGTTGGAATTTTTTTCAAAACATTCTAACCAGAGAAGCATTATAAATTATCTAACTAAGCTTCTATAAGTTAACTGAATTACCTCCTTTCTAAGACACTTCATCACATTCATTAGTTTCAAAGGAATATTCAGATGTTATACACAATACATTGGCAAAGAAGATAAAGAAAACTTGTTGAAATTAATAATTTATAAAAAAAAAAAAAAATGAATGATTGGAATAAATGACTTCGAATGTGTACTAATCTTAAAGTTACATTATATAATCATCTGCTTATGAATTTCAGATGTAGATGTAAAACTTCTACCAGGACAAGAATCTTCTTTGACATCAAATTTGAAAAAGTCATCAACAAATTTCACTTTTGGAATATTTATTATATATCTCATTCTCCCATTATTTATTTAAGTAATCAATTCAATTTCAAAAATTTATTCTCTAAAAATCAGTTGATAATATTGCTCTCAGACCTGATATAAAGCCCTAATACCATCAATATCATCTGTATGCAAACCCTTAGTGGATCCGACAGGGAGGAACGGCCACATGATTGCTCCTTCAACTCCGCTATGGTCTAGTCCAAGAAGGTGACCAATTTCATGCAGTGCAACAGTTTCCAAGTCAATGGCATCAGGGACTGCTCCCACAACCCATTGGTGGTCTGCATCGTAATGGAACCTTCCATCGGTGGGTGGAAATGCATGAGCTAGGGTTGGACCTGGACCGTCGAACGGACTCCCATCTCCATGATCACCACTTTTGAAACCAATTGTGATCTTAGCATTTGCTGGATCTTGAACTCTTGAGAATGCGAAGTGTGTGTTCGCTTGCCATGTCTGAAAGGCTCGTGCCACTGGTTCCATTGCATCACTCCTAGTATCTATATAAGGAAAACACATAGGTTGTTAATTATATATTTCATATTATCCTTACATGAGTATGTGTGCATATATATATATATATATATATACAAACACAATGCTTATTAATTCGACATTATCCTTTCATGAGTATGTGTGCATATATATATACAAACACAATGCTTATTTTCTGCTACTAGAAAATGATCATTACAGCATTACTTAATTGTTTGTAACATCTGATAAACTGTTCCATAACGATGCAAAATCAAGATTATCCGTACAACATTACGTGCATGCATGATTTTGCTCTTATAAAGCTTCTGTATATATAGTTATTGGTTAAGACTCTACCATAAATTTACTTAGATAAATTACTGTAAGTGTATTTTAAATGACTATAACTACAATAAAAAGGAGTTCATTCGTCCCACACTTACGTAGATAATTTTATGCATATGTTTATAGGTAAAGATTTAAAATTTAGTGCAAATTTTACTTCTATATATATTTATATATTATACCTGGAAGAAATGCATAGGTTAAGTGTGTCTCGGATGCTGGCCATTTCGGATTTCCTGGGATAAAAGCGTAATGAGCAACTGTGTGGAAGGGGCTGCCAGAGCTATGGTTATGGTGAGTTTTGTTGCCCGATTTCATCGGGTTCGTGCCATTAACAATGTCTGCAACTCCACACCGAGGCATTGCCATTTTGGACAACGTTTTCCTATCCAAAACTCCGGTGGGTCTCACATGGAAATTGAGCTGGTAAGTTTTAACAGCAG
The DNA here is from genome assembly GCA_021234005.1 of Nephelium lappaceum. Classification (NCBI taxonomy): domain Eukaryota; kingdom Viridiplantae; phylum Streptophyta; class Magnoliopsida; order Sapindales; family Sapindaceae; genus Nephelium; species Nephelium lappaceum. The sequence goes on from CM038011.1 coordinate 295,088, forward strand.
ACTCCAACAACTCATCGAAGTCATCATCATTTTCGTGAGTTTGGTTCTCCGAATGCTTGTAATCCAAATAACCAAACTGTTCAAGGTATTTCTTGAGTTGCTGGATGCCTTTAACGTTGTCACCTTTGTGACATCCTTGAAGATGTTTCAGGAACTCAACTGGGGATTTCTTTTTCGTGCCTGCTGTGACTGACTGGTCAGAAAGGAGAGACAGGAAGACAATAAGAACCAATGAGAAGAGAGAAATATACCTAGGTGCCATTGGTGTGAATTGTAGTAGAAAAGAATACTAAGTTGTTGGTTTGGCTGTGAAATATGGTTGATATTTTGATGGGTATTTATAGGGTTTCTGTGAGGGGAAGAATAGTGTTGAGATGTGAAAATGGATGTGATTTGTCTTACAAATTAGTTGACGTAGTCCCCTACGCTGTTGAATGATGTTTCCACACACGTTTCTTCATCATAAAATTAATAGTCTTGTTGTGTAGAAGAATTGAAAAGGTAACACTTTCAACATGTACAAACTATGACCTGGTTAACAATTTTTTCCTAAGAAAACAATTGACTTATTTAACTTTGGGTAGCTCCTTGCAAAATTGTTATTAAAAAAAAAAAAAATAGATCTGCAATATAAAATAACAAATCTGATTTAGAAAGGATAAACAAATTCTGCGTATACTTTATTTCCATAATCATTTTATAAAGATATAAATCATGAATATATATATATATATATATAATTGAGGTAATTTAAAACTGAGTTTTCTTAAAAAAAAAAAAAGAAGCGTCGTAACCAAAATAACGAATGCTTTCTGCCATCAAACTCATTTTGAATGATGACAATACATGTTTTATATTTGAGAAAGCTTGACATATCAATACAATAAAAATAAAATAAAATAAAATAAATATAAATTGGACGGATTAATTAGGCAGTCTCTCAACCTAATCTCAACAGACAACTTTCATCCACATTTACAAATATTTTTAAAAAACCAAGGTATAAGATTTTCTGTCTCCATCAAACCCTATTTCTTAGAAATGTACCAACTTCTTTTGGTCTTTTTATGTCTCCATCAAGCGCTTTTTCTTAGAAATGTACCCACATCATTTGGTCTTTTTTGTATGTTTTCTACTATTTAGTTTTTTTGTTTTTTTTGGTTTTTTGTTTACCAATAGGTTTTTTTTTTTATTATTTAATGAACTTTGAAAAATGTTTTCAAGTATATAATAAACATTTTTCCATTTGTAGAACAAGTAAACAAACTAAAAAAGAAATTGAAAATGTCAATTATTTACACTTTCAAATTCTACTGCATAAGACCGAACAGAAATCAAAAAGTAATATTCGTAGATTAGAATCCATTAAGCTGTATAGTCAAAGGAAGACCCCTACCCTTCAAGTCACATGAATTATTTGTGTTTGATTATCGCTAGAGGCTTTAAATCCGCATATCAATATTGCTAAGCATCTCAATTAGTGGTGATAGCAAATATATAGTTTGGTTGATAACCACATTTCTCACAAAATTTAAGGTTCTAAGTTCAAATTTCCCCTCCTTCAAATCCAAAAAATAAAATAAAAAATAAAAAATATATATATCATTTATTGTGATGTCATTCAATTAAATATTATAACTAATTCCAAGTATGACCTAATGACATAAATATTAAATACAAGTTAAGATGCCCAGTATTTGCCTAATATTAATACTATAGATTTGCCTATAGATGAGACGTTACACTCACGCTCATTAGTATTAACTCAAGTTATATGACCCAAAATTTCACAGGTTGAAACAAAATGGCCTACTATTCTTCCTGAAAATGCAAGGAATATTCATGTAGGGAAGAATTCAAAGAACCAATAACTGGGAAAATTCATGAATTGGCATCGATTTTGTGAAAATAGAAGAAATTTATAAGGTTATGATTATTAGGCAAGATATTCCCTCCATCAATCAAGGAACCAAATTATCAAAGACTGCCTCCATCAATGAAGGAATTTCCTCCATCGATCAAGTGATGCAGGTAGTGTCCAGACAAGGCATACTTGCTCTAAAAATTATCTGGCAATGGATTTGATATGGTTCTAGGGACCTTTGAAAGATAAATAAACTTCGAATTGAAGTTTAGAAACACTGGAGATGTGATTGACAAGTGAATTGTCTCCATTTACAATTTACCACTCTATTTATAAGTTATAGTAAATATAAGAAAAAAAATACAAGAAATCATTACAGTAGGATGGCTCAGCAGAGTAGGGATTCTACACCGGTAGAGTGGCTAAGGGTGGTTGCTTCTGCAACTGGTTTTGCAGAATAGGGTGACTTTACGAATCAGGGTGGTTGGGCTCAGTAAGGTATTACACTCCCGCATCATCAAGGAATCAAATCATCCAAGACTGTCATTGGCTGTCATACAATCTTAACAATGTGCATGTTTTGATTACATTAATTTTTGATTTATTCTCATGTATTGATTACATTGACATTTGATTGATCCTCTTTCAATTTATTTTCTTGTATATTTTGACACATTTTGTATAAATACTGTTGTATCCATCAATGAAGATCAAGCCATTCTCATATATTATTTTTGTTTTTATTATTAATGATCATATTTCACTTTCATGAGTCTTCTCGTCCATACATGTGGCTTGAGGTTGTTTTCATAACATTATAAGAGGATTGACCCAAAAATCAAATTAAATAATTATACGTATGTAAGTTCTGTCCATTCTGATAGTGACGTAAATCTGCCCATATACCTGTTTACGATTGCATATACGTGTATGGTAGATTACATAGTATTGCATTCTAATGCAAAACCTGAAAGTGTATAGGAAAGATTGCATTCCATGGTAGACTATCCAAAATTTTGCATATCAATTCCAAAAGGACTTGCAACAAAGGTTTCTGTAATTGTTCAATACATCCGACAATCAGTTCTATAATGATAAATAAGATCCAAAAGAAATTGTGTCCTAGGATCCTGCACCTAAGAAGTTCATGCTCCACTCGCTCTTTTTATGTGTAAGGTAGAACTTGAGAACTTCCTTTGCTGAGATAGAAGAGAATAACAGGACTCTCTTAGTCCTAGAAGATAATGTGATGTATTGAAAATCTATACTGAAAGTTCTAGCAAATCTATAGGAATTTTTTAGTTTAGCACAAAAAAAAAGAGTGAATTTTGAAAATGGTACCGGAAAATTGTATTAAACTTTTTTAGCACTTCCGCAAACTAATAATAGTTTATGTAGAAGCAACAGTTCACGAAAATAGTTTATGGTTTTCACACAAATTGTTAGTTTGCGAAATTAGTTTATAGGAGTACTAAAAAAACTCAATTTAATTTTTTAATGTTTTTTTTCAACCCACATTTTTTTAGTGCTATTTGCTAAAATTTTTTTAAAACGTTCTAACCAGAGAAGCATACTAAATCGGGGTTTATATAACTAAGCTGTTGTAACTTAACTGAATTTCCTGCTTTAAATTTCTAAGAGACTCAATCACATTCATTAGTTTCCAAGGAATATTCAGATGATGATGCATTCTTGAACATGTTATACACAATACATTGGCAAAGAAGATAAAGAAAACTTGTTGAAATTAATAATTTATAAAAAAAAATAAAAATAAAAAATAGGACTAATTGGAATAAATGACTTCCAATGTGGTTTGTATTAATCTTACAGTTACATGATATAACGATCATCTGCTTATGAATTTCAAATGCAGATGTAAAACTTCTACCAGGACAGGAACCTTCTTTGACATCATATTCGAAATAGTCATCAACAAATTTCACTTTGGAATATTTATTACATATCACTTTCTCCCATTTATTTATTTAGGTAATCAATTCAATTTCAAGAATTTATTCTCTAAAAATCAGTTGATAATATTGCTCTCAGACCTGATATAAAGCCCTAATACCATCAATATCATCTCTATGCAACCCCTTAGTGGATCCGACAGGGACGGCAGGCCACATGATAGCTCCTTCAACTCCGCTATGATGTAGTCCAAGAAGGTGACCAATTTCATGCAATGCAACAGTTTCCAAGTCAATGGCACCAGGGACTGCTCCCACAACCCATTGGTGGTCTGCATCGTAATGGAACCTTCCATCGGTGGGTGCAAATGCATGCGCGATGGTTGGACCTGGACCGTCGAACGGACTCCCATCTCCATGATCACCACTTTTGAAACCAATAGTGATCTTAGCATTTGCTGGATCTTGAACTCTTGAGAATGTGAAGTGTGTGTTCGCTTGCCATGTCTGAAAGGCTCGTGCCACTGGTTCCATTGCATCATTCCTAGTATCTATATAAGGAAAACGCATAAGTTGTTAATTAATATATTTGATATTATCCTTTCATGAGTATTTGTGCATATATATATACAAACACAATGCTTATTAATTCGTTATTATCCTTTCATAAGCATGTGTGCATATATATGTATATATATACAAACACAATGCTTATCATCTGTTACTAAAAAATGATCATTACAACATTACTTAATTGTTTATAACTTTTGATAAATTATTCCATAACGATGCACAATAAGATTATCCGTGCAAAGTTGCGTGCATGCATGATCTTGCACTTATAAAAGCTCTATATATATAGTTGTCGGTCAAGGTTCTATTATAAATTTATCTAGATAAATTACTGTAAGTGTATCTTAAATAACTATAACTACAATAAAAATGAGTTCATTAGTCCCACACTTACATAAATAATTTTATGCATATGTTTATAGTAAAGATTTAAAATTTAGTGCAAATTTTACTTCTATATATATTTATATATTATACCTGGAAGAAATGCATAGGTTAAGTGTGTCTCGGATGCTGGCCATTTCGGATTTCCTGAGAAAAAAGCGTAATGAGCAACTGTGTGGAAGGGGCTGCCAGAGCTACGGTTATGGTGAGTTTTGTTGCCCGATTTCATCCAGTTTGTGCCATTAACAATGTCTATAAATCCACACCGAGGCATTGTCATTTTGGACAACGTTTTCCTATCCAAAACTCCAGTGGGTCTCACATGGAAATTGAGCTGGTAAGTTTTAACAGCAGATTCCAATAACTCATCGAAGTCGTCATCATTTTCGTGAGTTTGGTTCTCGGAATGCTTGTAATCCAAATAACCAAACTGTTCAAGATATTTCTTGAGTTGCTGGATGCCTTTAACGTTGTCACCTTTGTGACATCCTTGAAGATGTTTCAGGAACTCAACTGGGGATTTCTTTTTCGTGCTTGCTGTGACTGATTGGTCAGAAAGGAGAGACAGGAAGACAATAAGAACAAATGAGAAGAGAGAAATATACCTAGGTGCCATTGGTGAGAATTGTAGTAGAAAAGAATACTAAGTTGTTGGTTTGGCTGTGAAATATGGTTGATATTTTGATGGGTATTTATAGGGTTTCTGTGAGAGGGAGAATAGTGTTGAGATGTGAAAATGGATGTGATTTGTCTTACAAATTAGTTGACGTAGTCCCCTACGCTGTTGAATGATGTTTCCACACACGTTTCTTCATCATAAAATTAATAGTCTTGTTGTGTAGAAGAATTGAAAAAGGAACACTTTCAACATGTACAAACTATGACTTAGTTAACAATTTTTTTCTAAGAAAACAACTGACTTAGTTAACCATGGGTAGCTCCTTGCAAAATTGTTATTAAAAATATAGATCTGTAATATAAAATAACAAACCTGATTTAAAAAAGATAAACAAATTCTGCATATACTTTATTTCCATAATCATTTTATAAAGATATAAATAATGAATAAATATATATATAATTGAGGTAATTTAAAAGTGAGTTTTCTTTAAAATATATATATAATTCATAACCAAAATAATGAGTGTTTTCTGCTATCAAACTCAGTTTAGATGATGATAATACATGTTTTGTATTTGAGAAACTCTGGACATATCAGTACAATAAAAATAATAATAATAAATAAATATAAATTGGATGGATTAATTAGGCAGTCTCTCAACCTAATCTCAATAGAAAACTTTCATCCACACTTACAAATACTTTTAAAAAACCAAGGTACGATTTTCTGTCTCCATCAAACGCTATTTCTTAGAAATGTACAAAAGAAGTTTGGTCTTTTATGTCTCCATCAAGCCCTTTTTCTTAGAAATGTACCAACTTCATTTGGTCTTTTTATATGTTTTCTATTATTCAGTTTTTTTTTTTTTAATGAACTTTGAAAATGTTTTCAAGTATATAATAAACATTTTTCCATTTGTAGAACAAGTAAACAAACTAAAAAAGAAATTGAAAATGTCAATTATTTACACCCTTCAAATTCTACTGTATAAGACCGAATAGAAGTCAAAGAGTAATATTCGTAGATTAGAATCCATTAAGTTGTATAGTCAAAGGAAGACCCCTACCCTTCAAGTCACATGAATTGCTTGCGTTTGATTATCGCCAGAGACTTAAAATCCGCATATCAATATTGCTAAGCATCTCAATTAGTGGTGATAGCATATATATAGTTTGGTTGATAACCACATTTCTCACAAAAGTTAAGGTTCTAAATTCAAATTTTCCCTCCTTCAAATCCGAAAATATATATATATATATATATATTGTGATGCTATTCAATTAAATATTATAATTAATTCCAAGTATAATATTAAATAAAAGTTAAGATGCCCAATGTTTGCCTAACACTATTGATGTGCCTATAGATCGATCATAGATGAGAGGTTACACTCATGCTCATTAGTAATAACTCAGTTTATATGACCCCAAATTCCACAGAAAGAAAAAAAATGGCCTACTATTCATCCTGAAAATTCAAGGAATATTCACGAAGGGAAAAAGAACCAATAACTGAGAAAATTCATGAATTGGCATGATTTTGTGAAAATGGAAGAAATTTATAAGGTTATGATTATTAATCAAAATATTCCCTCCATCAATCAAGGAACCAAATTATCAAAGACTACATCCACAATCAAAGAATTTCCTCCATCAATCAAGGAATCAAGTCATCCAAGACTGCCAATAATATTGCTGTCACACAATCTTAATAATGTGTTTTGAGTCTTTTGACTACATTAATTTCTAATTTATTCTCAAGTGTATTGATTACATTGACTTTTGATTGATCCTTTTTCGATTTATTTCCTTATATATTTTGATTGTCCATCCTGATAGTGACGTAAATTTGTACATATATCTATTCACGATTAGATATATGTGTATGGTAGATTACACAGCACTGCATTACAATGCAAAACCTGAAAGTGTATAATAAAGATTGCATTACATGGTAGACTATCCAAAGTTTTGCATATCAATTCCAAAAGAATATATAACCAGTGGTGGATCTAAAAAATTTATTTAGGTGGGGCACATAAATAAAGTAATAAAAACATCGAAAATTAAGATCATATTAAATATATAATGTTTTTATATAAAACAAAATTCAATAACATAATATAATTCAAATAAAATGAGAACACACATCATACTTAAGCAAACCAAGTAGTTTTACACTAAAAAAATCCTAATGAAATCATTAAATAAAAAAAATGAAAAAAGAAAAAATAACATAAACTACTTAAAGTTATAATAAAGTAAAACTATAAAGTGTGTATATATATATATATATATAATTGAATCATGAACAATTTTAATGTAATAACTTAAATCTTTTAGGGTTCATTGATAAGAAATATATTAAAATTAAATTGTTAAAAATAAACAAATTAAAAATAATAATAATAAATTTAGTAGGCTAACTCATTCCATTTTTCTCAATAATAATAATAAATTTAGTAGGGTAACTAATGACAACAAAGGTTTCTGTAATTTATCTAAATTACTTGCCTTCTAAGACACTCAACCGCATTCCATTAGTTTTCAGGAAATCCAAAGTAGCGGTCCAATTAGAGTTATGCTTTCCAGCAGGGAATATTCGGATGAAGATGCAATATTGAACACAGAATATGTAATACATGCATTATTGCACGTGCCCCATCTAGACCCAACCTAGGCCCGCCCCTATATCCAACAAAAGTTTCTATAATTTATCTAAATTACCTGTCTTCTAAGACACTCAACCGCATTCCATTGGTTTCTAGGATATCCAAAGTAGTGGCCCCATAAGAGTTACTTTTTCCAACAGGGAATATTCGGATGAAGATGCATTATTGAACATAGAATCTGTAATACATTCATATAGATGTTACAGTAAATAAAGTACTTGTTGAAATCAATAATTTTGGAGAAAAATGGGACGAATTAAAATTTGACTAAGGTACTAACCTTACAGTTAAATGATATAATCATCTGCCTATGTACTTCAGATGCAGATGTAAAACTTCTACCAGGACAGAATCTTCTTTGACATCATTTTTGCAATAGTCATGAACAAATGTCACTTGTAGAATATGTCAGTTTGTCTCTTCAGTTCTCAACAATGAATTCTTGAATTTCTATTCCTGTATGTCGAGCAGCTCCTTGTAGTCTCAGCAAGACTTCATCCCCCACTTTTAGTGAGGTCACAGGGATAGCTGTGTTCTGAGCTCCATTTCCTGCAGAAGAAAGGTGGACAGGTTGTAAAATGACGAAAAGAAAAATAAATCCAAAACCAAAAATGACAATTATATACCTTGGCAGGGACCAATTAAGGCAAAACTTTCTGCATTCTGGAGAATTATGCTGTAAACGGTTTCATTATCTGAATCTCTCTGTACCAGTGTGAGTATTCAAGGATTAGAACATAATGGATCCATTGACCGGCATCAGTGAGGAGATCAGGAAAACTGATCGATTAATAGGGGTATTTGATACGAAGTCCAAATACAGTTATTTGAGTAGAATACAGGTCAAAATTATAGATTTTGTCCTAATTTCTGAAAACTGTTTTCAAGCATGAATCAACCACACCCTATATTAGTTCGTATCTCTAGAAATCCTGGAAGGAATTAGAGATAAGCTCATTTGTAAAATTATCAAACGTGTTTAGCAATGGTTAGTGAAAAAGCAAACCTTTGCCTCTACTAGAATAAGAGGTCTAGACTCTTATCTTCACGCAGCCAACAATTGCTGTTCGCTGATGGCCTTTCTGATCAACCACGCGATCACTTCTTTACCTGATTTTAACTCTGAAAGGTAGCAAGTTTTTCCTCCTGGAATTAGTACGTAGGCATGTACTGGCCCCTGCAAATTACCTTACAGTTTGGCAAGAACATCATACAGCAATAAGTCCAGCAATGACTCTACGGAACAACCACCGTTCTTAAACATGGAAAATCACACTATAACCTAAAAAGAGCTCTACAATGATCAGAGAGAAGATAATTTTTTTATATACTCTCTCTAGGAAATGAGCTGCATTGAATATATGTGAATCATTCACCATCACAGAGAATGCAGACCACCAAAACTTGACCTATCTTCAAAGAAATAATTATGCATCACTTACAAGAAAATACCATCAGAGACCAACTTCAAAGCCAAAACTCACCGCATTGACACGAAAAGGCCTGCTGGCAATGTAATTAGACTCGAAGCACTCAGAGTGAACAAGGAACAGTCCCCTAGCAAAGGATCCAACCTATCAAACAATAGTCAATAATTAATGGGGCATCATACACAATCAGCTTAAGGACAAACCACAAGCGTCATTGACAAGTAAAAAAGAGGCTAGAAGCATACTAGAAGTCCTAAACCAGGTCTCATTAGGCTACAGAGATCCACGCAGACTCGATCACCCATTCCAGCTATGTCAACTCCAGTTACCGTGGCTTTGGTCAAGCTCGAGAGGTTGCTCTCTTGATTCCTTGTTTCATAATATTCCTGATAATTTTAACAGAAATAAGAAGCAAAGTCTCACTGCTGAAGAATCTCAGCCCGAGAACAAATTACCTTTAGTTCAAGAACAACTTTCATTTCCTCAACTTTCAGAACGACACCGCCCAGACCTTGCTCCAAGGCCTAATATGCAAATGATTGATCATAAACTTGATACTACATATTATCAACATAATGAATCTGACCAAACAAACGATCCAGGTTTACAAGGTAGAGATGAGGGTATATTCAAAGTCGGTGTTATATTTCTCGCTGAATTCTTTCAAATTATTCACAATAAATTTCATATATTCAAAATCGGTGTTATATTTCTTGCTGAATTCTTTCAACTTTAAAAGAGATTGGTTTTGTTTAGGCATAGGAGACTACAGTGGGAAAGAAGAACAAGATTTTAGATTCCAGGGGATTCTGAGACTGCAATGAAAAAATATGGTAATGTTAACATAATTTTTAGATGTACAATTACTACAAGTTTCATTTCACCAGATAAATACACTTGAGCTATTTGGTCTAAGCAGAGAGAAATCAAGAACCCATTTGAACAATGAATTTGATCATTTGACCCAAATGAAACCGTTGAGATGAGAGAATTATCATGCATAACCATTCCACCAAGTGCAGACGACAGGCAACGATCTAATATATTAACTGGCATCAAAAGGTGAGAAATGTAAACGTAGGAAGTAAGTAAAATGTTTCATACATTTTGTGAAAACAAAACTTTTGTAGATTTTGAGGGTTTTTAAGTGGTGTACTATAGATATAGATTTTTGTACAGTTTATGAATAAACATTTGATGAGTACTTAGAAATGGTCCTTTTTCTGTAGCTCCAATGTAACTCTGCTGTCTGTCTTTTAATTATTTTTTCCAACAGGAAGACCTCGACTCATGAGCGTCACGGTGACTTCTTGACAGCTTGGTACTTAGTAAAATGGTTATGCTTGGTAACCACAGGTTCGTCAGAACGTTTTGAAAAAAAATTCCAGCAAATGGCACAAAAAAAAGTGAGTTGAAAAATAACAATAAAAAGGTGGCTTCCTCCCCCTTTTGGCCGCCTGAAGTTGAACTCCGATGCTGTGATCAGGCCGCATTTTGGTCAAGCTGGTTTGGGGGTTTCGGTCAGGGATCACTGGGGGCATGTGGTTGTCGCTATGGCCAAAGGCTGGGCTGGTAATTTCTCTCCCGAAATTGGTGAATTCCTGGCCCTTCGGGAAGGTCTTTTGCTTGCTTCCTCTCTGCACCTTCGAATTGAGGTGGTAGAGGTGGATGCAGTGGGGGTTGCTTCTGCTGTCAATGGGTCTTTCGCCTCTAGGGGTGAAGCTTTCCCCCTCATCTCTGATATTCAGGCCTTATGTAAGGTTGTTGGCGTGTGTAAATGCATTGCCGTTCCACGAAATGGGAACCGCTTTGCCCATCAGCTTGCTTCCTAGGCCTTGTCCTCTCCAGAGGCTATCTATTGGCATGATGTCAACACTAAATATATATTCCCTAATATGTTTGGTTTATAAAGCTTCATATTTTATCTCAAAAAAAAAAAAAACACTAAAAAACTAAATTGGGTTTTATGTGTAAGGTAGAGCTTGAGAACTTCTTTTGCCAATATAAAAGAGAATAACATCACTCTCTTAGTCTTAGAAGACAATGTGATATACTGAAAATCTATACTGAAAGTTCTAACAAATTTATAGAAATCTTTCTTTTTTTTATTTTTTAACACCCAAAAAGGAGCGAATTTAAAAGGTGGTATTTAGAAAATTGAATTAAGTATTTTTAACACTTTTTCGAACTACCAATAGTTTATATAGAAATAGTAGTTTGCGGAAATAGTTTATGTTTTCTATACAAATAATTAGTTCATAAAAATAGTTCGCGAAAGTGTTAAAAAACTCAATTTAATTTTTTATTATTATTTTTCAACTCACTCTTTTTTGCTATATGTTGGAATTTTTTTCAAAACATTCTGACCATAGAAGCATACTAAATTAGAGTTGATATAACTAAGCTTCTATAACTTAACTGAATTACCTGCTTTCTAAGACACTTCATCACATTCATTAGTTTCTAAGGAATATTCAAATGATGATGCATTCTTGAACATGTTATACACAATACATTGACAAAGAAGATAAAGAAAACTTGTTGAAATTAATAATTTATAAAAAATAAAAAAATAAGTAGGACAGATTGAAATAAATGACTTCGAATGTGTACTAATCTTAAAGTTACATGATATAATCATCTGCTTATGAATTTCAGACGCAGATGTAAAACTTCTACCAGGACAAGAATCTTCTTTGACATCAAATTTGAAGTAGTCATCAGCAAATTTCACTTTTGGAGTATTTATTATATATCTCTTTCTCCCATTTATTTATTTAAGTAATTAATTCAATTTCAAGAATTTGTTCTCTAAAAATCAGTTGATAATATTGCTCTCAGACCTGATATAAAGCCCTAATACCATCAATATCATCTCTATGCAAACCCTTAGTGGACCCGACAGGGACGGCAGGCCACATAATAGCTCCTTCAACTCCGCTATGGTCTAGTCCAAGAAGGTGACCAAGTTCATGCAATGCAACAGTTTCCAAGTCAATGGCACCAGGGACTGCTCCCACAACCCATTGGTGGTCTGCATCGTAATGGAACCTTCCATCGGTGGGCGCAAATGCATGAGCTACGGTTGGACCTGGACCGTCAAACGGGCTCCTATCTCCATGATCATCACTTTTGAAACCAATTGTGATCTTAGCATTTACTGGATCTTGAACTCTTGAGAATGTGAAGTGTGTGTTCGCTTGCCATGTCCGAAAGGCTCGTGTCACTGGTTCCATTGCATCACTCCTAGCATCTATATAAGGAAAACGCATGGGTTGTTAATTAATATATTTGATATTATCCTTTCATGAGTATGTGTGCATATATATATACAAACACAATGCTTATTTTTTGTTACTAGAAAATGATCATTACAGCATTACTTAATTGTTTATAACATCTGATAAATTGTTCCATAACGATGCAAAATCAAGATTATCCGTGCAACATTACGTGCAGCATGATCTTGCGCTTATAAAACCTCTATTTATATAGTTATTGATCAAGGTTCTACTATAAATTTACCTAAATAAATTAGTGTAAGTGTATCTTAAATAACTATAACTACAAAAAGGAGTTCTTTCATGCCACACTTACATAAATAATTTTATGCATATGTTTATAGTAAAGACTTAAAATTAAGTGCAAATTTTACTTCTATATATATTTATATATTATACGTGAAAGAAATGCTTAGGTTAAATGTGTCTCAGATGCTGGCCATTTCGGATTTCCTGAGAAAAAAGCGTAATGGGCAACTGTGTGGAAGGAGCTGCCAGAGCTATGGTTATGGTGAGTTTTAATAGCAGTCTCCAACAACTCATCGAAGTCATCATCATTTTCGTGACTTTGGTTCTCGGAATGCTTGTAATCCAAGTAACCAAACTGTTCAAGAAATTTCTTGAGTTGATGGGTGCCCTTAGCGTTGTCACCTTTGTGACATCCTTGAAGATGTTTCAGGAACTCAACTGGGCATTGCTTTTTCATGCCTGCTGTGACTGAGTGGTCAGAGAGGAGGGACAGGACGACAATAAGAACCAATGAGAAGAGAGAAATATACCTAGGTGCCATTAGTGTGAATTGTAGTAGAAAAGAATACTAAGTTGTTGGTTTGGCTGTAAAATATGGTTGATATTTTGATGGTTATTTATAGGGTTTATGTGAGAGGAAGAATAGTATTGAGATGTGAACATGGACGTGATTTGTCTTACAAATTAGTTGACGTAGTCCCCTACGCTGTTGAATGATGCTTCCACACACGTTTCTTCATCATATAATTAATAGTCTTGTTGTGTAGAAGAATTGAAAAAGGAACACTTTCAACATGTACAAACTATGACCTAGTTAACAATTTTTTCCTAAGAAAACAATCGACTTAGTTAACTATGGGTAGCTCCTTGCAAATTTGTTATTAAAAAAAAGAGATCTGTAATATTAAATAAATAAATAAACGAAGTGAAAACCAATAATAAATCTGATTTGTTTAGAGGAAACTTCATTTTAGTCCCTAAGATTTGGCGAAATATCAAAATTTTAAATATCTATTGAAAACAGCTCTTTTAATCCCTAACTTTTCCAAAACTCTTTAAAATAATCCAAACCGTCAGTTGAAAGAAATGGAAAAAGCAAAATGACTCATTTGCCCCTAAGTTTGGTTGTAATTCTAAATTACCGTTTTACCCCTAATTAAATAAAAATATTAAAAATAAATAAATTAATATATAATCAAAAGTCTTTTATTTAATTAAAAAAAGAAAAATAATTAATAATAATAAAAAAAAATCATCACCACATTTTTCTCTCTTTTTTTCTCCACATAATCTTTTTTTCTCTTTTCTTCTTCATCTCTTCCATTCTCTCCTCTCTTCTTCTTCTTCTTCTCCTTCTTCGTCTCCCTTTCCTCTCTTTTTACAATCACCATTTTTTTCGTTGGTTCTGGGTTACCCAGAACTAGATCGAACCCAGAACCGTCGCTGGTTCTGGGATCGATCCCAAAACCAGCGTCTGGTTCTGGGTTCGATGGAACCCAAAACCAGCGACGGTTCTGAGTTCGGTGGAACCCAGAACTAGGTTCTGGGTTCGACCCAGAACCAGACTCTAGTTCTGGGTTCGATACCAAAACCAGTGTCTTTGGTTCTAAGTTGATCAAACCCAGAACCAAAGACTGGTTCTCGGTTGAGCTCTGGCGTTTGTGATTGATGTTTGTGGTTAGTTTTTAGGTTGATGTTGGGGTTTGACAGTTGGTGTTTGGGGTTGATAATTGTGGTTTGATGAATTTGTTGAGTGTTTGCTATGATTTGTGATTTGATCAATCTGTTGAGTGTTTTGTTTTTGTATTTTTTGGTAAATTTTTTTGAGGATTTGGGTTTACATATTCTTGTTCAAACCATGTGTTTGAATCCAGATTTTTTTAAAAAAAAGTTGCCAAATTTTTTTTTCAGTTTTTCGAATTTTTTTTATAAATAATTTTCGATTTTTTAAATTATTTTAAATGTTTTATAAGATTAAAATCTCAGTCGTCCACGTGTCACAATCTTAGCATCTTATATGAAAAGACTATTTTACCCTTTTCATCCAAGCCTTCTGTTACTGTTGACCGTTAGTTGACTAACGGTTTGGACTATTTTAAAGAGTTTTAAAAAAGTTAGGGATTAAAAGAGCTGTTTCCAATAGATGTTTAAAATTTTGATATTTCGTCAAACCTTAGAGACTAAAATGAAGTTTCCCTATTTGTTTATTTAAAAATTTGCAAAGCATTTAGTAATGTATACAAATATCGGTTGACGAGAACAAAGAAAAATAAGGAAGATACCTCGTATTTGGTACCAATGTTAAGAGAAAACAAACAAATTCTGCATGTACCCTATTTCCATATATATATATATATATATATTTGACATTTCTGTTACCAAACTCTGGCCTGGGGTAACACACATTTGATATTTGAGAAAGTCTTCAAATATATACATTCAGTATTTCTATTACTTGAAAATCAATCATTACAAATAGATAAGATTAAAAAGAACTATAGTTCTCCAACTAAAACCATAAAAACAAGCTCTAACCGTTACTCCTATTTTTAAACTGATCCCCAAGTGATATGGAAATTAATATTCTAACATAACTGTAACTACTTTGTAAAAATATTATGACGATAGCCGAGTTGTCAACTCAATAAGTAAATTCAACATAACATTAGAAAACATACTTGTAACATTTTCAGTAAATGAACTATATAAAATAAATACATATTATAGTCATAAACATCTAACATTAACATTTATCAAACAAAAACTAGTAGTTCATGTCACGTAATGCCAACAGTAACGGTATGCCACATATACTCATGTGACTCGGCAGTAACGGTAACGATAAGCGTGCACATAATAATTTAGCTGGAACTAGGGGTGGGCACAAAAACATGGAACCGAACCGAACCACCCGATCCGAACCGATCCGTGGGTGTTCGGTTCGGTTCACATGTTCAAGTGGCACATGTTTGGATCCTCATTTTTGAAAACACCATGTTTCACGGATCGGATCGAGTCTGGGTTTCCAGAACCGATCCGATCCGTGAACATGGACATAAACGTAATTTTACGTAGTCATATAAATACTCTCACTTAAACCAACCCTAAGTCCCTAACAATTGAATCAAGTCATCAGCCATTTCTCACCCCTCAACAGCCGCCGCCTTCACCTCACACGACTCCAACTCTGTTTCTCATCCTTCACCTCTCACTTCTCACCTCTGCTCGACGGCGATCATCTCTCACCTGTCACCTCTGCTCGCCGTCGCCGTCGCGGTATCTCTCCTCTTCGCCCGCAGAGCGGTCGTGGTCTTCTCTCCTCGTCGCCCGCAGCGCCGTCGTGTTCGTCTCTCCTCGTCGCCTGCAGCGCCGTCGTGGTTGTCTCTCCTCGTGACGGTGCTGCTTGTCGCCCGCAGCGCCGTCGTGGTCGTCTCTACTCGTTGCCCGCAGCGCCGTCGTGGTCGTCTCTCCTCGTCGCCCGCAGCACGCGCCTTGTCTTCTTTCAATCGTGCAGCCATGAGCCACCGACTCTGCTCTCATCTCTCACCTCTCACCTCGTCGCCGTCGACGTCGCCGTAATCTCTGCTCATCACCTTCAACAGCCGCAGTCGCAACACCGTTCTGGTAATATGATGAATTGAGGATTATGATCTATGCCTGTTTTGTGTTTTTTTTCTTCTACTGAGTTTGAGTTTTTTTTTTTTTTTAATTTTGTTAGCTTGAATTGGATTTTACATGCTTGAATAGAGAAACAAAAATAGAAACAACGAACAAACTTTCAAATTTCACTTAGTTTTTAAAACTGATTGGAGCTATTCATGATACATCAATGTTTCTGTATTTTTTTCGTCAGAATATATAATCAATAAGAACTACTTACATTAGAGTGTTATTGTTGTTGTGAATAGATGGGGAAAAGTGCAGAGAGTGGTGAGCAGTCTGAATATGATACTGATGATGTCAGTTCGGTTGGAAAGAGTCAAACTCTTGATAATTGAAGCTAGATTGATTTTTTTTTCTTTATGTTGAAAGCAGGGTCAAATTAAATTACTGTTGGGCAGAATTTGCTTTCAAATTTCAATAGAAGTTTGTTAATTTTTTCCTTGATCTACCTATTTGTTTTGATTCCATGCATAAGACAATTCAGCCCAAAATAGTCCAAAACAATTAAATTTAAAAGTCCAATAGTAATAGACTCAAACAAAGCTTAAAATTTTTTTAAAATTTTTGGCCCAAACAAAGGCCCAAAATTGAGTTTAAAACATGGAAACCGATCCGATCCGATCCGCACTTTAGGTGTTCAAACATGTTCGGTTCCTCCCCTTTAGTAGATCATGTTCGGATCCAAAAGTGGCGATCCGCACACTTATTATGTTCGGGTCGGTTCCAGTCGAAACCGATCCGAACACGGTGTTGCCCACCCCTAGCTGGAACAATAATAACGGCAGTGGAAATATGGATAATGAGCCAAACATTTTATAATATTTTATCTAAATAATCAATTTCCAAAATCACAATCACTAAAAATATAGGAACTAGATATTATTTACAACAAAATAGGAAACTTGACAGTAATTAACCAAATCTCCCACAAATAGGAAACAGGTCAATTATAGCCTTACAAAAACTATACTACTTTTGTTGGAAAAAAAAAAAAAAACTATAATACTCTAAACCTTTAAGAAATCTAAACTGACCAATATATCATTCTCCTTCTCAATTATAAAATCTTAAACCTTTAAGAAATCTAAATTGACCAATATATCTTTCTCATTCTCAATTATAAAATCTTAAACTTATAAAAAATCTAAATTGATTAATGTATTTTTCTCAATTATATAATACTTAAGTAAACCAATAATTATTTATGAATATATAAAATACGGTGGTTACAGAAACATTTGCAGATTTTTGAGTGCTGCTATAGACACAGATTGTTGTATTGATCAATTTCTATTCATTATAGTAAACTTTTGATGAAAACTTGGAAATAATCATTGTCTCTACCATTTATCCTTTTCGCTTTTTTTTTTTTTCTTTTTTTGTCAGGAAGTCAATGTCTGCGTCTCCTCAATCATTGACACAAGTCTCAGATGTCTTCTAGGAAGGTCAAAGATGATACCAGAAGTTTCATACTTGGAGAAGTCTAATTTATGGTAGTCACCATTAACAACTAAATATGACTCTTGATTCTCAAAAGCTGTTTAAGTCAATACATGGTTTTTCCATTGACGAAATTTCATCACAACCAACGATTGAAAAATTCATACATTTCTAAGATGGCCTAATCCCACGTTAACAATAACAAACTGGTGTCCACCAAATTGCATTTTTGCACTTATGTGGCTGAATTTTTGCCTCAAAAGTCAAGAAATGCAGCTGCCTACTACCACCACATTGAAGACAAATTTCAACATATGGAAAGCCTATCGCTGAACTTTCATTGGAACTACCAGATATTTTTTGATTTCCATGACAATTACAAGGGAAACTTCAGACTAATCAGTAGAGCATGAAATGGTCCAAAAGAGATTATATCATGCCCCTACATTAACTGAATATTCAAACTTTTCTTTCTAGTTCCATGCTTAGCATTGAACATTTTATGCGGATGTTTAACATTTTGACACTAGGTCCTCTTTAAGTGCGAAAAATTTCTAAACAGTCCAAGCAACGAACCTGCTGCATTCGAAATTGGAAATTGCCTTGCCAGATTGCTACTGCAGTACTTCCTACGAAGGGGTACAAACAAAATATAAGAGATTATGAAAGTAAATCCTTACGTCGTACATAAACCGTGCATATATCCATCTAATGCAACCACATAACGTACCGTAAAATATAAACATCAAAACGCTCTTGCTATTAGTATCAAATAACCGCATTTTCCTATCGTATGCCGAAAATATTGACATTAACATTTCTATAGCTCGCGGATTCAAAATTTAAAACGAACGCACCAAAATGCACTTGGACATGGCACTTAGCAGTTAGCATATCAAGAGCAACGGTGCTAGTAATATCAGTTAGTATTATTGCTTTTGCTTGTACTTCTAAAACATCATCTCCGCAAGAGTTGGAAGCAAAAGCTTTGCTCAAGAGTGGATGGCAGAGTGACTATACCAACAACTCAAATTTCTGCAAGTGACCCAGTATAGTTTGCAACAATGCTGGCAGCATCACCATGATTTCCTTGCCAAACAGGTACTACTGCCAGGTTGGTTATAAGTTTGGAAGACTGAATTTTTCTTCCTTCCCAAATCTTATCAGTCTGAATCTCTGTGGAAACAAACTTAATGGGACCATTCCACCAGAGATAGGTACCATTTCAAAGCTCAGATACCTGAACCTGCCCTCAAATGATTTAACAGTTGAGCTACCCCAGTCACCTGGAAAACTCATCCAGTTAGTGGAGCTTGACATAAGTAACAATAAATTAAATGGTTCCATCCTCCCAGAGTTGCAAATCTCTGGAATCTTGTCCTTTTGAACTTGGGAAGCAACAAGCTGATTGGACAGATGCCTCCAACTCTATATCTTTTAACTAAACTCACCCATCTGCTTCTGTATTCCAGTAGAATTAAAGGTGGCCTACCTACAGAAGTTGGAAACATGATGCATTTGGTAACTCTAGAGCTGAGCAATAACTGGCTTACAGGTCCAATCCCTTCAGCTGTATGTCGTTCAACCAACCTGAGATCTCTGTACCTTAATGGAAACCAAATCAACGGGTCCATTCCTGAAGAAATAGGGAAATTGAAGAACTTGGAAACTCTAGGCTTGTTTAGTAACAAGTTGAATGGTCCAATACCTTCATCGTTAGGTCTTTTAACCAATCTGAGGTATCTAGTACTTGACTTCAACAAAATTAATGGTTTCATTCCTTTAGAACTTGGAGATATGAACAACTTGAGAGTTCTCACTCTCGATTCCAATCAACTTAATGGCTCCATCCCTACAGAATTGGGAAATTTGAATAATCTTCTTGAACTAGTCCTTGCAAAAAACAACTTGAGTGGTTCAATCCCCAAGTCTATTTGTAATCTAGCCAGTTTGAGTTACCTGTCCCTGCAGTCCAACCAACTTACAGGCTTCATTCCAAAAGAAATTGGAAGCTTGAAGTCACTGACTTGGTTGGTCCTCTCCAATAATGCGTTGTATGGCAGCATACCTAATGAGATTGTTCAATTAACTCAACTAAAGGCTCTTGTTATGTCCACAAATCAACTGTATGGCCTCATACAACCTGAAATTGGAAGACTCTTTAATTTGTATGTTCTTGACCTATCGAAAAACAAGCTGAGTGGACAAATCCCAAGTCATCTTGAGAATTGCTTAGATTTAGAGTACTTGATGTTGAATGGCAACCATCTAAATGGAGGCATTCCCTTTCAGGTTAGTAAACTTTCTATGCTATTCAGGCTTGACTTTACTCACGATCTGATCAGCAGTGAGATACCTTTCCAACTTGGGAATTTCAGATACCTGCTGCTGTTGGATCTCAGCTATAATAATCTCTAGGCACCATTCTCACTTCTCTTGCTGCATTACGTGACATCAACTTGTTCTACAATTTTTAACGGGGCAAATCACAGATCATATCTGGTATAATTTTCAACCTGATGCATTTGTTGGCAATAAGAAACTATGTCGCGACTTCACAGATTTCCTTCCCTGTTCTTCATCTTCAAAAGGACACACTTTCCTAAATCGTATGAAGATATTTCTCCCAATCACCATTTTCATTACCTTCTTGCTCCTTGGATGTATATTTCTCTATCGGCTTAAATTTCAAAATACCAAATCTGAAGCAAGAGCAACAAAGAACGGAGACATTTTTTCAATATGGAACAATGATGGAGGAATTGCATACAAGGATATTATCAAAGCAACAGAGGACTTTGACATTAGATACTGTATTGGAACTGGTGGGTATGGCAGTGTTTATAAAGTGCAGTTACCTAGTGGAATGGAAAAGTTGTCACCTTGAAGAAACTTCACTGTTTTGAAGCAGAGGAACCAGCTTTTGATTTAAGATTCAGAAATGAGGTAAGAATATTGACAAAAATAAGGCACAGAAACATCGTGAAGCTTCATGGATTCTGTTTGCACAAACAGAGCATGTTTTTGGTTTATGAATATATGGAAAAGGGTAGCTTATTTGCCATCCTCAGAAATGATATTGAAGCTATGGAATTGGATTGGACCAAAAGGATGAACATCATCAATGGTGCTGCACATGCCTTGTCCTACTTGCATCATGATTGCACTCCACCAATTGTTCATCGAGACATATCAAGCAACAACATCCTGTTGAACTCAGAATTGGAGGCTTTTGTCTCTGATTTTGGCACAGCTAGATTCCTTGATCCTGATTCATCCAATAAAACTGTTCTTGCTGGCACTTAGGGTATCTTGCCCCGGGTAAGCTTTACCTTTGTCACTGCTTTCATTATTCATGAATGTTACTTCCTTTACACTTTGTCTATCATATCTATCTTAAGTTGCTTACATTGCACAGTATTCATGCAATCATCTCCTAATAGGTGTTCTTCATTCTATAGTTCTTCATGCAATTAAGTGATAAAGCAACATTAATTATCCTACCAAAATATATATTTCAGGTAAAAATGGTTTGTAATTTCTGTCCTAGAAGTTGGTTTTTCACATAGTAGGAATATGTTTTTTTTCCTATTTCAGTGAGGATTCTGAAAGCACGTCTCTTCTCTAATTTTCCTACTTTTTTGTCCCTAAAACTCAGAACTTGCCTACACCATGACCGTAAATGAAAAATGCGATGTCTATAGCTTTGGTGTTTTGGTGATGGAAACCCTAATGGGAAGAATCCTAGGAGATCTTCTTTCACTCTTTCTATCATCATCTGCTCAACATACAAAGTTGCAGGATATATTAAATCCTCGTCTCTCGCCTCCCAAAACGAAACAGGATGCTCAAAATGTGGCTTTTGTGCCCACATTAGCATTAGCATGCATACATACTGATCCAAGATCTCAGCCAACCATGCAGCTTGTATCTGAGCAGCTTCTCTCTCACCTTAGTCACTTAATTAAACTCGAGATCTTAAATATCTTTTGAATGCAGACTTTCTACCACTAAGGTAATTTTGGCTTGATGGTAGGAGGTTTGTAATCAAAAGATATTTAAAGTACATGGTTCAAACCTTAAAGACGTTACCTACCCTACAGGACAAATAGTCCAAAAACTACAGAAATAAATGAGCGAAGAATTGGGCTGAAGTCTCAACACAAATTATGTTGGGACTTCAACCCAATCCTTTGCTCATTTGTCCAGTAGGATTTTGACCTTTTGCCCCGTAAGGTAGGTAGCGTCTTAAGGTTTGAATCCGAGAAAAATTGGGCTGAGATCCCAACAATTGTAAAGCTACTTTATAAAGTTTTGATATTTGTTTCTTATTACATGATATAGCATAGTGTATAATATTTACGTATTAAGTTGATGGCTCACCCTTCGTCTCTATTATTTTTATAGATTCGTAGGTTTTATTTGTTTTAAAGGACAACTTTTAGTTATTGGTGTCGCTTGATAGAGAATTTCAGTTCTAGTGTTGTGATTATTTTTCTTGTCATTATTTAAGAAGCATTTAAGTTTGTTTTATTTATTAGGACTTAAATGTAAGGATTGATTTCGAATGATCCTGTATTTGAGTTGTTTAAGATTTTTATTAATGTGTTGGGACAAATTTAAGTTATTGAATTAAAATGCTTTGTAGAATTATTCTCTAATTATGTTTTTAGTTTTGAAGATTTAAATGGTTGATTCAACATTTCATAATAATAGTTCTTATATCAAATTGGGTTGTTACAAATGAAGACGAAGAGCGTTATGATTTTCAAAATTTGATTAGTTGAATATTCAAACTCTTTATTAGCTCTTAGCTTTGAGCACTAATTGAAATGTATAATAAAAGTTGAACAAGCAACAACTAATCTTGAAAGGAAAACCAAAACAACTTTGACTTGTAGTCCTCTTTTAAGTGCAAAAATAATTCTCAACACGAACCAAGCAATGAACCTGCTGCAATTAAACTCACCAAGTTACACCTCGACATGGCACCTAGTATATCAAGAAGTATCGCGGTAACGATAGTGGCTAGTATGTATTTTTTGCTTTTGCTCATATTTCTGAACCGTCTCCACAAGATTTAAGGAGGCAAAAGCTTTGATTAAACTAATTCAGGGATGAAATGAAACAACAAACTATATTTTGAAGTTCCATAAGTTGCGTCGATCCTAATAGTAAGCAAATCTGTGAAGGCTTTGGTTTACAATTGGTTATATGCATACAGACAATTATATAGCAATACATTCTAATCCGAAATCTGGGAGTATTTATGAAGGGTTGCAGTTCATGGTAGACTACCCACAGTTTTATTACACTAGATTGCATCCCATTAGTTTCCATGAAATCCAAAGTAGTGACCCAATTCGAGTTTTATTTTCCATCAGGTAATGCTCACATGATGATGCATTCTTGAACACAATATATGTAATACATTCAGAAAGGAGATAAAAAATACCTGTTGAACTCAATAATTTAGGAGAAAAATGGGACTAATTGGAATAAAATGACTTTGAATGAGGTACTAACCTTACATTTACATGATGTAATCATCTGTCTATGTATTTAAGATTCAGATGTAAAACTTCTACCAGGACAGGAATCTCCTTTGAGTTCATATTTCCAATGCCCACCTATCATCTAGGCTCTTCAGTTCTCAACAATGAATTCTTGAATTTCTATTCCTGTATGTCGAGCGGCTCCTTGTACACTCAGCAAAACTTCATCCCCCACTTTTAGTGAGGTCACAGGGATAGCTGTTCTCTGCAATCCATTTCCTGCATAAGATAGGTGGTCATTGGACAAGTTGTAAAATGAGGAAGATAAAAAATACATCCAGAACTTTCAGAACCAAAAATGACAATCATAATAAACCTTGGCAGTGACTGATTAAGGCAACTGTTTCCGCATTCTGAAGAATTATGCTGTAAATGGTTTCATTGTCTGAATCACTCTGCACCAGTAAAGGACTAAAAGATTAGATAATGAATCCACTGACCAGCATCGGGCAGGAGATCAGGAAAACTGATCTAATAATAGGTGTTTTTGATACAAAGTCTAAATACAGTCATTTGATTTAAGTACAGTTCAAAATTGTAGATTTTGTCCTAATTTCTGACAACTGTTTTCAAGTATGAATCAACCACACCCTATATTGGTTGGTATATCTAGAAATCCTGGATGGAATTGGGCTCATTTGCAAAATTATCAAACGTGTCAAAAGGCAAACCTTTGCCTCCACTAGAATAAGAGGTCTAGATTCTATCTTCACGCGACCAACAATTGCTGTTCGCTGATGGCCTTTCTGATCAACCACAATCACTTCTTTACCTGATTTTAACTCTGAAAGGTAGCAAGTTTTTCCTCCTGGAATTAGTACATAGGCATGTACTGGCCCCTGCAAATTACCATACAGTTTGACAAGAACATCACCCAAAAATAAATCCAGGAATGACTCTATGAAACAACCATTGCTGTTGCATGTGGAAAATCAAACTATAACCTAAAACAGGCACTACAATGATCATATGGGAGAAGGATTTTCTTATATTAGTTTTCCTAGATAATGAGCCTGCATTGCATATGTGTGCCTCATTCACCATCATAGAGAGAATGCAAACCACCAAAAATTGACTAATCTTCAAAGAAATGATTATGCATGACGTACATGGAAAAAGCCATCAGAGACCAACTTCAAAGCCAAAACTCACCGCATTGACTCGAAAAGGCCTGCTGGCAATGTAATTTGACTCTAAGCACTCAGAGTGAACAAGGCACAGTCCCCTGGCAAAGGATCCAACCTATCAAACAGTAGTGGAGCATCATATACAATCAGCTTAACAACAAAACCACAATTGACATTGAATAGTAGAAAAGAGGCTAGAGCATACTAGGAGTCCTTCACCAGGTCTCATCAGGCTACAGAGATCCACACAAACTCGATCACCCATTCCAGCTACATCAACTCGAGTTACAGTAGCTTTGGTCAAGCTCAAGAGATTGCTCTCTTGATTCCTTCTGTCAAAATATTCCTGATAATTTTAACAGAAATAAGGAGCAATGCCTCATTGTTGAAGAAGCCAACTGGAGAAGAAATTACCCTTAGCTCAAGAACAGCTTTGTCTTCCTCGACTTTCAGGACAACACCGCCCAGACCTTGATCCAAGGCCTAATACACAAATGATTGATCATAGACTTCATACAAAATATTATCAACATAATGTATCTGACCAAACAAATGATTCAGGTTTACAAGGTAGAGATTAAGGTTTACCTCGAGAAACATTTGTGCTTCGGAAGGAGCCTTTGAGATGGCAAACACTGTTTTTTCACTGCCTTGAAAGGCTGCAACTATATTTTCTGCAGGAATCACCTTTGAAACACAAACCAGATCATGAGGGAGTAGTACAGTAGGACATATTTTAAGAGCATACACGGTCACTATTTTAATGAATTGAAAAGCTAACGAAAGCACAAAGCAGGAGTGGTTGACAGGGTGATAACAGTAAAAGTATTGAATTATAAATTATGCTGTTAGTCAAAACATCAATGAATTTTAACACAGAAGAACATAAATCTTAAGATGAAGTACACTGGAATGAGTAAAACAAGATCAAAACAACTTCCAGATGCTAAAGTAAAAGGTAAAGTACAATACAAGCCACAGAAGCAACATTATAGCTGAAAAAAAATCTTGACAGAAGATAGTGACATATGAGATTATACCAACAGTTCACTAAATATAATGAACTCAATGTGAGTGATTTATACATTTCAAAACAACCCCAACTACACTAAATATACGAAGTTATTATATGAACTAAAACATCTTAAACAGCATTTAAGACACTATAGGGTAGCCAATGCATCACAAAAATAAATCCCCATGATTTCAAAATCTCGATCTCACAGTCTCACATTCAAGTTCTTATCAAGCACAAAACAACCAAAAACAATAATTAACACACCTGCCAATCCAACAAATCAATAACAACATTTTCTGCCTGCACGTCTGCTGGTTGGAGTTGCTGCAACTCTTGTGGACTAGAAACCACAAAAACAGTAGCAACCCTTCTCTCCATTCTATCAAAAACCACACCCTCTTTGATGAACAAAGGGTCAATCAAAGCCATTGCTGCACATTCAACACCAAAATTCTCAAATTAACAACTTTAAACACAAATTCTAACATGGGAAATCACAAGAAACTGTAAACAACCCCACATGACCAAGCACTGGCAAGTTGTTGATTCTGGGGTGAGAAAATGAAAGTGTTCCATCCTCTCTCCACTGCAGCACACATGACTTGCTTGCTCTCTGTCCATATCCACACCCTCTTGGATTTCTCATACAGAACCGGAACATTTGTAGTAGAAACAGAATACATTTTCACTGAAAATCGAAAATTTTTGTACGATTGAGTTGTCTTGCTTGTGCCGATTGTATATGAGTACATGCTCAATATATCTGCATGGTGATTGAAATGAAAATATAGTTGCATGTAACATAGGCTTTATCATACAAGAACACATAAATGCAATGTATGTTTTATCAGTGTGAACTGAAACAGAACCTGTTTTGGAAGTGAAGCCGGAGAGTTGTCTGGATATTCCATTGGCGGAAGACAGCAGAGCCATGTCTTGTGTTTCTTGTTTGTGATGGCCTCTTTTAGCAGTTACTTTGAGGTTTCATTTGGGCTTGGATCACCTTACATGGTCTTTTATCTATTTTCGTCGATTGGGCTTAAATACGTGAAGACAAAACTATTTCAAAATACACCCTCTAAATTAAATTTGAGAAATCATGTGTTAAAGACTTATCCGACGCGTGGTACATCTCCTTTTCAGATTCTTCCTCATGCGGTGGAGTCATTTTGGCTAAAGTGGGTGTACTTAAAATGGGCAGAGATGTACATAAAACGGAGGAATGTTGCTAAATGCACCCACCATAGGAGTCAAGGAAGATGTACCAATAGGTAAAATTTAATTAAGTGACTAAGGTGAATATTTGTCGATTGAGTACTGCTATAAACACCTGATTTTTCTTTTTATTTGTTTTGCTTGTATACACATTTATAAAGAGTGGCCTAATTGAATAATGCAACCTCTCAAGTGTTGCTTGTGGAATTTGATTGCAACATGAACCTTCTCTCCAAGGAAAACTATACACATCTATTGGAGTGTGTTTCATTTTGTAGAATACTATATCTATATATCAGTTTGCTTAGCTGTTTGGTGAGGATTTTGTATGCATTGTGCATCAACTTTGTATAAATGGGAAACTATCAATACAATGAAAACAAAAGCAAAACATTATTTGAGAATTCAAACATCACTCATGAGATAACAAATCAATCCAGTTTCCGCATAGCTTTACCACAGATATTGCTATGGCAAGTGCTCAATAGGACACCAGAAGGAATGAAAAAGAATGCATCTCAATTTCATCACGAAAAAGGCCAGACACAAGGAAATTACAAATGACTAATAAGCGGCACCAGTAATTGAAAACTTAAACAGCATCTTATGCTTGTAAGTCTGTCCAGGATACACAATGGTTGAAGGGAAGTTGGGGTGGTTAACTGAGTCAGGGAAGGCTTGAGTCTCCAAACACAATGCAGAATGTGGTTGATACACATACCCGCCTTTCCCTGTCACATTCACCACCCAGTTAGCTGTATAAAACTGCACACCAGGTGCAGTTGTCCACAGCTCCATCATTCTTCCTGACTTGTTATCATTGACAATGGATACCGGCTTCATTTTCTTCCCAGCGCCACCATCAAGCACATAGTTAATGTCATAACCATGAAGCAGCTTGTTGATTCTGCTGCCAACCGCGTAAGGCTTGAGGAAATCATAGGGAGTTCCTTTCACTGACACAAACTTGCCAGTGGGAATGAGTTGGCTATCAACAGCTGTGTAGTGGGAAGCAAAGATTTGGACTTGTTCGGAGAGGATATCGCCACTGTCATGCCCTCCTAGGTTCCAATAGGTGTGTTGTGCTAGATTTACTGGTGTAGCCTTGTTTAGAGCTTTCGCTCTCATTTTTACACTCAAATTCATGTCTCCAACGAGAGTATATGCCACAGTCACAGAGAGATCACCAGGAAATCCTGTAACAGATTAGACAAAATATCCACACTTAAGTCATTATAATTTGTACACAAATAGATTTTATAATCACAATAACGAACCAACCTTGTTCGCCATCATAGCTATGATAAGCAAAGACAATGCGGGGAGCGTGTCCTTCAGTCTTATATGTCCTCACTTTCCAGATAACATCACTAAAGCCTATTAGGCCACCTATGGTAATATGAAGAATTCATTATGATAATGTTAGATATATTGCCGAACCAAAAAAAAATATATGTAAAAGTAATTGTAAGAGTTACCATGAAGCGTGTTTTTCCCTTCGTTTGCAACAAGTTTATAATGGATTCCATTTAAGGTAAATTGAGCACCTCCAATTCTGTTAGCAACGCGTCCAACAATGGAACCTAAGTAACCCGAATCATTCTGCACATTGTTGACAATTGTGTGTATAAGGATTAAATTTTAGTATTTAACTATAAGAACTCCTTATATACCACAGAGTCACAAGTGCCTGCACTGGTAGATGGAGATTATATGTGATGACATGTAACTCATACACGACTACGAAACGACACTAGGAATCATATAATAATTTAACAATCATAGCAAGAAGTCAATGTTTTAGCACGTTAACCCATTTCAATGAACAGACATACTGCTTGTGCATATTTTTATAATGGAGATATATAAATTAACATTGTTTATAAACATAGAGAGAGATGATAACATGAACTCTCCACATGGTTTGACAATCATTGATAGGATAATTACTTACAGTTGACTCTATATCATGTGTTAAGTTCTGTAATACGAATTTCCTAACTATAATTTCTTATAAATGTCACTTCTTATAGAAAATTTATCGATCAGATTGAAGCAGAAACAATGTCAACAGCTGCTCAGAGAACCAACTCACCAATCTCAATCATGTGTCACAATAAAAAATGTGACCTTGATAGATTAGCATTGACAAGTCAAGTCAATGCAAGGAAATTTTGAAAATCAGACAGCTGTATTACTCTTAAGTTTCCACCATGAGCACATTATTATTATTAGCATCAGCCTGCTTTTAAATGATCAACTTGTTACTTTCAAAAGATAAGAATTGTCAACTAGTCACTTTCAAAAGATAAAAAAAATTCAACTTGTTACTTTCAAAAGATAAAAATACTCAACTTGGAGGACATCATTTTTCTTCCTAAAGAACAGCTATTGTCAGCCGAAATTCAAGACTTAGCTAATATAAAATTTACTAAAATCTTCAAAAAGGCAGGGACAAATGTTGCGCATAAAAATATTGAAGTTTGCTGGAAGAAAATTATCCATAAGTTAGACTTTCTTTTTCTTGTACCTCATAATTAGTGCAATTGGTATCAGTACAATCTTGCATAGAAAGCTTTATAAAGACAACACTTGATAATTAACAAGCAAAAGAGAGAAACCTTATGCAACTCACATAAAGGGTAGGAACTTTATATAAATTTTAAGATATGATTAAGAGCCTGATATTATTGGTGCCCCTGGTTTTTTGTAAAAAAAACCATCACCATGTTAACCATGTTGAAAGAAAGAATGAGTTTTTTCTTCAATCAAAAAAGAAAAAAAAAAAAAAAGAATGAGTTTTAATAATATTGATCTGTTCTAGCCACCTAAATAGACTCAACAACTTTGGATTTTTCATTTAACAATAAGAAAATGACCAAAAAAAAATAAACAACATCCTTTTAATAAGTTGTTAAGTCCAAAGCTGAGGTCCCAGCCCATCAGAAGAAAAAAAAAATTGTATGCATAAGACAAATAATACAGCAACCTTAGCTATACCATGAATTGTTTGTCTCATATCATATGGCATTACAATACAAGTAGTCCTGTTTATCTATTTTGTCTCTGTGTTTGTGAGAGAGAGTGAGAGACAGACAGCAACCAATCTCTCTAATGGAATGTGCAGTCTTCCTTGAAGCTAAAACAACATACAAGAAAAATGTTACAAACAAATAAAACAAAACTCACCTTGTAGGTTTCGACTGAATCGTATCCAAGAACAACATCACCAAGCTTTCCTGAAAAGTAAACGTAAAACGGTTAACATAAGAACAACATTTCTTCACAGACAAGAGTGAAACAAAATCAACTCATAGAAAGTGAAACTTGCGTAGGAAGTAACAAACTAGACCCACCATGCCTGTCAGGAAGAACAACAGAGATAATAGTAGCACCCCAGTTGGTGAACTTCACAGTGAAATTCCCTTTCTTCAGTTCATAAACTCCAACCTCTTCTGTAGCTAAGGAGCTATGAACATAACCAAAAGCAATCAAGGCAAGAAAACACAATAACAAAGAAACCTTCACCATTTTTTCTCACAGAAAGAGATGAAGTTATAAGAGAATGTTTCAATGCTCTATACTGGTTCTCTCATACATTGGTATATATAATGTAGAAGAGAGGATGGTCATTGACTATTGATAATAGAATAATAGAGAATCAATAAGTTAAAGGGTCATCTAGAATTAAAATGCATATGCGGCACCTTAGTATCATCTGGTTATTTTATTAAGGTTTTTGCCGGTTTATAGTTGACTTGGTATGGGTTGCCGGAGTGAGACATTTCATGGTTCATTTATGGACCCCATTACATTTAACTCTATATGACATGTATGTATTCATTTTATACTCAAGCTAATAAAGACAATAATGAATGATAATACTGTATCAAAATAATAATAATGATGATGATGATGATGATGATGAATGAGAATACATTGAATTGAATAAATTCTGTGACTCACTTCTCATGGACTGTCCATCTCTATGTCATATGATAACTACTACACTCACAAATAAATAAATCATGAATTGGTTGGCGAAATCACAAAGAATGTAAAGCCAGTACTAGTTATGACAAAAATGTCCAATTCGACCCAAATCGTCAGGGCACCGGTTTGTTTGAAGTGGAAAATAGCGATCTATTAAGGGCATCCCACCAAAAACCCAAGTCGGGTTTTGGATAGACAAATTCTATTCCGATCTGATCCGTTACTATATAGATATTTATACTGTTATGTTATAATTGTCATTTTGGTAATTATAAGGGAATTTTACTATATAGAAATAATATTTTGGTTTGTAATGAAACTTTGTCATATATGGAGTAAGTATTTTGATATTTGTAATGAAACTTTTTATGTACCAATTAATTTAGTATTTGTATTTAGAGAATTTATATTGTCTATAAATTTTATGTTAATAATTATTTAAATGTGATGATATATTGGAGTCAAGATTGAATTATTGTAAGTTTAAATTATTATTTTTATTTATATATTTATTTTTAATATTAATTATGTGATTTGTTAGAAACTAAATTTGATCAAACGGGTCGAGTTCGAGGCAAACCATCTTAATCGGGTTCGGGTTTGAAACATAAAATATCGATTCATTCGAGACACAGGTTGAGTTTGGGGCATCCCACCAAAAAAATCAGATCGGATTTGGGTTGGACTGATCCAACCTTGATGATCCAACCTATTGTTACCCCTAGCAAGTACCTCTATATTTTAATAACATTTATGGAATTCAATTGCACTAATTTAGGCAACAAATCTGTATTTCTAAATCTTTCCAGTTACGCATTAACATAAAATGATTATATTATTACATGAACTAAAACATTTTAAATAGAATTTATGTCACAATCTAGTGCCCTGTATATCACTAATTGCATTGATCACAGTCTTACTATCCGGTATTAAATGAACAGGAAACCAACATACTTGCCAATCCAGTAAGTGTGAAATTCAAAGTTGTCTTTTTTATAAGAGTAATTGTCCCAAGAACTTATAACCTGCAAAATTTTCATAATAACTGCATCATATATGAACCCCACTAAAAACCAGAACCAATGCTGAGAAGCAGAGGATTTGTCCTTGTAATCCCACTCAAACTGGCACTTGACAGACATTGAGAGGACAGCATAGACAAGTCTTGTCTTGTAATTGTTGGTGGTGGAGACTAGTTGGTTAGTTGTTTTCTACACGGGTTTATTTGGGCTTTGGATATTTGCAAGTGGGCTTTTGTTGGATGTTGTGGGCATTCCTGGCCCAAATTTTTAATATAATTCGAAGTGATTTTTAAAAACTTCCAAAACATGCAAAATAAGTTATACAGTGTTTTATATTGTTCGAGTATATCTATATTTTAGTCCCTTTGGAGATCAAAACAAGTTTTCATATATCCAAAACACCAAACTATAATTTAATTCCATCGTGTAGGAGTCTGTCGCTACAAATGCCTCTCAAGTTGGCGAGACTACAACATGCGTTTAGATGCTAAACATTGTTTATATACAGCCAAGAATGAAACACCCTAATTTGCCATAAAAACTCAATATAATGCAACCAATCACTTAAATCTCTAAAACTAAAACACAATTAAGGAAAAATTTATAAAGTATTTAATTCAATAACATAAACTTGTCTCAATACCTCAATAAAACTCTTAAATAACTCATCTCCACCATCATTCAAATTCTTGCATTTAAGTCCTAACCAATAGAACAAACTCAAATGGTTCTTGTTAATAAGAGGGGATATAATCATAATAACAAAACTGAAATCCTCCTCTAGTAGACACTGATAACTCGAAGTCCTCCCTCAAGACAATTACAGTCTACTAATCTATAAAAATAATAGAGACGAGAGGTAAGCCATCAATTCAATAGGTAAACATTATACATTATGATATAATATATAATCAGAAAGAGATAATGAAATTAAAACCAATGAAACATTAATAATATGATATAGAAAACATTTAATTTTCAAAATCGATGTCAATAAAACAATAAAACATTTAGCAATACAATACATAAAACATTCAATATTTAAATCGAAGTCACAATAACGAAAAACGTTTCATATACGAATTTAAATAAAATGAAAGTGACTTTTATCATGTAATATCATTCACACCTATAATCCCGATGTGAGGTCAATACAATTTACACTTGTAATCCTGATGTGAGACCAATATAATTAGCACCTATAATCCAGTGTAGGGTCGATATAATTTACATCTATAATCTCGGTGCGGGGCCAATACGATTCGCACCTATAATTCCGGTGCGGGGCAAATTCAATTAATGTTGCGCAACAATAAATATTCTAGCTAAACCAATACAATACAATTATGACACCTGTAATCCTGGTGCCTAGGTAATTACAATTAAATGAACTATGGACAGATGAGCCAAAATGTTTTCATTATAATTACGATTACAATACATATCATTCTTTACAAATACGGAGGAATACTTTTAATAAAACATATCATATTTTTCAAATAGGAAGATAATATTGTTATAATTGAACAATATACATAAAACATATATTTGAGGATGCAAAATCATTTAAATATAATATAATATAATAAAGTTGAAAAATCCAAGGTTTCACTTGATTATTTTAAAAGAATCAATTAAAGTATTTTTAAAATTAAACATATAATATATTCAAATAATGTATAAAGTTTACTTACCTCTTCCTCTTATCCCAATAGAAAAATAGTTTTACCAATTTAATCCCTCTTATCAACCTAAAATCACATCACAAAACTCATAAATTCATAGGAAATCATAACTTACTAAATTAATTTAAATCTAAGTATCATTAAAATTTTTCCACCGTCAACACTGTCTCTATTGATGCAATCTATTTTCTCCATTTTTAATAAATTGTATATAAAATTAATCATCTCGAAAATTATATATATGTTCTAAAGACTCAGAATAAATACCATAGAAATTTTCAGCCTTAAAAACCTCTGCTAACCTATCAACTTAAATCTCCGAATCCAAACCAAGGCTGTATTGACATCGATTTCAAAACTGAACAGCTCTTCATATCCGAATTTTTAAAAATAAACCGCTCCATGAAAATCCTTCAAAATTTTATGGCTTACAGAGGACTCATATTGGTTTGTAAGAAATTTAATGAAGCCAAAATAACATCAATCGCATGTCCAAAAAATTCAAGATTCAACCTAGTTCAGTGCTATCCAGATTTTTATTTTACTGAGTCAGAAGTAAACAAAAATTCGTAATTAATTATATACTTATCATATGACCACGAAATTTTGCAGACCATAACCTAACATCCTAAGGAGCATCCATACCAAATTTCATAATTTTATACGTTCATTTGCCCATTCAACCAATTAAACAAATCTGACAGGTCTACAAGGAAGCAAATTTCCAGCAGCCTCTATTTCCTCCATAAGAAATCCATAACATTTTAATCTTATTTTGAAATGACTCCAAACATAAAAATATGACATCATAAGTCTATCATACCATAAAATCCTAATATCAATAAATAAAAATATGAAAGAAAGCCTATTTGATTCGCAATCAATTTTTATAATGAATCTTGAACTCCGAACTTGTTATGATTAAGAGCTTAACCTTGTTGATGGAGAAGAGTATTTTTAAATGATACATGAGAGTTTTCAAAAGAGAGAAGTGGCTATTGAGAATAAAGAAACATAGTGTTTTATATGAAGCTTCAAACCCTAATAACAATTAGGGAAAATATACAACTATATATTTATTTGCCCCTTTTCTTTTTTTTTTCTTTTTTTTTTTTAATTCTTTTTATTCTTTGTATAGCCACCAAATTCACCCAATTAGGCTTTTGTTCAATTGTTTTAACATTATTATACAATTTCGACTTACACTCAATTTAGGCCCATTTATTAATTTTTATTTGGGCTCAATTAATCTTTTGGGTCCACTTGGATTCGGACTTTACAAAGAAGATGGAGCAGAGGTTGAAAACTTATACAGCATATGATGCTTGTAAGTTTTTCCCGGTTTCACAATCGTTGACGGGAAATTCGGGTGATTCACCGAGTCAGGGAAGGCTTGAGTCTCCAAACATAGCCCTGCGTTTTTCCGGTACACGAATCCACCTTTCCCCTTCACCTCCTTTAGAAGACCACCGGAGTAGAACTGCAAACCAGGTGCACTCGTAAGCAGCTCCAACGTCCTTCCTGTCTTCTTGTCATGCACCACTGCTGCCTGCTTCAGTGTCTTGCCAGCACTGCCATCCAGCACATAGTTAATGTCATAACCATTGGCAAGCTTCTTGATGTTGCTGCTGATGGGGTGACACTTGAGGAAATCGTAGGGGGTTCCTTTAACGGATACAATTTCCCCGGTGGGAATTAATTGGCTGTCTACAGGTGTGTATTTGGAAGCGAAAATCTGAATTTCTTCGGACAAGATATCGCCACTGTTATGCCCTCCAAGGTTCCAGTAGGTGTGTTGTGCTAGATTGACAGGAGTAGCCTTGTTTAGAGCTTTGGCTTTCATTCTTACACTCAGTTGATTGTCTCCAATGAGAGTGTAAGCAACAGTGACAAAGAGATCACCGGGGAATCCTATGAAAATTAGAGAATTGTGAACATTTAGTATTGTTTTTATGCAAAAACTTCTTAATCCTACCCTCAACTGCATTGGAGCAAAATTAGAGAGAATTAGAATGAGAATATAAACCAAGAATGAAAAAAATCACACTAACCTTCCTCACCATCAATGCTATTATAAGCAAAGACAATGTGAGGAGCATGACCTCTGTTTTTATACTTCTTCACTGTCCAGACTACATCACTAAAGCCTTCGGGGCCACCTGATATTCATATAAAGGATTTATAAGACAATATAAGCTGCATATAAGAAATGAAATAAGACCAATTTCAGCAGTTTTTTCGTCTGCCAAGTATATCAAGAAATTGTCTCTTTAAAAAATAAAGAAAGAAGTATACCATGGAGCATGTTTTTCCCTTCATTAGCAACTAGTTTATAATCCTTTCCACCTAAAGCAAACTGAGCGTTTCCAATTCTGTTTGCTACGCGTCCAACAATGGCACCAAAGTAAGTTGAATCATTCTGCACACAGTTGAAAATTTTGTGTAGAAAGGCTGAATTAATTGTTTTGAACAACTACATACTCATAGTCCTCTTGCACTGCAGAACAACGTGCAAGCACTAGAAAAGAGTGATTATATGTGATGGATTGTCCCTTTACAAACTCACAGGAAAAGACACTGGTGGAATCAAGTGATAAAGAAATTTCATTTATGTAAAATGAAACTTATATATCTTTTTTTCATATCAATACATGAAAATTTTACCAGGGAAAAAAATCATAGCTTATCATGATCCACTTTATACACAATCAGGACGCAAAGCCTGAACATAATGCCCATCCTTATAGTATGAAGCCAAAAACCAGCATATGCATATGTCATAGAATACACATTGTAACAACAAAAGCATTAATAGCGCAATAATTTGTAGGTTGAACTCTCCATACCACATGACATTTATTAGCAGCATAAAGAACATAACAGATCAGCTGCTTCATAGAACTGGCCCACCAATCTACATCATGTGTTGCAACCAACAATGCAATTTCCAAAGACAATAATGAAAAGGAAATGTAAAAGGAATCACACAGTTTAGTTCTAAGCATCCACTCCTTGAGCTTAATAGATAACAAAAATCCAAGGCTTTAACTAACATATAATTGACCAAAAGTAATCAGTAGAGAGAAAAATGTGCATCTCTCCAACACAACAAAGTCTATAATCTTCCTTTCGAAAACTAAAACAACATGCATGAGAAAAAAAATAAAACTGACCTTGTAGTCATTGACTGAATCATATCCAAGAACAACATCAGCCAACTTTCCTGAAAAACAAACACAACAACCGTCAAACAAAAACCAACCCAGAAAAACAGATTAGAATCACAATAAAATAAAAAAGAAACCAAAACCAACAATGGAAACAATGAATCAAACCAAATAAAATTACCATTTTTGTCAGGAACAACAACAGAGACAATAGTGGCACCCCAGTTGGTGAACTTGACAGAGAAATTCCCTCTCTTGAGCTCAAAAGTTGCAATCTTTTCAACAGCCAAAGAGCCATGAACATACTCCAAAACAACTAGGCCAAGAAAACACAGCAAAAGAGAGACCTTCATCATTTGTTTGACACCAATTGATGAAGAAAAGCCGATCTTGCGTGAATGTCTGAAATCCTCATGTGCCTGCCCAAATATATACAAAATTCTTCTGACCCCACAACAGTTTCTATCGGATTTGAGGGTGGTCATGGATTCCAAAAGATACGGTGTGATTGTTAGAAAATGAGAATTAGGAATAGATATAATCGTTGATGTGGAATGGATGGAAATAGGGAATGGATATGAATTAGTTATAACCGTTGGATAAAGTTTTTATAGTTAAATTTAGAATGAATTAAAATATGTTATAACCATATTTAAAATTAAAAATTAAAAATATAAAAATCGATTTTGTATTTATTAATGGTATAGTAGGTAATATTAAATTATTATTAAAAATCCATGACTACTAAATGCTGATTGTGTCACTTATGGTCATATTATTGGCCTTTTAGGCCAAACTTTTCATGACTTATTAAATGCCGATTGTTTGAGCTGTGAGCATGTTGTGGTAGTCAGTTGTGGACCCCATTTTTCTTGTTTTATACAAGGTTCATTAATTACCCTTTCTTCTTCTAAATATAGAAAAAAAAGAAAGAAAAAGAAATACATGATAAGGGTATGCCATGACTACCATCCGGTGCCTCACAATAATATCCCATACTTTGTGACTATAGATTTAATTAATGAATAAATGTTAGAAGTATGTATTGACATATTAACTCGTTATTGAAAGAATTTTTTTTTTATTATTATTTTAAAAGGATATTTCTTTTCCACTATAAGATTGAATTTTGAATAGTGCATAATAAAATTAATGTTGACATATTCTAACATATCATTGTTGGTAAGAATCAAGAGAGGGATTGAATTTGTTTTTTTTTTTTTTTAACACCTAATTCTTTTAGTCTGTATAGAAACTTAGATTATCATTTAAGTATTAGTGAGTACTTTAGTAACTGCATTGATTCTATCTACGTGTGAACTATGGGGTGTTTGTGCTTATGTTAGATGGCCACTTACACTCAAAAAGAACAAAAATATTAGATATTAAAATGGGGTTGGCAACTTGGCATCTATCATCAATTGATTGTGATTGAGTTTTTAAGTTATTATGCGTTTTACATTTTCATTTAGGAGAAAACGTGTACCAATAAACATTTGAGGGTTTTCTATAACTGTTGTTTAATGATTGACATATTTATTGAAAAGGTAACACGGTTGTGCATATTTTGCATGTCGTGGGTTATGCAATTACTAATATTATAGAAAAATTGACTAAGTTAAATATTGGTTAAGACTTAGGGGTGATGTCCCTGTCCATCAAATCACATATGATAACAATAAAATATATATTAATACTGTACTATTTAAATTTTGATCTAAATTTTTTATTTAAATAATCATATGTCAAATTGATGTGAAACAATATTATTCATAAGATTATATATATTAGTTACAAATCAGTTTTATATGTTATTTAGAAAATAAATTTATATAATCCTTTTATAAGGTAATATTACTCGTATATAGAAATTACAATCTAATATTAGAAGTTTGATTGAAATCAGAGAATCAAACTTTGAAATTTTATTAGAATACAAGATGAGTCTTCAGGCCAATTTTATG
The DNA here is from genome assembly GCA_021234005.1 of Nephelium lappaceum. NCBI lineage: Eukaryota > Viridiplantae > Streptophyta > Magnoliopsida > Sapindales > Sapindaceae > Nephelium > Nephelium lappaceum. Next base: position 333,927 of record CM038011.1, read on the forward strand.
GATGTAGAACAAAGAATGGGCCAATGGGTTGGAACTGATAGGCCTTTGTGATTTGCTTTGTGCCCAACAGGTTGTTAGCAAAGTCTCGACACCTGGGCCTGGCTGCCCTCATGGACTTAACTCGGATGCAGATTTGGAGGAGGGGCCAATGATGCTTAGCATGGAGTTAAATAAGTTGTTGCAGTTCAAAGAGTAGCAGATTTACATGGTGTATATTATAGATCACAACAATGGTATGGTGGCAGATAAACCTGGCTGGTAACCACACTCTCAATATAATTGAGGTTTCAAAGTTATTATAAAACTAATCTATCTAGGATTTTAGATGTTGAAACAAAGATACCCGACAACACAAACTGTGATTCTAGGAGGCTAGACCTGGTAGCATTGGAGGAGGGACCAATTTTGCCATCCATAATTCTCCTAGCTTACCTGGAGGAGAAATGAAAAAATCGTAGTCCATGAATTTATTCATGATGGCATTAAATTTGTATAAAGCCAAAACATATCGTATGTGCTTTGGTTCCGAATTGTATGATTATGTGATGTCAAAGAATATTTATTTTACCTTTTCAGACTATGGAATAATGCTTTCTTTAATTTTTTTTAACAAATGATAGCAAAAGACATGTTGTTCTGTTATTGTTATAGTAGGCTACCTAAACAACAGATGGCACAATGCAAGACAGTCCTCAATTGTTCACATCTAGTCGCAATTGAAATCTATTTATAATAAACACTTTAAACACAATCCTACTAGATACTCCCATAATAAGAAAAGATCTTTGTACACTTAACTTTTATTGAATAAGACTCAAATTCCACATCAATAGAGAGAAGAGGTCCACAACCACTTTATCAAAGAGTTGATGTGCCCTGTTAAGATTCTATCATAATCTTCATAATAATCTACATAACAAGAAGCTTTTTTTCCGAATTAAAGCCTACCCTGAATCCAACCTACTGTATTCTGTCTCTCTCCATTCACACTCCAATTTAAAGAGCTTTAAATATGAGCTTTAAACGATTAAGTTTTATCTTAAATTCTTAATCAAACTATGCATTGTAATTAGACTAATATGACATATTATTGTGGTCAGCTGTTATACGTTCGAACTTCGAGAGTAGAATCCACTTCTATTTCAAGAAAGACTAAAAAATGGATTTTAATTTGTCATCAACTTAACTCAATCTAAAAACAATATTTCAAATCATGTCAAGAGGATTAATGGTTTTGAAACATAACATAATTCTTGAGAGACAAATGGCCTAAGCATAGAGCAATGCTATACTTTCACTTCAGGTTCTGCAAACTAGACGTCAAAATTGGTGAAATCTAGTTGCGATTTTTCATGCTGCCTGATAACAATGGCAACACTGGAGAATGTGCAAGGGCAGCAATCTGAGGAAGCAGTCCATCCATTGGTAACCATGTTTATATTGCCAATGGAAACATATAGTTTGTTCCTCTACACATAGAAGAATGTAAGTAAACGGACAATAATTAGATAGTTTCACCATATCTAAAGTATGCTTGTACTGTTTGATACTAAATGTATCCCGTGTGCTTGTTTACTACGTGATAATATTGCCTGGTTGTTATCCAATATTAATAAACCTTGCACTCAATCACATGGATGGATTCCATACTATATGATTGTTTTAATGAATATTGCTTTAGTAATCCTAGTTGAATGCAGTTTTTAAGGATCTAGAGAAAGTCATAACTCATAAGTCATGACTTTATATTTTTAGATTGATAATACTAAGGTGTTAGATTGTTCCAAGTCGGTTGTTCATAAGGTAAGTGTAAACCTCCACTTTTGAGCTAGTATTTGAGTTTCTGATGGGTGAAATTTAAAAAATGTTGCAGAGAGGAGGACTTCGTTTTGGCAATGTTTCGATTGTATAGGTCCTGCAGACATATAGCAGATCACATCCACATTCTTAGAGCACAAATCTTTGAACATGTAATTTTTTCACTATGTTTCCTGTACATAAAATGAAATTCCAAAAAAATTTCTATTTGTTAAACTTGTATGAATAATCAGATTGTTTCCTGTACATATGTTTGACATTACACATAACTTCCTAGATAATATTAATTACTAAAGCATGGAAGGAGTGCGGTGTTGAACTTTGCAACCTTGTAATGGAAGTCATAATGCTTTAAACATTATATAAACAAGCAGTATGCACATCAGATCCACCAATATTTGTAAGAACATCTTAAATTCCGCTTCCCACGGCGCCTCCTAAGTTATATCAACAATATCATTATCTTCCTTCATTGATCTTCATGCTTTCTTTGCTCACCTTCATAGCTATTGCAGGCTCAGATGTAATTCTTTTTACTTATCGTTATGCGAAAACACTTTCACGTTTATTTTGTGAAGAAAAAAGAACGCATACACTTCAGTTTTCATTTATATTTCATATTAGTATACATTTGGTAGATACATTGTGAAAAACTCGTTTTTGGATAAGAAAAACACTTGCAATGGTTTGTGAAGTAATTTATAGGTTCGTTTTCAGGAAAAGCTTTCAAGGGTTTTTCAAAGCGCATGCAAACATCTAATGTATCTTTAATGATAGATTAACATATGTCCTCTCACTTGGCTGCAGTGGCTTGGTACAGACCATGGATGTGAGAGTACAGAAAACTGGTTGAACCATGGTGGAAATTTATACAACTGGAGATATGAAATCAAGGAGACCAAGATCAGCCCTGAAACGGTTGCCAATCTAAGCTTAAAGTGGGAGTTTTTTGCAGGAAAAGACATAAGTGCAACACCAGCTCTTTTCAATGGAATCCTTTACTTCCCAAGCTGGAATGGAGATATCTATGCAGTCAAGGCCTCTGATGGTTCTCTTGTTTGGAAGAAAAACCTGAAGAATATAACAGGTTTTGTCCCAACACCAGGTTTGGCTGCAAATGTTAATTGGACAGTTTCAAGAGCAACTCCAACAGTTGTAGGTGATGATCATGATCTACTCATTATTGGAGTGTATGGACCTGCTTATGTTATTGCTGTGAAAAGATCAACTGGGGACCTTGTTTGATGAACATCCTGCTGGTGTTATCACCATGTCTGGGACTTACTACAAAGGGTTAGTCTTCTCATATTTTGACTGATTCAATAGATTCTAGATAATGAATTAATTTACGTTGAATACATCACGTATATCCAATAGGCATGCAAAGCTTGATTCATAATATAAATATATAGTTAACTTGCCGTTTAAGTTTCAGATATCTTCAAAGAAGAAACAAAATCTTGACCTTCTAAACAATTTCATCTAATTCATCAGGATATATGTTAAACCAAATAATAGATAATTACATCAACGTCAGTATCATATATTTTAATTTTTAGTTTTAATTAAAACTATTGTTGTTTATTCAAGGAAAAAATAAATAAAACTATTGTTGTTGATAATCATTGACTAACTGTATTTTCACTGCATGTACTGTACCACATAGAAAGTCAAATTCATTAGATATGTATTATACCAGATATTACAAAATTTCATCAAAGTAAATAATACTTAAATTATTAGTTCTAATTGATACTAGTATTGCTAATAATCATTAAATAATGTGATGTTTTCGACATCTTTTGTTCTGGTAGGGGTTTCTATGTTGGTACGTCATCACTCGAAGAAGACTCAGCATTGAGCAATGCTGCACCTTCCGTGGCAGTCTCTGCAAACTGGACATTGAAACTGGTGGAATCCTGTGGAAAACCTTCATGCTGCCTTATAACAATGGCAAGATTGGAGCATATGCAGGGGCAGCAATCTGGGGAAGCAGCCCTTCAATTGATATTCATAGAAACCATGTATATATTGCCACAGGAAATTTGTACTCAGTTCCTCCACATATAGCAGAATGTCAGAAAAGGAAGAATAATCAAACGGTTCCAACTCATCCTGACAAGTTGTGGAGCCTGATAACCATTCGGATTCAATCCTGGCCTTAGATTTGGACTCCGGAAAGATCAAGTGGTATCATCAACTCGGGGGATATGATATATTGTATGGTCTTTTGCATGTAACAATCTTTCTACACCTGGCTGCCCTCCTGGACCTAACCCGGATGCAGATTTCGGGGAGGCACCGATGATGCTTAGAACACAAGTTAATGGAATTAAGAAAGATATTGTAGTTGCCGTTCAGAAAAATGGATTTGCTTGGGCTCTGGATTGCGATAATGGCAGCCTCTTATGGTCTACTGTAAGTTTTTCAAGCATAGATAATTACCTCTGAACCAACCTGTCAATATGTTGAAACAAAAATTGTAAAACACTAATTGCGTTGTAGGAGGCTGGACCTGGTGGGGTTCGAGGAGGAGGAACTTGGGGAGCAGCCACAAATGAAAAGAGGATCTATGCAAACAGTGTCAACTCAGATGGCAAGAATTTCACTCTCAAACCATCAAACAAGGACACAACCTCTGGTGGATGGGTAGCAATGGATGATAGAAATGGCAAAATTCTATGGTCTACAGTTGATCCAAGCAATGCACTTGCCTTTGGCCTTGTCACATTGGCTAATGGGGGTGTTTTTGCTGGATCAACACATGGAAAAGGGTCAATGTATGCCATGAATGCCAAAACCGGAAAAGTTCTGTAGTCATACAACACTGGTGGTACAATATACGGTGGAATGTCAGTGACCAATGGATGCATATGCATTGGAAGTGGATATACCGTTAGTACTGGAGCTTTTTTTCCTTCCTTCACAGCTGGAACCTCACTCTTTGCCTTTTGTGTTTGAATACACCTTATCTGCATAACATTGTAACATCAGAAGACCTATGTTAGGGCTAAAGTTCCCATTTATAATCCCCATACCTCACCTAGGGAAAATATTACAAACCATAATCTATAAATTTATGCATAATTACAAAATAAAAGTGTCACATGCAGTTGGTTACTATGTACTAATAGTATTTGGCTACCATCCATATTAAATAATAATAATTTACTTATCCAACATAAATGTACTTTGTAAGGATCTAGAGGAGTGAGTCTTAAGTAGTTATCCCTTTGTAAAGCCATAGTTCTGTTATTCAATTACTTAGTAAAAGAGTGAAGTTTCCAAAAAATGCTGCAGAAAGAGGCCTTCCTGTAGCTCAGAATTCATGGCTCTTATAATTACAACATAGGAGATGATTTCGACAAATGTTTTATCTCGATAAATTTTGCTGTCATATTTTGATTGAAATAGTCATAATGGATTTTCATGTCTACATTTCGATGAACTACCACTAGATATCTTCAATTACACAATTCTTTCGATCAAATAATTTTTCAGACCACGGTTCTTGTACATAAAAGCCAGTAATTTTAGTACTAACAGAATACCACATAATACTTTTATGATTCAAAGACATGGCTAACCAATTTCTTCAATTGAAATTTTCATGAAGGTGTAATAAACAATGTCATGAGTGAGATACAATCCCTGCAGAGATCAGCAATAATTTAATGGGTACCAACAGAAGCAATCTAAATTAAATAAATCCATATTGTGTTCTCAAAGTCAAAGTACTAAAAAGTTAAGTGCCACCAAAATCACTGTAAATGTTTTAAACAAACTAAGAATAGTAAGTCTTTGCTCACCCTCACAGCTATTACAGATACTAATGTAAATCTTCCTCCCTCTCTCTTTCTCTCTCTCTCTCTCCCTCACAGATACATACGCACATACACAGACACACAAAACTCTCTACAGGGAAAATAAACATAGCTTTAAATTCGATGGTTTATTCAATGTCAGGTAAATACAAAGCAGGCTGCACAAAACTGGCCAAGCCATGGTGGAGACTTGTACAACAGGATATATGCAAACAAGGAGAAAAAGCTCAACCCCGAAACCATGTTCAAACCACATCTGAAGTGGAAATTCTATGCAGGAATAAAAACCTCTATGCAGTTAAAGCCTCTGATGGATCATTAGTTGGACTTTTCGCTCCTGCAGTTGTTATTGCTGTCAAACGATCCAACGGGAACCTAGTGTCGTCAACCAGGCGAGATGATCATACCAGAAGTTTCATAGCCATGTCTGGAACTTGTTACAAGGGGATACTTCTTGCTATTTAGAATTTAAAAATTATTGATCAATATTTTTTATGGATCATGGTTATAAGGTTACTGTTGGATTTGTCAATCAAAATTTTACTTATGGAACCTTAGTGTTCGTTTTTTGTATCTCATAAACTATATGGAGTGTAAAAGTAGAAGAACAAGAACATCTGTAATCATTTATGTGATGTAACTCTAATATCTATTGATAATAAAAGAAGCAATTCATGTCTTCGAATATATACAATTCAATGCTAGTATGTCAAATATATAAACAACTAAATCTGCATTTTAGATAAAAAAAAATCTAAACAGATTTTCTTTTTCCTCTTTTTCTCCTTCTCCCTCTCTTTCTCCTCCTCACTCTTATTCCTCCTCCTTTTTTCTTTCCTTTTCTTTTCATTTCTCTTCTCCCTCTCTTTCTCCTCCTCCTCCTCACTCTTATTCCTCCTCCTTTTTTCTTTCCTTTTCTTTTCATTTCTCCTCACCAAAAATGTGGACATACAAATTTGTAAGTCCACCCACTATTACCCACGGCAGTAGGAAGTGTCATTAGTAATAGAAGTTTGTACTATGTAACTGTAATATAAATTGTCATTTATAATGACAGTGCAAATTGTAGTTGCTCATTGCAGCATTGCATTGTCATATTTCATGACAATTTGTATTGTCATTATTAATGACAATTTGTAACCATGCTTGGAACTTGTTACATAACCATGCCTGTAACTTGTTACAAGGGGTTAGTTATTGCTATTTAGAATTTAAAAATTATTGATTAACATTTTATTTGAGCCATAGTTATAAGGTTACTGTTGGATTTGCCAATCTAAATTTTACTTCTGAAACATCCGTGTTCGCCTTTTATGTCTCACGAACTATAGTAAGTGTAAAAGCAAAAAAATGAGAATATTTGTAATCATTTAAGTGATGTAACTCCAATCTCCATTGATAATAAGAGAAACAATTCATGTCTTTAAATAAACACAATTCAGTGTTAGTAAGTCAAATATATAAACAACTAAATCTGTATTTTAGACAAAATATCCGAACAAATTTTAATTTTCCTCTTTTTCTCCTTCTTCTCCCTCTCTTTCTCCTTCTTACTCTTGTTCCTCCTCCTCCTTTCTTTCTCTCTCTTCTCATTTCTCCTCACCAAAAAAATGAACATACAGATTTGTAAATCCACCCACCATTAAACACGACAGTAGGAAGTGTTGTTAGCAGTGGAAGTTTGTACAATCATTAGTAATTGTAGTACAAACCACCTTTTATAACGACAGTACAAATTGTCATTGCTCATTACAATATTGCATTGTCATATTTTATGACAATTTGCATTGTTATGATTAATGCCAATTTGTATTGCTATTATTAATCGCAATAGGTTGGGATCATAATTAAAGTTAAAAATAGAAAACATATATCAACCGCATTTCTTATACGGTTTTGATTATTACTTCTCAGTTTAAGCTAGTGTCTTTTAAGATTAGTTTAGGGGTCAAATAAATTTCAAAACTTGCATGAATATGGCACTTTTATCTTTGTTTTGAAGGGAAAAAAAAATCTCAGTTAGATTTAAAAACAGGCCAATAAATTAAGTAAATAATTCATGCCTCGACCGTAATTTCCAATAATATGAGTTAGGGTAAGGTTTGGAAGCAAACAATTATTTAGCGTTTGAGTATCCTAAGTACACCCACCCCGATCCCCTTCATTATGGACCCCCTCCCGTTGACATCGTCGCTTGTAAATTGTAAGTATACAGTAGGGGAAAAAAAAATTAGGTGTTTAATAAACTCGTCGGAGTCATAAAAGCGATGTCGTTTTCACCACACACTCTGAGCGCACATCCTCCTCTTAAAATAAACCAGTCTCAACTTTTGCATCCTCTGCTAAAACCCCAAAATGGGTTCTCTCTGCAGGGCCTCAAAAGCCCTAAAACAGCATCAAAACACACTCTCTTCAATCCTCAGAATCAACCCACTAGACCCCAGATTCAACCAAACCCAGCACTGGCATCTTCGATCATTTTGTTCTCATTCGCGCCACAACAGCGGCAGAGAAAAGGACAGCATAGACTTGACCCAGTATCCACCTGAGAGAATCAGGAACTTCTCCATCATTGCCCATGTCGATCATGGAAAGTCTACCTTGGCTGACCGCCTCTTGGAGCTCACTGGAACCATCAGAAGAGGGCATGGCCAGCCTCAGTATCTTGACAAGTTGCAGGTAAATATTTCAACTTTTTATTTTCGTTTTGAAAAAAAAAAAAAAAAAAAAAAATTTTGTTGTTTATGTGATCTTTTGCGTGAAATAAGAAAAGGTTATTCGTTAAAAAGTAAGAATTTTGGTTTTGTATAAGATTTTTGGTTTACCAGTCTGTTTCTCTAATGTGGGTTGCTCTTTTTTTGTTTTTGTTTTTCATATAAAACTGCTTTTTTAGATTTGATATGAGTGACATTTATGCCAAGTTTCTGCTTTTCAAAGCAGGAGAAGTTTATCTTACTCTTACAAGCTGATTACATGCTGTATTGACCTTGATTAACATAATACTATTGTGTTACTGCTTTAACTTGTGTGATTACGGTTATCTAGATGAGCAGGTTGATATTAATGTCATATTGAGGTGAAGAGTTATAGGAGGAATTATTGATTTACTCAGTTGCAATTTTTCGTTTTGAGATCACTATACTTTTTCCGTAGTATTAGTTTGTATAGTTGATAAAGTTTCCACCTGTGCTCACAAGTCACAACACAATCTGAAAATCCTCTGCAGTATTGGTATATTTGTTTCAGGTTTATTTACTGTATGATGTGAATATGATAAAGTTGGTTTAATTTTAGGTAGAGAGAGAAAGGGGAATAACTGTGAAGGCACAGACAGCAACCATGTTCTACAGCTACAAGTTTAATGCCCCTGGCAGTAATGAAGATGATGAATCGTCTAGTGTTCTACTAAACCTTATTGATACACCCGGTCATGTGGATTTCAGCTATGAAGTGTCAAGATCGCTGGCAGCTTGCCAGGGTGCTCTTTTGGTTGTAGATGCTGCCCAAGGTGTTCAAGCGCAAACTGTTGCTAACTTCTATCTTGCTTTTGAATCTAACCTGACAATAATACCTGTGATAAACAAAATTGATCAGCCAACTGCCGATCCTGATCGTGTCAAAGCACAGCTGAAATCGATGTTTGATCTGGAGCCTAGTGATGCCCTTTTAACATCTGCTAAAACGGGATTGGGTCTTGAGCATGTTCTTCCTGCAGTCATAGAGCGGATACCTGCCCCGCCTGGGGTTATAAGTTCGAGTTTGCGTATGCTTTTGTTGGATTCCTATTACGATGAATACAAAGGAGTTATTTGCCATGTTGCAGTTGTTGATGGTGCGCTGTGCAAGGGAGATAAGATTTCATCTGCTGCTACTGGCCAAGCTTATGAAGTTCTAGATGTTGGAATCATGCATCCTGAACTCACTCCTACTGGAGTTCTTCTAACCGGACAAGTGGGTTATATTGTGACTGGCATGCGTTCAACAAAAGAGGCACGCATTGGAGACACTCTACATCACAGTAAAAGCGCCGTAGAACCCCTTACTGGTAAGTCTTCTCTTTTTTTCCTCACTGAAGATAATCTAGAAGTCCATTGCTAGCTTTTGCACAGAGATTTGAGTAGCAATTAAGAGATTAGACTCTGGCATAATTAGAATTCTGCTGAGTCAGACCCTCTATCATTTCCTATGCTGTCTTCATTTTTCTATTTATTATTTCGTTGGAATTAGAAATATTCGATATTTTGTTTGCCTCTCTGCATTGTGTTTAATAACACAGTATGCAAATTCTCTGGCAACTAGGGCTCCATCACCCTGCATTATGTATGTGCCTTCCATTATCCACTAAAACCTAGTACTGGTTGCAATGGTTCTTACACATTTCCCACTACATGCCTCAAATTGTAGGTTTCAAGCCTGCCAAACATATGGTGTTTTCCGGTCTTTATCCTGCAGATGGATCTGATTTTGAAGCACTTAACCATGCGATAGAGAGACTTACATGCAATGATGCCAGTGTCTCTGTTACTAAAGAGAGTAGTACTGCCCTTGGACTGGGTTTTAGGTGTGGCATCCTCGACTGAGTGAATCATTTCATTTACACTTGAATCAAAAGCTGTTGTACTGTTAGTTCAAAACTAATTTTCTACTGAATTCCATTTTTATTTTCTTTTTTCCTTCTGTAAAATTGATTGTCTTCTATCTACAGGTGTGGTTTCTTGGGCTTACTTCACATGGATGTTTTTCATCAGCGACTTGAACAGGTAACTTTACCTTCTTTTGCTAACAAAACATATTCATACACTTCCGTGAAGTATTCTCTTATTCAATCTATTAATGAATGATAGGAGTATGGAGCTCATGTCATCTCTACTGTTCCAACTGTTCCTTATATATTTGAATACTCTGATGGCAGGTAAGTTTTGTAGTATCACTTTGTTGGATTGTCTCTTAACATGCTTTAACAAATAATAAGTTGTGCATTTATTTTAGCAAGGTGGAAGTTCAGAATCCTGCTGCATTGCTTTCCAATCCCAAAAAACGGGTTACAGCTAGCTGGGAACCTACAGTACTAGCTACAATCATCATTCCTAGTGAGTAAGCTCTGATACTCCCTTTACTTGATAACTAATTTGCACAGGCCCAAGGTTTATTCATCTAGAATTGATTGCTGTCTTCTTTAAGGTATGTCGGACCTGTTATCACACTTTGCTCTGAGCGGAGAGGGCAACAATTGGAGTACTCATTCATTGACAGGTAATTTTGGTGGCAGAATGGTAGGTTTGAAAAATAAAGAAATTCATTTTTCGCTATTTGGTCATCCTTTGTGTTAAGTTCAACTCATGAATGTCCGACATACAATGCAAAATACTACAGTTTAAGGTCCAATGTCCATAAGTCTCGCTTTGATCATAAAAGTTGCAGTTGAAACATATGAAAACTTCTCTATCGTCTCCCCGTACTGTCATCAATTTTACATTTGTTAATTGTGTTTTATCATTTAAATTAGTAAGCTTTATATATGTATCCTTTAATTAATCCATGGCTGAAATATTTTCAAGCTTTATATGTGCAGCCAAAGAGCTTTTATGAAGTATCGCCTACCTCTGAGGGAAATTGTTGTTGATTTCTATAATGAATTGAAGAGTATAACATCAGGTTATGCATCATTCGACTATGAGGATTCAGAGTAATAATTTCTCTCTTTCTCGCTTTCATACAATTGCATTTGTGCACCATGTTTAATCTCAATCGCAAAGACTTGTACCACCAAAGAATGTGATATAGCATAGATTTTCTGTAAACCCACACACAGATTGGATCATTTTTGGAATTTTGTGTCAATTTAATAGACTAATTTGTTTAGATATTTGTTATTTTACATGGAATACTTGAATTTGGTTTTCCCATCATTTGACACATTGATGTTTCATTAACAGATATCAACAGTCTGATTTAGTTAAACTTGATATCCTCTTGAATGGACAACCAGTTGATGCAATGGCAACAATTGTGCACAGTTTAAAGGCGCAACGTGTTGGTCGTGAACTGGTGGAGAAGTTGAAGAAATTCATTGATAGGTCTTTACTTTTAGAGTTAAAAATGTTGATGTTGTAGTCTCTTTTCTTTTGCATTGTAACCTGATCTGATTCGACTTTGAGCAGGCAAATGTTTGAGATAATCATACAAGCTGCAATTGGATCGAAGGTTATTGCAAGGGAAACGTAAGTAAAAAAATTTTGTTAATATTGTTTGTAGCTGTAAGAAACCATTTAAGTTTTTGTTTATAGAATGATAGATACATGTTGACTCATGATCATCAGACCAAAGCAGGATCTTTTAAGTAGTAATTTCTTCATGTATGATTTTTTATTGAGTAAATCCTTTGTGTCAATAGAATTACCCTTCCATCTTTGCTATTCATCTAAGGCTCTCTCTACTGCTTTTAGGATTTCGGCTATGAGAAAAAATGTTCTAGCAAAGTGCTATGGAGGAGATGTTACTAGGAAGAGGAAGTTATTGGAGAAGCAAAAGGAAGGAAAGAAGCGAATGAAGCGTGTTGGTTCTGTTGATATACCTCAGGAGGCTTTCCACGAGCTATTGAAGGTTTCATAGAAAAATTATCTCAAGGGAACCCTCCATAATTTTTTAGGATCGGGTAATTTTGCCACACGTAGCCTAGCCACTCTCTGCTTGTTTTTGGGAGTTTGGCCATGAAAAGGACCTCATAAAGAGTAATCAAACGTCACTGGGAGTGGAGGAGGCTGTTGGATGAACTTCACCCCATGTTATTTTTGTAGAGGGCTCTATTGCAGAAACAAGCATCCTTCATAAATGCCAATCAAAAACATTTTTCTACATAAACCATGCATGTTATAGAACTGTAATATCAAGATCACATGGATACGGGGTATATTGCCATATTATTTTGAATTATTTGATGGGGACTGAAGTCTCCTTATCTATTCATTGTTAAAAGTATAATTTGTTGTACAATAATTTGATTGGTTTGTACAAATAAAACCCACATAAGTGGCTCTTAAATATCCCGTGTCATTCATAGTTACTGTTGTGGGCGCATCACTAAGTGTCTTGGTAGCTGTAGATCCTCCTAGATCGGTTTGGGTCAGTAGGTTGGAAGACGTTGAGTGCAATGCTAACATGGTAACGGGTGTATACATAGAGTTAGGATTCTCGTTTAATCTTTTTCTTTTTTGCTAGATTTTTCATAATTTAATGATATATCAATATAAAAAATAATAGATAATTATAAATGTTATGTTTTTCTTTTTTATGTATTATTTAAATATAAAAAGTCGAAGTAAAAAATGAGGTTACGAAAGGGTTTTAATTTATATTTCATGCATCATTGGTACATAAAGGTTAAGATAAAAAATAAGGTTAGGAGAGGATTCTAACTCATATGTACATTCATCCAAAATGAAACTTTGATAAAAAAAAAATGTACATCCATTCAAAATAATTATGTCATGCAAATTAAAAAGGGAATCTCCAAGAAAAACTGTTCTTTAATTAGAAAATCCAATTTGAGTCCATAAACTTAGGGTCTAAATTTGAACCATTCCTTTATAATTAAATTGACTTTGACTTAAAAGATTCCATTCTGATAAATATTGGAATACATTCTACTGCCAGAATTCAACTAGTTGCTTTTCATGAAAAAGTAAATGAACACTGTATCATCAAGGCAAAACATGACTGGTTGAAGATTGCTAATTTAATGTATAAAAATTACAGTTATTACATCTAAAAGATGAAGGAAAATCTTTACACTTTGGTCTTCTTCATTATTTCTTTACTGGAAAACTTCAACATCAAATGGGATCCAAAATGTACACCATCAACTACCCTGATCCTTATTGTTGTCGGTTGGTGCAGGAGTACTCTTGAAGATTGGAAATGGCGGTGGAGATTGAAGAACATGACTTCCTGTTTGTGAATTATTAGAAGATGACAATCCATTGAAGTAGCTTGAAGCACAACCTTTTCCATTTTGTGGAGTCACCAATGGATTAGTAGAAGCTGAAATGTTCTGCATTAGATTCTGCCCAAAATTTTGCCCTCCACTACCTTGATCACTATTGGATGTATTGCCACCAACCATTGATGATATAGCAGCAGCTATCACTGACCGAAAACTTGGGTTCGATGTGATAGCCTTGGTTAAGGTTTCTGTCAAAACCTGCTGAGATGTTGTTGGTTGATTATAAAACTGTTCTAACTGAGACTGTTTTCCTAGATTCAAGGACCCATTTTGAGTCTGATTGTAGGGAAATGTACCGTAACCATTGTATCCACTGCCCCAAAGTGTAGGCAAACTATTGGAATCTGGGGACGAAAAGCTGAGACTTGTTGAGGGAAATCTTGGGGCAGAAGCACAAAAGCCTGAGGAGAACCTGTTAAACTGAGGAAGTGAAGAGGAGGGATTGGTGAGGTCTAGAGTGATTGTTGGGAACAAAGGTGAGGAGTTATTTGTTGGGTAAAACTGTTTTGTTCTTGAATTGTCATAGGGATTGAAGTTCAATCCATTTGGTAGTGCTGTAGTGGCAGTGCTGGAGGCTGTGGAGCTGAGGCCCGGCTGAGATGTGGATGAGCAGGACAATAGCATTGAAGCAGCAGCTGAGGTGGTGGAGGCCATGGCTGTGGCTGAAACTGGAAGTGGGTGGTTGTGTGTTCCTTCATAGGTGGTGATCAATATGGACATGTCATCAGCACATCTTTGCACCTGAATTATGATTGGAGAAGAACACAATCATTTTACTTGTATAGCAATATATGTTTTATAAGAAGCATTTATTTTACTTTTTAAGTGTTTTTATAGAAAGCGTGTTTACAGAAAGATAAATCTGACAGATGCATAAGATCAATTTTGTAGGCAAGACATAATTGTTACCTGCTTTCTTACAGGACAGCCTGGTGCAACTGTGCAACGATAATAAGCTCGAGGACACGGATTTCCTTTCGCGATTTTCTGTCCATATTTCCTCCATTGACAACCATCATTCATCTACAAGAACCAAAACAAAAGTACTACACAGGTTTAGAATATTGAATTCTCAAAGTGATCATCAAAACAAATGCAATCGTAATATTATTTTTTGATGAGCATAGAGACCAATGTATAAAACTAACCGTTGGGGCATCACATCTAGCTCTGACAGAAACCCTGGCTCTCTTGACATGGTTTTGCTGAGAAACTTCATCATCTCCACTACTTTTCATTGTCTTCAAAATCTTACTTGGAGGCCATGTTTCTCCTGCCTCCCCTTCCTTTGTCTCTTCCAAGCTATTCCCAGGGCTCATATTGGACACAAGCTCCAAAGATGGTTGAAATTTTGAGTCCAATGCAAGACTCAGGCTGGCCTTCAACTCTCCATGATGATCATCATCTTCTTTACTACTTTTGCTAGAACTATTATTAATGCTTGTTTTCTCTTCCTTCTTGTTACTATGATCACTTGCACTACTTGTTCTTCCAAGGCAAAGTGAAACAAGTTCAGGTTCCATAATGGTTTCATCAGGGGAATTAGGAGATGAGGAATGTTTATCGTCTTTGGGGGCATCATTCTTGGGATGAGATTGTTGAAGGATGTCAAAGAATCTCAATTGGAGAGACTTGTAATCGTTTTCGATCCGTTCCACAATCACCTTCAACCTTTCGTTTTCTTCTCTCACCTTACCCATTTCGGCTTTAGCCGATTCAAGCTCACTCTCCTATATCATTAAAAATATATATATTATTAGAATTTTTCATATATATGTCAACGTACAAAAGCTCAATTTATACATATCTACATATATATTAACCAAAGATAACTTGCCAGGATTTTGTGCCGCAAAAGTGAATACTCAAGAGCCCTTAGACCTAACTAAAAGACGAAAAATGAAGATGATCTTGTTGAACAATACATGAGGACGTCAATACGTAAAGCATAGATGAATCATGAAATTTTAATAGTTTTAACTTTTTATATTTTCATTTTTGAACTTTGAGATATTGAGATTGTTTTCCTTGGTGAACTTGTTATCAATTATTTATTTGTATTATAAATTCTGCATGCGTTATTGCATGTTACCTATTATTATTGGCAATAGATTTTATTTCTTATTAACCATAAAAGCAAGAGAATTCAACATATGTATTACAGTTCTCTCTAAAAACTAATTAATAAAAAAATAATAATTAAAGAAATGAATACATTATCTTCTTCATCGCCTGTCATAATAAGTGATCAAAATTAAATGAATTCTAGTTTGTATAATATTTTGGAGATCTAATCTTTTTTTTTTTTTATCTTTGAAGATATAAAATGATAAAATCCACTTCGGGTTTCGTTCATGAGAAGTAATGAAAAATTATCCATATCAAAGGAGAATTATCATAGACCAACATTGATATAATATCTATACATATGTATAACATGATCTTGATCAAAAAAAAGGAAAAAAAAAAGTTGTAGAAAAAGAAGAAAAACAAACAATCAATCGATACACTAACGGAGACATGATGCTTAGATATGTACCCTTTTAGCTTCTTGACTGCAATCCTCTTCCTGGCAGTTGATAGATTCAACAATCCTCATTTCTTCCTTCACCAAACCACCAGAGCTTGGCATTTTCAATAAAACCTCCGTTAATACAACCTTTGGAGAGGTTTCGTGTGCATATATATCTATCTATCAATCTACCTTTGCTCTTGTTCTTATATGTATCTCTAAACACACCTCAATTCTAATTGCACTTCTATTTTATAATATTAAATTAACCATTAATCATATATTATAATATAATTAACCAGTAATAATCTAGTTTTCACACTATAGTTATCAATGTTAACCAGTTCAAATCCTACCCATCACGCAGCTAGTTAGACACAACCCAGATACCCAAAAAAACAAAATGTCAACTCCCCAACAACACTTCCATGGTTCTATTTTATATATTCTCTTTTTCCAATAAAACTATATCTATATCATAATAAGAATTCTACTTCAACGTTTCTTTCACAGTTGAAGACATCATAAGCCAAAAGAGAGAGAGCTAAATTTGCGGAGATACATAACCTATTAATTATTGTATAATTTTATGTGTATTGTATCATCATTGAAGCTTTGTACAAAGACAACATCACGTGGGCTCCGAGTCAAATTTTAGTCGGTAATCAGCGACTGATTTGGCTTTAAGATTTTCACAGATAATCATAAGAAATATTTCAATAAAACAGACATATCATATCATTTATATATTTATTTAAAAAAAAATTATTAAATACGTGTTTACAGATTAATTTTGTTTTTAGAATGGACTAAATATATACATAATTTAGTTTTGTTAATGAATATATATATATATATATATATATAACGTGATACTATTTTCCCATTGAAACTTCATATTCTTCTATTTCAAATGGTGCAGCCTTGTTGAGTTGTCAATTTTCCCGGTCAATACGCTTGCTTGACACGGATTTAGACACGCAGAGGAGCATGTCGACTGATCCATTGACCTTGATCCTGGTGTTTATTACATATATATATATATATATGAGAATTGGTGTTTATTATATATTAATAATACATTAAATAATAAATTTCATAGAATATGTTATGTATTCAATTACATGATTATATATTACAAACGGTCCGGTACTTACAGTTGTTACAGTTGGTATGTATTTATGGCAGCAAGCTAGCCAGCAAGTATTTAAGTTGTCCCTCTAAAGGAATTCAATAGAAAAAATTTAAATGAAGAGATAAATTTAAGGACCTTGTGAGCATTCTTTGGTGAAACTATAAAAAATCGTGGGTGTTTTTTCATCAGAAGATTGTTCTTTTTTTTTTTTTTCTGTTTTTATCAAGATAGCTTAGAGAGAATTAATTACTAATCCAAAATATTAATTTTTTGAAAAAAATAAAATAAAAAGTCATCTACAAACATTTCGACATGATCATGTTTGATCGTAAATTATCTTGATTCGAAGTACTCCTAATAATGAGCGTATATGTCGTTTTATCAAAAGATCATAATAATTCGTTTAAGATAATTTAAAATTATTAGACAAAATTGATCAAAACCATACAAGAATTTTTTTTTTTGGGTAATTTTTTGGATATAAAAATTTATTAATTTTCATCTAGACAAATTAAGATAAAATTAATAACTAAAAAATTTTAATTTCATTTAGCTTTCTTCGGGGTTGCTGAAATTACAGGTAAAAATAATTAAGATTTGTTGTTTAGTCAACGAAGTCCTGTTAAATCTGAAAAATCTAAAAAATGTGCTAAACCTAACAAGTTGAAACAATTTATAATATTTTGGGACAATAACTTCTGCATGTTGAAAGCTCAACTCCCGAGTTATTACCAGATTTTTTAAGCTTCTAACAATTAAGATTTGTCAATCTTAATAAATTTATATATCATGTATAGTCGTCTTCATGACCCAGTAAACAAAGGTTCAAAGAATTTGTCATTTTTAAGAATCCTACAGCACAGTCATTAATTATAATATCTTTAAAATAAAATATCAAATGCACACCAACCGAGGATAATACTTTTTTGGCAACTGCGATCAGTAATTATTTTACGATGACATACTCTAAAACCGATTCAGATCTATCGACGTGTCTCTATATTATCCAACTAATCTTCTAACACGGAGGAAATATTTGTGTGGTATTGATTATTGGACTCTCTTTTTTACTGTGTCTTTTTTAAACTCTTTTTTTTTTTTGGGTTAATGCTTCTTGAAAAATGTTGTCCAAACTCTAGTTTTATTACGTTACAAAATTAGTTATATGACAATATAAAAATAAAATATTGATTTTTTTTAAAAACAATCCTATTTAAAAATTTATTATTCCGTTTGAAAAACTCATCTATATTTCTCAATCATTTTCAATTCATGGGATATTAGTTAAATTTAATTTCCTTCTATATATACAGTTAGAGACAAACAAATAAGTAAAACAAGAGCGTGACATGTGACACATTGCACAAACTTCTAGTAAAGATAGTGTCAATTACAGATTATGCTAAGTAAATTATTATCGAAAGTAAAGATATTAACCTTCCAAAGATTCAATGACTTTTGGACGAACTATCCCAACGAGGTGGTGACACATGTCTAGTCTGCAACAAACATCTGTCAACTCGAAATCGATTTAAGTGATAAATGACAAGCGCCCTCGTATACACAACAACACTTATAAAGCAAATCTTGTCCCATTATAAAAGGTAATTTTTCAATTTGTTATAGAGAGAATGTTTTTACCATCAGTTTTAGTGAGATAAATAAATTTTAGAAAGATAAACAGATTTTAAAGAGATAAGCTCTGATTTAAGCATCGGATGATGCTTCTGGAGAAAAAATTTAAATTACCTTAACGTAGATGCTTACTTGTTTTGCAGGTTTAGTTACGGTAGTCGAGTAAGGCTAACATTCATGTGAAGTAGGAATCCGTCCCAAGTCTTAGAACATTTTAACCTACAATAGAAAGAAAATACAATTATTTAAAATACTGATCTTTTTAAATTTCAATATCATTAAATTTTTTAGTTCTTGAATTGTAATCCAATAAATATTTATTAACTACTCAATAATGATACATAATATAAAATGATTCATTTAATAAATTAATTCAGTGTGATATTGCTGTATCTTTATGGTAACACAACTCATAATCCACATGATTTTGTTAATGAAACTTAAACTTCCAAGTTTAATTAAGTATATATAATTATATATCCACCTATTTGCTCCCATATATAAATACATCGGGATCTGAGTTCGACAAATTCTACCTATTGATAGGTTAGGATGTAATCAACTTGTATAACGCATATGACTTTTTAATTCCATGATATGACTGTTTGATTCTATTTATTATTATTAAACTCATCATGACTTCAATATGACTACTTAAATTATACATGAATTTGAATATATATATATATATATATATCTTAAATTTTAGATTAGAATCACGACTTGGAGGGTTCATGTTGCATATAATTAATCATCTAGGTCAAACGTGGTGGCAATAATATTTTGATTATATATATTTACCTTGTTTTTTAATTTACATGTATCATAGACTTTGATTTAAGATGAAGAGCCATTGCACCTCCTCAAACTTATATAATTGATCTAAAACTTTTATTAAATCTCTACTATGTTGATTCGATTAAAATACAAATAAATTTGATTAAGTTATTAATTTCTTTTAAATGGAGTTTTCTATAAAAACTACAAATTTTCAAGAATAAATAAATAAATAAAATGAAAACTATACAAACTAACACCAAAGAATTGAGCACTTGTTTGACTAGTACAAAAGAATTGAATTGAATTGAATTGAATTTTATTAGCATATACCTATCTAAAAAGATAATAATATTCCTCATTTAAAAAAAAAATATTTAAAAATGTTTCAATTTGTCATTTTCTCAATTTCTGCTACAACTCCGATATCCAACCCACTTGTAACTAAACTTCTGTCATTTTCTTCTTCATCATTAATCAAGAGTTGCCATTTTCTTCATAAAAAACTAAGCTTCGAGATAATATCGTTGATCAAATAAAAACACTTGTCGTTTGTCTTCTTCACCTTCGAGAAGATGATGAACCCTAACTCGAAAAATGGATGATAAACTCAAACTCAGTTCGTTCTTTGAAACTCTATCCTATTAGCAACTTTTTGTTTCTCTATCAAACTTAGTTAAACTAATTCAACCTTAATTGAACCGTCGTCTGTTTATGAAAGCAAACAGAGCGAACTAACAATGGTGATTGTTTCCGTGATCTTTCAAGCTTTTAAAATAAAGGTAAGTTAGTCATTGAAATTTACGATTAATGAAATTGTGCTATTAAAACTCATTTAAGTTTTTTTTATGCTAGTGAAACAAGTCTCCAGTTTTAGTACTATATGCAAAAAACAAATATAAATAAATAAATAAATAAATATATATATATATATATATATATAAAGGGATGTTTATAAAGGATTTAGAGAAATCTAAAATAAATAAGAACAATTGGCGTCAACTTACACTATAAAACATACATATCCCTAAATATATATATATAATTTTTTATCAACACTAAGACTAGAGACTTGTTTATTTATATAATACATATATATAATAAATAAAAAATAAAAATGTACTTTGATTTATTTTAATCAAAGGGTGGTGATTAAATATTCTAATGGATAATATCATCCAAGAATTGCCATTAGTTGAGACAAAGAAGATGAAAGGTCAGCATGTCTTTGCACTTCTTTCTATTAAAATCAAAGATATTGACCTTAACTTCATAATTTCCATTAAAATATATATATATAATCCCCATGTTCCTAGGCTTTTGCAAAGCTAAGTTTTGATTATTTAACTATATATTTAAAAATATTTAAAAAAAAAAAAACTATATATTTAAAAAACTATATATCAAAATTATTGGCACTTTAAATTATCAATAAGAAATAAATATACAACTATGCTAATCAGTAGTTAATTAAGTAGAGAATTGCAGGGGCTTGCTGGTCCACATACATTGGTTTATGAAATGAAGACTTAAGAAAATCTTTTAGTCTATTGCTAGTACCTGCAAACCAAAGACTTTCTGGCCAACTTGTGATTACTCTATTCAACTGGGTCAATGGTTTTGATTAGTTATTCAATTTATAATTTGAATCTGAGATGTAGATTCTATAAATTTATGTTTAAAGAAAAAATCAAAAAAAAAAAAAACTGAAGCATATAGACTTAAACATATTAGGTTACAGATATCTACTGTCTAGTTATTATCTTATACGAATATCTATATTTTAATAAAATACACCAACAATAAAATTTATATTAAACTTCAAAAATATTATGTAAAAATTAAGTCAATTTTATGTTGATTTCGTATATAAAATTTATCACGTAAATTAATCTATATACCTTTTATGAAGTGAATATAAAGTTTATATAATTTTATATGACTTTTGTATGTTAAAATAAGAGAATTTTGATGTACAAAATATAGGTATCAGCATCTTATAATTCTAAAACTACTGTTTTCTATATAAATTATTAATGATGTTTACATTTTAACAATTTCAGCACCAGTTATCTATATATATGTAAAAGATTATTGATTAGTTAGATTGTAGCTATAGAATAACATTTGATGAAGACATCATCAATGGTCGGTCGCTTCACAGTTTTATTTTCTTTATAAAATAAGACCATTATGGTCTCATATGAGATCTCTGAAAGAAACAGAGAGACAATTAAAGAAGAGAATCGAGAATTAAAAAGCATGATTAATAAAACAAAGTTTAAGCTTAATTAGTGAATTATAGAAAATTTAATTCTGAATAGTTAAGTTGAATAATATAACCCAAGCGACATCATCATTTGATCATTCACGGTGATGACTACAATAATAATAAATTCTAATATACGTATAGAACTTGCAGAGAGTCCAACAATGTCATTTTCGGAGAATATTATACTGTGTTTAATTTGCCATCTTCAATTAGCTGAAGAGATAATTATACTTATCTTGCAGAGAGTCCAACAATGTTATTTTTGGCCAAGTTGAGGACCTGTGGTTACTCTATTCAAATGGCTTAATGACATCGATGTTAGGCATTGAATTGATTGCTTAAATGTTAATTCACGTTCTATGTATCTTCATGTTTCGTAAGAGTGATATCTTTCCAATTGAAGAGCAAAAGTTTTATGCGCCCAAGAAAATTCGATTCAAATTGAACAAAAATTATAGGTTAGTCAACCGACTAAAAAACATGTAATTTGAACTCATGTAATTCAAATGATATCATGTACTTGATCCTTCATATTAATATCTTCCTTAAAATTTGGTCGAAACTTGGAGATTCTCATAATATTTTAGATTACGATAAAAAGTTTCATTATTATTAAAATTTGTCAAGAGACAAAACCACTGTTTGATTTGGTTTATATCCAATGAGACATGAAAAAAGTTGATAACATCAGTTATTAATTAGGTCCAGGAAGAGGAGATCCAGCAAGAAACGATCTGAACAAGGTAAGGGCCTGTGAAGGAGATGTGAAGGGGACCTCATGGGCTGCTCCTCGGACCGTCGCGTATGTCAAATATGTGACATTTTTACGCTCTTTCAATGCGCCAAATGACTGTGACCATCCTCCCACCTGCAATATCAGTTCCCATTTTAGTTACAATAATTTTGTAGATCAGTGTAATGCAGATCCTTGTGTTGAACCAATTGAATCAAATTCAAGACATTCAAGTCGGTACAATGTAATTTATCTTGCCAAAAGCATCCATTAACATACCTGTTCTTTGTCAAACCAATTAGCATATCTTGTGAGAGGAACCAGCTTCAACTCCTTAGCTAGAATATTAGCAATTGTTCTTGTTTGAGTGAGAGGGATTTTTGTATCTTGGTCTCCACTGTTTGATTCAATTTGAACAAAAAATAAATAAATCATCACCTTATCACATAATTAATCTTACTTTGAGAATGCACAAAAAGGAACCATAAATGTAAAAATGAGTTCTAGTGTGTTGAGAACCTGAAAAGCAGGATGGGGATGCCTTCCATTATAAGATCTGAGATAAGAGGTAAGATGTTCATTTCTAAATTATCTTCCTGATATTCGAGTTGCCTGCAAATTATACATATATTTAATTGATCAGTTATCATTTGAACTAAATATTATATAATAAGAAGTATGTTGAAGTTGAAGTTAATTCAATAGTAAATCTTTTTCACCTACTTACATTATAGGTATGAGTTATATTCATCTCCCTTAATTCGTAAATTTACAATAGTTTTAAAGAAGGAAAAAAAAAATGTGCCTCTATATGCATGTGTGAATGAGAGAGAGAAAAGAGACCCTCCACAGAAATCCCACTCGGGAGGAAGGTTAGTAGTGTTGGCATGAAGTGCTTTTTGAACTCGGGGATTGTTGAGATAGCTATATATCCAGTCTCCGAGGCATGGATTACCAGCAGCAGATCTCCTAGTCATCTGTTCATAGTCATCCACACAAAACAAAGAAAAAAAATAAATTGATCATACATGTTCATGATTCTTGAATGCCTTGCATTTTCTAATCATATATATCTCTGACTTGCCTTGATTTTGGCATAAAATACAATTGGATACAAGTTTGCATGTTTTATGAAAAGTTTTAGTAACAAAGTACTACTACGAAACTTGCATGTTAAATAAAAAATTTTATTGAATTTCAAAAACTCTAATCCAAATTGGCATTGCATAGCTTGGACTGGACATAAATGGTTTATATCACCCTGGCACAATGCAGATGTCTACTAATTTAGCTGTCTAATCTTTACAAGTTTACTTTTGACTTTACAATAAAAAACGTGTCTCAATTTCAAAAGTTTAGAATGCTAAGTGGGATTACGTGGCTCTCACTAATCCAACATGATTTTCGTTAGTTTCAAAATCCACTACAAATCTACCCCAAATTGTTGAATATTTTCATAAATGAATGTCATAAACTTGAGATAAAGTAATTTACCATTGAATCTG
This sequence comes from Nephelium lappaceum, assembly GCA_021234005.1. Lineage (NCBI taxonomy): Eukaryota > Viridiplantae > Streptophyta > Magnoliopsida > Sapindales > Sapindaceae > Nephelium > Nephelium lappaceum. Next base: position 358,140 of record CM038011.1, read on the forward strand.
AATAAACCCAACTTTGTCTTTTAACGGAACTGAGGCTCCATTTGGCCTATAGCCTCCCACAAAACCTATCCCACTTTTAGGATCAAACCCGAGCAATTTTTTTTTCTTCTTTTGTTCCTACTTCCTTTATCGTTTCTAAAATAATGTTTTTAAAAAAATGAAAAATATGTTTTTTAAATGACATTTTAAAAATTACAATGCGTTTGGTTAATTTTTAAAAACTAAAAATGATGTAAAATTATTTAGTATTATTTTTTAAAATAAGTAAAATAGTTATTTAGATATGGAAAAGTAATAGTTCGTTTTAAAATTTTGTTTTGTAAATGATTGGAAAAAAAAAATTTACATTTTAGTTATAATTGAGAAAAAGTTGTTTTTCATTTTTGAAAGCATATTTTACAAACATGCATCCGAACACATTTATTCCATTTATTGTTTTTGAAAATAAAAAACCACTTTTAAAAATGGCTCCAAACACCAACTTAGTTTTTTGTCTTTGTTTTGTTATTTTCGATTTTCTAAATTAATTTTTAGTTTGCATGCATTTTCATGAGGAGTCATACTACTATAGCAATCTAAAACTATAGATAATTGATTTAAATAAATAACAAGTTTCAAAAATAAAAACTAAACAAATTGAAAATAAATAATAACTGTTTTGTAACTATTCACTATTAATAAAAGTTGTAATCTATTTCAAAAAAATAAAAAAAGCTATAATCTTCTAACTAAACTTTTGAAGATATAATTTTAGTTTATTATTAATTCGTGGAGTCTTAGAAGAATGTTATCTTAACTTTAAGAATGTTGAATTAAATCCTACTCATAAACTCACCAAACTTCAAATCAAGTTGTTACGAACTTCTTCCTTTTAGTAATTTTTGACATTTTCATAAGCGAGATCATAGATTTTTTGTCATTTTTAAATTTAATAAATTCTTAAAGGAAAAGATAATAATTTATAAACTGTTAACGTCAAAAGTTGATTGTTTAAACCCTAAACCTTACACCCTAAAACAACAGCATCCTAAAAATCCAGTATCACCTAGATTTGACAAATGACTCTATATCACCAATGCTATAATGAATAATTTAATGTAGCTCCAACATTACCAAACTAAAGCAATCTAAAAACTGCATACCTTAGCATGTATCTCCCCATGCTTGCCCATTGACTTGAATTGCTGGGTAGAACTTGACAATGAACATAATCGCAAGAGCAAATCACTGGAATCTATTTCACCAACTTCGCCGAAGACTCTTCTGAACACATTATCACATTCCTTAGACACTACACCATGAATGAGTTCGCGGAGGTATCTGGAATGATTGCACACCGTCTTCTCCCACCACAGTGCCTCATCTGATATGGCACCGTGTGACCAAAGATATTCTCCGGACTGTACACTGATGTCTATGTCTAGAAGTGGATTTCCAAGCTACAAAGACAAAAGGAGTGGATTGAAATGAACCATCTATAATTTTCAAAATGAATTCTACTAATTAAGTTAACTTCATGATAAGTTACCATCTAAAATTAATCATCTATAAATTTGACATATATATAAATTTTCGAATAGTATTAATCACACTCTCCGAATTCAAATTCATTAAAACCTTTTGTGAAATGTCTTGATATATATAATTTCAAACTATTTTCTAAAATATAGATGCTTGACATAAAAAAAAAAAAAAAAAAAAAAAAAAGAGGGTGAAGGCCTCCTTTGAAGTATGTTTAATGTACAAATAAATTCATGCATATGACGATTAAATAAGTAAAAGTTCAAGGCGGTAGTAATTTTACAGCAATGGCTTTGAGATTGATGGGTGTTATGTCAGGCTGTTTGTTGTACTCCATTATCAAGGTTGCAAGCTGTGGAACATAGTGGCCTGCATTGAAATTATACACCCATGGGATGACTTTCCAAGAACATGAAAATTTACTTCGCTAATGAGCAATTAATTACCTGCATAGCTTTCTCCTGTTATAAAGAAATCAGAATTCTTGTATTGTGGAAATTCTTCCAACCAGTTCACAATGAATTTCAAATTGTCCTCAGCTGCAAATATCATTATAAGATAACCTTGTTAAGTAACTAACCACTCGACTTAAAAAGACTAGTTAACTCTGATATTATATTAATTTATATGAAATGTAATATACAAGCGCTAACTCTAACAAGTAACAAACTTTCATTGTTGAAACTATTAATTTGGCATTCATTGTTAAAAAGAAAATGCATATATTAATTACCAGTCCTGGTATCATTCCAGAGTTTGTAATCTGAGGTTGTGTTCGAGTATGAAAATCCAACTCCAATTGGTGACTCGACGTATAACATGTTAGAAGCTGCCAACACCCCATTACTAACAAATTGTTGAAAACCAGTCCAGAATTTTTCTTAATAAAGATTAAATATGTATAAGAATGGAAGAGCAATCTCACCCAAGTTCCATGAATATTTATTCTTGAGCAGAAGTCCATTTTGTGCAGGTTGAAATGGACCATGTTCCATGAAAGCACCAAAACCAACTGAAGAACATCCAGGACCTAAAAGATCGAAGTCAATTAAATAATGTATATATGAAAAGTCTCCAGACCATCCAGATGAAACTAAAATCAGGATCTGACTGGAGATGGATGGGATATGTAAACACACGCATATATATAGAAGTTAATTTCAAAGATAAACTAACCTCCATTGAGCCACAAGGTCAAGGGAAGAGAAAGCGGGTTGACAGCTTCAGCTTCGACAAAGTAATAGAACAAAGCTCTACCATGTTGGGCATCTGTCACAATGTAACCTGAGTATTGTTTGAAAGGAACATTGGCGGGTTGTCCTGGAAGAGCTGTTATCAGCTCAGCAGTACAAGGATTGTACCAAAAGAAGAGGTTCAAAAACAAGAAAGATATGAGCCAAAAAGCCATGATAGGATGGACTGATAGAGAGAATGGCCTTTCAAGTTACATGTATAAATAACATCTCCACTCGGACGGCATTAATTGTTGCATTGTATCATGGACTGTTCTATGTTTTCGTTTCTATCAAAGCAAATACTTTGTATTTGAATTTGTTTGATTTGTTGTCTCCATGTTAATGTTATTGCCGGCTTCTTGCCAACTCTCATGTATTTGTTTCATTGTTTGTTTGCAATAACAATATGATGTATTATGTGACATCTCTCTAGTTCTGTCCAAATCATTTTTTCAAACCAAATAAGTTTATCATTATAGGACTTTTATTCAATTTTCCCCCATAGTCAAACTAAATTTGTTGATCATGACCATTGTTATGTTTACATTCATTGTGGTTGCTATGTTTAGTATTGACTGGACACTAGTAGATTTGAATAAGTAAATGTGATTATTGAATAATATTCAAGAATTGTTATTAACGAATAATTTTATCCAATCACCAAATAACCAAACCCTTTTCAAGGTCATTAAATTCAATAAAGAATTTTTATAATTTATTGAAATCTCTTTCAACATTGATCAAAAACAACTACACAGTTCATCAAAACCTTCCTCTATAAGAGAAAAAAAAATTACAAGACTCTTTAAGTCACCCTTATATTTAGTCCATGCTGAGAGGACTCATATTTTCTTGAAGTTGGAACTAGGAACTGATCAAAGAGACGGACCCATGGAGCTGCCATGAGACACCACGAACACTTTTCCCTGCAACGCTACATACCTAAAAATGGACCAACATATAATGCTTGTTATAAAGAGATAGGCAAACCAACACCCACCCCACTTGAACATAACTTGGTGATGCACACAAAACAAACACAGTTGAGAGACAATGACATGGTAGACAATCAACTGTTCATCGGGTGGACATCATCACTGACAGATTAATTTTAAAACACTCTGAAGACAGGTCACCATTTATGTTGCCAAAAAGCAACAAAACACATCCCAAGCAGGAAAGTGTGTTCAAAGGTTTGTCTGTCCCAAAAGTATCAAACAACTACAAGTAGAACAAGTATAGGTGGTTCAACCAAGCTGATAACTTGTATGTTTAGTTTAGTTTTCGAATCAACAATGACAACATTTTGTGTTCTGCTTTAATGAATCAAGTCACGAATCAATGAGTCATCCATGTCAACGAGAGGAATAGAGAGATGATTCTAAGAAAAAGACAAGTGATGGAAGATGATGAGGATGCTAACAATAAAAAAGGAACTTTTGACATGTACTCATTGAGATACAAACCTCTTCCGATGCAATTAAAAACCTTCTCTTTTTTCCTTTCTTTTTTTTTCTTTCTTTTTGTTTGCCTTTTATGTACAGAAACTGTAGAATGAAAAAGCTAGCACCAGCACCAGCACCAGGAGCCTCACGCCTGGTGACACGAGAAACAACTAGAAAGATAAACAAACACAAGAAGAAAATGGCATAGACAGAAGTTGCAGAGCTGCACAGGGAGGGGTGGCAGCCATTCACAGCATGGAACTGTGATGTAAGATAACATGAAACTCATTCATTTCTCCACTATCTTTGGGCCTTTGTACGGAGCTCCAACTACAGCTAGGTCCTCTGGTTCCTCCTCCCTCTCTTGAAGCCATGCATACCCTTCTTTCTCTTCTGCTGGGACTGATACCCCGACAACTGGAATCAGACCGGATCACATGATCAAAAATTTTTGTTATCATAACCAAAGATGAGAATTAGTAAAGTTGGAGATCGAGGAGAAATTCAGTACCTGGGAATTTGGTGAATGGGAAGTCAAGGTAGTACGTGCAGTGTCGCCCATCAGGATCAGAGTATGGAGGGCCAAGCACATCAAGCACCGCACAAGCTGTCACGGCTGTGAAGCAATGCATGTTGCCTCCATCGGCGGGATAAAGGATTGAAGTGTTGCAAGGCGCGGTAAATTCAGAGTTAACCTTAACCTTTGCCAACCGCATTTCAGGTTGCCGATCTACATAAAGAAAAACATCAGTCACAGTTGCTTCCTGATTAATTACAGTAAGGGAAGACAGAAGTCATGGAAGTTGCCATGTAATAGATGCTAAAATCACATCAGCCAATTATTAATCACAAGATTTAATTTTGAAACATAACCATTTATTTAACATCATTACTCAGAAAAACTAGTTGAAAGTTGAAACCAGATTAAAAAAAGTACATTTCAAGAATCAGGCATACAATTTTCAGTAATATCCAACTGTTGTTATTTTTCCCCATTTGAAAAGTTGTTCCATGAACTCTTTGTTCATTCTCCAAATACAAATCTGCATAGGCAGAACACTATGTATAGGTTTCAGTGTCAAATTTGAAGTTTTCTACAGTTTTAAATTAGTATATTTTACATCCTTGAGATGTAAACTGCTCTTCTGATCAGGGTGGAGTTACAAACATCCAGATTAGAGTCTTTCAACCATTGTGGTTGCTCCTTCACTCCAGTTCATCTGAACTGTGCAACTATTTTGATGCTCTCACACGTTTGTTTGAACTGCTACTATAGGGTTCTTAAATCAGACTCAGTTTCAGGTCAAGGAGAAGGATATTCTCCTCAACTATGCAACCCGGAGGGAACTAAATGTGGAGTCTAAGGAACTTATTGATTGTAAATATAATGTCCAAGGTATATCCATTATTTTCCGGTCATTGGCACAGGCAAAGGCTTAATGTGATGATTTTTGTTGTTGTGTTACAACAATCCTGTAGGAGTATTTCTCGGGTATCTTCTTTTATATCCTCATCCCTCAAGAAGCCTTAGCTTTTGGACTAGAAATATGCCACTTATCAGCACAAAACAGTAGCACAGGATGCATAGATGATGCTTAAACATCTATGGAGTATGAAACCTCTCCAGGTATAGAGACAAATCAAATGTGTATAATTGAGGAACGGAGAGATAGTCGAAGTAGCGAAAATGCTTACTTTCCAAGGGATTTCCAACAGCAGCTGTGTTGCTAGGGACATCTACCACCCAATCATATGATTTGATGTGCATGGTTCCAAAGAGAAGCTTACTGAAGACTGTCATTCCAGGGTGATTATGAAGAGGAATGACACCTGATGGTGGCAAACAGAAGATCCCAATCTGTAAATTAGAAATATTAGTACTCAAAAAAGAATGACAGTTCCCTCCATGTCATCGATTCTCTCACATCCTGTAACTGCCCCAAAAAGTCCTCAATATACACTTACCGAGAATCTGTCACAATAATGGAGGTGCAAATATGTTATCGGAGGACTACGTCGACCTGTTGTCTTGCGGAAAAATGGCATATCTGGCCTCAGACCAACATCCTCCGATTTGATGTCATCTAAACAAAAGCAGCCAGCCTCATAAGAATCAAAGACAAGACAAGGGAGAACATACACAGTGGAAGAACCAAACTCAACAAAAATACAAGTAGTTCAAACCAACATTGCGTAGTGCATTTCCATGCCCATGTGACAGCCTCAGGTTTGATTGTCATTATCTCTCAAAATCATTAAAACCATTCATGGCATTGAGCCGGAAAATATCACATCATAGGCTATAAGAAATACAGCTAAATTACACAGTCAAAATATTAAAACCGAAAGTTATCTATATAGGTAAGCTCATTTTGCATCAAACAGTTTAATGATCAATTTTTCTACAGCATTCATTTCCAGAACATGAAGCAAACTACAAGCCACACACATAAAGAGAAAACAAAGGAATAATGCCAGTGTCTCTCATCTACCACAATAATCACATGGTGCTCGCCAAGCATTTTTTATACCGAAGCCTTGTCAAACACCTATCTGCATGGACAGAACAGCAAACCGAAACCAAAATGCATGCACCGAAGGACTAAAACATGGTTAAAATAAAAACACAACTTGGCACAAATCCCCACAACAGAAAAGCAATAAAAAAGTCCAATGTCCAAAATACACTGCAAGACTAGAAAGTGAACTGTGGCAGTCTCTGAGCAAGCAAAACACCATGAGAATAGAGAACAAAGAACTATAATCAAATACCAGACCAAAAAGCAATACAACCTGAAAAAAAAACACACACACACACATTCATATACACATACATAACACCATTGACAATCAAACAATAGAGAAGCAAAGACTCAACCTTTAATCAAAATTCAACAAAAACCGATCAAAATTGTCACTAAAAACAAGTCCAAGCTATCAGATTTTTCAAATTCAATACATCAAAAACGAAGCCAACCAAGAACATACCCAAAACGGCACGTAGCTGCTGGATTTTCTCCGGGGAGGGTACGATACCGGTCCCGGAGGAGGCAAAGACGTCCTTGCAAGTATCATACATCCTCTGAACCGGCAACACCATCTTCTTCTGATGACGCCGGCTTTTCTTCTTGTTGCCAGTCCTATTCGAATTCACGTTGGACTTGGCGACAGTGTTCGCCTCCTCCTTGGGCAATTCGCTCAACTCTTTGCCTTTCAAATCAGTCAAAGCAGTCTCAATCCCCATTCACCTCCCCAAAATGCACAATTCCAATCCCGGAAAAGAAAGATCAAAATTTTATTTAAAAAAAGGAAAAAACAGAGCAACCACCAACAACCCCACAAACAAAAACCATAAAAGAGAGCTAACTCGACATGGGCATCACGTCAAACGATCAAAAACATAAAAAAACGATCTGCGTGTCGAAAAAAATTCAACCTTTATCAACCTAACCAACAGAAAATAAAAAACAGAGGAAGAAAAAAAACAAGTCAACAGTGAAGTAGACAACACTGTTTTCGGTGCAAAGGAGCTACAGAGATGTGAAACTATACATCTCTGAAGAAGAAGAAGAAGAAGAAGAAGAGTAAGCAGGATTGGAGTTGAAAGGGATATATAAATGGGAGAGACTGATATTGTTGTTGTTAGGGTTAAAAACTTAAAAGGAAACAGAGTTGGCTTTGGCTTTGAAAGAGAGAGAGGGTGTGAAAAACCAGGGGCCATTTCCACCCCGAAACTATGGGCTTTACTAATACTTCCCCAACAGCAGTTTTTCAATTTTTATCCACTTTTTTTTTAAAAAAAAAAAATTTGTTCTTTTTGCCTATTTTTGCCCTCCATGTTTGCTTTTATGACACCCAAGACTCATTACCAATTTACCATTATTAGACATAATAAAACAGAACAAGGTTTTCAAATATTTTGTTGGTTTTGTTTTCGAAAACTGCTGATTTACATGGCATGGGATATGGAAATATAATTAGATATTAATTTCGGTCAAAATATTGCAAATCTGAATTTATGAAAAAATAACGTTAGATGACTCAATTTATGTCTTAATTAAATTTCAAATAATAATATAATAATTAGTAAATAAAAAGAAGTTGATGTTGAATTTACTAAAAAATAACGTAAGATAACTCAATTTATATCTTAATTAGTATTCCAAATAATAATAATAATAATACAGTAACTAGTAAATAGAAAGAAGTTAATGTTGATTTGTTACATAGCAAAATGGATTCTTTTACAATTGTCTGATCATCAGTTGGGATGGAGGTGAGATATGTGGAATTGTTCAACTTAGGGGTCGTCTGTATTTATCATTTTTATTTAATGGATATGAATTATATCTATTAAATGATTTTTATTTATTTTTTTAAATGGTCAAACCATTTAAATCCATCCGAAAACATTGAAAAAAAAAACTATAATTTCTGATTTTTAACTAAATATCAAATCTTTTAATAGTTTTTTTAAATATATTATTCCAAATCGATCTTTCCTAAAATAATATATTTTCAAATTTTTTCTAATTTTATGTTATATATATTCTTTTTAAATATAATTAATGAAATATTATTATGACTAATATATATATTACTTTACAATTTCAACTTTTATTATAATAGTAATTCTACTTTAAGAACATTTTGTTTATTTTTACTTAAATAAATAAATTTAATTTACTTTGTTATAACAATTTATTTATGTATATATGATTTTCAAAAAAAAAATTACTAATTGATCATATTTTAATTGTGAATAAAAATGTTATTACTATATACATAAAAGTATTTTAGTATTTGTTAAAATAATTATTATAATTGTTTGTATAATATTATATGAAATTATATAATAACTAATAGTAAAATTATATAAATATCAAATTACTAATTTTCAGACAATTTTAACTTTAAAAAATAAAAAAGATTACTATACATTCAAAGATAATGAAAAAGGAAAAAACAAAACAAAACAAAACAAAACAAACAAACATGTCATTCAAATTTCAAGTTTAAGTTATTATTCAATCTTCAATTTTTAGTCTTCAAACAAAAAAACAAATGACTCCTTAGTAAGTTTTTACAATTTGGTGCTCTATTTATGGAAATATATGATTTAAAGGTAGGATCGTGGAAAACTTTTCTATTTTTGGGGAATTGATACGAGACCATAAAAGATGAATTCTCCTTGACTTCAATGTTGTATATTTGGGCATATAGAGTATCTAGTTAGACAACTTTTGACTTGGTTGCATAATACTGATTTTTATCAACTACGAAAAAAGATACTACACATGTTTTTCTTGTGAATTTAATTCATTCTAAAGTTGCATATACGTGATAAAAGTTAAGATGATACACTATAATATAAAGGGGTCATTCTAAAAAAATTTATTGTAGTTTGTAAAATATCAATTTTATCTTATATGGTTTCATTTTTATTCAAAATCTTTCATGATGTTAATAAAACACTCAAGATACCCCTAGAAACGTGTGGAATGACAACAATACCCCGACAGTAACAAATTAATGATGAAGTCATAAGAAATAAAATGATCATTTTTTATTAATTTTTTAACATCATGAGAAATTTTGGACAAAAATGAAACTATAGTAGTAAAATAAACATTTTTACAAACTACAATGAGTTTTTAGGATTATCCCTAATATAAATATAAAGAAATACAATCAAAATTTATTTTTATTCAAAAAAGTGTTTTCTAATTTATTTTTAGGAAGAATTCCAATAATACATTAGTAATTTGACGAAAATGGAAGATGAATATATGATTTTAGAATTTAATTAAAAGTAAAATCCTATACTTTTAGTACTTTTGAAATCATAAGGTGGTTTTTTAATTGTGATCTAATGTATGGAGTTTGTTTCTAATTTGTTTGTAGCATGGTAAAAGATGCAGATTTTACCCTGAAAAATATGATTTATACACTCAAATTGTAAGTACACCCATCACTAAACATTTTAAAATCAACTTTATTATGAGGACCAAATCTGATACTGAAACTAACCTTATGAAAGTAAATTCATTTATAAAGCCACCTAAAAAATTTTTTGTTATGCCCATTTACTTGCTACATCCATACTAAAGAATTAAAATTAAAATGTTTAATTCTTATACCCTTCAAAATTCCAAATCCATCCTCATATATTGTTTATAACTACAATAATTTTTTTTCTCATTACATCCATTTACAATATAATGCTAGTTATTCTTATTTTAATTTTATTTGTAGATGTTTCTTATAAGAATCCTATGAATTTGATCTAGAATTTTCTTCCTACTTCTTCTAAAATGTTTATAGCTCTTTCTCATTTGATTTTCTTCTTCTTCACAGTCTCTTGTTTAACTTTTTTCATTTTTTATGTGATTTTTTTTTAATGATTTGTTGTGACGATGATTGGAATGATGAAACTAAATTATCAACAAAAACAAAAACAAACAAACAAACAAAAAGGTTGTAAGACTATATATTTAGATACGTTAATAACAGCGATTTCTTGATATTAGATATATGTTCAATGAAATGTCTCAAAAAAACAAAAAAAAAAAACTCTAAACAATAAAAATCACATTTATATTTCCTTTATTTATGTTTTTAGTCAAAAGAACAATAACAGAAGTTAAAATATATATACTTGCATATTTGAAACTCATCAAATCAACACTTTATTGATCGTTTATTTGAATATATATAAAAATTTATATTTTCTTATTGTGATGCTAGATTTTTCTTCTTTTTTTTTTCATATTATCAAGGTTTATGGAATGGGTACAAAATTATGGGTGTAGAAAGTAAATTTAGATTTTTAATTATATAGTTATGTACTTTTAAGTAATTGTGTATAAGAATATATTGGTAACGAAGAATTTTAATAAAATATGGGTGTAACAATAAAATTTTTGGGTGGCCTTTTATTTCTTTGCCCAAAACACCCAATTAAACTATTAGTACATCCAAATTAAGTTTAAACAACTCACTGCACTTCAAAAGGTAAACAAATAAACTCTTCTTATATCTTTTTTCTTTGTTTTATAGAAAATCTAAATCCTAACTAATCATATTTCTCAAGATCAATTTATAAGTTTTGAATCACTAATTTCACCATTATTCTGGTTTACAAAACTTGCATACAATATACACATTAGTCCAAATTGATTAGCCAATGCAAACACAAGTATAATATTTTTCTTTTTATATTATTAAAAAATCGATCCTAAATTAAACTACAAAATATTTTATAGAACTAGAATATTTATAAATTTACTTCTTTTTTCTTTTTTTGGTTTTTCACTATAATGATTAATGCTATTGAAACCAATTGAACAAGAAAAAAACAACTTTATTCTCCAATTTGTTTTTTTATTTTATTTTTTTAACTTTCTTTTAGAATAAAATTGCGATAATCATGGACTTCTAATGTAGTAAGATTTCAAATTAGAGTTTAATAGATTAGAATAAATTGATGAATATGAAAATTATTTTGATTTAATTGTTTAAATCTTAAATTATGTTTTAAACATATTAGAAAAGATTAATAAATATGAGAAATATTCTAGTTAATTTATTTTAATCAGATTGTCTATAATTGTTTTTTTGTTTTGGGTTATTTTTGCTATACACTTTTACAATAAAATCTGGATATGTAAACTGTAATTTTCGGTGACAATATCTACACCCATGGTATACACAGTTAACTTTTTTAAAACACTAATTAATTCGTAATCTAATGGAGTAAAGGATACATATGAATTATCATCCAAATTTTGACAAAATTATAATCATAAAGGTAAGCCAAGTTATCATTAACAAAATAAATCAAATTATGCCTCTCAAAAAAAAATAAATAAATAAATAAAATTATGCGGCACCCTATGTTATGTTTAGTCTAGGCAAGATTTCATGCACTCCATGAATGGTATCAATTTCACAAGAAGAAAAATTAGACAATAATTTTGATTAATTGGTGAATCAAATTTCTCTCTCTCTCTCTTTTTTTTTTTTTTACCATTATTTGACTTATAATAAGTAAATAATTAATTTGTAATCTTCAATGCAAACATAGTTACGTATTAAAACATATATTAAAAAAAAAAAGAAAAGTAGAAAGACATTAGTATCATTTCCCCAAATTTCAAATTACTTTTGTTTTTGTTTTAGATCACAAATTAAATTACTTTTGTTATATTACTTGAAATTGATTATTAATGTGTTCCTTCATAAGTTTTTTTTTTTTTTTTTTTCCTTTGGAAACAGTTCCTACGCAAACTTATATTGTCGACATTTTAGATAGAAAACAAAAAACATAAATAAATTGTTGTGCATGCTCTTTATTCTCGAGACAAAATTAACATTGCTGATAAATAATGTAAGCAATACTTAACAATGTACTTTAAAGGATAGAAAATCAATTCGATTGTCAAGGTTGAAATATAATATATCAACTTTATTGAAACGACTAACATGGCAACATAAAATAAATGTTTATTGATTAATTATTACATAACAATAATGAGATTACTAGGACAAATTCTACTACTAATTTTTCGAATGACATTACTCACATGTGTTTAATTATATACTAACATAGGTTTTATTTTATATATATAGAGAGAGAGAAAGCACTAAATAACTGAGCCTTTGTTTTCCAAGCCGCAAAGAACTAAAATGAGTTTTTATAACATTATTTCACTATTCATTTTTTTTTTAATGACAAGGATACCTTTATTTTAAAATGTTAAAAAGTCTGTGCAAATTTTGAGTTCGTGCTTCGAATCATAGGATGCGATTCAAAACATCCTATAAGGACCCAATATTCAGATTAAAAACTAATAGGAAAGAATCAATCTCTCCCATGAATAAAAAAAAGATAAATGTCAATTATAGGAAAGGATCAATCGCTTCCATGAATCAAGAGAAGTCAAATGTATATGATACAAAAGAATCAATCTCTCTCATAAATCAAGAGAAGTCAAATGTCAACTCTTAATGGTATGAATAATTTACTCATCACTGTATTTCTCAAACATGGAATACCTTGAGTCCACACCTACAAAAAATAGTAATACCCACAAAAATGTCAATCTCTCCCATAATAGGACGTGATTCGCAGCGAATCACGTATTCGAATCGCTGCAAATATATTTTCAACATCATCAATCATCCATTTCATTCACTCTTCCATAACAACATCATTGACGATATTAACAACTACATACAAGAAAAAAATAAAATAAAATTAGAACATGAAAACATCTGGTTCTGGTTCGATGAACCTAGAGCTTTTGGATTTGAACCAGACCCCAAACTTAAAAAATAAAAATAAAAAAAGAAAGAAAGATGATGAAGGCGAGTGCTGTTAGGTTCATCAACAGCAGTTGCTAGGTTGCTTGACAATGATGAAAGAGGATACAGGAAGGAGACAGCAAAAGAAAGAAAGAGATGGTTTAGGGGTCATGAGAAGTGAGATAACAAAGAAAATGATAAAGAGAGATACAAGTATGATTTTTTTTTCTAAAGAAGGGTATTGGTGTCTTTTTATTTAGATTGATACTAATAAAATTCAACGCAATTCTTTGGTGTTACTTAAACATGACTACAGTTTTTTGGTAAAATACATGAAAATAAAATAATAAAGAAGACGATTCATGTGCACAAATTTTTTTCCAAATATGACATTTTGTTTATATGCATAAATAAAACATAAAAATAAATTTTCAAAGCAAAAAACAAAAATATGTACAAACCCATGTACAAATCGTACAAAAATGAAACTATAAATTTATTCTTCTTTATCCATTTCTCTTGTCATATTATACACTGATCTGTTTTTTTCTCTTCGGTCTTTCTTATTGTTTATATTCTTTTCCAAATTATGAAAACTTCTATATCGAAACTATATTTTATTTTCCATTTTGGGACACAATCAACTCAAAGTTCTTCTAACCTTTTTTCACCTTTTTATTCCATTATTTTTCTACTTCTATCATTTTTATTTCTTACCAGTTATAGTATTATATATAGATTATTATATGTCCTCATTTTTGGGATCATTCAATTATTCTTTTTAATACTAATTTCAAGGTTCTTGTAGTCTATAGAGAACAAGGAAATTTAATCAAAACATTTGTATACGTAGAAAAGAGAATGAATTTATTCAAATTTTTGTAATAAATAATTCTCATTCCATTCCCCTCCTTTCCAACCCAAAAACCATAAGGACAATAAGAATAAAAATAAAAGAATTTTTTTCATATAATATATGATTAAGAAAATTAGAATAAGATTTAAAGTTGTGAGATACAATTTAGTCTCTTAAATCTAATTAAAAACCAAGGATATTGTTCTAATTAAAGCAGCCATTTAATTCTATATTATCTATTTTTGTGGGGGTCATACATAGCGTCCTGAAAAACTAAAGTTAGCATTGACAAATAATAAAATTCCTTCCTCCCCAATTATAAAATCAAGCATCTTGTAAAAAAATTATTAAGTTAATTAAACAAAAAAAAAAAAAAAGAACAGGGACAATATGGGAAAATGAAAACCAGTCATTGGTCTTTCCAATACAATTGATCGCTTTTCGCATGTACATTATTGCATCTAACACTAATGTTTTATCATACGATATAAGAATCTCTTTAATTGGTCATTTATATGATATTATCGTATGATATGATATTATTGAATAAAATATATTACATATGAAACACTAACAAATTTTCTGGCTTCCGCGTGTGATAAAAATTTCAAAGACTATGAAAATTCAAAACCTTTTTTCATAAAGAGAAAACTGCTTGGAAATTGCTTTGGACGCATCCAGTATTTGAAGCATATACTTATCTGTTAACGTTTTTGTAACGTAAGTCTCTTGCTATCTGTAAACACAACAAAGGCCAAGATGGGTTGGTGAGGACCAACTTTATAAATTATAATGATTGTTCTTATTCTAAAAAGGTGTTTAGTTTTACTGACTTTTGGTTTTGTTTTTGTTTTTCTTGCGGCATGCAACAGAAAATGTTCATGAACGCACTGTTTTCTATATCTATAATATCTTCGACCCCTTCGGTTTCGTTTTAGAAACCCACCACCTTTCTCTTATAGATATGCTAAAAATTTTTAAAGGGAAGGTTCACATGCTCTTTTAGACGTCATAAAATTCACGCTAAAACTCATAAAGTTAAAGTACATTTTACTTTCAATTGGTAAGTTATACTTGAACTCTCAATTGTTAGATGGATTATAAAGTCGATGCGTTTTGTATTTTTATGTTATTTTGTGTAGAACAAGTCTTATTCGGCGCAGATCTAGTCAGGTTTGGATGGACATGTATATTTTTGTGATGTATAATGTCAGAAAAACTTTTTTCCGATAATGATCAGGATCAGCTGGACAACTAGCCATGCACACATGCTTATTGTGAACTGACATATACATATTAGAACTAGTTAATTAGGTTTGGATTAACATATATATTTCTGTAAAAAAAAAAAAAAAAAACTGATAATGATCAGGATGATCAGCTGCTGGACAGCTAGCCATGCACACATGCTTATTGTGAACTTATATATGTGAGTGTGTGCGTGGAAACTTCGTTTTTCATGAGGTTCAATGAATCGTTTTCGGAAGAGTACCTGTTTTGGACACATGTAAAACTATTCATATCATTTGTGGAAATAAAAAACATTCATTCATTATTTGTTTTGTAGACTTTTACTATTAATGAATATGCTATTTAGTACTACATTCTGAATTTTCTGTTTTAATGTTTCTAAATTTTATGATGCGTCAACTTAATTTAGTACTACAGTATATGTCTATTTATAAATGAATCATGGAACTTTAAACGTGTTCAGATATTAATATTTAAAATACCAGAAAATCTAAACTTTTAATAATTAGAGAAGATAATAAATGTGGTGGTCTTAGCTTTACTAGGGAGTACAGCACATGGTTTTCAATTTTATAGTCATAGGTTTGATTCCCAATTAAGATTACACAGCAGATGAATCATAGAACTTTAAACGTGTTCAGATTTATTTTTAAAATACCAGAAGAAATATATAAGAAAAATGTTTGTAAGATAAATTATAGGGAAAATCCTAAAAAACCGCATCACTTTTAATAGATTATCCATTCTCCCCCATGTAGTTTCATTTTTATCCATTTTCCCCCATTCCGTCACTTTGGTAATGGAAAAATAATACTGACATGTGCAGAACATAAAAAGACTAAATTACCCCTAATATGATTTTTTTTTTAAAAAAAACACACTAAATTAAAAAATAAAAAATAATAAAAAATAGAAATCCAATCTGGAGATTTACCCTGATATGATTTTTTTTTTTTTAAAAAAAGAACACAATAAATTAAAAAATAAAAAATAATAAAAAGTGGAGATCTAGATCCAATCTGGATCTCCACAGCCATGAATCAAAACCGATCAACAGAAAGAAAAAAAAAAAAAAAAAAAAAAAAAAAAAAAAAAAACCTTTTTGATCCCCTCCCTCTTTTCTCTTCCCATTTTTGGGTTCCCTAACATTTCTCATCATCAACCTCCCATAATCATCAATCTCCCACAATCATCACCAAGCATCAAAAAACAGAAAAAATCAATCAACTAAAAGAGAAAAAAAAAAAAAAAAACCACTGGTCTCCACCGTTGGAGACCCATCGAACTGGGTCTCCACAATCGGAGACCCAAAATCTGGTTCTCCACGTCCGATCGTGGAGACCCAGATTTTAGGTCTCAGACCCAAAACTAGGTCTCCATGAACTGGATCCCCACCATGTCGTCGCCGTCTAATCATGTGCCGCCGCCGTCAAACCAACTCGCAGATCCAGTCGGAGATGTAGAGAGAGAGAGAGGAAAAGAGGAGAGAAATAGAGAGAGAGATATAGAGAAATGGAGAGAAAAAAAAATAAATCATATATATTATTTTTATTATTTTTAATAAAAATATCTTATTTTAATAGATATTTTAACGTTATTTATTTTATTTTTAATTTTTATTGATATTTTCGTTAAGTTTCCTTTTTGGCCCTTTGAGTCAAACGGTCAATTTTATCACCTTAACGGAATCTGTTACCCGTTAGGGGTATTATAGTCATTTTATATGGTTTCAGGGGGTATTTTGGGTTTTTAATGGAAAGTCAAACAGTATTTTGGATAAAAACGAAATCATATGAGGAAAAATAGATAATTTATCAAAAGTCAGGGGTTTTTGGGATTATCCCTAAATTATATATATAAACAGTTGATTGCATCTTTGGAGATGCTTGTGATTAGTTTTGTTACTTTAAAATAAAGTTTTGACAAAAAAAAAAAAAACAGCTGTGTTTATCTTATTGTGCAATGTGTACCCTCTATCCGACTTTGCTAGGTGTCCAAATTCCATTACAACACACTATTTACAAGTATATATAGAGACTTTTTAAGTTTTTAATATAAGAGTAATTATATTTCTTTTGATTCTAATATTGAATATTTAAATTGTATAAATAGTGACTAATTTATGTAAATTTCAGCTGATTTTTGAGAAAAAATCTCTAATTATGGGAGTATATAAAATCAAGGGTTATTAAAGGACACTCATTTCTTTAAAATTAAGAAATATAAATTTATGTACTTTATAGTATCTTTTGCCTAAAAGCTATAAAATGTTACTTAACTTTGAAGACAAAAGGATCTTTCGTAAATTGCACCCATTGCCAAAAATGCCTTGACTAATTGAATGTCATTACTTCAGCAAGTTTGAATATGCAATATAAAGCTTGAAATATATTAGACTAACCATAACTAATTGACAGACTTTTAAATAATCTTATCATGACCGATGTCAAGATAATTAATTAATTTATTTGGATTTTAAAACGAACAGGATTCAAATCAAATTGTGATTCTGATTGTCCTTTTGGGAGATTCCAACAAAAATCCACTTAAGTTTTGACCTTTTTTCCCCCAAAAAATAACCTCTTAATTTTAAATGTGTATAAAAATCCTCTAATTTATATGCTATAAACACCTTATAGAGTTAAAATTTATTTTTAAGCCATTTGATTGTATACCAATAAAGTCCTGGAACTTTTATCTAACTTTAGACTTAAAGGGTGTATATATATAGGATTTTTATAATCAGATATACCTGATTTTAAAAAGTAAGGACCAACCAATCAAATTCATCAATTGCATTTGAATTAAATAGGAGAGATAATTTATTTTAGAAAAGAAAATACAATTAATGAATTTGATTGGTTGGTCCTTACTTTTTAAAATCAGATACATCTGATTATAAAAACTCTCATATATATATGAGTAATTTTACCATCAGTGCCTCATAACTTTAAAAAGTTAGGACGAACCAATCGAATTCATTTATTACATTTTAATTAAATAGGAAGGAGAATGCAATAGATGAATTTAATTGATTGGTCCTAACTTTTTAAAATTATGAGATATTGATGGTAAAATCATCATATATAGAGAGAGAGAGAGAGGCAGAGAGTAATTTTACTATTAATGTCAACCAATTAAATTCATCCATTACATTTAAATTAAATAAGAGATAATTTGTTTTGGAAAAAATAATATAGTTAATGAATTTAATTGGTTCGTTCTAACTTTTTAAAGTTAGCAGACATTAATAGTAGAATCACTATATATATAGTGATTTTATAATCAGGACTTTCAACTCTAAAAGGTTAGGAAAAACCAATCTAATTCATCTATTACATTCTCTCTCCTAAAAATAAATTCTCTCTCCTATTTAATTCAAATGGAATAGATAAATTTAATTGATTTTCTCTAACTTTTTAAAATTAAGGAGTTCTGATTATAAAAGTATTATATATATATATATTAAACCTCAAAAGTTTTTTTTTTTTTTTTTTTGTTCCTACAGCAATTCTCTCCCTCTCTTACCTATCGCAATTTGAAATATGAGAGAATAAGATAAAATCTGAATGCATGATGATATTAATGTAAGTATGAAGAGTAATTACTGATTAGATTTTGTTTGTCAATACACCCCTTATCAAGATTGACATTTGAAAGAGTGATAATTAATATACTCAGAAGGGATGATGGTGAAGTTTTGTTTTGCAAAAGTGGGTAGCCTTTTCTTGAGAATAACCCAAAACTAGGTACGCACAACGCATTGGAAAGATCGATTAGTGGATAGTTTTGGCTTTTCTTTGGTTCAAATCTACTTGAACTAAAACTAAAGTAAGATAAGAGTAATTGAAATTTCATATCTTCTATTAAATTAAACAATTTACCATGAGTCCCCCACGTATAACATGATAAACACTAAACTCAATCGACAATATCATATGTGAAACAAATAGAAATAGAAACCATTTTTGAATACTATATCAAATTACATTTTTTACTACTTAAAAATTGTTTGTTTTCTAACTATCACCCAATTTTAAATTTATACTTAAATAATAAATCATATAGTCCTACATATGTTGATAATTTAAGTCTTTCTCTCTCTCTCTTTTTCTTTTTTTTTTTTTTAACTTGATTTCAAATTTATGAAATTTTTTTTACTTATCTAATGAACTTATCAAACTTTTATGTCAAATTATATATTCTTCTACTGGACATGAAACACAACGTGTATGAACAGAATCGATTGACAAATATGTTAATGTAATCATAAGAAAACTTGAAAAAACAGAAATGAAGGAATTTACGGTTGGATTGGTCGTTGCTGTGTGTGTATAGTTAGCCGTTTTTGATAATGTAAGCATGACTACATAGTACTTGAACTATAATTTTTTCTATTCAAATTCTATATAATCATATTAATAAGTGATGATGGAGTATTGTATTTATCTACAATATTAAATCTATGGACGTGTAGTCTCTCAAGGTGAATTGGAACTTGCACATTCCCCTCTAGAAGCCGTGGAGGACCCTCCTTTCGTTTGGCATGCTTCAAGAAAGACATTCTCTTAGCCAGTATTTGAATTTCTATCTCAAGCTAATAATTATCATGTAGATTACAGATGGTATAATAAATGTTATTGTGGTTACAAGCAATGTTAGGACTCTTATATTTTGACTTTTAAAACCCCAAGTAGCGTAATCATCTCACAACGGTCTCATATATATACTTGAATTAAGTGCAACACTAAATTGGTTTTCAAAGATTGAAAATGTTTTTTAATAAAATTACGCGAGAATTTCAACCAAAACAGAACAAGAAAACATTTACTAAAGTTAGTATAATATGTCATTCATGTGTCTATTCAATCAGACTGTATTGTATGATGACAATTATTTACTTCATGTTAGATGACAAAAATTGTCATGCGTCTTCTATTTTCATTAAGTAGTATATGCTTTTTGAATTTAAATCTTAATATATGTATTTATGGATGATTTTTCTCACATATTATAGAAAATGATAAATGAATCATACATATAATACTTACTTTCAATAACTTTTATGTCCCAATAAACTCTTAAATCCATTTGGTATCAATTTTTAAGTGGGATCGATATGTTATAGTCTGCCCTTTCCAAACAAGTTTTTCTCATAAGCACGACCCTTTTATCAGTCCAACTTGGCACTCAAGTTTTTGTGTTATCCTCTAGAGTCATCCTAGGATAAAGCCTTTAACTGATACAACGTGGCATGCATTTGACATTACAAGAGACGCCAAAATGGTTGAATTGAATGATGATGTGAACATCGGGTGTTTGATGGTCGTGATAGAATGTATGATGTGTGCTTGTGCGGACCCCATTATTAAGATGGGCATGCATGAGCCGGCTTCACCAATCACCACCATGTTCTAGATTGTAGACAACCTTCCTCACTTACAGTTTGGAGAATTCCAATTGCTTCCCCTAAGTTCTAACCTTTTTCCAAAAACATCTCTCTAATTATAAATTCGTAAAACTTTTTATATTCCACTTAAAAACGATCTCGTAGATTCAAAATTTAATCAAAGTTTACACCTAAATAATCTGAAAACTGAATTTCAAAGGGATTCAATTATCTTAATCCCATTGAGCAAAAGAAATCTAAATTTGATTATTATGTCTCAATATGTGATACATAAAAACGATTATGAATATATAATTTGTGTTAGGATAATTAGAATATTCGTCTAATTACAAAAGTGTCATTATTCATTTAACCAAATGACACCTGTATTTTTTTTTCTTTTTTGTAACATAAAATATTATTTAAAGCAAAAATCATAAAGTTACATCAGCTAGCTTATAACTCTAATAGTACGGGTGTCATTTGATAAAATAACCAAATTTAATCCTATCGAGTTAAAGAAAACCAAATTTATCATTTCTCACCAGGTGATAAACAAAACTACACATCTTCACACACAACAAGAAGCCTAGTCAAGTTGCACCACTTAAATACACCCCTTTATTTTGTGGAAAACAGAAAATGATCACGAGAATATCATTTACTTTAGCCTAATGAGAATAATTATCTAATTACAAAACTATCATTCTTCATTTCATCAAGTGACATCTGTACTTTTCTATTTTATAATACAAAATATTATTTAAAACAAAACCATATAGTACCTTTGCTTATGATTTAAATAGTAGTATATTCTTCTTCATATTTATGATAAAAATTATTCTCATCTTATATATTTATCGATATATATGAGAAATATTTTTCTTGTTTCATGATAGTTGATATCTTTGATACGATCATATAATGTTGTAGTATTTAAAAAATGTAGTCCACCATTGTACTTTACATCCTCTTCTCTAGATTAATCTAAATTAAATTTATAAAACTACATGAAAAAGCTACTACAAGTGGAATCAACATGCAAATTGTGTCTTATTATTATTATTTTTTTAAGTAATGCAAAATTGTGTCTTGTTCACGTGGTCTCCTCATTTACGCGACCACAACACTGGAAAAGATCCGGTCCTCAAAAAAAAAAACACTCGAAAAGATCCACTCAATTTTATTTATTATAATAAATATTATGTTAATAATATCCTTTATATAATAATTTATTTCTCTCTTTAATCTTTATAGACACAAACAAATTTTTTATTTTAATTTATTTTTTTGTATGTAGCTTGATTAGATGGACACCGTTTTCCCCGGGTCCTGATAAAAACTAGGGGACCGTTTTATATCAGCACATAAGAATCCGATGTGCATAATCAAACTAAACCTGTGAATTTATCGGTTTCGATCATTTTAAAATTTTTGTGTTGGTCTATTAAAATAAAAATAGAAATAATTTAATTATTTAGTATCATAATATTCTTACATGACCTTTCAAGATGAGAACAATTACTTAAGATTGTAATCAATTAAAAGTTAATTATATAAAAGAATTGGTGAGTTAAAGGTCGAGACAAAAGCCACCCTGTGCTTGGTGTTTAAAAACAATATCTTGCAGAATTTTTTTTTTTTTTTTTGTATGCGTCCTAAGATGACAGAGAAACTCCTACGCTTCATATAAAATATAGGTTGTCTCCAAAGATTCGATCAAACACATTGATACCCAAATTTGGCAATACTTTATAAGCAAGAATATTTTATTTTTAAGACTTTAGGAAGAATATTATATGATTAAAATTACGGTACTTAAGTTCACACAAATTGGAATGAGTGTTAAGAGCATCTCCAATACTCTCATGAATTATGAAAGAATTTCATGTCACATATAATGAATGGATATTGAGTAAAAATAAATATTTTTAATATAATTATTATGCATCAATTTTATGCTGAGGTGGCATAAAAAAATAAATATTATCAACATAATTATCTATTTTCAGATGATATGTTACATAACTATGTCAGCAAATCAATACTTATTTAATTATAATTTTCTAGTTTAATTAAAAATTGAAAAAAATAGAAGCATTAAATGGAAAATAAATGGAGGCATTAAATGAAAATACATGAAAATATTGGAGAATAATTTTTTAATTTCATTGTCTATAAAATGATACACATGTCATGTAGAAAATAAATCTCTTGATATTGATTGCATAATTTTTTTTTTTTAAATATAATCTATGAGAGCATTGGAAATATTTTAAAATGTTAAGACCCATTTATTTTAATGGATTGAACTAGATTAATGTTTGATTGTGACATAGGATTGAAAAACCAACCCCATATCACTTTTTTTAAGCGGTTATGATGGGTTTATTTAAACTCGTAACAATACACGTGTTAAATAAAAGTTTATAATTTTATTATTATTTTTTCTTTTTCTTTACCAACCTTTGTTTTTTTGTTTTTATCAGTTTTCTTTTTTCCTTTTCTTGGTCCTTTCATTTATAATTTCTTTATCTATGTATCTACGCCTTTTCTTTTAAATATAATATTAAATTTATGTAATTATTTTGAAGGTTAAGTTAATATATATTAATTATTTCTAAAAAATAATATTTTTACATTAATTATAAAATAAATATTTATTTATTTAATTTTGATAATGTATAGTTATATTTATTTTTAGTAAGTAAGTTAATATGTTATATTGTTTTAAAATTAATTTAAATAATTTAAATATAAAATACATGTAATTTATTTATATTTTTTAGTCAATCCTAACTTCACCAAAATAAAAGACAATACTATTTTTATTCAATCTCATACTGCACTAAACACATTATAATATTAATTTATTCAATTCAAGCAAATTCAATCTCATCAACATAATCTAATTCAATCCCATGTGTCAAATGGATCTAAGTGTGTAGTACATTTGAAATATATTTCTTTTTACATATTTATGAATAGGATGAATTTGGAAGGTTCATTGTAAATACAAAAGGCAAGGTGTCGACTTAAAGTACCTATAATTGAATTCACATATAAATTGCTTGTAAATAAAGTTAATTAAGTTAATTGAGCATCAAAGTTCCCATTTTGTGCGGCAGTGACTGCATTTGTTGATACTTTGATTAGTTCCTTAAATCAAAAGGTCCATAATGCTGCATGAATCACTGGCTGCTATTTTCATTAGATTATGTACATTTCATTTTCCACACTTTGACTAGTTATTATTATTATTATTTGTCTGCTGAAAGACGTTTTGACTAGTTATTTTATTATTAATATTTTTTTTTGCATTTGAAAGATTCGTGAATTTATGGATTCGATACGATTATAGTTCTTTTAATAAAATATTGTCCATTTTGATGTATCATTCGTATAATGATTGACGTGGCACTATTTTGTGTTAAAGAGAATGATTCAAAATGCAGCAACTAGGAAACAAATAATTTATCTTATAATGCAACAATAGTTAATTTATGTTTATTTTAAGCACGAAGGTTTATATTGTAATCTATTTTAGTTATTTATGTTTAATAAACTCATAATGTAAACCAAATTTAATTTTAATCTTCAAACGATAAGGTGATTAGTTGGTTATATATCTCTTCTTCTCATATTGGTAAAATGAGGATTAATTGTACGTTACTCAAAATAAATAAATAAATGCATAGGTAGAGAACACTCTAAGGTCTCAGTAGAGGATAAATCTACAACATGTTGATGTAGAACGAGTCTTGTCTATCAACTTTTTAGGAATTTGGCAACATGTAATTTGCACAAGTCCAACAAATAGAGCAGAGGTGACTTTTGACACCGAAGTGGTGCCGGTCAAAGACACTTCGACCCTCAAATCAAAGGTGGAAATAAAAAACATATAATAGATAAGTAAATGAACAAGAAAATAGTTAGATTGTCACTTAACTCAATATGAGATAGGTGCTAATTGAGATTATGCAAGTTAATTAATTGTGTGAAGGCTATAAAATGAGAAAGTAACTATCCATCTAAGAGTAGGCTTATGTCTTACTTGATGGATCGTAGAAGTTGTGACGCCTTGTAGATGCTGGTATGTAGGAATGTGAGTGCTTGAGAATGTAGGAACTTGAAATGATGTTTGTAATAACGTACGTGCACACAAATGTAGGATTCTAAAATGACTTTGGTAGAGTAATAATGTTTGAGAGAAGTTTGGATTTTTTTTTCCTCTCCTCTGATGGCCCTATCCTTTAATATATGGAAAAGGAGCAGTTGGGAAGTTATTGCAATGTCCATTGGAGAGTTATTGCTATGTTTGTTGGAGAAGTTATGATCCTTTAATGGTCGCACATTAAAAGTATGCATTACAATTGATTTAAACCTCAAACATTAAAATTGGTCAACCCTCATTTAGGAAGATGAACTAGTGCTCTCAAGCTTAGAGCTTTGCTTGGGCTGGGTTGGTTGGCGTGCTTTTAGCTTGGGCTTGATTGACACTTAGGCCAATCAAATGAATTGCTATCGTAGGTCTCATCCCTCTTACACCAATCGGGCCTACGTAATTTTTTACTATTATAGTCTCGACCCTATCCTTGTCAGTCATCTATCTTTTCTTTCATATTGGAGAGATAGGTTGAATTTTACTTTCCTAATAAAACAAAGTATAGAGATCTCTCCAAGGTTTCTCCTATCTTAAACAAATCCAATCAACTCCCAATCTAATCCGATGTTTGTATTTGGTAACGAAAAACATAATTGAATAAACAATCATCAAAAACTCTACTTTGCTTCCAATTCACAAAGTGGACTGATAAGCCCTAAATTTTACCCAGATAATAAGTTGGCTATAGTTGGCTTAACTTGAATTTAGGCTTAAAATTGGCCTAACATAGAATAGATATTATGGTATGTGGCTTGGTGGTGCCACCCTAGTGTCCTTATTAGCAACTAGGAAGTGGATACATACCATAACATAAAATATCTTGAAAACATAGTAGATTGGGATTGGCTTATGAATGCTCATAAAATTAAAACACATCACAAAAATTATAGCAACTAGGGCTAGGTAATTGCAGAGAGAGGGCATCGACAGAAAAAAGTCATATTATTTCTTCCTTACATTATTTTCCTATATTCTCTTTATTCTTGTAAGTTTCGGTTTTAAATTATTTATGCATATTACAAATTTGCACTTTAATCAAAGACTGAGTTTCACTTCATTTATAATTGACGATTAAACCAAATCACATTCGTAAGATGTAGCTAACAAAACATCTTTATATATACGTTTATATTCATTTAATAAAACGTACCTAACAAGTAAAATTTGATAATTTTTCTTAGAGTTGTTCGTATGCATTTGTAGCTTGAAAATCTAAACGAATACTCAAATCCAAATTCTCTAAATCCAAACCAATTGGGCTCATATTACTACAAACCAAGCCCAATATTGACAACCCAAGCCCAAAAACAAAAGAAAACATAAAAACAAAACGGAGGGCAAATTCGGAATATTACGAAAACGGATCCATTTTCTGCAACAATCGTCGATTCGTAGAATTTCCACCAAAATCAAACACAAAACCAACACACGATTTCAAGCGCCTATCTCTGTTTGTGTGTCGACGAAGAAGATGTACGGATTCGAAGCGATGACGTTCAACATACACGGAGGCTACCTAGAGGCCATCGTCAGGGGCCACCGCGCCGGCCTTCTCACCGCCGCTGACTACAACAATCTCTGCCAGTGCGAAACCCTAGACGACGTCAAGATGCACCTCTCCGCCACCGAGTACGGTCCCTACCTCCAAAACGGTGCGTTTTCTACCTTCATTTTGTAATCAATTAGATAGATTGGTGATTCAACGCAGTAGAACTCGCAACTTTAGTGATCGATTTCGTTTTAGTTTCGTGTTTTGATGTTGATCGCTATTCGATTTGTTCGTTGGAGCAGGAATGTGAGTGAAAGTTTGGTTCTTTAGTGACTTTTATGTTTGGTTTAGTTGAATTGTGTTGAACTTGTTTCGTGTAATGTGAGTGGTTGGTGTTTTCGATTATTATGGATGTGTTTTGAATTGATGATTTGTTGGCTTTTGAAGTTTCCATTGTGATTGGTTGATTTATGTTGTTTTCGATTATTATGGATGTGTTTTGAATTAATGATTTGTTGGAAATTGAAGTTGTTGATTGTTGCTTACTGATTTTTAATAATGTTGGTTGCAGAGCCTTCACCTTTGCACACCACTACGATTGTGGAGAAGTGCACGCTTAAGCTGGTGGATGAGTATAAGCACATGTTGTGCCAAGCCACTGAGCCTTTGTCCACCTTCTTAGAGTATATTACGTAAGTTGTTGTTTTGATTTATCGTTAATGTTATGGGTATATCTTTTGAATTTTACAGTGTATGTGAGGTTTGTTTTGAGGTCCCATTACTCAAAATATGTCATTCCATTAAACTACTACATTGTGTTTTGAACTTGGGATTTGCTGACATCGATACTCCGTGTTATGTATGCCTCCTTAAAGTCGGACTTTTGTGTTTGCATATAAGTTCGGTTTCATCCTAAGTTTTAGTTAGCTCAAGCTTCATGCGATCCCATCAAACCATTAAGTTGTTGGGCTGGCCCAGTAGACATGAAGCCTTGTTTGAGATTGTGCGTGGATGTGTAATTGGTGCAAATTGATTTCTAAATAAAATATTAGAGAGGAAAAGAGTAATATTTCAATTGTTTTGTTTAGATATGGTCACATGATAGACAATGTTGTCTTGATTGTTACTGGAACCCTGCATGAGAGAGATGTTCAGGAGCTATTGGAGAAATGCCATCCTTTGGGAATGTTTGACAGGTATAATAAGTTTACAAATGATTTTTAATAGTGAATTTCTTCTAGTTCAGTTTTTTAAATTGTCCTTTTTCCCCTACCAGCATTGCTACTCTGGCAGTTGCTCAAAACATGCGGGAGCTGTATAGGTTGGTGCTTGTTGACACTCCACTGGCTCCATACTTTTCTGAATGCATTACGTCAGAGGTATGTCACAACTAATTTTCTTTTGTTGGTTTTGACAGGTCCCTCACTTGTAGGGTTGTTTTGTACATGAGCATAATAAATAATCAGTCCTGAGTGATAATAGGGAATGTTAAAGAAGGTTATGGAAGACAATTAGAAATTGCCATGTTAGGGCAGGCATTTAGGTGAAATTTGTTTGTAACAAACTATGCAGGCGTAGAATGCTTTCTGATGGCTGTCTTGTTTTACTTTCTTCTTGTTAAAAGGTCTTTGTTTTTATATTCACTTGGTTCTCAAATATTTTCATTTGTTTCCTTTGTAGGACTTGGATGACATGAACATTGAAATAATGAGGAACACTCTCTACAAGGCATACTTGGAAGATTTTTATAAGTTTTGTCAGGTTAGAGTTGAATGCTAGATTAAGAAGAAAGATTTCTCTTTCTTTATAGACATGCATGGTTTCTCACTTGCTATTCTTTTATCAATTTTAATTGGATTTGTTTTTTTTTAATAAATTTCTTCTATAAAGAAATTGGGTGGAGCCACTGCAGAGATCATGTCTGACCTTCTAGCCTTTGAGGCTGATAGAAGGGCTGTCAATATCACCATTAACAGGTGCTGTTACTATAGCCTAATTCGCTTTCAGGTTGTATACGCTGAAATTCAATATTTGTCATCATTTAGCAGTTTCTAATTCTCCAATCAATGCACCTTATGCAGTATTGGCACTGAGCTTACCCGAGATGATCGTCGGAAATTGTACTCCAATTTTGGTTTACTGTAAGCCTGTCACTTGAGCTTGGTCATGTTTATGTTTTGGGCATCACTTCTGCCTTCTTATATATCTGACAATAGTTTGCTGATGTTGGAACAGCTACCCCTATGGCCATGAGGAGCTTGCTGTTTGTGAGGATGTAGATCAGGTTCGTTTTCATTCTTAATTAAGATGAAGTAATTTTATATTTAGGAGTTGAGAATTTAGCTGTTAAAGGGGGTTAATCAATTTCTTAGAAAACAGTTCTTTACATTGGTGTGCCCTTATCTATCTCTAATTAGTCTGCATTCTCTTTAGAATGCTACTGCAATTATGGTTCTTACTCTTCTGTTGCTTTGTTGATGTAGGTTCGGGCTGCCATGGAGAAATATCCTCCGTATCAGTCTATTTTCTCTAAACTATCCTATGGAGAAAGCCAAATGCTAGACAAGGCATTTTACGAAGAGGAGGTGAAAAGGCTTTGCTTAGCTTTTGAGCAGCAGGTTGGTATTTCTATTTATAAGCATCCATTAGGAATACGTTAGCCCTCTAAATGTACACATGTATTTTCCACAAACATATGTTGTAATATTGCTATTTTGATCTGTAGTTCCATTATGGGGTTTTCTTCGCATACATGAGATTGAGGGAGCAGGAGATCAGGAATTTGATGTGGATATCCGAATGTGTAGCTCAGAACCAGAAGTCTAGAGTTCACGACAGCGTTGTTTTCATCTTTTAGTTGCTACCCAACCCCATTAGAAATAACATCGCATGATATTTCGCATATTGCATAATCTGCTGTAAAATCGCCCACCTCCACCTCTATTAATCAGTCGCTTTCAGTGGCATCAGTGGCAGAGATCCACCAAGCTGCACAGTTTGCAAGATTTGTGTGTCAAAACTAAACACCTTATCTGTTTATTTTATTTGTTATTTTAAACCAGAGATGATGTATTCTTATATACCTATATGTATTTTTGTTGTGAGGATGAGGTTTTAATTTGCAAAATAATGATGTTAATAAAAATTAGTAGTTTCATACCTTATTTTTTGGGCTAATTGCAATGCTGGATCTGAAGTTGGGATTCTCTTCAAATGTTGGGTATGTTTCTTTCCAACATCTTTATTTTTGTCAATGCAAATTGATTTGTATGGAAGCATCATAAAATTGTTAAAATTAAACTTTTTCTTGATCTTTTGTATTAGGTTTCCCTTGGAGGGGTTTTAACATCTAATTGAATGATATTGATTTTTAGTTTTCAATGGAGAGGATGATCCTTTAGTTGAATTTGTTAATGTGTTTTCTTTTATATTGGTGAAAGGGATTTGAGTTTTATTATGTTTGTTTATTAGTAAATGATGAAAGTTTTCTAAATAGATTTTTGGATTGTAAGTGTATTGTAAAATTTAATGTTTATGATGATTATTAATATAAAATTATTTCATAATTGTGTATATATATATAATTAGAAAAACTTCATTTTATTCCTTAAGGTTTTTGGAAAATATTAAATTTTTAAAACTTTTTTGGAAATAATTCTTTTCATTCCTAGCTGTTTAAAAACTCTTCAAAAAAGTCAAAGTTGTTAGTCAACTAACTGTTAATGATGACTTTAAACTATTTTTAGAAACTTAAATTCAAAAACGTTTTAAATAATTTAATTTGTAAATTTATTAGTTTATTAGGATAATTCGATAATGTACATGAAATTAACAATTATTGAGGGTAAAAATATTTTTTTACGTATTTTATTAATATTGATCGTCAGTTGACTGACGATTTTGGACTTTTTTGAAAAGTTTTTAAAAAGTTAGGAATGAAAAGAGCTGTTTTCAAAAAAGTTTTAGAAATTTAATATTTTTCAAAACTTCATAGACTAAACGAAGTTTTTCCTATATAATATTATATATATATATATAAAAAGTGGAGTGGATGCCTAAAATCAAACCATAGGCAATTAGAAACTCATAAGCAAAGTTCTTAAAAATGTGAAAACAGGTTTTTTATTTTTATTTATTATTTTATGTATCTTAATAAATTCACTGTTACAAGGAGATGAATCAAACTCAATTTTTTAAAATGTAAATGATTTATCATCAAACCAATCTCATTTTATCCTGATTGTGAAATTCAACTATGTGAGTTCAGCTGATGTTTGGAACCCAACCCAAGTGAGTCGACTCATATCCCAAAACACAACTCGACTCAAAAAACTCGTCAGACAACATGATACAAAGTACAACCAGCACACAATTTTGGTGTGCTCCTCTTTTTCTTCTTCACTTCACGAACCCATCTCAAAGCCAACATGTCTGAACCAAATCTCACCCTCCAATAATCAAACTACACCAACCCTGTCCATGGAGGACCCATCTCCCTCCACCACTCATTCACCACCCTCTTTAGCTACAACAACAATCACCCATTTGAATGAGGACTCACTGGCTCACTGTGCCTCCTACCTCAACCTACAAGACATCACCAGCATGGCAATCGCCTGCAAATCCCTCAAACAAGCTGCTTATTCTGATTCTGTCTGGCTACGCTTGTTCAGGTTTCTCTTTCTTTTTAAAGTTTCAGTTTTTATTTATTATGATTCAGCTTTCTTTATAGTTCTTGCATGCTTGACATATAAAGGTGGTGTTTTTTTTTTTCTTCTTTTTTTTGGTGAATTTGATTGATATTGCATTGGAAAAGCTTAGTAGACAAAAACCCTTCTGTGTTTTTTTGATAATGTTCTAGTTTTCAAATGGGGTTTTTGTTTTGATCAAGTTTATGGAGTTTTTTCATATAAAGGTGGTTTTTTAATTGTTTGTTTTGGTGAATTTGATTGATATTGCATTGGACAAGCTTAATAGACAAACACCCTTCTTTGTTTTTTCGATAATGTTCTAGTTTTCAAATGGGGTTTTTGTTTTGATCAAGTTTATGGAGTTTTTTCATATAAAGGTGGTTTTTTCGATTGTTTGTTTTGGTTAATTTGATTGATATTGCATCGGAAAAGCTTAGTAGACAAAAACCCTTCTGTGTTTTTTTGATAATGTTCTAGTTTTCTAATGGGGTTTTTGTTTTATCAAGTTTATGGAGTTTTTTAATATAAATGTCTCTCTCTCTCTCTCCCCTCCCCCCCACCCACCCCCGCCGCCCCCGCCCCCGGCCCACCCCACCCCCACACACCCCACCCCCCCCCCCCCCCACCCCACCCCCCCCCCACCCCACCCCCACACACCACCACCCCCCCCCCCCCCCCCTCCCCCCCCCCTTTTTTTGTGGTTAATTTGATTGATTTTGCATTGGAAAAGCTTCGTAGACAAAAACCATTCTGTGTTTTTTCGATAAAGTCGATAATGTTCTAGTTTTCATATGGGGTTTTTGTTTTGGTCAAGTTTATGGAGTTTTTTCATATAAAGGTGGATTATTTATTTATTTATTTATTTTCGTTTTGGTGAATTTAATGACATTGGATTGAAATGCTTAGTAGACAAAAACCCTTTTGTGTTTTTTTGATAATGTTCTGGTTTTCAAGTGGGTTTTTTGTTTTGATCAAGTTTATGGAGTTTTTGGAATGGAAAGCTGAATTGTTTTTTAATAGAATTGTGAAGAAAAATCATATCTTTAGCTATAGAGTAGGGATTTTATTCTTGTTGAAGGAGTTCTTTTATTTGTTTCATTGTGGTGTTGTCAATTTTATCATTGAATAGGGAGCAGTGGCCCCAAGAAGTACTTACTGGCTCTTTACAAGCATTGAGAGTCAGGGATGCCTATTTGGCAAGGCGTACTGCATTGCATCAGTTCAAGTTTGATGATCCCTTGGTTGTGGATTTTTATACTGCTCCAAAACCTTATGACCATTTACTGTTGGACAAAAATGATATTTTCTTTTCTCAGGTATTACTTTCACTTTCTTGCTGTGCCTAGTGGCTTAATTTTGATAGGAGTTACGGATATTGGTATGTGTACGACTGTATGTATTTTGGTATTTTTTGAATTTTTTTTGGAGATTATAGTTGCAGTTTGAAAAACTTAATAGTTTAGCTGAGGATAACTGTGTTAAACTTTCGTTTATGCCTGTTTTGACATTCACCTTACCTGATTCTGTTGACTAGGGTTCAGTGATTCAAAGGATAAACATTGATAGCATTTTCAGTGGAAGGCATTCTGTTGTGACTATGAGTGCTCACAATGCAAGAATCACTTGCATGAGGTGAGATTTTCTGTTGGATTTTCTTGTTCAGATTCTAATTTTGCACATATTTGTAAGGTGGATTTGGTCATTTGAAATTATTTCTTTGGTTGGGCAGTTATGATATCATGCTATATAGATTAATCTTGAGTGCTCGTTGAGATGTGTGAATGGGAACAAGTTCGTGTGATTAGCATCTGGTTCATGGAAGTGCCAAACCTATCATACGATTTATGCATGTATGGAAAATAGTGTTTGCATTCTATCAAACTGTATAATTTCTTTTCCATTTCAAATACATACTTGTGGGGAGTCATGCTTTGGTGAGCATGAGTAGGACATGGGTTATATGTTGCATGAACACATAAAAATTGAGTAAAACTTTGACACCTGCACATGGTGAGATGGATATGTATATTTTTAAACGCAACATAGTGCTCCATAGCATATCTAGTCTTGATAACTCAAAGGATGTGTGTATCAAATCTGAAGATTATGTCCTGATGTCTGATGTTGTGATTTGCAGATCGTTTCCCCTTAATGAAACTTTTTTGTTTCGAAGTGAGGCGCAAAGAAGGGAAAATGTATTGATTACCTCAAGTAGTGATCATTCCATTCGTCTATGGTGGAAGGTAGTCATGAATGATTATTTGTTACAAATGCAAGAACATATAACTCATATCCTTGTGATCTTTCGGTTATTTGTGGCTTTGATAAAGCATGCCTACTGACCACGTGCTTATCAATTAGAGGCACATATATTATTTCTTCATTGCGTTCATCTTACCGTTTTAATTATGATTTACAAAGATTACAAGAATGTTGTTTTTACAACCCTTCCCAACCTACTGAATCTCCTTTTTTATGCTTTGGCTGCAGGATTCCTGCCAACGATGTTTTAAAGGTCATAATGGTCCAGTTTCTTCCTTGTCAGATAAATTGGTTGGTGATGGCAATGGTAAACTATTGGCAAGTGGTGGAGAAGATGGTACTGTTCGACTGTGGTCTCTTAGCTCAAATAGAAAACGTGGCCAACATGCTTTAAAGACTACACTTTATGGGCATCAGAAACCTGTTAAATTGATGTCAGTTGCTGGGTATGAGCTGGTTACTTGAAAGTGTTTATAGAAGCTCTCCTTTTCAACTGCAGAAACTAGAAACCATGATCCCTTTAGGTTTTGATAGTTTGCACTGATAAGTGTTTTCTTTTGTCTTTTGTCCAGCCATAGAACTTCTCTTTTGGTGACGATGTCCACAGATTCTAAGGTATCATTTCCATAATTCCATTTGCTTATATGTTTTGAACTGCTTTTGCTTTATCACATCACTTCATTTTTCATAATTGTTTTTAACATTTGAGAACTGTGCAGTAAATTAATTGTTACATCATGAAAAAGTCAAACTATGCCTTTTCAACGTCATCAACCTTCTGATATGAGGTTCACATAAATGAATTGGACTATTGTAAATGTGCTGGTGTTCCTGTGATTACAAAATCACAGCCAACCTTTTAAATGCATTTTCTGTTGGAAACATTTACATTTGTGGGCAGATAACAACTGTTGAACTAAGACTATGTTTGGAACATGAGATTTGAGGTGGGTTTGGGATTCAATATATCTTAAACTCTTAAATCCCATGTTTGTGGAGCAATGGGTGGGATTTCAAACCCGATGCCAAACCCAAACTCTTTCAAATCCTTCTCTCATGGAAATGCTGATTTCCAACCAAAATACTGGGATCTGATGGGTTTGGTAATAAACATTCCATCTCCACTTTCATTTTTTTTCAATTTTTCTAAAGATTTTTTTAAAAAAAATTAATTTTAAGTATTTTATATATATTATAAAATATTTAAATTAATTTTATTTCAATCCATTCTCAACTTACATCAAACATAATATATTATAGTTTTAATCCTCCCAAGTTTTACCAAATATGAGACGGTAATTTTTCAATTTAATCTAATCCAATCCATTGTATTCCAATCCCGTGTGCCAAACGTAGCCTAAGAGTTTTCATTTTTTTTTTTTGGACAAAGGACATGATGATAAAGCTGAAAGGCCATTATTTCGTAGTTTTAACTTAGCATCATAGTTTTTCATTAAAAAAAAAAAAACCCTTAGCATCACATTTCCCGAGGCTATGTTATCGACTCTTCTGATCAGCTGCAATTTCATATAGGTTAACGTTTGGGATACATCAACAACGTCTGCTGCTCGTTCTTCCTTTTTTGTGGGAATGACTTCTGTTGCTGGTTCAACTGTGGACATGAAATGCCATGAATCATTACTTTATGTTGCTGCCGGTTACTCTGTTGTAGCAATTGATTTGAGGACAATGCAAAAGGTCATCACTGCCGCAATCCATCTACCAAAACTGTACTCGTTTGCAATTCTACCCTCAAAATCATTGATCTGCACTGGTGGAGGTGGCAAGTAAGACCTTTTTCTGAAAAGGATTCGTTAATGCTTGTTTCATTTTTTATGACTTTTTTTTTTTTTTTTTCATTCAAAGTCATGCTTGAAGCACACTGCAGTCTTCATTATAGTATCGTTATCATGATTTTATGCTATGAACGGAAGTGCTTAATTACATTTTATAGTATGATAGATAAATTCATTTCCAAGGACGTTTAAAGTTTTACATCCTCTATTATCATCTGCCTATTGCCATTTTCGCCGAAACTAAAGTGCTTTGGAGATTTTGTAAAATTTGAGTTATGAAAACCATGATAAACTTGTATGCTAGTCTTTCACTTTGGATATCATGTTTATTTACTAAATTTCGATACCAGTTTAACCTGAGAAAAGCATATGTTTATTGCTGCAGAGCAATGCTTTGGGATGCCAGGAGAAGCCAGGATTCTCTAAAACCAGAACCAGTGACTGAGTTGGATGGACACACGGGTTCAGTGACACTATTACACATGGATCCATACAAAATTGTTACGGGAGGGCCTGAATATTCTTGCATCAGTATTTGGGAAACGGACACTGGTAGGCAAACAAATTCCTTGAATTGCAGTTCTCTTGGGGAAGAAGATACCAGCGCAGGGTATTCAGCAATGGCAGCAAATGGATGTCGAATTGTGACCGGTAGCTATAGTGGACACTTGCTGTTCAGAGACTTCTCCGATGCTACTTGTCCTATACTGAAACACGAAGAAAAAAATGATTCAAAGTTTTGGGGTACTCGATCTTATAGTGATACAGATGAGTCAGAGTAGTGATTTGTTATTCGTGAGCATCGATCGACGGTATCAAGTTTTTCTATCATTATATGTTTATTCATATGCTAATATAGTAATATGTTCTGTAAAACATTATGGAAAATTGTTGAAAATATAATATATCATCAAAGAGAAGTATTATCTTTACATTCATCACAAAACTTCCATGATTAACCAAACATTAAGTACCAATAAGTTTACTTTCTCTAATGAGAAAGTCACAAATGAACAGGCATGGTCTTCCTTGGTTGAGAAGAAGTCCCGCAAATGAGGTTTTTGTTGATTTGAGATCTTTATCCCTTGAACTGCCATTCCCTGCGGCACATCGGACAATGTGCTTGAGGAGTTTGTGAATTCACCCATTTCAAGATGCAATGGAGATGAAATGCATGGTTGCAGGCACCCCAAACTGCAAGCAAATACAGATCATTAGTCCTTGTTACAGAATATCTCAATACATATGCTTCTCACCATCCGGCTCTTGTATGTTTCAAAACTGAAAACACATAAAATGTCGAAAGTGTAGTAGATGATATTAGAAATATAAATGTCCGGTTGCAAGGATGAATCATAAATTCTGGTTATTTATGTGAAAAAGGATACGGAAACAGTAAGCAAATGAGGGCAATCCAAGCAAGATTCTGGTTATATATGTGAAAAAGGATACGGAAATAGTAAACAAATGAGGGCAATCCAAGCAAGGTTCTAGCTAAATGCAAGTAATTCGTAAACGAGATAAAGAGGAAATCTAAATTGTACAACTGGAAAAGAATTAGTTGGCTGGTCATCTCATCATATATAGAAATCTGGGTACTCAAGAGACTATCTCTTGAGATGCTTCATCAACTGATCATATTAGAAAATCACTAATGTCCAAGGAGAGGGAATCATACTATATTAAGGACTTTTTTTATCATATTCTAACAAAGAAACTTGATTCCAGATATTCATAACTACGACAATGTGGCGAAGCATAAAAGCATAACTTAAAGCAAGTAGCTAAGGTTAGCTACTTACTTAGCGGGCAATCATCCCCAGGGAGTTTACAATCAGGACAACAACCATCAAAAGCCATCCTACATATCCCACATGTTTCATCTTGTGCATCCCATGTCCATGAAGCAACACCGTGCCACCTATGATTCAACAAGGGACAAGAGTCATTGCTCTCCGTCATGTGAAAACACAAGTTGTGATATAGATCAGCATACTAAGCAAAAGATAATTAGCAACCATCAGATGGTTAAGAATTCTTTAATTAGTTTCATCGAACCCTAATAAATATCACATTGCAAATTACAAGTTTATCCATATTAAACTGATGATAGATAACACGAGATGAAGAAAACTTACTCTGTTTAATTCGCAGTAGAAATCCAAAAGGAAAACTAGGTCAAGAGAAAAACTTCTAAAAGGACAAAAAGCTTAAATTTCATACCGGCAACATGGCTCCAAATTCATATTTACGAAAGATAACCAATGTGTACAAATAAGCTTGATCAAATACTAAACAAACTCAAAAAGAAATAACACTTCACCACAAATTATATCATAATTCACATAAGTATATGCATGATCACAATAACAAACTTGAAGTCAATGTACATTCAGTGAAGTAACACTGTGATTAAACCTCTCAAAAATCGTCATCCACGTGAAAAGCTTTCCAGTATAGTCTTCTTACAATTCCCCTAAACTACAACAACCATTAGATCTATATGGTTTTCTTAATCACAATAAACATCGAGTATCATCCAAAATTTCCATGAACTGATCAAAGCTTATCAAGCTATCTATCAAACTAAACATACACTATACAATCAATCCAAACAGGACAAAACAACACAATATCACAAAGAAAGGATACGCAAAATCTTCACTTTCATCGTCCTCTCTTCTCCTGCAAAAACGCCAATGACCCAAGCATCAAATCACACTCCTCACAACACAGAGCCACATAAAATAAAGATTCTAACTTTCAACATCCACACCAACCCCTTGAAAATATA
Source organism: Nephelium lappaceum (assembly GCA_021234005.1). NCBI lineage: Eukaryota > Viridiplantae > Streptophyta > Magnoliopsida > Sapindales > Sapindaceae > Nephelium > Nephelium lappaceum. Next base: position 396,340 of record CM038011.1, read on the forward strand.
TCACATGGGAAACAACCAAAACAATGCCACGGTTCGATCAAACACCAAAATTCCCATTAAAGCACAAGACAAACAATCGAAAATAGAAACTTTATTCAACCAAACAAACAAGAAATGCAGGAAATATACTATACTATAAAAGTGAACTTAAAGTGGGTCTGTTAGTTTCGACATATTTCCACAGCAACCAATCCAATAAGACATGACAACGTCAAATTCATAACAAAAACCCCACCTCTGTTGAGAGAAAATTTTAGGGTTTGGAGGTGTCAATTGGTGGCTAAAACCTTGAAAAAAACAAAAAATAAAGAGATACACAGGGAGAGGAGATCTGATGACTGATGAGATGGTTGCGGTGACCGGAGAGTGAGAGAGACAAGTGGGTGGAAATTGAAATGTGAAGAAGATTAAGAGAACGAAGCGGGAACCCAACTGGCCTGGTTTTGAAGAGAATGGAATATGTAAATACGGTGTCCTTTAGAGAAGAGGAAATGTAAAGTAATTTTAATTTATTTTGCTTAAAATCTTGACATTTCAAATAATATTTGGTTATTATTATTATTATTATTATTATTTGAAGGATAGACTGGATAGTGATATTTGGTTTCTGGAGTGTGTTGATATTATTATTATTTTTTGGAAAAAGAAGGGATATGTTATTTTTGATGTATAATAATTATGCATATTTGATTCAAGAATTTAGTTACTATTTTTTTTTTTAAATTACTCTAATATTAAAATCAATAAGCAGTCTTTGTAATTATATATAAGTGTCGCTTATTAATCAATCTATAATCTCCAGTATTAAAAGTACACCACCTGACTTGGAGTTACACACAACTTGTATAGGATTGCTGATCATTTCTATTTATTAATAGCAATTGAGATTAAAAAATATATATAAGTAGGTAAAAGTCTGTACATTTGAACTTAGTGGCTCATGTTTTGTTGCAACAGATCCTGCACATTTGACTTAAATAGTTGGCGCATACTGTGTTTTTGGATGTGAAGCCAGAAATTGAGCAACTACTGGTCAAGAACAAACCCAGAAGTACAAAGCTTGAAACCACGAAGAGGCATCATATCATAATTTGTTCATATGTGTAGTCCCAATTTGAAGAAAACTAGTGTTACACATACATTGAGACTGGCATCTAGTTTTTGGCTATTCGTTGAACTCTGCTTGGCTTGCCTTACTAATGGAATTTGATCCCAACAGCCGAAGATGGTAGAATCAAACAAAACTGTAATTCACATGTTTCACCACTCATTTCATCATACAAGTTCAACAAGCTGATGAACTCAAGAACAGGAATGGAGATCCTTGAATACACATAATATTTCCTGCTTGTTGGACTATTAAGCATAAATAATAGAACATATCTCCTATAACAACCAACATGTAGGAGACTAATGTATAGGAGGTCAAAACAATAATCACAATCTGATGGTTTGAATGGATGATCAAATTAAAAATGGGTAATGCAGTTAATGTCAAGCGCATTATTAATGCTAAAACTCATCTGGTAAATCGCAGAACTTTGTAACCCGAAAGATACCAATTATTGAAGTACATAAATGCAACTTCATATGGACCTTTCGTTAAAGATCCAACTTCAACCTATTTTGTGTCTTTAATCATCTAAATAGATACATAAAACACCTCCAATCCAGTGAGAAACTCCCAAAAGTGCTACAAGCTAGGGTCAACAGCTGTCCCGTCAATCTTATAAAATATAAACTAAGCTAAAACATTGCATTGTACATCAGACTACTCCACACATGGAAAACCTGGACTCAATGATTTGATTTACTGTAACATGATAATATCTGCAGGGAGCAGGTAAAGTTATCATAAAAAAAGACATCAAAAGTAGGACTAGTTTTGCAATTCCCCCATTTGCAGCTTCCGAGACTCAAAATGGAGAAGGCTAAAAGCTAATTCTACGAATTTCAAAAAAGACATCAAAAGTAGGACTAGTTTTGCAATTCCCCCATTTGCAGCTTCTGAGACTCACAATGGAGAAGGCTAAAAGCTAATTCTACGAATTTCAGGTACTAAATTGTACACAAACAATTACAATTTTCATCAAAGCGAAAAAAAGAAAAAAAAAAAAAAAAAAAAAAAAAAAGGCAACATAGCACCACAGGAATCCCTGAATTGCATACAAATTAAACTTTCATCTAGCAATTCGAACACTCTTGACATACAACTTACAGTATTAAGAAGCCGCAATTGAGCACCGAGCAATATGCTAGATTAAATGTTTTAAGCAGTCTAACCTCCATACTTACCTCTTTCACAGAAAGGGAAAAAAAAAAAAGAAAAAAGAAAAAGAGTCATGTGTTGTTTGTGTTAAAATAATACAAAAGTTTGACCCTTTAAACCTTCAAAACTGCTTTCTTTTATTTCTAAAGAGTTTATCTCTTTTCACATAAACAAAAGAGAGAGCTAGGAAACAAACTCCGGACAGTGAAATTGAAGCCCATGGAACTGGTGGGTCCTTGAAACAGACAAGCGATGCTTCCAGTTCCTGTGATGCATGGTAAACAAGGGAGTGAATAGCATACAGATCATAATCTGAAGACTTTAGGTAATACACTGCCATCTCAAAGTCGAAATGCGACAATGCAGAAACCGCTTTGTCCAGCTTGTACTTGAACAAGTTCCACCTCTGTACGAACTCAATATGCTGACCCTGTTTAAGAAGTTTTCTGTCCCCACCATGTGCAGCTATAGATTCAAGAACATCAACAGCGCTCGCTATGCTATAATTTAATGACGTCAAAAGCACATTCCTCCGAGCAGCATCCTTCTGTACAAATGACAAAGAAGAAAGCTCTGAGAATGGCCCGAATGGTGTCTGCCCGACACTCCAAGTGTAATCCACCAAAGTATTATTGTGACTCGGGCTCCACAACATATGAGTAGGTGACACACCCCACATACTCTGTAGAATTGAACCAACAAGCGGGCGCTCAAGCTCCCTAGTATGTGTAAAAACATGACGACCATTACAGCTATAATCACTTACAGTTTGAATAGTCTTCGTCCTCACAGCAATAACCATATCTTTAAACGCAACAGATTGATGAAACCGGTCAAGCAACAACAACATATTATAGTCCAAATCAAAAACATAAACCGGAAGAACCCTTCCCAAATCCTCCTCAGGCATCCCCGCCACCCTCCTTACCTCCTCAGCCGACTCAGACATAATCTGATGCAATTTCTTTGAGTCCAAATACTCACTCACAATCAACGTATAATTATCAAACAAAAACCTCGACGTATACGAATTAATCGACCTGGAAACCGCAAATGAACAAATTGGACAATCCTCATACTTGACACTATAACTCTTGAAACTCAACGTCTGATCCCCCACCAACAACCCCCCATCATTAACCTCATCCATAAATGTCCTCTCGATCGCCTTCCAATCCAAACCACTCTTATCCTTACCACCCTCCGATCCTCCATATATATGAACAAACTGAACAATCAAACTATTCTCAAAATACACAGGAATCCTCAACGGTGGCACAACAAGCATCTGACCAACAAACAACCACATACATTCAACAGTCAAAAAATACGAAAAGAAACCAATAAGGACAATCAAAAGATCTCAACTTTCACAACTTTCTCAAATTTCACAAATAACCCAGATAATTACCTGATAAGCACTATAAACCAAGGAAGCCAAATCAGCAAGCAAGGCCTTTTGCGACTTGGGTCGACCATGAAAAGCCGCAAGAGGATGAAACTCACCTCTAGGAAGAACCCCATCTCCAGACAAACCCGGACCATAGTCCACAGGACCCGCACCGAGATCGATCCACAAATACCTCTCCTTTCCAGTCCAAACACTGCCAAGACACTTGGTGAAACCAGGAGAGGAGTCACCATGAGTGTAGCTATAAGCATAGCTTTTCGATTTGGAGGAAGGAGACAAAGAGATCAAGTAGATGTAGACCCCATTAACGGACTTCTCCTTGTCGTAGTCATGCCTGATGATATCGTCAATGGGGTGGTAGTCGAGGGCGAGGAGAGGGGAGCGGAGGGAGGAGGCGGCGGTGGAGAGGAGGGAGTCGAGGGTCTGGGAGAGGCGGGAGGAGAGGGAGGAGGAGGCGACGGCGACGTCGGGGTGGGGAAAGTGGGAGACGGAGAGGGAGTGGGGGGCGTTTTCAGCGGAGTTGGGGGTGATGACGTGGAAGTGGCGGTCGTGGTGGAGGGAGGAGAGGTACGAGAGGAGGAGGGAAGGGGAGGAGGAAGGGGGGAAGGTAGAGGTGGGGCCCACGAGGCGGATGTGGAGGGGGATGGGGAGGGAGAGGGAGAGGACGGAGGAGATGAGAGTGGGGATGTGGGTGGTGGTGGTGGGGGTGGAGAGCAGGGATTTGATGGAGGAAGGGAGGGAGTGGAAGGAGTCATTGGAGGAATGAGGGTCGATGCGGGATCGTTGTGTTAGAAAGCTGTCTAGGCCAGGGATTGGGGTTGAGGTTGTGGTGGTGCAGAGGAGGAGGAGGAGGAGGAGGAGGAGGAGGGTGGTGGTGGTGGTGACGGTGGTGGTGGAGACGCTCATTTTTTTTCGCAGCTGAGTGGTCTGCTCAGCTTCGGGTTGACTTGTTTTCAATGTTTTCTTTAGAGAAATTATGCCACCAAATATTATTATTAAGTTTTATCACGAGCAAAACGGTCATTGTGTGCATTATAACTCAAGTGAGGGGTAAAAGAGTCTTTTCATACTTTTAATTAGGTTTGATAATTAGACGATTGACGAAATGATTAATTTAATTATTTTTTAAACTTTAGGGAATATTTGATGTGTTCTCAAAACATACTTAGAAATTTGACATTTTTTTAAAAATATAGAAACGAAAACGAAATCTACTCAATTATAAATCCCAAGATTATACCATTAATGATTTATCGAGATATGTTAAGATTAAACATATAGTGTAAACCCTCTATTCCTCATTTATGATTTTTTTTCAGTGATAGTCCCTAGATAATGAATTGAGACACTAAGAGGACAATAAAAGTCCCTAAGGTTGTAAAGAAACTTTAGAAATTTATTAAAATCCAATCGAAGAATAAATGGAATGGTAAAACAATAAGTGGGATCGAGTAATTATTAATGTGATAAGGGACTAAATTAAAGATAAATTTTAATAATTGAGGTCAAACTAGAATTGATCTCAAGCTAAGGGATGAAAATGGAATGTTCTCAGGACGTGACCGTCATTTTGAAGGTTGATTGGGGAGGAAAACATGAAACAAAAAGTTGAGTCACAAATATCTAAATCAGACTAAAGGTGGTTGCTGACCGAGAGAGAAAGAAGAAAAGAAAAAGAGAAAAGAAGAAGAAGAAGAAAGAAGAAGAAGAAGAAGAAGGAGGAGGAGCTGCCGCTTACCGCCGGCGTCGACCAGACCCGAAGCCGTCGCACCTCGATCGAGCTTGCAGCTGACACTGAACCAGACGCGAACCAGCATCGAAGCCGACCAGGTCCGCTGTTGACGCGAGACAGACCCAACGCAGAGCTTGACCCGAACTAGATCGTCAACCGCGTGAGATCGACGTCGTCGAGTTGCTTCAGCAGAACCCGATGCCAAACTCGCCGCGACCGAGCTAAACCGGAGCTGGACCAGTCTTCCTCGCGCGCGAACCAGCAGCAGATCGACGGTGGAAGACGCTGCAAGTTGCGGCGAAACCGAAGGAAAGAGAAAGAGAGAAAGAGAGGAGGAAGAAAAGAGGGAGATCCAACCAAAACCAGCCTAGATCCGTCAACAAATCAGTCCAGAAACCACCTCAAAATCAGCTCCAAATCGAAGATAACGCGACAAGAAAAAATGGGTGAGTTATTTAAGTTTGAAATAGACATTTTTGTTGGTGCTTAGGTTGATTCGAAATGGGTTTCGTTATGATTTAATTGTTGGTTGGTTTTGAGTAAAAATGAGTTGAAAAATTAGTAAATTAAAGCTTATTGGGAACTTAAGAAACCAAGAAAATATCAAACGCGCGTTAAACTAGTTTGAAGGGCGATTCCGTAAATTGACCCTTATGACATCCGTTAAGACTTTGGATGATCTTAATGAGTTTAATTAGTCGCGTTGAAGCTACTAAAAGTGAAAGAAAATAGAATTTCGGAGTTTCAGTTAATTATGAATAAAGTAGGGAAATTTTTATTGAAGAGTATCATTTTTGTGGGTCACTTGAGTTAGAGACTATTTAATGAGTTTCGTAAAGTCCCGTTTGACATATTCTAAGTGAGAATATGATGTATAGGTGAGGCGGAAGCGAGCGGAGCACGGCACGGCCCCTGAGCTTCCATATACGAAGCTTTAAAAACAAGTGAGTGTCTTTATAAAAATGTTTTTACTATGATTGATTTTAAATGCATGCCAAATTTATCATGTTGATTAGAATATCAAATGAATTCCAAATTGAAATTGTTGCATGGATTATGGAAATGATTTATATGAAATGTGATTTAATGAGAAATGAAATTTAAATTGAAATGATATTGAAAATCTATGGTACGCCTGATTGTACGTTATATATATCTCCAGTCTGGGTTGAGTACCTTAAGCGTGCATTGGCTGTGTTGGGAGAGTCTGTCACTAACAGCGAGTGGGACCGTGTCTGTTTAGTCATTTGAGTCACCCAATGTACGTAAGAGGTATATTATTAGTTAGCTTCCAACCGAGCGAAGCAAAATTCCGCTCCGTAACGAGGTAGAATTCCGTTACGTAAAAAAAAAACTGGATAAATGGCCTGATCGATGCAGAATTCCGTAATGATCTAAGCGAGGCAAAATTCTGCTCTACTTTTAGGGTACCATGTGATGCAAGCTAATAATGGTTGGCCTATTTATATTTATAAATTCTTTAAAAGTTATTATTGCCACTATTATTGAAATGTTTTGATAGAAATGGAAATCATGCAACCTATGAATTTAAATGTTATTATTTGGCATGAAATGAATTTTATTAAATGCCGATTGATATATATTGTTTCTAAATGAATGATGAATTTTAGATATATCAATTATTTAATCATGGTATTTGATTATGCATAAATGTTTTAAAAGATTTTTGGGAAACTATTTGATAAGTAAATTTTAAATGATAATTATATGACACTCACTCAGCTATTAAGCTCACTATGTTTTATATTTTTGTAAATAAAAACCTCCCAGGCACAGGTACTGGTACAGGCACTTCAATGGCAGGAACTCTGGATCGTGATTAAAGGAGTCGAAAAGGCTGTGCTGTTATTTTTGAAATGTATAAATTTTTGGAATATGTAAATAAAGATATGTATAACTTATGATTTCGATTTAATATATTTCTAAACCGTATGTATATTTGTGTTTGCTTGTGGTTAGATAAAAATGAGAGCCTGAGGCTCCGTAGTTTGGGGAAACTATTTTGTGATATTTTAGAAGTGCTGAATTTTACAATTTGCAGGGTGGCAAAGTCCGAAAAACAGACGGGATGCTGCCCAAATTTTCATAAAATGTTTTACAAAGGTTTGAAATAAAAAAAAAAAAAAAAAAAAAAAAAATTCCCTGCGTTTTCGCTATTTTTGAAAAGGGTTTAAAAAGAACACGACTTAGCTCTGCGGGAATCTTTTAGTTAAGCGCAAGGGCTAGCTGAAGGACCACCGTAAGGTGCCGACAGATCGCCTCTGGAAAGGGGTCTGTCATATAGTGATAGGAGTTGTTGCTCCAATCTCATTTTATTTGATTGAAAATGAATCAAGGGATCAAATGAGATGATATGGTTTCAATTCATAACTATATTGAGGTGAGCATGATGAGTTCGTTTTATTTCATTTCCACTTTGCATGTGTTGTATTATGTAACTTGTAAATTTAATTATTAATTAAAAATTTAGAGAAATACGACTCAAATTCATGATTTCATAGCGTATGTGTGGAGGCATATTATTTGGATAACCTCAGTTTTTCTCAGAATTAATGCTTAGAGAACTCTTATGATTTTTGAACTGTATCATGTATAAAATGAACGAGATTAGAAAATGATTTATTAATTTTTGTGCTTGATTTAAAAAAATCAAATTACTAACAAATGATGCTGTACCTTTTCAATTATCATCTAAATATTATTTATTATTTTAACATTTTATATTACAAAATTTGTAAAAAATAATTATTTAACCGACGTATTAATAATATGATATTTATATTATTATTCTCCATAAAAAAATATCAAAACACGAAAATCTCATATTTGTATTTTCCTTACTCCATATCAAATGCTATCAAAATTTTATATCTCATATTAATTTACATTAGCAATAGAACAAAGTTTGTATGAATAACAAGATTTCTAAAATCACTAATCATGTTGTTTGTAAATAATCAGATTGGAATAATTTACAGATCATATAATAAAAATTGATAATCACATCATATATTTATCAAGTCAAACATTATGAGTCAGGTAGAATTGAAATTCAAGAGATAACTATGACTTCTGATTAATTTGGAAGGAACACAAATCCATATACTAGCTTTGTTATGTTTACATTATAAAGATTAAGACTGCTAATTGCTTTGCACCACAAATCTCTTATAAGAAAACACTTGAAAGATAGAATCCTATAATCATATTATGCTATTCAAAATCTATTGAAAAAAAGCATATATTCTTACTAGGTTGTTCAAAGCTGCTTGTTTTAATTTATTTATTGTGTTTGATCACGAAACGAAGTGTTCTCTTTGCTGCAACTCTAAGGTATGATGATGATCTCTATTGGAAGAGGAGAAAATGAAAGGGCTGTTCATGTCACCAATTGCATCACAAAACGGCCCACCATACTCATCATCACTGCCTACAATCACTAGCAAATGAAAAAGATAAAATTTAAACATGTAAAATTGGTCAGATGCTCAAAAATTATTATTTTTTTTTAAAGAAAACTAAATTATAGTTAATTTAAATGATAAACTCTATTTCACTAATACATTTCAATTTTCGGTACAAATGTTTGGTGAAACAGAATTTGATCCCTTATAGAGATCAATCAAATTTATTTTATATGTTTTATAATCATCTAAAGTTTTAATGACTTAAGAGTCTTAAATATTATTTATGTTATAGAAGTTTTTATTATTTTAGTGTGATAAAAATTTGCCAATAATATATCTCTCGTACAGATGTGAAAAGAGGTTGTAAATTCCAACTTTATCCCTCTTAAAATTTAACTATAATAATAATAATATATATTATTATTATTAATCACAAGCAGCCCCCATGCCATCAGTGGCATGGGTTCTACACTCACTTGTAAAATCCAAAATAATAATAATAATATTAATAAATAAAAAGTTGTCCCCTACCTTATGTGTAGACCTCTCGCTCATCCTCATGTGGGTCTCTCTCCCACCTCCGTGTGAGTGGATCCCTTCCATTTGGAAACATCCCCCTGGACTGTGTCACAAAGTGATATCGTAGTAGGTTCTAGTTGTTCTATGAGCTAGTCCTAGGATTTAAAAAAAAAAAAATTATCATTATTTGACATTAACACAAATAGTTTGTGAGACATTAATCTTTCATGACTGGTATCAACAAATACAAATACAACTTGTGATAAGTTAAGCATGAAATGGTTAGGTTGGACTTTAAACATGCCATTAAAATGAATTTAGGAATTTTAAAGCCAACAATACAAAGATGGTTTCGATTAAGTGAACTTATATAGATGATAAATATCATTTTAAAATTACTAAAATTTTTGTGATATTGGAGAAAATTAAAATCTTTGAACCCCCTCTTCAATTAGTTACAAATGCCATATGAATATTGTAGCCAAATAAACAACGATATTTACTTCAATGCCTCCTCAAATTTGCACGCAGCTGTCAACCAAGATAATTCTTTTTATATCCAAAGGTGCCTCAACCTGTTTTATGAGAAAAGAAATGAAAGTGAAAAATACTCAGAAAATTGAATCATTTTTCCTTTCCTGCAAAGAATTTATTATTATCTGACTGCTAATCCTCCTATATAAAAAAACATGTGTCTCTGTAATTAATTGTTTTCATAAAAGAAAAAAAAAAAGATATTCAAAGGATTTTCAAGGGATGTACATAGAAGAATAATTATCTTCAAAGCTAAAATACTTGGCATGAATCCTGATTCATTACTACCTGTTGACTTAATTTGCTTAGCTTCAAGTTAAATCAATTCAAAGAAATACTCATTAAGTAAAAATCACAAAAGATTTGCCTGACCTGACAATTGAGACAAAGTAGCATCAGTGAATTTACCTAGATCCACTTTAATTCGGGCCAGGCCTAGACAAATGTTCAAGATAAAAAATCTGTATTGTTGCTCAACATCCTCTTGTACGCCAACAATACGAGACCTATAATCTTCATCTTAAAAACATATACTTCATTTAATTATTATATTTGCTTTCATTTAATCATATTAACACATTGTTACTTATTAAAAAAAAAAAAAGAAAAAGGACGCACGCACACGTTGTTAATTTGAAAATCAAAAGCAAATACTTGTCTCTAATCCATGAGTTCTTGTTGGTTGCTAATCCACACTGAACGACACCGGCTCTCAAGATATGATAACCAATTTTGTAAATAAATTTCTTCATTATAAAATATAATATTTCTCTTCACAAGGTATGACTATGAATTTTGTAAATAAATCGCTTCATTTTAAAGTATAATATTCTCTTCTCATCATAGCTAAATAAATTTATCAAAGAAGGAAAAGGGTATGACCCAAAGTCAAAACCTTATGTTCGTATGTGTGAGAAGCATATCATTAGGACAACCCCATTTCGTCATAGTTATAATCATATTCGATATTAGACTTTAGAGAATTTTCATGATTTTAAAATGTATCATGCATCAAATGACAGAGATTATTGAATGATTTTATTCATTTTTGTGTTTGCAATCTTAAAAAATTAAAGTGCTCACTAATGATGCTATACTTTTTCAACTATCTTCTTAATATTGATTAAGTAAACCTACAAATGATATGATATGTTTAATATGACGTGATGTGTTCATTACCTTAGAAAGGTTTTATTATTCTCCATCAAATAATATCAAAACTTGAAAAATCCCATTTTTATACTTCTCTTACTCCACATCAAATGATATCAAAACTTGATGTCTCATACATTTACATTAGCAATAGAACAAAGTTTGTATTAAGAACAAGGTTTCTAAAATCAATAATGACCATCTTGACTGTTTGTAACTAGATTGGATTGATTTGCAGATCATATGACAAAAATTTATTATCACATCTCATGAGCCATGTGGATTTGAAATTCAAGAGGGTAACTGTGACTTCTGATTAATTTGATCAAAGAAATACAAGTCCATGCTAGCTTTTTGATGTTAACATTACAGAGAGAGAAGACTGCTAAAGGCTTTGCACCACAAATTTCTTACAAGAAAACACTTGAAAGATATAATCCCTATAATCATATTATGCTGTTCAAACTCCATTGAAAAAGCATATGTGCTTACTAGGCTGTTCAAAGCTGCTTGTTTTAATTTATTTATTGTGTTTGATCATAAAATCAAGTGTTCTCTTTGTTGCAACTCTATGGTATGATTATGATGATCTCTATTGGAAATGAAAGGGATGTTCATGTCACCAATTGCATCGCAAAATAGCCCACCAAACTCATCATCACTGCCTACACCTTGCTGGTGTTTGGTTTCGTCCCCATCACTAGTGCTTTGATCATCGTCTGAGACACTAGCACTTGAGTTCTTCTCCATCAGCTCTCTGAAGATGGAAGATCGAAAGAGGAGGCCTAGAGCAGTAGGTGTGGAGGAGGACTTGCTGCCTGAGTTGACTGAACAAAAGTTGTTTTGGAAGAGCTGTTCTTGTTTCTGTGTGGATGGAGAATACTGGAACTGCTCTGCTGTGTATGGATAGGATGGCAAAAATGAGTAATTCGACTCCTCCCTTGGACTGTATTCTGTTGGTGATGGCAACGACAACAGACTAGGCTCAATCACTGTCAGTGATTCTTGTCCAGGAATCATGGTGTTTGTTCCTGGCTTCAACCATCTTATGTAAGTGCTTAGATCAAAGTTGGTCACAGCATTGATGCCTCTATATTCAATTGCTGCAATGTCATATGCTCGCGCAGCCTCCTCTTGTGTACCTATGATTCATCCAGTTTTTAATTAACAATCAAGAAAGTCCTTTTTGCTCAAGTGATTGGAGATATAGATTACGTGCTGTAATATAACTTACTGTAAGTGCCAAGGTAGAGGTATTTGTTTCCGAAAACTCTCCCAATTCTTGCTTCCCATCTTCCATTGTGATGGTGCCTGCAAATACGACCCAAAATATTCTTCAGTTTTTGGATATATATATAATATATATACACACAGAACTTCGGTTCATCAAGTTAATCGAAATATATGATCACCTTGCAACTCCTCTGTACTTGGAGACACCTCTAGAAAAGCCACTGCTCTTTCTGTGATAAGGAAAATCAAACCATGTTGTTGTTTAGAGAAAGCAACCCTGGAATATAATCAAGCGTTTGACATTATTATATGTATGTGTTTGTGCGCATGACGTCTTACCTTCTTAAAGAGGCCAAATACTCCTCTTTTGTCACAGTTTGCATAATCTCAATTTCCTTCTCATAATCTGATATCTGTTAGAATATATTACAACGGTGTTAGATCATATACATGTGTGTGTTTTGTTGTCTTCTGAAACATATATATGTGTGTGTATGCATGGCTGTTTGATAGAATTTGTACCGGGAAATTGGTGAAAGTTGATGTGCCCCAGTACTTGAGTGCAGCTAAATCATATGCTCTTGCAGCTGCTTCTTCTTCATCATAAGCTCCTGAGAAAACAAATTCAGGAACATGTCATCTTATAATCCCCCAGAAAAGAAAAATGAACCTATTGATTAGTATATGAAGAATAGACTCACCAAGGTAAACTGTTCAGGTCCAGATAATCGATTCCATGGCACGAATCAGTGGAGAAATTACAAAAAAGAAAAAAAATGAACGATAAGTATCCTGAGATGGACATATAAAGTGAAAATGAATCCAAAAAGAAAGACAATGAAACACTATTATCTACCTTGTTTCCCCTTCTTCTTCTGTGTGACATTCCAAGAAAGTTTATCCCACAAATGAGCTTCATATCTACCAGTCCATCGATGTCTATACATTGACAGATTAATGCATGTTAGTATTTCAGATACAGTCATGAGAATATATAATATATAACTATATATATATATATATATTTTATCTAACTTCAATAATAAGTAAAGTTTTTGTATCCAGTGATAATTAACTTAAATATATACCTGCTAACTCCGCGGAATCTTGAACTTCTTTTGACAGTTGTAGCACAGGCAGTTTGATGATCATGACTCTGCTGTTGTTGTGACAGATTCTGATCATCTTCACCGCCAAGTACAGACACAGCCGGTTCTCTTCGCCTTCTCTTCCCACACCGTGGAGATGGAACCTCGTTATCTGCTATGAATGCTCGCCGCCTTCCTTGATTTTCTTCACTCTTCACCGTAAGCATTTCCATATCTTGTATGACCCCTTTCTTTTGCTTTGCTTTTGCTCTCTTCTCTTTGTTTTCTATGGCTGCTTTAGCTGAGGAGAGTAGAGACGTATAATGAGTATATTTATACATGCATGACTGACTTGATGGGGTCTTGGTTTTTGGACTTACTGTGTTTTGTTTGGGATTACAACTGTTTTCCGAGTCAAGACAAAGAGAGTCGATAATCACTAGACAGCTTCATGACAAGTTACAATGTGCTTACAAATCTCAAATGTCCTTATTCTGTTTTTCCTGCACCTAACAACCATTGGTTTGGTTTTATGGTTATTGATGGGGTTCTTCCATTTTTTAAGATGGAAGGTTTTCACCAATCGCCGCTACTCATTCCAATTAGTCACAAGCAATTGGAAGAACCCAAATTTCTAAAACAAAAGGAAAAAGAATGAGTGAATTAATACCTAGTCAATATTCCGTCCATATAATTTAGATGAGTTTATTAGCATGGTCTGATGTATAGTTACTCTCCTGATAAAGAGCATTCTTCCAAAAGGCCAAAGCTTATATTTTATATGCAATGCGGATTTGAATCCTCTTGGATAGGGGAAGTGATCATAATACATTCCAAATTTAGTTATGTGATATCCAATGTGTCAAAATTTTGTTACGATTTATTTGAAACTCTTTGTATATATTTATAAATACGTACGGTAGGATTTGAATTCCTACCATTAAAGTGAATGGAGTGAAATATAACCAATTAAGTTAAGAGGTGACGTATGGTTATGTCTCAGTTATTGTATAAAAAATATATTGCATTTTGAAAATCAAAATTACAATAGCAAATCATACTTTAGATAACAACCAAGCAAAAATGATTAAACTGCCTACAACCAGCCAGCAACAATAATAGTTTTTTAACTGTCCAAATCCACTAACAAGTATATTAACAACCAAGAAATTGATGATCAAGAACAGAACAAAACCATCAAATGAATTAAATATTAGAAAAAGAGATCACAAAATCAAAACATTATACATCACATATATACATGTTCAGATTACAAATATAAGCCAATTTAAACAAGTTTCCAAGCAAGAAAACAAAATATATTTGTCGTAATATGTTAAGATCATTCCAGAATTTTATTGTACTAACTTAATTTAATGTTACTGGTAATTACAAATGATAGAGACATATTATATATATTCAATTGTCAACCTGTGATATGCTACAACCTGGAATTCATAGTTGTACCAGTTGTATTAATAATGAAACTTAATTAACAAAACTCTCGAGCTCTCCGCTCCAATTAATTTAAATTGATCAATAACGATAATTAGTTCTTTTGGATTCGTTATTATTCGAATTGCTCAGTCTGACGGGTACTTGTAGGTTGGTGTACCAGAGTAAGTTACCTCCACGGGGCTTCTCTAGTGGCGATGTCCACTATGGAATCAATGAAGATAATATTCTTCACATCCTTTTCCAAATGTACTATTATAATATATGGTTATTTGGTGGAATTCACAAGAAGTGCATTTGGATTCTTGTAATGGAGAAGCGTATAGCTTTTGCAGCGTTTGAATATTGTCAACACTGTCTGCTGTATTATACATACGTTAACGTTTGAAAGAGAGAGCAAGTGCTTCCATCCAAGTAAAACAGTAGTTTTAAAATTCTGTATGTCTTGATTGAACACTGCAGTACGTTTTCTTGCAGCAAGTAAAATGTTGTAAATGTCATTTCATTATATATTTCAAATGTTTCACGAGGTTCATGTTCTCTGAATATAGAATGCTTGAAAATATATTCCATGAAGTAAAAGTTTATTGTTATCTGATTATATAACAGTTGAGAGAACATGCATGCATGCATGTGGATTTGGCTTGTTCTGCTGTGTATGGTATTAGTATCATATATTTGGTTTGATATTAGCCGGTGCCAGAAGATGTAGTGAGAAATGAAACTATTAAACTAGTAGGATGTAATACTGGGAGTGTTTGTTGTCAGTTACCACTAAATCCAAGCTCATCAACTGGGACCAAAAGCATGTAAATGTTGAGAAGATTGAGGGAGTCGAATTCAGAGCTCCTAAATCAAACAAAGTTATTGTATCATGTTATTTTTTGGTAACTGTCAATTTCAAATTAGTGGAAATCGATTTTCACGAAGTAGATGGAGTTTTACACCAAACGAGAGCCAGAAAATATATTAACTCTAGAAAAGAGCCAAAATTAAGGGTGTTTGGTTTGCAATTTAAGTTTTGAAGATGAATTGAAACTTTCGTAGTGAATTTTGTTAGAGTCATTGGACTTTCTTTCTTTACAAGTATTATTGAAAAATAATAACACTACTAGTAATTATAAAGTGTATATATAATAACAGTAGTATATACAATCAGTATAATTATAAAGTTGATATTTTATTAATTTTTGTTATTGATGCTTGTAATAATGTTTTTGAATAGATATACTATTATAAGTCTAGCAACCTGTCTGGTGGGCCTGGGCCCAAACAAAAAGCAATCCCAAAGCTTTACCATCTTATGCTAATAACTTATGTGAATAAATTAATGATTGGTGATATTTCCACCTCTCTAAAATTGTAAATACATCTCAAAATCTAATTATTTTTAAAATTTCAATATTGTTCGTCTTCCACTTCTTTCTGGCATACATATCCTCCATTCTTTCTTTGGCACCTGTTAACCATTCCTATTCCTTTCATTGGCTTGACTTTCTTTAAGTGACTGACCATTCTTACTAGAGAGATGCAATGCAGGAAGAAATCAATGCCGTGGTATAGAATCTAGAAACAATCATTCCCATTGGTTAAGATCTTCAACCTTAAAAATCTACAGATCGGAGTCGTTCAACGGTAATAAAGTTAAGCTTTTCAGCCCCCACTGCAATCAAAGCGAGTAGGCGAAACAGTTAATATAATGTTTACAAAACAATCTGAATAAGTATTTTGATAAACCATTTCATCCCAACGAAGAAACACCTTAGCTCTCCCGCAAAGTACTTCTTGTATTTTTTTATAAAAGGGTTGGCATATATTAGAATGTAGACACCAACGGAAATGGATATGGAGGAAGGGGATGAAGGGACTGGAGGAGGCAACAATAAGGATAGTTGAGTAGTTAATGAGAAGAGATTAGAGAGATCAATAGTGAAACTTCATTTAGAATGTAACTAGAATTTTATTTGTAAAGATAAAACTCTAATATTTAAATAAGTTTCGAACATTAAAAACTTAATTTAATCACTCAATCAACACTAAAAATTATTAACTCACCCATACTGACGTTGATTGAAAACATACACAAATTAAGAATTTATTAGTTTTATGCTTGATTTATGTTATTTATTTTCATTATATAAGTATTCTATTTGATATGCTTGCAAGTTTCTGAGTGTTAAAAGCTTTATTTGAACTATCAACTCATATTAAAAAAATATTAACTTACATCGATCAGCGGTAAAGGAAAATATATAAGAACTAGAAGTTTTTTAGTTTTATATATGACTGATATTGTTGGTTTTTCTAATACAACTGCAAATTTAGAGATATTGATATGGGCAAATAGAGATAGGAATGATTTTCTCCCTCCCAATTCCTCCCTTCCGCCCTCATTCTCATTTAATCCCATTTTTGGAGGAACAGGGATGGGGGTCATTAGGGTGGGTTCATGCACAACTATAAAGAATTATATTCATAAGCTTTTGGAACCATTCAATTTTGCCTCTTAAGCTAATTTATATTACGCTATTATTGGAAAACTAATCAATGTAGAGATTTGTCAGTAAAGAACCAAAGTAAATAATTTATACAGACATTTTATTATGTAATAATTAATACAGACATTGTATTATGTAAAATTATATATATATTATAAATTCTCAAATTTATATAAATTAAAATATTAATAAAAATAGTTTAAAGTGAAAAACGGACACCGGATTCCATCCACGAGGCAACAGTCCATTGGTTGGCAACACCGCCTCACCCCTCTACAGAAGACCCGCAGCGCACCACATCAGCCACCCATTTCGCGCCACTCAACCAGGTGCGCACTGCGCACCCCTCCTATATAAACCTCCTCCCCCTCGTTTCTTCTTCCGTTTCCGCTCTCTTCTCTTCACACGCACACTATCAAAAAAATGACGGACGGCCACCTCTTCAACAACATCTCTCTCGGCGGCCGCGGCGGCACCGTAAGTCTCTCTCTTCTCTCTCTCTCGCTCTCTCTCTCTTCCGCATTTGGAGAAGAAACGACGTCTTTTTTTTTTTTAATTTTATTTGGAGTTTCGTTGTTAGAGTGTATTTTTAGTTCTAATAAACACTTGTAGATGCGAAAGCTCTGATTTTCCGACTTCTGTTGTGGTTATTCGAGTCGAAATGAGCCGATGATTGTTTTTCGGCTTTTCGCTTTTGTTATTAATTGTGGAAACCCTAATTTTGTTTTCGTGGAAACCCTAATATGTTGTTGGTTTTTGTATACAATTTTATGTGTGTGATGGAGTAGGTGTTGGTCTGAGAAACTGAAGGAGTGTAGAAATGATTCGAATTTTGTTGGACTTCTTATTGTTGTCCGTGTTGTTGCAAATCGTTGTTTTTGAACAGACAAAAAAAAACCCTAATTTTTAATTGTTGAAACCCTAATTTTTCGGAGAGACTGAAGGAGTGTAGATATGATGCAGATTTTCGTGGATTTTTTGTTGTCGTCTGTATTGTTGTGAATTGAAGTACTTTGAAAAAAAAAAATCCTAATTTGTTATCTTTAATGTTGCTGTACTTGTGGTTGGGGAAAGATGGGAAATGGAGAAATGATTAGATTTTATATATGGGTGTTGCTGATTCTTTTTTTTTTTTTTTAATTGTTGAAGAAATTTTAAATTTTGTTTCCTAGCTGCATCTGCAGTTATGATTAGTTTGTCAAGGATAACAGGTAGGAGGGTCATCAAGTGGTCGAAGGTTTGTTTAGAATCTTATTTTGGATATTGAAGTGAAGGAAGTTGGATGAATAATTGGAGATTGTTGCATTTTTATGATTTTTTTCCCTCCCATTTTAGTTTGTGATTTTGGTTTGTCTTGTATAACTTATACAGTTTAACTAATATATCTGCTTTATTACCTTGGTATTGTTTTCATTCCTGTTATTGCATGACGTTTAATTGGTTTATGTCGAAAATGCAGAATTCTGGACAGCTTAAAATTTATTCAGGAGGAATTTTATGGAAGAAGCAGGGAGGTGGCAAAGCTGTAGAGGTTGATAAAGCTGACATTGCAGGGATTACGTGGATGAAGGTTCCGAGGACAAATCAGCTTGGAGTTCGAAGCAAAGATGGTTTGTACTACAAGTTTACTGGATTCCGTGACCCGGTACTGAAAGCCCTTATCTCTTGCTCTCCCACTCTATTGTATATTGTTTACTTAAATGTTGGAGTGAGTATCTTCAAATGATTTTTAATGTTGGCATTATGCTCTATACTCAGCTCAGTTTAATGGAGAGTAACCCAAGTAATATGCATGTCTAACTGTTGTTGTAATAAATTTCTTTGTGTCTTAAACAAGCCATAATTATGTAATGTTCTGTTCCATGCCCCTATTATTGCGTTTGATCCAATTTGAACATGATTACTTTTTGCAGATGCCATATGAAAGTTGCTTTAGAATTTGTCTTTGGTAAAGTCATAGTAGTCCATTTCCTTTAAAAAGGAAAATAGTTTCTATGCACCTTGTTGATGTCAATGATAGTTCTGGACATCTATTATACAGAAACTATCGGCTTTAAAAGAGACCTTGAATCAAGTTCTCTGATTGTGCTGATCCTTATTCTCTTTCATTTCTTGCATTGTAGGATGTGGCTAGTTTGACCAATTTTTTCCAGAACAATTGTGGTATAACACCAGAGGAGAAACAGCTTTCTGTCAGTGGGCGTAATTGGGGAGAAGTTGATTTAAATGGTCAGTTATCATTGTTTAATTTTCAAGTTTATGCTTATAATTATTTTTTGTTGTTTTATTTTATGCTCTCTGAAATCTGTTTGTTGGTGAATGATCTGTGGTCTACATTAATTTCATAGGATTTCTCAAAGTTGTAATTTGTTGAAACCAATTTTTGCTACATGTAGGGAATATGTTGACTTTTTTGGTTGGTCAAAAGCAAGCTTTTGAGGTGTCTTTAGCGGATGTCTCACAAACACAGATGCAAGGAAAAAATGATGTCATTTTGGAGTTCCATGTTGATGACACAACTGGAGCTAATGAGGTTTGTTGCAGTCAAATCATATTTTTAAAATCATACAAGCTGTTTAATACGTTTTACTACTGGGAACAAAATTTCGGCTTCTATTAGTATAAGATTATAATTCAGGGCTACTAACTTTTTTAGATTGTTTCTTCAGGGGCAATGTTATTGTATCTCTAAGTTTATTTTTGTTCATTGATGACAGAAAGACTCATTGATGGAGATAAGTTTTCACATACCGAATTCTAATACTCAATTTGTTGGTGATGAGAATCATCCGCCAGCTCAAGTGAGTTAATTTCTTGTTATTATGTTTTATGAATTGTTGGTAAAGTCTTGTTATTTTTACTGATTTCTGGTCACTATTACCATATGCTAGGTTTTTCGTGATAAAATTACTTCAATGGCTGATGTTGGTGTTGGAGGTGAAGATGCTGTTGTTACATTCGAGGGTATTGCAATCCTCACACCAAGGTAGAAGTTATGGAATATTAAGATTATACCATGCAGACTTATGCAACGATAGTATCATGAATCATTTATTTAGATTTCATAAGCTGGGCCTATTGTAGTTCTTGTTTTCTGATGGGAGTACATGGTTTTTTTAGGGGTCGGTATAGTGTTGAACTTCATCTATCATTTTTAAGGCTACAAGGGCAGGCTAATGATTTCAAGATTCAGTACAGCAGTGTTGTTCGTCTTTTCTTACTTCCTAAGGTACTTCACTTAATCCCTAGGCTCTAATATGTATATGGGTGCTGATAATCTATCAAATGCTTTATTTCGTTTTTAATCCCTTCAAGTTGCTGATAATCTATTTTTGAACAGATACTTTATCTGTTTAAAAATTATTTAAAATCGATTTTGATTGATATACGCTTGTCTTCAGAAAAGCTGATATGTGTTTATGTTGTGTGTTCGGCAGTCAAACCAGCCTCATACCTTTGTTATTGTTACTCTTGATCCACCTATTCGTAAAGGCCAAACCCTGTATCCACATATCGTGTTGCAGGTACTATTGCTTTCATTTCATTTTTGTTGCAAATTTTTACCATGTTCAAATCCATAATTTTGTTGTTCATCTATGTGTACAGTTTGAAACTGATTATGTGGTTCAAAGCGAGTTGTCAATGAGTGAAGATCTTTTGAATACGAAGTACAAAGACAAGTTGGAACCATCATATAAGGTAATAAACCTTTTCTTTTTCGTAAAAAAGAAAAGTTGTTTGCAAAGTCTTGTGCTACAGTAAGGTATAGATATGCTGTTTTTGGTTTATATGAAGTACTAGACGTAATTGGATGTTTGAAACAAACAGGGGCTTATCCATGAAGTTTTTACCACAATATTGCGTGGTTTATCCGGTGCCAAAGTTACCAAACCAGGAAAATTCCGTAGTGCTCAAGACGGTTATGCAGTGAAGTCTTCATTGAAAGCTGAAGATGGTGTCCTGTATCCTCTTGAGAAGAGCTTCTTTTTTTTGCCCAAACCCCCTACCCTTATCCTTCATGAGGAGGTACAGTTTTAATACTGACATTACTGATATTGTGCCTTGCTTTCCCTTGGAGTATAATCTTTTTCTGTTTTCATTCTAGATCGACTATGTGGAGTTTGAGAGGCATGCTGCTGGAGGTTCAAACATGCATTACTTTGATCTTCTTATCAGACTTAAAACTGAACAAGAACATTTGTTTAGAAACATCCAGAGAAATGAATATCATAATCTTTTTGACTTCATCAGGTCAGCATGAGTTTCTTTCTTTTTGCATGGATCAAATGGTTGAGCTGTGACTGTCTAAACCGAACACTTTATTAATTTTTACCTTGCAATTATTCCTGCAGTGGGAAGGGCTTGAAAATTATGAACCTTGGAGATATAAAAACCACAGATGGTGTGGCTGCAGTTCTTCAGGATGAGGATGATGATGCTGTTGATCCTCATCTTGAGCGAATTAAGAATGAAGCTGGTGGTGATGAGAGTGATGAAGAGGTGAACTATCAAATTCTTACCTTAAATAGTTTGGTTATATATTATATTTGGCATAATATGTCTATTGTTTGAATGAATGTTAGTCAATTTCCGTTTATGTCTAGTAGTGATTTGTACTTACTGCTGGTCTGCAGGATGAAGATTTTGTCCTAGATAAGGATGATGAAGGGTCTCCAACTGATGATTCCGGGGAGGATGATTCTGATGCTAGTGAAAGTGGAGAAGAGAAAGAGGTAAGCTGTTTTCTTCATTTCATTTATTCATTGACACAGTCATGTAAAGTTAGGCTCTATCTCATTTCAAAGGATTTGCTAATTTCAGAAACCTTCGAAAAAGGAATCTAAGAAAGAGCCTTCATCTTCAAAAGCATCTACCTCTAAGAAGAAATCTAGAGATGCTGATGATGACTGGTTCAAAGAAGAAAAAACAGAAAAAGAAGAAGGATCCAAATGCACCAAAGAGGGCCATGTCCGGTTTCATGTTTTTCTCTCAAATGGAAAGAGAGGTTGGTTTTGTTTCTACGGTTACTGTCCATTGGTTATTACTCTATTATGGTTTTCATGGATGATTTTACACTAGTGAGATGGATATCATCTGTAATTTAGTATTTACCCTTACTATTATATTACTACAATCCAGAGCGGAAAACAAGCGAGTGTGTCTGTAATGAATGGATGGGTGGTGTTTGGTTTAGGCATGGGATTAATTAGTAGGATTATGGTTTGTGGTTAACCATCAATTGGTTTAATAGATGGATCAAATGTTTTAACTTGGTATATTTTGGCTGGATATTAGGAAATATATCAACTTATGAATTTACTTTCCCATTACCTTTTGCAGCAATGGTTGGTGTCTGATGACATTGCATTTGTAGGAGGGTAGGTTACTAATATTGATATGTGTTTTACAGAATATCAAGAAAAGTAATCCTGGAATTGCATTTACGGACTGTTGGAAGAGTGCTTGGAGATAAGTGGAAAAAAATGTCAGGTAATTTTATTAGTAATTTGAATGAATTATCTCTTGCACTTTCGTATTTTTTTGTGTTCATTTATTTCAATTCATGGCATCTTGCTGTGTCACTCATGATGCAACGTATGTGTGTAGCTGAGGAGAGAGAGCCATACGAAGCAAAAGCACGTGCTGATAAAAAACGTTACAAGGATGAAATCAGCGGATACAAGAACCCAAAACCAATGAATATCGATTCTGGTAATGACTCCGACAGTGCGTAGATTTTAAGTGAAACAGCCACAAGACTACCATTTCAGGACTTGGCAAGTAGCTGGAACCCAAGTTTTGTGCCGGTATCATCTGGAACTGTTTCTCATCTCTGACGGATTGAAGCTTTGCGAATGCATATATCCTCAAGGAGAATGGAAGACTCTAAAATCCAACCATGCATATATTTGAAGAAAACACAGATGGTTCCGGCGGATTTTGTCTCCAGTACTATATCAATATATGCAGACGCATTGTTTAACATATATGTTGTACGTTTTGCCAATGAGTTGATGAGTTTTGCATGTATGGCAATTGCACTGTTGGTACTAGAAAATATTGTAGTGTCTTACTTTGCATATTTTATTATGAGATCTACTTAGTGTTTACTAATTTAACAGGGCCTGATGTCTAGTGTGATGAGCACGCTCACTCATAGTTCGAAGAGTGTACTTTTCCTTCCTGTGATTGGGATTTAATTTTCGTTATGTTTATTTACTTGTTTGTGTGTTGGGCTTTTTATTACTATGCCATAATTATATATAAAAAACAAAAGAATAATGTTAGGTTTTTCAAAAGTTTATTTAAATTTTTTGTTCAAATGATATGATAAGACGATTTGTGGCAATCACATTAATTATAGCATGATGTATTGATGATGTGGTTACAAATAAATTAGTAATGTCATGTGGATAAAATTTCGGATGGTTTAGTGTTATTCAAAACAAAAGGTTGGTTTAATCATTTTTTCGATCTTCATTATTTCAAATTTTATTACACAATTAAAAGGTTTGTCAATTTTTTAAGGTTAATTGAGGATATTGAAGTGAAATTTGTTTCGTAATTATAAATGCTTGCAATCACGTGGGTTCTTGATGGAAAATTTGTTTAGTAATTATCAAATGTTTGCAATTAGATGTGAATTTGGATATAAGTTTAGAAATAAACAATTGGCTCAAGCACTCTTAAAATATGATTTAGCTGAACATGATGGATTGCCTCAATGGTAGCAATTTCACTTGACATGGTTCCTTTAATAGTGTGTTAAGTTCGATATTCAGCAATCACTTAAATGTAGTAACATTTTTTCCTTATTATTTGGGGGTTGTACCCCTACTTCTATTTTTGGGAGTTGATTCTCGAACTGCATCACAATGCTTATTATTTTTGGTTCCGGTTATACTCTGGGTTGGTCCCAATCAACAAAAGAAAGAAAAAAAAAAAGACTTAGCTATTAATGAGAAAAATAAATAATTAAAAAAAAAGGGAGGATGCTATGTTGTTCAAAATTATGCAAATTCACGTGATATATGAGTAGTAAAAAACATTAAAAAAAAAAAAATTATGGGATGACATAATAAGTAATACCATATTAATAATTCATATGTCCAATTTTTTGAATAATTTAACGTTATTAAGAAGAAATAATTACATATTTGTCCAATTATAGTGTCTGTTCAAGCCGGACACCTACTTCGGATTTCATCGGTATACCATGGGCAAAAATTTATAGTGTTTTGGAATTTTACACAATTAAAATAGTACTTGGAATTTTTCATTAAAAAATAGTACAAGCATTTAATAAATACTTTCTTAATTTGTTAGTTAGAAAAACATGTAGAGTTCCTCAAAATAGTAGAGAACATAGGCTTTAAGTATAAGTACTCAACATATTTATTATAATAGATGACACCCCAAATACAAATTCATTAATTTATTTGAAAATGAGTAATTGATGAATGAAAGGGAAAGGTTAAAGTGACCATTACATTTCCTCTAAGTTGAATACAATCTTAGATATAAAAATTAGGCCACTTTTGGGCAAAACAGCAATCCATAAGCTCTAGTAGCATAACAAACAACCCAATAAAATCAATAAAAACAATATTCTCTAAAATGACAATGGCAAAAAATAATCTCCCAATTTCTCTCCCCCCACCCGGCCACAACCTCTATTCCAACCATCACTCCCCCTCCAAGTCGCTTCTTCTTTGAACTTGTGATTATGAATAAAGTGGTTTTTTTTCTTTTAACCTAAAACTTTCCATTTTAGGCCTCTATGTTAATTGTTCATGCATGGTTACATGAACATGTAACAATTCTCCTAGCATTTGCAGCCATGTTTGCAGTACAATGCACCGGCGAATCGTGTGAGTCTTGAAACCGACTTCCCGGACTTGGCCTTGATCATGTCTAGCCTATTGAACTTCTGCTTCAGTTTTGGGTCCCCAGATTGGTTGAAGAATGCTCCATTCATGAATAGATCTCCATCTGATATCCATGTCCAGTGCTTCCATTCATCATATGATGCATAGTCCCTCTTGGTAACCTGTACAAAACCAAATAAAGTGTTTAGGCATAATGTGAGCATGCATTTCGATATAATGTTGGAAAAACTCCGACTATCTGTTGTTCTGACCTCTCTAATATCTTAAAGAATCAGTAAACGACTGTGTTCTAGTAATAGCTCATATGATCAAATAGGTGTCACATGGACGTATTTTTTGATACATTGTTAAAAATTATATGATTGTTTATTAATCTGAACTCTTCTACGTATTTTGAGAGAAGATATACGTTCAAATCAACAGAAAATTTGTGACTTACCTCTTTGGCAGCGTTGTTGTGGGGGGCGATGAAGCGGTTACCCTGGCTAATTATGGTGGGACTTTTGCTACCACCAATGGCATACATTTGCCAGTGAGTGTAGTCATTGTTGACAACATGGAAGAAACCCAATCTACATCTTGGCATTCTCTGAATCAATCCCTGACCGAAATGGTTGAATGCAACTGTCACTTGCATCATGGAATCAGCAAAGAAGCTATCACTTGCACCCAACAATATCACCTGCACAAACAACACAATCATTCATTTCAAAAAAACACCAAAACGATACTTCTAGTTTGAGGATGATCTTGATTAGTAAGTACATCATTGTGCTTGGTGAAGTGGCAGTTTGATATGGTGATAGCAGTGGACCCTTGAATTGCATCAATCAAGCCATCAGAACATTGAGACATGGAGAGATGATCAATCCAAACATTTGACGAACCAAAGATGGAGATACCATCTCCATCACTAGCTGTCCTCAACCCAAGATGGTCCAGAGAGTCTCTAATCAACCCACCACTCTTGGGAATAATGTGATGGATATGGAGGCCATGGATGATCACATTCTTCACAAACTGGATGGTGATTCCTGCACCATGAGCGATGTGTACATCAGCTCCACGACCATCGATGGTCTTGTCACATTCCACCATGAGCTCCTGTGTCAGCTTGATGTTCATGCTGTGAGCAAAGATGATCCAAAGTGGCTCCTTTTGGATCACAGCGTGGCGTAGAGTCCCTGGTTTAGGGTTCATGACATCGTCGTCTGAGCAATCAGTGACCACATAGATTCTTCCCCCCTTTCCTCCTGTGGTCTTGTGTCCGAATCCGAGGGGGCAATCCGCCAGCCTCTGGCGGTTCTCCGCCCAGTCAGCCCGGCACCTCCAGCACCTGTCGATAGGATTTGTTGCCTTGCATGGACCCTTTTGCTTTCTCGGTGCATTCTTCTTTGGACGATGCCCCATCATGTTCCTCCTGGTAGTACTGTTGCTCTCAGATGCTGGTGACGAACTACACCAATACATGCACATGTCTAAGTATGTAACATAATTATCGTTGCCTTTTAACATACATCTCCACTGTGTTAATGTGAAGTGTTATTTACTTGCATGCATGGATAACTTGATGTCAATATCTTAATTATAATATTTGACATTCTAATATAAAACGAAACAAGTTGCATTGATATGTAAAGATCCAAAATACTCAAACATTATATATATGAGAATTTATATCTAAATGAATATTAAAATTTTTATGGTGGGTATTAAAAGAAAGATAGACTTTTTTTAAAAAAAAAAAAAATTATCAGAATGTCTTAAAAACAAATTTCTAAGTGCGGTAAAGTAGTTTTATGATATCAGGTTATTATATAAAACTAGGTTATATTAACAACATGGTGTGTATTTCTCAAAAAAAAAAAAAAAAACCAACATGGTGTGTAGCTCTTGAATTTAATATTGACATTGAGATCTAAATTCATTTAAAACATCATATGTATGAGAATTTGTGTTCAAAAATGAATATTAAAACTCCATATACACATAAGGAAAATCTCCAATTCTATTTCTATATATGCTATGCATAAAAAGTTTTCATGCAACATTTGAATAAATTAAATATAAAGAGAGAAATTAAGAAAAACAATGAAGAAGTTGGCAACATATATATGTATACTTTTGAACGTTCAAGTTGAAGTAATTGGTGACTGCTTCTGGGTTTGGTTCATAGGACTCCTTGGTGGTTTTGTAGGCTTCCTCGGCTCTAGCCCTCCAGTAGATCTGATCCTCTTTTTCCAATTCCTCTTTGGTCAAATCGGCAGCCAAGTTTGGTATCAAGGTTGCAAAAGAGAAGAAAAAGATCAAACCGAGCTTAGCTATCCCCATTTTTCACTATACTTCCCTTCTTTTTTTTTTTTGGTGTTTTCTTCTCTCTTTTCTTTTTTTTTTTTGGTATTTTTTTTTGACCCAAACAAAAATATTATTTGATAAGGTCTAGGGTTGAACCTTCTGGTTCATACCCAACTTGACCCTGGAACGACTGAAAACAAACCTAAATTTGTAAAATTTTGTTGAAATGAGAGCACGGATTTAGAAAACGAATTGGGTTGTGTTTATATACTTTTCTACAAACAATTTTTGTCCAAATTTAGAAGCGAAGAAGGAGGTTAACCATCCTTCTTTTAATGGTTTGTTAGTTTGTGTTATTTATGTACAGAGTGTTTTCCAAGTGTTTTCAATTATTGATCACAAGTATTTTTTGTATTTATTTTGTCGCAATCCATTAAAATAGGTAAAAACCACTTTTCATACTTTAAAAAAAAAAAAAAACACATATGACAAACTTGTACTTTATTTCTAAATATTGGTGGTGTTAAAAGTATTTATTTTATTTTTTTCAATGTTAACAAAAAAAAAAAAAAAAGATAGAGCATATTAATTAGGTGTTTCTGTAGACTAGAAATATTCGAGGAAAGTAAAATTACAAATGAAAGTTAGAATGTAACTGTAACGAGAAATAGATAATATTGCTGTCTTTCTTGCTATCCGTATTTTAAGACACCAGATAGTTTTGACTCAAGTATGTTGCGTATTGTATAGTTAATAATGGATATATTAAACCAATTGTGTTATAGTTTCAGAGATAGATTTGGTTTTGTTTTTAAGCCAGATATATTTGAATGAATTATTGTAATACCCCAAATCCCGGTATAAGAAATTTGAAACGATACTCAGTAAAACTTAAATTTCATGATGTACTTTATTTAATCAAATCCTTAAAATCAAACTACAATTAATAAAATATTCTAATAATAATAAAGAACCAATTGAAAATCAATCTTTACAAGTAAATAAAATAAAAAGGAATAACAGTCTTTCAAAACTCTCGCTGCTAATTCCTGACTGTAACCACTACCTAAAAGATATGAAAATCAACATCCTAACATAACTGCAGTTACTCTGCAAAAATGGTGGAGATGATGGGTTACAGTCCTGACTACAATTAATTACTTATTGAAAATATTTTTTTTAAAAAAATTACTTTCCATTACGGTTATAGTTTAAAACAAGTTTACAACAGTGGTTTTTTATTTTTCAATAATAATTACAGACTGGAATCCACCAACAATCCTAGTGGTCCAAGGTTTACTAGACCTAATAAGATTTAACATTACATATACTACATGCGTGACCTGAAAATTTACTCATATAACGTTATTGGATGATTATTTGATGCCAATTGTCAAGGGTCTATGACTCCATTAACATTGGTTGAGATTAATAACTACAACTACATGTGTAACTAGAAAATCTACTTTAATAACACTTTGGGTTCTTTCAGGATTAAATAGATGCGTGATTCAAAAATCTGATCTCATAACATCAAAATATATTTAACCCATAAAAAAAGAAAACTCTCTACACACATGCATGCTGATAAATGTGCATGGTGAGGCCCAAATATCTATCACAAATGTGAAGGGAAAATGCATTAATTACTTTCGTTATGAGTGGATGTGTGAATTTGAAGCATTTAAAAAAAAAAAATTATAAAAAAGGAAAGGAAAAATAGACAGGGTTTTATGATAAAAACTAAATATTGTGTGTCAAATTATAAACTCAGATTTATTTCAATTGAGTCACAACAAATTTACAATTATTTGGATATAATCTATATGCATAGAGTTGCAATTATTTGGATCCACAGGGTTTTATTGAAAACAAATAAAATTCTGTGGATTTAATCAATTACTGGCATCTCTTAGATATCAAACAAAGCATTTAACAAGAGGGACAAGAATGTTCCACAGAGTGTTGATTTATTTATTCTTTTGTTGAATTGTTCAAGTGTTGGAAATTAATTGATTCAGGCAAAGGCAACTGGAAAGTAGACTAATGATCACCGTTAAATAATGATTAACAAAAGTATGATAAAATTAATCAAGAAATTGAAACAAGTCAATGTAGTGAAATGATAATGAAGTGAAATATGTTATATAACTTGCTTAATTGTCAAAGTCTTTGAATGCTTTTCTAACACATTCTTTCCTTCAACTAACAGAACAAAAGAGTACAGTAAGATTCTTGTTTATGAGTTAAAAATTAATTTATTTCTCAAATGCTTTTAAAAGCAATTCCAGCAAAACGCATATTTAATTCAATAGATACAAGTATCCTTATTAACATACAACATGGCTTGAATTTGATTATTCCATTGATTTCTTGAGTGGTTTCATTTAAAAAGTTGGATTCTCAGTTGATTTGAGTTGTACCGAGCTTCAAGGATCTCAATCCACATGATAACGGATAAATTTGATCATCGAGATTTAGCGTTTTTTTTTCCCCAAGAGTATTGTTTCAGCTAAACATATCAAGAGGTGTCAATTGAGACAAAAATTAGTACAAGATCCGAATTGTTCAAAATTTTATTTTGTTTTTTGATCAATAATCTCTTTGAAATTTCAAAATTCGTTACAAATTTTCACCAATTCGTCAAACGTCCCTCCTAAACTTTGGTTAAAAAGGTCCCTTTACCTATGATAAAACTAGCGAAGAAGTGATAAGCGTAGCTTAAAACAAAAGCGATAAGTGTGCCTTAATTATATGTAGCTGTAGAATTTTCACAAAAGACTAACGAAATTTCACTTTTTTTTTTAATGAATTAATAAACAAAAAAAAAAAAAGAATAATCAAATTAAATCTACTATAATTGGGGTCCTGAGTTGAACACACTTGTGTGTTGTGTCGGATGGCGATTAATAAATATTTGATTAATTAATGATAATCATCCTTTATAAACCTATATCTAGGGAAAAAAAAAGTAAAAAGCTTATCATAAATCTATATATAAATAGAACTAGAATAAACAAATCGGACCACAAGTGGATCAATAATTCAAGAATATAAATGTCTAGTGGAGTTGTGAACTAATGTCCATTACAATATATGCTCTCTACACAGTACACATACTTTTTTGTGATGTTTTTTTGAATATATTCACTGTAATACAGTCCATTGGTCGCTAAAATTAAAAGGATAGAAAGTATATGCGAAAAAAACTCAAGTTCAATTCACATTTGCATATATGTATGAGAAGAATAAATTTGGTTCTGCTTGTAGCCCTTAATTAGATTAATAATCAATATGGTAGAAGCACATTATTCTTTTTTCTTTTTTTTTCTTTTTTGCTTAATCTTTATCCGTATTTTTATCAAACTAATCTCTACACCGACCAACTCTGAAAGTGTACTGGTCCCCATTGAATTGCGTGATCTTGTACAATCACCCATTAGCTAGTAGAGAAAATTAAGGCAACCCCAACATGATTAACAAAGAAAAATGATGTGGTAATTATACGAAAAAGTAAAACTAAAAGTATATAATATGTATTAAGAGATATTGCTTTTTCACTATTTTATGATTATTTTATTTTGAATGAGTAGTCTGATATAAATAATTAAGGTATGTCGAAATCTTTTCAAGAAAAACTTTTCCATACGCGTTGGTATATATATATATATATATTATTGGACTTGAAACCTTATGATGAATATGAAAGGAAACTTCAGTAAGCACCTGAACTATAGAGATATATGCAAGAAATTTTCTTACTCAATTATGTATAGATCATGACATTTTTTTTTTTTTTTTAATTTCAAAATGATTGTATCATTTTACTATGACATATTATTTACTAAGTATTCACATCGCATCTAATAATACTACTTCTCAATGACACCCCAAGTCATCTCACGTATCAAATATATCTATATTTTTGTCGATCTCGTGATACCTATCATGCACATCACGGTCATGACTTTATTAAAATTTGTTTAAGATGGATTATTCAACAACTTTTGAAGCTAGTATTGGTTTTGGAAACACCCCTTCAGAAAAAAAAAAAAAGAAAGTCATAAATATTAATATATAAGCATAGAAAACAAAAGAGGGACTGGATGTTAACGCAATCTAGTATACAAAGACAACTTGAAGAAAGAGACACGAGATCTTTTACGGCAAAATTTTACACTTTCAAAAGTGAATTCCCCACAACACTTATTCTCACACTTTTGACCAAATTTAGAACAAAAATATTTCTTCTCCTCTTTCATTCCACTGTTGCAAAATCAGTACTTCAATTACTTCCCCTGCAATTCACTTCTTTATTCTTTCTTCAAGACCCCTCACACAACACCAAAAACAAATTCCAAAAGCAATCTGTTTCATATGCTATCAGGAATACCAACCTTCACTTAACAAACTTTCCTCATTTAATCAAGAAGTGCCCGTCAGTCTTTCCCATTTTTTATCCAAAAAATTATGTCCCCCTTTACGATTTTGTTTGATAAGTAGATTCCTACTAGATTATGTTTTCATGTGGTTGACCTTTTCATAATTGTGTTGATCTGTTAATTAAGATTTGATCAGTACCTTTTTTTGTTTACAAATAAGAAGTTATAAATGATGTTACGAAACCATAAGCGATAAAAACATATCTAATACAAATATTTTCAGAACTTATTTTTAACTTATTACAGTTTCTCTTTTGTTTGAGATAAACTTATGTAAAATTTACAATCATATAATATGTATATATATATATATAACATATATTTTTTTAATTATTTCTTCAATTTTAGTCCTGCATTTTTTTATTTGCAAAACTTCAATTACTTGAAAAAAAAAAGTAATATTATTTGACTTTTTTAATAATATATTAAATCAATAAATCATTCTGTTATAATAGTTTAGAATAATAATATAACAAAATTGATAAACAAAATTTTGATGTTC
The DNA here is from genome assembly GCA_021234005.1 of Nephelium lappaceum. NCBI lineage: Eukaryota > Viridiplantae > Streptophyta > Magnoliopsida > Sapindales > Sapindaceae > Nephelium > Nephelium lappaceum. The sequence goes on from CM038011.1 coordinate 428,787, forward strand.
ATCTTTCTTTAGTGTCAACATTGCATAAAATGATATTTTCCGTTTTACACAATCTTATAATTTCGAAAACAATAACAAACATATTTTTACATTTTATTAATAATCTGAAATATAAAAAACCTTAGATAAATGTACCATCAAACGCACCCTTATAACAATTTTATGTTCTGTTTTGATTCTAGATAAAATTTGTGAAACATGTTAATAAACATTTTTGGTAAATTTTGAGACCATCCAAATACATGTATATTTTATTCGAAAGGTATAAAGAGAGATCAATGAAATCTTTTCGAAAAGAAACGGATTTGCTACTGCTAGACAACTCCATGTTCAAAATGAAACACATGGCTCAGATTCAACAGTAAAGAACATGAAATCTCTCTTTTTATTATTATTATTATTATTATTATTACTTTCTCTTGGAGATTGAGTCCCTGAAAATTAAAGGCTAGCAAAATATTTAGTGTCAGCCTAGCTAGTACACAACTTTGCCTAAAGAGCCCACTAACCCGAAGAAGAACACTATCACAAGGAAACAAGAATCTCCCTTTTCACTAACATGACAATATTACCCTGATTGTCCATTCAATATCTAACTGTTTTCTATCCATCAAAAGTAGCCAAATATACAAAATTTAATACACCAGTTTTTCTCTCTTTTTATATGTAATAATTCTTTAATCAGAACCGATTCTATTAATATACACCCATGTATAACATTTGTGTATATTGATTGATCCTTAAAAAAATTTCAGAACCAATTCTGATGAGAGAAGGATTCTCTTTGTATATGTATATATATACATTCGGAGAAGAACAGTCATAACTAAGGTCATTATGGGGATTTAGAAAAGCTTTTGATGAAGCTAAACTACACTTTCATAATCTGACAAAGCAACCAAGAGAGCATATAAGAGTTCTGTTACCAAGAATTCATACAAAAAAAATATTGGAAAAAAAAAAAGAAAAAAGCCAGTACATTCCCAGCTCCCAAAAATCCTTGTTGAATCACACTAGTTTCCATGATTTCTCTGGCTGATGTCTACCATGTTGTGGCAGCAACTGTGCCCCTATATGTTGCCATGATGTTGGCTTATTTTTCTGTGAAATGGTGGAAGTTGTTTACACCAGATCAATGTTCAGGAATCAACAAATTTGTTGCCAAATTTTCAATTCCACTATTGTCCTTCCAGGTGATCGCTAACAACAATCCTTACAAGATGAACCTCAAGCTGATATTTTCTGACTTCCTTCAGAAACTATTGGCCTTTTTAGTTCTAGCAGCAATCAACAGGCTTAGTTCCAGGGGGGGCTTGAAGTGGATCATCACTGGAATCTCCCTCTCAACTTTGCCTAACACTTTGATCCTGGGAATTCCTTTGCTTAGAGCCATGTATGGCAACGAAGCAGCCACCCTGGTGGCCCAGATAGTTGTCCTACAGAGCTTGATTTGGTACAATCTATTGTTGTTCCTTTTTGAACTTAGCGCTGCCAGGGCGGCTGCTGTGACACCACAGGTTGAAGCCTCAGGTATGCATTCAGGATTTGCATTGAGTGCTGATTATCTCAATTTCTGATTATTTGAGACTACTCTCAAGTCTCAAACATGTATGAATCAGAATGAATAGTGGTTCTGTTTTCAGTCCTGTTGAGTCAAACTTTGGTTTTTATTAGATTACTCATGTGGGACCACATCTAGTTTCAGGTTTTCTCTCCATTTTTTAAAACATTTTCCCCTGTTAAATTTTGCAATAAAATCCCTGTTGAACTTATATAAAACTTGACAAAAGAATCACAAAATCAGTCTCTTGTTTTTCTTGGTGTTGTCCCCATAAGACTTTCATATGAACTAACGCCAACATCAGTAAACATGCATGAACATGTAACTCAAAATCTTCTGTTTCAAGGGGACCTGGAGGGCTCTCAGGAATCACAATCAAAAGAGGGAGGAGGAGGAGGAGGAGCAAATGATAGAGCAGAAAGGAAAGTGAAAACCATGTTCCTTCTCTTAACAGTAGGAAGAAAACTCATTGCAAACCCCAACACACATGCAACTATAATTGGTCTCATTTGGGCAAGTATACGATACAGGTAAGTCTACAAGAACATTATTTGGTTACTTCAATTCCTCATCCTACTTATAGAGATTGTGTGCCTGCATCAGGTGGGGTGTAAAATTGCCAGCAATTGTAGATAAATCGATACTAATTTTGTCGAATGGAGGCCTTGGTATGGCAATGTTCAGCTTAGGTAAGAATACACATATTTTTAATTATCTTACACTAATGTTTTTAACAGTGAGATAGAGATGTTCAACACCAACTTCTTTGGACTAATTGATTAATTAACAGGCCTTTTCATGGCATCCTGTCCCAGCATAATAGCCTGCGGGACACGTATGGCAGCAGTAGCCATGATAATGAAGTTCATCACGGGCCCTGCCTTAATGGCAGCATCCTCCTTTGCTATTGGACTAAGAGGGAAATTGTTTAAAGTGGCAGTTGTACAGGTACCATACAAACTTGTATTTGTTCAATATGCAATAAGGATATACACTTACAAGCCTCAAAATGTAATGTTTTTTCCTGCAGGCAGCTCTTCCTCAGGGAATCGTGCCATTTGTTTTCGCAAACGAGTATAACATTCATCCAGACGTATTAAGTACAGGGTAATTCACGCTTCAATGTTATATATCTCCACATAAATTATCTTTACATCTTAATTCCGATGTAAAATAATTTGTTTTGTATTGGTCACAGGGTTCTTTTTGGTATGCTTATAGCGTTGCCAATCGCATTGGCCTATTACTTCATGTTAGCACTATGAAACTGCTATTGTGGGAACTATATGTGCAGCTGATGAGCTTCTAAAAAGCAGTTATTTCTGCAACCCAATTTCTAGTCCAGGAAAAATTTAGGCAAAAAAAAGTGTTGAAGATTTATCATACAAGTCTCTTATTCAGTTTATTCACATTTCTTTCATATGTGAAATGTAAACAATTTGAGTTTTTTTTTTTTCCTCCTATCCATAGAATCCATTAATGTATTTTGTATAGAAAATTAACAAGATTATAAAGATCTTATAATTAACACATTTAGACCATGTAATTAGTCTAATTTTTCCCCCTTTTATAGCTACTAACAAGTTGAAGTTAATGATAATAAATCTATGAATATTGGATTTTATATTGGTTATCTATGTTCAGATGATTCAATTTACTCTTTGCATTTCAAATTAATTTATTAGAAATTTTACAATTCAATTTATTCATACAGATTCGTAAATCCGTAAAATTCTTCTAAATAATATGAAAACTTCTAAATAGACAAAACACAATCTGATTCTATTTTTTCACACAAATTCATAAATCCGTAAAAGTATTCTAGATAAAAGCAATACTTTAAATAGAAAGGGCATAGTCTATTCATACAGATTAATAATACCTTTTCAACTTTCATCAACCCAACATTTGAGAATATGAGAAAAGAAAATTATTTATTAATAAAAAAAAAGGACTCGGATAACGCTGAATATTGAACTTAAGTTCAGGTTCCTCTCTAGCCCAATTAGTCAGCGCCATATGAGCCCAGCCCAATAATTTGTTCAATAAGGCTTTTATGGTTCCGATTCCAACTCCCTAAGTTCAAACAATCCATTCTCTGGTCACTCAAATCTCACACTTGAAAGGCAGCTTCGAAGTCTCAAACTTGAAACCCAAAAAACAAAAACTCCACTCCCTCCTCTCAAACTGCATCCTTGTAGTAGCACTACACTGCTACTCAAAGTATTAGCTTGGTTTCTTCCATGTACTTTTATGTGAGAATGGTGACAAGGTATATAAAATTGGGTGAGAAGTGTGATTTTTTTTTTTCTTTTTTATGATTGATTTATATTGTCTATTTTAAACTCGGATCGAGATCCTCTCTATCAACATGAAACTCAATTATTTACACAAGTTTCAAGCATTATTAATTTCATTTGACCCGTCAACTGAAACTAAATAGACACTAACTTATGTTGATAGGTATTGATCGAAATCATATGAGAAACGTGATTTTTTTTTTTTTGGTTTAATGGTTGATTTTTATTGTCTGTTTTTAACTTCCAACTAATATTAGCTTTTTCAACATAAAACTTCATTATCCACATAAGTTTTAAGAGTCGAAAACTTTATTCGACTCTTTAACTAATAATAAAAGATATTAATTTGCGATGACAATATTGATTGAAATCATGCTAAAACTGTAATTCTTTTAGTTTTATAGGTTGATTTATGTTGTTTATTTTAACTCTAATTAAGATTCTGTTTCTTAATATAAAAATTTTATTATCTTCATAAGTTTCGAGCGTTGAGAACTACATATAACCATTCAACTAACCTCAAAAGCTTTGTTATGTTATTCATTTTCAACTCCAACTAAGATAATCTTTTTCAATATAAAGCTACATTATCCACATAAGTTTTAAACATTAATTGATAATAATTGAAATCGTGTGTAAAGATACATGTCTTTTTAAGTCCAAATTAGATTGTTTACATACTATTATTATCATTCAACTTCTAATATATTTTATAACGCCCCGTAACATGAAAACCAAAATAAAATAATAAACTTGCATTGCATGAATTCTATTATTATAATCCAACCAATCTTCTTATAATTCCCAATTAGGGATGTCACTGTCAACCATTTTTTTTTTTTTTTGAAACTACTTTCAACCATATTTTGATTACCACTTTCTAGGCACCATCACCAACTTCTTTGTTTTGCTTGGTATTTTGATCTCAATTCAACCTCTCAAACTAGATCATAATTTTATATAAATAATTAAGTAATAAAATTAGAAAACATATTTGCTACCATTTTTGGTCGAAAATTCAGTCCCAACAAAACAAAATCACAACCTCAAACGAGTGAATTGGATTGGAATGTAAGTTTTGGGCCTGAGAAGGGCCCATTCCATTGTGACCAAAATCTTCTACTCATACCACATCTTGTAGCCGAAGACAACTTAAAAAAAATTAAAAAAAGAAGATAAATCTAAATCTTAATCAACGGCCTAAACACCAAGACACCGACTGGCTTTCAAATCCAACCGTCCAGATTTTTTTACTTGATAAAAAAGAAATACACAACACAATTATTTTTTTTTTAAAAAAGGTTGAAATTAGGGTTTTCTCTGGCCTATAAATCGATTCCACCACTACCACCATTTCTCATTTCTGTTTTTCGTTTCTAGGTTTTGTTCTGTGACTGTGACCCCATCCTTCCTGCAGAAAAAAGATTTAAAATTTTTATCATGGTGAAGGGTCCTGGTCTCTACACTGATATTGGCAAAAAAGCCCGAGGTCTCTTTTTTTTTTTAGTTATTTTATTTTATTTAATTTTTTTGGGGGGGTTTTTGTTACTATCTCACTGTTCTTGTTTGTGGGTTTGTTTTGTTTTTTGATATATTATTGTGTTATTGTTTGAAAAAACAGATCTTTTGTACAAGGACTATCAGAGTGACCACAAGTTCACTATCACCACCTTTTCTCCAACTGGAGTTGTGAGTTTTCTCGTCTTTTTTCAATTATTATTGCTTTTTGTTTTGTTATTGTTTAGATTCATTTTTATGTTTTGTTTCAATTTGTGTAGATGGATAGATAGATAGACATGTGAGTGTAGTAGTAGTAGTAGTAGTAAGTTTGTTGTGTTAAGTGGTGTTCTGTTTATGGAATGGTTGAAGGGCTTTTGAATGCAATATCCGAAACCGATATTTGTTTTAGTTTGTGGTTAAATGCATAGGAAATTGATGCTAGATCATTGTGTTGTTGGTTTATTTGCAGTATTGGAATAGTCAGATTCTTTGTTGTTGATTGTTGTTTTCAGTGAAGCTGATTGTAAGATACTGTTTAATTGTTTTCATAGTAACTTATATGGGGTTGATTTGTGGGTTTTGTGGGTATGGGTAGGAGGATTATGGCGTACTGTTTCAAGCTTTTTACATGTCTTTAGGTGTTGTGATCGGGACAGTTATAATTCTGATGGATCCAGTGTTTGGACATTCTGTTTTGAGGCTTTGTCATTCGCTGTCTGTTGGATATAGAGGTCTGCTATTTTCTCGTCAGATATAAGTGGGATGTTATTATTATCATCTTACTTGATTTATAGTAAATTAAGCTATAGTTGAAAGTAGTTGACTTTGATTTAAGATTTTGGATTTGTTGTAGTGTTGTTCCTGTTGGATTATATTTGAATATGCACTCGTGGTAGTGGTGTTTAAACCCGTTTTCACGGTTATGCAGGCTATCACATCTTCAGGAATAAAGAAAGGTGATGTGTTTCTGGCTGATGTTAACACCCAGCTGAAGAACAAGAATGTCACTACTGATATCAAAGTGGACACAAGCTCCAATGTAAGCTTTATACATTATATGCATTTGCATTTAGTCTGATTATTTTTTTCATTCTATGCTCAACGTTCGAAAACCACTTGTTGAACTTTAGTAATTGTACTGATAATTTGTATGGCACTCAGCTCTTCACAACTATCACAGTTAATGAACCTGCTCCTGGGCTGAAAGCTATTTTGAGTTTTAAAGTTCCTGACCAGAGGTCTGGCAAGGTACACGACTTAACTTTTCCGGACAGGGAACTCCAATTTTTTAATTTTTTAATTTTTAATTTTTAATTTTTTATTCTTGTTGTAATGAGTTGAGAATTTGTGAGAACTAATTTTATGTGGATGCTATTTGCATGTTGAATGGAATTTGATAGATATTAGAATTTATCAGTATTGATTATCTTATTGTTTCGAAATTGTGTCACAGATTGAGCTCCAGTACTTGCATGATTATGCTGGAATAAGCACAAGTGTTGGGTTGACGGCAAACCCTATTGTTAACTTCTCTGGTGTAGTTGGAACTGATGTTCTCGCTCTGGGTACTGATCTCTCATTTGACTCCAAGACTGGGAACTTCACAAAATGCGATGCTGGTGTGAGCTTCTGCAATGCGGACCTGATTGCTTCATTGACTCTGTGAGTACTTTGTTTTGCATTTTTTTGGCATGTGTTGTTTATGGTATCCAGGCCTGCATATCGGATCAAGTGTTGATATATATTACCTTTTAGAAAATATTTCATTTCAAATACCACATGTTTTATCATGCCTACAATAAGTGTAACTTCTTAGGTGGTTAAGAAGTTGAGTATTTATTGCCTGGATTCATTTGGTAGTTTAATTTATCATCTCATTTGGAGCATTATTTTTAAAGAAATATATTTAATTCAAATAGTGCCTCGCGAAGGTATGTTTAAGATAATAAAATCTTAATGGCTAGGTTCTTGTTGATTCTTGTTTACTTCGTTCTAATTGTGGTAACTAATTAAATATTGTGGTTACATTAGGTTAAGTCCATATGTAAATGTTGTCAAATTTGGTTCTTGTTAACTGTTGTTCTTGCTGATTCAGTGAACGAATAACCTACCTCTGCATGCTTTTGTGATGCAGTCTCAAAGTTTGGTTCTTGTTGGCTATTGTTCTTGCAGATATGATGAACAAAATTATTTTAGTGACTAATATATGCATGTTTGTCTAGGAACAACAAGGGTGACTCCCTCATTGCATCCTACTACCACATTGTGAACCCTTTGATGAACACAGCTGTTGGTGCAGAAGTGTCTCATAGCTTCTCAACTAATGAGAATACTATCACTGTTGGAACCCAGCATTCGTTAGATCCATTGACCGTGTTGAAGGCACGGGTGAACAACACAGGCAAGGCAAGCGCTCTCATCCAGCACGAGTGGCGTCCAAGATCATTCTTCACGATCTCAGGTGAGGTAGACACCAAGGCCATTGAGAAAAGTGCTAAGGTGGGACTTGCTTTGGCTCTTAAGCCATAAGTGAGAGTTTTAGCTCATTGTGGTAGGTTTTTGGATCACAGTATTTGTCAATCTGTTCAGACTGATGTGGTAATGTTGTTTCTTTCATTCTCAGCAGTTTTGAATTGTAAAAATAAGAATTACAAGGAGGTCATGAACCCATGTCCTTAGTCCTTTTTTGGAGGATTCTTACAGTTTCAAATTTTCCTTTGTTTAACCAAGGTGAATACTTTTTGGTTTGAGAGGTTTCGACTTTGGAAATTTTTGTTCCAACTGTTTTTTATGGCAACTACTACTAGCAATTCTAATCCATTGTTGACTTTTCTGATTTGCATAGGCCTTGACTTTCTCTTCCATATTTGTTCAGTATCTTATATAACAGTGTGAAAGCTGTTTCGAAGCGGAGGATAATTTCTCTGATGTTGTGATGTGATGATGGGCATGTGCTGCATCCATTACTTGTGTTTTGATCATCAGATTGTTATGTTTTGTCAAGTTATTAGGTTTGAAGTATAAGTGGTTATTTTCATCCATCTAATTGATTTAATTTTGGTCAGGACCAGACCTATCCACAGCCAACTTACCTGCAACCAGAAGGTCCAAAACCACTGATCATTTTATGTCAAAACTATAGTACAGAAATCTTGATAAATAAGCCAGACTTATACGCAACAAATTCGTCAAAAGTACACCTAACAGGACTGAGTTTTGACATGGAAAGTTAAAACAGAAATTGGTTCTTAAACACACCAGTTGCAGACTAGACAAATCTGTATGAGGATCCAAACTTATTCAATGCACCTGTTTGATCTCTCTCCTAGTGAGCTGAGGAAGCCTGAATAAACCCATCACGGATCTGGGTGGCTATGTCTTGGACAGCACCAGGTCCATGAGGAATGAACACAGATGATGATTTGGAGGAAGCCCCAATTTCCTTCATGGTGTCAAAATACTGGGTGATGAGCACCATGTCCAAAATATCCTTTGCCGTTGTTCCCGGAACGTTTTCTGAGAATCCCAGCACACTGTCTCTCAGGCCATCCACAATTGCCTGGCGTTGCCGTGCTATACCCAGCCCTGAGAGATACTTGGACTCTGCCTCGCCCTCTGCTCGCTTGATCTGTACAATCTTCTCAGCTTCTGCCTTCTCGTTTGCTGCAACCCTCATCCTTGCAGCTGCCAGAATTCAAGAGAAGCTGATATGTTAACATGAAACTGCATACCGTGCCAACTTGGATATAGTTTATGGATATGTCTCACCGGCGTTGATTTCATTCATTGCCCGTTTCACACGATCATCTGGTTCTATATCAACGATCAGTGTCTGGACAATCTCATACCCATAAGCAGACATAGCCTATGATTCACAGCAAATATAGAGATTGGAAACTACTTGGGGTTGAAGAAAGTTTTATGATTGTTTTGTCAAGCAAAGCTTTTACCTTTTCAAGCTCTTCTTCAACAACTTTTGCAATATCATTCTTCTGCTCAAAAACATCATCCAAATCCAGCTTTGGAACGCTTGCCCTGATCACTGAAAATAATCACATGTATTGGAAATTCTAGACTTGTACAAATCATTAGTCTATGAATATATATACAAACAATCATCTTAAGCTTTTCCTTGTTATCATACCATCAAAAACATAGGCTTGAATTTGGGTTCTGGTGTTGGTAAGTTTGTAGAAAGCATCATTGGCCTTTTCGGCCAGGGCACGGTACTGGACTGATGCCACCACGTTGACAAATACGTTATCCTGCGCATAGACATGGCATATCCTACTTTCATTTTGAACCTAAACATCGAAGTTAACAAACAACTTAACACTTATGTTCAGACAAACTTACCTTAGTCTTGGTCTCGCAACGTACGTCCAATTGCTGCAACCTGAGAGAGAGCTTGCCACCAAGCTGACTTCCTAGAAACCAAGGTAGACAATGGCATCCTGGTTCCAATACCTCATCAAACTTGCCAAATCTCTCTCTGATGGCAACTGTAGATTGATCAACTTTGACACAGCATAATATATTGCCCATTTATATTTTATATGATGTGATTTCTTTGAATATATGTTTAGGGAAAAAAAGGGAAAAAAGAGTGTAGGAAACAAGAACTCAGACAACAAGCATATATAAATGAAGTTGCAGAAGAAGCTTTTAACAAAGATAAAACCAAGAATATTTCGGTGCAGGCACAAAAGTCAATGGAATGGTAAGAAATTTGTTAGTGTAATAGTCAAGTACGTTTCTATAATTTTGTTAGGAACTATCTACTTAACAAGAACAAGGAACATTCCTAGCAATTTTTCATGAATATTCTAGCGTTGAATCATATTAAATATTGAAATTAATAAGTTTTAATATCATTGATAGCTCCTATCAAGTTGAAAGAATACAAATGAAGAAAATTAGATTTTTTGGTTTTATAATTGACTATTCATAGATATCTACATAGTCGATATCGGAGCCATGTCAGCATGGAAAATGACATTTGGCTGCTTCCTAGCGGTGACCTTGTTCCCTGTTGTGTTCATCATCAATATTTACTGAGTCCGACTTGAGTCCTATATCCACCTCATATAGCTTAAAACTGGGAGGCAATATAATTTGCAAACCTTGCAATGCAGTTAAATAAATAAAACAAAGAAATATATCTTGCATATAATTAATTATGACACAAGTGAATTTTCATCTTGCCAAAAATTGCAAGTTGTCCGCATGCAATTTTGATCTAAATTAGTAGAACAGCTAATGCAGTACAGGGTACCTTGTTTTCTTAGATAATTTTATACAAACTTAAATGCATGATAAATATTATGAAACACTACAACAATAAGATGGTATTTGATAATTCCTCATTTTTCAAGATAATCTCTATGAGCTTCACGCAACATAAACATCATTATATCAAAGTAAACTTGCAATCAACTCCTCAAGCAGCTTCTTTGATCTCCAATATGACTTGAATGTCAGTAAACAATACATGGAAGTAATTACACACAATAAATTAGACAGCCTCTCAGGGTTTAAGAATAAACCGACGGCGAGGCACCACATAGCTACATCTGGCTTTCAGAGGTAATACAAGGATATGGTGAAACAACGAAAAATACATACCATTACAAAGATATCTGACAGAACCACTGATTTTTTTTTTTTTTTATCTTAAGATCATAAGCCAAATCAAGAAACTCAGATATTCTATGCTATTATTGTTTCCCTTTCGGTTTTGGTGAGGGATGAGGATAATTATACGGAGAGTCCTGTGGACCACGGGGATTGGATAGACTCCTCACTGGTTGTCCATTCCTTTGTATGAATCCTCCATGAGTTCTGATGGTTTGGTTTTGGTTGGACCTAGTATTATCTGCTTGCATGGTTTGGAAGTAATAGGAAGAGCTGGCCATATCCTTGAGGTTTGGCAAAGGCTTCAACGTTTCAACTACTTCACTCATTCGGGGTCTGGCTTTGGGGTCACGGCTAAGGCACTGAGCAGCCAGCTGAGCGGCTTTCTGAGAACCTTTGATTGAGAAGTGACCTTCAAGGCGAGGGTCTAATAACCGGAAGAACCTTCTCTTGTCTGTGAGATGTGGTCTTGCCCATTCCACAAGGTTGTGTTCCCCATTTGGTCGGTTTTTATCCATGGATCTTCGACCAGTCAGCATTTCAAGCAAAACTACTCCGAAGCTATATACATCACTCTTTGATGTCAAATGTCCTAAATCCATGAGATTCATTTTAGACTTGTTTAACAATAAATAATGATCAATGGTACATCCATGATCTCTAGACAGCTGTTACTAGTGACATCAGAGGATGACTATAATATTTATTGATTGTAGCTCATATATATATATATATATAGCAGAGAGAGAGTTTAGCATCACTTACCAGTCATCACATATTCAGGGGCAGCATACCCATAAGTCCCCATTACGCGAGTAGATACATGAGTTTTATCTCCCTCAGGGGCATCTTTGGCAAGACCAAAATCAGAGAGTTTGGCATTGTAATCCTAAAAGGGCAGATTATTTTAGAAAGGAAGGAATATATCAATTGGGGAAATTAGAGTTATAACATACATTTGTTACATACCGCATCTAATAGTATATTAGATGTTTTAAAATCACGATATATCACAGCTTTCTCAGCTTCTTCGTGGAGAAAGGCGAGACCCTTTGCAGCACCAAGTGCAATTTTCATTCTGATAGACCAAGGAAGAGGCAAAGACCCTTCTGCATATAATGTGGTTGTGACCAAAGAACATTAAACACCAATTATGCAAAGATGAAAATATCTAAAAGCTCAACATCATAACAATGACAACAGTCCTAAGCAAATGCAACGGTCAATCATCCATATGAGCAATAATTACCGCACAATGCACTATTCACTTTGTCCAAACATATGGAACTAATAACTGTAATGGATGACATACAAGAACTATGGAAAGATAAGAAGATTTGATAGGATAATTGTTGTGCAATGACCACTGTCAGCAAAGCTAGTTAAAAGAAGAATCATCAATTTCAAGAAAATAAAGAAATACACAACATGTGCTTTTTTGCTTCTATAAATACTGCTGAGGGATGAATCCACACAAGAAAGACAACACTACTAACAATTAATCACTGATCTATCAAATCAAAGCATCATCTTCTATTATTGTCTTGTGATTTTAAAGCAATCTGAATGCCTTAAGACAAATATTATTCCTGAGAATCAGTCTAGAAGCTTTCTGGATCATACATATAAGTCAAAGCCATACAAATAAATATCCTCAGGTAAAAGTTTGCTGCGCAATTTAAAATTGAGCCAATGACAAGAGTCAAGAGACATATCATGAGCCTGTCTTGCCATACTTTAAGAGGAACCATGGTGGTTTTTCTCATAATAAACCAAGTTTGAGGTAGTTCAGCATATTTCATTGGAAAATATTATAGACTGAATCGACAAGCACAATTTACAAGTATACTTCGTCATTTCCAAATTGGAAAAATACATTACATTTGATATATAAGGTATGTGAATAAATATGATAGTTATTTACGTCACATAATATAAACTAAATGGAAGATACATGGCATATGATATGTATTCTTTCCTTTGGTGGAGGCTTATGAAGCATTTAGCCAAGGCTACTGCCAGTAATTAGGGTAATATATACATAATGAATAGTATAACATGGTGTACATAGAAGGAAATTGCACAAACATCATTTTAATGTGGAAGCTACTTTTTGCAAGGTTTGTCATTGCCCCAGAACCTAACAAGTCCCTAGATTCCCTCTATAACCTAAGGAAAGAAAAGAGTGGTTTATTTAAGGAACTTGAGAATGACATAACACCTACAGGTGATTAGCTACATCTAATATTCAAAACATTCAAGTAACATAACGCTTCAATCAAACTTAAGACTATTAAATTGACAGTGACTTACTTCTGAAGAGGTGATTCTCCAAACTTCCTCGAGGCATGAACTCATATACCAGTAACCGTTGATCGTCTTCGATGCAATAACCAACCAATTTTACCAAATTGGAATGGATGAGGTTGCCGAGGAAATTTACTTCAGCCTGATGTATGGTGAGAAACATCAAAATTTCATTACACATGAAAGAAGAAAACCAATAAGTAGTCCCTCCCTCTATCTATATTTCAATTAAAATGAGGCAAACATCTTTAAGGTTCATACCAGCCACTCTTTGTGACCCTGAAGTCCGTCATGATTTAAGGTCTTGACTGCAACCGTGAGCCCAGTACCTGGTTTTACTGGAGCAGTTCCATTCTCTTCAACCCAACCTTTAAAAACACAACCAAATCCACCCTCACCGAGAAGACTCTCAGGTCTGAAGTTCCTTGTCGCTAACCTGAGATCATTGAATGTGAACTTCCGAAGCTGAGAAGAAATCTTCAACTCCTCACTAAATTTTGGTGTGGAAGTAGTACTTTCTGCATTACTAGTAGTCGTAGAGGACACAGGAACAACTGGGTGGTCTCTTTTTTTCTCATTTGTTGATTTACTATCTGTTGACACAAAGACAAAGACACCAAGTATTAGATACAATGAAACAAAAAACACATTACGATACATCCAAATCTAGTAGCCCTCTGGAGTACCTTCATAGTAATACATTCATCATCCATATAAACTATCTTAAACTTATAACAAATGCCTTACATCAAACGTCAACCAATTTTCAAAATAGACCAAAAAATTTGCCTTTCTTAGCTACAAATTAGTAGACAAACTGATTGCTATCAATTAATATCTCAAACAACTCAGCAATAGCAATGTTTTTAATAAAACAAAACCACCAACATGCATCGATAGCAAATCATCACAATATATTATATCAACATTTCGCTGAATAATTGTACAAGGAACCATTAAATGCACAATTTCCATAAAAGTCACCATTTCTTTCCCAAAAAAGAAGAAAACAAAAAACTTTAATATGCTTGGGCACTAAATGCTTGTTCAAGTACACAATTAATCTCATCCAAACCATGCAACTACATGTTCCAAACGTCCGAACAAATTATACAAAACAAAAACAAAACACTTACAGTTTTAAAAAACAACAACTTCTCACCAAAAAAATTACAAGACAAAATCAAGTTCTTTGCTTTACAAACCTTCCACAACCCAAAACCTCTCCAACAACAAACATCAGTGATTCTACATTAATATCATCCTAAAAACCCTCAAACAACATATCAAATCTCCCTAGCTGACCCCCCAACAAGCAAAACACACAAAGAAGACATCTTTAAACACAAACTATACTCTTTTTACAAGCAAACACATATAATCCATCATAATCAATGAGAAAAAAAGAACAGAAAAAAACAAAACCAAGTTACCATAATTAGTACTTGTGCCAGTGCTCATAGAGCTATCAACTTTTGATCTAGAAGGCATGCAACTCTCCATGAACCTGAATTTAGCCCAACAACCAACCTCCTCCTCCTCTCCATCTCTACTCTTCTTCTTCACCTTCCTTGATTTAGCACTACTTTTATTGTTGTTGTTGTTGTTGATGTTCACTTGCCAATTCTTCAACTTTATGACAGACTCATCGGCAGCAACCAAACCCATCTCAAAAACCACCTAAACTGAGCTGATCAAATCGTCATAACTCAGCTTGAAACTCGAAAAAAAGGACAAAACTTTAGACAAAACAGAGACACCCCAGTAGGAAAAACATCAAAACAATGGATATGAAGTGAAAATCAATGACACCCAGGTCGCCAAATTTAGTCAAAAGTTTGAGAGAGAGAGGTGAGAGGAGAGAGGCAGGCTGCTTGAGAAAGAGGGAAAGTGTTAGGACGGGCAACTTGGGCAGGTTGAAACAGGGAGTAGGGGCAGCTCGGGCAAGTGAGAGAGAGAGAGAGAGATTTTGTTTGTTGGTCTTAACAGTAACTTTGGCATATTCCAGACAAGAAAATCAACACATGATCTAATTTTGCAATTATTTTAGTGGACACGTTGTATAAACATCGCATTACTCTCACTTTAATCTTCACCACATTGTGGAAGTTTTATCGTTTTAATGGATGATAAACTAATAAATTGAAAATTTTGTGAATTTTAATGTAAGTTTATGTCGATTGATGATCTGAAATGACAAAAATACATTGAATGGTATCAAAAGTAAACACTATATACATAGTTTGAAGATGTATTCCTATAACAATTACTAAATATCTATTTTTAAGATAAGGTGTGACATCAGGAGAAATTAATGCTCTAATAAAAGAAAAGAACTTCTGCCACATGATGTATTTATGTGTTGGGATTCTAAATCACCATCATATTATCATGAGTCATGGCTCACAAAAATGATATTAAGTCTTTTTAAAGTAATAAATATATACCGTCATTTTTTTGCCAAGTACATAAAATTTTGTATTAAAATGTGTTAAGTGACTAACAAAAATGGTATTATGTCATTTACTCATTTTAGAGTGATGAATAGATGTCACAATTTTCTTTAAGTATATAAAAATTTGTATTAAAGTGTACAATTTTATTATTATTTTTTTATAGGTTAATTTAATAAAAGTTTGTGAGGATTGGCGTAGAGATAATGACGAGATGAAAAAAATTCAATTTTGAGGTCTTTTTTGGCAAGTGGATGGATAACAAGAGATGGACACTTATGTGCCTTTTTTTGTTTGTATTAGTGTTTGTGGGTTTTTAATTATGGTAACACCTGTAAAGTGCACAGTTGATTCTCAGCCAATGAGATTTCGACAACTCAGATTTTCAGGGTTTACCTAATCAAGAACAAAGAAAATGTTTCCAAATTGACTACTACAAAAATTTCTCATGATAGTGGAATTAATTGCAGCAAATTGAAACTTTGGCAGCATTTTTATTTTATTTTTTATCTAAAGTGGGCACTAGCAGTTATTGAAAAAAACCTCTAATTTTGGTCATTAGTCATCATTTTCGGTTGTCTTTTTGTTCACAATTTCACACAGTGAAAGCTAATTCTAACCGCTTGATTAGGATACATTTAACAACATTAAATGATTGGGAATTAATTATGTTGATCATCGGAATATCTTCTATATTTCTTTTAATTTGTTCCTAAAAGAGATAATAAACTAAGTTTAGTCACAATTATCTTTAAAATTAAAATAGGCTTATCTTTGGTCTTATGAAGCATGAGTTGAGCAGATAATTTTAAACAAAATACAATAATAATTAACATAAACTAAACTCATCCTTATCTTAATTTAAATTCAATGTAAGAAGAGTAGACTTAATAATTACTATCAATGGTCAAAGGTCTAGAGCTATGAAATTAAATTCCAAAATTAAACATATGTCATGATTAATCAAGATTAAACATTAAATTCCAAGATTAAACATATGTCATGACCGATCAAAATTAAATTTCAAAATTAAACATATGTCATGACTAACCAAGATTGAACATATATCGGACTGATACTTTAAACATTTGTAAGATTAAATATGGTCCAAAAATCTCCTCCAAATAGCTAGTTTAGTGAAATTTGAAAGTGTATTAACTATTGGAGCTATGAGTGAATATGCATAACATAATTTTTCTTTCATAATGGTAATAATATAAAAATTATGCATAACATAATTTTCTTTCATAATGATAATATAATGTGGAATATACAGAAAAACAAAAAAAAAAAAAAATAAACCATAAAGAAAAATAAAAAATATTATTAAGAAATAAAATAAATCAAAATACATACCCCATTTAATCCACTACTTAGATGATTAAAAAACGTAATTAAAAAATAATAAAAATCTAATACAAACCCTATTTGAATCAACTACTAAATAGTTTTCTTTTTCGAAAGCAACTGCTAAAGTTTAATTTACAAACTTTTATCTAAAAACAAACATGGCACTTTTGGGAAGACATTGCCATTTGAACGTCCATGAACATTAAAACAGAAAGACGAAGTTTCCTTGAACTTTTTCTCTCCTTTACTAGTTGGCTTCAAATTTATGTTCTTCATCATAATATTTTTGCATGGAGTTGATTTGCTACATGCAAGGTTCACTGCGATTTCTTTCTCTGATGTCCCCACTATGTTCTGGTAGGTTATATTGTTGACATGAACAGCTGATGTCTACAAACATTTTAGATAATAATCAGTGAGTAAATATTGTTTGATTGTGATCTTGTATCGATTTTGATTGGTGTAATAAGAACATGCAACATTTGTCACAACTTACTTGATTTTTGCAGTGGTCATGATCGCAATAGTATTGATCGATGATGATCGGGTACCTAGCACCATTAGAAAATATGTTCTCGAACATCATGTTTTTAGCATATCCTTTTCCTCCCTGATCATCAACAATATAACATATTTGGTTAATAATTTCAGATTATCAATCAAATTAAAACCAAGCATAAACTTAATTAGATTGAATTACTTGAATTAATTGATCGTCATATAATTACCTGCCATGTCTTGATTCTAACTCCATTTTGTGTTCCTGTAAATGTAACGTTGCGGACATGGACATATTCTACTGTATTCTTCTCTCCATGTTTACCTAGGCTTCCAACACTGACAAGGAAAAAAAAATTAATATTATCCATTTTTTATGTGTGCAAATTGTGTGAGATAATACTAAAAAATGGATGAATTTTGAAAATGTCATAAAAAATAAATACTAAAATGAATTTTTCTAGCATCCAAATTATAGTATATCAAACAATATGGATAATTAACGATGTGGTATAGTGCATAAAAACTCATTTCAAAATACTAAAATGAATTTTTTAGCATCCGAAATCTAATTTATCAAATAATATAGATAACTAACGATGTTGTATGGTGCTCAAAAACTCATTTAAAATTGTCGGTTTCCACTTCTTTTTTGTATGTATTAGAACTATATAATCCTGTTCACAACTTTCTTAGATGTTCAAAGAATCAAAATTGACCGAAAACATCTTTTTATAGTTTATAAACTAATATATTGGTATTTCTCTTCAGTCTTTAGAACACGTCAAAAATATCGAAAACCCCCTTCTATA
Source organism: Nephelium lappaceum (assembly GCA_021234005.1). Lineage (NCBI taxonomy): Eukaryota > Viridiplantae > Streptophyta > Magnoliopsida > Sapindales > Sapindaceae > Nephelium > Nephelium lappaceum. Next base: position 447,202 of record CM038011.1, read on the forward strand.
TAACTTTGAAAAGTTACCTTATGCCATGACCAGGACCGCAACCAACATTAAAAATTTTGAGATGGGAAGAACCATCGCCGATGGATACACAATCATCTCCGGTGCCGATGAAACTATGATCAATGAAGACATTAGAGCTGTGTTGGATGTGGATACCATCAGTGTTGGGGCTCTCAGAAGGAGCTCTAATGTTGAGTTGAGAAACATAAACTCCTGTGCATTCTTCAAAAGCAATATGCATTTGAGGGCTGTCCTTAAAAGTTAGTCCAACTACATGCACATTATTTGAATGTGATATAATCATCCCCTACACAAACAAACACATAAATGTTATATTCAATTTGCATGGAAATAAACTTTTGGTAGTTTATTTTTTTATTTTTTATTTTTTATTCTAAAATCTTGTAAAATGTATATATCTGTATCTGTATTTTGTTTTTATACATGTATAGTGTAGCTTTAGATTATAAAAACTCATACAAACATGGGAATTTTCATCTAAATATATGCTAGACTTTCTCTTTTAATATACAATATATTCTATATGCAACTGCTTTGCCAGATAGAAACTAAAATATATACTAATTAACTTCTCTTTTGATATATTATATTGGTCAAATGCTTTGCTAGATGCAAGCTAAAATATATACTAAACTTCTCTCTTTTGATATAGTATATTCAAATGCTTTGCTCGGATAGAAACTAAATAAAACTTATTGATAAAGCAATCCAATAATAATGCAAATGTATAACCTATTATTATAATCATGCCATTTAATATATGATTTTAATTTTTTTTTATATAATTATAAGTAATTGGAAATAATCTACTGAAACTAGTTGAACAATCTTCCCAGACATGAGAATAAATATATACTGTTGGGCTCAAATTTTTACTAATGATATAAAAGAGTGTATTAAACACTCGTATATGAATTTACGTCCTGCATTTTATTTATAAATATTAGAATGATAGAATCATATGTACTTACAGTTGGTTTTTTCCCACAAACCTGCAATAAAAGAAATTGTAAGAACTGATTAGTAATCACAGAACTAGTAGCTAAGCAATTATTCACTTCATAAAAACAACAACAATAATAGAATAATTAATTAAGAAAAACACTAACAATGTTTTGCTTGTGGCAGGCAGGGTTCCACCAGTTTCTTCCCTGACCATTGAAAGAACCAGATCCATGGATGTAGAGGCCATTGAAGTGTTTGAATTCAAGCCATGCATGGCATTTTTCTCCATCGCATTGATGCCATTCTTTTGGATCAGATGGTGCAACCATGTTTCCCTCAATCTACATATATATATAATATACACATACTTATATTATCACAAAATTATTACATTTAAGAGTAAAGTTCTTTATAATTACACCCATCTTATCGGCCAAAGGGCTTTCCTCTACTTTTAAAGACTCGAAAAACATCTTTAGAACATCAAAAGAGAAAAAAAAGAAAAATGCTTTTATATATATTATATATAAGATCTCAAAATAACTACTTTTTGGAGAATGAATTTCACGTTTTAAATTAAAAAATATATATACTTTTAAACTTGTAAAACTGTATTTGTGCACCATATATTATCAATAACTATATAAATAAACAATATATTATCAATAAATAAATGATAACCTGGAAGTTGATATTGGATGGATTGCAATGTTTGCCATAGAAGTGCATGGGTTGCAGTAAAAAGGATTTTCCTCTGGGAACTAGTATTGTGACCGAAGGTAATGGAGAATTGCACGCGATTGTAAAAGTAGCATTGAAGGCCTGTGAACAATCAAGAATGCAATCATATATATGAAAATTCTCTCGTGCAGACGTTTATTCTTATTCTTATTTTATTTTATTGTTTCAGTCTTTTAAAAACACGTGAGTAGCTTAGTGGTCATATCAAAGGCACTTGAGCAACAAGTCTTTATACTCATGTTATTCGGGGTTGCATGTTCAGCAATATTACATACCTGAGAATCATCGGTGAGTCCATTACCAGTTGCTCCATGATCAAGAACATTAAAAACATCATAAGCTCGAGCACCCAAAACAAAGAAGAAGAAGAAGAAGAAGAATTTGTCCATGGTTAAAACCTCAAAAGGAAAAAAAAAATAAATAAAAAGGTGAAATCGTGATAATGAAATTGATAAGTTAATGAAGATTTTATAGTACGAATATAGAAATATAGTTCTAATTAAAATAGTGTTTATCTTAAAAGGCTTGCTATGAATTGGATTCGATTATGTTGATGAAATATAATTCTAATTAATGTGTACTTCCCTTAGCTTTTTTCTTTTATTCTATGATTCCTACATTATATATAACTCTTAATAATTTATATTAGTTTTTTTTTTTTTTACCGTAACTGTACTTTATCTATATCTATAATTATTAACTGTTATATATAGTACGTAATTTTATCAAACTGCACACCGTACCCATTATTAAAAGTTTAAAATTGTAAAGTATTGATAAATAACCATTTTAATTAAGGGAGATTTGTAGAAAACCTTGAATTTTGACTATTTGTCACAAATAACCCTCTAATTAAGAATTTGAATTAAAACCCATTATCGTATATTAAAGCCAACTTGTGACTTTAAAATTTAGTTAAAAACCTTTTTAATTATGTGCCAAAAACGCCTTTAAGTTTTTCTTTTTTTTTTTTCCTTTTTTAATTTAAATTAAAATTAAGAGGGTTACTTTTAAAAAGAAACCAAAACGTAGGGGGATTTTTACAAATCTCCCTTTCAATTAAAGTACTTTTCTCTCAACACCCTATTTGGTGCCCAATCAAACAAACGGAATCAATTCATATGATAGAAATTCAGTACAAGTTTTAAAGAAAATGGGTGAGCTTTTAATTAAATTTGTGTGATTTTAAGTATGAAAATCCAAATAAATAATAACAAGATGTGAGATTTACCTTTTTCTTTTTTTTTTTTTAATAATAAGAAATAAAAACTCAATTCTTTCTATGGATTACTTACTGATTGATCCATTACCATTTCCCTCATTAAGATTCGTTATGAGTTACAAATTCGCAATCATATTAAGGATTACACAAAGCCTTAGAAAAATTTATTTTTTCTTTATTATATCAATAAATCAAGTTTTATCTGGGTAATTGGTGAGTTTTAACAATAAAATTTTGATAGGATTTTTTTTTTAAGAAGTTGACCTCAAACCAGTCAAAGGTTCAAACGATACCGTCTAGATCAAATATTTTGTCAAGAGATGTCGAGATCCAATATTGCTTTACTCGTATGGATCACAGACTACTTATATGGATCTAGATCAAACACTACTTGACTCATATGGATCAAATGTTCTGTTGATGTCAAACATTATATACCTACTTAATCTGAATATTTATTCTCATAAATAAGAGACAACTACTCTCATAATTAATATTAAAATTGTGGAAATTGAATCACCAATCTCTTAGAGGATGAGAAGGTTCACAACCAACCACCTAAGTTAAGAAATGGTTTGTAACTTTGAAAGGAATCGATGATAGTTTAAGTGAAATATGTGATATATATACTTTTTCATATAAGGAAAATCTTTTCTAATACTTAATGAGTGATTTGTATGAGGAGTCCACATAAGATCAATTTTAAACAAATTTTAGTAATCACCATTATCTATAACATGTCAAACAAGTTTTATCTTCCTCCTTTTCTTACTAGTACAGAATTTTGATAGATGGTGAGATTCGACTTTCGCTACAATAGAATTATGATAGAAATCATCATCATCATCATCATACCCTATTCTATTCACCGGAAAAGCAACTCCGGTCGATGTCATACATAACCTATTCCAACAAGAGCTTGGTGTTTTAAATAGGTTACTAATGTGCCATAGAAAGACAGAAATAGATACCGTCACAGTTGAAACTATACACAAACAAAACATGTGAAAGGCCACATGCTAAATTACACAATAATTATCAAACTCAACAATTCAAAGGGCTTTGTGTCCTTCATGTTTCGATCCAACTCAAAGTTCCGGCGATCAGATATTTACCCGGGGGGTCCATTGTCGATGGTGATAGATACTTAATTTGCTTCCTGATATGACGTAAACAAATAAATATGTTAGTTATAAGCAAACCAATACATCACAACAAAAGGAGCATAAGTAATAAAATTTAAAAATCCGAACCTTCCTATGTCAATTTCTGTGACATATATGAACCCAGCAACATTGCTGCATCAATATATTAATATAATCTAGTCAGAAATTTTGTAACAGTATGATAGAGAGCTAAATTAGGAAGTGCGTTTATTAAAAATCAAAGATGAGAAAAACTGACAAAAATCAAAGCATAAAACATTGAAAAGTAGAGGCACTAAAAAGTAGGTCCCAGGCGACCTTTTTGCAAATTTGTCATAGGACAAGTTGCAGTCACAGTCATTTGGACTTGTAAATTGAAAGATTTGTTTAAATTATCTCATAGTCAACCATGAAAATTAAAGACAGCAACTACCCCGATTTTTGTTTTTGTTCAGTCCTGATCAGATGGATTGCTAAGAATCTAGAGAGAGTTATCAAGGCAAAATTCAGTAATAATTACCTTGAGATAATTTGATCTGGTTCTTCGGCATATGAAAGAGCAAGCACTAGATGGATCAACTCCTGCATCTGGTCACTAGTCACAGGTACTAATCTTAGTGGGTTGGCAACAGGATCTGCACCAATTGGTTGAGCTGATCTTGTGCCTTGTGGTCCACCACCAATACGGTAGACATGCAGATCATTAAAATTCGCAACATAGGAATGTGGAGATAGATCATTTGAAAGACCGTAAAAGTATTCCTGCAAGGAAAATAATAACCATTAATATGATACAGTCACCAAAACAACCAGGAAGCTGCCACTTATTGCAGCTGAGAGAGTATTATATAATTCCATGTACTTCGGTCGAGAAATAATATTGTAATTTGAATGAAAAAGAAAAATCGAAATTTCAATTTTCCACATAAAAAGGATAGGCCAGTCGTAAATTACGTACAATAGAAAACTTTTATTCAAATTTCCATGAGAAAGAAGTCATCAATATATATGATAATACCCAAGGTTCAATTTTCTTCACCTAACACACCAATTAGTCCACCACCCCATTAGTATTGGTTCGAAAATTAAAAAAGCAATCTCCATTATTCAAACTAAAATAGTTACGAAAGAAACCAATAAATATAAGTAAAAGTCCGCAACTTCTGATGTCTTTAGTTTCTCATGTTACCCTTGTAATTTCGTTTTTCGGTTTAAAAGGTAAAGATGCTATGGGATTTTATATGGCTTATACACAATCAAAAATTAGTAGAAGGAAATGAAAAGGTTGTCGTTTACCCTTATCCTGTAACTTCTAGCCTTCTGCCGAACTTTTACACTTCTGGGTTCAACGCCACCTGACTTCTGAAGCTTCACAACATCTACATTTGGTCTGTTTTTTAGTGCATCCCTCAGCATGCTAAAAAGTTTTCCCTGCATGGAGTTCGAGAGGGGTGTCTGAGGACTCATCGAAGTAAAGATAAACAAATATCACATCCAATGGTTTGCGAGCTCCACTTAAAGGTTAAGCTTACAATTTACACGTAAGAAATAATCAATGCCTACTATTTGGAAGAGACTTGTAGTAAACTCATGCTTTGAATGGAACTATAGGAAGTGCCTGAAAATAAATAAAATAACAAAATAGAAGGCATCTTGATATACCTGACCCAGAACCAAAACAACATTGGCACTGAACGCATCAATGGCATGGAGAATCAACTGCAAAAAAAGAGATAAAACATTCCAAAATTAACCCTTAAGCAACAGATTCTGAATGGCATTGTATAAATTACTCAATTTTTCTTCAATATAGAAGCTTTTACAAGACATTTACCTCGTAGCCCGTATCTTTAATCCATCCCATGGTATTGATCACCATACCTGCAGCACGAAATTCTGCATTACCAGTAAATTGTTTCTCCAGCGTTTGAGCAAGCTCCTTCACAAGCACCCTGTACAAGTCTACATTGTTGCTGGAAGAAAATGAAATTGTTAATATGTCTCAATTTACAGAAACCGACAAAGTAGACACATAATGATCCTAAAACAGGTTAGATATGTTTAAATAATAATTAGTACCCAGGAGGCCAAAACATTTGATCTAAAGTTTTATATTTAGTAATGTTATGAATTGAGATCAATTAAATTGTTATTGAACTAATTTCTATTATTTGAGAGTTAGGTCCACTGGTTTAGAAATATAAACTCTAGCTTAAATAATTAAAAAGTCCAATTGTGGTTGAAGTAAGAAAAGTACTAAATGACTCCACATGGGCTGTTAATTGAGCCCAAGATCTTAAAAGTTAATTGGCTAAATGCACCCGACTTGCTTTCTAAGTCCACTCCAAATTTATTAGAAAAAGAAAAGGAAAAAGAAAAAGAAAAGAGATAAAAAAAAGGGGGGGCAAAATAAATTACTAGTTTCCAAGTGTCCATTCCACCAAAATATTTCAAGGTCAGTGCCCATTCCATTCGAGTTATTTAATTTCTGTATCTCTTGTTTGGTAACTTTCCTGTTGTTTAATTAATTTTCGGAAAGATTTGGGAAAATGAATTGGTGGAAGTTTTTAGGGATGGATTTGGTGAGTTAGAAAATAATATTATTTTGGTGGATGAAATATAAGTGTGGTTTCTATGTTTAAATTGAGTTTTAGGTAATAAGGAATTTATTTCATTTAATTTATGTAATTTTGAGATGTGAATTTTTTATGAAGAAATTAATAATTATAGTCGGTGAAATTCCCGGAAGTTAGGAAAGGATGAATTTATTATTTTGGGTTGTAATTAAATTGTGAATAAATATTCTCTAAGTATTGAGAATATTTGAAAATTGATTCGAAATGAGTTCTCAAGATGGATATTTTAAAAATACATCCAACAACCCTGTGATAGGTGAATTGTATTAGAGGACAATTTAAAAAAATTTTATGGGTTGGTTAATCGACAATATTGATACCTAGCAGTTGCATGCCCAAAGAAGTAAACAAGGGGCGTTTCACCAGGGATTCCTTCAACTGGATCAATAGGCATTTCAACTGGTGTAGCGGCAATGCATCCTGGAACTGTTATAGCTCCTTGGCCAATATCCAAGTCCACAAAAGTAGGTTTCCAACCTTGTTTAGCTGCCCAACTCAGAAGCATCCTTGACAATGTGCTCTTTCCAGAATCTGTAGGTCCTACAACGATCACCCTAGGACCCTGGATTGTCCAGAATTACAATATTGGCAAATAAATTAACTTGTGCGAAGTGAAAATAGAAAAAAAATGATTGTGCTAATATTGTACAGGCTTATACAACGCTTCATAATATTACACTGATGACAATTAATAAATACCTGAGACGTATCAAAGTCCTTTGCAACAGATGCTTTAGCACGATTTCTCTTCCTTTCTAGCATAGCATGCACATTTACATAACTGACCACGGGCGTCTGAAAAACAAAGATCAAAACACCACATTTGATCATTGGAATCACTTTGCTATCCTTCGATTTAGAAGATTTAACAGCATGTGCTAGAGACAACATGTGAAGGCGACAAACAAGTACCTCATCTGCAGTATATTCAGTTTCAGTTGTGCCATCTAGTTCAATTGTGGCTCCAGACCAAGTAAAAACCTAATGAATGAGAATTAGTTATATGATTCCTTATATATATATGAATCATATTGATAAATAAATCAAAACATAGCAATCTAACAAACGAGAACAAAACAACTTACAGCAAATTTAAGACGAGGAGGGAAAGTGAACCATATCTCCGGAGGCAAATCAGCTCCAAAAACCTCAGCATTACCATTAAGAAGCCGCAGCCGTAGAGGTGTTTCATTAGCAACTTCAATTCTCAGCTCACTGTCTCTGTCCAATTTCACTTGCCTTATTGTCGATGAAGCTGAAGCTGAAGCCGAAGCCGAATCAGTCATTGCTTCCGGCAATTCACCGGAAGCCATGTCAACTCTGGTCATGTGATTATAAACAATGTCTTAGGATTTTGTCAAGAGGTAAAGCTGTTTGATTCAACCAATATACAAACACATTCACATGTGACAAAATAATAAAAATCTATCCAAGTCTCTTATTAAAAAAGGACTTCTAAACAACTTAAGATAAACATAGAAGCAAGTAACTTTCGAGTCAAGTAACCATAACTGCAACGATAACAGTAGTCACTTGAAGACGCATGACAATGAATTACAGGAATCAAAACCAGTATACCTATTCTCATCAGTATCAGGCTTTATAGACGGGAGCTTGTCGGGAGTCGTTAAAGCCGCCCACATACATAACACCAATCCTAGAAGCAACTTCAACAACCACCTGTATCCCAAAATGTACAAATTTGATTAATTTAAAAAAAAAAGAAACAGTAAGAAAAATTTATAAAAACAAACAAACACTAACATTCGTTGGAGGCCTTGCAAACTCCTCCTTGGTATTCTTCAACAGGACTTTATCTGCAACCAAATCAAATCCAATCAAACATGCTGATATTTATGTGCAGATATTATAGATGTTAGATTGTTGGGAGATTACATTGAATGGTCGAATAAGCAGCGTGTGAGAGAATCACAACTCCAACCACGCCAACCACAAACCCTACGCCCATCCTTTTCTTGCTTTTTTAACTGATTCTCCGATCTCTGAACCCTTACTCCTCCTTCGATCCAAACTCTAAATCCACATGTTGTCTAAACGGTTTGTTTTTTTTTTTTATCTTAAGACTGAATAATTTTGAATATTACTGAAAATAATATATATTATATATAACCTTAGTTATTGAAATGCACTTCTGACATGTAAATTGTGTAAAAGAAAAAGAGTTTGGGAATATTGATTGAATTAAGCCTAATGACAAAGATGACATATATGAAACAATTTATAAATGGTGATTCAAATACTTGGTAAGGTAGATATGCCTAGCAAAACTCAAATACAAGAGAAATTTAAAAGATATCATTTAAAATGTTAACTCTTCATAAAAGTGAATTGTAACTATATCTATATATATATGTGGAACCCTACTCCTAGTTGATAATCTTCTTTGTGAATAGAAGTAAAACATAAGTGAAGGATTTTGATAGAATAACGGTAAGAATAACCACTGAAGTAAAGTATATATACAAATCTCTATTCTTGTGGGGATGCCTAACAAGTAAGGAAAAGAATGAAAATGTTCAAATATTAATAAATACTTTTAAAAAGGTTTATTATTCTTAAAGAATAAAAAGTTCTATATTGGTAATTAATTATACCTTTCTTTTTCTTTTTTTAACTTTGTTGTACATTATTTAGAAAAATAATTGTCACTTTTTCCATAATTTCAAATTTTGTAACTTTCACTATTTTGACCAAGCTGCTCTTCGTACTTTTCACAAGTGCCAAATAAATTCTTAACTTTTCAATGTGTTTCTTACCAATGTTTCTACTTTCTACTATTAATTGTAAGTCCTAACTTTATTTAAGAGCAAGGATTCTTTATTGGCTTTTTGTTTAAAGAGAAGTTTAAGTTTAAGTGATCCATGAGAGAGAAAAATGTAACAATCTTAATCATCAACTATATTTTTATAATGATGTATCATTATATTATTAAAAATCTTAGGAAAATTAAAAAATAATAATAATAAAATTAAAAAAAAAAAAAAAAAACCTAGCAAACTCTTCATTTTAAGTCATGCTAACTTTGTGTTCCAACAATTGTTTCTTAAGTCAAATATTTTATACACATTAATTTTATTTGTCATTAGGAAGTAAATACGGATAATTATTTCGATATTAAAGAATTGTTGATATTTAAGGATATTGACAATATCTTTATAAATTTACATACTTAATCCATTCACTAAGAGCAATACTTAAATATTGGTTATCAAATGTTAGTGCGATACAATTAATATTTTATTAGAGATCCTTACAAAGATTGAGTATATAAGTAAGATATCCTTTTTTTTTTTTTTTTTTTTTTTTTTAATATGATTGCAAACCGTTATCAACGCTTATATTGAGAGTATTCAAGTGATTACTAAAGGAACATAAAACATATATTAATATCTTATTTAAGATATTAATATATGTAAGTGCAATACAATTAATAACTTATTATACATACAAAATTGAAATATATATATATATATGAGATATCTCAATTTGTTTTTTCTATAGAAATACGATCACGAACCGTTATAAACACTGTCTGATTATAATATCTACAATCATGAACATAAAACAACTACTCCCAAAACTAATATGGGATTTATGGAAATTATATCATCAACCTCTTGAGGATGAGAAGATATACAACCAATTATCTAAGTTATGAAATGACATGTAACTTTAAAAGGGGTTGACCTCTTGAGGATGAGAAGATATACAAACAATTATCTAAGTTATGAAATGACATGTAACTTTAAAAGGGATTGATGATAGTTTAAGCAAAACATGTGATATACTTTTTTCTTTTAAGGAAAATCTTTTCTAATACTAAATGAGTGAGTTGTATATGAAGTCCACCTAAGATCAATTCCAAACAAATTTTAGTAAACACCATTATCTAAAACATGTCAAACAAGTTTTATCTTCCTCCTTTTCCTACTCATGCAAAATTTTGATAGATGGTGAGATTTAACTTTACTACAATAGAAGGTGAGATTTAACTTTACTACAATAGAATTTTGATAGAAATCATTATCATCACCATCACACTGTATTCTATTCACCGGAAAAGCAACTCCGGTCGATGTCATACATAACCTATTCCAACAAGAGCTCAGTGTTTTAAATAGGTTCCTAATGTGCCACAAAAGGACAAAAATATATATTGTCACAGTTGAAACTACACATAAATAAAAAATGCAAAAGGTCACATGCTAAACTAGAATAATTATCAAACTCAACCATTTGAAGGGCTTTGTGTCCTTCACGTTTCGATCCAGCTCAAGGTTCCGGCGATCAAATATTTACCCGGCAGGTCCCCTGCTGATGGTGATAAATATTTAATTTGCTTCCTGATATGAAATAAACAAGTAGACATGTTAGTTACAATCAAACCAAAACATCATAACAAAAGGAGTATTGAGTAATGAAAGTGAAAATCCGAACCTCCCTATGTCAATTTCTGTGACATATATGAACCCAGCAACATTGCTGCATCGATATATCAATATAATCTAGTCAGAAATATTGTAACAGTATAATAAAATTAGAAAGAGCTTTTATTATAAATCAATGAATATGAGAAAAAATGACAAAAATCAAAGCATAAAACATTAAAAAGTAGGGGCACTAAAAAAGTAGGTCCCACGCTACCTTTGTGCAAATTTGTCATAGGACAAGTTGCAGTCACAGTCATTTAGACTTGCAAATTGAAAGATTTATTTAAATTATCTCATAGTCAACCATGAAAATTAAAGACAGCAACGACCCTGAATTTTCTCTTTGTTAAGTCCTGATCAGATGGATTGCTAAGAATCTAGAGAGAGTTGTCAAAACACAATTTAATAATAATTACCTTGAGATAATTTGATCTGGTTCTTCGGCATATGAAAGAGCAAGCACTAGATGGATCAACTCCTGCATCTGGTCACTAGTCAGAGGCACCAATCTTAGTGGGTTGGCAACAGGATCTGCACCAATTGGTAGAGCTGATCTTGGGGCCTGTGGTCCACCTCCAATACGGTAGACATGCAGATCATTAAAATTTGCAACATAGGAATGTGGAGATAGATCATTTGAAAGACCGTAAAAGTATTCCTGCAAGGAAAATAATAACCATTAATATGATACAGTCACCAAAACACTCAGGAAGCTATCACTTAATGCAGCCAAGAGAGTTTTATATCTATGTCCATGATTTACAAATTGTAATTTCAATTTTCCACATAAAAAAGATGGGCCAGTTGTAAATTGCAATACAAAACTTATATCAAAATTTCCATGAGAAACTAGTCATCAATATATATATATATATATATGAAAATACCCGAAGGTTCAATTTTCTCACCTATCGCACCAGTTAGTCTACCAGCCCATTAGTATTGGTTCAAAAGTTAAGAGAGCAATCTCCATTATTCAAACTAAAATATTTACAAAAGAAACCAATATATATAGGTAAAAAGTCTGTAACTTCTGATGTCTTTAGTTTCTCATGTTACCCTTGTAATTTCGTTTTTTGGTTCAAAAGGTAAAGACGTTATGGGATTTCATATGGCTTAAATACAATCAAAGATTAGAAGAAGGAAATGAAAAGGTTGTCGTTTACCCTTATCCTATAACTTCTAGCCTTCTGCCGAACTTTTGTATTCCTGGATACAACACCACCTGACTTCTGAAGCTTCACAACATCTACATTTGGTCTGTTTTTCAGTACATCCCTCAGCATGCTAAAAAGCTTTTCCTGCATGGAGTTCGAAAGGGGTGTATGAGGACTCATCGAAGTAAGGATCAACAAATTTCACATCCAATGGTTTACGTGTCCACTTAAAGGTTAAGCTTACAATTTACACACGAGAATAATCAATGCCTACTATTTGGAAGAGAATTGTAGTAAACTCATGCTTTAAATGCAACTATAGGAAGTGCCTGAAAATAAATAAAATACCAAAACAGAAGGCATCTTGATATACCTGACCCAGAACCAAAACAACATTGGCACTGAACGTATCAATGGCATGGAGAATCAACTGCAAAAAGAGATAAAACATTCCAAAACCCTTAAGCAACAGATTCTGAATGCCACATGAGCACTGGCTTTGTACATTTACTCAATCTTTCTTCACTACAGAAGCTTTTACAAGACATTTACCTCATAGCCTATACCTTCAATCCATCCCATGGTATTGATCACCATACCTGCAGCACGAGATTCTGCATTACCAGTAAATTGTTTCTCTAGCGTTTGAGCAAGCTCCTTCACAAGTACCCTGTACAATTCTACATTGTTGCTGCAAGAAAATGAAATTATTAATATCTCTTACTTTACAAAAACCAACAAAGTGGAATAGACTTCTTCATGCATAAGATAGAAAAAGGAAAGGACAATTCAATATTGTTACCTAGGAGTTGCATGCCCAAAGAAGTAAACAAGGGGCATTTCAAGAGGGAATCCTTCAACTGGATCAACAGGCAATTCAATTGGTGTAGCGGCAATGCATCCTGGAGCTGTTATTAGCTCCTTGGCCAATATCCAAGTCCACAAAAGTAGGTTTCCAACCTTGTTTAGCTGCCCAACTCAGAAGCATCCTTGACAATGTGCTCTTTCCAGAATCTGTAGGTCCTACAACAATTACCCTAGGACCCTGGATGGTCCAGAATTACAATGGTGACAAATAAATTAACATGTGTGAAGTGAAACAAAAAATGCTTGTGCTAATATTCTACAAGCTTATACAATCCTTCATATTACACTGACGACATTAATAAATACCTGAGAAGTATCAGAGTCCTTTGCAACCGATGCTTTGGCACGATTTCTCCGCCCTTCTAGTATAGTATGCACATTTACATAACTGACCATGGGCGTCTGAAAAAAACAGATCAAAACACCACATTTGATCATTTGAATCACTTTTGTATCCTTCAATTTAGAAGATTTAAAAGCATGTGCTAGAGACTATGTGAAGGCGAACAAACAAGTACCTCATCTGCAGTATAATCAGTTTCAGTTGTGCCATCTAGTTCAATAGTGGCTCCATACCAAGTAAAAACCTAATGAATGACAATTAGTTATGTGATTCCTTAAATATATGAATCACATTGATAAATAAATCAAAATACAACAATCTAACAAACAAAAACAAAACAACTTACAGCAAATTTAAGACGTGGAGGGAAAGTGAGCCATATCTCCGGAGGCAATTCAGTTCCAAAAATCTCAGCATTACCATTAAGAAGCCGAAGCCGTAGAGGTGTTTCATTAGCAACTTCAATTCTCAGCTCACTCTCTCTGTCCAATTTCACTTGCCTTATTGTTGAAGCCGAAGCTGAAGCCGAACCAGTCATTGCGACTGGCAACCCACCGTAAGCCATGTCAACTCTGGTCTTGTGATTATAAACAATGTCTTAGGATTTTGTCAAGAGATAAACCTGTTTGACTCAACCAATATACAAACACATTCAGATGCGACAAACTTTATTCTAGTTCAGAAACTAACATAAAAATACATCAGTCTAGCTTTGTCAGATAGAAAAAACTGTATTTTGAGTAGCATAACAATACACAAGCATGGTGTAACTGAGTAATACAACGAATATCACTCTCCAGATATCCCAAATCTTTCATTATCATCCATAAAATTACCATGCTTTTGACAACAACAATGCAACCAACTTGCAAAACAAATTAAAAACCGCAGCAACAGATCAAATCAAAGCAAACTAGCTGCCAAATCAGAACTAGCAAGCACCCAAACAAACCATTACTTCAAATAACACATCCCATTACAAAGAATCAATTCAATCAACAACATACAGCACTTGACAACATACCCAAAAAAAAAAAATCAAAACTTTTTCACAATTAAAGTGAACCCACAACTGAAATTCGAACAAAGGGCCAACAACAGTCAGCAAACAGACATACCCAGATACCAAAAAGTGACACCAAGATCAAAACAGCAACAATTCTCACTGCATGAATAGAAAGCAACAATCTTTTTCCATTTGAAAGAAGCGAAAAACGAACCTCGTTAGTGGAGAAGGGAGATGGTTGTAGTTGGGTTGAGATGTAGACTTGGTGGTGGAGAGATTGAGAGGTTGGAGCGGGGAAATAGACAAGATTATGGCGGCTTGAGTACGCGGGAGGTTTGGGAGATGCTGCGATTCGGGAATTTCAATCATTTAATTGGCACGGTGGGGGGGTTGGTTGGGAATTTCAATAATTTAATTGGCAAGTTCGGGGGAGTGAGGGGGTGTTACGGTTATAGTTGGGAATTTCAATCAATTCCACAACGGTCGTTTCATTTTCATTTTAAATGGTTTTAGTTGGGAATTTCAATCAATTCAACGATATTTGTTTCATTTTTATTTTTAATTTTTTAATAAGAGTTATTATCATTTTTACTCTTGACGATTGATAAATCGTCATTTTTTTTTCATTGATGATTTTAAAATGGTTAAAAAACTCCCACTGAAATAGTATTAATTTAAATAAAAAGAATAAATAAAATGATGTTTATTAAATAAATAGAGAGAAAAATAATGATTCATTAATCATTAGAGAAAAAAATGATAATAACTTTTTCGATAATGATTAAGAAAAAGTTTTTTTTTTTTAATACCGACACTTTACAGGTTAGAGGACTGTTGAAATTTACTGAGATGAATTATTGATAACACAGTCTAGATGACTACTTGAATCTGCTAAGATGGATTATTGATAGGACAGTTTAAATAATTACTCCCACAATCAAAAGTCAGACAACTCTTACTAAGAGGAAACTTATAATCCACATCTTGTGTTTTAAAAGATAAGAGTGAGATTTAAATTTTTGATCTTGTGTTTTAAAATATTAAGAGGTGGTGTATAACGATTAAGAAAAGATGTTGTTATTATAGTGAAAAACCAATATATATATATATATATATACATATATATATTGTAGGTTACACTTGAAATAAAAAAGTGATAAACAGTTTGACAGATTTAAAATAAAAAAGAAAATTATATATAATGAGAACTTTTCGGTATTAAATAAAAGGGTTTATAAAATTTTTAAACTTCTGAATCAAGGGTGTTTAGATGGTTATATACATAAAGGTGGCAAAATGAATCTTTATGATATGTGACAAGATAGACGTGTATATAATCCCTACTAAAAGGGTTCATACACTCAAGTTAATTGCTTTGCTTCTACCCTTGAAATCTATTCCAAATATTGTACGATTTAAGTCGTATGAAGATCAAGTGCTAACTAAATGGTGAAGTATATTGATTGTAATCCTTGGAGATTGAAGGACGTTGAGATTTAAGGTGTAAGAAGGTAAAGAAGGAGGAGCAATTTGTATGAAGATCAATAAATCATAGGGTTTATGTTTGTGGTTTGTACTCCTCCAAATGAAAATGTACAACAAAAACAGCATAGAAACCATGGAGATGCGGGGTATCGATCCCCGTACCTCTCGCATGCTAAGCGAGCGCTCTACCATCTGAGCTACATCCCCTTCGCACGACCTCCCAACCTGCCATGTCATACATATCTCTAAATTATTCAGTTACCACTCAAAAAAAAACAAAGAGCAAAGCAGCTGGCGGAGACCTCCATCACTGCAACTCCTCTGCTGCAACAAGAAGAAACGAAAGAAGATGCAGCAGCAGCTGAGAAAACTCTTACTGCAACCTTGCAGTCCTCTTCGTGTACTCTCCTCCAAAACCCCACTTGCTTCTCTTCAAAGATGCTCTCTTTTCTCTTCTTCTTCAGACTCTCAAGTTCCACACAGTCATTTCATCGAACACTTGGACGACATCCCAACTGAACCCACCACCACCTCCACCATCTCCGTCGACCGTTCTGGCCTCTACAACCCTCCCCGTATGTACATTGTCTAGACACTTGTATATGTGAATTTACGTGCTTGAATGTGTATAAAGTTTTGATCTTTTTTGTTTTTCTGGATGTGCAGAGCACTCACACGACACTAATTTTGAGCCTGATCTGGTTAAGCATCTTAAAGGGATCATCAAGGTTTGAAAAGTTTGGTTTTTGATGGTTCTGGGGTGGTGTTGTGATTGGTTTTGGTAATGTAGATTAAGTGTTTGTGAAAAGTCCTATTTGGGTTTGTGCATGTGCAAGGAGGAAGTATTTTGGGACCCAATGTGGTTGTTAAAGATGAGAACATTGTGGAAACTGTTAATGGGTATGCGAATTTTGAAAGTGAAAGTGAGATTTTTGTATCATTGATTGTTGTCTTGTCTATTAGTAGCTTGGAAGCTAAAAGTATGGATGGAAGTGGTTGGCTGGTTGCAAAGTTGTAAGATAATGAGATGAAAAATTTATCATTTTATGTCAAGTTTGTATGCATTGCATTGCATTGTTGTAAAGGTTTGAGCATTCTGTTGTGATTAGGTGTTAGAGCAAATAGGGTTGTCTTTTTGAATACTTGTTAACTTGTTTCTTGTACTTGGAGCTGATGCATCAATGTCGTTGGTTTTAAAGTTCCGTGGTGGGCCGATTTCAGTTGCAGAGTATATGGAGGAAGTTTTGACGAACCCTAAAGCTGGATTTTATATTAATCGTGATGTTTTTGGAGCGGAAGGGGATTTTATTACCTCACCTGAAGTAAGTCAGATGTTTGGGGAGGTAAGTTGGTTTCTTATTATTTAAATTGTTCTTGTCTTTTTTAAAGTTACAAGCATATGTTGCTCTGTTTTCTATGATGGATCTTTGTTATCACAGAAGAATTGATTTTCTGGTCTTACTAATGTAAATTTAGATGGTTGTTGTTTGGGCCATGTGTCTGTGGGAGCAAATGGGACAGCCAAACAAAGTGAACCTGGTTGAGCTGGGTCCAGGGCGAGGAACTCTCATAGCTGATCTTCTTCGCGTATGATACAACAATTATTATCTATGTGCATACTCTTGTATTGTTTTTGAGTTCATTGAATTAGCAGATAGTATGGTAACACTTAAATTTTCTTATTAGTTTATTCAAGAGTAGTTTTTTCTTGCAGGGTGCATCAAAGTTCAAGAACTTTACTGAATCATTACACATTCACTTGGTAGAATGTAGTCCGGCATTACAGAAACTTCAGCACCGCAACTTGAAATGCACGGAAGCGGATAATATTGGTGAAAATCTTGAAAAAAGGACTATTAGCACATTGGCTGGCACACCTGTGTCATGGCACACTGCACTGGAGCAGGTTCCATCTGGATGTATGGAGTTATCTTTTAATCTTTTTTCCTCTTAAAAGCAAACAAATGGACACTATAGTGTTGAAATAAAATGATATTGATATGCAGAACTAGTAAAAAACTAAAAATGAACCTACATACAATAAAGGTCTTGATTTAGCTTCTGTTGAAAATTTATAATATCTTGCTTTTTTAGTTTTATAAATAGTTATGATGTTTACCCAAATAACTTGTGTCCGTTTACTTATGTTCCAGTACCCACAATCGTTATTGCCCATGAGTTTTACGATGCTCTACCAGTTCATCAGTTTCAGGTTTGTCCATTGGCTTTGTTGCAAATGTGTGAATGACTATTGTAGTTTTTCTTTTGTTGGATCTTAAATGGCTAAAAGTAATAGCTTAGGCTTTGCAGAATGTTGAAAAATATTGATTTTTTAATTTGATTTCTAGATTCTTGTTCTGCATAGCTCAATTTTGCCGTTCCTCTGCAGTTCTTTGACTATACATATGGTCTTGCTTTGTATCACAGTGTTATACTTCGACTACTTTCTTTCAATTCATGCAGTAATTCTGATTTGACAATTCTCTGCAGAGGGCTTCTCGTGGCTGGTGTGAGAAATTGGTGGATGTAGCTGAAGATTCATTGTAAGGATTTGGACTTTTGTCTAACAGCAATAGTGTCACTCAATATAGATCCTAAAGAATAAAATTGATACTTGCATATATCTGTCAGGTTTCGTTTTGTTCTATCTCCGCAGCCCACACCTGCATCTCTCTTTCTGATGAAACGCTGTAAGTGGGCTACTACTGAAGAAATAGCAAAGCTTGAGCAGATTGAGGTCTGCCCCAAAGCAATGGAGTTGACCAGTACAATTGCTAAGAGAATAAGCTCTGATGGAGGCGGGGCTCTTATAATTGATTATGGCTTGAATGGAGTAGTCTCAGATAGTCTACAGGTCAATTGCCCTACCATTGTTTATATTTACGCGCACATCTCAGAATCTAGATGTTTACCGTGCCATAAACTAGTTCTCTTTCTTATAACTGAACAACCATTTATAAATTGCAAATGTTACACAGTTTTGGTTTTAGTTAAATGTAGATAATTATGTAAACAAAGCCCTTTGTCTATTCTAATACTTTTGTAATTGATGTTTTCTATAGACTACATCACTGTTATGATGGAAACTTGTACTCAGACGAAAAATATCAAATTTCATACATTGCATACCAATAAATCTACTCTTTTTCTTGTTATTACATTATTGCAGGCAATTCGAAAACATAAGTTTGTCGACATACTTGATAATCCTGGATCTGCTGATCTTAGTGCATACGTAGATTTTGCTTCCATCAGGCACTCTGCTGTGGAAACTTCAGGTGCACATCCTTGTTTTGGTTGAAGTTCTCCTTTTTCATTTTCAATTTTCATTTGAATATACTTTAAGATGAGATTAATTTTCATAATATTCCGTTATATTTTCAGAAGACGTGTCTGTCCATGGCCCGATTACTCAGTCCCAGTTTCTTGGTTCTCTTGGAATCAACTTCCGAGTTGAAGCACTACTACAAAACTGCACCGAAGAACAAGCTGAGTCTCTGAGGACAGGATACTGGCGTCTGGTGGGTGACGGCGAAGCTCCATTCTGGGAGGGACCTGATGAGCAGACCCCAATTGGGATGGGTACACGGTATCTGGCAATGGCTATTGTGAACAAAAAGCAAGGTGTTCCTGTTCCATTTCAATAAAATTTGAAGTACTGCAGCATTTTGCAAATTCCTGTCACTTCAGACACATGTACGTTAGTAATTTTGTACAACCATCGAATAAATATGTCAAGTTTGTGTTACTTATGAGAAACTTTTCTAATTCCCAATTAATATTTCTTTTCATAGTTTGATATCTCACACTTATTCTACTATTATTTCATTTCTGGTATTTGCTATGTCATGAAATCAGAAATTCATCAAAGGGCTTGAGAGTGAGAAAATGAGAGTGTTGTTGACATCTCTACAAGCCCTTTTCAAGTGATTAGGAGCTTTTTAGGTCGATTGCTCTAATATAGTATTACTTTGTTTTCTCATTATGTTAAACTTATATAGGACATATTTTTGACTGATTTTAAGCAACTTTAGGACTTCTTGACATATTTATCAAAGTTGATGACATTTTATTATTATTCTCACAATACCAGTGTTAAAAATATCATCCAAATATTTTCAAGATATCGTCTGTAAACTTGGATATAGAATATATTCATATTAACTTCTTTAACATGAATTGCAAAGAGTAAGAAGTTGAAATTAATCCTTGGCCTCACAGTTGGAGATTTTATGTGATTTTTTTGACAAATTGAGAAGTGGGTTCCATACATGACATATGTGCTGAGATCATGTCCTCTGCTTGTCGTTTTTGATCAATTACAGTGATTTGGCTCTTTATGTGACTTGTGCTGCCTCTTCACACTTAACAGCAACCTCTCCATCTCATGGCATGGGGACTCCTTTCAATTTTCATCTTTAGAACTTTTGTTGTTATCAGCTTTCTCTGTCTTGACTTTGTTCTGAGGTTTAAGAAAAGAACAAAAACATCAATATGATATTCAACATCAATTCTAGAATACATGTTGTTATATGATTATATCTCGTCTGCAAAATATAAATGTTACACCTATGATAATAAAGTTAGTTTACACAAGATTTGTGAATCATGAAACTACAATAACTTGAATTCTTTAGTTTCAGCTTCGATAATGTTAGATACATGATTTATAATGCATTTTGAAATCATTTGAGTCAGAATGTACATGTACTGAATCCAAAAATCAAAAGAGGACAATGAATACTTTCTCATTTTTGAATTAGAAGGTTAATTTTTACTCTATTTATGGGTACCGATGAGTGTGAGCCAAGACTTGAGTTTTTCTAAATTCATGCAAATGGACTTGATTCTTGCTTGTTCATAGTACTTAAAAGAGCAAAATGATATTGAAAATAAAATCTTATGGCTGTTTGTTATGGAAA
The DNA here is from genome assembly GCA_021234005.1 of Nephelium lappaceum. Classification (NCBI taxonomy): domain Eukaryota; kingdom Viridiplantae; phylum Streptophyta; class Magnoliopsida; order Sapindales; family Sapindaceae; genus Nephelium; species Nephelium lappaceum. The sequence goes on from CM038011.1 coordinate 468,143, forward strand.
ATGAGCAAAAGAAAGAGACCAAAACCATGTGATACAGAAGACGTCAATGTCAAAATTCAAGACAAGTTGGGTTGAAATTGTGGGATTCTTTTATGGTGTAACCATCATTTGCTTTCGTAAGTCATGACTTCAGCAATCCTAAAGATTGGAATATTGAAAACAAAAATCAATTTGATTCGTGTAGAATTTTTTTTTTTTTTTTTTTTAAATATTTCAATATTTTTAATAAGACAAAAAATTGTAGAAGTTGATTTGTAAGATTGGAAAAGATTGGAATTACAGAAAGTCAGAAACCATGCGACTGATACTTACTGATTTTGTTTGGATGTCAAAAGATAATTATTGTATATTCATACTCCGTAAGGTAATAAACAATTCACTTCAAAAGTCATTTTCTCTAATTAAATTTTGCATGCAATACCATGTTTTCATCATGGAAACAAAGTAAAACATCCTCACTAAAAGCAACATACTTATATAATATCTTTCACTAAAAATTTAAAAGGATTTAGCTATCTTATCCCAATCAGCAGTAATTTTACCCCCTCAATTGGAGTCCTTTGAATTGATTTCAATAATCATCCTTATAACTAATTCAATTGCTCTCATTGAGAGATAAGATTAATGGTTATATAAGGTAATCAAACCCAATTTAAAATATTAAGGTGAAACAAGTATCGTACATCTCTTGTATCCACTGTACCAAAGCTACTCTCCTTCCACCTAACTAGAACTACAAGTCATGCACCAAAATTCCATAGCACAAACTTACAATGAATTATCTAATTATATTAAGATTGTACTAATAGTGTGCTTTTAATATCAATTATGAGTATAGATTATTGAATAAAAATAAAATTTCATATGTTACATAAGTTATATAATTCTCTCTTTATTTCGTTTATTGATATAGATAATTGACCTTAATGTGTGTTTTGAAGATGTGTGTTAACTTAATATCTCATTAAGCTAACCTAATATTCAATACCAATACCAATGCCATGCTCTTCTCTTTACTCTTAAACAAAAGTACTTTCATTGAAAGCACATGCAATCACGCACACATGGAGGCTATTTTAATTGTCTTTTGAAGTCAAACTGTGCATTATTTGAGAGCACTAAGTCAATACTTACCCTGTTATCCATGGCTATAAAACCAACCTCAAATCTCTTTCAAAACATGCACCATGGAGGAAAATAAGCAGGACAACACTGTCTCATCAACTGATCATGACCCCAAAATCATCAAATATAGAGGAATCAAAGCCATGCCCTTCATCATTGGTAAGCCATAGAAAGAGAGTTTCATGTTATTACACTCACATTCATTCCTTTTCATATATATTTTGTTGTACTTCATTACATTAATGAAGTAATTAAACATGATTGGCAGGAAATGAAACCTTTGAAAAGCTGGGGTCAATTGGCACTTCATCAAACCTATTGGTGTACCTCACCACTGTCTTCAACATGAAGAGTGTGGCAGCTGCAACTCTCGTTAATGTGTACACTGGTAGCACGAACATGGCTCCTTTGCTTGGAGCTTTCCTCTGTGACACTTACTTGGGTCGATACAAGACTTTGGCCTTTGCTTCCATCTCTTCTCTCTTGGTACTTAATTCCCACCTACTCTGTTCAAAACTTTTTGAGTCTGTCATGTTTTTAGTTAACTTCCTGCACAAGTAACACTTTGTAATTGATATTGATATGTTCATCCATTCTCCAGGGAATGGTAGTGATCATGCTAACAGCAGCAATCTCTAACTTGCACCCCCCACATTGTGCAACAAAAGATGTTAACACTTGTATTGGTCCAACAGCTTGGCAGTTAACATTCCTGCTAAGTGGATTCGGGCTCCTAGTCATTGGAGCTGGGGGCATCCGTCCATGTAATCTAGCATTTGGAGCTGACCAATTTAATCCAGCTACTGAATCGGGGCAGAAGGGTATCAATAGTTTCTTCAATTGGTACTTCTTCACCTTGGCATTTGCAGTGCTGATATCAGGAACACTTGTTGTCTATGTGCAGTCCAATGTGAATTGGGCAATTGGGTTGGCAATTCCTACATGTTTGATGTTCATTGCATGTGTATTTTTCTTCCTGGGGACCAGAATCTATGTTAGAGTGAAACCAGAAGGAAGTCCCTTGACAAGTGTTGCACAAGTAGTTGTAGCAGCTACAAGGAAGCATCATGTTAAGCAACCTGAGAACCCGGATATCTGCCTCTTCAATTTTGTGCCACCTAATTCCATCAACTCCAAGCTTCCTTACACAGATCAATTCAGGTGAGAGTTTCAATCTCTCAACGTATTATCATTAGAAAGCTTATATACTATTGTAAAGCTCTTTTATATTTAAGCTTTTGGGGCCATTAGTCACCAGCATGGTATCAGACTTGATTTGTCCCAAAAATCCTGGTTTCGAATCCCCACGAGGTAAATTTCTTCTTATTTGTTATATGAATTTATTGTGTATTTGTATTTGAGTTGAAGCCACATGGTAAACATATTAATTTTGCACAACATGGGATGTATTAGAAAATTTATATATTATTATTGTTTAACTCTTTTTTATCGGCTTAAACTTTTGAGTGTGTTGGTTAATAATAATAATATATCTATTATGGTTAGTTTAGTATGAAATCAAGTCTAATGTAGGTGATCATGGTTTCAGGTTTCTTGACAAGTCTGCTGTTATAACAAGTAAAGATCAAATCAATTCTGATGGCTCTGCAGCCAATCGGTGGAAACTATGCAGTATGCAACAAGTAGAAGAAGTGAAATGCATAATGAGAGTGATTCCCATTTGGGCATCAGCCATTCTCTACTACATTGCAATAGTCCAACAAAACACCTACATAGTATTTCAAGCCCTTCAATCGGATAGACGCCTAGGTGATCATTTCCAGGTCCCTGCTGCATCCTACATAGTCTTTATCATGCTAAGCCTTACCATTTGGATTCCTATCTATGATCGAATCATGGTTCCGTTCCTTCAAAGATTTACCTGGCAAAGAAGGGGGTATCACAGTCCTTCAAAGAATGGGAATTGGCATTGTTCTTTCAGTCCTCACCATGCTTGTATCAGCCTTGGTAGAACAACATCGGAAGGACATTAGCTCTAACAAGGCCAACACTAGGCCTTGCGCCTCAAGGAGGCGCTATATCATCCATGTCAGCCTTTTGGCTAGTCCCTCAGCTAGTACTTGCTGGATTATCCGAGGCATTTAATTCTATAGGCCAAGTTGAATTCTACTACAAGCAGTTCCCTGAAAACATGAGAAGCATTGCAGGTGCTTTCTCCAACTGTGGCATGGCAGGTTCGAGCTATCTAAGTGGTTTTCTTGTCACCATAGTCCACCATATCACTTCCAAATCCAAAAATGGAGATTGGTTGGCTGAGGACCTCAACAAAGGGAAGTTGCATCACTTCTATTATATGATTGCTGCCTTGGGAGCTCTCAACTTTGTTTATTTTCTATTATGTGCTAGGTGGTATAGATATAAAGGCACTGGTGGATGCTCCCTTGAATTGAGCACAGGAACAATGGAATCTGATAAGCATTTTGTTTGAATTCATAGGAAGACATGAATGAGATTAGAGTCCTACAAACTTGATCGCGATACTTGTTGCTCATGTCAGCAATAATTATGTTAATAAAGAGAAATTTCTAATTGCAATGTGCACACATCATGATAATATCTTCAACACAACAATATACTAGTTTTAGTCAGGAATAGAAGCAACATTCAAATTGAATTAAACTTCCAAAGCACTATAAAGGTCTTCCAGTTTCTCACTCTCTATAATTGAACTAATGATGTTATACAATAGCACGAACAATGCATCATAGTCTCACAAGTGATGATATAGTGTGCGGCTGGTGTGCATGCAGAATAAATCACTTAACTACTACTTTATTAATCGTTATAACATGCAATATGTGCTTCAAGATGACACTTGTTCTTGAATTTTTACTTAAAAATTTTTCATAGAAGTGATCCTTACAAGGCAGTTTCAACTTTAGAACTTTCTTCTTTCGATCAAATCTGCATGGTTTTCTTCTTCAAATGTTAGGTACTACTTGTTTGAGAGAAGAATTTACATACTATTTCAATGCCTCATTTTATTTCTTACTTATTTGATATTAAATTATTCATTTTATCCTCTTGTTATCACATTTCATATCACTAACGAATGATGTCCAAAATTTGTAAATTGAGACGTCTTCTTGAGCTAATATTTTTTGATAGATCTGAATTGCCATACTCAATAATGAGTTTGAACATTCATCGTTAAAATATACCACAAGCTTGAAAGTTTCTAACTACCGCAAACTTAATAAGACAGAATTGATGTCCTCCTCTTACAATCGCTATTTGACACTTCTAATATTCATCCATAACCACATATGCACCAGCACCATGCACTAGGTAGCTCGTTAAACCAACCAATTACTTCCACTCCTAAAATTCTTCACAGTTGTTATCAAAACATTGGACCAGCGGCCAAAGTGCGGTCACTGACAAGCAATTATTGTTCTAGGAAAGGACAGATGGTGATCAATTCATTCTAAGCTTCTCTTCTTACAAGATCATTGATTCTCCAATATATAGATGTGGCCTCAGCATTTGTCTCTTGGTAATTTGAGTGTCAAAAAAGCTTAAGTTATATGATACAAAAGTAGTTGGAGGAAGATAGTGTTGAACTTTCAAGCATGGAGAGCAATAAAAAAAATGTTACTACTACAAATGAGGAAGCTGTCATCAACTACAATGGAGTTAAAGCCATGCCCTTTATCATTGGTGAGCCCTAGACATTGTTAAATGAGTAGTCTTGCCCAGCCTTACACATTCCCAATTTTTGGTTCATTTTTTATTTTTATTACTTAAATTTTTTTATTATGTTTGGATCCAAAAATCTTAACTCAATATTGAATGACAATCCAGATTTTAGATTTTAGTAAAATTTTGGATGTGAAATCTTAACTGTTAAATGCATTTAACAATTGAGTTTAATATCTAGCCTTCGTTAAAATTACATCATTCTAACTTAAAAATCTCATAATTAGATGCTAAACGAAATTTTTCATATCAAACTATGATGGACGAGAAAAGAATACATTTATCAACCATGTTCTTCTTCCTATTCATCTCTTCTGATCTAGATATACAATCAATGGAAAATGAAACAATGTGCAGGAAATGAGACGTTTGAGAAAATAGGGACTATTGGGACATCATCAAACCTCATGGTTTACTTAACAACTGTGTTCAACATGAAGAGCATCACAGCTGCAACTCTTATCAACTTCTTTAATGGTACCACCAACATAGCTCCTCTAGTTGGTGCCTTTCTTTCTGATTCCTACTTCGGACGTTACAAGACCTTGGCATTTGCCTCCATGTCCTCCCTTCTGGTACATCAACCTATTTTTCTAGTCAAATTTTACGATTTAAATAACTTTTATATTCAGTCACTTGTGATTTAGTCTAATTACTGATGAAATACGCACGAATCTTTTTTTCATAAGGGCTTTCCATAAATTTTTTTTAACCTCAAAAGATTGTTCTATTATCTTACATTTTATAAAATTTGTGTCCGATTAATTCTTTGTTAAATCTTTTTAGGGAATGATGGCAATTACACTAACTGCTGCAATAACCAAATTGCACCCTCCAAAATGTCCAACAGAAGAAACAAGCAAGTGTGTTGAACCCACAGCTTGGCAAATGGCCTTTTTGCTAACTGGGTTTGGGTTCCTGATCATTGGAGCTGGAGGCATCAGGCCATGTAACTTGGCCTTTGGTGCTGATCAGTTCAATCCAGCCACTGAGTCAGGCCACAGAGGGATTGCCAGCTTCTTCAACTGGTACTACTTCACCTTCACATTTGCCATGACGTTTTCAGTGACTCTCATTGTCTATGTGCAGTCCAATGTCAGCTGGACCTTGGGGCTTGCCATCCCTACAGGCTTGATGTTCCTGTCTTGTGCACTTTTCTTCTTAGGCTCAAGCATTTATGTCAAAGTGAAGCCTCAGGGTAGCCCTTTGACTAGTTTGGCTCAAGTTGTGGTTGCAGCCACTAAGAAGAGACTGTTGAAACTGCCTGATCAGCATGAGCCTCAGTACCCCTCTTATCTTTCTCTTTTCAATTATATGCCAACCAATTCCATGAACTCCAAGCTTCCATACACAGATCAATTTAGGTGAGAGAAACCCTTTTGTTGATATGTTCTAAATTTCTATCAGGCTTCCTGTTGAACGTTTAAAACATCAGATACAATCAGATTCAATCAGATGTGTTATCCTGCATTCAAGTTAATTTAATGATATTATGGCACCTTCAGGTTCCTTGACAAGGCTGCGATCATAACTATGGATGACAAACTTCATTCTGATGGCTCAGCTGCTAATCCATGGAGACTCTGCAGCATCCAACAAGTGGAAGAAGTGAAATGTCTAGTGAGAATAGTTCCTATATGGGCATCAGCTATTATTTTCCATGTAGCATCAATCCAACAACAAACCTATGCAGTTTTCCAGGCTCTTCAATCCGATAGGAGGATAGGCAACAGCAATTTCCAAGTACCAGCAGCATCTTACATAGTCTTTTCCATGCTGAGTCTCACCCTGTGGATTCCTATCTATGATCGGTTCGTCGTTCCATCCATCCGGAAACTTACTGGCAAAGAAGGTGGAATATCACTCCTCCAGAGAATGGGAATAGGCCTTGTAATATCAGTCCTGACAATGCTTGTCTCAGGTTTGGTTGAAGAACATAGAAGGAATTTGGCTCTTACAAGGCCAACACTAGGCATTGCACCAAAAGGAGGAGCTATATCATCCATGTCAGGTTTTTGGTTGATTCCTCAGCTAACACTTGCAGGACTGTCTGAGGCATTCAATGCCATTGGACAGATTGAATTTTTCTACAACCAATTCCCTGAAAACATGAGAAGCATTGCTGGCTCAAGCTTCTTTTTTGGGCTAGCATTGTCAAGTTACCTGAGTGGTTTTCTTGTGTCCTTTCTGCATCACATCACTGCCCAATCGCAGACTGGCAGGGACTGGCTGCCTGAGGATCTTAACAGAGGGAGATTGGATTACTTCTATTACATGATTGCAGGTTTAGGAGTCCTCAATTTTGGGTACTTTTTGGTTTGTGCAAAATGGTATAGGTATAAAGGTGTTGCTGGTGGAGAAACTGTCTTTGAGTTGCATGCTGACATAAAAAAACCTGAAAAGCATTTTGTTTAATCAAGGCAAATGCAATTTAAGAGCCCAAGCCCACCAAATAATAGTCCGCCTTAGGTTTCACACATATGTTCTTCACTTCCATAGATTTGCTTTTGATTATAAGGGAAAATAATACGTCCATGAAGCTCAAAGTAAATAATATCTACCTGATCGGTTTAGGCCGTTAAATGTAATAGAAATATCGTTTTAGTGTATAAATGATCAATCTAGAAGTACTTTAAGGCATTTACGATACAAAGAATGTTGTATTTAATGTTCTCCGGTACAATAATAAGCACATATATGTTATAGCCTAGCTATATGAAATTCTGGTGTGAATGACACTTATAGATTGTTGCATTCAATGATAATTTCCTTGAGAACCATAATGATATGCTCTTCTCTGTAAAATCAAGATAAATTGTAAAAATCCCTGGTAGATCAATTGCATAGACCAATTGATTATGAAAATCTGAAGATGAAATAAAATAAGTATTTAACTTAACATTTTCTTTATTTAATGGAATAACTCTTTTATCCCTACCTAAAAAAAACAAAAACCCTCTTTTATCCCTTTTCTTATTCGTCTTTTAACTGTTAATAAGAGATAATATATATTTTACATCTGCATAATATCTCTACTCACTGATTCCAATAAAAATGCCCATGAAAATTAAAGATTTGAAAAAAAAAAAATTATCCGTCAACTAAATTGTTCTAGTATAGTATTTAACTTTTAATTTACTTACAATTTTATGCACAATTAGCAAAGCATACTCAAACACACCATCTCTTAGTGTAGTTGGTTGAGCACCTCTACTCATATGAGGTTAGGGGTTAGGGTTCAATCCCTCCTAATGAATATTAATACTAGTGTAAGTAGTACGATCTCTCTTCTTGATTATAAGAGTAGTTTGTGATGGAATCCAAGAAAACAATCATTATATGCGAGGTTCGCATAAGTTTGTCTCCCTGTTTTTAGGAGTAGCCATCTGGACCATCCAGTAGTTCTTTGACCCGTAAAGTATTAGTTATCTAGGCCGTTCTAGTAATATGTCACCTCAATAGATCCCGACAGTAGTTTTTTGACTTGTAAATGTCGACTTTTTTTTAAAAAAAAAAAGATAATTCTAATATCCCCCTATTAGTTTGATCTAATCACTAATTACCCTCCTATAGTTTGAAAAAATCTCATTTTCCTCCTTCTATTAACTATGTTAGTGGAAAATGAATTCTGACCATGATAGTGTGCAAAAAGACCAAACTATCCCTCCGTTAAAAAAGTAATTAAAATTTTTGATGAAACAAAATTTTAAAAAAGAAATGAAAAATGGATCTTCATCATGATGGACCGTGAAGATCCAAGCTAGAGATTGGATCTCAAATGTCCTATGGTTTGTTCTTCCTCAATTAAGAACATCGAAGAACAATACCAGTCAACACCAAATCAACAAACACCACATGAACAATGTTCTACTTCGTCATTTCTATCAACAAACTCCAAATCAACAACAACAAACACCAAATCAACACATTGCATTTGGGAAAAAAAAAAATCAAAAGAAAAAAACCCAAATTCATTATCCTTAATCTATCATATCAACCGACCATCATCAACCCCTTTATCACCATCGTCGTCAACATCAACCTATCATCAACCCACCATTAGCATTATCAAAAATGAAAAATTAAAAAAAAAAATGAAAAAGATGAACTTCACCGAAAACCCTCTGGTGGAAGAAGAAGAAGAAGAAAAAGTCGGAAACCCTATGGTAGAAGAAACTAAAAACTATAGAAGTCAGAAACCCTCTGGTAGAAGAAGAAGGAAAATAAAGATTGGGCTTGGGCGGTTTGGTGGAAGATAAAGATAGAAAAAGATTTTTTTTTTTATTTTAATATTTTTATCCATCTCCACCGTCCATCACAATGATGGATGGTGGAGATGATCTTTTTTATTTTTTTGGTTAAATTTAATTATTTGTTAAATTTTTTTTAATGTTTTTTTCATAATTTTTTTTTTTACCTTCACTGTTCATCACAACGATGGACAACGGAAATGACATTGTTTTTCTTCAAAAAGAATCTTTTTAATTTAATTATTTAATTAATTAATATTATTATTATATATTTTATTTTGTTTTGACAGTTTTACCCTTTTACATTAATGGTCAAATATTGACTTTTAACGCCCAAGTTGACGATAGGAGGTTGTTTAGTTATTTTTATAAACAGGAGGTGTTTTTCTGGCCATTTTAATAAAGCATAGGGCTTTTTAGTGATTTTCTGAAGTCAGGAGGTTTTTTAGCTATTATATCAAACTATATGGGGACATTAGATTTATCCCAAAAGGAAAAATGGAAGATAAAGCAAATCATACTCAAAAAGGGCTTATACATAAATGGGTTCGACCTAGTTCAATTCTGGCCCATTAACAATTGTCTAAGAAAATTTGCTTTGTAGATGGGTGACTCTCACACTGATCTCTTCATTGATGGACGTAGGAGAGTAGAATATATTCGGAGTCACTCTCCATTATCTACTAATGTTTGCTTTGTCTCCTTTACACTAGTTGAAGGTTCATGCAACATTTGATTTAGAAGACCTCTCAATTCTCTTTTCTAAAGCCAAATAAGGTATGCATAATCATATACTGATACAGTACATATGATAAACCATAGAATTGTATATCTTGTTAATTTGATGTCAAGTGGCACTTGTTATCAGGTAAAAAGAAAAAGTACTCTTTAACTTATTTTTACTTTCAATAAACTTTTTGCTGTCATTGAAAATAAACAAGCAAATAATATATCTTTACTCAAAAACAAATAAATAAATAGATAATATATCTATTATAATATTACCTTTTTAAATGTTGTCATTAATATTATAGTGTTCCCTCAAATAAAAATTTTTGGATCCTCCATGGTGTGAAATGAAAACCTAACCTTCTGGAAAGATATTTTGGAAAGAGACTCCAGCAGGAGTAGTTGCTGATGGACATATTTTAGGAGTTGGAGAGGAAATTAAGGGAAATACAGTGGAGAATTATTTGAGGAAGACAATAATAACTCTGTTTCTCCAAGAGGGAGTGACATGACCCTGACAGATTGCCGATGAGCATCGTAAAAACTATCACAGATATAATAGACTGGCTAAATAAATGCCAAAGAAGTGACGGTTCCAAACAGTAGTCCAAAAATTAATCAAATCGATTTGACAAATGTTTTAATTTTTTTTTTAAATATACTGAGATAAATGTTTTAATTTTACTAAATAGTAATAGTATATAATTATAAATAATATAATAAAAAAACATAACAATGAAAAATAAAATTATTATAATATATCCCATCAATAAATCCTAAAATCTTAAATTTTAAGATTTAAACCATTATATTAAAATTATTTATGTATAGTCACAATTCGATTATTATTATTATTATTATATATTTAAATTTATAATTTTATTTTATTATAACTTTATGCAGTTTTTATTATTTTTCTTTTTTCAGTTTTTTTTTTATTTTGTATTTATTTTAATAATTTCATTAAGATTATGATTCGATTATTATATATACATATATAATTTTATAGTTTTATTTTATTATAATTTTATGTAGTTTATATTTTTTTTTAATTTTTATTTATTTTAATGATTTCATTAGGATTTTTAAACATAAAACTACTTATTTTACTTAAGTATGATGTGTATTTTTATTTTATTTGAATTGTATTATGTTATTGAATATTATTTTACATAAAAACATTATATATGTAATATAATCTTAGTTTTTGATATTTTTACTATTTTACTTATGTGTTTTTAAACAAATTTTTTAAATCTGTCCCCTACTATAATTAAAGTTGTGAGTGATGATATTTCATGACAATAACGTTATAAAATCTAAAATGTCAATCCAAAATCTAACAATTAAATGTGACGAGTGAGAGCAACCAACAATGGAGCCCATAGAGATAAGGTTCTAGTCAGGTTTTTTATCAACCAGTCAGATCCGGAGGCATTATTGCGTGCATTATTGATGTACGATTCTTGCTATCTAACTTGTTGACCACATAGCACTTCAAAGCTACCTTGCGTTTCCTTACATGTTTCTGGAAGATTTAAATTCGTCCAAGACATGTTTCTCACCTTCAGTCCAGATGTTTGTTATTCTACAAGCAAGCAGATGGGACTCAAATCACAATATGAGTTTTCCTAAACTTTAAAATACTATATCTGTAATAGCTTTGAAATTCAAAAATATAATAGCTTTGAAATTCAAAAATATTTAGACATGGATCAACTTAGAGTATAAATAACTCATGTACACAAATGAATAGTAATCTGTCTCAAGTTGGGATTCTGGACAATGTGATGGGATAATTATATATAAAGTAGAAAATCACGTCTCTAATATTTTGTGTATGAAGGATTTTTTATGCTAATTATTAGAAGTACCCCATATATACAGTTAAAGATGTGATTAATAATCTGGAACTTAATAAATTATGTTTGAGATCTTGAAAGCTTTATAAGAGTAATAATTACGTGGTTCATGATTTAAAATAATAATAATAATAAATAGAAATAATAATTGTGATCTGTCCTGAATGCATGAAATTTAAAACAATTGTAATAAGATAATTCGTTTGGTAGAGCTTCTCAAAATAGATATTTTTAAAAGTAAATTTTTTATAAATATAGTTTTTTAAAAAAAGTTTTGACTGTTTTAATTGTCAGTTAAATTTTTTTTTTTTAATTATAGACTATTTGGTTGTAGTATTTTTGAAGCTTTTTTAGATTGTGAATTTATCAAAAATGACGTGAGATATCGTCTAAACTTATGGCATCAATCAAACTCCAAGCCACACAAATTACACGGGACATTGTTTCTACAGACCCTATAATTAGCAAACAGGTATCAGGTTTACCACCAGCAGTTGGATAACCAATTAATACAGAATATCCTATCTATCACATTGGTAAAGTCTTACGCTTTAAAAAAAATTGAGTTATTAGTAACTCTCCTCGAGCAGCAAGCTGATATCATTTCTCCAAAACACTTACAGCTGCAATCAGAGTTCAGACGTCAACATCCTATTAAGTGAACAAATGTTACCGACAATACTAATTCTTTTATTAGGGGAAACTCATTTGAGTCCTTAAGATTTCAAAAAATATCAAAATTTTAAACATCTTTTGGAAACAGCTCTTTTAATCCTTAATTTTTCAAAATTCTTCAAAATAGTCCAAACTATCAGTCAACCGATAGTCAAACCAAACAAAAAAATGAAAAAGACTTAATTGCCCTTTATCACTTAAAATGATCAGTTTTACCCTTAATGAAATGAAAATATTACATATCATTTATCAAATAAAAAATTGACACGTGTACATTGATATAAAAATAAATTTAAAAAAAAAATTCAAATCTAGTTACAAAATCAATAAACCAGATTAATAAACCAATTGTTTAACAAAAAAAATCAAAACATTAGAAAAAAAATAAATAAATCATATCATCAAACCAGATCCTCACGATCTAGTTCGACGACCTAGTGCGAACCAGATCGTGGTTCACACTAGATAGTTCACAATCTAACCAGATCGTGAATCATCTAGGTGCGAACCATTTCGTGGAGCGATCGAAGCAGGTGCAGAAATAGAGGAGCAACCGATGTGCGAACTAGGCGCAAAAATGGAAGAGTTGCCGACGTACGAACCAGATCGTGGATGACGTTCGAGGGGCTATTCAGTACGATCGAACCCAGATGAAGAGTCTGGGTTCAGTCGAACCTAGATAAAAAGTCTAGGTTCGTCGAAGCCATATGAAGAGTTTCTGGGTTCGGTCGAACTTAGACTTCATTTGGGTTCGACCGAACCTAGAAACTGTTATCAGTTCAAATATTCTAAGTTCCTTTTATTTTTTTTGATAAATAGTTTCATTTTTTTTTTCTTAAGGTTGTTGTTGATTATATTGTTGTGAGAGATGATGTTATTGATGATGTTGTAATATTGTTGATGATATTGAAGACTGTAGGATTGTTGATAATGTTGATAAAGTGGGTTGTTGATGATGTTAGTAAAAGGGTTTGATGAACAATCAAACTATGAGTTTATCAAATTTTTTTGAAACAAATTTTCATATTTCTTTTCAGTTTTTAAAATTTTTTTCATAAATAATTTTTTATTTTTAAATAATTTTAATTTTTTTATAGGTTTAAAATCTCAGTAATCCACGTGTCATAATTTTAACCTCTTATATGAAAAGACTATCTTATCCTTTCCATCCAAGCCTTTTGTTATCGTTGACCGTTAGTAGACTAACGGTTTGGACTATTTTGAAGAGTTTTAGAAAAGTTAGGGACTAAAAAAGTTAGTTTCCAAAAGATATTTAAAATTTTGATATTTTTTGAAACCTCAAGGACTAAAATGAAGTTTTCCTCCTTCTATTATTATAAAACACAATTCCAACTTCACAAGTATTTCTAAAATCTTAATCAGCCTAAAACATGAAAAATGAAAAGTTGTCTCTCCGACAATTCAGAAATTAATCAATATACATAAATGTTTTACAATTAAACAATACACTATTATTTCAAAATCATACAACAAATTTGATGTGCTAATTTGAAATTGACCACAACCATTGAAATTGCTGCCTTTACAATTTAGTAGCGTATCTGTTAATTTGTTTTATATATTTATTCATTACTGTTGAAGTTGTGTTGCACCATTCTTGTTGGTCTGTGATTCTCTGCATAATCCATGTAATTTTTCATGATGTTATGAAACCATGAAGGAAATCAAACTAATTTTATTGAGCTTCGCATATTTGCATCAATAATACCAAAGCAACAATCACATGCAAAGTAATGTGCCCAAGTTCCTCCAGTTAAGTTTCTCTGCATTGGCTTGTAATTGCAACCATGATAAGTTATTTATGCTTCTCTGTCTTTGTGTTATCGTAATTGTCAGATCCAAGCAGGCACTTGGCTGCAAAAATAATATCCTTTGGCTTGAGATATTACAGCTGCATGTAGTGGATTTGTGTTGGGTCTGGTCTCAGCTGCCAGTCATATTAGGGGTGCAATTTTATTTACTTTTCTGTAGAATAGGTTTCAGTTGTATATTACAAGACTAAAACAATCAAATCTCAACTCTTGTAAATTGCAGGAAATGGATTCGGAAATGTTTTAGTGATTAGGAGGGCTGGTGCTCTTTCTCTATTTGTATATTGGACGGATAGAGGAACCTGCATCCTTTTTGGGGATGCTGCAGGTGCTGTGTTGTTGCAAGTATAACTGTATAATTATTGTAATACAGTTGAATTATTATTGTAATAATCACAGTTGTGTAGAAGCCTAGCTATTTGAATTTAGAGACTGTAGCTTTTTGCAATTGCAAGCCTTGTAATAATAATTTGGTTTTTATTAACAATCATAAAGAATTTCACTTCTGTGTAACATCAAGATTGAAACGTTTAGAACTTGGCAGGGGAATTGCATATATCGGTTCAATTAATTTTGAGATACATCTTTGTTGTTTTTAAATGGAAAACTATTTGTGAATACAACAACGAAATCCAAACTTTTTCTTTCATAAAGAGATTTAAACTCATTTTTTGATTGGTAAGATAATGAGAATACAATGTAAATTCTAAACCATATATATAGTACATTCTATATCACTAATTTCAAATTGAACTATTTATGAAGTTTATGACACATTTTAATTAAATAATAAACGTAATTGAATAATTGTACTTACTGAATATTTTCGATCAATGAAGACTAGATTAATCAAAATGCATGTACGAGTAGTGTTATTTTACCAAAAATTCACCCAATTGACTTGGAAATTGTATAGTCATAACAATACGAACATCCAAATTTAACAATACAGACATCCAAATTTAACAAGAAATTACATATAAATATGAGTAGTGTCTTTGATCAAATGTTGTTATGGTTGTGTTAGGTGTTATGATCACAACTGTCATAACAGCCACTTCAGGAATTCTATTACATGATGAAGTTTATACTTAATCATTTTTGAGAATTATATGAACACAAATTAGTTAGCTTGATGTTCACTTGCAATTCAAGAGTCTATGAAGCACCTTTTGATCTAACATGGTTGAGATATAAGAAATATTCAGATTTGAGGTGGCAAGAGTTTCCTTCTTGGGCTAAAAAAGTAGATATAACAATTATGGGCTTTACGGATATTCCAATTAATGTAGATAGACAGAGTCACAGACAGCAAAAAAATTAGGTTTTGAAATTCCGAGGTGCTAATCTTCAGGATTTTTAATAATCTAGGCATGACTTGTTCTCCATAGAATGTATGCGACTTTATGTAAATCACTTTTCAATTGTTAAATTAATTTCGTTATTAATGAGCTAGAAGCAAATTTTTCAAAAGTCGGAATACAATCGCATTGCTTTAAGAGGGAAGTTATGATGGTTTGCCCATTTGAAAAATAAAATTGTGGAGACCCATCTTTTATATTTTCTAATTTTACTTTACTTTTTAATGCATTTTTACTTTATTTTTGTATGAAATGATCAAAATAACTCTCATTATGTTAAAGTTGACTAATGATTGATTTATGGAGGGTATAATTTGATGAATTTTTAAAAGTTTTAGAGATGACAGATGTGAAAAATAAATTCATGAGTAAAAAACTAATAATTCAATATAATTTAGGGTTGAAAATGATAATTTTTCTCTTTAATTTACCAGTGATTGTTCTTTTTCTAGTTATACTTTTATTTCCAACGTTCAAGATTGTATTGATGTTTTCAATCCTTTAACTTATTTTTATTTCAATAACGTTTTACTGTCATTGAAAATTAACAAATAAATAATATATCTGATAGTATTACTTTTTTAAATGTTATCATTAATATTTTAGCGTCACCTCTGACAAAAGTTTTTGGATCCCCAATGGTGTGAAATGAAAACCTAACCTATTGGAAGGAGATTCCAGTTCGAGTAGTTGCTAAAAGTATAAAATTTAAAAGGACATTTTTTAAGAGTTGAGAAGAAATAAAGGGAAATATAGTGGAGAATTATTTGAGGCACTCGATAGTATCTCGTTTCTCCAAGCGACAATGACATGACCATGACAAGTGACAACTCATATCAACTATTACGTATACAATAGACCAAAATATGTGTCCTTGCTCAACAGCTACCAAGAGAAAGTGACCTTGCTCGATGGCAGGACCAAGTGCAACTACCTATCTACCTTTACCTCTGAAAACAGGGCGTGAGCTCAATTCGTGATAAAACTGAATGGAATGAATAATTTTTTCGTTTTGAATGGTTAGTCTCCTCCCATCTATCAGAGAACCAAGATCTAGATAGTTATAGAGTCCAAGCTGGAGGTATCGAACAGTTATAAATATATTTTGTAAATGAATTTATAATGTCAAAGAAAGAAAAAAACAAATACCAAAGAAGTGGCGGCCCAAACAGTAGTCCAAAAATTAATCAAATCGATTTGATAAATATTTTAGTTTTACTAAATAGTATATAGTACATTAATTATAAATAATATAACAAAAAACATAACAATGAAAAATAACTTGCATAGGATTTATATGGATTTTAGACTAATTTTTTGGTGTCATAAAATTATTTTATCAACAATAATAATCAATAAAAAAAAACATGATATGAAAAAAGGTTTGTAAATTTTAAATAGTAGAGACTGACAGACTTTAATAGACTTAGCAGGCTTTGTTAGTACGCGGCTTGTAGGGTGAGACTATGTTTAGGTTATAAAAGATTAGTATAAGTTAGACTAACAATATATATTGTGTCTATTTATAACCAATAAAAATAATGATTTCAAATAAAACTTGCAAAACTTATCAATAGCAAATACTAACATACTTATTGTCAAAAAATATATATATATGTACAAACAGACTTGAATTTTAGGTAATAGAGTGAAGTTATATTTAGATTAAAAGAAATTATATAAATTGGACTAATAACATGTATTGTATCTATTTATAATCAACAAAAATCATTTTTTCACAATAGCATCGTAAAAATTGCAAATAGCAAATACCAATAGACTATTAGACTTTACTGCAACTTAATCGTTATGACTCGATGGAGGATACCTCGTATTCAATGTTCGACAATGATCAGGGCTGGATTCACTGTAGGACGAGGGGGTCAGGTGCCCCCCTCACAAATTTAAAAAAACGTTGACAGTTACATGACTAACTAACTGGAGCATAATAAAGTTGCAGTTTGGTTTGACACAATCACTATTCATCCGTTGAGTTCGCATTTTATAATTTTTTTTTACACAAAGTCGTACTTCCTAACTTGTCATTATTTATTATTATTATTTTAATTGATGTTCTTGCTGCTTTGTACTTCTGTTTTATTGTGAGATGTCCATTTCTTCTCCTTCTTCTTCTTTTTTTTTTTTTTTTCAATTATTTATTATTACCCTTTTCTCAACATTATTATTTATTATTTTTATTTATAATATAATTAACTTTTTTTTTATTACTCTTCTTAGATCTACTTTTCTTAATCATAGTATTTTTCTTTTTTTCTAATTAATTAGTGCTTCCCTTTTTATAATTTTTTTTCCCTTTCAATTAGACACATATTATCTTCTATATAAATGCTATTTACTTTTACTTTTAATGTACTATGCAAACCCCATTTGCAATTTATTAAACAATTATTTTTTTTCTCTTCATTTTTACTTGATATTTTATCACTTATAATAACAAATTAGCTTACTAAATTTAATACTTTTTTAAAATTTATTTATTTTTAATATTTTAAATTTAATATACATCTCATTAATAAATCTTAAAATCTAAACTTTAATATTTAAGTTATTATATTAAAATTATCTATATATTGTCATGATTCAATTATTTTTTTATATATTTTTTTTACTTCATAGTTTTATTTTATTATAATTTTAGATAAATTATGTTATTTTTTTCAATTTTTTTAATTTTTGTTTATTTTAATAATTTTATTAAATTTTTAAACATAAAACTACTTATCTTGTTAACGTTTTCATTTAAAACTACTTGTTTTGTTAATGTTTTCATTTTATTTGAACCGTATTTGGTTATTGAATATTGTTTTACATAAAAATATTATATATAATGTAATCTTAATTTTGGATACTTTTATTATTTTATTTATATATCTCTCAAAATAGGTTCGCCACCGACAATGATCCAAGTCGTGAGTGACGATATTTCATGATAATATCGTTATAAAATCCAAAAGAGCAATCCGAAAACTAACAATGAAATGTGACGTCTGATAGCAAACAATAATGGTACCCTTAGAGAGAGCTAAGGTTGTGGTGAGGTTTTTTATCAATTAGTCAGATTTAGAGTTGCTTTTGTGTACAATTATTGATGTACGACTCTAAAAGATCTCGCTGTCCAACTTGATGTACAATTATTGAGGTTTTTTATCACTTCAAAGCTGGCTTGCATTTGCTTACACTACATTTCGGAAGATTTAATTTTACCGGCCGTGTCACTAATATTTTTATCACAATTAATTTTGATAACCTCTTAAATCAGCTTCAATCTAACAAAAAAGATACTATATCTCTAATAGCTTTGAAATTCTAAAATATTTATACATGGATCAACTTAGAGTATAAATAACTGATGTATACAAATGACTAACTGTCTCAAGTTGGGATTCTTGAACATTGTGATGGGATTTCAGACATGATTATATATATAAAGTAGAATATAACGTCTCCAATATTTAGTGTATGAAGGATCTTTGATGCTAATAATTAGAAGCACTCCACATATAACGTTAAAGATGTGTTCTTAATAATATGGGACTTAATCAATTATGTTTGGGATCTTGAAAGCTTTATAATAATTACATGATTCATGATTTAAAAAAAATATAAAATAGAAATATTGATCGAGATATTGATGCATGAAACTTAAAACAATAATAATAAGATAATTCAGTTTGATACAACTTCTCTAAATATATTTTTAGAAGTAAATTTTTGGAAATAGATTTTTATAAATAGAGTTTTTAAAAATAAGATGTTGATAATAATTGTCAATTAAAAATGTTCTTTTCAATTGTAAACTATTTGGTTGTATTTATTTTTAAAAACGGTTTTAGATTATAAATTTATCAAAAAGAATAGGAGACATCACCTAAACTTAGAGCATCAATCAAACTTCAAGCCACATAAACTATACGCCACAGGATTGTTTCCACGGCCCCTATAATATTAGCTAACAGATATCAGGTTTATCCTATACAGAATATCCTATATCCAATACAGAAGTTGGATAACCAATACAGAATATCCTATATATCACATTCGTAAAGTCTTATGCTTTATAAAAATTTAATAAAAAAAAAAAAAAATTGAGTCATCGGTAACTCTCACCAAGCAGGAAGCTGATATCATTTCTCCAAAACACTTACAGCTGCAATCAGAGTTCAGACATCAACATCCTATTAAGTGAACAAATGTTATTAACAATACTAACTGTTTTCTTTGATCATTATAAAACACAATTCCAACTTCACAAGTATTTCTAAAATATTAATCAGCCTTAAACATGAAAAATGAAAAGTTGTCTCTCTGACAATTCAGAAATTAATCAATATACATAAACGTTTTACAATTAAACAATACAATATATTATTTCAAAATCATACAACAAATTTGATCTGCTAAACATAGGTAGAGAATAGGACCCTCGGACCATGCTACCTGGCATTAAGCAACGCAGAAACCAGAATACCTGCTACTACTGCACCAAGTGCATCAAAACAAGAAGTAAGTTTACTTTCTCCAATGCTGTGAATTATGCAGCTCCAACAAAATTATCAGTCTCTACATATAACACCACTTTTGTGCTATAATATAATGCTCTGTTTAAATCAACAGTTTCACACGGTTTGTAATGATCCAGGGTGCATACACGAGAGCCTGTTCACATTAGCATGTACCTAGTTACAAGAATAATATTGACAAGGGATTGACTCTATAATTTGTGTGGCTGTTAAGGATCCCCATCTTATGAATGCATGGGCAGAGAAACTTAAGCCAAAGATGCTGTAAGTGATGACAACAACGTGTAACCAAACAAACTATTAAAGAATAAAATGCTAATAAAATTCTACTGGAAAATTAATCATACCAATCAAACAATTAGATAAGTGATGACATCAACAATGTAACCATAAAAATATAAAAAAATCAGTCACCAAATCACCACTTCAAAAATCTATCTATGACATGTTCTTTTTTAAATGTATAAATCATTAAAAAACTAATTGAAAAAAAAAATATTAGAAAATTACCAATTAAAAGAAGAGTTTTAAGAGATTTTGCCAGTATTTATGTGTTAAAGAAAGTGTATATAAAAGTGAAGATGGGATTGTTTATATGTTTGGAGAAAGTATATTAAGGTTTCAAGGGTTTAATGATGTTAACAAAATATAATAGAGTTATATTAGACATTTCAATATTTTACAAATAGCTCAAAAATATATATTTGGAGAAGTTGAAAATTTAAAGGGGAAAGTTTATTTAGTCCTTGAGGTTTCGAAAAATATCAAATTTTTAAACATCTTTTGAAAAAAGCGGTTTTAATCCTTAACTTTTCCAAAATTCTTCAAAATAATCCAAATCGTCAGTCAACTGACGATCAAAAGAGATGGAAAAAGCAAAATGACTCATCTGCCTTTAAGTTTGGTTGTAATGTATTAAATTATTGTTTTACCCCTAGTTAAATAAAAATATTAAAAATAAATAAGTTAATATATAATCAAAAGTTTTTTATTTAATTAGAAAAAGAAAAATAATTAATAATAATAAAAAAAAAATCATCACCATAACTTTCTCTCATTTTTTCTCACTATCATCTTTTTTCTCTTTGTTCTTTTTCATCTCCTCCACTCTCTCCTCTCTTCTTCTTCGTTTCCCCTTCCTCTATTCCAATCAATTCTGGGTTCGATGGAACCCAAAACTAAATCTGGTTCTGGGTTCCATCGAACCCAAAACCATTGCTAGTTTTGAGATCAAACCTAGAATCAGTGTCTCTAGTTCTAGATTGATCGAACCCTAAAACCAAAAACTGATTCTGGATTCAATCAATCTAGAGTTCAGACCCCAACATTAGTAGAGGAAAAAAATATTTGAAAAATTTTGGAGGTGTGGATGAAGATTATGACGACGATGAGAAAATTCTGGAGGTGGGGATGAAGATTATGACGATGGTGAGAGATGTTTGGGGTTTGGGGTTTGTATGTGATATTTGGAGTTGGTGTTTAGCGATGATGTTTGTTGTTGGCGTTTATGGTTGATGTTTATGGTTGGTTTTTACGGGTTGATGCTGGGCTTTGACAATTGTAGTTGGTATTTGTGGTTTGATGAATCTGTTGAATGTTTTTTTTTTTTTTTTTTAAATTGCTTTGATGATCTGGATTTGCACATTTGTTCTGGTTTGTAGTTTGATAAATCTGTTAAGTGTTTTGTTTTGTTTTTTTTTTTTTTGGTAAATTGTTTTGAAGATTTGGATTTGCATATTTTGGGTTCAAACCATGTGTTTGAATCCATATTTTTCTAAAAAAGATTTTCCAGATTTTTTTTTTCAGTTTTTTTAATTTTTTTCATAAGTAATTTTTAATTTTTTAAATTTTTTATCGGTTTAAAATCTTAGTCATCCACGTGTTACAATCTTAGCGTTTTACATGAAAAGATCATCTTATCCTTTCCACCTAAGCTTTTGTCATAGTTGACCATTAGTTGATTAACGGTTTAAATTATTTTAAAGAGTTTTGAAAAAATTAAGAACTAAAAGAACTGTTTTTAAAAAATATTTAAAATTTTGATATTTTCCGAAGCTTCAAATATTAAAATGAAGTTTTTCCAAATTTAAACTTCTCCATGTAAACATATTTAAGTTTTTTTAATTATCTAAAAACTCAGTTGAGATGACAACTAAACAACGTAAAATAAAAAAAATGACTTTAGAGGTTAAAAAAGATGCTTTTATATGGTAAATAAACTGTACCAAAAGCATACCTAATATAGCTACCTACACAACTTCGATATTTCTTTGTGAGAGAATTATCAAAACTATCCTCGCCACACCTTCTCTGCATTATAAAAGGTCCAAAAGATGAAAGATCACTACCACACACAAAAGCTTTATCAATACTATCCTCTCTACATCTTCTCATCATGGAGCTTGAATTCTCTTCCTTCTCAATCCTTCTTACCGTCTCTTGTCTTTGTGTTGTACTTGTTGGTGTTGAATATAAGAGAGAGATCATCCCAGTACAATGGCAGATCCAAAAATCTACCTCCTGGACCAAAGAAATTACCTATCATTGGAAATTTGCACAACCTTGTCGGCTCTCTTCCCCACCATAAATTCAGACACTTGGCCAAAAAATATGGACCCTTGATGCACCTGCAACTTGGTGAACTTTCTACTGTTGTTGTTTCTTCAGCGGAATTCGCCAAGGAAGTGATGAAAACTCATGATGTTATCTTTGCATCAAGGCCGTATAATTTAATGGCTAATATCATGTTTTATAATGGTACGGATATAGCCTTTTCACCATATGGTGAGTATTGGAGACAACTGCGGAACATTTGTGTAATGGAGATTCTGAGCATAAAACGAGTCCAATCATTCCGAGCAATAAGAGAAGAAGAGGTGTGTAATCTCATTAATTCGATTAGTTCAAGAGCAGGATCACCGATTAATTTTACCGGTAAAATATACTCATTAACATATAAGATCGTTTCAAGGACAGCTTTTGGAAAGATATGCGGTTACCAAGAGACATTTCAATCAATTCTTGATGAAACTATCAAATTGTCAGGCGGATTTTATCTTGCAGATCTCTTTCCTTCTATTGAAGGATTGCTTCAGTGGATCGGTGGAATCAAATCTCAACTACAGAGGATTCACAAAGAAGCTAATCAGATACTTGAAAACATCATCAATGAACATATTAAGAACAAGGAAACGCTACTAGAGCTTGGCAACAATGAAGTAAAAAAATGAAGATCTGGTTGATGTTCTTTTAAAAGTTCAAGAGAATAGTGATGCTGATTTTACTTTGACTATGGACAATATCAAAGCAGTAATTTGGGTAAGTATTATTTTTGTTTCTTGTACATGTTTCTTCTTTTCATTATCTTTTTATATATTTTTGCTTGTATATTAATTCAACTCCATTTATGTATTTAAGGTCAATAATTTAGATTCATATAAATGCCTTTACAGGATATTTTTGCTGGTGGTACTGAGACATCAGCCACAACAATGAATTGGGCAATGTCCGAACTGATGAAAAATCCAAGAGTTATGCAAAAGGCACAAGCAGAGGTGAGGGAGGTATTCAACAGAATTGGCAAGGTTGACGAGACAGGCATCAACGAAATGAAATTCCTGAAGCTAGTTATAAAAGAAACTCTGAGATTACATCCTCCTATCCCTTTGTTACTTCCAAGAGAATGTGGAGAGAAATGTGAGGTTAAGAGATTTGATATTCCTGTCAAAACTCAAGTCGTTATAAATGCATGGGCGATTGGAAGAGATCCAGAATATTGGAGCGAACCCGATAGTTTTATTCCAGAGAGGTTTCTTGATTCTTCTATTGATTATAAGGGAAATAATTTTGAATATATTCCATTTGGGGCTGGTAGAAGGATCTGCCCAGGAATGTCATTTGGTATAGCCAATGTTGAGCTTCCACTCGCAATGCTTTTGTACCACTTTGATTGGAACCATCCGAATGGAATGAAGCATGAAGATCTAGATATGACCGAGGCTTTTGGTGCCGTAGCCAGAAAAAAAGATGATCTATGTATCATTTCCATTCCTTATCATCCTCCATCTATAGCATAATCCCAAAAGAAAGAAGTGTCCTCTACCTTAGGGAAGCAATAATATTTGAAAAACTATTGAATAACTAAGTTTGTAAGTGTCGTAAGTGTTAAACTGTTCGTAGAAATAGGAACCGTTTAGTACATAGGTTAGCCTTTTTGACCCTTTCTTCAATAGGACATTATGTCTGGCATCTCATCAATATCTAATGTATTTATCCTAATTCTCTCGATTATGAGAGTTTTATTTGAATGAATGATTCAATTGGTATTTTTTTTTTCTTTTTTTTAAAAAGAAAACTAAGTTTTCTTTTTGTTTAATTATTAAATGATTGAATTATTATCACATCAAAGTAGTTAGGTAAATAGTTGTGGAAAACTACATTGAGTGTTTTTTAGTACTTTTACAAACTATTGTTAGTTTGGTATCTGGTTGTAATCACGGTTCCAATGACGGATCCAAAAAATTTGTTAAGAGAACACAAAAACAAAGCAATGAAATATCAACAATTGAGATCATACTAAATATATATTGTTTTTATGTAAAATAAAGTTTGATAATATAATATAGTTTAAATAAAATGAAACATACATAATGTTTAAGCAAAACAAATAATCTTACGCTTAAAAATTCTAACGAAATCATTAAAATAAATAAAAATGAAAAAAAAAAAAACTATGTAAAGTTATTGTTTACTTGAAAAAATTATTAATTTAAATAAAACACAAACCATATATATCCATTATAAAACAATTTCAGTCTAATTTTACCAAAAAATATATATATATTTATAATTAACAACAATAAATTTATACTATAAGAATTGATTGATAAATATTATACGCTATATTTTGAATTTTTTTAGACTTTTAATTTTTATTGTTTCTAAATGAAGTAAAATTAGAAAATAAGAAAAATTTTATTAAAAAAAAAAAAGTTGAATCACGACAATATATGGACAATTTTAATACAATATTTTAAAGTTTAAGATTTAAAGATTTATTAATGGATGTATATTAAATTTAACTTATTAAATATAAATAAATTTAAAAAATAATAAATTTAGTATGTGAACCTTGTAATGATAAGATGTCAAATAAAGATAAAAGAGAGGCTTAATTAAGATGAAGAGACAAAACCAAAAAAGTTGTTCATTAAAATTACAAATTGTCAATAGAGTCATGGGGTTTATGTGGCAACAAAATGTGTAGTAAGTAGTATATGTATAGGAGAACATGTACATAACCAAAAAAAAAAATTGTAAAAAAAAAAAAATTATTTAGGAGTAGGAAAAGAAAACATTAATAAATTAGGAATAGAAAAAATATTCGGAATAGCAAAAGTAGGTATTAAAAAATAGGGTTATTATGAAAAACCCCCTGAAAAGCAAAATAATCAAAATTTACCCTCCATTTTCATTTTATTAGGTAAACTGCCCCCTATTGTTTAAAAAAACCAACCGGTGTTAACATTCAAGGATAAAATGGTAATTTAATAAAATAATTAAAATTTAAAAATGAAAAAAATTATAAAAAATTTCTAAAAAAATTAAAATTAAAAAAAAAAAATCTTATCATCATCGTAATTAACTAATTCAACCTATCAATCCAAAATCCTAAAAACACATTAACAACATCACCAAAAACTGATAGAACTAACATCACAAACAACAATCCCAAAATACCAAAATAATCTAAAAACATCAAAATTCAACAACCAAAAATAACTCAAAAAAAAAAAAAAACCACAATCAACCAACCAATTCGAACCCAGAAACTGGGTTCGAAGGAACCCAGATATGGGTTCGAATTGGAACCCAGTTTCTGGGTTCCAACGAACCCAGTTTCTGGGTTCCAAGGAACCTAGATTTGGGTTCCAATTCGAGCCCAGTTCTGGGTTCGTTGGAACCCAGATCTAGGTTCGTATTGGAACCCAGAACTGGGTTCGTATTGGAACCCAGATCTGGGTTCGATTCGAACCCAGAGAAGAAGAAGAAGAAGAAGAAGAAGTTCCAGATCTGGGTTCGAATCGAACCCAGTTTCTGGGTTCGATTCGAACCCAGAGAAGAAGAAGAAGAAGAAGAAGAAGACGAGTAGAAGAAAAAGAAGAAGATGAGCAAAAGAAGAAGAAAAAGAAGAAGAAGAGCAGAAGCAGAAGAAGAAGAAGAGAGAGTGGAGAGAGAGAGGGATTTTGTGTGAAGAATTTTTTTTTTTTTTAAATATTTTATTTTTTATTTAATATTTTAATTAATTAATAATTTAAAGGACATTTTAGTCCTTTCATAAGTTTGAAGGGTATAAGAGGAATTTTATAGGATATGATAAGGGTATTTTGATCATTTCACTATTTCGGATGGAAAATGTTAACATTTTGGACGGAAAGTTAATGGCAGGGGGCGGTTCACCTAATAAAATGAAAATGAGGGGTAAATTTTGATTATTTTGCTTTTTAGGGGGTTTTTCATAATAACCCTTAAAAAATAATATAATTAATTAATTAATTATATTAGAAATAAAATAATAAATAATATTGTAAAAAAGTCAATAAACATTTAAAAAAAGTGATAAAAGGAATAATAGACAAGAACAACTTTGTAAAAATAAAAAATAAAAAAATATGTCAACACATCAAAGCAGTCCAATATATCAACTGTCAAATCAAAGTTAAAAACATTTAGTACACTAGGTTCTCAAATCTAACTTTTTAATTTTTATTAAAGTCAAAAAATTTGTTATGTAACCCGTTTGGTCGTCAAGCGGATCCGCTCCTAGGACCATTACGTGGATGTTTCATGTTCAAATATTCAGTCAACAAAATAAAATCAAATCAATTTTATAATTATTTTAATATAGTCCATTGCAATATCTTGTAGGAACTAGCTATAATGCGAGCATGAAAATGTGTTTGTATGATAAGAAGAAGAAGAAGAAGAAAAAAAAAAAAAAGACCTCGACCATTGAAGTTGTTGTCTTTACAATTTAGTAGTGTACGTGTTAATTTGTTTTATATATTTATTCATTACTGTTGAAGTTGTGTTGCACCATTCTTGTTGGTCTATGATTCTCTGCATAATCCATGTAATTTTCTTCATGTTATGAAACCATGAAGGAAATAAAACTAATTTTATTGAGCTTCGCATATTTGCATCAATAATACCAAAGCAACAATGACATGCAAAGTAATGTGCCCAAGTTCCCCCAGTTAAGTTTCTCTGTATTGGCTTGTAATTGCAACCATGATAAGTTATCGATGCTTCTCTTTCTTTGTCTTAATGTAATTGTCAGATCCAAACGGCACTTGGCTGCAAAAATAATATCCTTTGGCTTATGATATTACAGCTGCATGTAGTGGATTTGTGTTTGGTCTGGTCTCAGCTGCCAGTCATAGTAGGGGGGCAGTTTTATTTACTTTTCTGTAGAATAGGTTTCAGTTGTGTATTCCAAGACCAATACAATCAAATCTCAACTCTTGTAAATTGCAGGAAATGGATTCCGAAATGTTTTAGTGATTAGGAGGGCCGGTGCTCTTTCTCGATTTGTATGTTGGACGGATAGAGGAACCTGCATCCTTTTTGGGGATGCTGCAGGTGCTGTGTTGTTGCAAATATAACTGTATAATTGTTATTGTAATAATCACATTTGCGTAGAAGCCTAGCTATTTGAATTTAGAGACTGTACCTTTTTGCAATTGCAAGCCTTGTGATAATAATTTGGTTTTTATTAACATTCATAAAGACTTTCACTTCTATGTAACATCAAGATCGAAACGTTTAGAACTTGGCAGGGGAATTGCATATATCGGTTCAATTAATTTTGAGATACATCTTTGTTGTTTTTAAATGGAAAACTATATGTGAATACAACAACGAAATCCAAACTTTTTCTCTTTTAAAGAGATTTGAACTCATTTTTTTATTGGTAAGATATTGAGAATACAATGTAAATTTTAAACCATATATAGTACATTCTATATCACTAATTTCAAATTGAACCGTTTATGAAGTTTATGACACATTTTAATTAAATAATAAACGTAATTGAATAATTGTACTAACCAAATATTTCCGATCAATGAAGACTAGATTAATCAAAATGCATGTACGAATAGTGTTATTTTACCAAAAATTCACCCAATTGACTTGGAAATTGTATAGTCATAACAATACAGACATCCAAATTTAACAAGAAATTTAACAATACAGACATCCAAATTTAACAAGAAATTAGATATAAGTATGAGTAGTGTCTTTGATCAAATGTTGTTATGGTTGTGTTATGTGTTATGATCACAACTGTCATAACAGCCACTTCAGGAATTCTATTACACGAGGAAGTTTATACTTAATCATTTTTGAAAATTATATGAACACAAATTAGTTACCTTGATGTTCACTTGCAATTCAAGAGTCTATGAAGCACCTTTTGATCTACCATGGTTGAGATATAAGAAATATTCAGATTTGAGGTGGTAAGAGTTTCCTTCTTGGGCCAAAACAGTAGATATAACAATTATGCATTAATTGGGCCTTACGGATATTCCAATTAATGCACATAGATAGAGTCATGGACAGCTAAAAATTAGGTTTTGAAATTCCGAGGTGCTAATCTTCAGGATTTTTAATAATCTAGGCATGACTTATTCTCCACAGAATGTATGCGAATTTATGTAAATCACTTTTCAATTGTTAAATTAATTTCGTTATTAATGAGCTAGAAGCAAATTTTTCAAAAGCCTAAATGCGTTCGCTTACTTTAAGAGAAAAGTTATGATGCTTTGCCCATTTGAAAAATAAAATTGTGGAGACCCATCTTTTATGTTTTCTAATTTTACTTACTTTTTAATGCATTTTTACTTTATTTTTGTATGAAATAACCAAAATAACTCTCATTATGTTAAAGTAATTGACTATCGATTGATTTACGGAGGGCATAATTTGATGAATTTTTAAAAATTTTAGAGATGACGGATGTGAAAAATAAATTCATAAGTAAAAAAACTAATAATTCAATATAATTTAGGGTTGAAAATGATAATTTTTCTCTTTAATTTTCCGGTGATTGTTTTTTTTCTAGTTATACTTTTATTTCGAACGTGCAAGATTATATTGATGTTTTCAACCCTTTAACTTATTTTTATTTCAATAACGTTTTTACTATCATTGAAAATTAACAAATAAATAATATATATGATAATATTACTTTTTAAAATGTTATCATTAATATTTTAGCGTCACCTCTGACAAAAATTTTTGGATCCCCAATTGTGTGAAATGAAAACCTAACCTATTGGAAAGATATATTGGAAAGAGATTCCAGTTCGAGTAGTTGCTAATGGACATTTTTTAAGAGTTGAGAAGAAATAAAGGGAAATACAGTGGAGAATTATTTGAGGCGCTCAGGGCACACAATACTATCTCGTTTCTCCAAGCGACAGTGACATGACCATGACAACTCATATTGACTGTCACATATACAATAGGGCAAAATATGTGTCGTTGCTCAACAGATACCAAAAGAAAGTGACTTGCTCGATGGCATACCAAGTGCAACTACCTTTACCTCTGAAAACAGGGCCTGAGCTCAATTCGTGACAAAAGTCACCAATGGATGAGTAATTTTTTCATTTTGAATGGTTAGTCTCTTCCCATCTATCAAAGAACCAAGATCTAGATAGTTATAGAATCCAATCTGGAGGTATCGACAATTGTAAATATAGTTGTAAATGAATTTATAATGTCAAAGAAAGAAAATAAACCAAATACCAAAGAAGTGGCGGCCCCGAACAGTAGTCCAAAAATTAATCAAATCGATTTGATAAATGTTGTAGTTTTATTAAATAGTATATAGTGTATTAATTATAAATAATATAATAAAAAACACAATAATGAAAAATAACTTGCATAGGATTTATATGAATTTTAGACTAATTTTTTGGTGTTATAAAATTATTTTATCAACAATAATAATCAATAAAAAAACATGATATGAATAAAGGTTTGTAAATTTTAAATAGTAAAGACTAACTAGACTTTGTTAGTACGTGGCTTGTAGGGTGAGACTAAGTTTAGGTTATAAAAGATTAGTATAAGTTAGACTAATAATATATATTGTGTCTATTGATAACCAATAAAAATCATGATTTCAAATAAAACTTGCAAAACTTATCAATAGCAAATACTAACATACTTATTGTCAAATATATATATATATATATGTACTAACAGACTTGAATTTTAGGTTATAGAGTGAAGTTATATTTAGATTAAAAGAAATTATATAAATTGGACTAATAACATGTATTGTATCTATTTATAATCAACAAAAATCTTTTTTTTTTTTTTTGAATAAAATCGTAAAAATTGCAAATAGCAAATACTAATAGACTACTAGACTTTATTGCAACTTAATCATTATGACTTGATGGAGGATTACCTCTTATTCAATGTTTGACAATGATAAGTGGTGAATTCACCATAGGATGAAGGGTCACGTGCCCCGCTCACAAATTTAAAAAATGGATAATTATCTCAAACCGTACCTGAAAGTTTGATATTCATAAGTGCATACAGCGTTTTGTTTTTTTTACAACGTTCTCCCTAATTAACAGTTTGATTATAGTTAACCGTCTAAGATAGCTATAATAAGAGTATTTGAGTCATTTTCTCTTATTTTTAATTTTCTATAAAAATTATATTAATTATTAGGTTGTGTAGATCTCCACCGTCCATTTGGATGGTGGAGATCCATTTAAAATAATTTAAAATTTTAAAAATTACATAAAAATTAAAAATTAAATGATTTTGAAATTTATAAAAAATTAAATTAATTAAAATTAAAAAAAAATTCTACAAAATTTTAACCTGAGATCTACACCTTCCATCATTTTAATGGACGGTGGAGATTGACTTTAAAAAATCAAAATTTTTTTAAAAAAATCTTTTATATTTTGAAAAATAAAAAAATAATAAAGAAAAGGAAATTCTACAAAATTTTAACCTGAGACCTGCACCTTCCATCATTTTAATGGAGCGGTGGAGATCGACTTTAAAAAATCAAAATTTAAAAAAAAAAAGATCTTTTATATTTTAAAAAATAAAAAAATAATAAAGAAAAGGAAATGAATGGAGATCTCCAGATTGGATCTCCACCCATTTAAGCCACTGAACTAGTTTTCAAAAACAAATCGACATACTCTCTCTCTCTCTCTCTCTCTCTCTCTCTCTCTCATTCTCAGCTTCAACAACACCACCCAAAATGGAGAACCGATTTATCCCTCCCTAGAACCAATCAATCTCTTTAAAACTCATCTTCGATGGCCTCTTACCCTACCCAAAACCGATCAGTCCCTCAAACACCCCTATTCGCTTGCCTTATGCTTCCTCTTCGTCGGTACTCCCTTTGAAAATAAGGTAGGAAGTAGATCGTCGAACGAACCCTTTTGTTGGGTTCGTTTGACGACGACGAACCCACCTGAGTTGGTTCGATGATGAACCCAGGTGGGTTCATACTAGAAGACGATCTAGGTTCCAAACCCAAATCGTCGAACTCAATATAAGTGGTTGATTTTGTTGGTTTGGGTTGATTTTGATTTGAGTAGATTTTCTGGAATATTTGTGTTGATTTTGTGGGTTTTGATTTTGATTGAAGTTGGTTTTGATTGAGGTTGAGGATGATGGGGTTGATTTTATTGATTTTGACTTTGATTTTGTGTGAGATGTGAGTTGGGTGATGAACTAAATGCTGGTTCGGTGATGATAAATGGCCTCATAAAGATTAACAGAATGTTGGTCTGATAATGAAAGAGAAATTAAATTAAATTTTTTCATATTGATCTTGACCATCCATCTCAAAATCAATGGCTTAGATCTATTTGAAAAATGAAAATATAGTTAAAATTATTTTTTATAGTTAAAACTATTTTTTTCAAATCGATCTTGACCGTCTATTTTTGAGATGATTGGTTTAGATCTATTTAAAAATATTATTTTTTATATTTAAAATTAAATAAATTTTAACTGTTCATTTTTTAGATGGACGCTTGAGATTTTGTAAGTTTTTAAACTTTTTTCTCACAAAAATAGGGGTAACTATGTCATTTTAGCCAAAAAGTAGTTAGTCAAGGTTAATATCGTCTTTTTGCTCTATTTTGTTAGTCTCAAGTTATCTCAAAGGGTCAATTAAGGTCAAACCGTTAATATAAGAGAGGACGTTGTAATAAAAGGTAAACGTTGTACGCGTCTGTAAATATTAAACTTACAAGTAGGCTAGAGGTAATTCTCCCTTTAACAAGTAGTTAGGTTGTACGCCTCTATTTTTCTTTTTTTTTTTTCTAATTAATTAATGCTTTTCTTTTTATAGTTTTTTTTCCCTTTCAGTCAGATACATGTTATCTCCTATATAAATACTATTTACTCCTACTTTTGGTGTATTACACAAACTCCATTCGCAATTTGCAAAATTGCAATTTATTGAACAATTTTTTTTTTTCCTTTTCTTCTTCTTCTTCTTCTTCATATAACATCTTTTCATTTTCAGTTTTTCACTTAACATCTTGTCACTTATGATAACAAGTTAGCCTAAATTTATTACTTTTGTTAAAATTTGTTTATTTTTAATAATTTAAATTTAACATACATCTCATTAATAAATCCTAAAATCTAAAATTTTAATATTTAAGTTATTGCATTAAACTTGTTCATGTATTGTTATAATTCAATGATTTTATATATGTATATATATTTTACTTTATAGTTTTACTTTAGTATAACTTTAGGTAGTTTATTTATTTATTTTTCATTTTTTTTCAATTTTATTTATTTTAATAATTTCATTAGGATTTTTAAGTGTAACACTACTTGTTTTGCTAACGTTTTCATATTATTTGAACTGTATTAAGTTATTGAATATTATTTTACATAAAAATATTATATATAATAAGATCTTAATTTTAGATGTTTTTATTATTTTGTTCATGTATCTCCCTGAATAAATTTTCTAGCTTCGCCACTGACGATGATCCAAGTTGTGAGTGATGATATTTCATGACAATAACGTTATAAAATCTAAAATAACAATCCAAAAGCTAACAGTTAAATGTGACAGAGTGACAACGAACCATAATGGTACCCATAGAGAGAAGGTTATCGTGAGGTTTTTTATCAACCAGTCAGATTCAAAGTTGCTATTGTATACGATTATTGATGTATGACTCAAAAATATCTTGCTATCTAACGTGCCAGTTACCTATCACTTCAAAGCTGGCTTGTGTTTGCTTACACTATGTACTTTTCCGAAGATTTAGTGGTCGTTTGGATTCGTTTTCAAAAACGAAAAATGCTACGAAATTTGTTTGCCAATCGTTTTCAAAAATGGAAAACATACATCCCATTAACAAATTTGTTTATTTTTAATAATTTAAATTTAACATACATCCCATTAATAAATCTTGAAATCCGAAACTTTAATATTTAAGTCATTGCATTAAAATTGTTCATGTATTGTTATAATTCAATTATTATTTTTTATATATTTTTTTACTTTATAGTTTTACTTTAGTATAACTTTAGCTATTTTATTTTTTTTTTCATTTTTTCAATTTTATTTATTTTAATAATTTCATTAGGATTTTTAAGCATAACACTGCTTATTTTGCTAATGTTTTCATTTTATTTGAAATGTATTAAGTTATTGAATATTGTTTTACGTAAAAATATTATAAATAATAAGATCTTAATTTTGGATGTTTTATTATTTTGTTCATATATCTCCCTGAATAAATTTTCTAGCTTCGCCACTAACGATGATCCAAGTTGTGAGTGATGATATTTCATGACAATAACGTTATAAAATCTCAAATAACGATCCAAAATCCAACAGTTAAATGTGACAGAGTGATAGCGAACCATAATGGTACCCACAGAGATAAGGTTATTGTGAGAGTTTTTATCAACCAGTCAGATTCAGAGTTGTTATTGTATACGATTATTGATGTACGACTCAAAAATATCTTGCTATCTAACTTGCTAGCCACCTATCACTTCAAAGCTAGGCTTGTGTTTGCTTACACTACGTACGTTTCCAAAGATTTAGTGGTTGTTTGGATTCGTTTTCAAAAACCATTTTCCGTTTTCAAAACGAAAAATGCTACGAAATCCGTTTAGCAATCGTTTTCAAAAATGGAAAACATACATCCCATTAATAAATTTGTTTATTTTAATAATTTAAATTTAACATACATCCCATTAATAAATCTTGAAATCTGAAACTTTAATATTTAAGTCATTGCATTAAAATTGTTCATGTATTGTCATAATTCAATTATTTTTTTTATAATTTTTTTTTCTTTATAGTTTTACTTTAGTATAACTTTAGACAATTTATTTATTTTTTTCATTTTTTTTCAATTTTATTTATTTTAATAATTTCATTAGGATTTTTAAGTGTAACACTACTTGTTTTGCTAACGTTTTCATTTTATTTGAACTGTATTAAGTTATTGAATATTGTTTTACTCAAAAATATTATATATAATAAGATCTTAATTTTAGATGTCTTTATTATTTTGTTCATGTATCTCCCTGAATAAATTTTCTAGCTTCGCCCCTAACGATGATCCAAGTTGTGAGTGATGATATTTCATGACAATAACGTTATAAAATCTAAAATAACAATCCAAAATCTAACAATTAAATGTGACAGAGTGATAGCAAACGACAATGGTACCCATAGGGATAAAGTTATCGTGAGGTTTTTTATCAACCAGTTAAATTCAGAGTTGCTATTGTATACGATTATTGATGTACGACTCAAAAATATCTTGCTATCTAACTTGCCAGCCACCTATCACTTCAAAGCTGGCTTGCGTTTGCTTACACTACATACGTTTCCGAATATTTAATGGCTGTTTGGATTCGTTTTCAAAAACCATTTTCTGTTTTCAAAAACGAAAAATGGTACGAAATCCATTTGGCAATCATTTTAAAAAATGGAAAACATACATCCTATTAATAAATGGTGAAACTTCATTTTAGTCCCTAAGGTTTCACGAAATATAAAAATTTTAAACATCTATTGAAAACAGCTCTTTTAATCCCTAATTTTTCCAAAACTCTTTAAAATAGTCCAAACCGTTAGTCAACTACTGGTCAACGGTCACAGAAAGCTTGAATGAAAAGGGTAAGATAGTCTTTTCATATAAAAAGTTAAGATTGTGACATGTGTATGGTTGAGATTTTAAATCTATAAAAAATTTAAAATAATTTAAAAAATCAAAAATTACTTAAAGAAAAAAAAATTAAACTGAAAAAAAATCTAAACTTTTTTTTTTTTTAAATCTGATTCAAACTCATGGTTTGATTGTTCATCAAACCCTTTTACTAACATCATCAACAAGCCATTTCATCAACATTATCATTAACAATCTCATAGTCTTCAACAGCATCAATAACATCACAGTATCATCTCCCACAAAAACAACATCAACAATAACATTAAGAAAAAATAATAAAACTGTTTATCAGAAAAAAAAGAAAAAACAAAAAAAAAACAAAACACTTGCACTGAGATCTAGGTTCGATCGAACCCAGATGAGTCTTCATCTGGATTCGATCGAACCCAGATGAGACACTCTTCTCTCATCTGGGTTCTGGGTTCGGTCGAACCCAGATGAGAGATCGAACCTAGATGAGAGACTCTCATCTGGGTTCGGTCGAACCCAGATGAGAGACTCTCATCTGGGTTCGGTCGAACCCAGATGAGTAGACTCATCTGGGTTTGGCCTTCTCTCATCTGGGTTCGATCAGAAGAGTCTCTCATCTGGGTTCGACCGAACCCAAATGAAGACTGATCTGGGTTCGATCGAACCCAGATCAGCTCCATTTTCGACGGAGATGAGGTAAGGCGGAGGAGATGGTGGCCAGAAGAGACGGAGGTGAAGGAGATGGCAGCGAAGGAGAAGAACGAAGAAGAAGAACGAAGAAGAAGAAGGAGGGGGAAAAGAGAGAGAGGAAATGAGACTTGATTTGGATTCTTCCAGATCAAGGGAAGAAAAAAAAAAGTTTAATTTTTATTGTTTAATTTTTTTTTCCTAAATCGATTTTTTTCTTTTTTTTTAATTATTGTTTAATTTAAATAAAAGAAAATAATCATTTTTTTTTAAAAAATTATATTATTATTGTGTACACGTGTTAGCTTTTAATTGGTCAAATAATATGTAATATTCTGGTTTTATTAGGGGTAAAATAGTCATTTTAAGTTGTGAGGGGTAATTGAGTCTTTTTAATTTATCTGTTTAGTTTGACCGGTAGTTGACTAACGGTGTGAACTATTTTGAAGAGTTCTAGAAAAGTTAAGGATTAAAAGAGCTATTTCCAATAGATGCTTAAAATTTTGATATTTCACGAAACCTTAGGGACTAAAATGAAGTTTTCCCCTTAATAAATTTGTTTATTTTTAATAATTTAAATTTAACATACATTCCATTAATAAATCCTAAAATCTAAAACTTTAATATTTAAGTCATTGCATTAAAATTGTCCATGTATTATCATAATTAAATTATTTATATATATATATTACTTTATAGTTTTACTTTAATATAACTTTAGATAGTTTATTTTTTATTTTATTTTATTTTTTGTAATTTTATTTATTTTAATAATTTCATTAGGATTTTTAAGCATAACACAACTTGTTTTGCTAACATTTTCATTTTATTTGACTTGTATGAAGTTATTAAATATTGTTTTATATAAAAACATTATATATAATAAGATCTTAATTTTGGATGTTTTTATTATTTTGTTCATGTATCTCCCTGAATAAATTTTCTAGCTCTGCCACTGACGATGATTCAAGTTGTGAGTGATGATATTTCATGACAATAGCATTATAAAATCTAAAATAACAATCCAAAATCTAACAATTAAATGTGACAGAGTGATAGCGAACAATAATGGTATCTATAAAGATAAGGTTGTCATGAGGTTTTTATCAACTAGTTAGATTCAGAGTTGCTATTGTATACGATTATTGATGTATGACTCAAAAATATCTCACTATCTAACTTGCCAGCCACCTATCACTTCAAAGTTGGCTTTCATTTGCTTACACTACGTACGTTTTCGAAGATTTAGTGGTTGTTTGGATTCGTTTTCAAAAACTATTTTCCGTTTTCAAAAACAAAAAATGCTACAAAATCTGTTTGGCAATCTTTTTCAAAAACATATTTTGAAAATGGAAAACATGTTTTTAAAAATTATAACTCAGGAGCGGAAAACGAATTTTTTTTTTTCCTTTTTCCATTGTTTTCAAAACGATAGATTGTTGAAAAAAAAAAAAAGAAAAAAAAAATTAAAAAAGAACAAACATACACCCAAGACTCCAGCGACGAAGGTCGATCTAGGTCAACCACAAAAATGATCTGGTTGAACAAGATCTGGTTTAACTTCAACCAAAAAAAAAAATGAAAAAAAAAACAATAAATCAAAAACCAAATTGTGAAGATGAGAGAGAGAGCACCGAAACACAAACCAAAAGAATAAGAAGAAGACGGAGAAGAAGTTACAGAAGATGACTGAGAAGAAGAATAAGAAGACGATGGAAAAGAAGAACTAGAAGAAGATGATGACGATGACGAAGAAGGCTCCGATGGTGTATCACTGAATGCACGATGCAGATAGGAGACGGCCAAAACAAGGATGAAGCACCTGTTCCGACGAGAGAGCGGTGAGAGACAACGATGAGGTGAGAGAGAGAGAGAGCAGTCGGGTGAGAGAGAGTAATGTGTGAAAAGGAAGAGAGATCGGTGATAGGTGATAGAGATACGAGAGAGGGGGGTGAGGTGAGAGAAAATGTATTTATTATTATTATTTTATTATTTTTAAATTGTATTTTATTAATTTTTATTTTCGAAAATGGTACCAAACAATTTTTTTCATTTCCGTTTTCAAAATGAATTTTCAGAAAAACTATCAAACGCATTATCATTTTCGAAAATGTGATTTCAAAAACATATTTTTCATTTTTGACAATATTTTTAAAAAACATTATTTTAAAAATGTATCCAAATGCATCCTTAATTTTATGCAGGACAACCATGGCCCATATATTTGTTATTTTATATATAAGCAAGCAGACAAGACTCACATCATGATACGAGTTTTCCTAAACTTTAAAGTACTATATCTATAATAGCTTTGAAATTCAAAAATATTTACACATGGATCAACTTAAGAGTATTAATAACTTATGGGGATAATCCTAAAAAACTCATTGTAGTTTGTAAAAATGTCAATTTTACCATTTATCGTTTTATTTTTATCCAAAATCCCTCCTAACGTTAATAAAAACACTCAAAATACTCATTGGAGGCGTGTGAAATGACAAAAATATCTCCAATAGTCACAAATTAAGGATGAAGTCATAAAAGGTAAAATGATCATTTTTTGTTAATTTTTTAATATCAAGGAGAATTTTTTGATAAAAATGAATCTATAATGGTAAAATAAATATTTTTACAAACTATAATGAATTTCTTGAGATTATCCCTAACTCATGTATACAAATGAATAATCTGTCTCAAGTTGGGATTGTTGAACATTGTGATGGGATTTCAGACATAATTATATATAAAGTAGAAAATCACATCTCTAATATTTTGTGTATGAAGGATCTTTGATGCTGATAATAAGAAGCACGTCACATATAGCATTAAAGATGTGATCGTAATAATCTGGGACTTAATCAATTATGTTTGGGATCTTGAAAGCTTTATAATAATTAGGTGATTCATGATTTTTAAAAAATAAATAAATAATAGAAATAATAATCATGATATATCTTAATGCATGAAATTTAAAACCATGATAATAAAATAATTCGTTTGGTAAAATTTTTCTAAATAAATTTTTTGAAAGTAGATTTTTGAAAGTAGATCTTTTATAAATAAAACTTTTAAAAAGAAGTTGGTAACGGTTGTCAATTAAAAAGAAACTCTTTTCAATTATAGATTGTTTCATTGTATTACTTTTGAAGACTCTTTTAGATTATAAATTCATCAAAAAATACATGAGATCAAACTTCAAGCCACACAAACTACACGGGATTGTTTCCACAGACCCTATAATATCAGGTTTACCACCCGAAGTTGGATAACCAATCCAGAATATCCTGTCTATTGCATTGGTAAAGTCTTAGGCTTTTAAAAAAAAAATCAAGTTATTAGTAACTCTCACCAAGCAGCAAGCTGATATCATTTCTCCAAAACACTTACAGCTGCAATCAGAGTTCAGGCATCAACATCCTATTAAGTGAACAAATGTTACCAACAACACTAACTGTTTTCTTTTATTATTATAAAATACAATTCTAACTTCACAAGTATTTCTAAAATCTTGATCAGCCTAAAATATGAAAAATGAAAAGTTGTCCCTCCGACAATTCAGAAATTAATCAATATACATAAATGTTTTACAATTAAACAATACACTATATTATTTCAAAATCATACAAAAAATTTGATGTGCTAAACATAGGTAGAGAATATGACCTTCGGACCATGCTACCTGGCATTAAGCAACGCAGAAACCAGAATACCTACTACAACTGCACCAAGTGCATCAAAACAACAGGTAAGTTTACTTTCTCTAATGCTGTGAATTATGCAGCTCCAACAAAATTATCAGTCTCTACATATAACACCACTTTTGTGCTATAATATAATGTTTTGTTTGAATCAACAATCTCACACGGTTTGCAATGATTCTGGCTGCATACAGAGAGTCTGTTCACATTAATTAGCATGTGCCTGGTTACAAAAATAATATTGACAAATTTAAGGCCAAAGGGATTGACTCTATAATTTGTGTGGCCGTTAAGAATCCGTATCTTATGAATGCATGGGCAGAGAAACTTAAGCCAAAGATGCTGTAAGTGATGACAACGTGTAACCAAACAAACAACTAAAAATAAAATGCTAATAAAATTTTACCGGAAAATTAAACATACCAATCAAACAATTAAATAAGTGATGACAACAGCAGTGTAACCATAAAAATACAAAAAATGCAGTCACCAATCATCACTTCAAAAATCTACCTATGACATATTTTTTTTCAAATGTATAAATTAATCATTAAAAAACTATTTGAAAACAAAAAGATACAAAATATTAGAAAACTTACTAATTAAAAGAAGAGTTTTCGGAGATTTTGCTAGTGTTTATGGGTTAAAGAAAGTGTATATAAAAGTGATGATGGGAGTGTTTATATGTTTAAAGAAAGTGTATTAGGGTTTTAAAGGTATAATGATATTAATAAAATA
The DNA here is from genome assembly GCA_021234005.1 of Nephelium lappaceum. Classification (NCBI taxonomy): domain Eukaryota; kingdom Viridiplantae; phylum Streptophyta; class Magnoliopsida; order Sapindales; family Sapindaceae; genus Nephelium; species Nephelium lappaceum. The sequence goes on from CM038011.1 coordinate 508,612, forward strand.
TAATAGGATTATATTAGACATTTCAATTTTTTTAAAATAGCTAAAAACTACCTACTTAAAAAAGTACAAAATTTGAGCTTATCTAAATAACCATATTTAAGTTATTTTAATTATCTAAAAACTCAACTGATATGATAATTAAATAACGTGAAATAAAAAAAAATTAAAAGAAAAAAAAACTTTGGAGTTTAAAATAATACTTTTGGATGGCAGATAAACTATACCACAAGTACACGTAATATAACTACCTACATAACTTAGATATTTTTTTGTGAGAGAATTACCAAAACTATCCTCTCCACATCTCTTTGCATTATAAAAAGTCCAAAAGATGAAAGATTACTACTACACACAAAAGCCTTATCAATACTATCCTCTCTACATCTTCTCATCATGGAGCTTGAATTCTCTTCCTTCTCAATCCTTCTCACCTCTCTTGTCTTTGTGTTGTACTTGTTGGTGTTGAATATAAGAGAGAGACCATCCCAGTACAATGGCAGATCCAAAAATCTACCTCCTGGACCAAAGAAATTACCTATCATTGGAAATTTGCACCACCTTGTCGGCTCTCTTCCCCACCATAAATTCAGACACTTGGCCAAAAAATATGGACCCTTGATGCACCTGCAACTTGGTGAACTTTCTACTGTTGTTGTTTCTTCAGCGGAATTCGCCAAGGAAGTGATGAAAACTCATGATGTTATCTTTGCATCAAGGCCGTATAATTCAATGGGTTATATCATGAGTTATAATGCTACGGATGTAGCCTTTTCACCATATGGTGAGTATTGGAGGCAAGTGCGGAAGATTTGTGTAATGGAGCTTCTGAGCATGAAACGAGTCCAATCATTCCGAGCAGTAAGAGAAGAAGAGGTGTGTAATCTCGTTAATTGGATTAGTTCACAAGCAGGATCACCAATTAATTTTACCGATAAAATAAACTCATTAACATATAAGATCACTTCAAGGACAGCTTTTGGAAAGATATGCAAGTACCAAGAGACATTTCAATCAATTCTTGATGAACATGTCAAGTTGGAAGGCGGATTTTATCTTGCAGATCTCTTTCCTTCTATGGAAGGATTGCTTCAGTGGATCAGTGGAATCAAGTCTCAACAAGAGAGGATTCACAAAGAAGCTGATCAAATACTTGAAAACATCGTCAATGAACATATTAAGGACAAGGAAACGCTACTAGAGCTTGGCAACAACGAAAAAATTGAAGATCTGGTTGATGTTCTTTTAAGAGTTCAAGAGAATGGTGATGCTGATTTTAATTTGACTATCGACAATGTCAAAGCAGTAATTTACGTTAAGTATTTTTACTTCTTGTACATGTTTCTTCTTTTTATTGTCTTTTTATATATTTTTTCTTGTATACTTAACTTCAGTTTTTCTCTTTTCTTTTTTGCTTTCATCTGAAACTCCATTTATGTATTTAAGGTCAATAATTTGGATTCATATTATTAATTTATTATGATCTCAAATCTTAAATATTATAGTTCGGTTCTATTCTATCATCTTAATCTTTTAAACCTACAATAACTAACACATATAAATACCTTTCCAGGATATTTTTGGTGGCGGTACTGAGACATCAGCCACAACAATGAATTGGGCAATGTCGGAACTGATGAAAAATCCAAGAGTCATGCAAAAGGCACAAGCAGAGGTGAGGGAGGTATTCAATAGAATTGGCAAGGTTGACGAAACAGGCATCAACGAAATGAAATTCCTGAAGCTAGTTATAAAAGAAACTTTGAGATTACATCCTCCTGCGCCTTTGTTACTTCCAAGAGAATGTGGAGAGAAATGTGAGGTTAAGGGATATGAAATTCCTGTCAAAACTCGAGTCATTATAAATGCATGGGCGATTGGAAGAGATCCAGAATATTGGAGTGAACCTGATAGTTTTATTCCAGAGAGATTTCTTGATTCTTCCATTGATTATAAGGGAAGGAATTTTGAATATATTCCATTTGGGGCTGGTAGAAGGATCTGCCCAGGAATGTCATTTGGCATCGCCAACATTGAGCTTCCACTTGCAATGCTTCTGTACCACTTTGATTGGAAACATCCGAATGGAATGAAGCATGAAGATCTAGATATGACTGAGGTTTTCGGTCTGACAGTCAGAAAAAAAGATGTTCTGTGTCTCATTCCCATTCCTTATCATCCTCCATCTATTGCATAAGCCCAAGAGAAGCAAGTGTAATCTACCTTAGGGAAGCAATAATTGTTGAAAAACTATTGAATACTTATGTTTTCTTTCATAGGAAAAAAAAAAAAAAAAACTATGTTTTCTTTTTCTTTAATTATTGAGTGATTAAATTTTTTTTCTTTTACGTTTTGTTGTCTTTCCCTTCTCTTAATCTGGTTGTAATATTTTATGTTTGTTCTATGTGTTATTTTGGCTTTTTACCTTGACAATATTTTTTTGTCTTTTCTCTTTTTAATAATACGATGGATTTAATCAACAACTTCATATAAAAATATATATATTATTATCATATCAAAGTAATTAGAAAACTACATTGAGTTTTTTTATTTTTTATTTTCAAATACTTTAATAAACAATTATTAGTTTACGAAGTCTAAGCGAACTAATTTTACGAACGATTGTTGGTTTAGCATAAAGGGTGCATGAAATAACAATAGTTTGCAAGAATGATAAAAAAATAAGCTTAGTTCTGTTCGTCAATGTTATTTTTCAAACTAGTGTTTTGTCATACTCAAAAAAGATCCTAATAGATTTAGTTACGAGATCTTATACCAAATATTTCAGATCTCGACGAGTTGCGCCAATTACTCATCGAGAACTCACTCGACGGCCGGTCGGCGAGGTGAGAACCCCCTAATCTGGGGTTCTAGGCACTGGGATGAAGAGAAATGCGACAGCTATGAACAAAATGGGAGCAGTCGCGACAGCTGGAAATGGGAGAAAAGAATGGCTCGAGCAGCAGCAGACATGGAGGACGAACGGCGGCTTCAAGTTAACAAAGACAGTGAGGTGCGACGGTTTGAAGATGAAAGCTATGGAGATTGCGGCTTGGACAGGATGATTGCAAGTTCAGTCGGCTATTGATGAAGAGGTGCAAGTCGGTGCTGGCTGGGCTTGCAGAAGATGCTTGGAGGACCGGCAGCCATAGAGGTTTGCAGCAGAGTTTGATGAAGAAGAAGGTTGTAAGTTGGCGGCTGGCTCAGACTTGAAGATGAGTTCTGGTGGAGTATCCGACTCTTAAGTTTAGAATTGAATGGGCCATAAAGCATGGGCCCCATGTATGACACGGTCCTGGTAACTTAGGCCTGAATTTATTTGCTGAAAAACACCATAAATCTAGCATCAATTTGCAGACATATCATGCCAAAATATCAACTCTGATGAACATCAAATTAAATTAAATCAAGATGATTTTATTGATTACATTTGTACAAATGATTAAAAGTGTATTTTCATGCACTAGTCATGTCGGCTAGCCCCTTTTTTGAATTGAGAAGTGAACTTTGAGACGCTTCATTGTGTTGTATATTAGGAACCTTTCGATTAATTTTTCAATGATTAATTCTTTTGATTCCTCCTCTTTATCACTGAGTGGTGATTTTTGGCCATTTGAAAATTATTATTATTTTTCTTATAGATTTGACCAGGTTACTGATGATCAAACTAATTAGTTATCGAGTACTCATCAACCAGCCAATAAGTTGCTATATATATATATATATATGTAGTGTGGTTATTGACCATGCTTAGAAATTTGTCCAATGTACTCCTTCAAGTTGTTGGAAAAAATACTACCACCAATACAAGATCTTTTGAACCTCTCGTTTTTACAGCCACACGAATTCCACCTAGCTATTGCTCAGTCTTTTTTTAAATATCCAAGGGAGTATGTGGTCGATATAATTATTACTTGGGATTTAAGAGCATTAAATGGGCAATCAAGCAATTGTGGCATTCTTGTAAATACAAATTTGACTCAAACAAAGAATTGTACTGGCGATGCTAATTAAATGGATAATCAAGATAACAGATTTTAATATTTTTCAAATCCTATAATGACAAGCACTATAATTAATCAAAACTTTATCTCAACATGTGAAACTCGTCGTCATTACAAACTTGTAGTTGTATCAGGTTGTAATCACAGTTCAGCATTATGTCGATGTTTCATTTATAAATATTCAGTCATGAAAATAAAATAAAATTAACGTTATAACCACTTTAATAAAGTTCATTGCATGTATTATATGGAGACTATAGTGCTATGTTAGAGAAATCAAATAAAGGACGTAGTTGGTGGTGGAGTAGGGTAAGCTTGTAAAATTTTTTTGTAAAAACTTCATTTCAGTTTTTAAGATTTTGGAAAATATTAAGTTAAAAAATTCTTTTAAAAATAATTCTTTTTATTTCTAACTTTTTCAAAGTTCTTCAAAAAATCCAAATTATATATCAATTGACGGTTAATGATAACTTCAGACAATTTAAATTGTAATTTAACAACTTCAATTCAAAGATATTTTAGAAAATTTAATTTATAAATTTATTATTTTATGTGGATAATCTGGTAATTAATTGCTAGTAACAATCATCAAGATCAAAATATATTTTTCTACGTATTCTGTTAATTGACTAACGATTTGGACTTTTTTGAGTAGTTTTAGAAAAGTTAAAGATGAAATGTACTGTTTTCAAAAAAAACTTTAAAAATCTGATATTTCTCGAAACCTTAGAGACTAAAATGAAGTTTTTCCAAAGTTTTTTTATAATTATAAAACTATACAAGTCTTAAATTTATTAATATATTTTCTTTTTTGATTTACTAATTCTTATAATACCAAATAAATGTATATGTATCCCAAACCTACTACATGCATTTTCTTGTTTATGTTTATATTTTTATTCAAATATTGCATATATAATATTATTCTTTCATGTAAAATTGTACTTAAATTTTTCACAATTTACTTTCTTTTTTTCTTTAATCATAATATTAATCGCATAGCATATTATTAAAATTTAATATCTTATATTGTTATTACTAATCAACTCTAATATGAAGTGAGGTTGTAATTATGATTTTCAAAATGTAAATTGTTTTTATTTTAAAAAAAAAAGAATTGTTGATGCTATAATGCTATTATTCTATAAATTATAATTGATAAGTTTAATCATTCATATATCTTTAAAACCTACTTGATTGTTTGCATTTCATGTTTCTTTTATATTTTCTTTAATCATTTTACTCTTTTTATATGAATTTTGAGAAGCAAGACTTATTATATGTCCTCAAAATAGGTATATCTATTTTTTTCAGTTAATGAAATAATTTTATATTCTTAAAGTTCATTTCAAAAATTTGTTCTAGCCCACCCTAATTTATAATCTGGCTACGTCCCTGAATCAAATTCACAATATATATATACATATATATATACTGCCGATTTTTTTTTTTTTTTAAAAAGAGATTAAAGATGTTAATGCCAATTGAGATGTTTGTCAAATTAGAATCAAAGCACAAAATTCTTTGTTTTTTTTTTTTGCGTGATTAACTTTTATTTAGTCTTTAAACAAATGAATACACGCTACTATTTTTTTTTCCTTTTTTAGAAAAAAAGGATTAAAGATGCTAATGCTAAGTGAGATGTCTGTCAAATTGGAATCAGAACAAAATTCTCTTATTTTTTTTTGCATGATTAACTTTTATTTATTCTCTAAATGAATATAATTAGTGTCCATATGAGAGAAAGACAGATTACAAAATCATATTTTGATTAACTTAATTTCGTGTAATTACATTGAGAGTAAAAGGTAGAAAATTGTTTTGAACAGTTAATCTCTCATATATGAGATAAAGAAAGTGTTAGCTTGATTATTTTATTTATATTTGTGAAGCAGACGTGATGTACATGTTATAAAATTTTCTAATTTAGACAATGTAGACATATTTTATGTATAAGAATAAATTGAATTAATTCTTCGTAGATTGATCATTTATCAAAATGATAAGAAATTATTTTGATCCAATTTTTACTTGATATTTTCAATCCGCCCCTGATAATCAATATTTTGTAAACAATTATTTGACTTATAATATTCTAGTAGGTCTAGCAATTATGTTCTTCATGTTATGCTATAATATAATTTACACCTTCCTACACAAGCTTAAAGAAAACAAAAGATAATTTCTTATTCTAACGTAAGATTTACAAATGATTCTTATATTTAAAAAAAAAAAAAGAAAGAAAATTGATTCTTATCAGAATCGAATCACTTTTTGTTCTCAACATCAATAGAATCTTTTGCAATTTAATATATATTCCAAATAACTGAAGCTTTTAAGTACCATGCATTCATGAAAGAATATATGCATTCGACATTTCAGGAAAGCAGGAAAGCAATTATATTAATAATAAAAAAAATGTTGTCAGTTCAAAGAATCATTAAAATATATTATTAGCTATTTTGAGAGCTACTATATATGTTTTATAATTCTTTTGCTTATATAAAAATGGGCAAAATAATTTATATGCTTTATAGCTGTCCAAATCATGTAAGTCAGTAGGTAGCTAGCTAGAGATTGCCACCTGATTGATATCCATCACCTTGGAATAGAAAAAAAAAAAAAGGAAAGACCTATTATTCCATAGTCAACACCTATTTAATCCTTGAGAGAAAAAACAAATATATATATAGCGATATATATTTGTGCATGCTCATACAGGAGAAGATAGAGAGCACAAGAACAAATTTTATAGACACAGTATTCATGGAGAATAAAGAAGAGAAACATGTTGCTTCGAGTAGTGAAACTGTTGTCATCTACAGAGGAGTTAAAGCAATGCCCTTTATCATTGGTAAGTTCTGTTCAACAAGTGTTGAATATCTGAGTTTTGTTGGAGGTTTGTAAAAGATCGTAATCTATGAAGTAATGATTTTCATGTGTATATATATGCAGGAATGGAAACCTTAGACAGGATCGCGACATTTGGCACTTCATCAAACTTAATGGTCTATCTAACAACAGTGTTTAACATGAAGAATGTGACAGCTACAATACTTGTAAACATCTTCAATGGCACCGTGTATATATCACCTTTGTTTGGAGGCTTCCTCTCTGATTCTTGCTTTGGACGATACAACACTATAGCTTTTGCTTCTTTGTCTTCTCTTATGGTACACTCATTCTATCCATCTTCTCTCTCTCTCTCTCTCTCTCTCTCTCACTCTAGCAATTTCTAGACGTGAAATTCTGCACTTGATAATTATTATATATGCTTCTATATGAACTTTATATATATAGACTTCAATATTTCTCTGGTTAAAATTAGTTCGGAAAATTTTTTCAGGATCAGTTTTGACTAGTTTAATTAAGTTTGGAATTTGAAACATATTTACATTTGGAATAATAGTTGTGTAACATTGGAGAATCATTAAGGTTAGAATCGAAGTTCCCATTTCTAACAACTTCATTTACTTTTAGATTTGATCCCCATTTTAACATGATATCAACCAGTATTCAATCAAATATTATATCAAATAATAATAATAATAATCCCAAACTCTATGTATGTTACAATTTTAACAATTGTCTTGCACGGTTGATAAGTGTGCACACATTTAATAGTGACAATATTTCAACAATTGGGATTCCTGATATTATGTAATTTTAGTGTTTAATTTATGAATCTATGAAGTCTTAAGATTTTTCATGACTGAGCATAGGTGTTTGATTTCTAATAATTAGTAGTGTTGTGATTTTGAAGGGAATGATAACAATAATGCTAACAGCAGCAATCTCCGAACTGCACCCTCAACAGTGTGTGATAAAACACATAGGAACCTGTGCTCAGCCCACAGGTTGGCAATTGGCCATCCTATTAACAGGATTGCTCTTCTTAGTGATTGGTTCTGGTGGCTTCAGGCCATGTTTACTACCATTTGGAGCTGACCAATTCAACCCAGGAACAGACTTTGGCAAAAGGGGTATCAGTAGTTTTTTCAACTGGTACTATTTCACCCTCAGCTTTGCCTTAATCATATCACTAACACTCATCATTTATGTGCAATCCAATGTGAGTTGGGCTATCGGATATGCCATCCCTGCTTGTCTGATGCTCATTGCTTGTGTACTTTTCTTTTCGGGTTCGAAACTGTATGTCAAAGTTAAACCTGAAGGAAGCCCCTTGACAAGTGTGGCTCAGGTTATAGTTGCTGCAATCAAGAAACGAAAGTTGAAGCTACCTAGCAGCCAGAATTCTACATTTAGCCTTTTTGAATATCTGCCCCTAAGTGCTATCAAGGCGAAGCTGTCTCACACCAATCAGTTTAGGTGGGAACAATCCAATCTTGAATTTTATTTTTTTTTTCTCTAATAAGAATTTTAAAATTCTCTATTAATATGAACTCTTACTGAACTTTTAAAGATTCTGTAACACATCAATATTATTGAAAAATCTTATTAATCTCTCTTTTAATTTAAATTTATTTATTCTAATGATCATATAGGTTCCTTGACAAATCTACAATTATTACAACCAAAGATCAAATCAATTCTGATGGATCAGCAGCAAATCCATGGAGACTTTGCAGCATACAACAAGCGGAAGAAGTGAAATGCATAGTAAGAGTGATTCCAATTTGGCTATCAAGCATAATTTATCATCTTGCCACAGTGCAACAACAACAAACATACACAATTCTTCAAGCTCTCCAATCAGACAGACACTTGAGCAATCATGGCACCTTCAAGGTCCCTGCAGCTTCTTACGGCATCTTCAGCTGCATCAGCCCTGTCATCTGGATCCCATTCTATGACAGGATCATGGTCCCTGTGCTTCGCAAATACACAGGGAAAAAAGGATGGACTAACACTCCTTCAAAGAATGGCTATAGGGATGTTAATAGCAATCCTGACAATGATTGTGTCAGCCCTGGTAGAGCAACACAGGAAATATATAGCTCACACGAGGCCAACTCAAGGAATTTCCCCGAAAGGCGGTGCAATATCAACAATGTCTGCATTCTGGCTGACACCTCAGCTGATGCTTGCAGGACTAGCCGAGGCCATCAATTCAATTGCCCAAGTCGAGTTCTACTATGAGCAGTTTCCTGAGAACATGAGAAGCATAGGAACCTCAATCTATTTCTGTGGCCTGGCAGGTTCTAATTATTTAAATGGCTTCCTGCTTTCCATTGTTCATCATGTTACATCATCTGGAGGTAGAGACTGGTTGCCTGAGGATCTCAACAAGGGGAAATTGGACCACTTTTATTACTTGGTTGCATTTCTATGCTGTCTCAATTTTGTTTATTTTCTTGTGTGTGCTAAGTGGTATAGATACAAAGGTGGTGATTTGTAGTACAATTAACAACTAATGACACTCCTTAGTCTTTACACAATTTGCATGTAGAGAACTTGATATTTGTAAAGACCAACACAGTTTTAGATTGGCACCCGAAATAATGAGAACAATTATATGAAGACTGACAAGATTATCCAATCAAAGCATTTTTGTTATGAGTAACATTCAACTTAAACAACATTTTAGAGATTATTTTATATAGAATAATATTAGGACATGTTTACTATTAGGATTTATGAGAAAAATAAAGAATTACATAATTCTTTCACTCACTCAAGGAATCAAGTTCTCTTTCTTAATCTATTTTCTAAAGAAATTTTATTTCATTTCATAACATTAAAGATTACTAAATCCGTCAGGTGCTATGTTACTATACAAGATTTATATAGTTATGAGGGTGGTCAATGGATTTTAATCCAAAAATTCACGAAAATTCATGGTTTAAAAATTAGAAAAAGTAAGAACTAGCATCGATTTCATGGTTTCTCCAAATCATAAAACATGTTGAAGGAAGTATTTTTGTTGCAGCGAGCCCAATCCGTAGAGGAGGATTTGGGCCAACCCAAGCCCATCAGGATCCCAATAACGTCGACCAAAATTAAACCAAAAACCCATTTTTATTGTAGTTGTTTGTCTTCTATAAACTCTCGTCTGCCTGCTGTCGTTCTGTTGTTGTCAAAAACCAAAAACACACGAATCAAACCACACAAACTCACAGAAAGCAGAAGCAGAAACCAAGATGGGGTCTTTTCTATCAAGCCTCCTTGGGGGATCAGCGGCGGCTGAGGATTCATCATCATCAGAGGATGCAAGAGTATTGGCCTTTCACTCATCGGCCAGGTGGCAACTCCATTTCAACTCCTTCAAAGAATCTGCTCAACTGGTACTCTACGGCATCTCTAAATCCACTTCCTTTAAAAGGGTTTTTGTTTATTTATATTTTTATTGGTGTTTAAAGATCCAAATTGTATCTTCTCTTTGGTGTGAAGATGGTGGTGGATTTTTCTGCTTCTTGGTGTGGACCTTGCAAGCTAATGGAACCAGCAGTGAAGGACTGGGCTACTAAGTTCACAGATGTTCAGTTTGCAAAGATTGATGTTGATGAGTTGTCTGTATGTCTTGTTCTGTCTTTGTCTTTGTTTTGTTTTTTTGATGAGTTAAATATAAGGTTGAAAGATTGTATTTTGACACATTGATTGATTTTTTTGTTTGGTGGGGATATGGTGTGGTAGGATGTGGCACAGGAATTTGGGGTGGAGGCAATGCCAACATTTGTGTTGGTGAAGGGAGGGAAGGAAGTGGATAGGGTGGTTGGTGCCAAGAAGGATGAGCTTGAGAAGAAGATTCTGAAACATAGAGCTTCTTGAAGGACACAAGCTGTTATTTGATGGTTCATGATTCAAGATTCATGTTTAAGTGTTTGTGTTTTTCAATTCAGGGAAAAAATGAACAATAGTTTGTATTTTGTCTTGTTGGATGCTAAATGTTTAAATTGTTGATGCTCTTTGAAGAAAATATTGTTGTTTCATATGTGGTTAGGGCAATATATTTCTTGATAGTCACCAGAAGCTTGTCAACAGAACTTGAGTTTTGTGTGTTTGAGTTGGATCAGTGGTCTCTCTTTTTGGTGGGTATGATTGAGTTATTAATGCTGATCAGTTTTGAAGATATGAGCATGGCAAGAGTTGCCTCCACATGTGGTGTTGAAGAAGTCAATGTCTGCGTTTTGTGTATATGTTTTGGTTGGAAGTAGTGTACATAGGTTTCAGACTTTCAGGATCCAAATGTTGTTTCTTTTCTCCACTTTTCAGACTTTGGTTGGAAGGAGTGTATATGCGTTGGTTGGAAGTAGTGTATGGTGTATATAGGTTGGAAGGACCCTTGTTTTCGCTCTGCATACAGAGACACATTAGCTGCTATATCCATATCATATTTCTTCAAGTGCTTATCAATTAAAACAACAACTTATTGAAGTGGTAAGGAAGATTGCAGTAGAATTGGAGCAAAAGAAGCAGTTTGAGTTCCATCAGAAGTATGCAGAACAGAAGTAAGTCTCCGCTTGTTTCATCTTGAATTTATCTAATCAAGTTAAGAGATTCAGAGGCTATTTGAGCATGAGCCAGTCTCAAGGCCAATGCAGCTGCAAGTGGAAATGAAAGTGATGATAGTAGATAATAATTGCATATTGTACTTGAACATTGCATCAGAAGCATTCTCTATTAATGTTGAATGCCAATATACATTTTTAGGAAGATATCTCACAGCTTTTATGCATCATTTTGAGGCTCATTACATTTTCTGTTGCCAGTTACATCTGCATTATGTGATCAGTCCTTTCTGTTATGGATGGAGCCTGCAGTCTTGAATCACGTTTCTGAGAGCCTTCCCTGCCTAATTGGGTTACTTGAAGACACTTAAAAGCAGTGTGGGAGATGCCTTATGATAGATAGACTCAACTTTACATGTTTCGAGTTCTTCAAATCAAACATGGGATTATAAATTACTACGAAAGATCATTTTGTCATTGATTGATAATACAGGTATTGTTGTCAAATAATACAGATATAAACAATTAGTAGTACTACTCAAAAGAGAACCAATTTGCTGGAAAAATTTGTTTTGTAAAACTATAATCAGTTCCAATTGATTCAAAACAGGTTGGGAAGTCTTATCGGGGTTAAAGGAATACTCCCATCCACATATACGGGATTTTTTTACTTTCCTATTATATATATTGAACAAATGAGATGTACAATTAAATAAGTTCATAAAGAAAGTAGCATATAAAAGCCTTTTGAAGTAGCCAGACCCTTCAAAATGTAAGTTATCTAATCATGCTATTCATTTTTATTAATTATATCACTAATAAATCATAATGTTTCTAAAATCTATAGTCATATTATCTGTTTATAATCCGATTGGATTAATTTGTAGATCATATGATAAAAATTGATAATCACATCATATACTTATCAAGTCAAACATTATGAGCCACGTAGAATTGAAAGTCAAGAGATAACTATGTCTCCCCATTAATTTGAAAGAAACACAAATCCATACTAGCTTTGCTATGTTTACATTACAAAGAGAAGACTGCCAATTGCTTTGCTCCACAAATTTCTAGCAAGAAAACACTGCAAAGTTATGATCCTACAATCATATTATGCTATTCAAAATCTATTGAAAAAGCATATATTCTTACTAGGTTGTTCAAAGCTGCTTGTTTTAATTTATTTATTGTGTTTGATCACAAAATGAAGTGTTCTCTTTGTTGCAACTCTATGGTATGATGATGATCTCTATTGGAAGAGGAGAAAATGAAGGGAGGTTCATGTCACCAATTGCATCACAAAATAGCCCACCAAATTCATCATCACTGCCTACACCTTGCTTGTGCTTGGTTTCGTCCCTGTCACTAGCAAATGAAAAAAATTAAACATGTAAAATTGGTTAGATGCAAAAAAAATTAATTTTTTTAATTAAATGAAATTACAATTAATTTAAATGATAAATTCTATTCACCAATACATTCCAGTACAAATGTATTGGCGAAACAGAATTTGATCCCTTACAGAGATCAATCAATTTTAAGTTGAATGTTTTATAATCATCTAAAGTTAAAGTGACCTAAGAGATTTAAGTATTATTTATATTATTAAAGTTTTTATTATTTTAGTGAGATAAAAATTTGTCAATAATAAACCGTGCGTTCATAAATGAAACAAGATTGTAAGTTCCAACTTTATCCCTCTCAAAATTTAACTATAATTATTCAAAAGAAAAGGTTATTATCATTTAAATTAGGCATTTTTCTATTATTAAGTTATTATTATCTAACATTAACGTAAATAGTTTGTAAGACATGAATTTTTCATGACTCAAATCAACAAATACAAATACAAGAATAAATTATGATAAATTAAGTATGAAGTGATTAGGTTGGACTTTTAACATGCCATTAAAATGAATTTAGGAATTTAAAAGCCAATAATATAATGATGGTTCTAATTAAGTGAAGTTTGATGAGAAATATCATTTTAAAATTACTAAAATTTTTGTGATATTGGAGAAAATTAAAATCTTTAAACACCCTCTTCATTTGATGATAATAATAATAAATTCTTTACAGGAAAAGAAAATGTTGATGGTAAAACTCTCTTCCTCACCCTGCTTTTTTTTTCCCAAATTAAAATATATACATGTATTCAATTTTCTAGTGTTATTCACTTTGATTTCTTTTCTCATAAAACAGGTTGAGGAACCTTTGCAAACGAGAAAAGAACTAGACGTCTAGGTTGATAGCTGAGTGCAAATATGAGGAGGAATTTACTGGAACAGACGGGATGTTACAATTGTGTCCTGATCAGGTTTGCTTCTTTGAATTGTGTGCTATCACACCCGTCCGTCCGCCCACCCACCACAAAGTTCTGTGGCCTTATCAAAATGTCCAAATCCAATATGGCTAGTAAATGCTGCTTATTTGGCTACAGTACATATGGCATATGTATTGCCGTTGACTACCTACATTCATGTATAGCGTACTTAATTAAGTGGTCAATCAAATATTCTCATTTGATTTATGATATTATTGTGATTCATCAGGCTAATCTACAGGGAATATTGTCAATGTCACCACTCCCTCTAAGCCAAGCAGTTCATCTATCCCTGCTCCAGCGATTGGCTGCTGATAACAAGAAGGAAACGACAAGAAAGGTGGCATGGATGACAGAGGTCGCAGTTGCCATACACCTATGCGGATCCTATAATGATTGCAAGTCATGTGGTGGTACCCATCTTTGAGCAGGTCTATAAGATGTGGACAAGTAATTGGTGTATAATGTTTGTATTTCTAACCGAATTAGTTAGCTGGAAAAGCTGTATTAGATGTGATATAAAAAGCCTTTGTATCTTTAATCAGTTCTTAGTTAGAGAGATCATCTCCATCAATTCATTCTTGTAAAATCTGTAGTTCTTTGATCAAATTGTTCAATAAAAACAGAAGCTTCAAGATACATCAATGGTGATTGATTGTTGTGTTTAGTGTTATTGATTCAGCTTTGCCTTCCTTTTCAGTTTGTATTTTTAAATTCAGGGGTAAAAAATGAACAATATTTTGTCTTGTTGTATGCTATATGTTTAAACTGTTGATGCTCTTTGAAGAAAAGATTGTTGTTTCCTGTGTATAGTGCAATATGTCTTTATAAGCATTACAAAGCTTGTCAACAGCACTTGAGTTTGTGTGGGTTCGAGTAGGATCAAGTGTTTTCATTTTTTCTCCTCTTTGGTGGGTATGAGTGGGTTATTAATTCTGATCAGTTTTGAAGATATGAGCATGGCAGTGGTTGCCTCCACATTTAGTGTGGAACATGTCAATGTCCGCGTTTTGTGTATATGCTTTGGATGGAAGTAGTGTATATAGGTTTCAGACTTTCAAGATCCAAATGTTGTTCCTTTTCTTCCACTTTTCCCAATCCTGGCTGGAATGAAATAAAGTTAAAGAATCCAGGCAAGGACCTGAAAATTGTGTGATCCTGCTTGTGTTCCATGCATTGTTGATTGTGACTAGTCATCTCACCCTGCGTATATACTCATTGCATCATAACAGCTTTTGTGAAGCAGGAAGCAGGTGAAATGATTTTCAACCGTTGGAATCTCACATAATTATTCAACAAGAAAAACAAGCAAACATTATAATACAAGAATGTTGGTAGAAGTTGAAAAGTTCTAAGGATCAAAAGTTCCACCAAAAGAGTATAAATTCCTGGATCCTATTCATACTCCTCTTTTACCTTTTCTTCTTCCCTTATCTCAGTCTGATCTCAAGCTAGAACATGAAAGCAATGGACAGGATAATAGAAATCGGGTACAAAGAAAGAAGAAAGAGAAAAATCACAACTCAAAATATCAAATATACATCAAAATGCAAACACCAAGTTTTGGAGGAAGATGATGATGTATAAATACAGGTGGACTAAGATTTATATATTACGATGGCTGTATTACGTATCTTATCTCAATACTTGTGACTACATATATCCCATGTCGAAGCAAAAGACATGATCTCTTTCAGACAGTGTAAGATTGCTGAATTGTGTCTATGTCAAGGCCCTTCAGCCTAACCACTGATTCAACGTGCCCTTTCAGTGTGTTAAGTTCTCTAAGTCTGCATATATATATATCAGGGGGAAAGAATGATAAGATGAAGGTCAATAAGATGCCATCATTAAGCTGAAGTAGAATAAAAACACTGCCTGCAGCTAAAATCAAAATCAGTTTGTTGTCATTGCATGCATACCTTGCAATCTCAGCTCTTCGTTTTGCCTCTTCAGCCATCTGGTTAAGTTCATTGAAACTAGTGCGTTCACTGAACATCTTGGTTTCAGGTGGCTGCAATCCATGGAGAGTCCTCTGTGCATGCGCCCATTTGAGCTCACGTTCTTCCTTTCCAAAATCCTTTTTCCTCGTGAAGGCAATCTGCAAAATAGCAAGTTACAGCACAGAAAGTGAGCAAGGGGCGCCACCCATAGAAATTTACTTTCAATTGAAATAGAACAATTTGTGTACCCTTTGCTCGATGACAAGTTCCCAAGCCTTTCCGCTCAGGGCATATCGGATGGTGAACTTTATAAAATCAAGCGGGAAATAGAAGATGAGATTGTAAAGCCAAACCACGCCAGCCCAACCCCATCCAACTCCTTCAATTGCAGCAAAGCTCCAGTTTGCATAGACAGCAATCAGCGTAGCAATCTGTTCACAGTTAAAAAATATTAAAATCATCCTGATATATCTGGAACAAAAATGTGATTAAAAATGTAGCCGAAAATCACAATTCACTCACCAGCTGAGCAATAATAAAAGCCACAACAAGTAACAGGCCAGGACGTTCAACAAATGACCAACTCCTAGCTCGAGTCACAAATATGAGGGCCTGACTAATGGTGCTCACTTGCAGGTATACTGCAGAGGCAAGCTTCCTCCAGTTATCTGTATCCTTTTGATGAAGGCTTGAAACCCCGAATGTACGCTGAAGATGGCATACTGAGTTTTAGTCCGAACAATTGAACAAAAGGTGATGAAAAGTTCTAACTTATGTGCAGGAGTGAAGAAATACATTCAAACATGGAAAACAGAAGGGCAATCATACTCTAGAAATGTTATTAAATAGAGTCATGAACATATCATTGAATCTAAAGTATGACACTGTTGCCAAATTTTGAAATGATGGTGACAATGATGGATAAATATACACATGAACTGAGAATAAACATCTTCAATGAGTTAAAGAATTATTGTTATGAAGTTCATAAATGTATATTCTGCAAGACCAAAGGTGACATATAGGGTAACAACTACTCCGAGACAATAACCAGATTGACGAAAAGAATATCCACAAAATTAAAGCAAATATGACTTGAGATGGTTGAACGGAACTAGAAATGCAGCAGACAAAAGCATACAGCGGCTAGAAATATATGCCAACAAAGATGAGGAACCATTTATATACCTGAACATAGTTGATTCAGAGACTGTAATGAATTAGTGTTAAGACTTAATACGGGAGAACTATGTTGACCTCCACGGGAAAATACAAGAAGACCAAGCTAATGTCATTGTCTAGTCCTATGCAAACACAGCCTCTCGGTGGTGGAGGACACAAACAATGATAGTGATGTTGCAAAAACTGAGGCTTAATTGAGAGCAAATTAGCCAAACCTTGAACAACAAGAAACGAAACAACTTGAACTTTATGATTAAAACGTCAACTAGGACTGTCATATCTGACATGAATTTGGTGAAATGTAATGCAAAGGGTAATTCCTTACAGGAAAGAAATTTGTCTTGTATGCTGCCCAAAAGAAGATCACTGTCATCATTGCCAAGTAACCACCAAGAATAATTCCAGTTGTAAAGATCTCGGCCAGCTTCCAGCTATCTGGAAGTGGAGATGGTTTCACCCTATCCTTTGATATTGTCATAATGGTACCTAGCACATTGAAGACCATGTAGATAGCAAAACTAAATCACAACCCCCAGCCACCACAAAAAATAATAGTAATAAGGGAGTAATTAAGACAATATAAAGACAATAAAATTATCAAAGGAGAATACAAACCATCATTAAGAATTGCAATTATCAGCACCATGAATGGTGGGAAGTCAAATTTCCAAATGAGAGCCAGTAACATGAAACCAAGCTGTCACGCAAAATACGAAAGTCAGTATGATGGATTCAGAGATACAAGCTACGTTGGAAGAAACAGAGCTTATTCTAAACCAAATGTAAAATGAAAACTTACCACAATACGGATGGTAATGGAGACTGCATATATCTGCAATAACAAAAGAGAAAGCAAGAATGAAAATACGTCAAGCAAACAATATTTACATCCTTATAAATTTCCATATAATTTGGTCTTGTGTAGACAGGAGCAAAAAACCCCGTAGAACTCTCTAATCACATGCAAATTTAATTCTATCCCCAGGCACTGAATGTAAAGTAGTATAGCCTGCCCTGAAGAAGCTTAAATAACACATTCTAGTTTCACGTGATTAGGATTTAAGCCTTGTTCAGTTCTATGTCAACAATTTAGATAAGACAGGACATCGTCACACAAAAACCGCTGCTCCAGTACATACTGAAATTAAACAACTCTTTCTCATGATCAAATTCAAAGCTTACCGTGTAATTTTTCATTCTCTGGAATATTGCTCGACTAGTTAGAACAGCACTGATGATAACGCTTAGGCCAGGTTCAGTCAGGACAATGTCGGAAGCACTACGGGCTGCATCAGTTGCATCAGCAACAGCTATACCAATGTCTGCTTTCTTTAGAGCTGGGGCATCATTGACTCCATCACCAGTCATTCCACATATATGTTTCCTAGCTTGCAAACGTTTCACAATTTCGTATTTATGTTCTGTAAACAAAACAAGGCAGGTCAGGTAAGCATTAAATGAAGAGAAAATTAGTCTGAATTATAACAGAAGTACTACTTCGCATATTTACTACTGGCCCTGTCATCCAGGGCTGACTACATGATATATATAGGGGATCAAGCTTCCTTCCATTAGCCGCTTGAAGGCAGTAATGTGAGTCTTGGGCTAATCAAGCTATCTACTACAACATACAATTGTCCATTTAAAGAAATGAAAAGTTAAAAGAAAAGGACCAAATACCAGGGAAAACACCAGCAAACCCATCAGCTTTCTCAATTAGTTCATCAACCGGCAAAGCAACAATTGACTCATCTTTGTTCTGTCCTAATAAGGCTGATGAAGGATACATGTTGGTTCCCATTCCCAAGCGACGCCCTGTTTCTTTTCCTATTGCAAGTTGATCACCTGCAAAAAAGTGCAAAGATTAAACAGATAAACAGATGGATATGAGAAGAAACAGTCAAGCCATAACACCCTAGAGTTAAATGCCAGAAGATATGCAAAAAGATACAAATGACCGTTTCCATCCATAAGCATTGGAGATCGAAAATTTAGACAATCTAGGAACACTTAGCATGTTCTAAATACCAAAATATTCAAAGCATTGACCTATTAGCAGGCTCAAAATAGAAGGGATAAGCACCTGTGATCATTTTCACATTGACCCCAAGATTCAACGCCCTTCGTATTGTTTCTGCACTATCATGTCTAGGTGGATCAAACAGAGGCAGGAGGCCAATAAATTGCCATGGGCCTCCTGAGCTCTCCTTTCTTCCTTCAGGAACTTCCTGAGAATAAATTGATAGATACAAGTTTCAATGATATGAACCATAATAGAAGTAATGAACAGTTGATTTCATTTGAATATAGGACCAAAAAACAATATGTAGGTAGCATATATATATATATATATATATACCTGATATGCCACTGCAAGGGATCGCAACCCTCGGTCGGCAAACTTATCAATCACTGCATGAACTCTTCGTTCTATCTCCGATTTGTTGTGTACAAGATTCAAAATCTGAAAATCAAATAACAAGAATGTATTACCTCAAGCAAAATTCCGGTGCCATTGAATACATAATAGTTTATTAATAATATCATACCTGCTCTGGTGCACCTTTGCTGACCCGATGCATTTTACTTTCACTATCAATATATGTCAGAGCTGTTCGCTTATCAGTTGGGTTGAACGGAAGGAAATGAACTTCTTGAATATGAGCTCTTGCCTTAATTGTATCAAAATCCAAGAAACATATGTCAAAGAAACATCATAAAAAGCAAAGAAAAAATTCATTGAGGTAACATAAATGACAATTCTATAGTTAATAGATACCTCCTTTGGATCAGCCAACATTCCCACTATAGCAGCATCTATTGCATCCTGGTTTTCCACTCGGGAGGCTCGTGCAGCCATCAATACAACAGTGTCTGCATCTACTCCTTTAGCAAAGATCTACACAAACAATCCAAGTGAAATTTTATAAATTGCATTACAATTTAGGAAATAAAATGGACCAACAAGCTGCAGCAAACCTCGATAAGATTCTTGTCAACTGATAGTTTGTTCAAAGTTAGAGTTCCAGTTTTGTCACTGCACAGTACATCCATGCCTGCCATTTCTTCTATAGCTGTCATTCTTTTTGTGATAGCTCCCTACAATAATTGTAAAAAGATAATAGTTCATATGTCGCAGCTACCATCAATTGATGACCACTTAAAGTACGTCATTGCCATGACAACTAAGACCAACCTGCTGTGATAAGCGATGGGAACCGATTGCCATAGTCACAGATAGAACTGTAGGCATGGCAATGGGAATTCCTCCAATAAGAAGTACCAATAAGTTGTCAATTCCTGGACGGTATTTTCTGTGTTGAATTGGGTACATGACAATGATCTCTATTATCATCCCCACCGCAATGGAACATATACAGAAATTCCCAATAGCTGTCAACACCTGTAAACAAGCACAGAAAGGATTCGGTGAATACTAGTATGCTAATGAGAAAATAATTAAAATACCAACATGTTGGTGTAATTGAAAAATTCACAGATTCTTCCTATCCGTCCTACTAAATTTCGTTGAACAAAAGAATTAGTAATTTGATTGTCTTACCTTTTGAAAGTGCCCCACTTGATTCGTGGTATCCACAAGATGGGCAGCCTTACCGAAGAAGGTATGAACCCCGGTGGCAATAACAACTGCTTCAATCTCTCCTTGCTTGCATGTAGAACCGGAATAGACACTATCACCAGGACCTTTTGTCACAGGAAGAGACTCTCCCGTAAGAGAAGACTGCAACAACCGAATGAGAAACTTAAATAAACCAGCACAAAATAACCAAAACAATCTGAATTCGGCTGATAAATGACAAAGATTGCAAAAGCACCTGATCAATCTTCAACGGGTCACCTTCGAGGAGACGAGCATCAGCAGGAATAATGTCCCCGAGCTTAACACTGATGATATCTCCAGGTACAAGAATTGCTGCTTCCTCCTCAACCCACTTCCCATCTCTAAGGACCTAAAGCAACTTCACTCAAGTTAACATCAACTTATGAAACCAGTATTCAACCATCAAACCGATGACTCGAAACATCATATCTAACTCAAAAGAAAAGAAAGAAAAAGGCTTTGCGATTCAATACCTTAGCTTT
This sequence comes from Nephelium lappaceum, assembly GCA_021234005.1. NCBI lineage: Eukaryota > Viridiplantae > Streptophyta > Magnoliopsida > Sapindales > Sapindaceae > Nephelium > Nephelium lappaceum. The sequence goes on from CM038011.1 coordinate 529,577, forward strand.
GGGAGCTAGACGAGCCATGAGAGCTGCAGCAGCATTACCCGCGTTGTTCTCCTCTATGAAACTTATAGTCGAATTGATAAAAAGCAAGGTTATGATTCCAACAAAGTCTTGCCAGTCCGGGGGTTTTCCCTGCATGTATCAAGTTTGCAACACCAAAATCATCCGAAAAACATCAACAAGAAAACAAACTACACCTTAAATGCTATTGATTGTTTCAATCTAAACCAAACAAACTACAAAATTTTGATGTTGCTCTTAAAAATGAGTTACTTACTCCTCCATTAGCAAGTGCAATAGCCATGATAGCTGCAGCTTCCATAACCCATGAGAGAGGGTTCCACATAAACCCCAAAAACTTCAAAATTTTACTCTCCTGAAAAAACAAAAACAACCCAAAAGTCATTATCTTTTGAACACTTCACAGTTCACACTCGAAAAAGTTTCTATTTTTCTTCTTCTACTTCTCTACAGGACTTATAGTAATAATAATAATACCTGTTTCTCCTCAAGCTTGTTGTAACCAAATATGGTGAGCCTCTGCTCAGCTGCCTCTGTAGTGAGACCATCTTTGCTGCACCTTAAAGTCTCAAAAACCTCTTCAATAGGCACGTTTTCCTGCAATCAAAAGCTCAAACTCATCAAAAACAAAAACTCCAGATAGCAAAAACACTTTTCAACACCAAACTCAGTTACAAAAACAAGAAACCAGAACCAAAACAACCAAAAAAAGCAGAAAAAAAAAAACAGAGATGTTTTGCTCTGTTTGAGTACCAAGTCCACGGCTTCCTTCAACACAGCCTCCATAGCTTCAGGCTTGCCATCCATCTCTCAATCAACTGCCTTCCTTCTTTCTCTCTCTAAGCTCCACAAAAGCAAGTAGAAACCATTACAATATCAGTTTCACTACCGCAAATATATATAAAAAGGTAAAAAACAGATAGACAAAAACAGAGCACTCTGTTTTTGCAGCTCTAATAGAAAATAAATACTCTGTTTTCTCTCTATAGAGAAAGTTGGTGGGGGGTGGCCGCTCTCTCTCCCTCTAGAATCCAAAAGGGAGGGGGCAGTGCAAGCAGCTTTTGAAGGGCATAATTGTCACTTGGTGGGGGATAAACCAGCTCAATCTAGATCATGTACTTTGCAGGTACACTCTTCCTTCTATTATATTCCTCTTTCTTTTTCTGTTCTTTTTACCTTTCTCCCTTTTTTTTTTTTTTTTATTGGAAACTTCAATTACAATCATATTATTGTTAACTTTGACACATGGATACCTTGTCCATTTGTTTCAACTTAAATATTTATAATTCTAAAATAGATTTCAATTCGAATGACGTATATATGATAATAAACTTTTTATTAAATTATATGATATGTTCGTTCAAATGAGATAATTATATTTTGAAACGAAAAGTAATTTATGATTATATGATATCTTATCAAATAAATTTACTAAACATATGTATGTATGTATATATAAGTTTATTATTACATTTATTGTTTCTTTTATTAAAGATATGATATGCCTATTTTATCAAAGTATTTTTCATGTTTTTCTTCATGGCAGACATTTTCACTTTTGACAATATTGATTTAGGACATAAATGACCTTTGACAATGATTTTCTGTCTACCTATGACATAGATTGCCACCAAATAAAAGTTTCTCATTCTCACTTTCTTTCCCCTTTAAAAATGGAAGATGTTCTTTCTCTTCCAAAAAAAAAAAAAAGATTTTCTTTGTTATTATGCTTTCTGTTTTGGTATTGTACAAAATAATAATAATAATAATAACAATAACAATAATAACAATAATAAATAAATAAATGATGTGTTTATGGTTTTTGAAATTTGCCCATGCATTGACAAAATTGCTGAGAGAAAAGTTTGTATAAAACAAACACAAAAGATTTATTTATCGGTGTGGACGGCCAAGAGCTTTGTTTGGTCCAAAATCAAAATCAGATTATTTTGTCTTTATGGTTAGGTCCAAAAAATTAGATTAATAATTTTAAGTTTGGAAAAAAGTAGTCACTTGATCCAATTTCATTGCATTTTGTTGATGATTTTAATGGAAAAAGGGGGGGGGGGGGGGGGTGGGAGGGGGGGAGGAAGAGGGGGCGTGGGCGCAATGATAGCCACCCCAACCGGTCCTTTCTTCTCTAAATAGAAGTCATAGGTTCAAGTATAGTAAATCTCACCTTTATTTGGATAGTCATCTCTCTATGTTCGAAAGTAATTATCTGAACCGTACTATAAAAGTCTTATATCCGGATTTATCTCGATAATTTTTTTATTCTGATAAGGTGTCTATAAAATTTAAAAAAAAAAAAACTTTATTTATTGACATATTTAAGAAAAGTTTTGAAATTTATCATAATTTTTTCAAATTATTTAAAAAAAAAATTGTGACAAAAAGATTTTCAGAAAAAAAAAAAAAAAAATCAACAATATAGATTCATTGAATGTTAGAGGATGTTGGAGAAATTTTCTACTTTTGATTATAAGACTTGGAGTTAAATAAAAGCAACACGAGAACAACCTTTTCATGTTTTTTTTTATTTTTTGTGAAAGCACTTCCTTTTCATGTCTTAATAACCTCTAGTTGCATTAATCACATTTTATTAACTACACACTATGCCTATTTATTATTATTTATGTTGTTAGGTTTCAATTTGGTTTTATCATGGAGTGGAGGTAGGTTTGAAACTTGAAAAGCTTGGCTATAAGAGATGAATTTGTTTTGAGCAGCTATATATGGATTACCTAGCAAATTGCATTTGGGTAATTATTTATTTATTTATTAAAACAATCTGTCTTCGAAAAATAATTAATACCGACATCGAGTCAAGAATATAATAGGACTTATCCAATCAAGAACTATTAATCCAATATGAAAATTACTTCCAAATCACAAGAAGAGATCTCATTTCGCTACACTTTTAATTCGATAAGATGAGAAATTACTTTATTATTAATACGAAGAAAAAAGTTTACGACCTTTCAATCAAAAGTTAACGTACAAATCAATCTATAGATAATCTCTATTTCAAAGTTTAATAGATTATAAAATCAAAATGATGTGTTTATACTAGAAATAATCAATTTATTCATTTATCAAGAATTATCGTCCACACGTTTCTCTTAACCATTCCAAATATCATTAATAAAAAAATCGATTCCTAAACAAAATTCAATTTTAATAATCCATTATTGATATCAGAAAAAACGATGACAGCTTTGAAAAGTGAGTCAAACAAGTATAGCTAGAATTTTTGACACTTATCATATTTAGTCAATGCCATAAAGTACGGAAAAGAAATTTCACCAACCCTAAAAGCTTAATCTAAATTAGAATGGTATTAATCTACTCACATTACGTGTCGTGTGACGATAAAAACAGAGAATGTGGGGATGAAATAATTGACAATAATTTATTAAGAAAGAGAAGTATGAGCTAAGAAGAAGAGAGACTCGTTGTTGAATTAAATTGAGTAGGCACCACACAAGAAGTCATGAGAGTCAGTTGGATTTTGTTGTCATTACTTGTCACTTTGCTTTCTCTTTCGTTTGGCTTTTCTTTCATCATCATCTTATTGGCCATTGAATATTTATTTCTAGCTATGGGACTGACGTATGCCAAGAAAGTAATGCAACCAAATATAATTTTATTATGAAGTATGCTAACATATACCTTTAATATCAATAATTGATGCATGACTGGTACATAATTGATATATATATAGTAAGTTAATTATCAGTATTGATAATTGAATAAAAGTAAAGTTTGATCATTTGTATATATTTAAAAGTCTTTGTAATTTTATATTTTTATGAATTATTTACATTAATAATTAATTTTAGTATATGTTTTTAGGGCATATTAAATAACAAACATGTTATAGTGTTAAATAGATACATGGACTCGTTAAAATCAAAGTTTGTTTGTTGATGGTATCTCCAATGTTGTTGACACGTATTGTGGTTGATTTTTCAATGCCTGGTCACAACTACTACTCTGATCTAAAGGTCAAATTGAAAACAATTTTATGGGAGTTTTATTATATAAAAACACAAAAAGAGTTAGAAACACTTAAATAAGTTAAATCAAATTACTTTTTTTGGGAGAAAAAAAAAACAATTTTCAGTCTTACAAAGTGGGCTCATAGATGAAACTTTTCCATATGTGACATAATATTTTCAAAATGTTTTAGTGAATTTGAAATTGACCCAATATTGATTCAATAGTATAGTATAATTATTTAATATAATTATTAGAGTAAAAAAAAAACTTTGTTAAGTATTAAAAAGTAGAGTTGTATTTGTTTGACTGACTCAGATAAAAGATAATAAAAGTAAGTAAACTGATCCTAAATGTAGAAAATGGCCAACGAAGAATAAATTTATATGATTCTAGAACAAATTTCACTTTAGTTCTTATATTTTGATAAGATATTATCTTTTTACTCGTGAATGTGTTTTCAATCTCCGTTATCCCTAAAGTTTGATAAATTTATCAAATTAGTACTTATGTTAGTTGACTGTTAGTCAAACTTAATAATATTTTGAGTGTTTTGGTCTTTTTATATCTAATTAAATATATAATGGACACATGTATGATGGAGATTTGATGAAAAAATTAATAAAAAGAGTATTAAAACTTTAAATCTCGACCATCCATCAAAATTGCGATGGATGGTCGAGATTTAATAATAAAAAAGTAAATTAAAAATAAATTCATGGTTTTAAAAATTACAAAAAAAAATGTGATTATTAGATTTATTTTTTTTAAGAAATAGAATAAACAAAAACCTTCAAACAAAAGTTTTTTTACAAAAAATATTCTTGTTCTTCAACATCCAAAATCATATTCAAAATAATCAATGTATCATCTACCAAATTTTCAACAAAACTCAGACGTAGCTAGATCATTATTACATCAAATCTTCATCGAAAACAAAAAGAAATCGCTCAGGAATTAATATGACACTGTTTATCACTTGTTCTTCACATATTAATCATCTAGTTGTAAATTAAAAATAAAAAATAAAAAATTGAAGTGGTGATATCATCTCCAACCAGTCTTCATCGATGAGATGGAGACTCAACCCCACTGATGGAGATCAGTCTCCAAGGCTATAGAGCCATGGAGACACTCTGGTTTTAGTCATACAGACTAGATTCTAGTCTCCATATTTGTGAGCAAGGGAGGCTGGTGATAAAGATGGGGCGGTATGCTCCAATTTGTTCAATTTTTTTTTTTTTTTTTTGTTTTTAAATTTGTCCCTTTTTTTTCTTTGATTTTGTTACAAGTGGAATAAAATGGTAATTTTCCATTCTTATACCACAACTTAAACACACAAACTCTAGTACCCACGTTTATATAAATTTATTTAATTTAGAAAAAAAATGATTGGATGATGTATCACTAATTGATTAGAACATGACCCATTGATCAATGGTATTTTGGTAATAATACAGATGGTCAATTTGTGATTGTTAACTTTTTATAAGGGTAAATACATCACTTCAACTATCCTAATTGATATTAAGGGTAAATCCATCTTTGAGCAACTTTCGTCATGTTTGACTATAATTTTTGTGGTTAGAAGGACAAGAATAATGAGTTTTTAAAACCTTACGGATGTTAGGGAATAAAAACGTATTTGCAAGTAAAAAGTAATATTTTATCAAAATATAATGATTAAAGTAAAATTTGACCTTCTAAAGGAAAAAGAAAGTTAATAAAAGCAATAGATTTATGGGAAAGAAAATTCTACAACATATTCTCTAGGACTTCTAAGAAAGTAGCTAAAGTATCCATTATCATTATTGGTTGATCAGATTTTGTTTTGATTCTATTTTCAATTCAGAAAATTTAAAAAGTAAGATATGATTCCAAGTATAGCCTCATCCATTATATTTTTGTTCTCTCCTATTATGGTAACCTAACTCCCACAAATACCTTACAAGAAGTAGAAACTGATAGAAAGGTAGACTAACTATCATTGAAAAAATATTCATGACAACCTAAGCTCCATTGAAGACGATATGGATTTTTGATGATGAGTTTGAAATCAGTTTTGATAGTAATAATACAGCGTCGTGTTTATTTTGTTGCATTTTAAAAATTCAAATCAAACGAAGCTATTTAATAGTAAAATAAATTTAAATAGCTTTCTTTTGAAAAAGAAAAGAAAAGAAAGGCTATACTTTTATATTTTAAATCAAAATACATGATAACAGAAGAGGTATTTGTTAGTGTTTTTCACTTCATGTTTCAAATTCATAATTATATTGTATAAATACACTATACACTTAGGTTTACATTTGGTTTCAATGAAATTATTTTCATGAAAATTCTTATAGAAAAATTAAATAATTTTCTAGAATAACAGTTTCCATTCGAATCGCCAAAAGCTATTTGCTTTGTTTTTAACAATTAACAACAATGTTGTTACTTAATCTTACTTTAGAACAATATAAAAAACACTTCCAAATCGTAGGTAGAGTACTAGAGGATTGAACTACCCACCCATCATGCCACCTTTTCTCTCATCCCATATCAATTTACAAAATAATGAGAAATATTGCCACTGGGGGGTGGCGGGGGTGGTGGCGGGGGGCGTGGGGCGTGGGGTGTGGTGTGTGGGTGTGTGGGGGTATTCATTGTACATTATCAAATATCAAAATGATTAATGTCTCAAACTCTCAATGAAAACTACAGAGTGCTTGTTGTTGGGAGTAGGGTAGGCTCATGAACTATCTCAAACACCAAAAAAGAGTGAAAAGATTGTCATTTCGGAGGATTCATTGGAGATGCTCAACATCATCAATGTCTCAAACTCTCAATGAAAAGTGTTATAGGATCAGTCAGAGATTAAATTACATGTTCACTTTTGAAAATACACTATCATGAATATTGGGAGACATCATCTATTCCATGATAAGAGGAAAAATATTTTCCACACATATGCTGACAAATATGTACGATAGGAATGAAAACTCTATCATGAATTTAAAAACAAAAAACACCGATCATATAAATTATAAATGGATGTACATAAAAAATATTATTTCCAACCACTTAAACTGTGAATAAATATACATTAAATATATTATTGGAAGTAAGATTTTTTAAATTTGAATGAAATATCTCAAGTATAAAATTAAGATGATTGCCCTATTTGGGGGGGCATTCATGGGACATTTGTCATGATCATCAATGTCTCAAACTCCCAGTGAAAAGTGCTTTTTGGAAGTAATTTTGTTTTAGGCTCATGAAATGTCCCAAATACAAAATATGAAAAGACTGTCATTTGGAGGATACTCATGGAAAATTGTCAAGATCACCAACGTCCTTTTTAGAGGGTCATGAAATACCTCACAAGTCACAACACAATTGCATGAAATTGTTATAGCATTACAGACTGTGAATTGAGGTGCGTGTTTTAGGTTAGAAAGTTAGGTTCAAACGTGAGGAAACGTATGTGCTCCACACCTCCTAGAAAACGTGGTCACCACCTTTTAATTTTATAGTAAATTAAAGAAACACATACACATGTTATAAGATACTATCACTCTATAACTCAATCTTTGACCAAGCAAGATATGGAATAATAATCTAGCTCTAAAAAACGAGATATGATATAATATTGGTTTCTTTGTTTTATTACTTCATGATTTTGTGCCCATCACATGTGTAATTATAGGAAAAAATCAATTAAAATTTGAAATTAAAAGTAAACAATCTTAGTTTAGACATAAACGAAGAAAAGTAAGATATAATTATATATAATAAATGAAGGTGGTCTCACTATTATAACCACACGAAATCATGTATGGTACCAAAATTCTTCATAATGACCGAATATATATAAAGAGAGTAACTAAACATAAAGAGATTATTCATTTTTTCTATAAATCAGACGTGTTTTAAGGAGAACGTTTATTTTCTTGACCATTTCAAATCACTTATAAAATCAAAAAATATATATATCAGTCAATTTAATTTAGGTGGATTTAAAATTACAATCATGATAGAGGATGACCAAACCAAAGGTATAATGACAATATTAGGTGTAAATTGTATCAAAGCTATATGTATAGTTATGTGTTCGTAAATCATACTCTTCTTTGCTTGTATTATTAAAATTGCTTGGGAATTCTTCACCCTCTCTCTCACTCAGAAGTTGTTGTTAGTGCTGTTAATAATTGTTGTGACTTTTGGCTTGGAATTGACACGGAAACAAAGCTTGAAAGTTCAAACTCTAAAAAGCTATTAGTACGCAAAGCATCTTCATTTGGCGTGTGATCTTGTACGGCTCTAACATTAATGAGCAGTATCATCCGAACACTACTCCGACTCTCTAAAAGGTACTCACTTATTAAAGAAGAAAAAAGGAAATGGCAAAACAACAAAGCATGATGATAAGATTTTGATTTTTTGATATCATAAAGCAGCCAGCACCACCAGAATCTTTTTATTATTGTTTAATAGCAACATCGTTTTATATGTGATGGTAGATCTTTCTGCGTAACTACAATTGTAAGCATAGTCATAGCCATCCATTTGACTTCAATATATGACGTCAATATTTCTTCATCCATGTAACTTGGGTTAATAATGCCGTCACCCACTACCTTCTAGGTGAAGGTAGTGGGTTCTACGCCCAACCTCCATAATTTATGGATATGCTACTCCATACACTATAGTTTATCCCTTATTTGATATGAATTGCTCCTTCTTGTCTTAAAAGCTGATCATTGAACTGCGTCATCAGAATTATATCTCAATTGATCTCAATTATCTCCTGAACTAGTATCAGTAAAATAAAAAATATATTTCTTCATTTATCTTCTTGTAATTAAACTAATAAAAAGAAAAAAAAATAAATTTGAGACAGATAACAATCCATACTATTAAATAATATGGTATTAATTGTAAAAACTCATATATTGTTCTTCAAAAAGCATTTTCCTTCTAAAAATATTTAAGCCATTTCAACCAAGTATTGAGAAAAAGATTATATAACAAAATAACACTCTCAAATCCCAAAAGCCAAAAGCATCATTCTCACAATACATATAGTGGCAAATTCAAGTCAAAAATTACAAAAGATGAAAAGAAGGAAAAGATGCTTGGAGACTTTGAGCGAGTTGTCGGCTAATTATTAAATAATGACCCTTAATTATGGTTATAACAAACTTGTTTTGACAATGTTTACAACTTTCTTCATTTTATGAATAATGATATACATATAAATATATACACATATGTTAGAGATTAAAACAAGTTAATTCTTGAGATGCATTTTTAGGAGTTTTATGACATAAAGATACCCATCTAATATTAACTCACCAAACAGCAAGTCGTGAGGCCATAATTTACGATTAGCTGATCGACGATGGATGAAACACACTAGACCGTTTCACCCACGTTTCTCTCGAATCAAAAAGAAATGACATGTTTATAAAGAATCCAGTTCGATCTATTTATAAAACTCATAAGACAGCATGCCGCGTGACCATAGTGTACAATTAGCAAATCATATCACATGGCCTTCTATATGGGATGGAGCGCACTAAGGCCGTTCCACCCACGTTTCTCTTGCATCAGAAAGACACGTTTATGAAGAATCCAGTTCCAGCAAGGAAGGAAAATCATATCATGAGTTATCGCAATATGCATAAAGTTGTAGGTAGAATCAAATTACTTTATTTGGAGTGGCCTTGTGGGTCATGGCAAACAATTATTACTTCAGTTGAGTCACTGAAACAGAGGTCTCTGTTTCACAACTTCATTCATTGCTATTCAGACCAAGAACTCAATTTTCTAGGTTAACACGAATAGTCCTTTAGGGTTTCTCTAGTAAACCAAAAACTCAAAAAACATATCAATGAACATTTGTTAATGGCTATTGACATTAACAAAAATAAATAAATTGGTTTCAGATCATATGATTTACTTTCAGCAACCATTTTGTTGTTGAAAGTTGTCAATCTATTTCCAAAATTTCTCCCAAAAGAACTTTTAAGCTCTCATTGGTCACTCTAGTTCACTAATTAACAGACGGCACCATATAGGACAATTGAATTAGAAAAAGGAAAAAAAAAAAAAAAAATTCTTCATAATAAGGTTTTGATGGTACTGGTCACTTTCCATTAGCATTAGAATTCTTATGGAAAGGCCAGAGATTTACCAGACGTTCGAGCACTGATGCACTTTTCGAGAAATAGCCTGAGAATCCTGCAGGGGTTGATGGTGGAGGAAAGTCCTCTGCTGGCATGGCAAATGGGCGGAACATTTTTTCCAGTTTCTCTAATGTAAGATATGATCCCACTTCTTGCAGCCTTTCTGGACCCATTATTGGCAGTGTATGCTCCTGATGCAATGAAGTAGCTTCACTGTCGTTCTTCTGCCAATCCCAAAAAAAGCTTGTCAATGAGTATAATCAAATCACTACATAAAAACATTCACTATCTGCAAAATCAAGAAGTCAGTTGATAAATAAACTAATTTCTAGACCAAGTTTATGAAGAACTAAAAACAACTGGAGGTTGTGTAGACAATATATTTGGAGGAAATCAAGTTGAGTAACAGAAATCTTTAAAATCATCATACCCCATAATCTGGAAAATTAGTAACTAATTAATGTGAAATCAACCATGACCATACCATAAAAATGAGAAACTATAGCAAGTGGACATAAGTTTTACTTACTATCCCAGTGATTCGTATGAAATGTTCATCATTTATTTCCTAAATAATGTTTCAGCTAGAACTTCCTATTTTAGAACCAGAAACAAAATTACCTCCAATGGGGACAAATCTGCACCACGGCTGAATGTCAACTCAATGCGGTATCTCTTTGGATCTTCTAAAGGTACCTGAAATTCAATAACAGAAACGCATTGGTTTAACCATCAGTGCCATTTCATGAGCATCATACCATTCATTAGTGCAATGGTATCATGATCAGAACCAGGGTTTCCAACAGTGGCTAAGCATTGGCAGTATACTATTTAAAAGGACGGAATCAATGAACTAAAAATATCTACTGTATAAAACACGTTGCAAAGATACTTACTGCAGTGTTTTCAAACATCCTGAGCACAATATAACTCATGTAGTCAAGCTCCTTAGTTTTAAACAACCGCTCCAAAGCATTATGGCAAACAAGGCTATCCTCTCCTTGAAGAGATTCATCCAGGTTACAATACCGAAGAACATTCATGAGAGAATGGATATGTGATTCCTGTTATTCATGTTCAGGCTTTAAGTTAAATTTACGATAAAGACCACGTGTATTTAAGAAGAAAGAGATGATCTCTATGAATCGAACAAGGTAAAAAATGTAACAGTTTAGCACACTGATGGTGAAGGTAAACTGTAGATCAGATGAGAAAATGAGGAAATCAGGCAAGGAAACAGAAATACCAATAGTTCATTCATGACAATATTTGTTTGCTGTTCATGTGAAAGGAAAAAAGCAAACTATATTTCGTTTTACATGCTAAAAGGTATAAAATAAACTAATGACTTTGTAAATTTGTGTCTTAACTGCTGTGCTATAGGAGCACTGGCAGTACATACAAATATTAAAGTAAATTACTTAATTCAAATAAAACCAAGTTACACAACCTATATTTACCACTCTTATCTAAATAACTTGCTGTGAGAAACCTTGAAATTAGAAAGGGGTACTTAAAACCTTCTGAGGTGAAGAAGCTATATAATTAAACACCAATATATTATACATTACTCACTGATGTAAAGTAAAGGCGTGTCCGCACATGGCGTTCAGGTGTCTTGACATTCGCATACCTAACAGAAATAAGGAAATCATAAGATGTAAAAAACTACAAACATGGGAATGAAATATAACTCAAAAAGTTCACATATTACTTTGGATCCAAACGGTATTTGGTCTCCTTGTCATCATCGTCATCCTGATCCATTGATATCTCACTAGGGGTATTAGATCTTCTATGTTCATCAGCCTTAATGAAAAACTTTGAAGAAGGATCTGTATCTTCCTTTAAAGAGTTAGGGGGTTCGGAATTTTGGTCTTGACTACTCTTTAATTCAGCAACACTAATGGCTTCTTCACGAGTATTCCTCAAATCAATTAAAAGTTTGCCCAACAAACGGCGAGCAATCTGAATTGCAAAAAGATATATAATCTTCAATTATAAACCAAAACTGAATAGGGTCTACTAAAGGGTATAGAGGCAGAAACAAATTGAGTACAATGATATGACATTAAAATAAGCAAAATTATCGCATGCAGTCAAAGCTTGATCGAAAGGAAAGGGGCCATACAGAACTCAGAGGTTCAAGTCTTCATTAAAATTCATGTTTAAATTCTCTTCTGTTTTTATGTTTCATTTACTCTTTGTCAGAATACTTAACTATTATTATTAAGCCATTTCTCTAACAACTTGAGTTTTTGAGCTTAGCGCATACCTAATATCGCATCAGAGCTAACTTTGACCATGAATGCATAGATTCAAGTGCCCCCACATGATTGGATTCGTATTTTTATTTTAGTAATGTGCTTCCGTATGAGTTTGGGTTGGGGCCACGTGGCAAGGTCATCTTGCAAAGAGCGTGTTACTAGGGTAGTATGGATTTTTATAGAAATTCTAATCTTTTTAAGCAGCAAATACACATCTGTGTAATAATGACATGCAATTTAAAGTGAAAGTACCAAATTGAACTTTTTGTTTGCCCTTGAAAATGATCATAAAACGGTTTAGTGATCAAAGAAGCACCTCCCATTATGGACCATTATACCAAAGAGATATTTAGGTTGTTCAAAGTTCAAAACTTGGAATGTCAGCTTCCTAAGTTCCAACCTTTATCTTACTTCAACCTTTTCTCTCACTCTGTAAACTCAACATATTACTTTAGCACCTCATTAGCCATACGGATATGATCCATATTTATGACCCCATGCAGATTTGCTTTCATGCTTAAAATTCAGTTACATTCACCTCCCATAATTTTTAGTTTTGCATTCTTATTGTCTAATGGTAAGGAACCCCATGACAAGGAAAGTTACAAAATATAGTCTAGTGTATATATTGAATGGAAAACTCCAGTGGCAACTTAACAGTATATGACATTAAACAAATGAAAATATAAAAAAGTTATAATATAATGGGAGCCACAGTTTAGAGTTCACCTTTGAACCGATCTGCAGTTTCTGCTTTGGATTAATTCCATACTCATTTGGGATGACACCGTCAGCAAGTAACTGCAACAACATATATGGAGCATTAAGAAAAATACTTAGTTGTACTCACTTTGTCCTGATAAAAGATGCGCATTTGAAACTAGTACTCTGGTTTTACATTCAAAATAAAGGAATAATTCATTTCATCAGCTGTCATTAACAGTTGCAGCTATACAGGGATTGCACTAGCATGTAAACACCCTGAAGACTGCCATATATTAGGTAGGTGGCAATATTGCAGTATATAATGGCACTAAACTGATGATATAGCAGAGATCCATGGTGCAAATAATCCCTGCTAAAGTTCAAAATATAGACAGAATTTATTATGTTCATACCTGAGCAACTTTGAACAGCTCATCCAACCCCTCAAGGTTAAGGTGAGCATTATGCAAGAGATCATATCTGCCATTGGGAAGCCATTCGAACACAGAATAAGGGTCAGTATAGCAGAAGGAAATTATCATATCTGCTGAATGGTATGGATGCTACCCTTTAACAACTAGCGCTGTAGAATGAAAAGGGTTGACTTACTTGCACGAGTCATAAACATCTGGAATTTGGGTTATGTCAAATCGCCTGCAAGTTAATCCAATCATCAGTTTATCTACCATTTGTTCTTAATTTCAGCAATGATTTTTATATCAAGAAATATGATAATGAAATGCCAACATTTCTTAAGTTATATCTTTTTGCTCCTCAGAAAATAAAGTGTAGGGAGAGTGACAATCTTGATATGGCCTTAAATAATGTAACCCTATTCCTACCTGATATAGCAAAGGAAATATATTTTTTGAGTAACCAGTAAAAATATACAGCAAGCCCTCCATCACAAGCATGATTCTCAGAGAGATAATAACTAGGCCCAAAGCTTAAGTTCATATGTGAGGGCTTCAACAATAGTACTAACACACCCACTCAAGTGTACAATCAACTAGCATGTTAAACCATGCCCAAACACAAATATACATTCGAAGCAGGACAAATTCAATAAACAGAAAATAATATAATCATACGTTGGGCACCCGAACCCCAGCAACTCCTGGTAAAACAAGCTCTAGTACCATGCAAAGTAACTACTGAGTGTGTAAAAGCTTAAATTTATAAGCATGAGCCCAAACAATAGTATTAAATTCTAACAGTAACAAATGGTACAAACTTACACTTTCCGTTCATTATACAAGTCTCTTTCAAGTTTTCTCCAGCGAGCAAACATCAAAAGAAAACCTTCACTTCCACAAGGTAATCCAGCAGCAATACGATCAACATCAATATTGGTCTTGCCAAGGGCCTTTGCTTGATCATATGGAGGAATTACATCATAGGCACTTGTCTCAGTAAGGTTCTCATCCTCATCCTTGGCAAGCAATCTTACTTGTTCAGTGACTTTCTTAGTTAATTGTACCTGTTTAGAAGAGAAATACATAGATGAAAAAATGATTAAACAACATCTATTTCCCAAGTTGGAGCATGAACATACCTTTATACAAATTTGGCAAATAAGGAAACATATAGCATATCTGAAACATTTCATTACACACACACACACACACACACAAAAAAGGGAAATTACCAGTTTGGGTAGAAGTTCAGAGGCACTTGGAGGCAGTCCAACTCCATCAGCCATCCAAGGATATTCACATGATCCATTACTGTGACTTGTCTTTGAACCAGAAGTTATAATCTCATTTAACCTAGCCTGTTTAACAATTTATAAAGAAGAAAGAATCACCAGACATTATCAAAACAGTTTCTGAGAACTTTGCTGATGTTTAAAACAAAAATAAAAAATAAAAAATAAAAAATAAAATCATGAGGTCATATTCATATCACCCCAAAGCCAATGCTACACGAGAACCCAAGTTTAGATTTACCCAGAATGTTATACATTATGATACCTTACAAGAGGTTTGTCTAGGTTATGGATGTATTATGCAGCCATACAGACAAGTCAAATTTAGAGATGACATGTATTTATTTTTCACTTGATGGAACCCATAGAATATTCCTGTCTTTTGAAATATACCCATGCCTCCTCATAAAATTAAAAGTCTGTTTTCTTTCTCCCAGAAACCTTTTAAAGACTAATCATAGTTTATAAGACAATTTTCCCTTGATCAATCCATCCTGACAACTCAAATAAGCTATTAGTAGATCTTATAATTTTATAATGTTTCCAATTTCCCATCAACATTATTAGATAGAGCATTATTATATATCTTGGTCACCTGTTGTAAAATGGACAACATTCTGCAATTCCTGAAATATATGCCATTACTAAGATAGATAGCAAATCATACAATGTTAATTATATGAAAGGTTAAAAAGATATGCAGGATCATAGGAACACCTAGTTGACTCTTCCAATCACCTTCAGCTTAAACAGGAAATCCAGAATCCCAATTATGTTTGTGTTTAAACACCAAACTTAAAACATCAAGTCAGTGAAGTCATGCAACAGGAAACATCCTTCATCAAACCAAGCTACAATTTCCTGATTACTTTAAAGTATGAATGAAATACCAATGCATAAAACAGGTCAAGGAGCAAAACTAGACCTTTGCTTCTTCCATCTCAATGCTGGCATTGTCAAGTCCATCCAACATAGAGGAGTCCTTGCTAACAAGGGAAACCTAGAAAAAAGAGAGCCGGTCAGTCATATATATTCAACGTCAACAAGCTGTAAAAATTCACTCAAGGAAAAGGCTACAGACCAGGATTGGTGTCAATTGCCCTTCTAGGTCAAGGAGGCCTTTAGCAAATGCAGCAGCAGACATCTGCCAGAAGAAATCTTGTACATAACATAACTTATAAATCATCACAAATACAAGGGCCAACAATAACATAAATAATTGGCAATTCAGTGCCCCAACAGAAAAGCACCAAATATCAAATCCTGTTGCTTATATGTTACTAACAGTATACCTGCACACGACCCTCATCGGAGCTGTAAATTTTAAGATCATGACGGTATGTACTATGCAGACGTAGCAGGCCAGTACCTTCACCTGCAATCATCATGACACCTTATAAGAAAAGTCCAGAAAGGAATTAATAATATAAGCTCGTGCTGGAATGACATACAGAGTTAAAAAAAAAATCCATTTAGCATGTCAAGACTGTATAAGGCAAAGGTATAGCACAACTTCACAAAAATGTTTGACCTTGTAGCAAAAAAAAAATGGAAGGGAACACAATACCACCTTAATAGCTGCCAAGTTATTTACTTAGGCAAACCTTATCATAGTGTTCTGGTCAAACAACAATGGCCTTTTAATTAAAAACAAATCATGCATCCATTTAGGCCTAGGATTTAATTACCAAAATATTCTACTGGAGTGCACTAGACATGTTGTAAAAGAATCCCAACAAGGAGACAAAAAACAACAGCCTTAGATATAAATGGTCACATTCACCAATGAACATCTCAAGGGGCTATAATTGGAGAGATGTATTCATCAGGAAGTATTGATCAACAGGAAGCATAGCTCTATCAATGAGTTGGAATGGACAGAAAAGTCTAGTAAACTAAATCAGCCAGATCAAAGACCTATACCACAAATTAACTTAAAAGTTAAAACGGATATATCTCTAAAAATATAAGTCATTTAACTGACAGATAACAAAACAATCAATTATCATTACCTGGATACATATTATTACGGAAGTATCTACCCAGTTCTTCTGCCTGAAAAACATGCAGAAATTGATGATTAACGTTAAAATGAAAGGTTAAAATAGTCCTAATGAAAATTAAGAATGATTAAATGTGTTCTAGACGATAATTTCCCAAAAATAAATAAGTCATGACACCAGCAAATTTTTATTGTATATGACACTGAACTATAGCACTGAAATGTGTCCATGAGACATTCATAATCAACCTGTTTTCTGCCAGCATGAGTAAGAACGCCCCCATATTTAAGAACCATCAAGGCTTCAACAGGCCGCTCCTCCTCACCTTCACCGTCACTTTTCGGAACTTTAACCCACTTCAGTGGCTTTAGTTGAACTTTCCTGTAAATACCAGAAAAATGTCCTCCCTGCATAGGAAAACATTTATCACATGACAAGCAGCACATCAAGCAAATAGGAAACAATTTGACCATACAATGAAAAATGATGATTATCATAAACGAAATTATCAATCAATTCACTTAGGAACTCATGACTAACCAGTCATGTAAATATTCCTACACCGGTATGAGCGTTTATACATTGCCTCATTTCAAATTGAGGCATTGATATTAAACTCTGAACAGGAACCTATGCACTATTCTAAAATCCATAATTAATATAAGCAAAAGAGGTCCAATATATACATAAAATTTACATTTCCTGTCTTATTGGTGCCTTTTGGTGGAAACTAAAAGATGTTCTTCGTCATCCAGCAAAAATACTGCTCTAGATAGAATTCAATGGTAAATGAGAATTTTGTAACCTGTAGTAAGACAAATGCCAAGCTCAGTTGCCAAAGAAAATGTAAATGTTGCAGTAAATAACCTCTTCGAGAACAGCTTTAACTTGACGAAGCTTTTCAGCATGCTCAATGTCTTCTGCCTCACTGTCACTTTCACGACCTGGCCTACATAATGTAAATGATCTTAGTTACTGATATCTTTACATAAATTGAACAACTTCAACAGTTATTAGTCCTCAAGCTTGTGAACAAGCTTGAGCATTTCTAAATATTACTGAACCAAACATAAAGATTTCATTAAGCTGAGTTAAGAATGAATTTGGCTTCAGCTCAATTTCAACGTAAACAAATCAAGCTTGAACAAGTTAATACCCTACTGAGCTTCCTCATTGACATCCCTAACCATACATTTTAAAGTACAAGTATTGGAACATTATCATTTGCAAGCATGGTGATTGAGAACAGTGTGCATGAATGCCTGGTTACAACATTAAATCAGAACATTATTAAATATAAAATGAAACCTTGAACGGGGCACAAGTATTCGCGTGGCATCTAGCAGGTCTTGCAGCTGGACGGCACTTTTAAGTTTAGTCTGCAAAGAGAACCAATAAATATACCAATCTGGAAGAATTGAACTCTAAATATAAAATATAAAAACATAAACAAAATCATTTTTATAAAATTAATATGAACTAAAATTAGTCACCTCAGATCTAGGCCGCCCACCATTGTATTTTAACATCAAGTTCAACAGCTTTTCCTCTGTAACTTTCAACTTCACCTTCTGCTTGGGCGTTCTATCACCACTGCCCATATAAAACAAGAATGAGAAATGGGAAAATACTACTAAACAGGGTATAACAAGGGAAGTGCTATAACATACTGGCGCATAACAGCAATGACACAACGTAGCTCCTCAGACTGCCCAAATGTACCAAGCCCACTTCCCTGACGAGTAAGTCCCTCACTCGGCTGAACTGGTTCATTGACCTTCCATGGTAAGGTTGGTGGAATTGCAGAAGAAAGATGAGGAGCTTTTGCATCTAAAAACATCTTCCTCAAGACACAAGCAGCATCATCATAATATCTGCATTCAAAAGTGAGATCATTTGTACTTTCTCGACAAAGAAACATAAGGTAAATGTGACATCAATCTATGAAACATTACTTGTAAGAGTTCTTCACGAAACTCCATCCATTCACATCACAAACATATGACCGCCCATCACAACGCAGAAGATCAAAACCACAAACCTGCAAGCAACTAGACCAATTAGTGAACAGATTTCAAAAATAAACCATGCAACAAAACCAATAATTGCTGAATACAGTGATCTTATGGATGAGAAAGCAGGCATTTCTATTGACGAATTATTCCTCATTAGCCCAATCTTCAATGATGAAAGTATAAGAGAAGGTGCAGAATAATACAATTAACAACTCAATGCAAAACAACATTAAACACACCACATAAAAAAGGCTTTATTATAGTAACCCACTTTCCTATACAGCCTGTTGAAAGTAATTTTCGGATGTTCACAGATAAAGATGAAGAATAAAAGCCTCCATCGTTAAATATCTCTCAATTAACTATTTACGAACGTTAAAAGGATTTATGGAACTTGTGCAGGATGACAAAGCAATTGCTAAAGCGATACAGCAAACAATAATCTAAAAGCTAAATTGGAGCTATGATCAATTTTTGCATCAAACATCGAAATAATAAAAAGGAAGTTGGAGAAACTAATAAATTATCAGTTTACTATATTTACATACCGCTTGTCTAAATGCGACGCAAACTTCTCTTGCCATTTGCTTCTCATTAGGCGTCAATAATACAGGATACCTCACCTGACAAAAAGTAACAAAAAGCATTATTCAGACACCATATTTTTCAACCCTCCAAGACTAGCAATTTAGCAGTTGGCCCAAGCAGTTTTCTTTGGTCTGTGCCCCTAATATGCTTTCATCGGAAACAAATATTCAACAATAAGCTCAATCTCACTTCCAATTGTGAAGCTACAATAATTTGTTATTATAATCTTGAAATTATTAATCAAACTACAAGACACATAATCCACCAGATAATCTATTAATACATAATGCAACATCATTAACACAGATTCAATCAAACTTCATGCTCTGCACTGTATAAAGGAAGCCACTAGGCAAGCAGCTGAACTTAGTCATCACAGAATATCAAAAAATTAACACCAATATAAGTATGTTCTCACTTCAATCAAAGTGGAAAATACCTTAGAATACTCATATTATTGTCTAGATAGTATAGAATTACTCTCCTTTAGACTTAGTTTTCAGGAAAATGGTTTGTAATTTAATGGAAATTTTTTGCCATTGTAAAACCTTTAAGCTAAAATATATAATTCCCAGTAAGAGTAATCACTTCAAATCATGGCATGAGGTGAAACCACCTCAACCGACTATGTTTTGTAATGCTCAACTTATTTAAATCAAGCAAAACAAAAGTGTAGATACTTTTGACAAAAACTTGATTTCTTTGGTACCAGAAAACTTAGCCAAAGCAGAGTGACGACAATTCTAGGTTACTGAGCAATCTAATTTCTCCTTAAAACTCTGAAAACCAAAAATTGTCAATATTTCCTTCTTGATGCAGGAGCATTGAAAAGGTACAGAATTTATAAAATAAATGAATGGTTACAAGAGAAACATAAAAAATTACTAGAAGCCGAAAATCAAGTTATAAAACTTGTTAGCATGCATGAGAAAAAGATAGTGAGAGACAAAACGAAAAACATGATATTTTCTTAAAAGAGTCATATAAACATTCAAGAAATGGGGAAGAAATGGGGAAGAGATAGAAGATGCCTGGCGCTGCATGTACTTACTTCCTTGCCATCAGGATTTCTCATAACAACTCCATCAACAACAGGAGATTTCCTTGCCTCAGCATGTGCATACTCAGGGCCAACTGTGTATACCTATATTATTTGACACGAAGCTCAGGTAACAACTTGTTAAATCAAAATAAATATAACAAATTAACCACATATCTTCCATTGTATTATTGGTATGAGGCAGCTAGTATCAGAATGAGAATTCAGAATTCTCTTTGAAAAAACTAAATTAATCATATGTAGTAGAATCTTGAATTGAATAAAGAAGATGAATGAACAGCAAAGCCCATAAGAGCAAATTAAACCGATATTACCAACATGAGCTAATACAGAACTAATGGACTGAATACTAAAAAAGAAAAAACATGAAGTAAAGCAATAATACTACAACCACTGGAGTTGAGCAAAATGACTAAAAACCTCGCAAAGCAAGATCACAAGGAGATACATAGAGCACATCATAAAGACTTTAATGGCTAATTAGGCTCAGAGTAATAAATGATTGAAAAAATACAATAAACTAGTAGATGCAGAGATCTTGCCCAAAACATGTGGAAAAAATGAAAATAGCATCCAGTAGGTACATTGGCCTAATTACTTATTCGTTATTCCCAATACAACCTCAAATCTCCACTTCTGAAAATTTTCCCTTGAATGTCCGCAGGTATAACAGTATAATTACACCATAGGGTCAATGAATTCATCAAGCAAACTAGAAAGACTGTTGAGTACGTGTATTAACTCGGCTTCAGAAAAATATGTGCACTACAGACTCTATCTGTATGTCATTTATTTATTTATTCATTTTTTTTCCTTCTCATTTAGATCATTTTCTAAACTGTCTTTTTAGTTTCTATCATCTTTTATTCTCATCATTCATGCATGGTGCAGTCGTCATACTAGGGCATATTTAATACAGGTCAACTTAAGCACCACAAAAAAAAAAAAAAAAAAAAAAAAAAAAAAAAAAAAAAGGAGGAAGAAGAATATTTAAGAAAATGCCAACCAAGTACATCAAGTTTCCTGAATACCTTAATCATTGTATGCCACATTAAATGGGTTGAGAATTTTAAAATGATTCATAATTCTAAGCTTACTATTCAATATTCAACTTTATGGTTATAGCCAAAAATGTAATTTCTTCTAGTTAAAAGTTATTCTCTAAAAAATAAATGCCATAAGCAAAGATGGATATTCTTTTTCTTCTATTGAGGGATGGATGACTCCTTCGTCCGTGCTCACACAAATCCCATTACCACAAAATATTATGTACCCAAGTACTGCTTCCCTATATGGCCAATAAGAGTATGATGCTGCCATTATCCACGGCTCGCCAATAAATTATCTAGTTAATAACTGAAACCCTGCCTTATTTGGTCAGGCATAATTAATGTCAATAATGTGGAAAACTGCACTGACAAGTTTGAAAAGGATAAAAGGCAATGCACATGAAGGTCAGAGGTCTCTACCGTTCTTGCAGTGAAGTTTAAGTACAGAAGAAATGATAACAGGAGACCTTTCAAAAACTTCCGAAAAAATAATATTTAAACTAACATCCACTTGAAAAAATGAAGAAATTACAAATTCATCAAGGAAACAATATACAACCTTGACATCTGTTCCTCCCGTTGGCATAAATTCCTCATATATATAAGATCCTTCACGCCTCACCCTTCGAACCTCCGGGTGGAACTCACTTGACCGGTTTCCAACCTATCAGAGAAAGTTGACCACATATGAGTAAAACTACGGATAACTAAATAAGATAGTCATTACTAAAGAAGTATTATCAAAACAAGCATAATACAGAAGCTGCTAAAAATATTCAAACACCATTACTACATTATAACATAAATGACAGTACATCAAAGCATTGTCGAGAGAAACGAAGACAAAACCTAAGAAAATTCTGTAAAGCAGCCAACACAACACACTCAATATGTAGATTTTGGTTGGATTTTTCATCACCAATAGAACTCATGCAACGCCTGGTCCAGCCTAACTAGATTCTGTGGCATTCTTAAGTAGCAAGATCCAACTAAAACTAATGCACTAGGTCCTTTTCAAAGAGGAGTCACTTCATAATGTACTAAGGTAGTAGAATAAATGTTACAAAAGAAAATTAATTTAGCATGATTTAATTCAAATTTCAAACAAAAAGCCACCGATAGATATACATACCTTTCTAAACAATTCCTTCATACCTCCACCCGCAGAGCTTGGGTAGTATATCATAATACTATGATCATCCCCTTCGCAAAAGCATGAAATGAGAGTAATTACCACATATCCACACTGTTAATGTAAATTTTGCAAAATGATTTAGAAGTTTCAACTACACCAGTAAAATACATGAACTAGTCGGAAACATAATATATAGGGTTCAACTGTCAATTACTTCTAAATGAACTCTGGAGAACAAAAAGTATGTAATTAAAAATTGTAAGGGTCTGTTTGGTACAAAAAAAAGGAGTGTCAATTAGAAAAAGCTTTAAATGGTAATTAATTAGAAAAGGTCATACAAGGAATCTTTTCATTTATGACTATATGTGTTTGGTAACAAAAAGGCTGTTGTGTGATTTATAAGGACTGTAGACCACTTATTTTTTTTATATAAAAGCTCAAAAGATGTTCTCACGAAAGCTCAGTTATTGAACTTCTAGCCATCAACATAAAAGATCTTTGAAGAATTGTCAAAATTCTTTTCCACATGACAGCTAAGCAACAGTAAAAAGAATAATAAACGATAAATAATCATAAGATCTTTTTACAATTAAAAAAAAAAAAAACCCTCTTTCAGCCCTTCAAAAAGCCATACCACTTCAATTCAAATTTGACATCTTTTTCTTAGAAAACAAGGTTTTATTTTATTCCAACAGAAGTATATTTGAACTAAGAAACTACTTCTATTTGCACAAGTTTGAGACTTTACATTTGTTTATAAAATTTATCCAACTCAATACACACAGAGAGAACATTATTCTTCAAGTGCTAAGAGTGATGCAATTACAAGGCAGCAAATGAATGTCCATACTGTTATGATCTTAACAAGCCAAAAGAAAATTTCAAAAACACCTTATACACTTTTAGTGAGCAAGGTTCAAGCATCAGAAAACACAAGAAGCATCCTGTAAAGGACCATATCCAATTTATTAGGCTATTATTTAATGAGAGCAGATGCAAAAACTTAATGGTGTATGTAAGGAGCATGCTCACCATGAACAGGCTTCTCTACAAATGGCTTCCAGAAACGATTCCCATGAACTTCAACAAAATCTTCTTCCTCAATAAAATAATCCAGCTCCTGATATGGAACTTCCCTATTTACAAGGGCGTACCTAGGAACAGAGATTCCAAACATTTCAAGTTGCTGGAATCACCCACAACAATACATTAGTCTATATATAGCATTTTCCAGAATGATAAATAAATTAAAAAGATCAATTAACTAATTTCCTACTAGTACATGAGAAAGGACTTCTGTCTAACATATCCCTACCACTCCAACTACATACAAACATACTAACTCACCATCAAAATTTGAGCACGTGATCATTCAGCTTAATGGACTAAAATATATAGAGACACAACAGGAAGAATTTCATCAAGTAAAAAGCCTTAAACTTTTCAAGTTTTTTCAACAAGATCTAAAGTGTCATTTACCACACTAAGTATTTGTCCCTACAGCACAAAAGCAGGAGAACAATCTGTTCAGGGAACAAAAAGGACGATGAGGTTATTATAGGCATTAAGAGAAGGATTTTCTTGGAGATACTACAAGAGAAAGCATGACCAAATGACAGAACTCATTCCAAACAACTAGGTGGATGTTTAGAAAGCCTACCTCATAAACTTTCCTTCTGTCATGAAGGAGATGTTGCGGCTCCAATTCATTCACTAAGAAAGGCCTAAGACATAGCACGAGAAGTTCAAACATTAATACAAACCAGAATTATTGATCATGTACCTCTCACATGTATGACAAGAGTTCATAAAACCAGCTATATCTATGCCATACAGAAGTTGATGCTGCTTAATAATTTATTTGGATGAGCAGTACTACAACATTTTTAACATAAATGCATCAATCAAAGGTACCTAAATGAAGAATCACAGCGCACTGCTCAAGAACTTGTGCAGGATAGAATGATATATTTTTTTTTCTCAATAGATATAATAAATTCATCTAAGGAAAACCAAAGGGGCAATAACTAGTACAGTTCTTATGGTTTAAAATTGTTACTAGAATCTTATATTGGAAATCAGATGTTCTCTCATTAAGGTTTCAAATCTTTGTATTTACAGAATTCTTAGGCATTTTACAATTAAATAGGACAGGCAGCATGCTTTCCTAGCACTAATTCATTTAATCTAAATTTATCGACTTACAACATTCAGCTACCAGCAATTATAGCAGATGCATAACGTAATGCACTTTTATTCAGAAAATAATGTGAAATTACTATTTGAATGTCTTAACAATTCTAAAAAAAAAATGAGAGAAATTTCAAGCAATTACGAAATATAAGTTTCTTATACGAGTTCATCAAAACTTACATAGGTAATTAATCATGTATCATTGATACAAAAAGAAGTAGAACTTACTTCCTCAGTGCAGCATATGCCTCAGCCTTGTCAAGGGGATAACCAGAGGAATAGAAAGCAATCAAGCAGTCACAGATTGGCCAGCTGAAATGAACAAATATTTAAAAAAATTCAGCCATCTCAGGAAGAACTATAGTTTTAAATTGAAGGAGACCCTCAATCCATATACAATCACAAAATTCCAGAGTCACCAATGGCAACCCTAACAATGGATCTCCCATGTCTTATGGCCAAGCACAGACCGATGTCATGCACTTGTTTCTTTACAGTTTAATCACTTAACCCATGAAGACAATAAATAAACTAGAACAGTTCATATTTTGACTCTTTGACAGCAAATTTTTGCATCGGATCCATGCATCAACATACAAATTTGTTTTCCGTGTTAGATTAAAAGGCATTGCTTTTCAGTCAAATACATCAATGTTCATCTATTAGTAATAAAATGCCCGATAAAATGCAGATGCAAAGTAGCCATTTTTCCAGAACAAAAACAGAGGTCCAAAAACAGGATAAGGAAAGACGATAAAAAGAACGAAAATAAGAACAACCATCAGCCAAAAGAATTTTATCTAGAATATACTAAATATCCTCTTCACAAATCACTTCCTCTCAAGCAATATAGCTCTCATGTCATAACAAACTCTCGCAATTTGTTTTAAAAGCTCAAAACTTCCTACCAACACCCAACACACACACCACCCCCCACCAAGCCGCCCCCCACCACCACCCCACCAACCCCACCCCCCCCCCCCCCCCCCCCCCGCCCCACTACGATCATAAAAGACAGACAAAACTCTAACAAACTACACATCAATAATTTCAAAATGGCGAAGTATGTTAATCACATCACATCACCTCCTCCTCAGTTCTCATTTAACAAAATCGTCAATGCACAACCTCTAAATGCGGCGAAAAACGAAAGCCAACAATCAATCAACATACAAGAACAAATATTTCACATTTTTATTCAAACATACATACATACCTCTCGATCGGATCTTCAAGAATGACCTTGTCACCGAAATGTTTGATCTATAAACAACACAACCAAGCAATCCAATCAATCAACATAAAAACAATTTTAAACCAAAAAAAAAAAAAAAAAGAACGCTAACACTAACAACTACACATTACACATCAGTATCCAACCACAAATTAACAAGAAATTAAAAAATAAATAAATAAATTATTAAAAAAAAAAAAAACCTCAAATTCACCAAAAGCTTCAAGTCTCTCAAGAATCTTTCCCATCGGAGCCGAAAACACCTAAAAATCAACACAAGAAAAAAAAAATGTTCTCATTCACTAACTCCACTCAACAAACAATCAATCACCGCTTCCTTCCTCCATCGCATCACGTCACATACATACACACAGAGATTCAAAAAACAAAAAACAACGAAGAAGAAGAAGAAAAAGAAAAGAAAAACCTCGGATCCACATTTCACCTTCTTTTCCATCACACACACTCCTACTGTTATCTTTTCTCTCACATCTCCTCCTTCGTCAACCGCCATCCTCTCTCTCTCTCTCTCTATCGCTTTCTCTGTCTCGGTTCTCGTCGTTTTAAATATAGCTGCCGCTGGTGATTCGCCAAGCCGAAAATGAGCCTCCCGCGAAATCCGAAAATTATTTAATTTAATCACGTGACTCAATTTTTACCAAAACAACAAAAAAACGGTTAGTTCACGAGATTTGAGTGTTGGATAAATAAATAATAGTGGTAGTGAAGAAACGTATTTTATATATATATAGATATATTCGAAAATAAATACATGCGTTTATGTTCGTGATATGTGTATATATAGGTGGCTATATAAGGGCGGTGTTTGGATATAGGAGATTTCGGATTCCAGAATATGCAATTAGAACTGCTGACGTGGAAAGATTTTACGGGATTATGGGTATGTTTATGTTGGTGTATTCTAGTACCTTTATGTTTAAAACGAGCTGTAGCTGTCCCTGTCACTGTCATTAATTTAATATTACAATATATTCTCCATTTTGTGCATACATGCATGGAGTTAATTAATCGTACCTTGTCGGTCCGACGATGTGATTCTAAAAAAAAAAAATCAGGGGTAGTTGCATTGTAATTGCATGGTTTTTAACCTGAAATTTTGACTAAATGTTGATTGAAAGAGATTTGATTATGATAATTGATATGTGTGATACGTGGGAAGAAAATCTTGCTCGGAGGAATATCCCTTGGATAAATTATTTTGAAAAAATATTTTGTATTGTTCATGGAAAAGAAAGAAATAAAGGTGTAATACTTTTTAGTTGGTCTTTGGATAAAAGCAAATGACATGTTTAACCCTATAATTAAGTCATTAAAATATTTTAACATATTTATTATTGTGATTCGAGTTTTACGAATTAATAATAGTCTTTTAATTTATACTTTAATCTTGTCAAAACTTTTACAGATTCTTTTGATATAGTACATTTTTAATTACATTACTAAATAAAAAATTTACATTTGCTTTTTCAAAATAAAAAAAGATTTAGATAAATTAAGATCTAACATTACTGATATAGTGTGAATATCAAATATTACGAAGAAAACTATATAGGTAAAAATTTGTAATCATTCAATGAAGAATTGACGTGAAAGTGTGCTCTATTTTATAAATGATTAGATTTTGGTGTTGAAGCTAGTAGTCAATGTAAAAAATTATGGGTCAAAGTCCAGAGAGGAGTGGTTGTGGATAGGTTGGGGCGGTGGGGACCAAAAGGGGGCCCATTAATGAAGACCGAGATTGGGAGGTGGAAGACGTGGAATGGGGTTTGACAACTATTTTTCATTTTCGTGGCGGCTGCTGCTGCCTGCAGCCAACCATGTATCTTCTCCGATCTCAACTTTTCGACCTTTCAGATAGTGGGAGACTTGGTTGGAGTTTGAAAGATTCAACCAACAACCGCTATGTCCTTTTTGGTACATCTACTGTTTTTCTTCTATAATTTTTTTCCTCTCATGTCTTCGTGTATAAAATGAAAAACTGATCATTATTTATACCGTTTGAATATTTATTTTTATAATTAGAAGATATCAATTCCTATAATAATAATTTAAAAAAAAATTATATGTATACTTATAAAATATTTAGAATAATTACTTTACTTTTATCATTAAGATGAATGGTCACCTAAATTGAAATAGACGTGAATGGTGTAAATACCATATGAGCAGTTCTCACTTGTAAAATATTAATTTAATTAAGCCAACAATGATAAGATGATATTCATAAATTCTTTTGACATTTTTATCAATCTAACTAGTTCAAGCCAATCAAATAAATAATCACTTCATAAATTTATTTTGATTTAAGATAATCATTTAGTTAAAATACCGTAACCATATTGGCATAACTGCTCCCGTGATTGAAAGATGATCTTTAATACCTAAGCCATTAGGTGTAAGTTAAGATTCAACCTCAATTGCTAATATAAGATATGATACCCACAATCAACGCAACTCATATTTTTGTATGCATGGAAATTTCACTGTTTGAGACTTGAGAGATACTTTATGCTACTCATTGCCAGCTTATATTTTTGTCATTTACTGTCAAACAACTCTTTAGAATACAAATCTGTTGAAGGCTATTTTATTCTAAGTTTGTAAATTGAAACTTCCTCCTGACAATTGGAAAAAAAAAAAGTTTTCATGAAAAGATAAATATTATTTTATTGGTTACGGAAGACTAATATTTTTTTACATATAATAACACATGTCAGAGTAACGTCCTGATTCCTGCCAGAAATGTAAACCACGTAATTTCAATTATATTAATGTTTTCACAATAATTATAATAATATTAACGTAACATAACAATGACCTATTGATGACTTGATAGTTACAGTAAATTTATTTAATTTATGCTGATTGTCAGACAAAATAATGAATATTATCATTGTATCTTTGTCCATTAACATTTAAAAAGTACTTAAAAAAAAAACATTTAAAAATTTTTTGGTCAAGTTTTTTTAATATTTGTTGATGGATTTTAGGATTGCTCTTGTGTTCATTGATGAGAGATGGCGTGACCAATTATTTTACAACTTCCCATTATTTACTTTTCTGATGTGTCTGCTTGTCTCAATTGGGCTCAGCGGGTATGAATGATGAGTGGTCGCCATCTTCATCTTATCTTTTTTGGCAACAAAAGATAGATGGCCTGTTTGGAGCTCCAAACTCGGTCCAATCCATTCTTTGGTTGTGACAAATGATTGAAAAGCTAATCCTATGTTAAACCTTTTTAATGCTGTTAAACCCTTCATAATAGAGGGGTTACAGCAAGAGTATATATATATATATATATTACTTTTTCATTTTAATAATATTAAATTATTTTAACTTTTTTGAAGATTAGGTTAATATATATTTTAATTATTTCTAAACAATAATATTTTTAAATTAATTATAAAATAAATATTATTTTATTTAAAATTGATAATATGTAGTTATATTTATTTCTAGAAATTAATTTAATATGTTATAAAATATATTTATTTTTATTCATATCTTTTAATTCAATCTCAATCTCAGTCGGATAAAAATAATACTATTTTTATCCAACCTCATATTGTATCAAACATATCACAATATTAATTTATCAAATCCAATCTCATCAAAATAATCTAATCAACTCTCGTGCGTCAAACGGATCCAAATAGTGAAAAACTAGCTAGCTAAAAACAACAAAAACAATGTTGAGTCATTTACATTTGGGATGCATATAAATGATGTTTCTGGCTGAAAAGGTAGATCCACTTTAATGGTGACGAAAGGCCAGCGAAAACAAAACAACACACACAAGGTTCGCCTAAAAGTGTTCTTCTTTTCTTTTATGGATAGAAGTGCTTCATGTGAAAAATACCTAAAAATATGTTTCAAAAAATCATTTGATCGATCGTCATCTCTTAATTTATTCGATTATATAGACGGACATGTTCATGGTACGAATTTTAACAATTCAATCCCAAATCTCATCAAATCCAATCTCAATCTTGATCAAATAAAATATAGTACTATTTTTATCCAATCATATACTATACCAAATACATCATTGTATAAATTTATTTAATATAATCTAATATAATTCAATCCTATCAAAATAATTCACTCAAATTTCATCCTATTCAATCTAATTTAATTTTCTTAAAATAATTTAATTCAATACTATGTGTCAAAAGGACCTTGACGGTGAAAAACGAGCAAGGAAAAAACAAACAAAAACAATGTTGGGTCATTCACATTCGGGGATGCATCCAAACGACGTTCGGTTCGTGTCTGAAAAGGTATACCACTTTCCTGGTGACAAAAGGCCAACCAAGACAACACACATAAGGTTCACTTAAAAGTGTTGTGCTTTTCTTTTATAGAAAAAAGAGCTTCATGTGAAAAATACTTAAAAATATCTTTTGAAAAAGCACTTTATTGCTCATCATCTCTTAATTCATTGGATTTATAATCCATTTGGTGCCAGCTTTCAAAAATAAAGGAAAAGACGCTATCTTTAATCAAGTACATGTAAAATAATCACGTCCTTTCATTAAATAAAAGAAAGTTGGATTAAGAGCTTTGAACATGACTATTAACTTGCTAAAAATTTGAACTTTTTATTTTAAAAAAATGGTAAAACAATTTAATGAAAATTAGTTGAATTCAAATATACATATTTGGAATGAGCTTGACTCGATGGAAGTCTCACCCTGTCATATAGGCATGCGTTGTGAACCGATAATAACTTGGTTAAAGAATGGTCTATTTAGACCTTAGTTAGTATCAGTCATATAGATTCAGTTGATCCACAGAAAATTAAAACAAATGGAAGATTATAGGAGACAAATGAGCATTTGAAAGGTACTTTTGACTACTTGAAAGAACCACTCCCAATCGGAAGAAAATTACATAATTGCATCAGTTTATTTAGGGAAGGATGAAAAAAACATGTTCATCAGAATAATATGATAAGAAATCTATACACATGATAGGAGAAGAGCTAAAAAAAGTGCATTGTCAAAATTGAAGTCAACTTCACTATGAATTTGCAGTTCAATGATGATTGATTCGAGCATAAAAATATAATTTTAATATTAAAAAACTGATTGTATTTATCAAAATATGTTATTTAATTAAATATTTTTATTTGATTATTTTTACGAATGCATTTGGTTTGATCATTTGATTTAATGTATTTTTATACTCATAAAATTGATAATTTTGAAATAATTTATGAGTACTTGTTTTGGATTTGTGGTATCTTTCAAAAATAAAATTAAGAGGCCCAATTTAAAGAACATTAGCTCGAGTGCATAAGACCCAAATGTTACCACTGACCATCAGATAAATATAAGTAAAGTCAGACCCTAAATTTTTCAAGGCTCATACACTTCCACCAATAAATCATTTTCAAAATTGAAAATGGTTTAGTAATTTGTGGTAATTGATTGACTTTCGATTTGTTTCTCAAAAGTTGAAGAATGATGGAGTGATTTGTAGGGACCAGTTGACATTTGATTGGAATTTCAAAATTAAAAAAATAACCAGATAAGTTGTGATGAAGAATATAAAAAGATTTTGAAATTAAATTTGAATTTTGAAAGTTTTCCTTTTGTGTGAAGAGAAAATTCTTTAGAAAATCAACTTCTTACTTCTATAAATAGAGTGTCTGGCAGCAAAAAGGACAAATTTCAGAGAGAAAATCAGTGTTTCATAAAGAAAATATCTTGCCGAATTATCTTCATACTTTATCTATAGAATGTGTGAAATAATAAGCAGATTAGGCTAAAATCAGAATAAGAGAGAGTGATGATCTTAATTGTAAGGATATTGTTATTCAAGTTCGATTTCTTTCAAGTTCTTAAATGTTTATATTAATCTTTTTTAAAAGTTTAATTTAAGAGATTATATTTTTCAATTTCATGTAAATTTAGTTGTGCTTTCTTTATATAATTTATATTAAAATTATAATTTTTGGGTTGATATAATTATAAGTTGATCTTCGACTGCAATAGTATCAATTTGATATATTGTCGTTCTTAGATAACTTAAAATTATATTTAAATTTGATATTAAATTGAAAGAATTTTGTAAATACTATTGATTTTTTTTTAATTCGATCTTAAAATATATATTTTTCAATTGTTTGTTTAGAATGTGAAACATGCAATTAAGTTATAATTAGAAATCAAGCTTGTTAATAATAAAATAAATAATTAAGTGACTCTCAAAATCTTGTTAATTTCTTTATTGGTTGTTTTAATATTTTTCGATTCATTCTTTATTTTAAAATTCTCAAACAATTCTCTCTTTATTCTTTTCTATTATTTACTTGTAAAACCTCACTATTTTGAATTCTTCTAATTATTTAACTTATCCGTGAGATCGATACCTTTATACTATACTACGATAACTGTTTAACTGAATACGATATTTTGGGCACAACCAATGATATGTAAAAGATATGACAGGAGCAACATTTATGATCTTTAGTCAGATGTATCCTTGTTCCAAAGTAGTTTCATTTGTTAATTTACCGACACTCGTTCTAGTTATGTATCCACCAGACCAAGTGTTCTGTGAAAGAAAAAACAAGAGATTAGATGCTGCGTCCATATTGTGTTTTACATTGATAAAAAGTATATGGTCACAATTTAAGACGTAGACTTGTTACCTGAAAATTGAAACTTCTAATCACCCCATCAACATTTAGTACTTGGAGATAAGTTTGAAGTTTGAGTATCATAGAACGGCTTAAAATTCATGCATACACTTACTCATTTATGTTGTAGAAATCAAAAGATCAAGCATGAAAAATGAAAAATGAAGGCTAAAAGCATAGATAAGGAACTTTACGTCTCCCGCGAAGAAATTTCACTAGTTGAGACTTGAGAGATACTTTATGCTACTCTTTGCCAGCTTATATTTTTGTCATTTAATGTTAAACAACTCATTAGAATACAAATCTGTTGAAGACTATTTTATTCTAAGTTTGTACATTGAAACTTCCACCTTGCAATTAAAAAAAAAAAAGGAAGTTTCATGAAAAGACACGTATTATTTCATTGGTTACCGAAGACTAATATTTATCACATAAAATAACTCATGTCAGAGTAACTTCCTGATTCCGGCCAGAAATCTAAACCACATACTTCCAGTTATATTAATGTTTTCACAATAATTATAATAATATTAACTTGTCGTGACAATGACCTATTGCTGACTTGATAGCCACAGTATAATTTATTTAATTTATGCTGATTGTCAGACAAAATAACGAATATTATCATTGTATATTTGATCCATTAACATTTGAAAATATTTGGTCAAATTTTTTTAACATTTGTTGATGGATTTTGGTATGTTCTTGTGTTCATTGATGAGAGATGGTGTGACCAATTATTTTATAACTTTCCGTTGTTTACTTTTCTGATCTGTCAGCTTGTCTCAAGTGGGCTTAGTGGGTATGATGAGAATTTTATTTTTATTTTTATTTTTATTTTTTTTTGGCAACAAAAGATAGATCCACTTTAAGGGCATGTTTGCAGCAATGAATTGGACTTGGTTCGGATAAGGCTCAGTCCAATCCCGACTCTGGTTGTGACATCAAATTGAAAAGCCAATCCCATGACCCACCACAATAGAGGGGCTAAAGTAAGGATTTTTATTTATACATACATATATATACATATACATATACATATATATATATATTGCTTTTTCATTTTAAATAGAATATTAAATTTGTTTAATTATTTTGAAGATTAGGTTAATATATTTTTTAATTATTTTTAAAAATATTTTTATATTAATTATAAAATAAACACTATTTTATTTAAACTTGATAATCTATAGTTATTTTTAGTTCTAGAAATTAATTTAATATGTTAAAATATTTTAAATTAAATTTAATTATTTTAAATATAAAATATATTTATTTTATTTATATATTTTAGTCTAATCTCAAACTTGGTCAAATAAAATATAGTACTATTCACATCCAATCTCATACAATATCAAACGCATCACAATATTAATTTATCCAATCAAATTTTATCAAAATAATTCAATCCAATTTTATGTATCAAACGGATCCTTAGGGGTGGGCAAAAAAACCGGACCGAACCAAACCGGTCCGGACCGAACCGAACCGAACCGAAAAATCGGTTTTTTTTTCGGTTTTTCAGTTCGGTTCGGTTTTGTCTCAAAAAAACCTAACCGAACCGAAAACCGAATAAAGAAAAAAAAATCAATAATACATTTTTTTATTATGAATTAATAGTTTTTGTTTTATTTTTGTTTTAACTTGAAGTTGAAAGAATGTTTTAGGTGTTGTTTTAAAAATGTTTTAGGCTCCTTTTTGGCCTATTCTATTCTATGTTTCAATTAGGTGTTGTTTTGAAAATGTTATAGGTGTTGTCTTGAATTGTTTTTAGTTTTGTCAATTGTTTTTTATGTTTAGGACTGTTACTTTTGAATTATTTGAATTGCAATTTATATAACATACCGGGCTTAAAACCAATTAGAGGCCCAAAATTACAAGCCCAAAACCGAATGAACCGAACCGAACCGAACCGAATGAAATCGGTTCGGTTCGGTTCGGTTCATGTAATTTTTTCGGTTCGGTTCATGTAATTTTTTTGGTTCGGTTCGGTTCAAAAAAATAAAAAACCGAAATTTTCGGTTCGGTTCGGTTTTGGGAAAAACCGAACCGAACCGAACCGTGCCCACCCCTACGGATCCTAATGGTGAAAAACTAGCACGCAAAAAACAACGAAAACAATGTTGAGTCATTCACATTTGGGATGTATACAAATGATATTTGTGGCTGAAAAGGTATCTCCACTTTAATGGTGACAAAAGGCCAGCAAAAACAACACACATAAGGTTCACCTCAAAGTGTTCTCCTTTTCATTTATGGATAAAAGTGCTTCATGTGAAAAATACTTAAAAATATCTTTTGAAAAAGTATTTTGTTGCTCATCGTCTCTTAATTTATTTGATTATATAGATGGACATGTCCATGATCCATATTTTTTTAGTTCAATCCCAACCTCGGTCAAATAAAGATAGTACTATTTTTATCTAATCACATACTACACTAAATATATCATAGTGTTAATTTATCCAATCTAATCATATCATATCCAACCTAATCCATTCCCATCAAAATAATCCAATTCAATTTTATCCAATCTAATCTAATTTTATTAAAACAATTCAATTTAATCTCATGTGTTAAACAGACTCTAATAGTGAAAAACTAGCAAGCAAAGAACAACAAAAACAATGTTGGGTCATTCACATTTGGGATGCATACAAACGATGTTTGTGGCTGAAAAGGTAGATCCACTTTAATGGTGACAAAAGGCCAACAAAAGCAACACACATAAGGTTCACCTAAAAGTGTTCTCCTTTTCTTTTATGGAAAAAAGTGCTTCATGTGAAAAATATTTAAAATTATATTTTGAAAAAGCACTCTGTTGTTCATCATCTTTCAATTTATCTGATTATATAAAGTGACATATTCACGATAGAAACTTTATAAATATATATATAAAGTTTTCTCCTCTTTTTGAAAGTAAATATCTCCTATTTATGTGAAAAAATATAATTTATTCAAGTAATAATTGATGTTGAAAGGTCTAACAATTTTATGACCTATTTGATGTCAGTTTTAAAAATAAAGGAAAAAGCACTACCTTTAATTAAATACATCATGTCCTTTCATTAGATTAAGACCTTTGTACATGACTATTAACTTAAATACTAAGAATCGATTTTTTTTTTTTTTTTTTTTTGAAACTGGAGAATAGAACCTTTTATTTGGATAAAAATGGTAAAATAAATTAATGAAAAAATAGTTGAACTGAAATATACATATTTGGAATGAGCTTGACTCTATGGAAGTCTGCCCTTGTCGTATAGAAAAGCATTATGGGCCGATAAAAAGTTGGTTAAAGATTGGTCTATTTAGACCTTAGTTAGTATCAGTTATGTTGATTCAGTAAAGTTTAATATAAAATTCTTCATTATATAGTATAATATTTTGCTTATCAGCATAGCTACATGAATTTATCATTTCTGCTTGTAAGATTGAGGAAAATCACAGAATGTAAAGGATGACAAAGATTGATAGAATTTACAATTGTTTGCACAACGTGAGTACAAATTAAAAGGTACTTTTGACTACTTGAAAGAACCACTCACAATTACAAGTGTTAATTTCAATCAGACTCAAAAACTTAAACTGATAGGAAAAAACTCCACTATAATATTTAAGATTAGAGATTGACACGTGACACGTCTCTTCACATGTAACATAGATAGATGACGGACACACACTAAACGCCCCCTACTGTATAATATGTGTAACGAGAAGATTTTCAGATAAATATGGGAGAGAGAATTTGAACCATAGACCTCCAACCTCTAATACTATATTAGTTTCCATCAGACCCAAAAATTTAAAGTGATAGGAAAAGACCCAACCATAGCATTTAAAACTTGAGGTTGACACGTGACAAAAGGAAAAATTACACAATTAGATCAATTTATTTAGGGAAGGATGAAATGAACATGTTCATCAGAATAATGTGATAAGAAATCTATACACATGATAGAAGGAGAGCTAAAAAAATACATTGTCAAAAGTTTAAACTGATAGGAAAACATCTAACTATAGTATTTAAAACTTGAAGTTGACACATAATACGTCCCCTCACGTGTAACATGGATAGATGACAAATACATACTAAATGCCCCCTACCATATAATATGTGTAACGAAAAAATTTTTAGATAAAGGAGAGAGAAAAGGTTTGAACTATAGACCTCAAAACTCTAATATTATGTTAATTTCCATCAGACCCAAAAACTTAAATTGATAGTAAATAACTCAATTATAGTATTTAAGGCTTGAGATTGACACGTGACAAAAGGAAAAATTACACAATTGCATCAGTTTGTTCAGGGAAGGATGAAGTGAACATGTTCATCAGAATAATGTGATAAGAAATCTATACTCATGATAGAAGAAGAGCTAAAAAAAATGCATTGTCAAAATTGAAGTAAGCTACACTCTGAATTTACAGTTCAATGATAACTATCTATGATATGTAAATGAACTGTAAAAGATATGATAGGAACAACATTTATGATCTTTAGTCATATGCATCCTTCTTTGAAAGTAGTTTCATTTGCTAGTTTACCGATACTCGTTCCAGCTATGTATCCACCAGACCAAGCGTTCTGTGAAAATAAAAACAAGGGATTAGATAAGATATGACGTTCATATTGTGTTTTAAATTGATAAAAACATATGTTTATAATTTAAGACGTAGATTGTCACCTGAAAATTGAAACCTCCAGTCACCCCATCAACATTTAGTACCTAGAGATAAGTTCGAAGTTTGAGTATCATAGAACGGCTTAAAATTCATGCATCCACTTACTCATTTATGTTGTAGCAATCAAAAGATCAAGCATGAAAAATAGAAAGTGAAGGCTAAAAGCATAGAGAAGGAACTTTACCTCTCCCGCAAAGAATAGACATGATTGTAATTGGCTTTCCATTGTGTTGAGCGAGATCTTCAGAAAGTCAAGAAAAATGAAGTTACATTTCCGTTACATACACAGAAGAGATAGATAGATATATAGATATAGAGAGAATAAGAGAACCTCAGACAAAGGAACGCCTCCAGCAGTGACGAATTCATCTTTAAATTGTCCCTTCATCAGTTATTGATGCGTCTCATCTCAGCAAAGTGTGACAAATATCGAAACCAGAACATAAAAAGTTGTTTTCCATAGGTAAACCTACCTTCCCAATTACTTCAAATGTACAATGCTTTAAAACATGAGCAATGGAAATTAAAGAGTTATTTGAAATGGAAGCCAACAAGGTATCTCCACATATACCCTGCATATATAAACAAGAAAAATTTAACATCCATATGAAAAATTTCCCATAAGAGAGCAAAATTGCAAAGGCCATTAAACATTGATACCTCACGATCCAATATATATTTCCAGAATCTCTTCACAAGTCCGAATTCTGAAGGGCAGGAATTGAGCACCTTTTGCTTCTGCAGAGGGGCGGGAAAAGGGCTAGGAATTAATTCAAAAGTGACCAAGTAGAATGCTATAATGTAGAGGTAGAATTCATCAATTAGAAGCAGCTACTGTGTTAATAGTTCCAGAGAAGATTAAAAGAAACACGACTAGTTGACAGGAAAGTTGGATACTATCATATCTGATTAACTAAAAGTCTCAAAGGCAAGATGACAAAGATCAATGAGTACCGCAAACCGATGCTTGTGTTGACTGAGAATAGACTTCATTTCTACTATGTGTAAATCAGGTATGAAATCCACAGCAAGTACCCCTGCATCCAAACATCAATTCCTGCTAGTTACAAAAGAAACAGAAAATTAAAAGTGAATGACATATTTTATAGGAAAACATAAGTGTTTCCTACCTTTGTAACCTGAACTGAAGAGATCACGGGCACCCCAAGCCGATAGGCGAAGAATTACTGGCCCACTAAGTCCCCAATGTGTGACTAACATTGGGCCAACCTAAAGTTGCCAAGCGTTAAGTTTAGTCCACTACAATATTGTGTATCAATACAAAGACAATGAGAAAAGCTTGCCTGGGTAAGGTGTGGAATATCCCTTTGAACATTTTCTAATTTAAGCTTAGCTATTACTTTGGGAAATGTGACCTGTCACAGGAAGCAAGGTAATGAAAGACTTATTGTCATGCAGTTTTTAACTGTATCCATAGAGCAAGGTGTCCATAGAATGCTTGGAAGTCCAAATACTATATTGTACTGCATGAATGCATCAAACTTTAATGTAATAAGAATTTGTCAAAAAACGACGACGGCAAACAGTTGAATGTAGAATATGAACTATGTTATAGATACATACCCAGTCTTCAAATATATCCTCAAGCTTTTGTATTTTCTCTTTATATATATATGTATATATGTGTATATATATATATATTATTGCTTACTACTTTAGAAATGATTCATCAATTACAAGGGAGCATTACATTACCCCAGACAACTCTGTTAACCGTGAATCTCCAATCTTGAAAGTAAATAAACTAGGTACTGGATCTACAATCGAATGACCTAGCTGAGCTGCAAGACTATAACCCTGTAAAGAATCAAAGATTTATCAAGTAATTCAATCACCTCAATCAAACTAGGAATGCACCATTTATCGATCAAACCTGCTTGCTACTTCCACTAGCAAGTAATAGATAATCGGCTTCAATGCATTCAACCAAATTGACTTTACACTGCTCAAGCTTGACGAGGAACTTTCCACCAGCAGTAGCAGTTGCGGTTGTGACAACTTTCCCAGTCTGCAGAGAAACTGATGGAGCAACAGATAAAGACAGCTTGCATACATTCAATAAGATTGAGCAAGCTTCTCTTTAAGCTTCCCACATTAAAGCAAACAATTACAGAAGTATATATTCATCTCGATAAGTGCTAGAAGTGTATATAGTTTTTCTTCATTGCAGAAATCGAAAGTTCAGACATAAAAAGTAGTAGCAGATCAATCAAGCAATTGTTCTTTATAGGCAGGGCTGTAGTCATAACTGTGAAATACTAGTAGATTCTAAAATTTTATAAACAGAACATTGAATATGGAGATGCAACATGATTTTTCATTCATCCCATTTCGAAAAGGAAAAAGTTCAAAAGTATTCAACTTAAAGGCTTGGCAACATACCTCCCCTTTGCTTTGCTTCAGACAGAAGACAATCAATTATCGTAGAAGAGCTGTCACTGACAGGGAACACCCTTCCGTCGTCCTCAGTCTGTTGACAGATAAGCATAAATCAGCCGTGCAAAATATAATGGAAAAGAACAGAAGATACGAAGCTCCGAGGATGACCTTTAGTTCCACTCCATGATCAGAAAACCATGACATAGTATCCATTGGGCCGTGCAAGTCGAAGAAAGAACCTCTAAATTCTCTGTAACCCCTAGGGTAATGTTCTGCCAATATCTACAAAGGAATTAGTCATTCTGAAGTCTAAGCGTCAAGTTCAACAACAAAAGACATTGTATATACAATTGGGGCTAAAAAAGGAAAGACTGAAATTACATTGATGCAATGAAAATGTAAAGAAACAAGTAGCTATAGCTGGATTTAATTTACTTGAATACTTGATAGGTCCAATATCATTTTGGAGTGTATTCAACCAGCAGGGAGACATATAAAAGTACAGCTAATACTCTGAAGTCTAGCCTATTTACACATTATCCTATCAATGTAGCTCAAACTGCTATCACAGTCACAGCTGCAGTACAATGTGACTGATTACTGAAATCAAATTCAGAACTACAAACTCTTCCTGTTAATCAAGGACTTTCCTCAATTCCTATATTACAACGGCAGTAATCTTTAAATAATCAACCGACAACCATCCCCAAGACAAACAACGACATACATAACACTCCTCACATAACAAACAAAACACAGTACTATGTTGCCTAAACTCAACTCCAATGACTCTATCACGATAAAGCATACTGTTTCCAATGCATTGTATACCCGTAACATTGGATACCAGTAACTAAAAACAGCTCTCACCTTATTGTCAACACAATGACCATTAGTTACATTGCACCTGCCACCCCCAGAAATCCTCACCTGCCAATAACAACAAAAACAATTCAAAAACCATCAATAAACCCCAAAAGGGTACAATCATCCATGAACATTAACACCACAACAAAGTAAAAATAGAACCTTTGAAAGAGGTTTTCCTTTCTCTAAAACAACAACATGAAGCTTAGGTGCAACAGTCTTAGCTCTTATAGCTCCATAAACTCCAGCTGCTCCTCCTCCAACCACCACCAATACCTCTTCACCTGACTTCCCATTAACCAAAAACACAAAAAAAGATAAAAAATCAACACCCCATCTCCCAAAACTGAACTAAAACTACATGCACATATCACAACTCACCAGTCGACATGTGGGGATGGCAGTTGTAGTAAGTCTTCTGGTCTTGGAGCTGAAAAGAAGACAACTACGGTTACATCTGATACTTGCAGATTCTATAGAGACACCAAACTGGAGGACACAGCGAACTAAAGTGAAGTTCATGGTACTAACAATACTACAGCAGGTGACACTGGAATCTGGATATCATTTCCTGTGCCCAAAAATATACCCAGACGCAAAGCGCATTTGTAAGGGAAATTAATTCTCTATACGACGCCGTTTCCAATAGCAAATTAAAAGTTTGTTTTTCTTTGGACTCAACCAGTAAGTGGGCTGGGCTCACACACTCAAATGAGCCCATACACTCAAACTAAATAATAGGTAGATTTTTATGGTAGTTTTTCTTGCAAACTATTTGTGAAAGCACTTTTAAATTATAGGTACGATATCACTTTAAGTTTTCGTAAATACTATTATGATTAAGAAGCATGACTAAGCAACTTGATAATAATCATAATCCATTTACAAATTTCAAGAAGTCTTGATATTGACTACCGTTTAATATAATTTGATGGTAGAGAGCGCTTATTCAGTTTTATAACGAAAACGAGATGTTTAATCAATAGATTTTATGCAAGGTCGATTACTTTCACTCTCAAAACCAGACCACAAAAATACTGCAGCTTATGCTCGTTGGTTGGTCTCCCAAAACTCCTGGGGGGTCTTAAAATAAGCAAAAACATTTCTCTCCTTTACTTGTCAACTCTATTTGTTGATTGTTGTGTCAATATGCTACGGTTAAAGGTTTATCCTTTCATTGCGAAGTTTTGATTTTTTATGTTTTTTGGTGTTTACTGTTTTGTGTTGATTGGAGAATCCAATTCTGGGTCCGAGTTGGACTGTTGAACATGTGATCGTGAAATTTTAATTTGTTATATTGGATTGTCTTATGGTGCAGCTTATGCTCGTTGGTTGGTCTCCCAAAACTCCTGGGGGGTCTTAAAATAAGCAAAAACATTTCTCTCCTTTACTTGTCAACTCTATTTGTTGATTGTTGTGTCAATATGCTACGGTTAAAGGTTTATCCTTTCATTGCGAAGTTTTGATTTTTTATGTTTTTTGGTGTTTACTGTTTTGTGTTGATTGGAGAATCCAATTCTGGGTCCGAGTTGGACTGTTGAACATGTGATCGTGAAATTTTAATTTGTTATATTGGATTGTCTTATGGTGAGCTAAAGGATTTGTGTATTGATTGCAAAATGTAAACTTTCAGGTTCACTCTCGGTGGTTTTTTTGTAACTGTGCAATGTTTGTTTTAAGATTGGAACTTGTTGCTGGTGCATATGTTCTATTGTTTTGGTTGGATATGTTTTCTTCTGTGATGAATATTATAACTAACTTGTTTAATGTTGATTCCCTTATTTTATGGCATTCTTGATGATGATGGTCATGTTGCTTTGAGCCTGTAATTGTTAAAAAGAACAAACTGCACACATATTACCCCACCTTAATTCCTGTTATTGTCTTATCAACTGTGACGACAAACATGTGTTAGCACATAAAAGGTTAATAACATGGAGAACCATATCAAAATTAAAGCAACAAGAAGCTTCCCCAAAAGAAGTTATATGATGGTTGGTAAAAGAAGCTTCCCCAAACAGGTCCATCCTTTCTTTAACATGACACTAGACGGATTTTTGTTCATTTTTAATTAGACAGTTGGTTAAATTTTCAATAAAAACTGTTGAATGTACAGAAATTTTTGTTTCATTGGTTGCTTCTATGGAATTCAACAACAACATATACATTCTTTGTTATTGTTTTGAGATGGATATATATATCTTCATTATGATCTTCAGTATGATGAAGTGAATATGGAGTTACATATTAATTATTCTATTTGATTTTCTAAAATTTTATTTTTAAGGATTCAAAAAGTTAATAAACGAACTATACAAACTTGTTCAACCTATGGAGAACTATGCACTGGCATCTTGAAAGTAATTAATTTTTTTTTTCTTTTATTAATTTTTTCAGGTTTGCAGTTAATTGGCTACTGGGAGGAAGTTGTTGCCATTTATCGACCACTGGCTCTGTTTTCTATTTGGAAGTTCAAATTTAAATAAATACTTGGGAGTAGTTTGATTTTCTAACTATTACAAGATGATCCTGATAAAGATTAACTGTCATTGATAATCACTTGTTTTTCCTATCACTTTTCTCCTTAATTACATTCAATTGATGTTAAAGCAAATGGGATTGAGACCATCGTGATTATGGTTTACAATAATATGTTCTTTTTTTTTTTTTTTTTTTTTGCTATATATGATTCGAAGTTAGGTTATTGCAGAGCTTTTTACCACTTAGTTATATTTACTAGTTTATAATAATATATTTACATCAATAATTATTTAATCAGAATCAAACCTAAAATTTGCATAATATTATATATGATATTGTGTTACCGTTACCAATCTCGACTGGAAAAAGACTGTTAGTTGAAAATATTGAGAGAGCAAATGGAATAGAATTGGCGAGACTTGGATAAACAAAAGACTACAAATTAGCCCCCAAAAGTTTGGGCCAAACAATTGAAGGACAATTGAATTAGAACAATATTATATATATCAAGTCCCCAAAATTTTCAATAATCGTAACTAAATTAATTGAATTAATCACTTCTGAACTTACATTACAAAGCAAAACACTTGCCTCCTTGAGTGGAAAAATTCATGCCTGAAGGCCTCTTCTCTAACTTAACAACACCTCCATTAATTTCTCTCTTCTTCTTGGAGAAACAGTAATGGTCTCTCCCTCTAATTGCATCGGAAACCAATTGCCTTCTAAATGTTGCAATGAAAGCTTCTACTCTCTCATTCAACTCCTCCTTTGAAAGCCTTGGAGACTCTTCTTCTTCGTCTTCATCTTCATTTTCACCTTCATTTTTGCCATCTTCAATGGCCTCTTGCTTCACATTCTCTACACATTTCTCCACTTCTTCCTCCACCTTCTCTTTCACATTTTCATGTTCATGACTTTCTGTTGCACCCCCACATTGTGGTTTCTTCCTCTTGACAATCTTCACGTTGTCCTCTTGATCACTTTCTTGACTTTGAATGGATGTTTTGGAGGGCATGGAAGTGCAGAAAATGGCTAGAAGTACAACATTTAGTAGAAGGAACACCCAAAGCCTCCATTGCTCAATGAAGAACATCATTATAAAACGTTTCAAACATGCCATCAAAACAGCTGTTCCTGCTGTGAACAACACTGTCTGTATGTTCTCATCTCCAAACTCTCTCTCTTTTGCTTCTCTCTTTGCTTCCATTCAATTTCTTTTCTTTTCTTGTTCAAGTGCGGTGGTGGGGTGGTCATGACTTAACAAGCATGGTCACATTTATACAAGTGGTTTGGAAATGGAGGACAAAAAAATGCCCTCTGCATTTTATTTATTTTTGAAAATGTAATTGGGTGGATTT
Source organism: Nephelium lappaceum (assembly GCA_021234005.1). Taxonomy (NCBI): domain Eukaryota; kingdom Viridiplantae; phylum Streptophyta; class Magnoliopsida; order Sapindales; family Sapindaceae; genus Nephelium; species Nephelium lappaceum. Next base: position 574,183 of record CM038011.1, read on the forward strand.
TTCAATGAGGGGGACCAGCCTGTGAGGCTGTGATGATAAGAGAAAAGGAGTGATGATGATGATAGGAGAATGTGAAATGATCAAAGTGTAGGTACTAGAGCAGACAAGAGGACAGATATTGTGTTTGTAAGTGAATCATTACAGTTACAATATAATATACAATATATGATTGTCCCGATTTAGGATTTTAGGTTTGTTAGTTTGCTTATGTCTGGTTTTGGCATGTATATGATATCACACTATGGGGCCTCTACATAGCATGCTAGAGTGTGCTCACCTCTCTTGAAATTTCTACAATGATTCCAAAAATATTTTTCATATTTAACAAAAATGGTATCAATTTGGAAATAAGCAAAACAATCTCGTTCTCTGTTAGATTGTTAGTAAACTATACTTCTATTAAATTTAATAAGATAGAGGTCTTTTGTTTATTTTTGAAACAACAATATCGTTTCAAAATTGATTAAATCTCTTGGAGTTCTAAGAATTATTAAAATTTTCAATCTATTTATCGTTAGTGATAGTAACGTAATTAAGCTATGTTCACACAATATCGTTATAATACTTAGCGAGAATTTTCAATACAACAGTTGTAATACAATATAACTTATATCATATCATTTAATATAAATAATTAATTTAAAGATTTTTTTTTTAAATCATATAGTATGACTTCAATGATCAAAATAATATATATTTTCACATAATGCATGATTGTAAAAACATGCATATTTTCTTAAAAAATGAATCTAAACCGAATCCTAAATGGATCCAATAACAAGAATTCAATTGAAAATCTAGATTGAGAATCAAAATGGGTGTTTGCTGATGGATTCTGAAAAGGCAAATAAAAAGAAAAAAACAAAAAAAACAAAAAAACAAAACATTTACTTGGCTGGTGTGGTCTGTGAGTGCGATGCTGATTGCTTGGCATACTTATGCCGGATCACAGAGAACATAAAGGTGAAACGTGAAAATCCAAAAAGCACGCCTGCTTGACCCCACTTGTTTCAATCTTTTCAAATTTTAAACAAAAAGGTTCACTCTTGTATTAATTATTGTCATTGGCTTATGTCAAAGTTTGCCAAGAAAGAAAAAGCAGATAAGATCATTCTTCTGGATTTTGATTACATGAGTTATTGGCAGGCAATTTAGTTTTCAATACGTGACACACAGAGAATGATGAGTGATGGCTTGTAGAATCAGTAATAAATGTAATTGTTTTGCATGTTTGGCAGCAAAATTATTGAAATTTGGCTTTTGGTTTACTAATTGCTAGTTCTGTTTGGTCGACAATATTTTACAACCGATATTATCACATTCTACTGCATATGAGCATCATCATTATTTGTAGATTGACTAAATAGACAAATGATGTGAAAACTTCAATTGAACTAGAGTTATTATCAATTCAACTATAATGTTAAATTTGTTTCCTAAATATATATATATAATGTTAGAGTGGTAAATAAATTATATACAAAGATGAAAGATCATTGCATATGTTGTATCAGTATCGAACATTGAATGCATTAAAAGAGAGTTAAAAGAGGGTAACTTGAGCTTTTTTTAATATTATTGTAAACTATAGTTTGCAAATAAAAGACACGTTTCACAAATGAAAGGATCACAAAATATCATAGCTCGCATCCTTATTCATAAACCAATCCCCCTTTTCATTGTGAATTATAGTTAATTAAACTCATTTCAATAGATCGGTTCCAGTTTCAAACTCACTCAAACTTTGATGTCATCTATTGAAAATTTTTTGAGAAATAATAGGTACTCACTTATTACTACTCTCATATGGTTATATGTCACTCACGAGTCATTTTAACCATTTACATAAGTTAAATAGCATACAATTTAGCATTTCATACATGACATTAAAGAATAATGATTTATAAAATAAATTACAAAAAAAATTGGTTTGTTTTGCTGTTTAAGAGCTAGACTATTGAATTTGTCTTAGTAGCATAATTTGGTCAAATTTGGTCAAAACATTCGACCATATTTTTCAACTAGAGTCTACACTACCACATTATCTAATACTACCGTGTCATTTGTTGCGTCATCAATCTTTGTAAATTAACCTAGTAGATAACGTGATAGTGTCCAACCTGTCAATCCAACAACTACAATGGCGTTATTGTTCTAATTAGGTTAAGTCTCAAGTAGTATTACATATTGCATTTTTTTTTTTTTCCATATTCTTATAAGATGTTTCACACAATTGCTTATACAATTCATTATTGTTTAACATATTTCAAGATGGCATAATTTTAGACAAACAATCAAGAACAAATCAAAATCCCAGCACCCAAAAAACATGATATATGGTAAATAAAATTAAACCTCTAAGCCTCATCTTCACTTACATAAATTATGCCGCAATTTGGAAACAATTACTACATCGTTACTGAGGTTTATAACACCTATAACATTAGTTGCCTGGTCAGAGCAACTATTATAGATGGTATATAATATAACTTTGATCTATCTGATAGAAAGTAAAGATTGACGATAAACAGGAGAATAGAATGACAATGCAAAGAATGATCAGAGTGAACACATAGATGCTCATTACTCAGTTTCGCTGTACCACTCATGCTATGCAGCCGGATTACCATCTTTTCCCGGACAAAGATATAAGCTGCATGAAAGCCAGATGAAAAAATTTTAAGGAGAGATTAATTGGGGATATAAAGTATCTTCGAGCCATCTCTTCAAAAAACTATGATCAATCATTTCAAAAGAATGTGATATTGTTATCCACGCAAGAGATTTAGTCAACAAACCTACTCAGTTTATCCATCTACTGCTCTATAATATTCAATGAATACGTCCTACGTCGGATGTTTATAGCTAGGTTACACTTACACATTGGATTATTGAGAATGCATATTCAACCAAGTTAGATCAAGTGTATATCACTGATTTTAATGTTTCTGAGTATGGGGATTAAATTTATGTTACTTTGGGCAAATTCAAAAAGCAGGGGGCACGGGATAAAAGAAACTAACCTGACGGGCAACCTGTGCCAGTCGCCGACTGTCCCTAGATGATTCATTTATCAAGCTGGACTTTTGTGAATTTGCAGCATTGCTTTGTTTCTCCGCTGCCCTCCTCTTTATAGTGCTGTTGTCTGGAGATGTGTTTTCATCAGAATTGGTCAGGGATCCTTTCTTGCGCTTCCTCTCAAAGGTGTACCTGAGCACCCTATTGCAATCTAATTTACTAGGAGATTCGTTAGTTTCGACACATAAGTTGACATCTTGTGAATCAGAATGCACTGGTGAATCAGAATGCACCGCTGGTACATCATCAATCTGAGAACTCAATTCAGAACATACTCCCGTTGAATTTTCTACAGGATCACCTTCTGATTTCCCCAATGTAGACTCATCTTTCAATTCCATGACCTTGTTTGCAGCATTCAAGAGAAGCCTACAATTATTCAGAGCCTTAATACTAACAGTAATATTTCCTGATCCTGATACAGGATCTACACCCCTTCTTATTAGCGTCAACCCTGGATCCAAACGGGGCAACGGTTTCATCTTAGCCTCGTTTTCGGCTGTCTTTGATTGATCTTCAGCAGGTTTGAAATTTCCACGGATGGCAAAAGAATAAATCATACGACTGTTAAAATTAGACGATGGTGGACAAGGTCTAATGATCTGATCAGGAGGAGAAATTAATGCGGTAGCATTCGCATCACTTGACACTGTCATGTTTCTTTTTCCTTCATAAATGATCATATTTCCATCTTCACTAGAGTTGTTCTTATGCTGCAACGTTTCATCCAAGACACTAATTTTTTTTGCATCCACAATTCCAGCCTTTAGAGAAGATGGCATACATGCGGTTACCTCAGATCCAACATTCTTATCGCCCGAATATGTTTTGCAACGGGAAAGCACTGAAGACAACTGATGGGGTCTTATGAGCCGAACAGAATGAGCCCTATGTAAGGCAGCTTTGGTTTTACCAAACCTACTCTTTCTTCCTTGTGATGTTCTGAAGTTAACAGGTTTATTCATTTTTGCAGCAGAAGCATTCTTTGATTTGGCCTTAGGAGATGGTACAGTGCATTCCCTTGCATCCTTATCACTCATTTTAGTTGTCAACTCATTCTCCAGGGAATGTTGAACTTCTACATCTCCCAAAGGAGGCACCTTCCCATCCAGCAAATTGCTTTCGAGTGCATGCATTCTCTGAGTAAATCTGTTTCTGTACAGGTCAGGCTCATCGCTTCTAATTACTATGGTGGCCAAGTCAGGGTTCTCCACACGAGGAAAACTCAAATTTTCAGTCTGTTGTGTAGTACTGCAGCATCTGTTATTTAAAACCCTCTGATTTAATGGCGTATCATCTATTTTAGAACTAGTCACAGATTCAAGTCCTGAACTCAAAATAGAGGGTAAAATGGCTTCAACTGTCACATTTTTGTGAGAATCTACATCATCCTTTGTGATTTGTCCATTCAAAGGCTGCAGTTGATTTTTCTTCACCTTCTCAAGTTTATCTCTAACCCATTTCAACTCTGTTCTAAGATCTGTTATAACATCCTCTGCTTCATATAGCTGCGCTTCAAGCTCGTCGATTTTTCTCTGCTGGGTCAAGGATGTTACTTCTGCATCCTTTGTCTGTAAATAAGCAAATATTGGTTAATGCAGTATCAGTGCACTATCCTATGAACTTTTATTCATTCACAGCAAGCTACAAGTGTAAAACCAACAATAATAAGAAGTGATGCAATGAAGCAAGTTGGTCAAAATTATAAATCAAAACACACAAGAACATGGGGGCAAAAAGCAGACATTAAAGAAAAACTATGGTGAAACTATTAATGAACTTCAAATCAGACAATAGAAACCTTAAAAGCCTTAAATCATATTAAAAAAAAAAAAAAAAAGATGTACATATCCATGGTGGACAAACTACTTAGTAATACCAGACATAATATTATATAAAACTTAGTTTCAATCCATTTAATTGTGTATTAATTAATGACAGGATTTCGTCCTTAAAATCAACATCTTTATCTTCTCAACCAAGGAATTTGATGCACATTGACTGGCATCCTTATTTTCTTTCCTAGTTTAATAAGTGAGGACTGTAAAATCACCAAGAAATGAGAATAACAACCCAACAATAATAGTTAATAGAATCGCCTGCACCTCAAAATATAGACAATAACAAATTCTAAATAAGACAAAGAGGAACCATTTGAAGCCAAATGTGACGTCTAAAGTCTAAAGCATCCTCCTCAAACCTCCACTCATCACCATTTAAAATAAATTTCCTTCCCTTGCAAACACTCTACTATTGGGATCCACATCAAACAAGATGAGCTCACTCTCAATTAAATCCATCATCCACAAGCAACAATATATTCCTCACACAACACACTACAACAATATTACAACAGCTGTACCTTAATCTTCCCTAAGGCTCACTTTCTTCTCTCAAACCATTACTTTATCTCTACTCTACCTCCCTCATTCAAATATCAACAACCGCAATTTCCCTGCTTGCTCATAGATTAATATTTCTCAATGCGAAAGCTACACAGACTATAATCATGTAGCACAACCCTAAACCTCATACTAGACAGTAACAAACTTCCAAGCTAGTCGTCTAAATCAATCGAAACACACACACACACCACAAAAGGAGACAAAATAATTCCAATAACAAAAGTCACAATCAAATGACCGATAACAAATATCTTAATAGTAAATTAAACAGTGCATCACGAAATAAAAATGAATCTTACTTCCATTATATTCAAACATTTTTCATGAATAACACAATGTGATAACCTAATGGAACCACGGCATTGGCATCACTCCAGTTCCATTTGACACAAACTGGAAACTAAAAACAAACGAAGATTCAAAACTTCCAAATTTGAACAACCGCTTTCACTTCAACCGAATTCAAATTTCAAATCTCACACTAATCACTCCGCTATAAACCACAACAGCTACCAATATTCACACATCCAAACACGCAAAATTTAAAACTGAATGCAAATTCCAAATCTCACATCACCGATTTCACTATCAACCACAACTGGTACCAGTATACACACATCTGACCCAAACACACCAAACGAAACAATCTATAAAAATGCATGTGATATCACCAAAAAAGCACATGAATCCACATTTGAACCTCCAAAATAAGCTACCTTAGAATCGATGGTCTGTTTGAGTACTAGAAGCATACGAAGCGCGTCATCTCTTGTACTAGCCAGATCCTTCTCGAAACGCAGCGTTTTGCGCTCCGAAACCAGAATCCGCGCCGCCGCCTCCTTGGCTGTGTTGAGGATTATGTCCGCGTACGCCTTCATCAACGCCACCATCTTCTACACAAACAGAAACAGAAATTCAAATATAAAAACAATCGAAATCGAGAAAACTCCAAAAGCATTTTCAAAAAACAAAAAATCGAACCTCTGATTCTTCCATGTACTGAGAGAATAGCTACTCTCACTCTGATTTTCTTTTTTTTTTTTTTTTTTTTCTTTTTTTTGGGTGATATTTAACGGATCTGTTAAAATAGAGAAGGAGGATATGAGTGCAATGACAGATTTGCCCCTACCGTTGGGGCCTTTGTGTGGGACGAAACGGTGTCGCATGATGGTGTCAGTGGTTTAGGCGGGAAAAAGAAAAGTGGGGTCCACAGGAATTTATTTTGTGTTTTTTGCCATTTTTGGATTTTAAACATTTTTAACTGATGGGAGAAAGTATCGGATATATAGAATGGACAGCCCCTTGGAGTATTCCATCGATAATTTTAAACGAATTTTGCTAATTTATTGAATAAATAACATTATTCATTAATAATAATATTTAAATGATAATAAGAGTGATCGTTAAAAATTTTCAATGATTATTATTGTTAAATAATCTTATCAATTAGTAAGGTAATCAAATTCATATTAGAGGAATTTGATTATATTACTAATTAGACAATCTTATTTAACGGTTATAATCATTCGATTGACTTCAATAATTATTCTTATAATCAATCTAATTAATATAATTAACGGATAAAATTATTTAATTAATAAAATAATTAAACTCATATTAAAAGTAAATTTTTAAAATGCAATGTATGTTCAATAACGATGCATCACGTGACACTGTAATCCATGTACTTATAGTTGCTCTTTCTACAACCGAAACGTGTAAGGGCATGCGATGACCAGTTTACCCCTAGAGTTCGTATTCAAATACGTGTGTCAGTTGGGGACTGTGGGGTCCGGTCGATGTTGAAAGTGAAAGTTCTGGTTAGGCCATTTGGGGCGCCAAACGGTGTCGTATTTTCACGTGAATGGTTTAGGCGCGCAAAATAAAGGTAGGGTCCACGGGAATTTTATTTTTCTTTTTAGAGAAAACGAGCGGTTAAGGCACGGTTTTTTTGATTTTTGAAATGTCACGGGCGCTTGTAATGATAAAAAGAATGTTAATTATATGATTATAAATGTTGATAATTAGTATTAATGATGATTAGGGAATCATTATCGAATCGTCTCTTTTTCTTTATTAAAGATTTTGCTATGCTACTGTATTTCATTATTATGTGATAACTATACAAGAATTGAAAAGACTCAAAATAGATAATATTTTATTTCACAATCTAAACTACTTATTATAAAAAAAATTATTTGCAAAGAAAACAAGAAATAAATAGAACTCGCTAGTCTTTCGAATTCGTCCATCCAAAGTATGTGTTTTTTTATTTCAAAAAAAAAAAAGAAAAAAAGAAAAAAAAAAGAAGTATGTGTTTTGTTGTTTAATAGATTGAGACAATTTTATTTGATGTAAAATTGACACAGGTTTGCAATTTTTTAATGTAATTCTAAGGTAAATTGACTTTAATTATCAAAATCTATCACAACTTATCAATATTAAACAATGGTTCAAAAATCTACTCTTATAACATGAGTGGTAATTTACATTCATAATAAAATAATACAGCTACTCTTATAACATGAGTTAAATTTTACATTGATAATAACATGAACTAAAATTTACACTACTGATTGATTATTTTAAATCGAATTGATCTAGTTCGAACTCAACTACTCACTAGAAAATCAAGAAACATGTTTTTACTTTCACCAACTCATGGGTCACGATGCATTTATTCCAAATTTCGTTAGGGAAGATGTCAAATGTTGGGGAGGATGAGTAGAGATGGAAGAGTGGAGATAAGCTATTGTTTCTTGTTCAAAGATCAATTTTGTCTAAAGTCTAGTGATTTATGACACAAATGATTATAACTTTTTTGTCGGATATAAATGATTCATGCATCTTTTTAAGCCGTTGCATGGTATTCACATTTATATTGTGCATATATTATTATGTAAATTCTTATTTATAATATTGAAATATATTAACCTTATCATAATTGTATTAATGCTAATGTAGACCATGTAGTATTAAAGCAAGACTTGTTATTGCGTATGCGAGGTGGCAAATAATTTAGAATTCAATTATAACTTCGCTTGCCGAAGTTGCTTTCAATTTTAAAAACCTAAAAATTACTATACATATTAAAGAATGAGATCGTTGATTGAAACAGCTTGATAACTTCCATATCTATTCTTGGGTTCAAAGGTGTTCCATGTTTGACGATACCAACTTTAAATAATCCTACCCTACATCAACTTTTGACCAACAAAGATAATGACATTAGACTTGTAAATCACAAATTTTAAAAAATAAATTGTTATTTATTTTATTTTATATAAGACTGTAAACTCTTCCAGAAACCCAAAAATCCTTTTTAAAAACAATTGGGGTTCAAACTCTTTTGGCACCTTTTTAAGATTTGATTTGTCAACAAGAAGAAGTTCAGCAGTCCATTGTTTACTCGAATTAGACACATTTACCTGGGGTAAATCTATAAATAATTTCATAGTCAATGTGATAGAGATGGATGGCCTTCTTCAATAGGCATTCGAATAATAGAAAATTATTTTAATTCGGAAAAATAAAAAAAAATTATAAGCAAAGTAAGCTTTAGAGGGTTTTGCCTTATTGGTAGGCAACATATCCAGGTTCTGAGAACTTGGGCTGGACATCCAAATAATGCATCAATTATCAAATTACCTTTTCACCTGGTGTGAACCGTCCTTTCACTGTTGTGTGGGTCAATTTTTACCATATGAGAGTTATTCTCCGAATTGCATCATTAGTATTTTATCCCACATAATTTTGGTAATCTTTTGGATCAATCCTAATGATTAAAAAAAAAAAATTCAAAGAAATGAGCATTGCTTTTTTACTGAATAATAATAATCCATTGTTCTAAGAAGATTTTATTATTATACAAATATTTATTTTGTTTTTTAAAAAAATTCTTGTTCTATCTAATTAAAATCATAATGTCACCTTTAATATATGTGAAAAATAGCGTCGATCAATGGAGACTACTGGTGATGAAGTGAGAAAACAGGACCCAAACCTTCCACTTTATTTCAAATCAAGAAGATGAGTGGCATTCAAGTAATTATATTGGTGCATGCCCAAATCCCACAACCTGATTGGCTGCACACCCAAACCATAGTCTCCATAAAGATTATAAAATATTCACCATAATCAAATAACAAAAAACCATTAAATAATTTAAATTAAATTAAACTCAATAAATAAAATAAAATAAAATAATATTCACTCTTATTTAAGAAAATGTTCAAAGTTTGAATTTCACTTTTCTCCTGAAATAATTAAGTATTGGAAGATTTACTGTTTGTGTTATAGGAGTTACTATGTTGTATCATAGATTGAATCAATAGTGTTTGATCTATGTACATTCAAACTTAAAGACTCATTTCTTTTGAAGTTATCAAATTTTTTGAATTAAACTATATTTGTCCAATTATTGTAACGATTAACAGTTGGACAGTTATGACAACGACTAAGAGTTAATTGTTGTAATAGAACAAATTGTAACAATTAATTAGCAAACATTGTAACAAAAAACAAAAAAGACAGTAATATTTTTAACGTGATTCGGTTTTCACTTGATCCATAAGACCATGTTCAGATGTTTATACCGATAATGAAGATTCAAACAATATATACACAACTTAACTCACTCAACTAAAAACTCTCTCTTTAGAGTTGACGCAGAGTATATCACTCTCTCTAATAATCTAGTATAACAAGCTCTCCTCAACTTTTAAGATCTCTACTTACTTGGACTCTTTTTAATGGCTTGAGATCAATCTTCTCTTGAAGACAAACAATCCTTCATCCCAAACAGCTTATGTTGCTAAAAATATCTTAGAAAGTTAATCACTCCCTAAAACTCAAAGTACTTAGAAAAATATTTATGTTTTACAAAAATACATGCATCTCTCATAAAATATTCTTCTCTCACGTTTGCACATCAATATTCATGAATTGGGTTAGTATTTATAGCATCACTATATACTCTTAAATCTTTTCAATATTTATCTATAAAAGAAAAAATTTAATTAGAGATAAAAAAAAGTTAAAATAAATCAGACTAAAATATGAAAAGTTTTCCTAATTTTTAGCCATAACTAAATTTGGTCATTATCATAACTAAATTTATCCAAGAGATCAATTCCAATTTTGATAAATAATTTTTTCTAATAAATGAAAGAGATTTACTTTAAAATCAAAAACAAAATATTAGGATAGTTCCAAAAAATATTTCCAATAAATTTTATCTCAAAAAGAATATATTTTTTTCCTAAATAGGAAATTCTATATTTAATAACAAGATAATATCATCCTTTTTTATAGGAACTACAAAAATTATTTGTATTATCAAAAGAAATGAATAAGTTATCCACAACTTATTGTCAAAGAGTTATGAAGATCAAAACTTTTTACAAACGCCTATACAAACAAAAATAGAGCTCCCAGCCAACACCAACTACCAAACAATTGCCCCCCCCCCCCCCCCCCCCCCCATTACCAAAAACCCTCACTGCCACCAAGCTCTCAAAAGAATACCAAATTGTCTCACAGCTCTCTCCCAACTGAGTTGAATAAAAAAAAGAGAAGTATTAAAACCCAAATTATCTCATAAGAGATTATTCAAAATAATTAAAATTTAAGATTATTAAAAGAATATTCAAATCAATTAATAAATCTTAGTTTACTCAAACATTGATGACAAATATTTATAATTGTGATATGATGTCAAACCTTTCCACTAAACCAAAATTGATACCACTTTTATACTTTAAATAATAATAAAAAAATAATAATCATCATCAAATTCAGTGCAATATCCACATTGCCCATATTTAATGGTGATGGACCTGACCACCACTTGTTGGTCAATAACTCCTTTAATTAATCCTCCCTCCAAACTATGTCTGATGTTTAGTCAAACAGGCTTTAATCATCAAAACGCACACACCCACCATTCACAATCTCTTAAAAACCACCAGAAAAAATGAAATGGAATCACCACAATTCACATACACCACAAGTGTCTGTCTGTCTGTATTATGATGAGTCTTTGTGTAAACTGTAACTGTAACTGTAATTGCTTGTTTGTTGAATTTCACCCAAGCACCAAAGACAATGTCTCCCTTTTAGACCATTCAAAACATTTCACGCGTAAACAAGTTGGTTCTTCTGCATATGAACATGGATTCTTATAGCTCTCTGAAGATTTCTGTGTCACCCCAGATGATATCTTAGTGATTTAATTCAAAAATTATCTTCTTTTTCTGTTTATCCTTCTGGGGTGCAGTGCAGTGCACCATGAGTAATTTTTCAAGGTTTTTGAGACTCTTCGTTTTGGTTGTTATACCAACTTTAATGTGTTGTCCTTGCTTTGCGTCACCTCCTCTTGTTGGTGAGGATGATGTGAGGTGTTTACAGGGAGTGAAGAGCTCACTCAGTGATCCAGAATTGAAGCTGAGTTCATGGAGATTCGCCAACTCTTCAGTGGCCTTTTTGTGCAAGTTTGTTGGAGTTACATGTTGGAATGACAGAGAGAATCGGATCATCAACCTGGAACTGAGAGAAATGAAGCTGTCAGGACAGGTTCCTGAGTCTTTGCAGTACTGTCAAAGCTTGCAGAAACTAGATCTCTCAGCTAATTCACTGTCTGGTATGATCCCTCCTCAGATATGTTCCTGGTTGCCATATTTAGTAACTCTTGATCTGTCAAACAATAATCTTATGGTTCTATCCCACCTGAGCTTGCAAATTGTACTTATTTGAACGCTTTGATTCTATCAAATAATCGTCTGTCAGGACCTATACCATACCAATTGACTAATCTAGGTAGACTTAAGCGGTTGTCTGTAGCAAATAATGGTCTATACAGGGATAGTTCCTTCTTTGTTTGATCATTTTGACAAGGCGGATTTTGTTGGGAATGGTGGACTTTGTGGGGGGCCTTTAGGGGATAAGTGTGGAGGGTTGAGCAAGAAGAATCTTGCAATCATAATAGCAGCAGGTGTTTTTGGTGCTGCGGCGTCTTTGGTTTTAGCCTTTGGGGTGTGGTGGTGGTACCATTTGAGGGGGGTTAGGAGGAGGAAGAGAGGGAATGGACTTGGAAGAGATGATGATGATGGTCGTTGGATCGAGAGGTTGAGGTCTCACAGGCTTGTTCAAGTATCATTGTTTCAAAACACCTCTTGTTAAAGTTCAATTAGCTGATCTAATGGCAGCTACAAACAATTTTAGTGCAGAAAATATTCTAATTTCCGACTAGGACAGGTACTACTACAAGGCCATGCTTCCTGATGGATCCGTGCTTGCAATCAAGCGGTTGAGTAGTTGTAAGCTAGGTGAGAAGCTTTTTCAATATGAAATCAATCGGTTGGGACAGCTTAGGCATCCGAATTTGACACCCCTTTTGGGTTTTTGTGTTGTGGAGGGGAGAAGTTGTTGGTGTAAAGCACATGTCGAATGGAAGTTTGTATTCTTTGTTACATGGTGGAAGTAGTAGGATTGAGCTAGACTGGCTGACAAGGTTTAACATTGGTTTGGGTGCAGCCAGGGGTCTAGCTTGGCTGCACCACGGGTGCCAGCCTCCATTTCTGCATCAGAACATATGCTCCGACGTAATACTTGTTGATGAGGACTTTGATGCTCGGATAATGGATTTCGGATTGGCCAGGCTCATGACTTCATCCGATGAGAGCAGTTATGTTGATGGTGATTTGGGTGAATTTGGTTACATAGCTCCAGAGTACTCAAGCACTATGGTTCCTTCACTTAAAGGAGATGTGTATGCACTCGGGGTTGTGCTTCTGGAACTAGTGACTGGTCAACAGCCACTTGATATCAGTACAGCTGATGAAGGATTCAAAGGGAGCTTAGTGGATTGGGTCGATCAGCTCTCAAAGTCCGGCAAAATAAAGGATTCTGTTGACAAGACTCTCTGCGGAAAGGGCTATGATGAGGACATTTTGCAGTTTCTGGAAATTGCAAGTAATTGTGTGCTTTCTAGGCCTAAGGACAGATGGTCTATGTACCAGGTTTATCAATCACCTGAATAGCATTGCAGAGAAACATGGTTTGTCTGAACAGTACAATGAATTTCCGCTACTGTTTGACAGGCAAGATAATGAACTAGCATAACTCATACAGAAGTTCTCTACTACTTAAATGTTGTTTGTTTTTTTGGATTTCGTTCAGTGTCTGTCTTCATTTGTTAGATAGGCTGTATCATACAATAAGTTTATCAAATTGTAAGTTATGAGATTTGAGAAATCTAATTTTTTGTGATCTTTAATACATCGGTGAGCAGCTCTGATGCTCCACAATATCTTTTAATGCTCCTCTTAATCCTTTATGTGGCCTTGAAATTGGATGTGAAACAGGATGAATGAAGCTAAGTACAATCATATATCAGCACTCCCAGAAAACGAGAAGCATTGTTAATTTGGTTCAGGGTCTTGACAATTTGTTCTCTGTTTAATATGTTTGTTTCCCATTTGACAATAACTACCTGTTAATATGAATGCTTTGATGTACCTTTATATTTTCCAATCTCCGCTCACGGAGTTGTGTGGAAGTACGGTACCTGCTTTCTGTGGAAACAAACTCCCTACTACTTGTTTATACCTAATTGATGAAAGTGTTATAACCCCAGCAACAGCAAATTGTAAGAAAAATTCAAGATCCAACTCCATTACTAGAAAATATGTCACGTGCAAGATTAGATACCAAATTAAAAAGTGAGATCGTGCAAAACTGAACCTTTAGTTATGAACTTTGATCTGTGTCCTTGGTATGGCAGCATATCTGAAATAGAACATAGTATAGCTGCATACCATTGGTGTCATTGGTGCAGCGTCTGATCAGTTTTATGAACCCTTTACTGTGATTCTGCATCGGCAATGTAGTGATTTCATGTAATAATATTAATCTCAAGAGCTAATAATGCATCTTACATGTGTTATTTCATTTTTTCTACCATGAAAAGGACCTAATATCCTAGTTTGGCTTGGACGTCGCATTTTGAGAACTTTCACTGTGTATTTAATTGGTTTGGAAGAATTCTATAGTCCATAGAACTTAGATTGCAGAAACATCACACTTTCTAAGTCAGAATTTTGAACCTCTTAAAATAGAGAATATCAATCAGTATACACTACAGTAACTACTGAGAAAGTTTTATTTATTTGATGGATAGTGATGTGTTCGAATGTTCTTTTAGCTTTTATTCTATTAATAAATGTGTTTCTAGTGTTTGGACTTCGAATTCTTGAATATGTTACATTTGATTCAAAAACCTGTCGTATACAAGGGTTTAATGATATACTTTTCTAAACATGGTAAAAATGATTTTTCACTGTTAAATGAACCTTTCATATGCGTAGAAAATGTTTTCTTCGGTCAAAAGAAACTTGTAGTTACCAACCACACGCTCACTAGGTCACCACTGACAAACTTTAAGTGGAAGAACATGATTAGCTTTTTAACTTCTTCAATAAGGCAGGCACCCACCTGAAAAAGACAGGTAACTGTCACATTCCAAGGGGAATCTCTGTATTGTTTGTAAATTTATTATAGAAAAGTGATGTGAAATGTACCATTGTAGATCCCACTTAGTCCACTCCAACGTTTTATAGATATGGCAATGAATTTGTATTTGTTTTTTAACTTGTTCACAGTTGATAGTCCTGTAGGCTATAAGCATATTTGCATTGTCTGAACCCAGATTATATTCGAAAAGTTATAGTTCTTAGTTCACCATGAATTGTCCAATCCATGTTAAAATAAGCTATCTAAAACTCTTCACCATAGTTTTATTGTTGTATGTGACAAGCTGTTCGTGTGTAGTAGTATCAGCTGCTGATGAGGATGGGTGAAATGCTTAAAAGGTGTGAAGAATTCAATTCATGATCCTGAGGGGACGCTTGGTTTATGGAATTTCACAAACACTACAGTGACTTCAATATGCAGTTTACATGGTGTTTTATGTTGGAATGCGAAAGAATATCGGATATTCAGCCTGGAACTTGTTGGAATGAAACTGTCAGGACAAGTTCCAGAGTCCCTCCAGTACTGTCACAGCTTGCAGCTACTTAATCTCTCTAATAATGTTCTGTTTGGTCCAATTCCTGCCCAACTATGTTCTTGGCTGCCATATTTAGTTACTCTTGATCTTTCCAACAATAACATTTCCGGTTCTATCCCACCTGAGCTTGGCAACTGTATTTATTTGAATACTTTGATTCTTTCAAATAATCATCTGTCAGGGCATATTCCATACCAATTATCCAATCTAACTAGACTTCAGAACTTTTCTGTAGCATATAATAATCTTTCGGGGGAAATTCCTCCGTTCTTAGTGGAGTTTCCACGTGTTCTTTTTCTATAGATGGTAGATTTTCAGAGAAGCCTTCAGGATCCAAGTCTGCTGTAGTGAATAATGATCCTTTGAGGAGAATTTCTTCATTCTTTAGTGAAGTTGCACATGTTGTCTTGCAATATATAGTAGATTTTTATTGGAGCCTCTAGAATCCAAGCTTGGTGGCTGGTGAGCAACAGGAAACTTGATGTCATAAGAGCTGCTGTAGCATTTGGTGCCACGGAAGCTTGTTAAGTTTTGCACTAGGGTGGTGGTGCCTTTTCAGATGGGGAAGGAGGAAGAGAGTGTATGACATCGGAAGAGACGATCATTGTCGCTGGTTGATAGCTAATCAGCATGTTGAAGTTTCATTATTTAAAACGCCACTTGTCAAGATTCAATTAGCTGATTTGATGAAGGCTACAAACAACTTTGATGCAGAGAATATTATAGTTTCAACTAGGAAAGGTACTACTTACAAGGCTGTCCTTCTTGATGGATCTGAGCTAGCAATCAAGCTGCTCAATACCTGTAAGCTTGGTAAGAAGCAGTTTCGATCAGAAATGAATCGACTAGGACTGCTAAAGCATCCAATTTGGCATCCCTTTTGGGATTTTGTGTTTTGGAGAAGGAAAAGTTGCTGGTGTATAAGACATGTCGAATGGAACTTTGTATTCTTTGTTACATGGAGGAAGTAGTAGGATTGAACTAGACTGGCTGACAAGGTTTCACATTGGTTTGGGTGCAGCCAGGGGTCTAGCTTGGCTGCACCACGGGTGCAGCCTCCCACTTCTGCATCAGAGCATATGCTCCAACGTAATACTGTTGATGAGGACTTCGATGCTCGGATAATGGATTTCGGATTGGCCAGGCTTCATGACTTCATCAGATAAGAGCAGCTATGTTGATGGTGTTTTGGGTGAGCTTGGTTACATAGCTCCAGAGTACTCAAGCACTCTGGTTCCTTCACTTAAAGGGGGACGCGTACGGATCGGGGTTGTGCTTCTGGAACTAGTGACTGGTCAAAAACCACTGATATCAGTACAGCTGATGAAGGATTCAAAGGTAACTTGGTGGATTGGGTCAATCAGCCTCTCGAAGTCTGGCAGAATAAAGGATGCCATTGACAAGACTCTTTGCGGGAAGGGCTATGATGATGACATTTTGCAGTTTCTGGAAATTGCAAGTAATTGCGTGGTTTCTTGGCCTACAGACAGATGGTCCATGTACCAAGTTTATCAATCACTGAATAACATTGCAGGGAAACATGGTTTCTCAGAACAGTATGACGAATTTCCGCTACTTTTCATCAGCCAAGATTATGAACCAACTTCAAGATTGGAGAATCCTGACACATATCAAAAGTCTCACTGCCTTAGTAAGTTATGAGAGGCCTTGATGTAAATGGCTTGCCTGATTTCCGTTTCAAATGTTTGTCCTCATTTTGTATACACGGCTCTATGATACAGTAAAACTTGTACAAATTGGAAAGTTCCTGAATTTTGAGAAATCTATTTGTTTGAATATTGTGCTAAATTGAATAAAATGCTGTAAGGTCAGCAAGGTATGAGTAGAATCAAAACATATAAACTATAAGGATCTTGAACCTAACTCCACTACAAAAATTAACTCATGAGTGAAGATTTACTCTTATCCTATAAACCAATACAAATGCATTTTTCAATAGTTATGGGACTATTTTAACACTCTTCCTCACACGCAATGTGCCCACTCAACAGTACCTGTACCCATGTAACTAAGTTTGGGCCATACAAATAGACAGAGCCTGACTCATTGTTGAAAAGACCCAGCTTTAATACCATGTTAGAAAAGGTTTTGAGCCTAACTCCATCACAAAGCTAACGAATAAATGTAAGTTTATCCTCATTTTGTAACTAATACAAATACATTTTTTAATTGACGTTGGACTATCTAACAAATAGAATACAAAATTGAGCTTGACATCTCGTTTACATCATAACATTGTCTTTGTTCTGTGTTGATACCAAAAAAGGGATCAGCGATCAAGATCTATCTTCTCAGGTTTCTAAGTTGTGAAGTACCTGCAAAAGAAAAAGATGGTTAGTGGCGCGGTCTGATCGCCAACGATAACCCTCCAACACCCACGTTAGTCTTGGTTTTTTGTTATGGAGAGAATATATCAAATGTTTAGGTTTTGGGGTTGGAGTCTTGAATATGTCAGATGTTTATACTTGAGCATTGCAATAAATTTAGTGTGTCAAAATGAAAGGAACATTTTTGAATGCCTTAGCAAAAGAATCCTGGCAAGAAGCCTTGTCGTAAATGGCTAGTATGATTTCCATTTCAAAAGTTTGCCCTCATTCTGTTACAAAGAGCTGTGTGATACAATAACATTTTTCTAACTTTTTTCTGTTCTCTGTTTTAAAACCGATTAAGATCCCCTTTTTTTCCAAATCAAGCTCCTATCTCGATGCAAGTTTCATGCTTATCAACCTTCATTTGACCTTAAACTGACAATAAAAGACATTAATTGACGTCAATTGTATCCATGTGAAAAATGCGATATATCTTGCACCATGTGTGCCAACCTCCATTCATGCATCCAAAACTGCAGGAATCACTGACAACGTTCATGATAATTATTTGATGGATAGGTAATGCATTCGAATGTTCTTTCATATTAGTTAATTTGTGCTTCTATTTGGCCGTGAATTCTTGAATATGTTACGTTTGATCCGAAAACCTGTCGTATATATGGGTTTAATGATGTACTTTTATAAAAATGTCCAAACGATTTTTTCACTATTAAATGAATCTTTCATGTGTGTAGAAAACGTTTTCTTCGGTCAGAAGAAGCTTGTAGTTACCAAGCACAGGCTCAGCAGGTCACCGTTGACATACTTTAAGTGGAAAAACATTATTAGCTTTTTAACTTCTTCAAGAAGGCAGGCACCTACCTGAAAAAGACAGGTACCTGTCACATGCCAAGAGGGATCCCTGCATTTGTTAGTTAATTTCTTATAGAAAAATTAATGTGAAAGGTACCATTGTATTCTACCACTCTAAAGTTTTATAGATATGGCAATGAATTTTTTTTCCTGTCACCCCAAACTTGTTCACAGTTGATAGTCCTGTAAACTATAACCACATTTGTATTGTCTGAACCCAGATTATATTTGAAAAATTCTAGTTTTTAAGTTCACCATGAATGGTCCGATCCATGTTAAAATAAGCTATGTAAAACTCTTCACCATAGTTTTGTGGTTGTATGTGGCAAGCCGTTCGTGTGTAGTAGCATCAGCTGCTGCTGAGGATGCTGTGAAGTGCTTAAAAGGTGTGAAAAGTTCACTTAATGATCCTGAGGAGAGGCTACGTAACTGGACTTTCACAAACACTACAGTGGCTTCAATATGCACGTTACTGGTGTTTTATGTTGGAATGCGAAAGAATATCGGATATTCAGCCTGGAACTTGTTGGAATGAAACTGTCAGGACAAATTCCAGAGTCCCTGAAGTATTGTCCCAGCTTGCAGCTACTTAATCTCTCTAATAATGATCTGTTTGTCCAATTCCTGCCCAACTATGTTCTTGGTTGCCGTATTTAGTTACTCTTGATCTTTCAAGCAATAACATTTCAGGTTCTATCCCACCTGAGCTTGGCAACTGTATGTATTTGAATACTTTGATTCTTTCAAATAATCGTCTGTCAGGGCATATTCCATACCAATTATCCAATCTAACTAGACTTCAGAACTTTTCTGTAGCATGTAACAATCTTTCGGGGGAAATTCCTCCATTCTTAAGTGGAGTTTCCACGTCTTCTTTTGCTATAGATGGTAGATTTTCTGTAAAGCCTTCAGGATCCAAGCCTGGTGGCCAGTTGAGCAAGAGGAAACTTGCTATCATAAGTGCTGCTGTAGCATTTACTACCGCCGTTGTTAATTTTGGTACTATTAATATATCATAACTTCAACTCTTAAATACTATAATTGAGTCATTTCCTATCAATTTAAGTTTTTGAGTTTAATGGTAACTAACATATACTAAGATGGTAGTGCCATTTCAGATGCGTTAGAAGGACCTAGAGAGTGTACAGAATTGGAAGAGACAATTATCATCGCTGGTTGATAGATAACCACAGCATGTTGAAGTTTCGTTATTTAAAACGCCCCTTCTTAAGGTTACGTTAGCTGATTTGATGATGGCTACATACAACTTTGATGCAGAGAATATTAATAGTTTTAACTAGGAAAGGTACTACTTACAAGGCTGTCCTTGATGAATCTGAGTTTTCAATCAAGCTGCTCCATACTTGTAAAACTTGTTGAGAAGATGTTTCAATCAGAAATGAATCAACCAAGACAGCTTAAGCATCCAAATTTGGCACCCCTTTTGGGGTCTTGTGTTGTCGAGGAGGAAAAGCTGCTGGTGTATAAGCACATGTTGAATGGAACTTTGTATTCACTTTTACATGGAAGTAGCACTGAAGGAGACTGGCCTACAAGGTTTCGGATTGGTCTGGGAGCAACAAGGGGTCTAGCTTGGCTGCAACAGAACATATGCTCCAGCGTGATACTTATCGACGAGGACTTTGATTCTCGAATAATGGATTTTGGATTGGCCAGGCTTACGACTTCTCAGAAGAGAACGGTGACTTGTGTGAATTCGGTTATATAGCTCCAGAATTTTCAAGCACTATGCCTTATATCACTAAAAGGCAATGTGTATGGACTAGAAGTTGTGCTCCATGCACCAGGTTTATCAATCACTGAACAACTGTAACATCCCAATTTGCTATAAAAATCAATATAATGCAATATTTAATCAATCGCTTAAATCTCCAAAACTAAAACACAATTAAAAAAAATAATATTAAAGTATTAATTCAATAACAAAAACCTGTCTCAATACCTCAATGAAACTCTTAATAACTCATCTCCATGATCATTCAAAACTAATCCTTACATTTAAGTGCTAACCATTAAAACAAACTTAAATGGTTCTTTAATAATAGCAAGAGATATAACTATAATAACAAACTGAAATCCTCCTCCAATAGACATTGAGAACTTGAAGTCCTCCTCAAGACAATGAACGCCTATTAATCTGTAAAATAGTAGAGACGAGGGGTGAGCTGTTAACTCAATAGATAAACATTATACATTACGATGTAATATATAATCAAAATGATATATCGTAATCTTATAAAGTAGTTTTACAGTAAAAATAAAACCGTAATTTCATGGCAATTGTAATAATTGCAAATATATTAAAACCAATAAAATATTTAACAATACGATATAGAAAACATTACGATATGATACGAAAAATATTCAATTTTTGAAACTGAAGTCAATAAAACAATAAAGCATTTAACAATATGTTCAATTTTTGAAACTGAAGTCAATAAAACCCAATTAGGGCTTTTTTTTATTCTTTCTATTCTTTGTAAAGCCACTAAATTCACCCAATTGGGCTTTTGTCCAATTGCTTTATTATTATTATATAACTTCGGTTTATACTCAATTTGGACTCATTTATTAATTTTTATTTGGACTCCATTAATCTCTTAGGTCTACTTGGATTTGAGCCTTATAACAGCATTGTTGAGAAACATTATGACGAATTTCCGCTACTTTTTATCAGCCAATTCATAATGAACCAACTTTAAGATTGGGAAATCCTGGCACATATCAAAGTTCTCCACTGCCTTCAATAAGTTATCAGAGGCCTTGATGCAAATGACTTGAATGATTTCCATTTCACTTGTTTGTCCTCATTTTGTCATACACAGCTCTATGATACTTTAAACTAATGACTTGTGCTCAGCTGTGCACATTCCAGTTGCCATTGAGAAAATCCTTGAAAAGTAATAGCATATAGGAAATGTAATCTTTCCGAGTTTATATTTATCTTGATTCTTTTGCTTGTTTTAAATTTTAATTGAGATTTCGTTTTTCAAGATTATGTTCTAATCTCCAAGTTAGTTTTAAGCTTATATGACTTCATTTGACCCCTTAGGTGACAATAAAAGGCGTTAATGGACAACCTGCAAAAAATGTGATTTTTCTCTGTATTTTAGCTGGTTTCTATTGTCTATTTCTAAAACCGATTGAGATCTCCACTTTCAAGGTCAAACTTCAATCTCCATATAAGTTTCATGTTTACTTAACTTCATTTGACGCTGATCAAAACTGATCAAATTCATGCGAGAAATATGATTATTCCAGTTTTTTTTATCTGAATTCTAAAATTGTTTTAAATTCTAATTGAGATTTTATTTTTAAGATTATGCTCTAATCTTCATGTCAGTTTCAAGTTTATCTGACTTCATTTGACCTCTCAACTAATAATAAAACGAGCTGAACGACACTGACCAAAATCTTGCGAAAAATGTGATTTTTACTTCTTTTAGTTGGTTTATGTTGTTTATTTCTAAAATTGATATGTGAATTTTATGTTTAGCTAACTTTATTTGACCTCTCAACTAATAGTAAATGACAATGACCGAAACTGACCGAAATCATGCGAAAAATATGAATTTTTGAGTTTTTTTTTTTCATCTGAATTCTTTTGTCCATTTTAAAATTTAATTGAGATTCTATTTTTCAAAAATCATGTTCTAATCTCCAAGTTAGCTTCAAGCTTATCTGACAAAATTTGATCGCTTGACTGATAGTGAAAATGTTGACCAATACTGACCGAAATTGTGCGAGAAATACAAATTTTGAATGACTTGAACTCATATGTGCACATGCAGATACTTTCAAATTACAATAGAGGATCATATAATGAGTTATAAACTTCAACCAAGAATTTTTTGCTATCCATTCCCAGAAGCAATCCACTATCATATCTAGTGAAATATCCCTTTCGGTCTTGACTTTTGTACTTGGTACATGGCAAGTGTACTATTTAGTCTTGATGGAGCACAGCAAAATGCAGCAGTGTAGTACCTACAAACACTGACCAAAATGTATAGCATAATGTATAGAAACAATGACAAATTCAGAGTAAATCCAACCAAAGATTTGAAACCACAAAACACTCATGCTTAAAGGCCATCAATGCTCTGGCCACAACTACAATATCTTACATCAAATTTTTTATTTTTATTCATTTATTTTTTTCATTAGATCTTAATACTTTTATATGGCTTATATTTGAATACATCAACGGTACCTAATAATTAATATGATATTAAAATTAATTTTATCAGATAATAGTATGTATAAGTCCATGCTTATAGTTGCATTTATATTTTATTGTATGCTTTTGTATAACAATTTACATGCTTCTCATTCTGCTTAACTATCACATTCTCAAGCTTAATAGACAAAGAGAATGCAATTAAGATTGAATTTATGTATACAAGTCTATGGCAAAGTGGCTACAATTGTCTCTATGGTGACTGTAGCTAGCAAGTTCTCTAATATGTATAATTGTTTAACTAAACGTTTTGATTAACGTTAACCATGGGTTGGTTAACTGAATTTCCATGGTAATGTAAAAGAAAATGAGGGGCATAAAATAAAAGAACTTTAGAAGCAAAAGAACTGCACGAGATGGGAATCTGTCTCCCATGCCATGTAACAAAAAAGGCCACTAAATTTTACTTTGGACCCGGTCTTTGTTTCTCGAACCATTCAAAATCAAACCAAAAAAGAATCAAAAAGAAAAGTGAAAGAAAAACATAAAAGCAAGCCGTGGCCACAAAACATGGCCTCTTGCTTTGTTTTCACTTTGGGGTGATAACAATTGTAATTTCTCCAAACAAATTTTATTTTTAGATTTTTGTTGTTTTGAAGATTAGAAGAAGAACCTTGATTTAAGACGTTCAAGTCGCAAAAACATTATTTAAGTTGGTATGCAATTTTATATCATAGTTTATAAGTTAAGCTTTTAAATGAATTTTTGACCAATCATAATAGTTCTTGTATGTGATAGAATCCATTAGTGAAAGATGGAACTTGATAAAATGATAAACAATCCCAAGCAACTATCACCAATATTCTATCTACATTGTTGTAGATTATAATATTTGGGGAATCGGGTATTGCTTTGTGGAACACTAGGCACCAACCAATCCAATAAAAAAAATAAAATTTCATAAACCCTTTTTAGTTGAATTAAAATCGAAAGATGAATTCTACAAGTATTAAATTTGATAACACCCCTATCAAGAGGATTTTCCGTTGATGACAATGGTGTTTAATTCCATATTTTTTAATTAAATTTTAGTCAAAGTTTTGCAGGACTTTCAAAATGCCCTCAAAAACTATAATTAGGATATCATATTATACATTTTCTAGATATAAAAATGAGAGATTCATTCTCCTGTACTTTGAAATATCTTATAAAATCTTATAAAGCGTTATTATTGTTCCTAGAATTAAAATCTATTTTCATCGTTACGTAGGATTCTTTACTTAGCTTATAAGCTGTTATTATTATTTTATTTTTGAGAATAATTTGTAGGTTATATTTGTTATATTTATTCAAACAAGAGTTCACATCAACAAAAGCTACTAGTCCTTTTCATGCAAAGTGAAACCTCCCCCGATAGACTTCTCACAAAAGAATTAAGAAACAATCAAATTTTTGTAGGGTCACATCCAAAAAAGTTGTTTTATACTTAAAAATGTCATACAACATCACTAATAAAATTTGGCTCCAAAACTTTTTAACAAATTATCAACTTTACAAGCAATAAGATTGGGGCAGCACAAGTTTACTAGCCATAGAAATAGTAGAAATTTTGTAAACAACCTCAACAAGAATCCAAGAACCCTCAATTTTTGGCCATAACAACCTTTCATTGGAAAACATCTCAATTTAACCTCTAAAACATAAGGGTTCTTTGTACATTGTCTTGCACACAAGCTTGAATGCTCAAACCACCTTCCATAATCAGATTCTTCCTGGTGGTTGCCTAGCCTTTGATGCTCTCCTGAAGAAACATGACACCATACTATTAATGTGAGGTGCAAGAGAAAAAAATAGACATATTACTTTCTGTTTTATACATATTTATCTGAGTTAGACTTAAAATGTTTGAATTCAGAAACTCATCTCACTCTTATGTTTAAAAAATTAATTAATTTTTATTAGAATATTATAGAGTATCAAGGTTGAGAATGATGACTAATTAAAATATACTAGATCCTCTCTTTGAATAAATTATTTGATGATGAGATGTTTAGTTGAATTCCAACAGGAAGAAAAACTGCAATCTTCCTTCCATATATAAAAAAGCAGTCAAGTTCTTTCCCCAATGCCTTTATTTCAACCTCATAAAAATAAGAGAAAGATTGATAGTTAAAGATGCTTTAGTTAAAGAGTAACACCATTGTCTACTTGCATGCATTTCAAATACTGAGTTAATGATATATATATATATATATATATATATTTATGTAAAGGATTCACCAATACACCTTTTTCTAATACCACAATCATCACAAGAAAAATAAAAAGAAAAAGGAAAAGGAAAAACTCTTGTTCCTATCATATCACAAGAGTGGTGGCATAACATTTGTATCTACAGGCACCATATTGAGACTAAAACAGTGATTTTGAATTTGAGGGACGAGCACCACTTTTTTGGTTTATTATCAGAGTAAAAACATGAATGTTTTAAGTTCAAGATATCACAATTGAATTGGCTTTAACTATATTAACTGAAGAGGAGATATGTACCTGTTGTGAATAGGATCAGGTCCATTGGGTACTCTTCGCTTGCTGACATAGTTGAGATCAGAGTCCTGATGAGTATGATGCTTCTCTCTTGCAATCAATTTCCAGTTCTTGAAATTTTCAGTTGATGGAACTGTCACTGTGGTCGTAGTAGTTGCCTGTTGCGGTGGCATGGTTTGCTAAAATTCCCACAAACAAAATCCAAATAACACCAAAAAATACAATAGCACCAAATAGAACCCTCAAAACCAAGCCATTACTCCCCATACCTCCCCACTAGCTTTATCTCCTAAGAACTTCTACTGAAGACTAATGGCTGGACACTCAAACTAGAGAGCAAGCCACTCAAAACCATGCTGGTGTTGATGGGGGCAAAATGCATATGGAGCTCTTGAAAATATAACAAGTTGACAGAAGAAAGGAAGGGCAGAGAGAAAACTGAGAAGCAAGACAAGTATTTTAAGACGTTTTTAACTTGGCGGGTAAAGAGAGACTGGTCCTATTTAAAGATGGGATAATGATAGCAACAGTGTTGTGAGAGAGAGAGAAAGAGGTGTGAGAAGAGAAGCATGGCCAATAAGACAGAAAAGTTTGTTACCCTTGTTGCTTTATATGTTAATATGGGTCCATAGGAGCTCTCTTTCTTTGGTTTGGTTTGTGCATTTTCATGCAGCTAGCACAAGGGGGGGACCTCACTCTCTCCCCTAACTCTAATGCATTCCTGAGCTTTGCAAAGACATAGGGCCTTGTGCCTATTATGGGGAAATTTAACTCCACAAACATCACACAATTCTTGGCTCAAGAGCTGATGATCTCAATCACTTGATCAAAAGCATAGAAAACATGCTAGCTCTCTCCAGGTGGAATATAAATTATAATCTAATGAATCAACTTACAGAATAAAGCATATGATATTATAAGTGCTTGTACATAATCCAAGAGCAGTTTCAGAAGCCTCCATCAATGACCCTATAAAATACAGCAACTATTGATAGGGATGGCATAAAAGCAGATTTCGGCTTTTACCCAGAATAGCAGTTTTTCTGCCTGGTAAGTGTCTTGTATTTTTATCATTTGGAAAAATCAACCACAATGCAGTTAACAGAAGATAGTTCCGGTCAGTATATCTTCAGTTGAAAACCTTAACTATTACAGGAAAAATTGTCAAAGGATGCCTGAGGATTATTTGACATTTCAAATAGGCTTCAGGAGTCCCACCAAAGAAAAAGAAGACAACAAAAGGCTATTGGAGTAGATAAAGCTAACAGGCAGTTTGATTTGATCTCTGAGGTTATATTCTTTATTTTTTTTTTTCTTTTTTAGAAATCTCTGAGGTTATATTCAATCACTATAAAACTAAACAATAATGGTTTTTGGTCCCCTTGTGGTACAAATGGACACCAGTTACATAGAATATAGTATACACCAATGAAAAAAAAAGTACCAATGAATCTGGCAGAATTTAAAGCTTTTGAAGGAGTAAGAAGATTCACATGGTGGTACTAATTCAAAAAATCAATCACCAAAGTACGAAAATAGCGCAAGATAGACTGCAACTGCTTATATTTTACAAGATGAGTGGAGCTGTAGTATTGTTAAGAAATAGCAACACTTGCTGCTTAAGCTCCACCAAAATTTTTGTGATTGACAGAAGTAGAGTATGAACTCCCATATTTATTATCAGCTATGAAACTGATTGCTTAACACCACGTATTTCTCAGTGTTTCCCTAAGATCACAATAAAACCACCTGAATAAAATGCCTCCAGCAACCTCCAAGTGCTGGACCAGGCCATGGAATCTTTAAGCATAATGCAAAATATACAAAATAACTTATAACACACAACAGATGATATCGCGCTGCGTAAAATAAATCATTAACTTTTCTCCTGTCATCAAACATAAAGACAATTACAATCATTAGTTTGGTAATGAATCAACAGCCTAGCTAGCCTTACTGAATTAATCAATTTTGTTGTATAAAGACCAGAGCAATGCCATGAGAACAGCTTTGTTTCTAATGGAATGAGTCGATAAGCCATGACAATCTGATTTCCATAAAGTCTCCTTGTCACTGTGTTTAGAGGGACAGAATGAGACTGTCATTGTCAGTCTGGATCTGATTTTACAAAACAAAACATGATCTTTAGTTTGGGATTCCCGCTAAAGAAATGTAGTTCAATGATAATAGTTGGACAACTCTTCAATCATGTGGGAAATGCAAGGTCCACTAAAGGTGACAATTCTTTCTTCAGTGGTTGGTTCATGTATTAACAATTTATTTGGTCCCTCCAAGGGATTTTCTCAAAAAAAATATTTACTTACATGGTCCCAACTCCCACTGAGATCAATTATTTCTTTCAGTCTCCAACAAGAGATAAAAAGGAGAACTGATCAAAGAGCAAAAAGAAAGCGGATAATACATAAGAAGGAAAATGATAGGTGAACTGCACATTGTAACTAATATTAAGAAATCCTTATATCTGTAGTGAAAAATACAACATAAACACTTGAAAGAAGTTTGAAGGCCTCTGGATTGAAAATTAGCATCATCCAAAATCAAAATAAGAATGCAGTATCAATGCTTTGTATCCAATAAACTCCAAAAATGGAATGTCCAATCCAATCTATAAAGCATTAGAATCAACACCACACAACAAAACTGAACTTGTCTAAATTTCATTCAAGATTCAAGTTAAAGAAAATTTGATGCATTTCAAAAAAAATCATCAAACAAAATTCAAGGTTCCAGCTTGTGAGTGGTATAGGGTACCATGCGCGGATAGCAAGCGCACCCAATTTTATTGATATACTCGTGCATCATGCATGTAACATAGTCAAAACATGTTTTTCAAATAATCTTGAATTACATAAAGAACATTAGCACAAATAAATCATCAAGTAGTTTAACCGATTTAGATAAGTATTATCTATTTAGTGCAGCAAGGCTGAATCATTCAGGTTTTTCTTGTACCATAAGCAACTTCCATTTGTCATGGAAAAAGAATACATAAAGCTGAAGGGAAAAGAGACAATAATCTTCATTCAAACTCCAAGTATCAATTGAGATGGCCCATCTTGCCCAGTCAAATCAACATTCTTTACAGGATTCTTACTTTTGCACACAGTATCTTTGAATACGACTCATTCCCTATAGTGACACGAATAAGGCATGAAAGATGTACATCATTGAGTTTAAAGGATTTGGTGTCAATTCTATGATGAGAAACCAACATATTTTATGTGCAAGGACATGTGCTTGAAGCTAGCTCTTAGCATTTAATACGTACATCAGGTAGGGTCAGTTGGGACGCTTCGAACCTACTTTCTACCGACAAACTGAAGTACAGTGTCACCCTACCAAGAATTAAAGGAAGAACATACCCCAGTCATTGCATTAAACACTTCAAGAAACTCCGAGAAAAATATTAATAACCCTCTTAAAGTAGAAGCGTGTAAAGCCAAATGGTATATCTCCTCCTCTTAAAGTGGATGCTTTCAGTTGTGAGTTTGGAATTCTCTAATTGCACCCCCCCACCTCACTGGCCCCCACTCTCTTAAATAATAATAAAATGGTTGAAGTCCTATGTATCCAACTTACAAATTTCATTGTGATGTTACAGGGTTATTTATACTTTTTGAACTGTCAAAAATGAACATCATTTAATCATCCACGCCAAAATCATGGTATATCAAATATACCATAAAAGAAACACAATAATTGAAAAATATAATCTATTTTAAATTTCATGAATCAGTTGTGGTACAGATTAGCCCAGTCATCGATTAATTTTTAACTGATGAAGAGTTTACAGATAAATTATAACCTGGAGTTCTGAAGGCAATGTTTGATTTAGATGGTCATCACAGCTTGCCAGTAATCAAAATGTAAGGCCATAACCAGTCATTTATAACAGTGCCCAAGCTGTTCCACAGAATAGTGCAACAAATGCTTGTATCCCATTCATCAAGGACTTTAGTGTCCTTAAGACAAGGTTTATATGGATTCAAATGAGATTGCTAGAGAAGTAAAAGTTACAGTACAAGCCAAACCAAGGGCAATTATGAGATGTAAGATAAAAATAGCATCCTACTCACGGCTTATTTAGCACTGAAATGTATGTACAGGTAACAAATACATTGAAGTTTAAAAGCTACAGTGAACTAATGATATATAAGTGATGTATTCCAACAACAATGTCCAGCAACAACAATATCCATTGATCAACTAATTTTAATACCAAATTAGTGTATAAATTTCTTACAATTTTGTGAAAATCAGCCTGACACACCAAGGGTGGGTTTGAATCATCTCTTCATGTTCATTAAGCATCAAGGAAAGAAAAAGTAACAAACCTGCAACATAAAACCCAATATTCCTCTTAGAATATGCAGACAACACTCAAATCAAAACCACACAACAAAAATCTGCATACAAAGTGCTCATAATAACCACAAATTACCATAAAGATCAACTAAGTGATGAAAGTATCAGCCAAAGTTGGCATGAGCAATTATAAAGCTCTAGTAGATACAGCACTTGAGTATTTCAACAAACTCACTATAAACCTCAGACCAAACCATCCAAATTCTGTGTGTAAGAGTTACAGTCAAACTTTTTCAATTATTGTTTGAAGTGTCTTGTACGACTTCCTCTTCTTCTGTGCCCACTCAGGTCCATAAATTGCCAGATGTGTCCGACCAAACCGTCGATCCTTAATCTGTATTTGCAAATTATCAATAAATTAAGTTATTTTCATGTTAAAACCACACGTTTGGTTAAATCAATGGTAGCAGAGTGTTCTATCACATTAGGAAAATATTTTAGTGAAATTCAATTAACCAGTTCATAAACATGGAACACTTCAGTACTTGAAATTTCTCATAGCTCCTAGTTGTGCAGTGAATCTGCCACCATTTGTAAAGCTCATTCAAAGCTTATAAGATTATATTATAGATTTCATAGTAATAGGCACACAAACACTTCTAGATTACCTGTTTCTTTAATGAAGTTAATTCAGGAGATAAACTAACTACTCAAAGTAGAAAGCACCTTAACAAGGCATCCGCATGACTCCAGCATATCTGTTCGTAAAGGATACTCCACTACCTAGAACATGAAAGTTCCAAAGATAACAAAAATTGGCAAAAATTGAAAAACATAAAATTAAGTCAAGAGCAAACAATAATTCATCACTCACAATAAAGGTGTCCTTTCCAACCAAGGCTGACTTAGAAATTTGACCCATCAGAAACCCATAATCCACTTGTGTATATGGAGGAGTAACACTAACGTAATCAAACGGTCCATCTTTACCTACACACACATCCAGATCTTCATAAGTCCCGGCAGTGAGGATAGAAGACAAAGTTAACTATAGTTGAAGAACTTAGACATTATTACACCAAAAGTAAAAAGGAAACTAGTCAATCCGTACGTGATTTGGTCAATGTGCTCTAACAAACCACTTCCCTTTTTGGGTTATAATCTATGATAACAATTCCATACATTTCAGAAAATGCAAGAAAATGTGTTCTGCGGACTTAACGGCAGGGTGCATTATAAAAACACTATATCTAATATTATTCACTAGATGCAGTGCTTATCAAGAGCACATTCTATTATTAGCAATGTCAAGATCAACATTTAGGCCTGATTAACAAGGACATCATGCACACTAGCATTTACAGTCAAGGAATTTTCCATGAGCTGTATTTTTTTCCACATCAAAGCCTACACCAAGTTAACACTAGCATATATGTCCATATAACAGTTCTACAAAGTTAAGTCACCTGTCTGAAGGTAGAGGGAATTGTCTATCAAAAAAAGTATAACATACCTACAAATTGCTCTGCTCGTTCTAAAAAAGTTTCAACACGAACAGTATGTATTTTTGAAACATCAAGAAACCCAGTCCATTCCAAGTTTGGCTGCAAGATGTTTGATACAACCCAAGGGTCCATTTCGACAAAATGTACCTATTATTAACAAATACAGACAGAAGAAATCTCAATGAATATACAAAAACAAAAGGAAGAAAGTTACAACAAGGGAAAAGAAAAGGAAATCTACTCAAAATCAAGATATATAAAAGCAAACACTTTGTTTGTTAGCCAAAGGTCATGCCAAAAGTAGCTAAAGAACATATTTGATAGAATCAAGATACATGTAATAAGTTAGTAGATGCACCTCAGAACAACCTCGGCTAATAGCTTCGATACCAACAGATCCAGTGCCACTGTACAAGTCTAACCAGCGACCAGACCTCAATGATGCAGGACAGCCACCAGCTACCTAAGAATACTAGAATAAATAATTCATGCTATTGCATATAAGTAATTCATGCCAATTCAATAACATAGAAGACTGAAACATCTACCTGCAAAATATCAAAAGCTGCACCTTTTACGATTTCCATCATTGGGCGCACATCCATGCCCTTTGGAGATAGCAACTTCATTCTTTTAGCCTTTCCTCCAAGCACCTACAATGACCAACATATTGCTTATTCACAGACAACAAAAATTTTACAATTACTAAGATTACCTGAATCCCAGGCATGTTATGATTTCCAGTAGAAAGTGAGCCACCCTCTCTACACAAACTATATGTATTTATAAATCTTTAAAAGCATGATTTATAATATTTCATTCAGCTATACCTCACATGACATATAAAGGTAAAAACCATATTAAAGTTTCATTAAGCCTTCTGGTTACACCCGCTGCAACATGATTTTCTGACTTGTGCAAACTCAATCTAGGAAGCAAATGAACTATACAAACACATTACATTAGCTTAAAAAATCCACACACTTATTAAAACCCTACAAAATGACACAGTTTCAACACCATCTCTAAAACATGCTAGTAAAGATACACACAACATAGTCCAAAACAACAAAATCCTCTATACCACAAGGTGCTCCCCACTCATCGATCATCATAAAACAATCTCTTGAACTACAAACTATTACAATTCATGTCTTCACTTAATAAACTAAAACCAATGATGCATACCTGAAGCAACCTATGAATTTCCCTTGGCTCCTCCTTAGGTTCCTCATCTGGGACAACCTTTGCTCCTCTTCCTTTCTTCTGAAGTTCCTTTCTCCCTTTTGTCTACAAACCACCAAATTCACAACAAACAATTTAAAAACACACAACAAACAAAAGCAACATCTAAAGAAAGAAAAAACCATAAAGTTCCAATCTTTGTCTCTTCCATTGATAACCCATCACTTATAAACCAAAATCTCTAAACACAAACCTTAGAAGAAGGTTCAGACAAGAACTCATCTGGGTCAAGGCCATATCTTTCCAACAACTCTTTCTTGTCTTTACTAGTCAACCCACTTCCTGATTCTGACCAACAACCATGACAACACACACACAAAAGTCAAGTCTTGAACAAGTGCAACACAAAAATGAAAACATTTTCAACAGAAATGAAAAGCTTTGTCAACTTACTATATGAGAATACAATGATGGGGGTTTGTCTTTGCTTTTGGTTGATGGGTCTGGAGAGAGAGGTGGAAAAGAGAGAAACTTTGGTATCAAAATGGAGGCTTGTAGTTGTAGGGAGGATTGCAGATGCTGAGACTCCTGCTGACATTGTTGTTATCAGTTGCTGCTGCTGCTGTTTTGATTCTTCTCATAACAACTAACGATTAGCTAGTTAGATTTTTTAAGTATATGATTACACGTCTGGTATTATAATTAATTAATAATAGATTATACAGGTTTTATTTATTTTTCATTCGGAGATATTTCTTCATTAAATTACGACTAGACTTCGACATATCATATAAATATGTTTAATTGATAAATATTTATGATATTTAAATTAAGGAATTAATAAAAATAATTTATAATATCTATAAAATTATTTCAAATCGTTTATAGATTTATAATTTAACATCTGGTGTTTTTTTTTTTAAAAAAAAATAATTTAACATCTTATTACAATTATTACTGCTGAATATATTTATTCTAATATTATTAAATAAACTGTAAACATTATAAATTAAAAATTATGTTACGAATAAAATATTGAATATAATCAATAAAATGTAGTTTGATTATCTTATAAACATAAACGTTACGAGTTAATATGTTGTTATAATTAATATGTTGAATATATTTATTCTAAAATAATTAGTTACCAAAT
The DNA here is from genome assembly GCA_021234005.1 of Nephelium lappaceum. NCBI lineage: Eukaryota > Viridiplantae > Streptophyta > Magnoliopsida > Sapindales > Sapindaceae > Nephelium > Nephelium lappaceum. The sequence goes on from CM038011.1 coordinate 607,852, forward strand.
AAACGTAAACGTTACGGGTTAACGTCATATTGTATATAAAAAATATGTTACAAGTAAAATGTTGAATATACTCATTATAACGTAGTTTAATTATCATATAAATATAAACATTATAAATTAATGTGGTGTTGTATACAAAAATTATATTGCAAGTAAAATGTTTAATATACTAATTCTTACATAGTTTAGTTAACATATAAATATAAACGTTGGAAGTTAACGTGATGTTGTAATTAATATGATGAATATATTCATTTTAACATAATTAGTTACCAAATAAATATAAGCGTTGTTAGTTAATATTATGTTGTATATAAAAATCAATATTTGACATGTATAGCATTGCCTACGCTAGAATTATATGCCACAACTAGAATGAAAAGGGAAATAGTTATTAGTTTGGTGAAAGGACTCCTGTTTGATGGTTTAATTACAGCACTTTAATGGGAAATTAGGATTGATTTGTTAGTTTATATAGAATGCCTAGAGGGAATATTTATTCTAGAGTTTATTGGAGTTTGAATTTTTTTTTCTTAATGATAGATTTTGATAGAATTCATAGATTTCATAGATTCTATATTAATTTTGTCAAAATTTTTTAAGGAATCCGATGAAATGTTTAGAAGAATGACAAAATTTGTTATAATTTTTTTTTCTTTGTAAAAATCATTTTAAAATCTATCAAAATCCATATAAATCCATCAGCCTATAAAATCTGTGAAGTTAATTTTTTTTTTTAATATACCTGAATTTTATTGGATTCTATACAAATTTAAATTGAATATATCTAAATTTTATTAAATTTCATATGAATTTAAATTGAATACGTAAATAGTGAATATTCAATCAAGAATTTAGTGAATTTAAAATATTGTAAAAGTTTGGATATATTTCATTCAAATATAAATGAATTTCATTAAAATCTAAGTGTATACAATCTAAATTTGTATGATTTTCATTAAAATTTAGGTGTATTTAATCTAAATTTGTATGAAATTTATTAAAATCTAGGTGCATTCAATTCATATTTGTATAAAATCTAATTGAATATAAGTGTATTAAAAAATTTATTGACTTCATAAATTTTATTTAAGTAATAAATTTAGATGAATTTTAAAGTAATTTTTATGAAGAAAAATGTTTATAACAAAACTTACCATTCTCCTCAATATTTCATTGGATTTTATAAAAAATTCTAATAAAATCATAATGAAGTCTATAAAATTTATGAATTCCACTAAAATCTATAATTAAAAAAAAATCATCAAATTTCATTTAAAAAAAAAAAAAAAAAACTCTAGATTGAATACATTCCTTTAGATTTGTATAGAATCCAAAGATATGTAGGTGTATAAAAAAAATTATTGACTTTTATAGATTTAATTTAAGAAATAGATTTGGATGGATTTTTAAGTGATTTTTATAAAATAAAAACTTTGTAACAAATCTTACCATTCTTCTAAAGATTTCATTGAATTTCTTAAACAATTCTAAAATTTAGGTATTTAATTTAGATTTATATGAAATTCATTAAAATTTGGATATATTCAATTCAGATTAGTATAGAATCCAATAAAATCTAGATGTATTAGAAAAATCATTGACTTCATAGATTTCATAGTGATGATTTTAGATGGATTTGAAAATTATTCTTATAAAGAAAAAAATTTATAAGAAATCTTACCATCCTCTTAAACATTTCATTGGTTTTCTTAAATGATGTAGTTATGTTGCACCGTTTTGTATATTATGTTACTTAATACGTTTAAAATAAAATGGTAATATAATAAAAAATTAAAAAATTTAGAATAATAATTTATTTTGTCAAATACTATATAAGAGATTTTATATGGAAATTTGGTCGTATATCTTATATTATATTCAAGATTAGCAAGTTGTTTTCTAAAATAAGTAGTAACTACAAATTTATTATATTACAATATGAAAAAAATGAAAATATATATGAAGGCTTTTATAATCAAATATACCTGATTTTAAAAAGTAAGACCAACCAATCAAATTCATCAATTGTATTTGAATTAAATAAAACAGATAATTTATTATAGGAGAAATAATATAATAAATGAATTTGATTTGTTGATCCTTACTTTTTAAAATTAAATATGTCTTATTATAAAAACCTAAATATATATATTCGCACAATATTAATTTCCCGAATCCAGCCCAATAAACTGGGCCCATAAAAGCCCAAAACAGGTCGAAAGTTCCAATCCGTAACCGAATTAAACACGTGCTGAGCTTGCAGTCTCATATAAAAATTTTAAAAAAGAACAAAAGGCAACCGCGTAAAATTAGAATCACTGAACCGAGATAGGGCCCAGTGATCCGACGTGTCACTCTCTCCATCCTCCGATCCGTATCAGCAGTGGCGTTGCGCGTGGACCACCACTTCTGTCGTCAAATCCGACGTTTGACTCTGCAACTATAATAACAGTCAACAATCAAAAAAGGAAAAGAACAAAAAAGCTTTTTTATATGGACTATGTATATCCATATGTACAATCTTAGACTGTGTTGTTGAATTTGCATGCTTAGATAGAGAAAGAGAGAGAGAGAGAGAGAGAGAGAGAGAGATGGGGGCATGTGGGTCTAAGATATCGTCGGAGGAGAAGAAGCAGAAGAAGAAGAGGAGGAGAGTCACCAAACGAGGACGTCGTGGTGGTGGTTCTTCTCGTAAAGTTGACAACAGGGTCGATGCTGTTGGCTGCAATTCTTTTATCAAGTCTTCAACACGTCAAGGTTGGTTGGATTCAAATCTCATCTGGGCTTTTTTGTTTTTTGGTTTGGTTTTTGATTCGATTATTTGTTTTTCTTTCTTTCTTGTGGTTTGGTGTTTGTTGTTGTGGCTATATGGAGTTTGTTTGTTTGTTCATGTTTTGTGCTAAAATATATATGGACCATATATAGTCAACTTCATTGTTGTTTTTTTTCTAGCTGCATTGATTTATTAGCTCTCACTTGGTTAGTTCTTTCAAGTTTAGATAAGATAATAGCTTAGCAATCTTGGTTTTTGATTTGGTTTTAGATGTTTATTTAGCTGCATTGATAGATTAACTCTCACTTATTGCTTTGAAGTTTATATAATGTAATTGCTTAGAAATCTTGGTTTTGATTTGGTTTTAGATTTTTGTTCTGACTATAAATGGAGTTTGTTTTTTAATTCATATTTTGTGCTGAAATGTGTGTATATATATATCATATATTAGTCAAAGTTTATTATTGTTTTGTTTAGCTGCATTTGATTTATTAGCTCTCACTTAGTTCTTTGAAGGTTATGTGATTGATTGCTAAGCTATCTTGGTTTAGTTCTTTGAAGGTTATGTGATTAATTGCTGAGCTATCTTGGTTTTGATTTGGTGGTGTTGTTGACAGGAAATGTTGATTTGGCTTGGTTCGATTCTCGGTCAGCCTTAGAGTCTGAGTTGGATGATGACTTTTATAGTGTTCATGATGGTGTGTGATTTTAGGAATGCACAATTAGTTAAAAAGAAACTTTTTTTTTTTTTTTTTAATTATTATTATTGAGACCAAATTTTTGTATTTTTATTATGCAGATTTCTTGTCTCCACTGAACGTGTCATCGCCTAGAGACTCAAATCTAAAGGACCAAAACATGGATACCAAGCTGCATCTTGCTTCATCTGTAGCCTCAGTTGATAAAAAAAGATCACCCAATCCAACTACACCGAAATCACGTTGGAAAGCTATTGCAAAACTTTCCTTCAAGTTGAGAGAAGGGCATTTTAATCCATCATTACGTGAGTACACCCTTTTTTTAATAATCCCTTTGCCATTTATCAATGTTTAGGTGTGCACAGTTTCGATAATTGTCTACTACTATGCTAGCCTTTTTTTATATAAGTATGATGGTACTTGGTAGGCATTGATAGACATCTCATGTATAGTCTGTGTCTTGTTACAGTCTCACCCAAGGTACTTCAACAAAGACCGATGGCTGGTTCCTCAATTCGATGTTGCCCCTTAGAGAAAAAGATGTCTGATTGTTGGTCACCTATTGAGCCGAGTACTTTCAAAGTCCGAGGACAGAACTATTGCAGGTGAGGGCATAGAATCTTAGTAGGCCTTGTTTTCTGATTGAGTAGCTTGTTATTTGCATGCGTGCAATGTACATGGAGCACATCATTTGATAATTCTTTAATTGATTGTAAGGCACTTCAAGTTCTTCGGATGAGTATATTACCTTTTAGCAGCTTGACTTTAGTATTGATTCTTTCTAATTTGTTTTACAGGGATAAGAAGAAAGATTTTGCTCCTAACTGTGCTGCATTTTGTCCTTTTGGTGCTGATATCTTTCTCTCTCAGCGAAAAATTGATCACATAGCTCGTTTTGTGGAACTTCCTGCTATTGATCTAGGCTGAAGATTTCCCTTCTATCCTTGTTGTTAATATACAGGTACTTCAATTGTTTGTCTTTTTTTCTCTTTGCCAGAAACCTAATGACAATAACATTGAACTAGTCCTGTTTGAGATCATCAAAATCATATTTATCACCAGTTGAAAGATGTAGTCAACTAAATTTGCAATGGATTTGGTGGTTTTGCTAGCTTGTTTTGTTAATTCTCATGTATAACCATTTGTGAATACTATGGAGCCAATTATCCAGAAAAAGTAAACACTAAATAAAAAAGTGTAAAAAAAGAAAGGGCAGCGAAGTAGTACTACGTTTATAAAGTCTGATTACATCCTCTATCACAGACTTAAACATTGTTATATTTACTTTTTTTATTGTTCATAAATATTCATAATGAAAGTAACTTATTTTTAATGTTTAGATACCGTTATATCCTCCCACAATGTTTCAAAGTGAAAATGATGGAGAAGGAATGAATGTGGTTTTGTACTTCAAGCTATCCCAAAGTTACTCAAAGGAGCTACCACCTAATTTCCAAGAAAATATCAGGGTAAGAACGTCCTCAGCTTTATGCTTCCACATTTTACAATAGGTTTAAATGCAACCATTTATGAGGTTCATTGTTTTTGAAAGTTGACATATATTGCAATACAATTAAGTGGCACTGTTCGTTAACCATCCTGTGTCCATGTTTTACATGAACAGAAACTAATCAATGATGAAGTGGAGAGGGTTAAGAGTTTCCCTTTAGATACGATTGCACCTTTTAGAGAAAGATTGAAAATCTTGGGTCGAATGGCAAATGTAGAGGATCTTCATTTAAGCACAGCTGAGAAGAAGTTACTGAATGCTTATAATGAAAAGCCTGTTCTTTCACGTCCTCAACATGAATTTTACTTGGTAATCTTTTGTTTTAGCTTTTCATCTACTCTTCCTAGTAACATTTCCTATTAAATCAATACATCAATTTGCATGATACAGTTCTGTCACATATTAATAGTTTAGGATTTTGCCTTTTGCCTACTCTTCTGACATATAGTTTGCTAATCAGAAGTTTTATCTTTTATGTACGACTTGCTCAGTGTAACTATCAATTTGGCTTGCTTGTGCAGTAATAACTGGATAACTATAAACTACAAGTAGAAACAAGGATGTTGATATAGGTCTTGCAGCTTTTAGTATCTTCTATGATTACAAGCTCAGTTACTTTCTATTTTGCGTTTTTCTTGATTGAGCTGAACCATTGGAATAATGCTGCAATAGAAGTGTCCAAATCCTGACTAGAGAAAAAGTTGTTTATCTACTATCAAAGAGACCTTTCCGTCTAAAACTGCAACAAAAATATATTAATTCGATTACCATAACATGCACTATGTTCCTTTCTGGGTCGTGTGATTTTAACTTTCCGCACTCCAGTTCCCTTCTGGCATTTCGCTACTTTATGCTGTGACATGAATTTGGCACTATTGAGTGAAATTTGTTTCTTGCTTAAATGCTGATCTGAAAACTCTTACAGGGCCGGAACTACTTCGAGATTGATCTAGACATTCACAGATTCAGTTACATCTCCAGGAAAGGTTTTGACTCATTTCAGGACAAAATTAAGCAGTGTATATTGGATTTTGGCCTAACAATTCAGGTGACCTTCATTATCATAAGGACTGATTTCTACTCAGTCAAAATTTCTATCTGACATATGCCTTACACAATCTCTTATATTGTAACAGGAAAACAAGGCTGAAAACTTGCCAGAGCATATGTTATGTTGCATTAGATTGAACAAAATCGACTACTCGAATTACTGTCAACTGGGGCTATAGAACACCAAATGCGTGAAGGTTTCTCAGTCAATGAAGAGCTGATTGAGAGCCATAGGCATTTTCTTTCTTGTTGCTTTCTTTCCTACTAAAACCTGTATTCCTCTTTCTTTATAGGAATCAATTTTTGCAGCCTTCATGTTTTTTCACTTTGAAGGTCATTATTCGTTCTTGTAAAAGTTATTTGAATATTACAGTTTGATTGAGGGAAGAAATAAGTTGAAAAAGAAGTAAAATTGACACAAATGTCGAACTTAATATTCATAAAGCAAATCATGTCTAACTAGAAAAATAAGACACAGAAGTCAATCATACGAACACAATACAGGGAAAAGCCGTGGATGTTTAGGACATTGAGAAAAAATATATTATGTAGAAAATTTTTATAAATACACACTTAATATTCACTGTCTTAACTCTGAATCTCAATTACAATTGAGTCTTAAGTTCACACCTCTCCTTGTATTTCAGATGTCTAATAACAAGTAAAAGAGGCCAGTTTATAGAATCGAAAACTTGGTACCAAATGAACGAAAACTTAGTCATCAAGTAGCCTTAAAATTTGGCCACTTGTAGCACAGCTTGTCTCCAGGTAGCATAACTTGGTCCCCTAGCTGTTTTAATGCAAAAGACTGAGGTCACACATTCCAGTGCTCCCGAAATATCAATCCATGAGCAAAATGATTAGCGTCTTACAGGGACACGTGCAAGTATGTCCAGCCTTCAATTCCAACGCTGAATTCTTCCCTAGCTAAATCTTCCAACAGGATCTTATTCACCTCAATCAGACACCATTGGACCTACTTTCAAATTAGTTAAAATTCATCTGAATTTCTTGGAAATATCAGCCATATATTAACAGTTTCTATAGTGATGAAATGCCTTCTCAATGCAGAAGATCGAGGTCACCCATTCCAATGCTCTTGAAATATCAATCCATATGCAAAATGATTAGCACTTATAGGGACACGGTGCAAGTGTGTCCAGCCTCCAATTCTGATGTTGAATTCTTCTCGAGCTAGGTCTTCCAACAGTATCTTATTCGCCTCAATCAGATACCATTAGACTTACTTTCGAATAAGTTGAAATTTATATGAGCCATATATTAATGTTTCTACAGTAATGAAATGCCTTCTATATGTACCATGGTGATTGTTGTTCTCTTTCATGGTATCATTAATTTATAGCAAGCCATTTGAGAATGAATTTGTCTACCATTTGTTAAATGAGTAATCTATAATCAAAGCCTTCAAATAGATATGGCTGGATTATTATATGAACTACAAAGATATAGGTCAATAAAGTTCATTTTTCAATTGATGATGCATTTGACATCTGATTTTGAAGAGCAATTCATTGATTCTTTGTTGATGAACCTTAAACTCCTAGAGTTGGTATAATATATCCTACAAGTTGCCTGATCATCAAAGTTATAGGGTCCAAGAGTTGTTAAAGAACAAAAAATTCCTCCGGTCAAAGATGACCATTCTATGAATTTCATGATCATCAAAGTTGTTAGCTTTCAATAGTTGTTAAAAGGAGAAACTTTCTTTTGAATAGAACAGCGTCTAAAGGGTAGAAAAAGGAGAAAGTTGACAAATTTGGATGCATATAAAATTGACATATTCAACAAACAAAAGTTTATCAACTTATATAACAAGCTATAATAGAATATTCATAATGTTCTATAATTTAGAAGCAAATGAGAGATTTTAGATGGTAAGAGAAATAGAAATAAAAATGAAAATTATCAGTCCAAACGCATAAATTGTACACATGATAACAACAACGAAATCTCACGATCCTGGAGTCAGCAAAACCCCCCACATCGTCCAAAAATGGCAGAGAGGCCACACCTTTGAGGCTTGTGCTGTTCATGCTGATGATGAGCCTTGTTATCTGCTGTACTAGGTGTTGAAGGGTTCCTTCTATGACCATTTTCCTCTCTGCATCTTGCATTGCTTTGCACATTGTTCTCTTTCCCTCTCTCAGCAGGCGCCAAGCCATGTACAGGATCGTGAATGACCCTTTCGTTCCATATCAGCCCGGATGAACCCTGTCTCCGAAAAGAAACAGATGATCTCTGCAATCCTGTCATTGATCAAATAATCACTGTTTATTTTTCCACCCTTTTTTGACTTTTTCACTTACAATTTGTTTTCTGTTTTTTTTTTTTTTTCAATAAAATTTTTCCTTTGACTAACATAACTGATTTTGGTTTGGAGGTTACCTTCCTCATAAAGTTTGTGATTGGTTACTTGTTGAAGGGGTTATTTGTGATTGGTTACTTGTTGAAGGGGTTATCTGTCCATTTAATTCTTTGTGGTCAATCCTTCTGCTAAAGTGTCATTGGATAACACATATTGCTGTTAGTTGCTATAATTAGGCGATTACGGATATGATTGGTTGTTTCCGGAATCTACCAATTTCTATTTTTAGTTGTTAACATGAATCTCATTCCCTTGATCATGAGCTGAAAAATCATTTATAACCATATTTTGGAGTGTGACAAGGATCTATCTAGTGCTCTTTATGATAATTTTTAGTAAAAACAGTGATGCAATATCAAAATCAAATTGAAGTTATTACTCTTAAAACACAAACAGAAACACAGCTCTACCTTTTCAAAGCTAAACATTACTACAAATATGATTCTACTAGTCCCTCATTGCAGCATTAGAATGTTCATGGAAATATTTTTTTATTTAAGTGGTGAAGAGGCAAGAAATGCATGCAAATGGATTCCAAAACAACAGTTGCATGATTTGTTCACTACAATATATCTAATGTTCAATGCCCTCTCTCTCTCTCGATCTCTCATATGCAGGTACATTTTGAGTGAGTCAATTTGGTTGAGCTAATTTTTATCTTTATTTATTGATTTTAAGTCTTACAAGTTACAATCAAAATTGATTTGTTTATAATTACATATTATCAACTCAAATGGACAATGTTATGAAGAATGATGATGATATAAAGTTTGTAGTTTTCACATGATATATACTTATTTTGAAACTGATACTGGATAGATTAGAAATAACATAAGAATTATTCCCCTACTTAATTATGAAAAGTTGACTGTGATACTTCTTAATAATTCCACTTCTTAAGCATTGTTTTAGGGTTAGACTCACTGCCTGAGAAATTTAATTACAATCTTCGTTCATAATTCCAATGTCTGCAATGTATGTTCTTCTGTTACAGCAAAAATTTGAGATAACACAGACAGAAGAAAAGGTGGGACTGATGGGCAATGTCAATAACAATATGAGCCACTTAACTGGTATTATAAGCTCAATGAGTGATACAAGAAGTTATAGATTGTTGTTGTGATTGTGAGTAATCATCAAATCCAAAAATTTAAGTAAGTAACACCCCAGTAAACCATATAGAGCTTTTTAACACACCCTCTCACAGGCTAGACCAATGGACTTGGCACTGTAGACCAAGCCACATGCCAAGCCCAGGCACAGATGCAGACACATATAGATTCGGAGTGGGGAGAGAACTTGAGTCCAGACTTATAGGACAGACCAAGCTCTGATAGACCAATACCAAGTTAGTTACAACTAACGAGTATATACAAAAGTTTAAATTATTAGGTAAAAGGCCCAACTAATGATGTAAGACTCTCAAATAATTGTATCTTCTAATACATCCCCGCTAAACAGCACAACGCAATGTTATACGCAACAACTATAAAAGGATCATAGTCCATCCTCATCTGGTAGATCACCTGTAAGAATGTTTTTAGAGTATAATAAGAATCACTATGGTGTTTAATATGAATTCATTTAGTAAAAACAGAAATGCAGTTTCAATTTTCTGGTTGCTTGTAAAGTTGTAAGAAAATTTTCTCATAGTTGCCAAATTTATTAAAGTTATTACTATTAAAACACAAACAGAAACACACTCTACCTTTGCCAAGCTAAACACTACTAAATGATTTTATTAGTCCTTCATTGCAGCACAATAATGTTCATGGAAGAACAGATCAATCAAAAGAGCCGTCGAGAAGTTCAAACAATTGGGAACTCATTTCACTGTCCTGACACAAGATAGCATCCACAAATGAGCTTCCAGAGGATGAGGAAGCATCAGCATGTGTGTTGTTGATCATCATGACTTGATGACTTCCATTGTTAAAGTTGGTTTGGCATCCAGATATTCCATTTTCTGCCAAAGTTGAGTTGGCTGATGATGACAACATTCCCTGATCATCAGGCTCATGATCATGCTCTAGCTGTTGTGGGAAATCCAAAGACGATATGGCGTCAGAGAGGAGAAACTCACTCCAACTGAAGGGAGAAGAGGGTGTGATGATTTGATGTGACTGCGCTGTCGAGCTTAGTTGAGTGATGGTACTAGAACATGGTGAAGAGCAAGAAGAATTGACTTCACTGAAGAGATTCTGTGGTTGGATGATCTCTTGGTTTGGGGGAACTTGAAACTGAGCCAAGAAGTCCCATGATGGTATGCTATACATAGAAGAATTGTCTTGGACAAGACCTGTCCTAGGTTGCTTCATGTTCACATTCTTGGAGTTTTGATATCCATCATTCAGGACTATTGAAGAAGATTCAGCTTTGGACATTGACATGTTGTTGTGAATGTTTCTGCCAAAATGGTTTCCAGCATTCGCGAGGCCACTAATGTTTCCATAGTCAGAAAGGATTTGAGAAAAGGGCTTGTGAGTTACCGGATCAATTCCCAGTTTGGACAGCTTCTTCCTCAGCTTAGTGTTCCAATAGTTTTTCACATCATTATCTGTTCTTCCAGGTAGTTGCTTAGCAATTAGAGACCATCTGCACCACAAAAAACAATGAAGTTTTTGTTGGAGATCAGATAGAGAGAGAGAGAGAGAGAGAGAAGTCATGCAACTTGCACTCATGCATGAGAACAGGAAAACAGGCTGTTAAAACAGTTGTACATTTGAGTTTGTTATCAAAGATAGCATCTTCTATAACTACACCAATAAGAGATAACAAAAGCAGTGTTTTTGGAGCTTATAATAAACTCAAATTATCCTCCTAAATTATGTCCTAACTACAAGCATATTCGTTAATTTTTCGAAAACGTGCAATTTATAGAAGTTTTCATTCATTAAAGATAATAGTGCAAGCCTATGTTGTAGGTCAAACCTCAAAGGCGAATAGTGAGACCCTTTTAATATTAAATTGAAGAAAAACAGAATAAACCAAAGATCTGAAGAATCTAGTCTTCAAATCTGTTACATTTCTGATTTAGAGACTGAGGGGAAATTTTGGCCAACAAACTCATGCACAGCACAATAGTACAAGTTAAAAGGTGTTGAAAGAATAAAATGAAGCACAAAAAATAACTTGAAAGTTGAAACTCACCTGCTACCTATAGCTTTGTGGAGATTCATAATGTGTTCTTCTTCTTCGGGAGTGAAGTTGTCATGTTTGAGGTCAGGCCTCAAGTAATTGGTCCACCTAAGTCTACAACTCTTCCCACATCTATTAAGTCCTGTAACCAAAAACTCATGCAAAAGAAAACGTATATGCTAGTGAAACTTCTAAAATTAAACAAAATAAAAAAAATAAAGGAATGACAAGACATGACATTTCAAGTGAAAAGTGGAGTCTTGTATGGCACCTGCTTTCTTGGGAACCAAAGTCCAGTTGCCAGTGCCATGGTCTGATACATATGCAAGTATCTTGGCATCTTCCTCTGGAGTCCAGAGACCCCTTTTAACATTCGACTTGTCGCAGCACGGCGGCCTCCCCATGGGACAGTGGTGGTGGTGGTGAGGAGGAGGAGGTATGCAATGGTTATGCAACTCTAAAGCATGAGTTGTAGTACATTTAAGAGTGAAATGAAAGGGAAAGGTTTAAGTGGTGAAAGAAGTAAGAAATGCATGCAAATAGCTCCCAAATTAACAGCATTTGCATGATTTGTTTTCATCTTCTGTCAAAAACGGTTTGAAATGACATCACAAAAACATGTTCATTCTCTCTCTCATACGCTTGATCAATCAGCAATTTTTTTCCGGTACATTTTGAGTGAATCAATTTGGTTAAGCTAATTTATCTTTAACTTCATTTATTTTACTTGATTTTGTACTTGATTTTAAGTGAGTCCTTTCTCCAAGTTTTGTCACTGCTTTCAATTTATAACTTCATATAGAAATTGTCATCAATATTTATTAATATAAGACACTTAACTGGTATTATATGCTGAATGAGTGATACAAAATGTGTTTTTGTTTTTGTTTTTTTTTTTTAAATTATTGTATCTTCCAGTGCATGCCCCCTAAACAGCACAACTCAATGTTATGTACAACAACTATAAAGGGATATAGTCCATCCTCATTTGGTTAAGACCAGGGAGTATAAACTGGAAACAGAACATTCCTACGACGATAATGGGCACGCGTTGCAACTCTTCCTACAAAATCCAGGACTATCTTCTTTACCCACCATATATTTTGGGTTCTTTTTGCACTCGCCTGCCTTTGCCCAAGCAGCACAGTTCAGATTCTCATCGTCACAATTCCCACTTGTGGATTGCCTCAGTGGTTTCTCGAAGGATCTAACATGGATCCACTTGGTTGCAGACCACTTCTCACCCTCAATGACTGGGCAGCTCCCGTGCAGGCTCTGTGGATCAGTATTTGCATCAGGATGAAGGCTGAAGAACAGCAAGGCATCACCCTTTTGGGGCTTCACTGCACGTAGACAGTAAAATCTTAGCACACACATATATATGCAGTACTAACCAGAATGTCACACGATTATGACAAGCAAACAATATTACGACTAAATTAGACGAAGCCATATGCAGTATCCTAGCACTTACCACAACAAGGCCAAGACTACAACATTATTTTGCGCATTAATTAAACTCATTCACAACTTTCATGTCTACTACAGTTTTCCACCAGGATACCGATATTGTAAGACAATTAAAAGACAAGATTGAATTAGTTGAACTAGTCTATACCAACTTTCACATTTACAAAGCTACAATCCATGGCAGAAATATTGAGATCAGATAGAGTTTATCTAAAAACCTGCATAGCCATTTCTAGCACAATCAGACCAGCTGTCATCCTTTAATTGAAATGTTGCTCCCTGCAAAACAGAAACAATTTGAATCTGATTGAGATGAAAGAACAAGGAATGTTCAACGGGAAGGAGTGGGAAAGAGGATTCAACGAGCATGGAAGAAACACGTCACATTGCTTACTTCTGCGCCAGGAAAAACAGTTTCTCCACCCTTCTCAACATTAGACAAATACATCAACACTGTGGCCACCCTGTGCCCACCGAGCTCTTGATTAACCTTGTCATGAAAATAATCAAAATGTGGTTCATACTTTTGACCATTCTCATAGTGCAGTATTTGCATTGATTCCCCATTTTCTGTTTACAAGACCACTATTACATAAGATGAAACAATTTTTTTGAGCATACATTAAAAATCATAAATCAGTAACAAGAATGTAATCAGTATACCTATAGGAAGAAAGGTCCATGCAGCAATCCGGGCCTCAATATCAGCAACTACCTCATCCTTTGAAGGCCAAACAGAGAACACCATTTAAAAATTCGAAGTTCAAAAACCACGAAGCGCATAACATTTCTGAGATATAGGGACAGTAATTGTTGTAATCTATTGCTACATAAAAGGCTCCCCATCAATTCATCCAGGATTTTTTTTTTTTACTATAACAATAGCTGATAGGGGTCAGTGTTCACTTTATTCCAAGAGAGAAATTTCTTCCCCATCCCAACCACAAAAAGAAGTTCACAACAATGAATGAACATACTTCCAAGGCAAAGATTCTCTACCTGAGATGCTGTACAACAATCTTTTTCTTTTCTTTCTTTTTGACAGTAAATGAAAAGTATTTTAAAAAGACGAACATATTAAAAGGTAAACAAGCTGTTTTGAATCTTTGATAGAAAGATTTGATTCAACGTGGAGTTCAAAACTTGCAAAAACTCCAAGGCCGCCACATGGTGAACATGCCTCTAAGATTATAAATGCTGCTGACACCATTCATCATTGTATAATATAGAGCATTAAAGAATATTCTTCCCTATCTCAAAGTTATCGAATTAAAAAACCAAGGAATGGATACTGAAGTCGAACTTAGTACTATATCAGGCAATACCCTTTCTTAATTGACTAAAGGTAGGAACAAAAGACTAGCAAAGCTGTACATGAAACCAAAATGGCCAATGATAAACACACAACAGCTTATCTAAATTGTAGATAATTATAGTATAGTTGAAACACTGACAAAAGAGTAGAATTACAGATAATCTCACATCTCATTATGACTTCATGACATTAAAATGGTAGCACCAAGGCAGTTTATTTGGTGTAATACTAAATACCTATTATAGATTGAACGTCCGGTCATAAGTTCCACAAAATAAGTACTATTAATTCAAGCTAAGAACATCTATTCCACATTCACTCTCTAATGATCAACAATTACTAACCAAAGTGCAGGTGATGAAACAAGCGATGGTACTCTAAACATGACGCGCCCTAGAACGTAGAACAATATTCGTCATTAACAAACCACAATCCAAAAAATAAAATAAAATCGTGCACTAAATAAACTAGTACAACACTAGAAATGAAACATTTTAGCACCAACAACATCAGATCAATGAAAAATGACACATCAAACACTATCATTAACAAAAAGAGAAAATGATCCACCTGAGCCTTGCTGAGAAACATGCCGGAACTCGTTCGAACTTCACTCTCTATACTCTTACCGGACTCATTATCCGCCACCATTGACTTCTCCAGCTTGTCTTTAGCCTAATCCACCAAATCAAAACAAACCCAGAAGAGCAACACATCTAAACAAATCATTTCCATCCAAAAACCATAAAAATCACCAACAAATCACAAAATTAAATTCCCCATCAACCTAATTTACATTACATTTCCACATACATACAACCCCGAAACACAAAACTTGAAACAAGAATCCACAAAAAGATCAAATTTTGCTAACCAGATCCATAAGATGGTCACACTCCTCATCCGATAGAAACCTTCTATATATAAAAGCCCTGAAAAAATCACAATAAACCAACAAAAATACAAAATTTCAATACCCACCAAAAAAAGATAAAAAAAAATAAAAGATTGTACCTTGGACGCCATGAAAGCTGAGTGACACGTGTAGGATCAAATGCGACACTCTTCTTCAACCTCAGAACCGATCCTTGCCTGCAACAGACCAAAAAAAAAAGTTACAAAACAAAATCAATATGTATACACATATACGTATAAATATACGTATAGAGAGAGAAATACGTTGGCTTGTCGGTGAGCCACGCGGGAATGTTGACGGAGAAGGCGGGATCAGGGAAAAGAATGAGAAGAAAACAGAGAGAAAGGGAGAGAAAACAAGAAGAAGAAGACATTTTTGAAAACGAAAACAAAAACAGAGAAAATGCAAGTGTTTTTAATGTTTTTTCAAAACAGAAATATATATAACGGTGGGTGTTTGTTGGTTTTGTTTGTGATTGTATTTGTGTGTTTGCAAATCGACGTGCGGATTTGTGTTGCTGTGGCAGTAGAAGTCTTCTAGTTGTTCAAAGTCTCCGCTTGTGTTTGCTTGTGTACGTTTGTGTTTTTGTCAAAATTTAAGACACATTTAATGGGCGCCCCTTGTTTTGTTGTTTTGTGGAATTGCCAAACTTGTTTACTTTTGTTTTCTCCGAATTTTCGAAACGCTTAATAAAAAAAACCCCTTTTTGCTTATTGATTTGTTCTTCCTTTAAGAAATTGTACGTATTTACCATAAAAAAATAAATTTATCGAGATTTATACTATAAATCAGATAATTGATGATTACTCCTAAAATAAAAAAAATAACAACTCATAGAGCTATCGAAATAGATTATTTTTACGATCGAAAGATAATAATTTATAAACCTATCAAAATTGATCATTAATAGCACAGTTCAAATGACTAATTTTCATAATTAAAAAATAGCAACTCCTATCAACAATTTTAATTGAACAATTGTGAACTAAAATCTTTGACTTCTTAAGATGAAGTGGAACTTATTAGGTCAATAATTATTAATATTATGTGTTGATTTTATATATTATTTTATGCTATGCTTTCGTGTAAAATTAGTGTTTTTATTTTGTTTTATGTTTTTGGTGTTTAAATTTGGACGTCGAAATGAAAAGAATGAAATTGACAGATTTTCAGAATTAATTGCAGTACAAGCAAATTAGGAAACAAATATGGAACCAAAAATTTGGAAGAAAATAATCAATTTGGAAATGAATGTAGAAGCAAATTGGAAGAAAATCACTGAGAATTAATGACGATTTAATGAAAAATTAAATGAGGATCAATTTAAAATTTTAATTTAAAATATAATTTCAACATTATATTTTAAATTAATTGCGGCCAAGATTAGCGACCCATGCTCTTTTACTTCTTAAGTTGTAAATTTTACATAGAAAATAAAGAGCAAGTTGCCACCATATTGAAGAAAAAGTGAAATAAAGATCCACAATGTTGACGTGATCCACACGTTAAATTCTACCGATGTTTAGTATAGGAACCAACTTTTACTTCAAGATTAAATTATCAAATTATTAAGCGTGTCAATGAAAAGTTATGTTAGTGGGTATATGCAATTAATGAGATAACTATTAACCAAAAAATTATTATTATTTATGTATTTTAATATATATATATATAGATAATGATGTATATAATTAATAGATTAGATTATATAGATTTAAAAATTTAATTAAAATATAATTTCAACATTCATTATCTCCACTTAATCCAACCGAGGTTTTGTCTCACCTTTTTCTCACAATCAAATTGCCCGGAGACCCGGAACCTGAAGAACCTCCTTCCATTTTCATAGTTTTAGTCAGGGACTGATTTATATGGGCTATTTAAGAACTATTAATGGGCCCATAGGCCCACTTGTTATATTTGAATCATGAGAAATGAAAGTTTGTGGACTTGAAAATTGGGGCTCTTTTGTTATTTGTCAACCGCCTGACCTTGTTCTGAGTATTAACGCAAATTGATGTGATCATATGACCCTACTCTTTAACATTTTGTTGCCGCTTGAACAACGCAAACACACACACATATATATATATATATATATTATAAAATGCTCATAAAAATAACATATATTTATGAAAATTATTTTATATTTTTACAAACTTCGAAATCGATTTTTTTTTTTAAATTATTATATATAGATAGAGATAAAGAGAAAACAGATAATTTGAAAAAAAAAAAGATATAATCATCGAATGTGGCTTTTACTCATTTATCTTGATAATATTACAGGTTTAAAATACTACACAAAGATAATTTCTTAAAGAAAGCTACGAAAGTTTAACATAAATTTACAATTAAATTATATTTTTAAATTGCATTTTATAACGTGTAAAAATCCACATAACAAAATTTTTACAAATAGATTCGGTCTCTAACGATCCAAGTAAGTTTCAACAGAGTAGATATTACCCATATCTTCCATTGTAATCTCTTCACACATCACATGCATCGCTTACAATGATCACTTCACACGACACTCACGTACCACCATGATGTGATGATTCCATCCAAACCTTTTCGAATCCTATTAGCCCATCAAATACTCATATCACATGACATGACCGTAACAGAAGCCTTGTAAATTACTAATAAATTATTTTATCCTTCTAATCTCCGTTGCCATCACTATCATGATCGCTACTAAAAATTTCATTAAAAAAAAAAAAATCTTTTTCCAAAGCTACAGAAATCCACAGTAACACTCGTTGAAGGGCTGGAATTTGCTGTTGTGTTTGGGCGAAAATTGCGATTGAAAAAGGGCTGAAATCTGAGCTTCGGATTGGCTTGTTTGATGCGGGTGGACAGCAGCCGGCTGCTGTCACACCAGACCATCAGTCGTAAGGCTACTGGTGTTTTAAACCAGCGATGCTGGTGCGGCATGAAACCAGCAAGGGTGCTGATTCACCAAGACAGCTGTCAATGCAGACCAGCAAACCAGTCATGAGGCTGCTGTCAATGCAGTTTTGTGCTGTCTTCGACACCTGTGTAGTTTGTGAACCGAACGGCGGCAAGCAACTTCAATTGCTGAACTGTTGCGGCAAGGATGGCGCAATCAAACAACGAGGTCAGTGCAAAACTTGCACCCAAATGCTTTTTTAGCAATGGTACGAAGGGTAATGTTGGGATTTTAAAAATAACTACATTGTGTGGTGTGTATACAGTTTTAGAGGGGTGGAAGTATCATCACTCTAACATAAACACGAACACCTTTCGTTCGGGCCTAGCCCGGCCCATTAGGGCCCATGTAATGTTTTAGACCCTAGCTAACAGCCCATAACTTTGTTGGCAACAAGCTTGGATTTTTCTACACTAATAGTGCCATCGTTTCCAGCCAGAGCCCTGTACTTGTCCTTCCTGGTAAAGCTAGTACACTCAGACGACAAGCTCGCGGCTATCGTCCTCTGTATATAGTTGGCCACCTCGTGGCTCGACCTGCCCCCACCTGCGCCGCCGTACGTCAGCTCATATGGCAGCTTGTTGAGGAACGTCACCTCGTAGACAGGACTCGGGTTCATGAAGAAGTAAAAGGGGTCCATCCCCTTCCACCCCCTCGCCGTTGTCCCATGAAACATGGTCATCCTGTTGGCCATCGCCACCGGCAGCAGCTCGTCCGTCAGCTCGGCGAACAGAGCCGAGAACCGAAGCAGGAACGGCTCTCTGCATGTCGTCCCTTCTGGGCAAATCGCGAGGTCGCCTTCTTGGAGGAGCTTTTTGATCATGGAAGCGTCGGTGGCCCGGTCGCGGCTGAGGCGGACGGTTTTGATGGGTGAGATGAGCTCGGAGAGGCGGGAGAGGGAGTAGGTGACGGCGGGGATGGGGCGGCCGAGGGCGGCGGAGAGGAAGATGGGGTCGAGGAGGGTGCGGTGGGAGCAGACGAAAAGGACGCCGGAGTGGGTGGAGGATTTGGTGGGAGGTGGTGGGGGGTGGCCGTTGATGTGGACGCGGACGCCGAGAGCCCAGAAGGCGTAGTAGACGATGGACATGGGGAGGAGGGAAGCGGCGGCGATACGGAGGCAGGCGAGGAGGAAGCCGACGGGGATCCAAAGGATGGTCAGCAACGCCATGAACGGTGTCGGTTTGTGGACGAGACGGCCGTCGTGGAAGACTATTGGTTTGGGGAGTTTGTCCAGGCTCACAGTGACCACGTTTTGATTGGGTGGCACCATGTAACTCTCCTGTAATGGATAAAAATTATAACTTTAATTGAATTTATCAAGATTAACTAGTACTTCTGTTTTAGCTGAGTTTGGAAAAATATTTTTATGTATGCTTGTATTATAATATTGAAAGAAAAGTGTGTAAATATCGATATGATATGTTTGATTTATAATAATATTAAAATTAAGAAAAGTATGTAGATGTTCGACAAATATAAACAATTTGATTTAAATATGTGATAATATTTTATCATGGATACGAGAGGAAAGAAAAACTGATTGCTTGAATTATGGGAGAACGAGGATGTTTGCTTACTTATGTTAATTAGTAACATATGCTCCCACTATACATGTTATATGCCTCTGATTGTTGAAAATGCTACGCGATGAAATCAAATTTGGTTTTTGAATATTAAGATAATGCTGGAACTTAATATTTTTGAAGTTTGGTACGGAGTTGTAATTAATTAAGATTTTTTAAAAAAAATTGTAATTAATTAAGATTTATTTGTATATATTTGTAAAGATATACTGTGGCTCGAAAATACAACAAATAATGGAATATGTTCACCTGAAAATGAAGATGTAAATATCACTTTAAACATTATAATTTTGAATACATAGAAACATCAATTAGAGACTTCTTAATGCGTAAATTACCTGCTATCAGTGTTGAATTTTTTTGAAACAGGAAAAAAATTTATAAAAAACATGTATAGAGACTTCGAAAACTGTTATGTTAATAAAAGTTCACCCTATATAAGCATAAAGTGTCAAAGACTAGTATCAACTGGACAACAAACCTTGCACAATTTCATGAAAAGATGATCAGTTTTCCGGTCACCAAGCCCTATATCCGGCATCTCCATTACCGAAAACGTCTTCTTCAACGCCTCAGCTTTGTTTCTCCCTACAAGAACACCAGGACTTCTAACAAAACCAGTAGCTCTACCCTTGTAAACCTCAATTTCAGTCCCTAAAACCATATCAGCACCCAAATAGTCCTTCAAGAACTCCTCCACCATAACCCTAGGGTTCGCGGTGAGCACACACCGCCTCCCACATGACGAAAACACCCGCCAAGTCTCCGGGTGCAGGTCCCCCGAGTAGAACTTGGGCAGGACGGCACGTGCCACCGACTCTATATCCGAAACCCTCATACCTGCAAAGGTTGCAAATATGAGGACACGGATTCCAGCTGATTCCGAGATGAAGTAGTACAGTATTCCGGCGAAGGGAGACGCTAGGAGCAACAAGAGGAGCCTTAAAATGCCGCCTACTTCGAAGGCGACTAGGGCAAAGTAAGGGAAGGAGCTGCTTCCTCTAAGTAGGGTTCCATCCATGTCCGCAACTACAGTGTCCTTTTCACGTCCAATGGATGGACATTGGTTGATCGTAGGGAAGTTAAATGGTGTGCTACAATTGTAACTTCCAGTACAAGAAACCTCTTTTGGTCTTGCCATTTTTTTTTTACAAATCTTGGTGGGGTGGGTTGATAGGTTTATAATTGGCGGGCGGTTGTGATTTTATAATTTTGGGTTTGATTGGTTTTATATAAAAATGTAGAGAAAGTTAGGTGTCTATATATATAGAGAGTGAATTTTTGTAGTGTTGTAATGTGGAGTTTATCAGATCAATGCATGGGATGCTGAGATTTTCGTCAAAGAATTTAAGGTTGTTTGCATTGAAAGCTCTGTTATTGATAAGAACTAAGTCTTTGGAAACATCGATCAATCATGTAGATGGTTTTGTTTTATTTATTTTTATTTTATTTTTATGAAGATACATATGTATAAGTTCATTAAGATATTTGTAAATGCAGATATTTGCATGTTTTTTTTGGGAAAGATGGTACATTAAGAGATAAGTTATTTTTCGTGCTGTGTAGCAACTTATAAAACAAAATTTTGTTGATTTACTATAAATCCAAATTTCAAAGACATGTAAATTGATGAACATTCATTAGATTTTTCTTGAAAGGTGGTATGCTTGTCTAACGAAGTTTTTGTGATTTATGAATTTTGAATTGGTGAAAAGATTCTGTTAATTTTTTGAAATGAAAATTTTTATATGGAAAAAAGTTGTTTAATTTTTTTTTTTGAAATATAAAAAAAAAATTGTTTAATTAGTTGTACTTTGAAAAATTTTTCATTTGTTTGAGGAACTCATTATTTATATTCATTGTGAAAAAAGAAACCGTTATTTGGATTCATCATTTAAGAGTGAGTATTTACTATTTACAAAGTCTAGTCATTACAAAAAGAATGTTTCTATAAAAATTGCTGACTTATTTGTACTTTGAATAGTAGTTTCTTTTTTCTATTTTTTTTTCCCTTCTGTAATTTTTTGAGATTCTGGTTATTTTGGTACATTTTTAGAAATTATTTTTTAAAGTTTTTTAATCAATTTATAAGTGCATAAATTTTGCTAAGTCAAGTCAATAGTCATTTTGGTTAGTGGCAAGCCATCTTAATTATTAGCTTGATCTAATCAATTAATTTGCTGGATAAAAATAAGAAGGTGATTATCATTTTTATCTTCATGTACTTAAAAAGTCTATCATATGTCAATGATTAATATATATATATATTTTCTAAATTGACACTGAAAATATTATAAATTTGTCAAGATCTACAAAGATTGATAATTATTTATACGATTTGAATCTCTTTGGTTCGGATATGTCAAAATAAAGGAAAAACAACTTATATAAAGGTGCAAAATACGTTTGGTGAAATGGAACTCTCAACACTTTAACTAGAGAAAGTAATTACACAATCACCTATACTAATTAATAAGTGATGTTAAATATACGTTATAATAGTTTTACTTTTTTATTTATCAATCCAAAACAATCTAATCTAATTTCAGATAATAATTAATTCATGGTTCATTTAGAGACAACCATGTGCTTTATTAAACCACCTATAGGAACATTTTTTGAGAATTTAATTAACAAATAACAATTTATTATTCATTCACATTTGTATCAAAATCGAATGCAAAATGAATACAAACATAACTTATAGGCCTAAAATGTTTAATTCACTTCATGTTCGCAGGTTTTATAAAGAACCGTCACCTCTACTCGCCTATAAGACTATAAGAGTGTTAATTCATGCTATATGATGACATGCATATTTGTACAATCACAATGTTTACTTGTTTAATTTTGAAGCAACACAACATAATTCGTTTAACTATTTATATCATTTACTCATTCCACAATCAAAACCTTTTCTAATTTATTCGGTTCAAAATAAAGTAAAAAATTCGAGAGATTGCACACGCTCCGGACTGTTGTTAGTAGAGTATTATTTATAAACCTTTGTTCAATTCGCCTATGGTTGTCATATTCTTTTCTGCAAATCCAATGTATACCAAAGGTCTCTACTTTCTCATTCACCAACTCATTATAATTAAAAAATATATATATATTTTATGTTATTTTCATTGCCTAAAGTGGTATTTTAATATTGCTAAAATATACGTACTTAAAAAAAATTATATATTAGTTTCAAGACTATTTATATATATATTACTAAAATGTACACTCATTTTTAAAAAAAATTAATATTGAAAATAACTACAGAGCTTAGGTTTATCCGGAATTTTAACAATAATATTCCTGCCACGTGGCAGTTTTCTAATGGTGGCGGGCCACTGTGGGCGTCATATCCAATGGAGTAGATCCATGTAGGATTCCCCTGCTGGATATTACATGCCTGACGCTTCAAATTGGACTTGTGGTGAAAGGTTACACAAACAAAAAGTTGCATTTGTTAAAGTGTTTCTTCTTGGAGCTTCAGTTGAATTAACCTATTTGTATTGATTTCGTTTTTTATTTTTTATTTTTTATTTTTTTGAAATTAATCACTTGGATGGTTTTGACTAATACAATTATAGAATACTTTGATCTAGCTATTTTGTAGGTTAGCTATTTTACAGATTTTTTACCCTAATTCAACCACTTCTAAAAACAAAAACCACGTTATTTTTATGTGTGATTGAGTTTCAAATTTAAAACATCTTATTTACCAATAGGAAAGCTTATCTATTGAATTAATTGATATAAATCCTTTCCATATTGACTGTTTTTATCCATACTAAAAGTAAGCATAATAGATTTCATCAAATTTATATGTATTGAAATATTCAATCTTATATTGACTGTTTTTAATTTTTTATATATACTAAAACTAAGCATACTAGATTTCATCAAGTTTATATGTATTGAAATATTCAATCTTATATTCACTGTTTTTAATTTTTTTTATATACTAAAACTAAGCATACTAGATTTCATCAAATTTATTTGCATTGAAATATTCTATAAATTGATTCGTATTATATTAAATTAGTTTTCTGTAAAACTATATTAACAACCCTTAAAGAAACTTGACTTTTTTTCTTTCTTTTTTTTTTTAACGATTACAATCGAATATTTAAGATTTAGGGAAATGAACATAACTTGAATCTATAATCTAATGATGTACATGTGATGGACATATGTCATAGTTACATTCATTACTTTAGATGTTTGATTGTATATAAATAGACGCCATCATGTTAAAAATTTCAGGAAAATTATTTTTCAAAATAATTAAAATTATTGTAAAACTTCTTCAAAACATGTTAAACCTTTTTTTATGTTTCACTTTATTATTTTTGTTGCTTTTATCTGCTGACTATACATCTCTTGTTTTCCCCACCTCCCCAACCAAAAAAAAAAAAAAAATCATTAGAAACCTTTCTGGCTTTCTTTATGTCGACATTCATCTTTTTTAGACCGAACAGATAGTATAAATTTATCCACAAATATAATAAAAAATAAATAAAAATAAAATCTACCTTTTTTTTTTTAATTTGGAAATAAAATCTACCCTAAACTTGTGCTACTAAAAAATGTGAAAAAGAACTTAGTAGGATTTTTTTTTTTTTTAAAAAAAAAAAAATGAAACATGTGTAATCTTGGGATTGACAAACGAGTTGTCTGATATGGGCTTCGCTTTTCACTGTTCTTAGGAGTTCTTGTGCTGTTCATGGGTAGGCTGATTTGAATGAAGCTGCATACCTGTGTGCCACTGGCAAACTTTCAATTTTCTAGACGTTATCTTTCAGTCATCACTAACGTAATAAAATGTGGACTTCATATTTGAAGCATCCTAAATTTATAAGTTTTGAAATATTCAGAATTCCTTTATTTTTTTAATTATACTAAGAATTTAGAACACCCCAAATTGTCAAATTTAATGTTTATTTACATTTTTAAATTAATGTGCATTGAGAAACAAAATAATGCTACGCTCATATCATAACGTAAACATTTGCACTATTTTTTAAAAGAAAATAATTACGAAATCTTTTAATTGCAATTAATATATTATGCTCTATTTTTAAAAGTAAAATATGTAAAAAGGATATATAAATTATAGTAAAGAGTGTGTTTTTAAAAAAATATATAATAATAGCCTTGTCATTTGATAAAATTGTTAAACAAGTATGACAGTATGATCAAATAATTTCTCTTAAAAACTTCACTAGCTTTTGAATTTTTACTTTTGCATCAGTCCTCTTTAAGTTTTCAAACTCTACTGCAATATCAATTAATTATAACTAAGGCAACTTTACAGTGCAATCTGAGAATTATCAGTGCTTTTGAATTGTCAGAAGTTAATTTAAAATTACATTAGATTGAAGAACATGCACTTAAAGAGCAGTCTCGAGTTTCAAGGACAATCCCAGCTAATTTTTCTTCCTTTTAATTTTATTTTAGGCATTTGATCAGTCTTCATTATTCAATATGGACGAACACATTATGTAATTATTACGTGTTCATTCACTCATAATGTACCACATGATATGTTATAACATATGATTGGATGAACACACTTCATCCATGTCATATGGAGTGCTCAATGCACCCAGTCGTCCCACTGGAGCATTTCTCAAAGTCACAAATCCAAAATCAGTAGCAGCCAAGAAAATTACAATAAAAGAGAAAGTATCATGTTGAAGAAAAGCCTGTTCAACTGCACAAGAATAAAATAAAGCACTTTTTTTGTTCCTATTTTTCTTTTTGTTCTTGTTAAAAGCAAGAACTTCATAGGACAAAGCACCACTACAATGCAATGCAACTAATCAGAGAGTCCAACAACACAGAATGGAAAAAGAAAACAAGAGAAAGAAAAGATCAACATGAAAGGAACACCACATTTTTCTTCATTGCTTTAGCTGCCTACACAGTTCTACACCACTGTAAAAACCAAAAACTTTATATGAGTTGTCTAGTTGTTTTCAAAATTTTGCTTTTTCAAAAGCCTCATTTCCAGGTAAAGTTTCGGATAAGAGAATAACTGGGTTAATACAGGTTTTAGACAAAGAGTGACTATGCGAAAAGGAACACATGAAAAAAGGGTTTGAAGCCCCACCATATGGAGGACCACTACTTGGGGTGAGAACGACAAAATCAACTGCAAAAGCAGCTTCAATTTTTAGGCCATCTTTTTTGGAAGTAAAGTGTGCATCAAGTGGGGGTTCTAAGTCCTCACTCCTCATTCATATGCCAATTGTTGCAAGAAAGCAAACATAAGAACAACAAATAATGACAAGCACATTTTGATTCATGAAAAGGTCTAGAACCTTGTAAAGATAAGATTTCATTGAGCACATGAATGAATACATAGCAACAATCTAACTAAACACCTCAAGAATAACTAACTACTATAATTTTGCGAGCAAAAAACAATCATTAGAAAAATTCAAAATCTAAGTAAGGACCTGAAGACCTATCCGAGTCTGAAGCTGCCTTATTATTTTGTGGCATGGAGGACTTCGACATGTGATTTAAGAATGTGAGATCGACTGGTTTTGGAATTTCCGGAGGGTGAGTGCTGCGAATTAGAGCCCAATTAATGCTTTCAAAGAAGGGGTGTTGTTTAATCTCCGTAGCACCTCGTTTGAACCCTAATCTCTTCTGCGGGTCCTTAACAAGCAGTCCACGAATTAAATCCTTAGCAGCAAAACTGAGAGAGGATCCCTCTGGAAATTTTAGAGGCTGACCTACAACATTGAATAATGTCTCCCGGTTTCCATTTCCTTTAAATGGTGTTCTTCCAAGGACTAATTCATACAAGAAAATACCAAATGTCCACCAATCAACAGCACTTCCATGGCCATCCCCTCTTATTATTTCAGGGGCTAAATATTCATGGGTCCCAACAAATGACATGGATCGGGCACTAGTTGGTTCTGCAATAAGTACAGGAAGTGAATCGGAGTTGGCCAAACTTGTTTTTTCACTTTTCACCTTTGATGTCTTGGAGTTCAGAAATCGAGGCTTAAAGCAAGAG
This sequence comes from Nephelium lappaceum, assembly GCA_021234005.1. Lineage (NCBI taxonomy): Eukaryota > Viridiplantae > Streptophyta > Magnoliopsida > Sapindales > Sapindaceae > Nephelium > Nephelium lappaceum. The sequence continues at coordinate 634,680 of CM038011.1, forward strand.
GGTTGTAAGCAAGAAGGCTCCACACAAACGGGCAATTTGCAGGCTGGATCGATGCATGATGGCTGAATACAGTAGGCAGATATTCTACAAGCCGGGTTATCACTGGACTGAACAAGAGTAGGACTCACAAAACATCTCAATGACAAATCAAAGTCAGAGAGCATGATGTGACCATCTTCCCTCACCAACACATTTTCAGGCTTTAAGTCTCTATAAACGACACCCATCATGTGCAGATACTCAAGTGCAAGAAGCACTTCAGAAGCATAAAACCTGCAAGAACATAAAGAAGCTATTAGAAAATTAATCATGAGTTCATGACTATGATGCTTGCATCCTAATATGTTTGCAGGCCATTGAATTGTTCACTATTGGTAGTGGCACTAGCAAGAAACGACAGTAAGCAGGCAATGAGTGTGATATCACTACATAATCATGTCAACATCCACAAAACAAGAAAAACATTATTCCCCCATAATTACCAACCTTTTTCACACCCACCGCAATGGACTGGGACATTAAATTTTCAACTAAGGAAATCAACATGACTGCCAGCGAGAAACCCTTATTGTTAATTTGGTAAAATTTGAATGAGTTGTACATACAGAACTCGACCAAGTAGACTGTTTCAGATATTTTAACAATCTTGAACTTGGAGACCGTACCAAAGGTTGTAGAGAGATATGTTAATCTTGTACTAAAATTAAAATCAGAATACATATTCAACATTGTTTTATTAATATGTGTTTCCCAATATGAACACTCATATCACCTGTATTGATTCTTCTTTTTTCTAAAACCAAATAAATGAGATTATAAATAAATCAAATTTACATAAATAAAACACGATAAGTTCAAACTTGGGTACCAAGAGCTACTAACCTAGTTGCATATTCTGAAAAATGCTTTCCGGGCTGGCGCTGGCGGAGAGTATGAAGGTCTCCACCACTGCAAAACTCCATCAACAAGCAAGAAAATTTGTCAGTCTCAAAATGTGAATAAAGGGTAGGCAAAAAAGGGTGATCCAACAAGCCTAAAATCTCCCTCTCAGTCTGTGCTCGCATCAACTTCTTCCTCCCTGCCAACATCCCCTTATCCATCACTTTCATTGCAAACAAACAACCCATCTCCCTCAACTCAGCCAAGTACACACTCCCTATATCCCCACAACCAAGCTTCTTCAACAACCTAAAATGCCCCAACCCCAACTCACCATCTTTACTCTTCACACATTGCACTGCATCCCACTTCATGTCATTGCCTTTATGAGGCTTTGAAAGACAAATACTCCTAAAACTAGACTCACTTGCATCCCCACCACTCAAGCTACTCTGTCCACTCTCTCCTTCACAACATTCAACAACAACACCATCCCCACTTTTCTTCTTTCCACCACCACCATAACTACTACCACTAATATTACTACTACTGACACTATTATCAGACCTAGATACAGAAACAGTGCTACTACTACAAAAACTCACACTATGTAGACTACTACTAGTAACAGACTCATTGTCACAATTTGCACCACAAAGACTCTTCTTTTCCATGACAAAATGGCAATGCAATGCAAAGTGTTCGATAAAATGGCTCAATGAAAATTTCTTTTTCTTACTGGGTTTGTTAAAAAAAACGTAGGTGGTGGTGGGTGGTCAAGGGGGGGTGGTGGTGTGACCGAGGTGGTCAAAGTGAGTGAGAGACGCGGGCTTGTAGTTAAGTAACTAGTAACAATAATAATAAGCACTACTTGTAAAAGCTAAAGAAGGGTGGTTCAAAACGGCATTCAAAATTTGAAATGCTGATTTGGGGTTTCAGTCTCTCTTTCTCTCTCTGTGTGACTGTGAGTGTGGGTGTGTGTTGTATATTTACAGTGTCCAAGAATGTGTTACAGCTTAGAGACAAAAACAAAGAGGGGGACGCAATTCACGAGGAAGACCAAAGCCATTCAGATTTTCTAAACAAACACATATGTACATATATTTATACAACTTTAACAAAAACATATAAAACTACATAGGTAGCCAATACCGTTGCTCTGGTTTGTGTGAGTAGAGATAATATTATATTGATCAGATTTATGATGAGGATGAGTCTATATTTTTTCAATTGGGTTTTGTTACGACCATGTGAGAGAGTATAGGGAGTCATGCATTTTCCCTTTAATCATTGTAATTAATTTGAAGTTTGACTTGGTGACATTTGGTTATCATGATGGTCATTTGTCCCACTTAGGGTTTTGGCTTTGTCCCCGGATGGATATAGTAGGAGTTTGCTCTCCTTGAACCACATGCCTGAGATAAGGTAGAGTAGAGTATGCTGAAAACACGTCCTTTTTGAGCCATATATAAATTCGTAAGATGATATTCTTAGGCTTTAAAAAAAAAAACTTTTAAGTATTTTAATTACAAATCTTGTATAACTTCTATTAGACAAAAGTCATTACATAAAACACCCACAAGTCTAAGACAGGGCAAAGCAAAGTGCAAAGCATTACATAAAACACTCAAAGTTTGAACTAAAGACCTACAGACATTTAATTGCAAACCTGATACCATCAAGTTTGCAACCAAAATACCTTTAAGTCTTTGGTTCAAAATCTGAGAACGCCATCTTACCAATTTATTTATAGTTCAAGGAGTATGTGCCTTCACTACATTTTGCTTTACACTCCATTCCGCTCTGTCTTAAATATGTGGTTCAAGGAGAGCCAACCTTTACCACATCCCTCTAGGGTAAGGCCAAACCCCATATGGACAGATGATCATCATAGACCTGTGGCTTAAAGAGGACTAAACTCCACCATACCTTTTTAGAGGTAGGGCTAAACCATGCATGGACAAATGGTCACTGTGGTGACCAAGAGTCATTACGACCGTAAAGCGATAATACAAATTTATGAAGGTAAAAACCTAACCTCACGTAGATAAGTCGTCATCATGGTGACCAAAGGTTACTATAATTGTAAAATGATAAGTTGAATTTATAAAGGTAGTTAGAAGTTTGATGGCAAAATGATAACTTGAACTTATGATGGTAATTTGAAGTAATTTGAAGTTTGATGGTAAAATGATAACTCAAAATCCTAAAAAAAAAAAAAACCGATAACTCAAACTTATGAAGGTAAGTGTAATGGTACTCGAGTTAAATTAGTAAAATAAGAGTTAAATTTACGATATGATAGTAGTTGTTGTATCCACCTATTTGTAATTAATCAAAGTTATATGAGGTTTTATTGTGGTTTTTATAAGTTAAAATGTTTTTCAAGATAGATTTGTGAAATTAAGAATTAAAATTTTTAATGCTTTTGTGAGTCCTTATGCTTCTTAATTAATACTTGATAAGTCTCCTTTTGATTTTGATAACTATTATTTCTTTGAAAATCTTTTATGTGATGTTTAGTTGACATTTCATACTGACGTTGGTGTGACATTCTAATAATAATATGACATTTGATATTTTTATTTCATAAAAAATTACTACTGATCTAACCTTTTAATAATAATATGATACGTAACATAGTTTCTTAAATAAAAATTTTTTCATAAATGAAGAAAGACATCAATATTAATATTTAAGAGATAATTTCTAATAAATTTTAGCATCTTTAGTTTCTGGATATGGGTAGATTTATCGATGTCAGTTTCTAATAACAATCGGTTAGAACATATTGATTCATTTACTTCTATTTAAGCAATATCTCATAAATTTCTTTTAAAATGTGAAGATGATCTTTAGGAGAAATATATTTGTCCAAAATCCTATTTTTTCTCAAGATCAATTGACTTTTTTTAACGTGGTAAGCAAGAAAGTAGTTAATATACTTGAACATTATATTAGTAATACAAACAGTAAAGTTTATGAATATTAATGCGAGTTTTATATATCACTTGATTCATACTCACATTTTTTCGTTACGAGTTGGCTGCAACACATCATTTAAGTGTGTGCATATGTGTATACATTAAATATTTTCAAAAAGTAGGCTTTGAACTTTTAACTTCTTAAGATCAAGAGATATAATCAACCACTCTCACTATATAAATGTTTTCTCAAAGTACATTTTTGATAGAAATTATCTCAAAGTACATAAAAATCTCAATTAAAATATTATTGCATGAATAACACGATATTGAACCTATACAATAGTCCAGACATAGATAAGTAGATGTTGAATACTTACAGAAATTAACCTCTTAAGATCAATAGATATGATCAACTACTCTCATTATATGAATGTTTTCTTAAAGTACATTTTTGATAGGAATTTTCTCAAAGTACATAAAATCTCAGTTAAAATATTAAAGCATGAATAACAAGATATTGTATCTATACAACAATCCAGACATAGATAAGTAGATGTTGAATACTTACATAAATTAATGTTTGTATTATTATATGCCATGCATGGTAGGAATAGCCTGCTTTTGGTGGGCAATAATTCAAGAATACTGACCCGCATAAGATAGGTCTCCATGATCATATTAATTAAGAGTACTATTTCACCATCTTCTTTAAAAGCTGTTTGTTTGTTTGTTTGTTCGTTCCAGTTTTTTTTTTTTTTTTTTTTTTTTTTTTTTTTTTTTTTAAATTTTAATATAGTTACTTTTTGAACAATAATATTTGATATAGAGTTTGAAATAGTGGCCCAATGTATTTATTATCATATAGTACAAGACAACTATATAATTGTTTTTGTAAAATTTAATATAAATGATGTTTTGCTGATGCCAAAGCAATACCCATCTTTTATTATTAGAAAATTAAATTGAAAATTAGTGACAATGATAATCACATATCACCAAATTTTAAACATCTGGCTTTTAACACCAACTCAAGCAATTACACACTGTACTATGTTTAAACTAGTGTTCAAATGTCAATTTATATTTTTCCAACACACAATAATCTTGATTTTTTTAGAAATCTAATGTATAAATCTCAGGATTTTCTTTTGTCTAAAGACTGCCCACATCAAACCTTGAAGTATAATCTAAGAAGTAGTAGCAGCACTTTATATTTACTTCAACTATATTATATTTTATATATAAATATGTTTCTAAATCCTCACATTTTCACCAAATTTCAATCAAAATGAAGTTGTGGGGAGAGTCTTATTTTGCTCTCTTTCTCTTCTTGCTTTGGCAAGTTTTGTTGTCTGGTAAGTTCATCATATGAAACTTGCTTCTTTATCTTTGATATATATATATATATATATATTTTTTAATTATCATATACAGTAGAGACGACTCGAATATAAAATATTGTTCAATTGAATGAGCGTTTTTTATCCCTAAATCATATTATGTGGTATTTATCAACATAGTTTTAATATTATTGAATTTGTTTATAATTCATAAATACAAATTCTAAGATTTAGTGGTTATGTACTATGATAATAAAGTTACAATTTTGCCATTAATTTTGGGTATCTTGTTGGTTCAAGTACAATGTTAACATTGCTTGTATGATTCTAAATAAATTGATTTGCAGGGCAAGTGCTAGGCCATTATGTCACATTTTACGTGCATAACAAATGTCCATTTCCGATATGGCCAGCAACTGCCCCGAACACCGGTCATCCAGTGATAGCCGGAGGCGGTTTCTACCTCTCTGCTGGCGAGACTCGATCCGTAACCGCCCCATGGTCGTGGTCAGGCCGAATTTGGGCCAGAACAGGGTGCAATTTTGGCTCAAATTGGAAACCAGCATGTGAAACTGGTGATTGTGATGGAAGACTAGAATGTAGTGGCCTAATAGGCACACCACCTGCCACATTGCTTGAAATCACAGTACAAGCAGATAGAAGCAAGCCAAACTTTTATGATGTGAGCTTGGTGGATGGCTACAACCTCCCTGTGATGGTCACAGCAAGGCAAATATCACCCAAATGCACCATCACAGGATGTGTCAAGAACCTAAAAAGTCGCTGCCCACAAGAGCTCCAAGTCCTGAACAGGAATGGGCAGGTTATAGCCTGCAAAAGTGCTTGCTTGGCTTTCAATCTAGACTCATTTTGTTGCAGGAATGAGTATGGGACCCCAGAGAAGTGCAAGCCTAACTTGTACTCCAAGACATTTAAGGAGGCCTGTCCTGCTTATTATAGCTATCCCTATGACATGCCTCCACCATTGGTGAGCTGCTCTTCAAATGAGTTTGTGATCACTTTCTGTCCTTCTGGATGGGGTGATGATCATCACGATGAACAGTCTTCCATGTAAAATTTCAATAACTTCTCTTGATCATTTGGGGTTTCCAAGAGTTAGGTGATTGTTATTAATTTAATGCTTAAAGCTTAGTAATCATGTAATAATTAAACTTAATAAATGTATATCGAAAATCCTAAGTTTCTTCAGTATTTTATGTTCAAATATAATATTTTATGACCAAAACCCTATGGGATAATGAATGAGTAAATGATTAAGTTGAGATCCCAATGTTTTTTTCATTTAAAGTTGGTGTTTAGCAATTTTAAATTATTTAACCACTTGAAAAAACAAAAACGATTTAATAAATCCAATTTAAACCAATGAAGTGATAATTTGAAAAAACAAACAATCTCTAAATTAGGGCCTTTTATTATTAGTTCAAGAGGACAAATAACAATTTTAACACTCGAAATTTGCCTTCAAATTAGAACTCTACTTTTACAAATCGTAATAAATCATACAACTATAAAAATCACACTTTTAACATAGTTTCGCATATTACCGATCATCGCAAGTTAGAGTCTTTTAGTGTTAATTTATGAATCAATTAAAATTTTTAGCGCTCATAACTCTTATAAATATTAGAGTTTTATTTCTACAAATAAGGTATGAATTAGAGGGAAAAACATACAACACAATTTAGAGACTATTGTTGTCATGTGATATTGCCCTCATATTCACTTTCGTATATTTGGGTAATTTATTAACCAAACTAGTTAATACCCGTATAAACATTTTGAAGAAAATAAATATTAATACAATGCCGACATAATCCCAATATGTTGAGAAAACCAACGATGATTTCAATATTTCAACCATTACTTTAATAAATTTATATTTTTGATACTTCTACCGAAACCATTCAACCAATGTCTACTTCAAAAAAATTTATATGTTACAATTTATTCAATAATTAATGCTTTCATTGTCGGGTGGTAAAAAGAACTCTTCACGTCCCAAATTTGGGTGGAAGACGAAGCCTATTGAAGCCCATCGAAGCCCAGTTAAACATGGGCTGGGCCATGCTCATAACCCCTACAAATTAGAACACGAAATTTTCCACGAAACGGCGCCGTCTGAGCAAACAATGCAAAGAGTCGGCGGCTTGAGTTTGTAACCAAAAACAAGAAACGACATCGTTTCCAAGTGTGTACGCTATTCCAATTCCAGATATGAGCTGACATTTTTGGATACCCAATGAGAGCCTTAGTTTTTTTAATTTATATATATATATATTTTGCTTTTATATATAGAGTTTTGTTTTTTATTTAAAAAAAATATATTGTTGATTATGAAGTTAATAGGATTTGTAATGACACATTATGTTTAAATTAATGAAAATTTTATGATTAGTTTTTGGCTGATTGAACAATATAGAGGTTGAAACTAAAGTATGCGAATATGCTATCCAACACGCTGTGATAATGTATTGTTTTATAAAGATTGTAAATATGTTTTATTAAGAAATTGATAATTTCAAATCATGTAATTTACAAGGAAGAGAGTTGTGTCACCAATAAAAATCATGAGACATATAGATTGAAAGTGATATTGGATATCAACTACCATAAAAATTAAATTAAATGTTTTACGAACCATGTCGTAAAGAGTAATATTATACTAAGTCTTTTTTTTTTTTGTGTATTAAATTTATGTTTAAATGATGTAGTATAAGTTATTTACATTATATTAATTATCATATTATTTCACTATTTACATGATGTTGACAATTTACATATTCAAATGTCACGTCATTAGTTATGAAGTAAAATAAAAATTAAAAAAGTCTAATATCACTTTATCATTAATGTGATAACAACACATCCAACTTTCCAACTTGTGGTTGAAGTTAGGTAGCTGTCTATCTCTAAAACCAAACTAGTCACAACAAAGCTAAACAATAGCTTCACTGTAGTAACAACACATCCAACTTTTTTTTTGTGTTTCAACAGTCAGAACTTCATTGATGAGGACTCTAAAATATACTCAAGAATACAACATTATTTAACTCTACTCTCACATAGGCAAAAGAGAGGGATCTATACTGAAGTGAAAAAATTGTCTTCCAACTTGAGGGTCTTATATGTAATCTGTGTTTGAACTGTATCCTTGCTTTATGAGAAAATGTCGAGTATACTTAATCAATGCGTCAAACAACTTGTGAGTAACGATACATCCAACTTCTGAGTCAAGTCAGGTAACTATTAGTAGACAAGGATGTGTTTTCCAATCTTGCCTTTACTCTGCATCATCCAATTTCCACGAATTTACTAATGATGTTCGACGTCAATTGAATTTTCAAGGCTTTATCTTTTAGTCTTCATTTAATAGGGAAATGTTGATTTTTCTTTCGAGAAAAGTTAATTTATATAGAGAAAAATGTTAAAAAACAAAATCATAAAAGTTCATGAGTTATGAACGTCTACATTTAATCCAAAAATATTAGTTATCTATAGTAAATTTTTCTATTAACTTTGAAATAACTTAGGTTTATTATATGTATATATATTTTTATTATAATATACGTAAACTAAATTCTCAAATCAGTGTCTATTAGTTCAAAACTTATTGAAAAACAATCCTTGATTCGGCTTTGATTTTCAATAGTTACTCATTTGCCAAAGTGCAATTAGAAATGCAACTTTAATTAGTGTAACTATAAATTTTCTGTAATGGTATAAGATGTTTTAAGTTTAAATTATGATCATATTAAGTTTTAAATTGCAAAATTTGTTCACGAAAATGTATATAGGAATTTGACTTATATTTATTAAAAATAGTTGTCATGTCATATATCAAATAACTGTTGTTCAAGAAGAGTGCATGACTTCTTAAAAAGACTAGTTTAATTTCGTGAACAGAGAACCTGCGCTCCAATTTCATTGGCTATGGCGATTTTAAATGTCTATTATTTTTATTTTTATTTTCTTCAGAAATTTGGTGAGAAGACATCAAAGATGAGGGCTGATACTATTATACATACATACATATATATATATATATATATAACAAAAGTTTTTGATGGTAACACATCGACTGGTAGATAACGAGTTTTATATATTAAAAGTGTTGATTAGTCGGTAATGAATAAAATTTTAAAAGATTGTTGTGCACAATCAATATTCAAAAAAATAATATAACCCACACTTAAAAGTAATGATTAATAAATGTAATACGAGTCTTTTTTTTTTTTTTTTTAGCCATCACAATTTTGTGATGAATTTATCATTGATCACCTCAATTTTTGTTTAATAATATAGATTGATTGAGTAAAATTTGATGAATACAAGATTAATATTTTAATTTTTTTAATAGAAATCATACAGTAATTATCTGATGAAAATATGGTGAGGTTAGATTGCCCACAATCAAAAAGGGATTTGGGCTTCTATAATTAACACCAAACTAATTGCAACAATGAGCATGCTAAACAACTTGACTATATTACTTAAGAAAAAAAAAAAAAAAAAAGAATTGCCCAACATTTGATCAACTTTCCACGAAGACTATTGAAGTATATAAGAAAGAACCAAATCCTGTTGGAAGTGTTGGAAACGGGTTCTTGGAATCTTGCATTACTTTGAAAATACCATGCGAAACAAACAAAATCTCTCTATCTCTCTCTTTCTCCCTCCTTTTCGTTAATTTAAGGGAGGGTCCATTAAAGGAGGAATTGACTTATTTATTTTGTAATATATTTATTTTCTTGAAGTGCATTTTTGTCAAACTATTTGATCACGATTTGAGAGAACGTTCAAACACGTGTATGTACCTTTGAATCAAACAAATGAGTCTTACAGCTGTAAAGGCACGTGAAGAAAATTGTGTCATGCCGACTGTAGACCACTCAAAAGAAAAATCAGAGGAAAATGAATTTGCAAAGATACAAATAGTGTAAAAACACTAAAATCTAATTTCGATTAAATATAATTTGATGGCAGAAAACCCTTCTTTAACCTCAATAACTCATATTCAAATTGCTCTCATTCCAAATAATTAAAAAAAAAAACTAAAATCTGCTTCCTAAATTTCATCTTATAATAATTATAAATTTATTATATTTTATTTGTCCTTTATTTTTTATTTTTATTAAGCTGCCATCAAATAGGTCAAAGGCCTACTAGCATATGTAAAGATGAATTATTATTTAGAAAGACGATAATCAACCAAATAGAAGTTTACCTGGACCTGTCAAAATTAATTTGTATTGAAAGCTGACACACAACAAATCAAAAGTTTATTGAAATGATATATACTTTTTTAATTTATTTTTATTTTTTATTTTTTTATGAAAGCTGACATACAACGTAAAAAATATGTGTGAGACCTTGTAAAATATCGGTGGGACCCGATGAAAAAATTACCAACACAAGCTTGTAAAATGTGTTTATTTTATTTTATTTTATTTTTTTGAGAAGAGTAAAATGTGTTTAATGAGAATTGACCCTCTGACAATTTTGATAAATGATGCGATATATAACCGTATATATATTAAGAGGTGTTGTACATATATTTCTTATCTTGAAATCAAGATACCTATGTGTATATCCATAGAGGACCATAGTATATCAACTCCATAAACTTCATTTCACTACTTTTGATCATAATTTCCAAAAGACTAGTTTAATTACAGGAAAGAACAAACCTGAGCTGCAATTTCATTGCATAAGCTGTTGTCTTGTTTTGTATCACTTGTGATAGTTATTGAAACGTGAATCATTATCAAACTGAATAAAAGATAGATATCAAATCATACCATGAGTTATGCCGATGTTAATTAAATGTCCTTTTCTATAGAAAATTTGTGGGGGACAAGCAAAGATGAAGGCTGATACTATTATATCTAAATTACAATACGTTTTGCTAGTGAGACGTAGCATAGATTAAAACAGACAAAAAATAAATAAATAAACAAAGGAAAAACAAAGACTCAGAAGTCTGAATTTTGTCTTTGTTTATTTTAATCACGATTAAGAAGTCTCATAAATTTGACCAAGCATATGGTTACTTTATATTCTATTATATATAACTTAGTAAGCAAGGTTTCAACTTGCAACATAGAAATCTGTGCAAAAAACATGTAAATCATAATGAAAATTTATTAATTAGAGCATGAAAATGGAGGGAAAAAGATGGTGAATGGGGACTATGGAGAGTTAGTGGCCAATCTTGGCTCAGCCATAGCTACCTTGATAAAATTTGATAAAGGTGGTCATATTTACTTAATTAATTGTCTTTAATATGAACGTCTTGATTTTAATTTTATTTATATATATATATTTTTGAGATATCACAAATGGTAAAGGTAACTTGAACCAGAGTTACCATGTTAGGTGGTACTTATTTTATCGAGATTTCAAATCTTAATATAATTAGAACTTTTTTTTTTTTTCACTTTTATTTAGACTTCAACCCATTCTGATATTTATAAGTGGAAAGCGAGGATGAATGACTCTGAAAGCTAGACTTTAATACTTGGAAAAGGGACCCTTCTGGAAGGTCAACACCAGAGCAAGTTGTAAGGTGACTTCATGAGTTAACTTGAACAACGAGCAACATCTCGCACTACATAAACAAACACCAATTTTTTATGGTACTTCATTACATAGAGCAAGAATCAAGTGTAGAACCAAAAAAAAGGGGAAAAAAATGATGGGAATGAGAGAGCTGGGAACCCATGTTGGTTCAATTTTAGCTAGTTTGATGTTCGTTTGGGCTATTTTCAAGGAACATTTCCCTTACGGTGTTCGTGGTTATGTTGAAAAATACACTCAGAAATTGGTGAGATTAGTGTATCCATATATTGAGATCAATTTCCATGAACTAACTGGTGAACGTCTAAAGCGCAGTGAAGCCTATGCAGCCATACAAAACTATCTCAGCACGAAAGCCTCTTCACAAGCTTCGAGGTTCAAGGCTGATGTTGTCAAGGAGAGCAAGTCTTTGGTCCTTACCATGGATGATCATGAGGAGATCCCTGATGAGTTCAATGGTGCTAAAGTTTGGTGGATGTCAGGCAAACGTATCAACACATCACAATCTATGTCTTATTTTCCGGTTTCTGATGAGAGGAGATATTTCAAGCTTAGTTTCCACAAACGCCACAGAGAACTCATTACCGGGGCTTATATTGAACATGTGATCAAGGAAGGGAAGGCTGTGTCTGTGAAGAACCGGCAAAGGAAGCTCTACAGCAACAATTCGAGCAAGAATTGGTATCGCTGGAAGAGTACCAAGTGGAGCCATGTGTATTTTGAACACCCTGCAACGTTTAATACATTGGCTATGGAGTCCAAGAAGAAGGAAGAGATCATGAATGATCTCAAGAAGTTTAGAGGAGGAAAAGAGTACTATGAGAAAATTGGAAAACCTTGGAAGAGAGGGTATCTTCTTTATGGTCCTCCAGGGACTGGGAAATCAACCATGATTGCTGCCATGGCAAATTTTCTCAACTATGATGTCTATGATCTTGAACTTACCACAGTCATGGACAACACAGAGTTGAGGAATCTCTTGATTGAGACATCGAATAAGTCAATCATAGTTATAGAGGATATAGATTGCTCACTCGATCTTACAGGCCAACGCTTGAAGAAAAGGGAGAAAGTTGAGGGGGAAGAAGAGGTAGATCCAATCAAGAAGAAGGAGAAAGAAGAGAATGAGAACAAAACTAGTAAAGTGACTTTATCAGGGCTATTGAATTTCATTGATGGTCTTTGGTCAGCTTGTGGTGGGGAGAGAATCATTGTGTTTACAACTAATTATGTAGACAAGCTTGATCCTGCTTTGATTAGAAGAGGAAGGATGGACAAACGCATTGAGATGTCATATTGTGGATTTGAAGCATTCAAGGTGTTAGCCAAGAACTACTTGGACATTGAGTCACATGAATTGTTTGCAAAAATTGGTGGCCTATTGGCTGAAACCAACATGACTCCAGCAGATGTCGCAGAGAATTTGATCCCTAAATCTGATAAGGAAGATGTGGAAACTTGTCTGAATAGCCTAATTGAAGCACTTGAGGATGTGAAGAAGGAGGAAACAAGAAAGAAGGAGGAGGAAGAGGCGAGGTTGGAGGCAGAGAAAAAAGAGAAGGAGAAGAAAGAAAGTGCTCAAGAATGTGCGAAAGATGATGAAACTTCAATTGAATTAGAGGTGAAAGAGAATGGTTTGCACAAGTAATCAAGGCAAAGGAAGGGGAGAGTAGGCATGTTGATTGCAACTTGTTAAATATTTGCTTTATGGAATGCACGTGACTTTTGTTTTGTTTTGTTTTGTTTTTTTTTTTTAATTTTTGCTCCAGATATTTAAATAAACTTGCCTAGTCAATTGTATTCTTATTCTAATGGAATTTGTTAGATGTGCTGTGATTTTCAGGATCATGACTAGGCTAACTTGTTTTATTTTCGTAAACTTTACCAACTTTCAATTTGTAAATAAGTCATATATATATGAGCTGATAGTTGAATAAAATATATACATCGTGACCGAAACATATCAATTTTTTTTTTTTTTTTTTGGTATCAGCTTTGTTCATCTTCATTCGTGTTTTTGTTCTTCTTCTAAAACTAACACAACTAGTTGTGAACTTGTTAAATTGTTGTTCATATATCACTCTTCATTCTTGTAAAATAAATTTCTGTGTATGAATCTTGTAGTTTATATTCTTAGAATAAATTTCTATGTATGAATGTTCATTTATCACTTTGATTTGCAACCTATGTCTAGGGAAGTTACGTAAAATTGTTATCTTAGATTGGTTGGCTTTTAGTTTTAATCTTTCCATTATTTGTATTATCATTGAATGAATGATTTATTATAGTATAAATTATTATTAAATTGGGTTTCAATATTTTTATTTTTATATTGGTATAGTTCAGGTGAGAATTTGAAGTATAATGTTTCATTTAGTACGTTTTGATTTTTTCAGAAGAGATTGCCTTAAGATTTTACAAAATGAAATTTATTCTACTTTTGTTACCAACTTACTTCATTGCTTTTTTGAATCTTTTCAAATCTATTCATCCTTAAGCTTCTGAGCAACTTGTTTCCGACATTAACAATAAAACTAAAGCATCAATTGGCAATAGCAAAAGATGAAACCATGGTTAGATTGTTTGGAAAGGTAAAACCAAAATATTTTTAGATATAACTATAAGACTAAATAAGATTATCTCCATGGGAACTCCCTAAATGTAAACTAAATTTTAGTTAAAATAATAAGAAAACTGTTTTAGCTAACAATTTATTTTTTCAAAACGAAAATTGTTTGCTTTATAATGAATTAAATGTTAAAATAATAGGTGAGAAAGTCTAACTCCGACTTTCTTGCTCTTTACGGTGATTCAACTCCTTCAAAATAGTTAACAATATGGAAAGTGGTTGGAATCAATTGAATATCACATTATTAGCCTTTTTGGTTATGAACAATGGATGACCAGTACGATTGGAGATGCTCTAATACAAGGATATAAAATGAAAACAATCACACAACACAAATTTTTTATGTGAAAAACCCATAATCAGGAAAAAACCATGATTGTGCAAATGACTATAGAAAAATATTACAAAGTAAAAAGTTTTTACAATTACAAATTCAATATTATCTTTCTAACCCGAAAGACCATAACCTTATTTATAACAAAGTCCTAACTCTCATGGCTCTCTTTAATGTTTTTGTATGTCACTCAGGTGTATCCCTATATGTGCTACCCAAGCTGTCCTCAAATAAAGGAAAATCCCATATTTATAAATTGTGATTTTCTAGGTCCCAAAATAATCTCCCACATGAAAATTGAGGTTCATGGACATGCCACACATCACCAAGCACCATTTAAAAGTTGTAGGAGCATCTAGAAAAACACCACATGCATCTTTATGCACTTGCCTTTCCTTGGCACACAAGCTAGCTGATCAGCCAACTTCCAGTGCTGCGTGACAGCCCCTCGAGCATCTGATTTTCACATTGTATTCATTGTTATCTTTCTCTCAAGCTCCTCTTTCAAACAACACCTTATTCACATCAATCTAACTTCATTTGAGTCACTTGGGTTACCTAGAAAAACAAGTCAAATTCCAACACACGTAACTGTTTTGAAGCAACAATGATATTTATGAAAAAGGAAAGCTTAGTTGTGAAGACTACTAACATGAAAAGGCCACAATTATCCTAAATCACATAAAATAAATTGTTCAACTCGTGTTCCAATGTGAATGATGAGCTCAACCTTCTTTAGCACATTGCTCATTCTATAATTAATAGTACAAAACAAGAAACAGTATTAGTATAACAAGGTATTCAAAATAACCCTTTAAACATTGTATTCTTAGATTATTATTATTATTATTATTTTGCATTTTGATGTAATAATACTTACTGAAATCCAAAAATATGCTTTAGATCATTTTCATTCTCCATTATAAATAAATGAAATGCTTTATATTACCATATTTTTGGTTACTAAGAAACATACTATTTCAAAATTTTCATTTGTCATAAATCAAAATGCTTTTTGATAATATAAGGTTAAAGAGTAGAGTATTTTGAAAATGCAAATAAAGATTTTTTTTTAAAAAAAGACGATCCAAACCATACTCTAGCATTATTATAAGTTTTAATTAAATTCCTGCAAATTTTATGAACAATTTTGTTAAAAAACCTCTAACTAAGCTATATAAGTCTGCATAAATCATGGTACTCCAAGTATCATTTTGATAACTTGTTACTTGCACTGTTTTACCCAGTACTTTCAGATTCATTAGGCAAACCGGAAAAAATTAAAATGTAAACATAGACCATATTTTCTAGCTAATTGTAATAATTCAAATAAATATGTGATCGTGGAAAAGCAAGGGAAAAACTACAGTGCAGAGGAGAATGAGAAAATTTGAAGAATCTAAGTGTACCTTCTCAATATATTGCTGTTCTATGGTAGTATTGAGGTCACCTTCCCAACATCCTCCATTCTTTGTTTCTGCCATTTGTAGAGTGTGTAGTCTAGGTGTGCTCAAATCTCCTTGGGAAAAAATTTTAATATTTGGGCATTGCCTCATAGTTACTTCTTGAAGGGATGGAAATTCAATTGTGCAACTCCCCGTGTAGAACATTGTAAGGCTTGGTAAATGATTAAGTCCCAAATATTTCAGTTGGTTAAAAATGATACAATCTTCTACTTCATCTTCCTTATGTGTTATGATTTCTTCTATGTTTTCACATTTAGATATCTCCATTCTTGTAAGTTGCACTAGACTTTTAGTTGTTGAGGATGCTACTAAATTGAGCAATTCATCACAATTTGACACTTCCAAGGTTGTCAAATGTCTGAAAGATAGTGTGAATGATGCTAAACTTCTGATGTTTTTACATCCTAAAACCCGTAGAGTTACCAAATTTTGAGAAACTTTATCAAATTCAGAATATGCCTCCCATAGAAGTGAGTCAGACAATCTACGGAGTTCTAATGAGGTCAATCTAGTGGATAACTTAGAATGTTTTTCCTTACAAACAAACCCTTCACAGAAAAATAATTCCTTGAGACAACCATTATAAATGGTGAGTGATGTAACTTTGGGCAATTTGCAAAGGAAACATGAAGGGCAAATAGCACTTTCCATAAATGGGCCTGTCAACAGAAGGCTATTTAGCTTGCACAAGGACTCTAAAAACTTTTCATATGACATCTCATTGACAAGATAATTCCAATTCAACTCCAACCGATCCAAGCTAGGGAATGCAATCTAGAAAATACACCAAAAGATTATTAAGTTGATTCATCTTTGCAAATATCTTTGTAACTTAATTTAGGATCTATATTATCAAATAAACATTTGAAACAATAAAAAACATTATATTTTCATGTTTAAATAATTAGAAGAGATCTAGGTCAATTTTATAGTTGTTGAAAATCCAAACATATTTAAAGTTCTCCCAAACTATATAACTTGATTGACACTTAAGTTTTATTTGATAGTTGATCTCAGAAATTTTATTTAATATTTTTGAACTTAGAAAATTACAACATTATTAATAAAGTTTAAAGCCACATTTTGTATATATTGTTAAGTTATGTCGAAATTAAAGCAATACTATTATACAGTACACTCATGAATAAACATTTGAAGTTAATTAGTCATGGTTATCCTAAACAAACATTTTAGTAAATGGTCTGCTAGTTTTTTCACTAGAAGTTAGGGGAGGATCAAGTTTCAATTAGAATTAGAATTTGATTTTCCATATTTTAGAACTTTTCAATAATATTGGATGTAGAAATTTAGTATTTTTGCAGAAATGTTATAAATTTAAGTAGTTAGGGTTCATACCTTATCAACTAAGAACAGGGGCTGTCCACTTGGAATATGATGTTGGCTCTCCCCCTGACTGTGAAATTCGGAAGCAAGCTTTTCCACTTCATTGCATCTCCCCACTACTAACCTCTCTAACATTGGCCATTTTGAAATGTATAACCCTGAATGAAAACTTTTAAGTCTTGGTAAATCACACAGCCCTAGCTCTGTTAATTGAGGAAGCACGAATTCAGGGACTGCTTCCACTTCATCTTCCTTGGCAATAATTTCCTTCATCATGCAATTGCCTACATAGAGCTCTTTAAGTTGTTCAAGACCTCTAGCTATAATGGCTGGAAAGAGACTTCTCAGACTATCACAATATTGAACTGATAATGAATGTAGGATTCTGAGAGGATAGAATAACTAGGGAGTCAATATTCCATACATGCTTCAGCTTTGGCAAATTATGTAACCTGTAATAATTTCAATTGAGCTGCAGCTACATCATGTGTTTTCTTGTAACCGAGAGCTTCCAGTTCAAATATCTCTTCTACTGAATCACATTCTAATGCCACCAATTTCTCTAGACTATGGAGTCTTCAGAGCATATTAGATGGAAAAACATTAAATAGCTTAGTACAACCACGTATATAGAATGATTCTAATCTGCAAAAGGAATCCGAACATAGCTGATTGTGCCATACTTTTCTTAGGTTATCCATTTGCTCCATTGCCAAATTCTTTAAACTAGAGAGTCGCACCTAAAGAATTTCATTAATTACATCAGTAACAAGCCATTGTTTTCTAATGAAATAAAATTAGGGAAAGATGAGATGATAAATCAAACTTAAATTCTAATTAAAGAAAAATAAAAGCCATCCTATGATGAGTGCACAAAGAAGAAAAGACATTAAAGCAAAAAGAAGAGCAGATCACCTTTTCATCAAAGAAAGGTTGAATAATGTTAGCTTGGAGATTGTCCTTTGAATTCGCTCCACTACATTCCACACTCGCAGTCAAGTTTGCACATACAGAGTTGGAGATGAATGCTTCCATATTTGGGCAATCCTTAATCCACAGTTTCAACAAGGAAGACACATCTAAAATCCCAGTAAAGTCACAAAATCTCGTAAGTTTTGGAAGATCATGAAGGTTCAATAACTGTAGTATAGGAAACAACACCACACTTGGCCTTTCTTCTTCTATAATTACTACCACCTCCATAAGCTTACAATTGATTATCTCAAGCTCCTTGAGTCGGACTAGACTTTTAACCATAGAAGATGAAAATAAAAATTTCAAATTACACAAATTGTCAATGGCCAAGAATGTTAAATTATGAAGATAAGAAGATGTTGCCAGATATTGGTTGCTCCATATCAGCTTCAGAGCTGAGAGACTTTAGTGACAACTCATATAAGGAGGGCAACGAAACCTGCAGATGAAATCATTGTTCAATGAGAAACCTGTTCAACTAACTTTAACAAATATATTGTTAGCTGCAACTGTTATCTGATTATGGTCTAATTATAGCTCTTTCAGTTTTGATAATAGTAAAATAAGTAGGTAACGTGGTTCTTCAGTTTTTCAAAAGTACGTACAAAACTTCTCAGTCTCCAAAGAATGACTGGAGACTTTCAATTGCATTTAACTCTTGCACTGTTGTTAGCAAAATGAAGTCAGATCCATCGAAATTCAAAGTCCTATGAAATTTGAGGCATCAAGTCATGTATACTTATTGATTTCTACCTGTTGCACAGATTGAAAAAAAAAAAATGTTTACTTGTTTGTCCAAGAGATGATACATGTCATTGCAAGAGTTCATTTCTTCCAATTTTTTGTTAACTATGATGCTCTCAGTTGTCAAGCCAGAGAAAAGTGTCTTTATCTTGGGACAATCCTTAAAATCAAATGCGCTCAAGGAGGGAAATTCAAGCAATATTCCAGAGCCAAATCTTGTAAGTTTTGGAAGTCCGATCAGACATAGCAAGATTAACTTAGGGAAAGTCATCTGAACTAGTCTTTCTTCTCCTGCAATTTCTTCCGTGTTAATTATTGCTTCCATTGACTTACAGTTCCGTACCTTAAGTTCTCGTAGTTGCATAAGATCTTTTACCATAGAATATGGAAAAAGAAACTTCAAACCACTAAACTCCTCCACAGACAGTTTCACTAAAGTTCGACAATAAGAAGACACAGATGGGAGTTGATTGGGCCAAGCATGCTCAATTTTGATTGAGGATAATGTCCAGTTCTCCAACCTTGGGAGCAGAACCTGCTTACAGATAATACTTTCTATTAAAGGTTTTAAAAATAAGGTCTATTGATATACCATTTCTCTTCTAATTAACCAACCTTATAAATAGATTGAATAGAAAAATAAAAGTAAAAGAAAACATGCATTTTGACTGAAAAAAGGAATGAAACTTTCCAAATCATCTTAAATGAAGATTTCTTGGAATTCCATATTGGATGTAAGCACATTGAAACCAAATCTTGTGAGACGTGGTAGGCATTGTAGTTTTATGGTATGCAGTTGAGTTAACTCAATCTTGTTTATCTGTTCACTTGTGTGGACTTGTCTACTCTCCACAAAAAAAATCTCTTCTAGCTTATTGCAATGAGTCACTTCAATTTCTTGAAGCTGCAAAAAGTTTCTGGGCATAGGCAACATGAGATGCTTTAATTTATCACATTTTGCAACTTTCATGAATTTTAATTGACTAAAAGACTCTACTGTAAGTTGACCATGATAAATCTTCTCCAAGTTGATCAAATTATGAAGGACAAGTGACTCTAGCCTGTAGGGAAAGAGATTGCATGGTCCCCATCCAACCGAGTTGCTAATATATTGTATCTGAGGAGCATTTTGTATATGAAGACTCTTCAACTGTTGAAAACCTTCCCCATTAAGTTCCTGAAGGACATTCTTAACACCCTTAGGTTCATGTAGATGGAGATCTTCCACACTGTTCAGCAAAAATTTAATCCTATCGTTGAAAAAATATCTATTGTTCAATTTGAGTTTTAACATCTTTGAAGTTGAATATTTGTCAGACCATTCCCACACATCACCAATAAATATTTTATATGTTTCCAACTTCTCAAAGAACAAATCAAGAGGCATAATTTGAGCATCAAGAACTTGCATTTCTAAAGTTGTCAAGTTAGACAGTTTCTGTAACTCAACAAGGCTTGAATTACGTTGTCCATCAACATCCCATTGAACAAAACTGTTGCCCATATAGAGCTCTTCTAATCGCGTCAAGCTTGATAAGACATTGGGAGTAATTACTTTAAGTTTTGAACAGTTGCTCAAATCTAACAATCTTAGACGAGTCAATTGTCCAATTTCTCCAGGTAATTGTTCAATTTCAGATCCTAAAAAACTCAAAATTTCTAATTTCTTTAGCTCTCCAATAATTGCTATATCTCCGATCAAGCAATGATCCAAACATAAGGTTTGAAGGTTTGTTAACCTACAAAGTGACGAAGGTAATGACAACAAATCAAAATTAGTCAAATCTAAAACTTTTAGTTCTTTCACCCCGCCAAAAAAGGCATCTGGAATTTTCAAAGAAATCTTCGTTTGGGACAAATGAAGGAACTTCAGTTTTGAAAATTCCAGCATTTCAGGAAGCACCTTAATATCTCCAAAACGATGAGACACAGCAATTGAATCTTTTGGCAGTTTTTCCTCCAGCTCTTCTTTCATATTAGTGACATTTTGGATACACATGAGTTTATCCTTGGATGATGCAATTGAAATGGCAACGGCATGAATGATGTCATGCATTTTGACATAACCCTTACGATTATCATCCAATAACAAACATGAAGCTTTGAGACTGCCGATCAATGCATGCATCCTGTTCCTTGCATCTTGCATTGTATCAACAGCTTTAAACAAGTTCAAACCCATACTATACTTGAATAAGTCATCAGTATGTGCATGACAACTTGCGTTTTCTAAACCACAAAGCAGGAACAACGATTGCTCCTCAGGCCCCAAAATATTGTAACTCAATTCTATGGTCGAGTACACACTTTTCCCCATTCCTTTGATGGGCTTTGGATTAGACTTTCTTAGCCATTGCAAGGCATTCTTCCAATCAGATAGATCTTTGTTTTTCAGAGCCTTTGCAATTGTTGTAATTGCAATTGGTAATCCAGCACATTTTCTAACTATCTCAACTGCAGTAACGTTAAAATCAGCTATTTCTTTTGAATGATTGACAATCTTCCAAAATAAATTCATTGCTTCGGCATCAGACAAAGTATCAACCTTGAAATTTTTTTGGGTATTCATATCATTCTGTAGTACATCTAGGTTTCTAGATGTCAACAATAGTTTCCATTTCCTCCGAGTAGCATTTCTTCCTCCCCGATCAATTTCTTGTGCGACACCTGGCTTCTCATCACTCCAAAATGGAATCCCAACAACCTCCAAATCAAGTTTCTCCCAAATGTTATCTAAAATGAGAAGAATGCTAGTTTCATTCTTCAACCTCTCACGTAATTGAGAAGCTCTTCCCGATAGACCCTCCTTATCAAATTTCAAACCCAATTCGTCAGCAATGTCATCCTGAACAGATTTGATGTCAGGGGTCTCTGTTACCTCAGCCATAACTACGACATCAAATGACTTCTCTTCAATGGCTTGAGCAGCGACTCTTTTGACAAGTGTGGTTTTACCCACACCCCCCATTCCATGCACACCAATCAAGTTGACTTCTTCATCCACTAATGCCTCTATAATCTCGTCAAAAACCGGCATTCTTGAACCAAAGTCTTCATAGCCTCTGGTATACACAGATTTCGTTCGTCCAATGGCAGGACGGTATGAAACTGTCTGAAATGTTCCTTGTTCCAAGAGGCTGATCCCATCCTCTGCCGTCTTCTCTGCTTTCTTGCTGAGAGAGTAACGCGTCATCAGATTACAGCAGAAGCCAAAAGAACACAGCTTCCCTGCTTTGTCTTGCTCATCAATGATAGGTTTTAAAATCTTTTCAGCAAACTCATCTACGCTTTTGATCCATTTCTCGACAGGCTTTTCGATCTCATCGCCTTGTCTCTCAGCCTCATCAACAGAGTGCTGCACCATCTCTCTTTGATCAGTCAGCCTCTGAACTTGTTTCTTCAGCTCCTCCATGTTGGTGTTGTACTTGAAGGGATAACAGATCTGCTTCCCAATAGGAACAACCAACACCTCTGCAACTCTTGCTGCAATTGCAATAACTACATCCACCATTTTCTGTTTCTTATCACTCTTTGCTTTCTCTCTCTCTCTCTCTTTTTTTTTTTAACTTTTCTTTTTTTCGTAATTTTTCTCACTCCCCTTTCTTAAACACAGTAACAAACTGAAGATGATGACAAACTTTTTTTTTTTTTCTTTTAAATAAATCTTTTTTTTTTTTTTGGTTTTTCAGAGGTGGTGCTTGAAGAACCAGAAATGTTGAAGATACTTGTAATAATTAGAATAATTCAACAACAGACTACACCGGATGGAGAAACACCTAACAATAAACAAATATCTGATTTTTTTTTTTTTAATCTATAAAGCAAATTGAAATGATAAACAATTAAAAAAAAAAAAACAACAACAATATTCACGGACAGTGAAGGAAAAACAAGCAACAATAAATCAAAAAGTTTTTTCTTTTTCTTTTTTTTTTTCTCTCTTATAGAGTGAAGGTGGATGCAAGCAAAGCTAATAAAATATGAAACAATGCATATTAAGGAAACGGAACAGATAAGTTGAAGTGATAAAAAACGAAGATTGGAAGCAAAAACACACCTCTGTAGGAAGGCCTCTTTCTCTCGGAAATATCAACTTTTGCTTTGTAAGAATTACAAATGCAAAATAACAGCTTTTGTTTTTGTGAGAAGATTTTTAAAATCAAGCTACCAGATAGCAGAGACAAATTTGAAGCCAAGAAGACCAGTGAGTGAGCAGTATGTACTAATTATAGATGCTTGCATTATTGTGTCATTTTCAAAGTTAGTGTCATCTTGAATTATCACAAAAATAAATACTACATTGTCAAAACTTTTTTAAACTTTACTGTCTAAATGATATGACAAGACGATTTACAATTATCATATCCTCAATACATAATCTCATAATCAATGTTATTCCTACAAATCAGTTTGTCACATAATGTAAACAAAAAATTTGGAAAAAAAAATTTGAGTACTATACTTTAGTCACCATATTTTATATATTCATAATTAATTATCTGTTTAATTAAGATTTTAGAAATTTGCAAAGGAGAAGGAAATAATAATTTGACTAATGATAGATTTTTATTCTTTTGGAAAGCTTAAAAAGAAAAGGAAATTGATTAAGAAAAAGATATTATTTTAATAAAAGAAAAAAATATCAACATTGTAATGCAGTATTTTTTAGAATAAAATAGTAATTAATTAATTATGGAGTTTTATTCTTTTGGAAAGCTTAAAAAGAAAAGGCAATTAATTAAGAAAAAGATATTATTTTAATAAAAGAAAAATATATCAGCATTGTAATGCAGTATTTTTTAGAATAAAATATTAATTAATTAATTATGGTGTTTTATTCTTTTGGAAAGCTTAAAAAGAAAAGACAATTGATTAAGAAAAAGATATTGTTTAAATAAAAGAAAAATATTTCAATATATATATTTTTAGTTTAAATAGGATTTGCATAGACTAAAATTCCTATTACTATCAATTTTATATATTATATATAGGGTCACTAGGATTATATATATATATATATATATATATATAATACACGTTCCATCAATATTAATAAACTCATTCTTGAGTTTCAAGGATCAATGAGGTTTTAGGTTTGCCTCTTCTTTATATAAAATTATAGAAGATTTATATTGTATCCCATATGTTATAGATTTTATTTTTAGGATGATGAATATGTTGATGCATGTAGTTTTTTTTAATGAATCAAGAGAGTTTTGATTTAAGAAATTATGCATGATTGGCATTAGGAGATTGATTTAGATTATGTAGAAGAGGGATGAAAGTATGTATTGATTGTATATTTAATTTTCGAAATTTAGGGCTGCTGGAGTGTTTTGTTTGGAAAAATCAGTCGACCTTTTAGGTTAGTTACACCGCCCAGAAAATTACAAAATTAAATATTTAGATAGATTAAGATGTTTTCTATTAGCATATAAAATTTCGTGATTTTCAAGTGACTATAGAATTTATTAAAATTCTTGGAGTGTGCAGTGGTCAGAATAAATTTTTCTAGACAGTTTTCAAAGGACTGAAATGAATAAATTTTTACCCATGCTAGCAGTCTCTGATTGATTTGAAATTTTTATTGGAGGTTGATTAATGTATGTAGAATGTCCATGTAAAGTTTTGGGTTGATTGGAGATCTATAGGGTTAATAAAAAAAATGTTTAGTGCAACAGTGTCAGAACTGAAAATTTGAAATAAAATGATAGGATTTCTGATTCATTATGATAAGGTTAAAATTGTCCAAACAAAATTACTTTAGTGATGAGACTGTAATTATATTCATTCTGTAATTGTATAGGTTCGCTGCGATCGTTGAGTCTATTTTGTGAATTTTGGTTTATTCGAGATAAGTAAATTCATTCATGATATATGTATGTTGGTTTATAAATTTTGAATATTTTGAATTCTATATTTGTGTTTAATATAAATTGTAAACATGATTTTAAGTTATTTATATAACAATAAAATATTTTGTAGTAGTTTTCAAATTATTTTATTTACTTTCAAAATTTATATTATCATATGGTTGATGACTCACCCCTCGTCTCCACCATTTTGTAAAGTAGGAATAAATTGTGGATGTTAAGTGCTTTGAATTTGGAGTTCAGAACGTGAAGCCTTGGAGATAGAAATTCATTGTATTTAGTTTCGGATTTTATAAGCATTAAGAATTTATCAAGAACATATTTTGTTTCAAAATTTAATTTTAGGATTTTTCTTTTAGAGGTTATGTTTGGATAATTATGTTGACCCCTTTCGAAGTTTGGAATAAATTTCTATTTGAAGTTTTTTTTTTTAAATCTAGTTTAATCGTAACATCCTATTTCTTTGATATTGGAATTGGGGCATTGCATATACATTACTCTTATTGAGATTAGAAGAAGAGGGATACAATTTAGACCTACAATCTCCAAGTGTAAGTGTAAGGGGAAGGGGAATATATACCATTGTATCAATTTCACCTTGTTAATGGGTATTAATAAGATTTTTTTTTCTTTTAATAATTGTTTTCTATCTTTTAAGCCTTAAATTCTTTTGTACCTTATTATTATTATTATTATTATTTTAAATGGTGGGAAGAGGGGAATTAAATTCATAAAAAATTACTCATACCTTCAACAATGGTAGGATTTGAATATTTGATCTTTTAGGATTAAGAGATGTGCTCAATCATTTCTACTAAAAGGTGGTGTGCAAATTCTTTTATACCTTTGATTTGAAACTCAGTGGCTAATTTTATTTCTATAAGTATAACTATATAGATGAGGTAAAATAACATTACCCTTTGTCACTATTATCTCTTTCTTTACTTTCTTGATCAAATTGATTTAAGATCATGAGTATTGATTCTTAGCTTGCTTAATGGAAAAACACGAGATAAGGAGATTCTATGCTCTTGTACTGCAAAACAGATAAAAAGCATCCTAGTGGTGGAGACAACTAGACATGGGCATTGATTTTTAACTAGCTTTATGGAAAACACAAAGAAAAGGAGATTCCGTGCTCCCTTCTGGCAAAGATTATAGAAAACCAACCAAATGGGAATATGGTTGCTTAATTCTTATCTCTTCATATTCTAAAACCCATTTGACAAACCCAAATCTTTCTTTCCATTGATTGTCATATTTATCTCTAACACTATGCATCTTTTGTTGCAACCAAGTTTTTGTTTGAAAATAGATAGTAGACAAGACCTAATGAGATCATTCCACTTGAAACTTTAATATGTAAATGCAAACATGTTCATATATAAACATGTATAAGTTTCACTATCTAAACAAATCTACCCAATTAAATCAAATTATGTTCAATTATACATATATATATTTATATATAGCATAATTTTTAATTACAAATTAATATATTAATTGCACATTTTCATAAGTTAATAATTTTATATATGTTACAATTTACACAAGATCTAATTTTAAACTTTATGTTTACCACATATATTTTTTAAATTAAAAATAACCTATCTACAAAGAAATTGGAATTTTTTGGATTTGTAAGCCGGCACAAATTTGCTCTGGGCACAGAAAGGCGGTAAGGGCAAAAAGGTAATTTTGAGAGGAAAAACAGGACAAAAGGGACCGGTAAAGCGCAAGGGGTTAGGGCATCAAACATCTGTCAAAGAGACTCACCTCCTTTCAGGACTGCAGAAGGTACCTGTATCGTCATCAAATTATTATTATTATGATTTTTTAAAGCAGTGGGCTTCTTCTGTTTAAAATTTAAAATTTAAACCATTGCTTCTTCTGTTTCAATAATATGCTTGACTGCAAATTTTTTCACTTTTAGATGAAGTACCTGAAGCCTTTGGAGTTGTTTATGGAAATGCGGAAACCTTGTATGGCAAACTGTGCGGTAATAGGTGTGACTTATACTAATAGGTATCTCTGCCTGGCTGGGGGACTGAATCCGCAAACTTTTGCAAGGGATTTGAAGTATGACATCTCTTATGCATGTCAGTTTGGTTAAACAATGTGTGCGTGTGTGTGCATATATATATATATATATATTGTGTTACATTTTTAATGTTAAACAAAATTGCTGTCATTCAACTTAAAAAACACAACTTTTATTATTATTATTATTTTTGACCTACATATAGAACAGAACTTTTTATTCAAATTGTATAGGGGCTTTGTATGGGATTACTCTACTTCCATCTCAATCAATAAGTAATAGATAACCCTGTTAACAGCAGGACCATTCTGAAATCCCAAGTCAAATTTTACTTTATCCTCTCTACCCTGCTCAAGTCTAGTCTCCGAAAGAAATACTAGTGTGGGGTTTTCTTTGTGGATAATCTCCCACAGATCTCTGAATGTTTCAGGGTTACCCAACCCCAAAACATTCCAACATAATATTTTCATTGTTGTCGGCGGGGCTGAAAATCAGCCACCACCGTTGAATCTTCTGAGGACAGGATTCTGCCTCGTTTGTTATTGTCATCATCCGCCATTGTCTCATCTGTCTCCCTGATATCACTTCCACTCGACTTACTGTTACAGCAATCCAACAGAGTTTTATCTCTTGCAACCCTTTTCCATTTCCTCTTTCTTCCAGGACTGCAGGCCTCACTAAACCCAGCAACATAACCTCCATGTTGAATGGCAGATAAACTACCTGAGCCATTCCCCATTCCTCTACTTTCACCCTTAATTTCTTTCCCCGAAACTGCAGTAG
The DNA here is from genome assembly GCA_021234005.1 of Nephelium lappaceum. Classification (NCBI taxonomy): domain Eukaryota; kingdom Viridiplantae; phylum Streptophyta; class Magnoliopsida; order Sapindales; family Sapindaceae; genus Nephelium; species Nephelium lappaceum. Next base: position 662,612 of record CM038011.1, read on the forward strand.
CTCTCGGTTTTTAGAACTTTGTTGCCCTCTGAATGTCTGAAGTACTATAAGAAAACTCACTAACAAGTGTATCCGCACCCTCGTTCATTTCACATAATCCCTTGCCAGAATCTGCAGAAATTGGATCCACAATAGGCTCTTTGCTGACAGTAGTTTTACTGTTACCCTTCTCACCCACACTTGCCTTTCTAGTATTCAGACTAGGTAAGAATGAACCCCTTGATGACGGAGAGTTGCCTCATCTACATTTTCAGATTTATTACTGAAGCCCCTAGGACCTGGCATGCTAGTAGCTCTCAACCAAGAACCAAACCGTAACTGATCTTCATCAACCACATTGTTTATCTTTGAGGGACATTCACGGACTAGATGGCCTAAGATATCACAAAAATAACAAAAGTTGGGTAAACGTTCATACCTTAGAGGAATCGAGCACTCCTCTTCAGGATCTCCCATAATCACCTTCAACCCTCTGCAACGCCGTTTTGTAATGTCCATGTTGATTCTGATGCGAAGAAATTTATCCCAACAATTGCCATGAGTACCCACATCAGGTTCCACAACATGTCCTACCATCTTTCCCAAGAAAATACCCATCTCTTTGGTCATACACGCGAGTGAAATGTTGTGCATCTGTACCCAGAATGTTGTGCATCCAAACTGGGCTGTGTGATGGAGAAGAATAATATACTTCAGAGATTATTGCTTTTAATATAGTAAGATTTTAAATTAATTTGATTAGCATATTTAAATTTACATCTTATTGATAGATTGAATAACATGATTTAACATTAATTGATTGATTAATATGATTTAACATTAATATGTTCGTGTTCATGTGTACTTTGAATTTTGTCAATGTTGTAGATTTTATCCTAAATCATCTGTATGTGCTGTGGAGGAATTTCTGAAGTTTCAAAATAAAGTAAGTTTGTGATTTCTTTGTATCTGTTCTTTTCATGTGTTACTGTGTTCTAGCTATTTTGTTTCTTGTAAGTTCAATAAATCTACTAATGATATGTCTCCTATCAAATTTGTTAACAATTGTGTTTGATTAAGGTGAATTTTTGTTCAACCTACCAACTGTTATGTCTCTTTTCTTCTCGCTTGTGCAGATGCCTTATAATAAATTTAAATTGGCAGGCCTAGTTGTTGGCAAGAATCATGTTGTGAGTTTCCTTTTCATGTATATAAAGATTCTCTTATTCTCTCCCTTTATCTATTGAATTTCATTACTTTGTCTGATTAGGGTGCATCGATGGATCTTATTGATGATCTGTCCAAAACGAAAAAATTTGAAAGTCTAAAGTATACAGTTTGGGTAGATAACATTACATCAAAGGTACGTGTTTGTGACCCTATATGGAAAATTTTAATAGTCGAACATCTCTCTTATTTGAAAGTAGTTTCAACTTTCAATCTTGATGCACATCGAGAGAGTAGCATAACTCATTGATTGACTGGTGGTGTGGCCTAATTATTAGAATTATGTTAAGTAGATGTTTGTGACTATATCTTACTTTTTTTTTTTTTTTTTTTTATGTCTCACTATGATTATGTGTAGCTCTCATAAATTATGTTAGTAGTCAATAAAATGAGGTTGGCTGACCTACGCAATTGAGGTTGAGGGTTTGAGTCAAATCTTTCTCCTCTAAAATCCAATCTCATTGGTAGTTATTTTACATATGAAATTGCTAACATTATTGCCACATTTTTTGTTATGCACATTTCTTTATTGATTCTTTTACACTAGTTATACAACTCAAAGTACATCATTATTATTATAGTACATAATTATTATTGTGTTGACAGAATCCAGAAGCTAATTCTAGGTTACCCTTGGAACTACGGAAGAGCAGGCATGAATTTGAATTTAGAGACTATGTTGACGGATATTCTGCTTTCCGAATGTTATCTGTAATTGTCTTCTTTGAGTTTTTAAATTGAGAACATTTTCATTCTTACTTTTAAACACATTCTAAAATTGTTGTGAAGTTGGCCTTTGAATTTGAAATTCGTGTCCATTGTTGCTTTGACATTTGGTAGGGATACATGGATGTTTGTAACACCCTTATGGAAAGGCCAAAAAAGGATTTTGATCTTAAACTAATTGATCTCGGGGTTGAAGAGGATTAAGAGGAAGATGAAAAGGAATTGCTGACTCAATAAATGTATGGTTTTCTCGACTTCATAATGTACTACTCTGTTGACTCAATCAAAGTACAATTCTATCAACTTAATAAACTAATCTTATTTATTGTTATGCATTATATTTACGACTTTGTCGACTTTATTAATTGTAATTGATATACACTATATGTGCGGCTCTGTCAACTTTATTAATTGCTATCGTTATATGCTATATTATTTATTGTTATTATTATACATTATCAGAATACATTATCAGAACCTGAAGTTCTGAACAAATTTAGTCAGGACCTGAAGTTCTAGATTCCAATTTATCAAAACCTAAAGTTTTGGATTTCAATTAATAGAACTTGAAGTTCTATAGTTTTAATTTATTAGAACTAGAAATTCTAAATTCTCAATTTAAGCCGAATCAGAAGTTCAAAATTTTCAATGTAATTAGGACCATAAGTTTTATACTCTAAATTTGTTTGGAACCAGAAGTTTTACATTTCCAATTGAATTAGAATTAAAAATTATGATATTCAATTTATTTATTAGAACCAAAAGTTCTATAGTCTTAATTTATTTGAAATAAGAAATTCTAGTTAAATTCCAATTAAACTTTGTTGTCTTTCTGCTCAATATGGGCAACTGTATATGTCAAATAATTGTAATTGCCTAAAAAAACATAATCCGTACTGGCTTAATTTATAAAAAGGGTGTGCCTTTGATCGTGGGTCTAAAACATAAAAGCAATAAAACACATTAGAGTATGTTTTATGTTTGAAGCCAATGCTATACATATACACGTACATAGAAAACAATGTGAGTCTCTTGGGTTATGAAAGATTAAATAAACAAAGATCGAATGGATTTGATCTATTGGTGCTATGTTCTTGCTTTTTGAATATGACATAATGGTTCCATCAAATTCGCTTTGATTGATTAGATTCTCGATGAATGGATTGAATCTGGATTTTTAAATTTAGAATTAGAAGTTCTAGATTTTCAATAAATTCATTCTCAATTTTATTTGGATCTTAAAACTAGAAGTTTTAGATCCTTACTATAGTTCTAGATTACAATTTTTTTAGATTAAAACTAGAAGTTTCAATATTATGTTTGTTTTATGTTGCCATGTTTGTTGTTTATGATTTTCATTGCATTGAAACTAAATCAGTTGACCTTGTAATTGTTTATAATATAAGACCATTAGTTGCGCTTCAAGCCCTCAACCCGTGTTTGTGTTGAAATTGAATATATTGAGAACTATTTGAAAGTGTGAAATTTATTTAAAACATGACAAAGTTTCAAGGTTGTTTTATTAGAACCTAAAGTTCTAAAACTAATTAAATTGATTTATGTAATTTGAAAAAGAATTTCAATCTCAATTCTATTAAAATCTGAAGTTTTGAGTCACTATCAAACTTAGACTTGTAATTATGAAATACTATCACATTATTATGGCTTCAAGCTTTAGTTTTTTTAAGAAGAAAAACGAGATGCAGAAACCAGGTACGTGATATATATTTTTCTTATGCTTTAATCGATTATTAAATAGTCATTACAATTCATTGTAATTGTATTTTGAGAAATTATTAATTAATTTACTGTAAGCTTTCTAAACGATTACGATATGCATGTCTTTTGGTAAAAATCCATTTATATTTTTAAAGAAATATATATGTATATTTGATCACCAAAATAAATGAAGTCGGATGTTTGAAACAATTCATACTTCAAATTTGCTCCTGAAGTAACAATGTTAATGATGATGGGGTGAAAAAACATTCATCTTGCATAGCTAAATTAATTAATACTATTCCCTATAGTGAATGTTAAATCATCTAATAGTTGTGATGGTGATTATGGTCAATAAAATCTTAGTGATCATACTAAATTTTAATCGCCAGAAGTGAAACTCACACCAAAGCAAAGTAAGATAAATGCTTACTATTGATGGAACATGAGATTATAATAGTTGTGTACATGAAATATACATAAATATCATATTACTTTTTTACTAGTTATATATAAAGGCTTCGGAAGAGCAAGTCACATATTACAAAGTGAAAAACAATAGTGTTGCATAAGTAAAATTTTGTTATTTTAATAGATCCTAAGAGAATCTATTTAGATATATATTAAAGAAAAAGTATATTGTATTATTTATTTTGTCATATGCCAGAAAAATATTTTACGATTGAGATTATCATATGATCATATGATCAAAAATTGTGATGAACCAAAAGTTTTTCCATCCAAATGATACAAAGAAAATGATGCATCAAACTATTAAAAATAATATGGATATCCATTATAGAACTTGAAGATTCTTATTCAGTAAATGTCTATGAAGGATGATATTTGGTATTACAATTCATTCCTTGAAGGATACTATGTGACATTTCATTTTAATCATTGAAGAATAGTATGATAATCCAACATATCCTTAAAGGATAGTAAGATAGTATAAATAAATCCCAGAAGGATATTATGATGATGCAAATAAGTATATAAAGAATAACAAAATAAGGGTAATAAAAAATTTTCTCATCATTAAAGGGAGAACATGAATAAAAATTAGAAAAACATGAGGATGTGAAATTACAATTGGCATGCATCATTTTTACAATTATTATATGTGAAACTAAAGTTCAAAGGATCATTCACTTGCACATTGCATATCCAAATGATTTTATATTCATTGTCATTGTATTAACTCAAATGATTATTAGTGAAGAATAATTTATGTAAATAACAATAAATAAATCATTTATTACCCATAGAATTGTGAAAAGTAAATGTTATTGTAAAGTCATTATTCCTTATAGTTTTGATCACACTACAGTAGAGACAACTACACTTTGATTTAAGACCAATATTCTCCATATTAAGCATGATATCTTCAAGGCATTAAAATCTTGCATGAGTTTTCTGTAGGTTATATTTTTGTGTATCAATATTTATGTTTTGGTATTTTATGATAAATGACACGTTATCTAGATTTTAAATGGATGGAGCACACACTAACAGATGGAGAAAGAATTGCAAAATTATTAAATAGATTTGGAGGAAAAAAAATTCCAAAAATCACATCCATGAGCAAATAAGTGTGTGCCCAACCGACAACCACTTTTTATAACCAATGTTTTGAGCGTTGACCAAAGGTCAAATGTTGATCAACAGTCAAATTTTCATACAAAATAATAAGATATTTTGCAATCAATTTTGTATCTCAAGGGTAAAATGGTTAATTCAATTGATTAAATATACATCATAACGGTCAGACAAAACAGAGTAGACAAAAAAATAGTCTAAAGGATAAAACAGTAATTTTATAAAAATTACACAAAAACCTATCAAGGCTATTCTTGTAATTAAATATTATTATAATATTTAACTTTAACCGATGGTATAATAGTGTTTTTATCCATTTTAACTAAATCTAAGGCTAAATGAGTCTTTTTATATTTTTCGTTAAGTTTGATTGTTAATTGATTGATGTGAGGGATTAATTTGATATTTTTTAAAAAAATTAGGATTCATTCGATCCTTTTTTGAAATAGTTAAAAAGTTTACAATTTTGCAAAACCTATGGATTAGAATGATTTTTACCCAAAGAATAAATGTGTTGTCGGCTGGTTTTAAGCAAAACTCATGGATCGTGACGCAATTCATCCTGAAAATAACCTGTTTAACTCTGGAGAAAGGCGGTGAGGGTAACAAGGTAATTTCGCATCGAAGAACAGAACAAAACGGACAGATAAGCGCAAGGGTTACGGCGTGCAAAGAGACTCACCTCCTTTCACAGGCAGCGCCGCCGCCGAACTGCAGAAGGCATGTGTGTCATTATCAATTAAATAAATAATTACAATATTGCTGTTTCAACACTATCCAACTGCTTTCGCCGGCAGTCTCATCGCCGTGGGTAATCTTTCTTTTTCGCAGTTTTCTGGCTGTCCTTTTAATTTTATTGTTTTTTTTTTTGTTCAATCTCTACTTCGGCTGAACGTGTACTTGTAAAATTGTGCGTTTAAACCATTGTTTACTTTTATATAAAATAAAAAAAGTAGTTTGAATAATTAATATGCTTCTTCTGTTCAAAATTTAGAATCTAAACCGTTGCTTCTTCTGTTTCAATAATATGCTCGAATGCAATTTTGTCACTTGTAGATGAAGTACCTGAAGCCTTTGCAGTTGTTTATGGAAATGCGGAAACCTAAGGCAAACTATTCGGTAATAGGTCTGGTTAATACTGCTAGGCATGTCTGCATGTCGATCGTAAGAAGTACTGAGCATCCACGCTCTCTTAAGTATGACATCTCTTATGTAGATTAGTTGGATTTTGCTGAGTCCATTAACCTCAAACTATATATATATGATATTGTTTTCTATGCATTAGTTCAAATAAACAATAGTATATTCAGTCTCATTTTTAATGTTAAACAAAATTGTTGTCATTATCGTGTGTTTGATGCTGCTCTTTATTTTTTAAGCAACTCATTCGTTAGAAAGACTTCGTGTTCGTATTTTGCGAATGAGACTAAGTTATCTAGTGTTTACGGTTGGTAATCGGTGATTGGTTGTTAGCCTTATTGGTTTCTTACTATGTTATTACATGTGTTTATACATATGTGTGTAATTTGAATTTTGTCCATGTTGCAGTTTTCATCCTCGTAAAACTGAATGCACTGTGGAGAAACTATCATATTATCAAGATAAAGTAAGTTTGTGAATTTTTTGTATTTTTTTCCTCATGTTTTAGCTATTTCCATTCTTGAAATTTAATAAATCTATAAAGAATATGCCTTATGTCTAATAAATGTTTATAGCAATTGTGTTTGGTTAAGGTGCATTTTGTTCCACCTGCCTGTCTGTTGTCACACTCTTTTTCTCTCTTGTGCAGCTGAATGATGAACAAAAATTATTGGGCATAGTTGTTGGCAAGAATCGTGTTGTGAGTTTTCTTCTCGTTTATATTCAAGATTCTCTTATTAGTCCATCTTTTGTCTATTTATGTTCTTTAATTTTTTTTTTTTAATTAGGGTGCACCGATGGATATTCTTATTGACAACTTATGCAAAACGGGAAAATTTAAAAGCTTGAAGTATACATATTGGGTAGACAACATTATGTCACTGGTATGTATTTATAAAACCTATATGGAAAAGGTCTTAACAGTAGAACATGTTTTACTTTTAAAACAATTATAATTATGATGTACCTGGAGAGAGTAGTACAACTCACTGATAGATTGATGGTGTGACGTATTAGAATTCTGTCAAGTAGGTGTTGTGAGTTTTTCTTTTCGATTATATTTAAGATTCTCTTATTAGTCCCTCTCTTATCTATTTATGTTTTCTGCTCTTTTTTTTTTTTTTTAAAAAAAAAAAAAAATTTATTAGGGTACGCCGTTGGATATGCTTTTTGATGATTTGTGCATACCACTAACTAAAAGCTCATGGCATGCATATATCAACTTGCCACAAAGTACTATATCAGGTATGTGTTTATAACACCTATACTAAAAAGATCTTAATAGTTGAACATGTCTTACTTTTAAAACAGTTATAATGATGGGGTGGCATATTAGAATTCTGTCTATTAGGTGTTTGTGACTATTTATTAAACTTAATTTTGTTAGTCTCATCTGTCATGTGTAGCCCTTAGAAATCATGTTGGTCTAGTTGTATGCCACTCATATCTACACTATACTATTGAAGTTGTGAGTTTAAGTCAAACCTTTCTCTTCTTAAATCCATTCTTATTGGCAGTTATTTTAGTTATGAAATTGCCACGTAACTATTATTTCTGTTATGTACATTTCTATATTGATTCGTTTGTGCTAGTTATACAACTTGTAGTATGTTATTTTCATTGTATTGACAGAAATCAGATTTTGAGTTCAACTTGGATGAAGCTGCTTGTACCCAGCTGTTTGGAAATTTTTCAGAACACTATACTAAAGGATTTTCATCTTCCCGGATGCTACGTGTAATTGTCTTCTGTGACTTTCCGAATTGAGACATTTTCATTATTACTTTTCAACACTGTTTTCAATATGTTGCAAAGTTGGCTTTTTAATTTAAAATTTATGTCCATTGTTATGACATTTGACAGGGATACATGAATTATTGTAACACCTTTGTAGAAAGTCGAAAAGGACATGTTATTTCTATACCAAGTGATAAGGAGAAATTCTGATGACGAGGAGGATGAAGAGGCTCCCAAATGAATGCAGGTGGATTTTGCTGAATTCCATCTCATCCATAGATGCCCTCATTGGATTAGTATTTTGATAATGAAGTTAATAGAATTTGGGCATGGTTAGCTATGTCGGACTAAACTATTTCAATTTTCCTTATTCATGCTTGTAATTCTTGATACAAAATGTTTCTCATCGTTAGTGTACTTTAATATCTATAATAATTATTTAATGAATGAATTACACAACACTCCCCCTAAGATTTGCTTAAAAACAAGTGGAAATACATTTACTATTTTATTACACCAAATCCTCATGTTATTAGTTGACTTCCGTCAACATTAATGGTTAACTAAAAATTTTGGTCAAATGATTATTTTACTCATAAATAAGAAAAAAAAAATTAAAATTAGTAAATATAATAAAAAATAAATTAAAAGCTAAAAATGTATCTCTACCATTCATTTGGGAGATGGATGGTGGAGATTTTTTAATATAAAATAAAAATGAATTAAGTTAAATTAAAACACCGATTCATCCAATGTCATTCATTCATCTACCCAAAAACAAATGTAGACTGGTAAATTTCTTTTAAAATTCAATATTATTAAATATAAAATAAAAATGAAATAAAATAAACAAATTAAAACACCCAATTTATAGGGCATCATTCATTCATCTACCCGAAAACAAATCCATTCAAAACCATAAAATCGTATAAAATTTTAAATTATAATTGATAACTATAACTCATTTAATATAAAAATCTTATTTCTTTAAGTTTATTATCTTAGATTTTTTATATTAAATTAGACTTTTAAAAGTATTTGATGCAGTGTAACACTTATACACGGAACACTTAGTTTGAGATTATATAAGTAATCAGAGATATTTCTTATGATATTAACAATTTTTTTCCAAAATATATAAAGTGAATGAAATGATTACTTTATTAATGTTTATAAAAACTATTTACATAATTACAAGCTCTTAGAATATAAACCTTAACAATTTTCCATTTGTCCTAGAGCAAATGAGATATATCTAATAATCCTAAACCCTTTAGGTGATCTCTCTAATGAGATGATATATACTCTCTAGATGCTTTCCTTTTTTGTGACTTAAGAAAAGCCCGAAAGAAAAATGAAGCCATGAAATTTTTGAAAAGCCCCAAAGAAAAAGTGAAGCTACAAAATTGTTCGGAAGTAGTGTTGGCTCCTAGTTTTAATGTCCACTACATATGCATGTCATGAAATACCCCATAGAAAAAAGTGAAACCATAGAATTGTATAGTGATGAAAAAAATAAACAAAATAATACGTTTCAATAGAGCAACATATAAATGATTGCTCATCAATTCAAAATTCATCAAATTAATTCTTTATTCATCATTTCTTGTTTACTTGTGAGAATTATATTTCTTCATGTCTTATTACCTTTTGATTTTGTGTATACTTTTAGGGTTTATACTAAATTGGGTGTAGAAAGTAAACTGAAAATTTTAATTATATAATTATGTACTTTTAAGCAATTGCATGAAAGGGTATAATAGTAATAAAATAATTTATCAAAACACTGGTGTAGTAACTAGTAAGGAAATTTTCTATTGCCATCCTCTTGAAAATTATAATTTATAACTATAACTCATTTAATATAAAAATCTTATTTCTTTAAGTCTATTATCTTATGTACATATATATAAAATCAAAACTATTTTTATATAAATTAAAATTTTTAAAATATTTGATGCTGTGTACCTACGAAAGAGGTCAAGAAGAAAAACAATTTATGGCAACATTATATCACTCCTGAAAACCAATTTATGGCAACACTATATCACTCCTTTTTCCTTTTTTTCTTTTTTTTTTTAGCTTTGTTATCAACTAGTAAATAGAAATTACTCAAGTTCCGGAAAATGAAATATATATCATGAATATAAAACTCATGGGGCTGTGACTATATTGGTCAATATCAATATTCCAAAAAGAAAATGAGAAACCAAAGCTTAGTAAATCATGGGGTGTACTCATGGATTATATTGTTTTAAAAATTTTATGTAGGTGCGGGTGTACATGCAAATTTTTAGGGGCGTATTGATTAAAAAATAATAATAAAAAAAATTAGGGGCGTAGTAATCAGCACTCAGTCTATCAAACTTTTACAACAAATTCAGTGTTATTAAGTGCAAGAAGCCCAACACAACCAAGCGAGAGTCCAGACCATCACTGTTTTATTGCACTTCTCATGCGCCCTTACAGGCTGCAGCAAGCAAAAGCTCACTAAAATGATAAATGTGACAGCTTATTCAAAAACCAGGCAACAATTTTATGAGTCTGTCAATGCACTAAGTCAGCTTCAAAGTCGTTTCATCTATGCAAAGGCAAAAGTTGTCTGGTCACTCAAGCCTTAAATATATAGTACTATTAAATATTAATTGTCGCCTTCTTTATTTACTTGGTCATTATATGTGTGCGGTTGAAACTTAAAAATCCTAATACTATTGCGTCCGATGGACAGCTTTGTTGTGTTTACTATCTTGCATTAATTTCATGGATGGTGTCATTTTTCGTTACAAGCTTCGTTGTGTTGAAAAGTTACTGATCAAACTTGACGAAATCGAATCAGTCAACCATTTGCAAGTTGATTTGGGAAGAAAACATAAGGATGAGACAATGTTTATGCTGGTTTATTGGTGTCTTTTAGCTAGATCCTGTCTCCGTGTGAGGGGCTGAACTGTTGATGTATGGGAGCTCCGAATCACATGCAAAAGTGAGAACCAGTCAGGGTGAGAGCTATCAAGAAGGGCATGTGGAACCCACTTTCCACAAATGCAAAACAGAACAGTAGCCAACTTCATAAGCAAGTCTACAAACTGGGAGGGAATAAGTTTTGTTGTCAACATTGACAATTAAATAATTAAATTTTCATCAAACAAAAATTGTTGGAGACAAATAATCAAACATCAAGGGTACATAGATGCTGCCATGACATCTAGTACGGACAAAACAGTTCAGCAACCATAGGGATCAATCCCATAAGGCCCTAACCAACAGCATACAATATATGATAAAGAACCAATTAACCCAGTGATGGTATGAAGAAGCAAGACTTATGGACATCCTGGCCGGCTGCCACATCTATGTTACAATCACATGTGAACTTGCAGTTGCTTAAAATGTGATTAATCTCTTTCAAATACTAACTTCATGGCCCAAAAACAAAAGAAGAAACGTTGGTTTTCTTCCTAGTTTCTCTTACAAAATAACAATAGATAACGCCCTAGTGTAAGGAAACATTTCACTAATTAAGACCAAGTCACACTCCACAACACAAAAACAATTCACAAATCGCCAATTTCTATCATGCGGAGTCATGTATAGAATGAAACGAACCACCAGAGACATAACAAAATAACAGAACACGATTACTCATGAAAAACAGCAGAAAAAACATAACATCTTTATGTTGTCGTTCGCAGTGGCTGTTCTTCTCAGGAATTTTGTCGACCAGTTGGTGTGCGAGCTTTCTTTACCCAAAAATCAACCTCTGAATCACCACCTAACACATCGCTGGTAGAGTCTGTATAAGCATGACCGTTTTCGTAATTGATGACGAAGAAGACGAATCGTCGACAGTGACATCGCAGAACCAATAAAAGAGCTTGTAGTGATGAAGGTTGAGGTCGACGAAGATTTGGCAGCGGAAAATTGTTGCATTTTGAACATCCTGCAACGTTTAGTACATTGGCTATGGAGTCCAAGAAGACGGAAGAGATCATGAATTTAATTGATGGTCTTTGGTCAGCTTGTGTTGGGGAGAGAATCATATATCACTCTTCAGACTTGTAAAATAAATTTGTGTGTATGAATGTCGTAGTTTGTATTCTTAGAGTAACTGTTGCATTGTCGTGGTGGAAGCTAGAGCTCATCGGTACCTGTTGGGTTTGATTTGCAACCTATGTCTGGGGAAGGTCTGAAAAATTCATGTTTGACTGGCTGGCTTTTAGTCCTAATCCTTCCATTATTTGTATTACCAGTAAATGAATGATTTCTTCTATGTAAATTATTTTTAGAGTGGGTTTCAACATTTATTTATTTTTTTATCGGTTTCTACATTTGTTTAGATCTTAGACTTTCTGGATTTCTATATTTAAACAGGGTGATTCAACTTTTTCAAAATAACTAACAATATGAAGAGTGTTTAGAGTCTATACAATATCACATCATTAGTCTCTATAACTAAGAACTATAGATAGTTAGTATGGTTGCAAATGCTTTAATACAAGCATGTAAAATGAAGATAATCAATCCCACAACACAAATTTTTTTACGTGGAAAACCCATAATAGAAAAAAAAACCATGATTGTCCAAACAATTATAAAAAAATATTACAACGTAGAAATTATATAATTACAAATTCAATATTATCCCGAAAGTCCCTAACCCTATTTATAACCAAGTCCAAACTCTCATGGCTCTCTTTACTGTCTTTGTATGTCACTCAGGTGAATCCCTAGATGTGCTGCCCAAGTTATCCTCAAATAAAGGAAAGACTCCGATTTATAAATTGTAATTTTTTTGGTCCCATAATAATCGCCCACATGAAAATTGAGGTTCACACGCATGTCACAGATGACCAAGCACCTTTCAAGCACCTTTTTCAAACAACACCTTATTCACATCAATCTAACTTCATTTGAGTCATTTGCGTCACCAAGAAAAAAAAAAAAAGCCAAATGTCCATCACACATAACTGTTTTGAAGCAACAATGATATTGATGAAAAGCTAAAGCTTAGTAGTGAAGACTGCTTACATGAAAAGGCCACAATCATCCTAAATCACATAAAACAAATTGTCCAACTCAATTGAAATGTGAATGATGAGCTCAACCTTCTTTAGGACATTGCCAATTCTGTAATTACAAGTACAAAACAAGAAAAAATATTAGTATAATAAGATACTCAAAATAACCCTTTAAATATTGCATTCTTAGAGTTTTTTTTGCATTTTAATTAACAACAATTACTGAAATCCAAGAATATGCTTTAGACCATTTACATCCTCCATTATAAATAAATGAAATGGTTTATGTTACCATATTTTTAGTTCCTAAAAGCATACTATTTCAAAATTTTCATTTTTTATAAATCAAAATGCTTTTTGATTATACAAGGTTAAAGAATAGAGCATTTTGAAAGTGAAGGTAAAGATTTTGGGGGAAAAACAAACGATCCAAACCATACTCTAACATTATTGTCAGTTTTAAATAAATTCTTGCAAATTTTATGAACAAATTTGTTAAAAGAAGAAGAAGAAGAAGAAGAAAAAGCCTCTAATTAAGCTGTAAGTTTGCAAAAGCCATGGTACTCCAAGTATCAATTTGATAACTTGTTACTTGCACAGTTTCACTAAGTACTCTCAGATTCATTAAGCAAATTGAACAAAATTAAAATGTAAAAATAGACCATATTTTCTAACTAATTGTAACAATTCAAATAAATATTTGATCATGGAAAAGCAATGAAAAAACAAAAGTACAAAGGAGAACGAGAAAATTTGAAGAATCTAAGTGTACCTTCTCAATATATTGTTGTTCTATGGTAGCATTGAGGTCACCTTCCCAACATCCTCCATTCTCTGTTTCTGCCATTTGTAGAGTGTGTAGTCTAGGTGTGCTCAAATCTCCTCGAGAAAAAATTTTCATATTTGGGCATTGTCTCACAGCTACTGTTTGAAGGGATGGAAATTCAATTGTGCAACTTCCCGAGTAGAAGATTGTAAGGCTTGGTAAATCATTAAGTCCCAAATATTTCAATTGGTTCAAAATGATACAATCTTCTGCTTCATCTTCCTTATGTGTTATGATTTCTTCTATCTTTGTACATTCAGTTATCTCTAACTTTCTAAGTTGCACTAGACTTTTAGCTGTTGAGGATGCTATTAAATTGAGCAATTCATCACAGTTTGACACTTCCAAAGTTGTCAAATTTCTAAAAGACATTGTGAATGACACTAAACTTCTTATGTTTTTACATTCCGAAACCCGTAGAGTTGCCAAATTTTGAGAAACTTTATCAAATTCAGAATATGCCTCCCACAAAAGTGAGTCAGACAATCCATGGAGCAATAAGCTCAATCCACTAGGTAACTCAGAATGTATTTCCTTACAAACAAGCCCTTCACATAAGAATAATTCCTTGAGACAACCATTATAAATGGCAAGTGATATACCTTTGGGCAATTTGCAAAGGAAACATGACGGGCAAATAACACTTTCCATAAATGGGCCTGACAACTCAAGGTCATTTAGCTTGCAAGAGTACTTTGAAAACTTTCCATATGATATCTCATTCACAAGACAATTCCAATTCAACCCCAATCGATTCAAGCTAGGGAATGCAATCTAGAAAATACACCAAAATATTATTAGGTTGATTCATCTTCGCAGGTAGGATCAATATTATCAAATAAACACTTGAAACATTAAAAAATATTATATTTTCATGTTTAAATAATCGAATGAGATCTAGGCCAATTTTATAATTATTGATAATCCAAACATATTTAAAGTTCCTTACCTATATAATTTGATTGTTTATGGAATATGATACTTAAGTTTTATTTGGTAATTGATCTCAGATGACCATTGCTTGAAAATCATAATATTATTAATAATGCTTAAAGCTATATTTCGTATATATTGTTAAATTATGTCAAAATTAAACCAATAGTAGTTTACAGTACTTTTACAAATAAACATTTGAAGGTAATTAGTCGTGGTCATTCTAAACAAATATTTTAGTAAATGGTCTACTAGTATTTTCACTAAAAGCTAGGGGAGGGTTAGGTTTCAATTAGAATTAGAATTTGATTTTCCTTATTTTAGAACTTTTCAATAATATTGGATGTAGAACCTTAATACTTTTGTAGAAATGTTATAAATTTAAGTAGTTAGGGTTCATACCTTATTAACTAAGAATAGAGGCTGTCCACTAGGGTTGTCATGTTGGCTCTCCCCTTGACTTTGAAATTCTGAAGCAAGCATCTCCACTTTATTGCATCTCCACACTAATAACCTCTCTAACATTGGCCATTTTGAAATGTATAACCCTAAATGGAAACTTTTAAGTCTTGGTAGATTAAGCAGTTGTAGCTCTGTTAATTGAGGAAACACAAATTCAGGGACTGCTTCAACTTCATCTTCCTCTGCAATAATTTCCTCCATCATGCAATCGACTACATAGAGCTTTTCAAGTTGTTCTAGTCCTCTAGCTATAATGGCAGGAAAGAGACTTTTCAAACTGTCACAATTGTGAACTGATAATGAATGTAGATTCTGAGAGGACAGAATAACTTGGGAGTCCATATTCCATACTTGCTTAAGCTTTGGCAAATTACATAACCGTAATGTTTTCAATTGAGGTGCAGCGATACCATGTGTTTTCTTGCTACCGAGAGCTTCCAATTTGAATATCTCTTCTACTGAATCACATTCTATTACCAACAATACCTCTAGACTTTGGAGTCTTTCAGGCATATTAGATGGAAAAACATCAAATAGCTTATTACAACCCGCTACACGTAATCTTTCTAATTTGCAAAAGGAATCCGTATAGAGCTGATTGTGCCATACTTTTCTTAGGTATTCCATTTGCTCTATTATCAATTCCTTTAAACTAGAGAGTCGCACCTGAAGAATTCCATTGATTGAATCAGTAAAAACCCATTGTTTTTTTCTAATAAAATAAAATTAGAGATAAGAGATGATAAATCAAACTTAAACTCTAATTAAAAAAAAAAAAAAAAAAACTATCTAATGGAAAGTGAACAAAGAAGAAAAAGACATTGAAGCAAAAAGAGGAACAAATGCTCACCTTTTCATCAAAGAAAGGTTGAATGTCAACCTCTAGGTTCTCCTCCGAGTTCATTGTACAACATTCCGTGCTTGCTATCATGTTTGCACGTAAAGAATTGAAAATGAATGTTTTCATAATTGGGCATTTTCTGATACACAATTTTGACAAGGAGGATAGATCAATTAAATTCCCAGTTAAGTTGCAGAACGTTGCAAGTTTTGGAAGATCCTCAAGGTGTAGACGGTGAAGAACAGGAAACAACACCACGGTTGGCCTTTCTACTTCTGTAACTACTACCACTTCCAAAAGTTTACAACCATTTACATATACACTTTCTAATTTGCAAAAGGAATCCAAACAGAGCTGATTGTGCCATACTTTTCTTAGGTTATCTATGTGCTCTATGTTCAATTCCTTTAAATTAGAGAGTTGCACCTGAAGAATTCAATTAATTACATCACTAACTACCCATTATTTTCTAATGAAATAAAATTAGAGATAAGAAGGGATGATAAATCAAACTTAAAACTCTAATTAAAAAAAAAAAAAACCAATGGAGAGTGAACAAAGAAGAAAAGACATTGAAGCAAAAAGAGGAAAAAATTATCACCTTTTCATCAAAGAAAGGTTGAATATCAGCCTCCAGGTTATCCTTTGAGTTCATTGTACAACATTCCGTG
Organism: Nephelium lappaceum; assembly: GCA_021234005.1. Lineage (NCBI taxonomy): Eukaryota > Viridiplantae > Streptophyta > Magnoliopsida > Sapindales > Sapindaceae > Nephelium > Nephelium lappaceum. Next base: position 679,487 of record CM038011.1, read on the forward strand.
CTTCCCGTCATGTTTGCACGTAAAGAATTGGCAACGAACGTTGTCATAGTTGGGCAATTTGTGATACACAATTTTGACAAGGAGGACAGATCAATTGAATTCCCAATTAAGTCGCAGAACCTTGTAAGTTTTGGAAGATCCTCAAGGTGCAAATGGTTAAGAACACGAAACAGCATAACACTTGGCTTTTCTACTTCTGTAACTACTACCACTTCCATAAGCTTACACCTGATTATCTCAAGCTCTTTAAGTTGGTGTAGACTATTAACCATAGAAGACAGAAGTAAATATTTTAAATTACACAAATCGTGAATGAGCAAGCGATTTAAACTGTGTAGATAAGAAAATGCTGCCAGAAATTGGTTGTTCCATATCACTTCAGAGTTGATATATTCCAACATCAAGTTACCTAAGGAGGGCATTGAGACCTGCAGATAAAATAGATAATTAGAACAATTGTTATCTGATCAATGGTCTAATTACAAAATAAATCAGATTTATCGAAATTCAAAGTCCTATGGTTTTGTATTAGTTTCACGGAGCCAGAAAAAAAAAAAAAAAGGTCACCTTTTTGTCATAGAGAGGATGTACACCAGTGCAAGAGTTGGTTTGTTTCTGTTCCTTGCTAACAATTACAGTCTCACACATTGATCCAGAGACGAATGTCTTTAGACTTGGACAATCATTAATACAAAGTACTCTCAAGGAGGGGAATTCAATTGAATTTCCAGAGGCAATTCTTGTGAGGTTTGGAAGTCTTTTCATCCTCAAAATGGATAATTTAGGAAAAATCATCTCAACTAGTCTTTCTTCTCCTACAAATTCTTCTGTGTTAATTATAGCTTCCATGAACTTACAATTTTGTACCACAAGTTCTTGCAGTTGTACAAGACCTCTTACCATAGAATATGGAAAAAGAAACTTCAAACCACTAAACTCCTCCATAGATAATCTCACTAAAGTTTGACAATAAGAAAACATAGATGGAAGTTGATCGAGCCATGCATGCTCAATTTTGAGTGAGGACAATGCCAAGTTCTCCAACCTTGGGAGCAGAGCCTGCATACAGATAATACTTTTTGTTAATGGTTTTAAAAATGAGGTCCATAAACCTTGATATACCATTTCTCTTCTAATTAATTAACCTCATAAATTAAAAATCAAACTTAAATTCTAATTGAAGAAAGGCAAAAGCTATCCAATGGAGAGTGAACAAAGAAGAAAAGAAATTGAAGCAAAAAGAGGAAAAAATTATCACCTTTTCATCAAAGAAAGGTTGAATATCAACCTCCAGGTTATCCTTTGAGTTCATTGTACAACATTTCGTGCTTCCCTTCATGTTTGCACATAAAGAATTGGCAACGAACGTTGTCATAGTTGGGCAATTTTTGATACAAAGTTTTGACAAGGAGGATAGATCAATTAAATTCCCGGTTAAGTCACAAAACCTTGTAAGTTTTGGAAGATCCTCAAGGTGCAGATGGTCAAGAACAGGAAACAACACAAAACTTAGTGTTTCTACTTCTGTAACTACTACCACTTCCATAAGCTTACACCTGACTATCTCAAGCTCTTTAAGTTGGTCTAGACTATTAACCATAGAAGACGGAAGTAAATATTTTAAATTACACAAATCATGAATGAGCAAGCGATTTAAATTGTGTAGATAAGAAAATGCTGCCAGAAATTGGTTGTTCCATATCACTTCAGAGTTGATATATTTCAATTTCAAGTTACCTAAGGAAGGCATCAAGACCTGCATATGAAATAGATAATTAGAACAATTGTTATCTGATCAATGGTCTAATTACAAAATAAATCAGATTTATCAAAATTCAAAGTCCTATGGTTTTGCATTAGTTTCACGGAGCAAAAAAAAAAAAAAAAAGGGTCACCTTTTTGTCATGGAGAGGATGTACGCCAGTGCAAGAGTTAGTTTTTTCTTGTTCCTTGCTAACAATTACAGTCTCACACACTGACTCAGAGACGAATGTCTTTAGATTTGGACAATCATCAATACAAAGTACTCTCAAGGAGGGGAATTCAATTGAATTTCCAGAGCCAATTCTTGTGAGTTTTGGAAGTTCAAACATCACCAAAATGGATAATTTAGGGAAAATCATCTCAACTAGTCTTTCATCTCCTGCAAATTCTTCTGTGTTAATTATTGCTTCCATTGACTCACAGTTTCGTATCTCGAGTTTTCGTAGTTGCATAAGACTTTTGACCATAGAATACGAAAAAAGAAATTCCAAACTGCCACACTCCTCTATAGTCAACTTTGTTAAAGTTCGACAAGAAGAAGACATAGCAGGGAGTTGATCGAGCCATCTGCATTCAAGGTTAATTGAGGACAATTTTAACTTCTCCAACCTTGGAAACAAATCCTGCAGACAGAATTCCACTTTTTGTTAAAGGATTTAAAAGTTTTGTCTTCTCACTTACCAACATGATGATAAAATATAAAAAACACAAGAAGTGAAAGAAAACATACATTTTGATTTAAAAAAGGAATGAAACTATCCGGATCATCAACAGCAACGATTTCTCGAAATCCCACATTAGGTGTAAGCATGTTTACACCAAATCTTGTGAGACGTGGTAGGCATTGTAGCGTCATGGTGCGCAGTTCAGTGAACTCAATCTTACTAATTTGTTCACTTTTGTGGAATTGTCTGTTTCCCTCAAAAACAATATCTTCTAGCTTATTGCAATAAGTCACTTTAATTTTTTGAAGCTGTGAAAGGTTTCCGGCCATGGGCAATGCGAGATGCTTCAATTTATCACACTTTTCAACTTTAATGACTTTTATTGTAAGTTGGTCATGATAAATCTTCTCCACGTTGATCAGATTATGAAGGACGAGTGACTCTAGCCTTTGGGGAAAGACATAGAATAATCCCCATCCAAGCAAATTGCTAATATACTGTATCTGAGGAGCATTTTGGATATGAAGATGCTTCAGTTGTTGAAAACCTTCCTCATTAAGCTCCTGAAGAACATTCTTAACAAGCTTAGGTTCATCTAGATGAAGATCTTCAACACTATTCAACAAAAATTTAATCCCATCACTGAGAAAAGAGCTATTGTTCAATTTGAGTTTTAACATCCTCCAAGTTACATATTTATCAGACCATTTCCACACATCACCAATAAATATTCTATATCTTTTCAACTTCCTAAACAACAAATCACGAGGCATAATCTGAGCATCAAGAACTTGCATTTCTAAAGTTGTCAAGTTAGACAATTTCTGTAACTCAACAAGGCTCACATTACGTTGTCCATCAACATCCCATTGAACAAAGCTGTTACCCATATACAGCTCTTCTAATCGCGTCAAGCTTGATAAGACATTTGGTGTAATTACTTCAAGTTTTGAACATCTACTCAAATCTAACAATCTTAAATGAGTCAATTGTCCAATTTCTCGAGGTAATTGTTTAATTTCAGATCCTATAAAACTCAAAATCTCTAATTTCTTTAGCTTTCCAATAATCGCTATATCTCCAATCAAGCAATAATCCAAACATAAGGTTTGAAGGTTTGTTAACCTACAAAGTGACGAAGGTAATGGCGACAAATCAAAACTAGTCAGATCTAAAACTTTGAGTTCTTTCACCCTGCCAAAAAAGGCATCTGGAATTTTTAAAGAAATCTCCTTTTGGTACAAATGAAGGAACTCCAGTTTTGAAAATTCCAGCATTTCAGGAAGCTCTGCAATATCTCCACGACAATCACACACAGCAATTGAATCTTTGGGCAGTTTATCCTCTAGCATTTCTTTGATGCTAGTAACATTTTGGATACTGAACATGAGTTTATCCTTGGATGATGCAATTGAAATGGCAACAGCATGAATGATGTCATGCATTTTGACACAACCCTCAACATTATCATCCACTAACATACATGAAGCTCTGAGATTATCGATCAATGCATCCATCCTATTCCTTGCATCTTCCATCGTATCAACTTCTTTAAAAAAGCTCAAACCCATACTATACTTAAATAAGTCGTCAGTATTTGTATGACAACCTTCTTTTACAAGACCACAAAGCAAGAACAACGATTGTTCCTCAAGGCCCAAAACATTGTAACTCAATTCTATGGTAGCATAAACGCTTTTCTTCATTCCTTTGATGGGCTTTGGATTAGACCTTCTAAGCCATTGCAAGGCATTCTTCCAATAAGAAAGATCTTTATTTTTCAGGGCACTTGCAATTGTTGTAATTGCAATTGGTAAGCCAGCACATTTGCTAACTATCTCAATTGCAATAGAGTTGAAATCAACTTTTTCTTTTGAATGATTGACAATCTTCCAAAATAAATTCTTTGCTTCTCCATCAGACAAAGTGTCAACAAAGAAATTCTTTTGGGTATTCATATCATTCTGTAGTACATCTAGATCTCTAGATGTCAACAATAGTTTCCATTTCCTCCTATTAGCATTTCTTCCTCTTTGATCTAGTTCCTGTGTGACACCTGACTTCTCATCATTCCAAAACGGAATCCCAACAACATCCAGATCAAGTTTCTCCCAAATGTTATCTAAAATAAGAAGAATGCTAGTTTCTTTCTTCAACCTCTCACATAATTGAGCAGCTCGCCCTCGTAGGCGCTCCTTATCAAATTTCAAATCCAATTCATCAGCAATGTCTCCTTGAAGAGATTCGATGTTAGGGTTCTGCGTTACCTCAGCCATAACTACAACATCAAATAACTTATTTTCGATGGCTTGATCAGCAACTTTTTTGACAAGTGTGGTTTTACCCACACCTCCCATGCCCCACACACCAATCGAGTTGACACGTTCATCCGCTAATGCCTCCATAAGCTTATCAAAAGCCGGCATTCTTGAGTCAAAGTCTTCATAGCCTGTAGGATACACAAATTTCGTTGTTCGAACGACAGAACGGTATGAAACTGTCTGAAATGTTCCTTGTTCCAAGAGGCTGATCCCATCCTCTGCCGTCTTCTCTGCTTTCTTGCTGAGAGAGTAACGTGTGATCAGATTGAAGCAGAAGCCAATAGAACACAGCTTCCCTGCTTTGTCTTCATCTTCAATGATAGGTTTTGCAACCTTAACAAACTCATCAACGCTTTTCAGCCAATCCTCAACAAGCTTTTCGATCTTTTCACCTTGTCTAGTAGCCTGGTCAACACGATGCTCCACCATCTCTCTTTGATCAGTCAGCTTCTGAAGTTGTTTCTCCAGCTCCTCCATGTTGGTATCGCACTTGAAGGGATAACATATCTGCTTCCCAATAGGTTCAACCAACAACCCTGCAACTTTTGCTACAATTGCACAAACTACCTCCGCCATTTTCTTTTGCTCTTTTTTTTTTTTTTCTTTCTTTTTGGTAATTTTTCTCTCTCTCTTTTTTATTTTTTGGACAAAGAAATAAACTGAAGATGATAAAAAAAAAAATATTTCTTTTCAATAATAAACAGAAAATTAGATTTTCTTTTTTTTTTTTGAAAACTGTTCTTGAATCAGCAGAAATGTAGAAGAAATGTGCAATAAACAGAATGTTTCAACAATAGATAGAAAAACAACTAACATTAATAATTTTTTTTTCTTTTTTGTCTATAAATTAAATAGAAAATTCGAATCAAACGATTAAAAAGACAACAACATATAGGGATAGTGATCAATAAACATGTAATAAAAGAAAATCGTTCTTTTTTTTTTTTTTTTTTTTGTTTCTTTGTTTTTTTTTTCTTTTTCAATAATGCTAAAGTGGATGGAAGCTAGTAAAGCTAATAAAATGAGAAAAAAGCGAATCAAGTAACGTAATAACAAACGAAACAGAATAATTCAACTAGCAAAAACGAGGACCAAAGCAAACCTCTCAAGTAGCTAAAGATCTGAGCTTTTGCTTCGTGAGAATCCCGAAGGTAAAGTAACAGCTTTCACTTTGTGAGAAGAATTTCAAAACCAAGTAAACAGACAGCCAAAACGAATATGAACTGATCAGAAGACTAGTGAGCATATGAGCGTAGTACACAGATGCATGCGCTATTGCATTTTTTATTTTTAATTCACGGATATGCTGTCATTATGAAAATCTTACAGATGAATCACAACCATCCATTGTGTTGGAAAGTTGTAGTCCTACACAGTGGAATTTATAATTCAACCGTCACAATTTAGTAGTCACTATAATCACAAGTGAAAGTCTCGTGTGTCGGTTAGATCCCTTGCTTCATGCACTAGTCTTCTTGTGGGTCAGTCAATGCACAAATCGTCTTAAATATCTTGTATTGTTAATTGTTGCCTCCTTTGTTTACTTGGTCATCGCATGCGCACGCGGTTTGAAATTTGTAAATCCAAATCCTATCGCATCTGATGGACAGCGTTGATATGTTTACTATGTTGTATTAATTTAATGGATATTGTCCTTTTTTAAAAATTTTTCCAAGTACAAATGGATTTGAAAAGTTAATAATCAAACGTAATCAAATTGAATTAGTCAATCATTTATTTTAACCACATATAGCAGTCTTGTATATGCGTCACGCCCCCATATGTGACACGTCTAATGGAAAATTTCAAGCTGTCTCATCAATGCGCAAATAGAAAAGTTGTAGGTCCATTATACCTACTATAGTATTAGTTCATGCCTCCTGTTCCAACTACTTACTAGAAAAATTATAATTTTTTATTTAATAATTACACTTTATTTGAGGTAAAGGGATGACTAGGTTCGATTATACAATCTCATTATATATATAGACATTAAGAGTATAGTATTGAGTCAACTTCATGTCATTTTATAAAATAATCAATCTCATCTTGTTTTTAAAAAAATAATATCACCAATAAAATTTCATCGACTACAATCATTCAGTTATTTTAACATGAGTGTTACAAGACATGACACATACCAAAGATTATCAAAGGGATGAAAAGAGTATTTTTTATATTAAGAGATAAAAAGTTGTGTTATGGGTTGAATATAAAAATGAGATTATATATATTAGTCAGGAAAAAAAAATTGGGCAATTAATATGGAGCCCATGTTAAGAGTGTCGTGTTTCAAAATGAGATAAAGCTCAACCCCAACAAGTCCGACCATTAGTCCATCCATTACTATTGCCAATTTGCTTACCTCGTACCCAAAAAAGAGGACACTGAAATTGAGATTAGGCTTGGCAAAATGGACAGGGTCTGGAGACCCTGTCCATACCCATAAGGATGAGGTTCGGGTATAGACCCGCACCACTCTTTAAAAGACCCTCAAAAGAACCGGATAAAAAAAAAACCGCATAATTGCAGGTAGGATATGGATCTACCCGCGGGTCTCCATCAGAACCGCAAAATACCCATGCTTTATATACCCTCTACCCGGTTCATTTTCAAAAACAAACCCTAACAAAACTCTTAACTCTCTTGACACTCTCTCTCTCTCAACTCCTTCGCCGCCGTTCAATTGCACCTCCCTTTCTCTCCATTTCCGCTGTTCGACTGCGCTTCCCTCTCTCTCCATCGACGCCGTTCGATTGTGCCTCCCTCTCTCCTCATCGTCGCCGTTCGATTGCGTGCCTCTCTCCCTCTCCATCGTCGCCGTTGCACTGTGTGCCTCTCTGTCTCTCTCGATCGTCGTCGTCTCACCTGCTGTGTGACCACCAGAACCTCTCCATCTTCCTCCCTCGCCGTGTTCAAAGCTTCGAACTGTGGTATCGCCACCGTCTCTGTTTCCATGTTTTTTTTTTTTGGGTCTTTCGGTATCTCATATCCCAGTTTTGCTTTGAGTCTCTCAGGTACATCGACCACCAGAACATCGCCTTCGTATCTGTCCACCAGAACTTCGCCGTCGTCTCTCTCTCAGGTACATTGACTTTTGATTAATTATTTAGTTTGTTGTTACTGGGTATTTGTTGTTGTTTAGTTTCAATCTTCTGGTGGATTTGTTTGGTTGTTGTTCTTTTGAATTTGATGGATGAAATTGGTTTTTTGAAGAATATATGATTCTGGGTAGTTCGTGTTTGAAAACTTAGTAGATCTGATGCTCTTTTTTGGTTAAATGGCTCCGATGCAAATCGTCAACAAGAAAATGTGCTTAATCTTTTAAAAGCATTGATAAAAGAGTATGAGGAGAAATATGTGCATGGAACTTTAGTTGAACAAGTTGGCGATTCGTCTATTGGTCATTCTACTAGTGTCCTTGGGGATGAGGATGAAGCTGAATTTGAACAATATAAGCGTGATTGTGAAGAAGCTATAGGTTTGAACAAATCAGAGTTAGAGAAATATTTGGATGAAAAAGTTGAAGATAATCATCCTGACTTTGATATTTTAGCATGGTGGAAAGGAAATAAAGTGAAGTATCCGATCTTATGCTCCATACCCTGTCCATACCCATAAGGATGAGGTTCGGGTATAGACCCGCACCACTCTTTAAAAGACCCTCAAAAGAACCGGATAAAAAAAAAACCGCATAATTGCAGGTAGGATATGGATCTACCCGCGGGTCTCCATCAGAACCGCAAAATACCCATGCTTTATATACCCTCTACCCGGTTCATTTTCAAAAACAAACCCTAACAAAACTCTTAACTCTCTTGACACTCTCTCTCTCTCAACTCCTTCGCCGCCGTTCAATTGCACCTCCCTTTCTCTCCATTTCCGCTGTTCGACTGCGCTTCCCTCTCTCTCCATCGACGCCGTTCGATTGTGCCTCCCTCTCTCCTCATCGTCGCCGTTCGATTGCGTGCCTCTCTCCCTCTCCATCGTCGCCGTTGCACTGTGTGCCTCTCTGTCTCTCTCGATCGTCGTCGTCTCACCTGCTGTGTGACCACCAGAACCTCTCCATCTTCCTCCCTCGCCGTGTTCAAAGCTTCGAACTGTGGTATCGCCACCGTCTCTGTTTCCATGTTTTTTTTTTTTGGGTCTTTCGGTATCTCATATCCCAGTTTTGCTTTGAGTCTCTCAGGTACATCGACCACCAGAACATCGCCTTCGTATCTGTCCACCAGAACTTCGCCGTCGTCTCTCTCTCAGGTACATTGACTTTTGATTAATTATTTAGTTTGTTGTTACTGGGTATTTGTTGTTGTTTAGTTTCAATCTTCTGGTGGATTTGTTTGGTTGTTGTTCTTTTGAATTTGATGGATGAAATTGGTTTTTTGAAGAATATATGATTCTGGGTAGTTCGTGTTTGAAAACTTAGTAGATCTGATGCTCTTTTTTGGTTAAATGGCTCCGATGCAAATCGTCAACAAGAAAATGTGCTTAATCTTTTAAAAGCATTGATAAAAGAGTATGAGGAGAAATATGTGCATGGAACTTTAGTTGAACAAGTTGGCGATTCGTCTATTGGTCATTCTACTAGTGTCCTTGGGGATGAGGATGAAGCTGAATTTGAACAATATAAGCGTGATTGTGAAGAAGCTATAGGTTTGAACAAATCAGAGTTAGAGAAATATTTGGATGAAAAAGTTGAAGATAATCATCCTGACTTTGATATTTTAGCATGGTGGAAAGGAAATAAAGTGAAGTATCCGATCTTATGCTCCATACCCTGTCCATACCCATAAGGATGAGGTTCGGGTATAGACCCGCACCACTCTTTAAAAGACCCTCAAAAGAACCGGATAAAAAAAAAAACCGCATAATTGCAGGTAGGATATGGATCTACCCGCGGGTCTCCATCAGAACCGCAAAATACCCATGCTTTATATACCCTATACCCGGTTCATTTTCAAAAACAAACCCTAACAAAACTCTTAACTCTCTTGACACTCTCTCTCTCTCAACTCCTTCGCCGCCGTTCAATTGCACCTCCCTTTCTCTCCATTGCCGCTGTTCGACTGCGCTTCCCTCTCTCTCCATCGACGCCGTTCGATTGTGCCTCCCTCTCTCCTCATCGTCGCCGTTCGATTGCGTGCCTCTCTCCCTCTCCATCGTCGCCGTTGCACTGTGTGCCTCTCTGTCTCTCTCGATCGTCGTCGTCTCACCTGCTGTGTGACCACCAGAACCTCTCCATCTTCCTCCCTCGCCGTGTTCAAAGCTTCGAACTGTGGTATCGCCACCGTCTCTGTTTCCATGTTTTTTTTTTTTGGGTCTTTCGGTATCTCATATCCCAGTTTTGCTTTGAGTCTCTCAGGTACATCGACCACCAGAACATCGCCTTCGTATCTGTCCACCAGAACTTCGCCGTCGTCTCTCTCTCAGGTACATTGACTTTTGATTAATTATTTAGTTTGTTGTTACTGGGTATTTGTTGTTGTTTAGTTTCAATCTTCTGGTGGATTTGTTTGGTTGTTGTTCTTTTGAATTTGATGGATGAAATTGGTTTTTTGAAGAATATATGATTTTGGGTAGTTCGTGTTTGAAAACTTAGTAGATCTGATGCTCTTTTTTGGTTAAATGGCTCCGATGCAAATCGTCAACAAGAAATGTGCTTAATCTTTTAAAAGCATTGATAAAAGAGTATGAGGAGAAATATGTGCATGGAACTTTAGTTGAACAAGTTGGCGATTCGTCTATTGGTCATTCTACTAGTGTCCTTGGGGATGAGGATGAAGCTGAATTTGAACAATATAAGCGTGATTATGAAGAAGCTATAGGTTTGAACAAATCAGAGTTAGAGAAATATTTGGATGAAAAAGTTGAAGATAATCATCCTGACTTTGATATTTTAGCATGGTGGAAAGGAAATAAAGTGAAGTATCCGATCTTGGCTAGAATTGCCAAAGACATCATCGCCATTTCTGTGTCTACGGTAGCTTCTGAGTCCGCTTTTAGTACTGAGGGTAGATTCTTGAGTCCACATCGTAGGAGATTACATCCGGACATGTTGGAAGCATTGATGTGTGCACAAAATTGGATATGGGCTCCACTTCGAGGTATGAAAATAGTTATAAATTTAATTATATTATGTATATTATTCGTAATCATCAATTTAATTTTCAATTTTTCATTTAATTTGTTCTATTAGGTGGCGTTCCGGAAGAAGAAATATATCATAAACAAGATGAAGAAGAGTCATCATCATCTTGATTTTATTTTTTATATTTATATTTATATTTTTTGTTATTTGTGTATGTAAATTAAGGATAAATTTTATTTGTTGTTTAATTTTGATTATGACATGTATTTTGTAAAATCTAACAAGATGATTATGGAATGGATTATGTGATATGAAATTAGTTTAATTTGATTTAGTAAATTTTTTTTTTTAAAAAAAAATCAAGTTAGGATCTTGGATATTATAGTCTATAAATATTTTTTTTTGAGAAATTTTGATTTTTTTTTTTTTGAAAAAACTGGTCGACCCGATTTGACCGGGTTGACCCGGTTAAATTTGGATCTGACCCGTTGACCCGGATGTATTTTGTAAAATCTAACAAGATGATAATGGAATGGATTATGTAATATAAAATTAGTTTAATTTGATTTGGTGAACAAAAATTTTTTTTTTTTTCAAAAATCAGGTTGGGGTCTTAGATATTATACTTTATAAATAATTTTTTTTTTTAAATTTTGATTTTTTTTACAAAACGGGTCGACCCGATTTGACCGGATCAACCCGATCAAATCTAGATCTTATCCGGTGACCCGGATCTGACCCGATCAAATCCGGGTCTAATGAGGGTTTAAAAGCGACCCGCAAAATATGCGGGTCGGGTCTAGAACCATACCCTCAAATTAATTTGAAGGTATGGGTAGGGTCTAGACCCTCAAAAAAGTAAGAGGGTCCAATGCGGGTCTGGGCCTGGTGCGGGTCCAGACCCACATTTTGCCAACCTTAATTGAGATGTCCTATTGTAGCTTTGAAGCGTTCAAGCTCAAGCTGTTGGACAAAAACTACGTGGATATTGACTCACATGCATTATTTACAAAAATTAGGAGTCTGTTGGCTGAAACCATCTTGATTCCAGCTGCTGTCGCAGAGAATTTGATGCCTAAGTTTGATGAGGAAGATGTGGCGACTTGGTTGGATAGTCTAACTGAAGCACTTGAGGAGGTGAAGGAGGAAGCAAGAAAGAATGACGAAGAAGGGTGCGGTTGAAGGCAGAGAAAGAAGAGAAGGAGAAGAAAGAAAGTGGCCAAGAAACCAAGAAAGTTGATGAAAATTATAATTCATTCAGAGGTGAAAGAGATGGTTTTCACAAGCAATCAAGGCAAAGGAAAGGGAGAGTTGGTTTGGATTGCAATTAGTTGTTAATTTGTTGTTCATATATTGCTCCTGTCTTGTAAAATAAATTTATTTGTGCGAATATTTTATTTTGTACTTTTAGAATAAATTTTAATATAGCTAATAATAAAAAAAAAACGGTTAAAATTAATAAAATGTTACATTATTAATCATTTTAACTGAAAACAATGGATAACTAATGATACTCTAATAACAAGCACATCAAATAAAGTTAATCAATCACACAACACAAATTTTTTATGTGAAAAACCCATAATAAGGAAAAAACCACGATTGTCCAAATGATTATGGAAAAATATTATAACGTAAAAATTATTACAATAACAAATTCAATACTATTTTTGTAACCCAAAAGTCCATAACCCTATTTATAACCAAGTTATAACTCTCATGGCTCTCTTTAATGTTTTTGTATTTCAATCAGGTGCATCCTATACGTGCTGCCCAAGTTGTCCTCAAATAAAGGAAAACCCCCGATTTATAAATTGTGATTTTCTTGATCCCAAAATCCCACATGAAAATCGAGGTTCAAGCGAATGCCACACATCACCAAGCACTTTTCAAAAGTTGTAGGAGCATCCAGTACGAGCCCTAGAAAAACACCACATGCATCCTTATGCAATTGCCTTTCCTTGGCACACACGCTAGCCGATCAGCCAACTTCCAGTGCTGCATGACAGCCCTTCGAGCCTCCGATTTCCACATTGTTATTTTTCTCTCAAGCAGTTCTTTCAAACAACACCTTATTCACATCAATCTAACTTCATTTTAGTCACTTGGGTCACCTACAAAAACAAGCCAAATTTCCAACGCACATGACTGTTTTGAAGCAACAATGATATTGATGAAAAAGCAAAGCTTAGTAGTGAAGACTGCTCACATGGAAAGACCACAATTATCCTAAATCACATAAAACAAATTGTCCAACTCGAGTTTCAATGTGGATGATGAGCTCAAGCATCTTTGGTACATTGCTCATTCTATAATTAAAAGTACAAAACAAGAAATAGTATTAGTATAATAAGGTACTCAAAATAACCCCTGTATTCTTAGATGTTTTTTGCATTTTAATGTAATAATATAGGAACACTGAAAAACAAACAATGGTAGTAAAATAAAATTGGAAAAAAAAAACACACACACACACACGCGCATATAGATTAGTATAATATCCAACTTGTGTATAAACTTCCCATGCAACCATAGAAGCATGAGTATGTACACAGCCATGCTTCTTACAGAAGAATATAATCTAAAAGAATATTGTCTTCCACTTCAATGCATATATGCTTCATTTACAACCTCTACAGATAGACCTTATTAATTACTAAATCTCAGTAGAAACAGCATTAAATAAAATGCATTAGAATACACAATTCATCCTTTGTCATTAGTTAAATTGTTCAATAAACAGGGACTTCACAAATTGGATGGTGTTACCATGTAATATTTCACAGAAGGTCCATTTATAGGCCACGATGTATATAATTCAGCCAGCATCATCCAAAATACAAGACTGAACAGATTAATCCAAATTTAATTATTTATCTACAATTCTACTACCACTTCTTACAAGTTACAGCCATACACAAATTGTAACACATATTAGCTTTTCATACAAGAAACTTAAAAAGTAAGGGTTTCAAGTTATGAAATTCACTTAGCAACAAGTAAAACAGAACTGGTTTCTCCACATCTGAATCTATAAATAATTTACACATAAAACTACTAGGAGCCTCGTCATGTTTATTATTCCAGCAAACCTTTTGATAATCCATTCTATTCAAAGTTTGAAAATTACCCGAATATAAAACTTTTCTGGATTATTTTCCCCTAGATTGTTAATGTCCAAGGCAACCTTTGCATCACACCCAATTCCTGAGAACAAAGCCCACCAAAGAGAATAATTATAATGTGTGAGAAATCATAACAGACCACATGGTAAATATTTCATAAGTTGAAAACATAATGATATTGAGTCTCAAACAGCGTTGCTAAAACCCAAAACCCACATATTCCAAGCAAACTCTAATACATAAAGAGAAGTTGAATGAAAAGATACAACACTGCAACTAAGGACAAACCATTAAAGCCCAGAACAAGTTGTTAATTATGTTAAATTATTGATTTGAACCTAAAGAACCAAATACTTAGAATTACCATGCTACCTTGCCCCAGCATACCCGAACAAACAATGTGATTAAGAAGTCAAGATTTGCACGAGTCCAATAAAAACATATTGCATCAAGAATCAATTTATGCCAAATCTCAAAATCAGTTTTCTAGAATATCAAATCTCCTTTCAGCCAAATTAAAACTAACACAATGGACAGCTTTGTTGTGTTTACTATGTTGCATTAATTTCATGGATGGTATCATTTTTCATTACAAGCTTCATTGTGTTGAAAAGTTACTGACCAAACTTGACGAAATTGAATCAGTCAACCATTTACTTTAAGCATAGGTAGCAGTCTTATATATGCGTCAATGCTCATCAGCACATGTTAACATCGGATTTTCACCCAACGTTAACAATAGAAGAGATCAAAAGAAACTCTCTTGAATGGAAGAGATTACAAGTTGATTTGGGAAGAAAACATAAAGATGAGCCTATGTTTATGCTGGTTTATTGGTGTCTTTTAGCTAGATCCTGTCTCCCGGTGAGAGGCTGAACTGTTGATGTATGGGAGCTCCGAATCACATGCAAAAGAGAGAACCAGTCAGGGTGATAACCATCAAGAAGGGCATGTGGAACCCAAACAAATGCAAAACAGAACAGTAGCCAACTTCATAAGCAAGTCTACAAACTGGGTGGGAATAGGTTTTGTTGTCAACATTGACAATTAAATAATTAAATTTTCATCAAACAAAAATTTTTGGAGACAAATAATCAAACATCAAGGGTACATAGATGCTGCTATGACATCTAGTACGGACAAAACAATTCAGCAACCATAGAGATCAATCCCATTGGGCCCTAACCAACAGCATACAATATATGATAAAGAACCAATTAACCCAGTGATGGTATGAAGAAGCAAGACTTATGGACATCCTGGCCAGCTGCCACATCTATGTTACAATCACATGTGAATTTCCAGTTGCTTAAAATGTGATTAATCTCTTTCAAATAGTAACTTCATGGCTGAAAAACAAAAGAAGAAACGTTGGTTTTCTTCCTACTTTCTCTTACAAAATAACAATAGATAACGCCCTAGTGTGAGGAAACATTTCACTAATTAAGACCAAGTCACACTCCACAGCACAAAAACAATTCACAAATCGCCAATTTCTATCATGCGGAGTCATGTATAGAATGAAACAAAACACCAGAGACATAACTAAATAACAGAACACGATTACTCATGAAAAACAGCAGAAAAAACATAACATCTTTATGTTGTCGTTCGCAGTGGCTGTTCTTCTCAGGAATTTTGTCGACCAGTTGGTGTGCGAGCTTTCTTTACCCAAAAATCAACCCCCCCATCACCACCTAACACATCGCTGGTAGAGTCCGTATAAGCATGACCGTTTTCGTAATTGATGACGAAGAAGACGAACCGTCGACAGTGACATCGCAGAACCAATAAAAGAGCTTGTAGTGATGGAGGCTGAGATCGATGATGATTTGGCAGCGGAAAATCGTTGTAGCCAGAGTGACGCTTCAGTTTCCACTGTTGAATTGTTCAAGAAGATGTCCAATAGCGGGACCCATGAGCGGAATGGTTTACCAAGACGCTATTAGCGTCCTGTTCAGCGAGCCCGCCATTCAACCACCCCGGAAACCCCCGTGTCCTGGACTTCGTTGACGACTTTTTATCCTTAAATGGGAAACTTTTAGTCATCTCATCAATGCGCATAAAGCGAAGTTGTAGGTCTTCGATGCCTTAAATATTTATATTATAGTAGTTGGTCATGCCTCCTGTTTTAGCAACCATGTTTAGAAAAATTGAATTTGTTTTTTTAATATAACAATTATGCTTATTTTGAGATCTAAACGAAAAAATACAATTCAAATAGGCAATCTCATAGTACATGTATTAAAGGTATATTACACAGCTACCTTAACTCATTTTACAAAAGCGCAAATTTTATCTCGTTTTGCGAACAGTAAATGTTGCAAATAAGATTTCGTCAGTTATGATCTTTAAATTGTATTAACGCAGGTGTTATAACGCATTACACACATCAACTGTCAGAAGAATGAAAAACTTTCTTTTATTTTTTATTTTTTATTTTTTATATTGAATGAAAAACATAGTATTTTAGACATAAATATGTTGCATATTATGGGATGAATAAATAAATGAGATTTTTTATGTTTGGGTTAGGAAAAAATATTGGGCAATTAATATGGAGCCCATGTTAAGTGGATCTTCTTGCAAAATGAAATAAAGCCCTACTCAATCAAGCCCAACTATTGCCAATTTGCATACAACATCGTAGCAAGCATGACAATTGTGGCTTCGAAGCATTATGGGCCAAGAACTATTTGGACATTGACTCATTTGAATTCTTGTCAAAAATTAGGAATCTATTGGTTGAAACCGTTGACTTAAAAAATCGGTCAACACCCAATTAATGTATTTTGAATGTGAGTGATGATTGAATTTGAATGTGTGCAATAATGGTGTAATAACAAAACAACAAAACACATAGGGTTTAATGTGTAATAACGAGACACTAGAGTTTTTAACGTAGTTCAACTGTAAAGAACAAAACCTACGTCCACTGCTATGTTATTATTTTAAGGTAAGGATAGAGGAACAAAGCTTCAGTATAAGGTGGTTGAAATTGGGATCCGTTTTCCGTGCATGAATGGTCCTTTTTTTAGTGCTAGGATTCCTTGTTTTTGTACAATTATGTTACTAAAATATAGGAAAAACTAAGATTTTTTCCCTATTTGACATCGCAGTGCATTAAGTACATCATATTCGAATTGAAGTATACTCATGGAAGTTTTGTATCTGAAGCAATTCTCTGCCCGATATAGATTTCTTTCATTTCTAAAACTCTGTGATAAGGAAAAATGCAAGTTATTGTTACTTCGAGCTGCCATCTGGAGGGGAAATAAAGCAGAGCATTTGAAAAATGAACACAAGATTCAGTAAATTAACTAATAAAATCACAGCTTAATGTTGTCATTATCAATTTTATTGAATTAATTGCCGTGAATTGTATGAATTTTTGCTAAAAAAAATTTCAACTAATCTGTAAGCAAGTCTGTAAAAATTATAAAAATTCAAATCTCAATTTAATCAATGACCAATTACTTACACCATTCAACTCTGTAGTTTCAGATTCATTTGGCAAACAGAAACAGAAATTGAAAACCAATCAACCCAAAACTTGAATCTCAAGATTTATCAAAAATCTTCAACATCAAGACATGAATTTCCAGACATATCAAAATTGTTCATAATTATTTCAATGGCAGTATCAATGCTTTTGTATTTCTCAGCATCAAACCTCATTCAACAGGTTAGGAAAAATGAATATGAAGTTTGTTGTTAAGGTTGTTTTAACTTTTACATCTCCTATCATAAAAAGGATCAAATTTCATCAATTAACTGAAAAGCAACAAATTAATTGCATGATGAAGAATATTAATACCATTTTGTTCATGTACTTAAATAGCTTTAAGTAGCATAGTTTCACATATATATGTATCGGAAAACAAAAAAAAATTATCCTATATCTAGTATCCAGATTGACAAACGAATATTTAGAATTTTTTTTTTGGTAATGCAAGTATTACTAATCATTAAAATGTCGTAAGTCAAAATTTGTTTAAAAAATTGTGCCATGGATTGATAAGATTATATCTAACAATCACTTAAAAATGAAAATATTGAATGGGTAAAAGAGATAGGTATGAAGCTGACTAAGGATGATTGTTGCATCAGGAACAGAGCTCAACAAAGGCAACAAGAAGCCACCAATAATGCTCAACGCAGAGCAGGACAATATTTATGCACAAAAATATCACTTCCATCTATCAGACAACAACTTAGCACCGAAGAAAGCCACCGAACCATACACAAAACCTGGCAGTTATGCACAAGACTGGATCATTGTAACATGCCTTGGTTTACAAGAATTTTTTTTTTTTTTTTTTTTTATCTGGTTTACAAGAAAATGTTGGAGTAAACAATTTGTGTTTAGTCAGTGTGCAGCACATTAATAACATTATAGACTATACAATGAACTAGTCAGAAATTGAAAACAAAATTAGAAAAAATAAAGGAACAAAAATTTGTTTAGAAGCCAAGTAACATAAACTGTGTTTAGTGATAAATATATAGAACAAAAATGGGATAAAACCTAAGACTATTTAACAATTTGAAAGTGAAAAAGCAATGCAAGTTTAGAAGCACCTGATGTGGTGATTACTGCTGTTGGTCCAAACGTTCCATCAAATTTCCTCTTCTTCTACACAATCGTGGTTTCATCTTCTTCCTCTTGGGGACACTGGATGAAGAGAGAAGAGTCACGATTTGCCATCACATGAAAATGTAGAGGTTATTTCTAGTTAATTATCATGAAAATGTAGAGGTTAATTTCTAGCTAATTATTCTAGGAATATATTCAGACATCTTGGCATAGAAAAGAAAAGAAATAACTGAAATGCGAAGGAGAATGAGGAAATTTCATGAATCTATGCGTACCTTCTCAATATTGTGCTGTGCTAAGGAAGTATTAAGGTCACCTTCCCAACAACCTTCTGTTTTTCCTATTTGTAGAGTGTGTAGTCTAGGTGAGCTCAAATCTCCTCTAGAAAAAATTTTCATATTTGGGCATTGTCTCACAGCTACTTCTTTAAGGGATGGAAATGCAATTGTGCAACTCCCTGAGTAGAAGATTGTAAGGCTTGGTAAATCAATAAGTCTCAAATATTTCAGTTGGTTGAAAATGATACAATCTTCTGCTTCATCTTCCTTCTGTGTTATGATTTCTGCTATCTTTTTACATTCAGATATCTCCATTCTAGCAAGTTGAACTAGACTTTTAGCTGTTGAGGATGCTACTAAATTGAGCAATTCATCACAATTTGACACTTCCAAGGTTGTCAAATTTTTGAAAGATATAGTGAATGACACTAAACTTCTTATGTTTTCACAATATAAAACCTGTAGAGTTGCCAAATTTTGAGACACTTTATCAAATTCAGAATATGCCTCCCATAAAGAGTGAGTCAGACAATCCATTGAGTTTTAATAAGCTCAATCCACTAGGTAACTCAGAATGTATTTCCTTACAAAGAACCCTTTCACATAAGAATAATTCCTTGAGACAACCATCATAAATGGCAAGTGATGCAACTTTGGGCAATTTGCAAAGGAAACATGACGGGCAAATAACACTTTCCATAAATGGGCCTGACAACTTAAGGTCATTTAGCTTGCACGAGTAGTCTGAAAACTTTCTATATGATATCTCGTTCACAAGACAATTCCAATTCAACTTTAACCGATTCAAGCTAGGGAATGCAATCTAGAAAATACACCAAAATATTATTAGGTTGATTCATCTTCGCAGGTAGGATCAATATTATCAAATAAACACTTGAAACATTAAAAAATATTATATTTTTCATGTTTAAATAATTGAAAAAGATCCAGGTCAATTTCATAATTGTTGATAATCCAAACATATTTGAAGTTCCTTACCTATATATAATTTGATTGTTTATGGAATATGATACTTAAGTTTTATTTGGTAATTGATCTCAGATGACCATTGCTTGAAAATTATATATTATTAATAATGCTTAAAGCCATATTTCGTATATATTGTTAAATTATGTCAAAATTAAACCAATACTAGTTTACAGTACTTTTACAAATAAACATTTGAAGGTAATTAGTCGTGGTCATTCTAAACAAATATTTTAGTAACTGGTCTACTAGTATTTTCACTAAAAGTTAGGGGAGGATTAGGTTTCAATTAGAATTAGAATTTGATTTTCCTTATTTTAGAACTTTTCAATAATGTTGGATGTAGAACTTTAATACTTTTGCAGAAATGTTATAAATTTAAGTAGTTAGGGTTCATACCTTATCAACTAAGAACAGGGGCTGTCCACTAGCGATGTCATGTTGGCTCTCCCCTTGACTTTGAAATTCTGAAACAAGCATCTCCACTTCATTACATTTCCACACTGATAACCTCTCTAACATTGGCCATTTTGAAATGTATAACCCTGAATGAAAACTTCTAAGTCTTGGTAGATCACACAACACTAGCTCTGTTAATTGAGGAAACACGAATTCAGGGACTGCTTCCACTTCATCTTCCTTGGCAATAATTTCCTTCATCATGCAATTGCATACAAAGAGCTCTTTAAGTTGTTCAAGACCTCTAGCTATAATGGCTGGAAAGAGACTTTTCAGACTGTCACAATAATGAACTGATAATGAAGGTAGATTCTGAGAGGATAAATAACTTGGGAGTCAATATTCCATACATGCTTCAGCTTTGGCAAATTATGTAACTGTAATAATTTCAACTGAGCTGCAGCTATATCATGTGTTTTCTTGTTACCGAGAGCTTCCAGTTCAAATATCTCTTCTACTGAATCACATTCTAATACCACCAATTCCTCTAGACTGTGGAGTCTTCCGAGCATATTAGATGGAAAAACATTAAATAGCTTAGTACAACCACGTATATAGAATGATTCTAATCTGCAAAAGGAATCCGAACAGAGTTGATTGTGCCAGACGTTTCTTAGATTATCCATTTGCTCCATTGTCAAATTCTTTAAACTAGAGAGTCGCACCTAAAGAATTCCATTAATTACGTTAGTAACAAGCCATTGTTTTATAATGAAATAAAATTAGGGAAAGATGAGATGATAAATCAAACTTAAATTCTAATTAAAGAAAAATAAAAGCCATCCTATGATGAACGCACAAAGAAGAAAAGACATTAAAGCAAAAAGAAGAGTAGATCACCTTTTCATCAAAGAAAGGTTGAATAATGTTAGCCTGGAGATTGTCCTTTGAATTCGTTCCACTACATTCCACACTCGTAGTCAAGTTTGCACATATAGAGTTAGGAGATGAATGCTTCCATATTTGGGCAATCCTTAATCCACAGTTCAACAAGGAAGACACATCTAAAGTCCCAGTAAAGTCACAGAACCTCGTAAGTTTTGGAAGATCATGAAGAATCAATAAATGTAGATTAGGAAACAACACCACACTTGGCCATTCTTCTTCCTGTAATTACTATCACCTCCATAAGCTTACAATTGATTATCTCAAGCTCTTTGAGTCGGACTAGATTTTTAACCATAGAAGATGAAAATAAAAATTTCAAATTACACAAATTGTCAACGACCAAGAATGTTAAATTATGAAGATAAGAAGATGTTGCCAGATATTGGTTGCTCCATATCACTTCAGAGCTGAAGACTTCAGTGACAACTCATATAAGGAGGGCAACAAAACCTGCAGATGAAATCATTGTTCAATGAGAAACTTGTTCAACTAACTTTGACAAATATATTGTTAGCGCAACTGTTATCTGATTATGTTCTAGTTATAGCTCTTTCAGTTTTGATAGTAGTAAATAAGCAGGTAACGTGGTTCTTCAGTTTGTCAAAAGTATGTACAAAACTTCTTAGTCTCCAAAGAATGACTGGAGACTTTCAATTGCATTTAACTCTTGCACTGTTGTTAGCCAAATGAAGTCAGATCCATCGAAATTCAAAGTCCTATGAAATTTGAGGCATCAAGTCATGTATACTTATTGCTTTTCTACCTGTTGCACAGATTAAAAAAATAAATGTTTACCTGTTTGTCGAAGAGATGATACATGTCATTGCAAGAGTTCATTTCTTCCAGTTTTTTGTTAACTATGATGCTCTCACTTGTTGAGCCAGAGAAAAGTGTCTTTATCTTGGGACAATCCTTAAAATCAAACACGCTCAAGGAGGGAAATTCAAGCAATATTCCAGAGCCAAATCTTGTAAGTTTTGGTAGTCCGATCAGACTTAGCAAGATTAACTTAGGGAAAGTCATCTTAACTAGTCTTTCTTCTCCTGCAATTTCTTCTGTGTTAATTATTGCTTCCATTGACTTACAGTTCCGTACCACAAGTTCTTGTAGTTGCACAAGACCTTCTACCATAGATAATGGAACAAGAAACTTCAAACCACTAAATTCCTCCACAAACAATTTCACTAAAGTTCGACAATAAAAGACATAAATGGGAGTTGATAGAGCCATGCATGCCCCATTTTGATTGAGGACAATGTCAAGTTCTCCAACCTTAGGAGTAGAGCCTGCATACAGATAATACTTTTTATTAAAGTCTTAAAAATGAGGTCTATAGACGTTGATTTACCATTTCTCTTCTAATTAACCAACCTCATAAATAAATTGAATAGGGAAAAAAAAAAGAAAGTAAGAGAAAACGTACATTTTGACTAAAAAAATGAATGAAACCGTTCACATCATCTTCGTTAGAGATTTCTTGGAGTCCCATATTGGATGTAAACGCACTGAAACCAAATCTCGTGAGGCGTGGTAGGCATCGTAGTGTTATGGTGTGCAATTGAGTGAACTCAATCTTGTTAATCTGTTCACTTGTGTGGACTTGTCTATTTTCCACAAAAACAATCTCTTCTAGTTTCTTGCAATCAATCACTTCAATTTGTTGAAGCTGTGAAAGGTTTCCAGCCATGGGCAATGTGAGATGCTTCAATTTATCACACTTTTCAATTCTAATGACTTTTATTATAAGTTGGTCATGATAAATCTTCTCCACGTTGATCAAATTATGAAGGACGAGTGACTCTAGCCTTTGGGGAAAGACATTGAATAATCCCCATCCAAGCGAGTTGCTAATATACTGTATCTGCGGAGCATTTTGGATATGAAGATGCTTCAATTGTTGAAAACCTTCCCCATTAAGTTCCTGAAGAACATTCTTAACACTCCTATGTGCATCTAGATGGAGATCTTCAACTCTATTCAGCAAAGACTTAATCCCATCGCTGAATAAAAAACTATTGTTCAATTTGAGTTTTAACATCCTTGAAGTTGAATATTTGTCAGACCAGTCCCACACATCACCAATAAATATTTTATAAGTTTCCAACTTCTCAAAGAACAAATCAGGAGGCATAATCTGAGCATCAAGAACTTGCATTTCTAAAGTTGTCAAGTTAGACAATTTCTTTACCTCAACAAGGCTTGCATTACGTTGTCCATCAACATTCCCATTGAACAAAACTGTTACCCATATAGAGCTCTTCTAATCGTGTCAAGCTTGATAAGACATTTGGTGCAATTACTTTAAGATTTGAACAACTACTCAAATCTAACAATCTTAAACGAGTCAATTCTCCAATTTCTCTAGGCAATTGTTCAATTTCAGACATTAAAAAACTCAGAATTTCTAATTTCTTTAGTTCTCCGATAATTGCTATATCTCTAATCAAGCATTGATCTAAACACAAGGTTTGAAGGTTTGTTAGCCTGCAAAGCGATGAAGGTAGTGACAACAGATCAAATCTAGTTAAATCTAAAACTTTAAGTTCTTTTGCGTTGTTGAAAAGGGCATCTGGAATTTGTAAAGACAGCAGCTCAATTTGGGACAAATGAAGGAACTTCAATTTTGGGAATTCCAACATTTCAGGAAGCTCTTTAATATTTCCACGGCGATGACACACAGCAATTGAATCTTTGGGCAGTTTCTCCTCTAGCATTTCTTTAATGCTAGCAACATTTTGAATATTAAACATGAGCTTATCATTGGATGATGCAATAGAAACTGCAACAGCATGAACTGATGTCATGCATTTTAACACGATCCTTAGCATTACCATCCAACAATAAACATGAAGCTTTAAGATTACTGATCAATGTATGCATCCTATTTCTTGCATCCTCCATTGTATCAACATTTTTAAACAAATTCAGACCCATACTGTACTTGAATAAGTCATTAGTTGATACACCAAAATCAGAATCAGTTAGACCACAAAGCAGGAAAAATGATTGCTCCTCAGGGCCCAAAACCTCGTAACTCAATTCTATGGTTGAGTACACACTTGTGTCCATTCCTTTGATGGGGCTTGAATTAGATCTCCCTAGGCGCATTTGCAGGGCATTCTTCCAATAAGGAAGATCTTTATTTCTCAGGGCACTTGCAATTGTTGTAATTGCAATTGGTAAGCCAGCACATTTCCTAACTATCTCAATTGCAATACGGTTGAAATCAGCATTTTCTTTCGAATGAACGACTATCTTCCAAAATAAATTCTCTGCTTCTACATCAGACAAAGTGTTAACAAAGAAATTCTTTTGGATATTCATGTGAGTTTGTAGTACATCTAGATCTCTAGATGTCAACAATAATTTCCATTTCGTCCGATTAGCATTTCTTCCTCCCCGATCAACTTCTTGTGTAACACCTGACTTCTCATCACTCCAAAATGGAATCCCAATAGCATCGAAATCAAGTTTCTCCCAAATATTATCCAAAATAAGAAGAATACTAGTTTCTTTCTTCAACCTCTTACGTAATTGAGAAGCTCTTCCTGGTAGGCCCTCCGCATCAAATTTCAAACCCAATTCATCAGCAATGTCTGCTTGAATAGATTTGATGTCAGGGGTGTGTGTTACCTCAGCCATAACTACCTTACTAAATAACTTGTCTTCATTGGCTTGAGTAGCAACTCTTTTGACAAGTGTGGTTTTACCCACACCCCCCATGCCGTACACACCAATCAAGTTGACATCTTCATCCGCTAGCTGCCTCCATAAGCCCCTCAAAAACCTGCATTCTTGAGTTAAAGTCTTCATAGCCTCTAGTATACACAGATTTCGTTCGTCCAATGGCAGGACGGTATGAAACTTTCTGAAATGTTGCTTCTCCCAAGAGGCTGATCCCATCCTTTGCCGTCTTCGCTGCTTTCTTGCTGAGAGAGTAACGTGTCATCAGATTGAAGCAGAAGCCAATAGAACACAGCTTCCCTGCTTTGTCTTCATCTTCAATGATAGGTTTCGCAACCTTAACAAACTCATCAACGCTTTTCAGCCAATCCTCAACAAGCTTTTCGATCTTTTCACCTTGTCTAGTAGCCTCGTCAACACGATGCTGCACCGTCTCTCTTGATCAGTCAGCTTCTTAAGTTGTTTCTCCAGTTCCTCCATGTTGGTATCGCACTTGAAGGGATAACATAGATGCTTCCCAATAGGTTCAATCAACAACTCTGCAACTTTTGCTACAATTGAAATAAATACATCCATTTTCTTTCCTTTTTTTTTAAAAAAAAAATTTGGTAATTTTTCTCACTCTCTCTTTTTCAGAAAAAGAAACAAACTAAAGATGATAACAAAATTGTTATCTTTTTTTTTTTTTCAGAGCTGTTCTTGAATCGGCATAAATGTAGAAGAAATATGTAATAAACAGAATGTTTCGACAACAACAGATAGAAAAACAACTAATAATAAACAGACGTCTAATTTTTTTTTTTTTTATTTTGTAATTTTTTTTAGGGCAAATTGCACAAACCTCCCTTGAGGTTTGACAAAATTGCACAAATATTACGATGTTTGGGTAACTCGCACGGATACTACCTGAGGTTTCAAAAACTCCGCACAAACCTCCCCTGTCGTCAGTCAACAACCATTAAATCGTCATAGTCAATGGTTAAAATTATAAAAAGACTAAAATACCCTTCAATAAATTTAAAATTAATATATAATATATTTTTAATTTAATTTGAAAATAAAATATAAAAAATTAAAAAAAATTAAAAAAAAAAAAAAAAGAAAAAGAAAAAACTGGTCTCCATGGGAGACCAGATCTGGTCTCCCATGGAGACCGACAGTCTCCATCGCTGGAGAGGGCTGCGTCTCCAGCGATGGTCGTCCGTCTCCAGCGATGGAGACGGTCTCCATCGCTGGAGATCGCTGGTCGACCAGCGATAGAGATCAGTCTCCATCGCTGGAGTTTCAGCGATGGAGACCGTCTCCATCGCTGGTCTTGCTGGAGTCTCCAGCGATGGAGAGAGGGTCTCCATCGCTGGTCGCTGATGGAGACTGATCTCCATCGCTGAAGTCTCCAGCGATGGAGATCGCTCAATCGCTGGTCGACCAGCGATGCTCCATCGCTGGAGACTCAGCGATGGAGATCAGTCTCCATCAGCGATCATCGCTGGTCTCGCTGGAGTCTCCAGCGATGGAGACCGTCTCTCCATCGCTGGAGACTCCAGCGAGACCAGCGATGGAGATCCATCGCTGGAGACTCCAGCGAGACCAGCGATGGAGATCGTCTCCATAGCTGGAGACTTCAGCGATGGAGATCTCCATCGCTGAGACTCCAGCGATGGAGACTGATTCCATCGCTGGTCGACCAGTGATCTCCAGCGATGGAGACCGTCTCCATCGCTGGAGACGGACGGCCATCGCTGGAGACGCAACCGTCTCCAGCGATGGAGACTGTCGGTCTCCATGGGAGACCAGATCTGGTCTCCCATGGAGACCAATTTTTTCTTTTTTTTTTTCTTTTTTTTTTAATTTTTTATATTTTATTTTCAAATTAAATTAAACAAAAATATATTATATATTAATTTTAAATTTATTGAAGGGTATTTTAGTCTTTTTATACTTTTAACTATTGACTATGACGATTTAATGGTTGTTGATTGACGACAGGGGAGGTTTGTGCGGAGTTTTTGAAACCTCAGGTAGTGTCCGTGCGAGTTACCCAAACATCGTAATATTTATGCAATTTCGTCAAACCTCAGGGGGGTTTGTGCAATTTGCCCTTTTTTTAAACTTTTTTGGTTTTTTTCCTTTATAATGCTAAAGTGGATAGATGCTAGTAAAGCTAATAAAATGAGAAAAAAGCAGATTAAGTAACGTAATAACAAATGAAACAGAATAATTCAACTAGCAAAAACGAGGACCAAAGCAAACCTCTCAGTAGCTAGAGATCTGAGGCTTTGCTTCGTGGGAATCACGAATGTAAAGTAACAACTTTCACTCCGTAAGAAGATTTTCAAAAACAAGCAAACAGATAGCCAAAACGAATACGAACTGATCGGAAGACTAGTGAGTATGTGAGCGTAGTACACAGATGCATGCGTTATTCCTTTTTTTTTTGTTTCATGTTTTTATGGATGTGCTGTCATTTTGAAAATCTTAGAGATGAATCACAACCATCCATTATGTTGGAAAGTTGGTAGTCCTATACAGTGAAATTTATAATTCAACCGTCAAGATTTAGTAGTCACTATAATCACAAGTGACAGTCTCGTGTTTAGGTTAGATCCCTTGCTTCATCTACTAGTCTTCTTGAGTCGGTCAATGCACAAGTGTGCTTCAAAGTCGTCCCATCAATGTCAAAGGACAAGTTGTATGGTCACTAACGTCTTAAATATCTTGTACTATTAATTGTAGCCTCCTTTGTTTCACTTGGTCATCGTATGCGTGCGGGGTTTGAAACTTTGGAAATCCAAATCCTATAGTGTCTGATGGACGGCCGTTGTTGTGTTTACTAGTGTTGCATTAATTTCACGGATATTGTGATTCGATGACTAGTGAGTATGTGGGCCTAGTCGATAGATGTATGCATTATTTCTTTCTTTTTCTTTTTAAGTACATTTCCTGGATATGCTGTCATTTTGAAAATCTTACAGGTGAGGTGAATCACAACAATCCATTGTGTTGGAAACTTGGCGGTCTAACACAGTGAAATTTATTATTCAACCGTCACGATTTCGTTGTCTCTACAATCACAAGTGACAGTCCTGTGCTTAGGTTAGATCCCTTGTTTCATCTACCAGTAGTCCTTTAAAAAAAAAAAAAAACTATGGCTAGTAGATGAAACAAGCCTTCTAATGAGTCAGTCAATGCACAAGTCTACTTCAAGTCATCTCATCTATGCAAATTAAGATGAGGGTGGTGTGGTCATCACGCTTGATATATGTTGTATTGTCGTAGTCTCATTTAATTTCTTAGATATATTTTGTGTGGTGGCAATTGAATTCAAATTATTTGATCTAATTTGATCCAAAAATTTTAATCCCTTTTTTAAATATTATTTACGATATAACTATTGAAATCTAATTCACATCAAATTAAATAAGAAATCTATAATGGCCCGTAATTAAACAAATCTGAATATTTAAAAGTTTGAATCCAACTTTCCCTTTCGAATATAGTGGACCGTTGAGCAGTATAATAGTTTGAGAAAGATTCAACAGTTCGCGAAAGACACGAAATTGTTATACTAGTCTAAATACATGGCCTAAATTTTTATAGCCTTTAGATTTGAAAATTTTAATGGTTTAATTATTGCATTGGTCAATTGAATTGTCTCTCAGAAACCAGATCCTTTTACCTTAGAGCTAGATACAACTAACTTATATTTTTCTGAACTTGATAAGCTACCATCATTTATGGCCACCATTTCTTGCTACAATGTTGATTTGGAATGTCTTCACGGAGAAACACTCGGTGGAAGGGTGTCTGAAAATATATAGACAAAATAACTACATCGTTGAAATTTTGAAATTAATTTTTTAAATCAAAATTTGTAATTAGTAAAATTCAACCATATATATAGAGGGCAATTAATATTGAGCCCATTTCGGAAGAGGATTCAAAGTGTTTACAAACTGAAAAAAGCCCAACCCAACCAAGACAGACAAACAACTATTGGCACTTGTTTGGATCCCAACCCATTATCTCGATATGAGCCCGATCCGAATAATTAGTAGCTGGAGCTCGATACGACCAGTGGTAGTGAAAGCTGGAGCTCTTAGTGGCTGTTAGATTTTATTTCAATGCTATCTGGAAATGACACTACTAAAAGCTTATGTTAACATGTTACAAATACACTTTTGAGATTATATGGCTTCCATTATGAAATTTTAGATTAAAAAAATGATCTATCATGGCATAAATAAATTTCGAATTTGTTTCTCTATGTTAATTTTAGATTATGAATTAAGAATGACGTTTCAATTTTATGTGTTTACCAATGCAGCTAAAACTAGAATGCCTCAGTAGGTATAATAAATTTTATGTATTTCTGAAACCTCTCAGTCTTATAGTTTTTCACTTTGTAATGTTCAAAATCAGAGTATTTGTTGAGATTAATATGATTTTAATCTTTTGAAAAATGAATCCCTTCAACAGAGATTTACTTGGTGAACAATAAAATGAGTTTGTAAAGGCATGAATTTTCAATGTTGCAGACCCCAAAACTGACAGAACATCCTGATTTCCTGATAGTTATTTGCATTGATTTTTATGATTTCGTCTCTTTAGTCACACAATGAGTATCAAGCATCAAATTTTTGAGTCTTGCTCACAAAATTATTGGTAAAAGGACTGAAAAAGTGTTGTATAGAATCAGAATCAGAAAAGAGAAAAATCCTGCATACCAAAACCATGCATGTTCTTGTAGCTGACATGGTGCAATTTGATTGGACAAAAGAACTGGAAAGAAAAGTATGCTCCAGAAAATGTAGACATCTTACTGTTGAAGACTGATTGGTCAAAGATCCTGAAGAAAATGATAAATTTGTGCACTTTAGAGACATGAAAAACTTGTGAGCTAAAGAGAGAAATAGTAACACCCACAAGAATAGGAATTCAATTCTACAATTGTAAGATAATTAGAAGAAGAAGAATTGCTAGCTTATAAGCAGCAGAGTGATTTGTTCAAGGAAAAAAAGGAGACTCAAAAGCTTGTAAGAGATGTTTGCACAACTAGGCTCAACCTTGGGGAGCTTGTTCATTGTTTGTACAATGTTCCACAGGTATTTCCCGCTTAACCTGCAGATCTATATTGACAAGTGTTCCATGAGACTGGTAAAAGCTTTTGATCCCTACATTCACATCAAGTTTTACGAGTATTCGAGTGATCGTTTCAGGCGCAGTGAGGCCTACATTGCCATTGAGAATTATCTTAGCTCCAAGTCTGTTGAGCAAGCTAAAAGGCTCAAAGGTGATTCTATCAAACAAGGGAAGTCATTAGTCCTCAGCCTGGACAAAGAGGAGGAGATTCTTGATGAGTTTCTTAGCGTTAAGCTTTGCTGGTCTAAGATGGAAACTGTCATCAAATCACAAACAATCACCTACTACCCCACCTCAGAAAAATGTACTACAAGCTCAGCTTTCATAGTCGTTATCGCGAATCTGTCATCAAGGCGTATTTGAACTACGTCCTGGAAGAAGGCAAGGCCATTGGTGCTAGAAACAGGCAAAAGAAGCTTTACACTAACAATCCAAATGATGATGGGTACTATAGAAGATGGAGTCATGTAGTGTTTGAGCATCCTGCTTCATTTGATACATTGGCAATGGACCCGAAAAAGAAGATGGAGATCATTGATGATCTTGTCACTTTTCGCCAGTCTAAAGAGTATTATGCAAGAATTGGCAAGGCCTGGAAGCGCGGATATCTCCTATATGGTCCTCCAGGAACTGGGAAATCAACCATGATTGCTGCCATTGCCAATTTCCTTAACTATGACATATATGATCTCGAGTTAACAGCTGTTAAGGACAACACGGATTTGAGGAAGCTCCTGATAGAAACATCAAGCAAGTCCATAATTGTGATTGAGGACATAGATTGTACTCTTGATCTTACAGGGCAACGTACGGTGAAACCAAAGAAGGAGGAGAGCAAGGTGGAGGTGTGTCCAATCAAGAAGAAGGCAGATGAAGAAAATGAAGGTAAGACCAACAAGGAGGAGAGAACTACGACCAGCAAGGTGACTCTGTCCGGACTATTGAACTTTATAGATGGGATTTGGTCAGCTAGTGGTGGGGAGAGGCTCATAATATTTACTACTAACTATGTGGAGAAACTTGATGGGGCTCTCATTAGGAGAGGCAGGATGGACAAGCACATTGAGTTGTCATATTGTGATTTTGAAGGGTTCAAAGTGCTTGCTAATAACTATCTGAGTATTGATTCTCACCCTTTGTTCGAAACGATTAGTAGCTTGTTGGAGGAAACAAAAATGACCCCTGCAGATGTCGCGGAAAATCTAATGCCTAAGACCACTAATGGAGATGCTGAGAGTTGCTTGGAGAGTCTCATTCAAGCCCTCAAAGATGCCAAAGAAGAAGCATTGAAGAAGAAAGTTGAGGATGAAGAGAAGCCAAAATCAGAAGAGAAGCAACCGGGTGAAAGTTAAAACAATTTTCAGCTTTAATTTTCATTTAAGTATGTTTCTGTTTCAATGTCATTAGATATTAAGTTCCATGTATTTTTTTGGAGGTATTGAGAAGGATCCGATTTCTAAGTCTGATGAGAAGAATGCAGTGACTAGTTCCTCGAATTCGAGTGAAGTTTATAAGTAGGTGAAAGGAGGAGGTACCATGAGAGCTAGCTCTGTGAAGAATTTCATTTACTGTATTTCTGTTTCAGTGTCTTTAGTTCTTTAGTTTGACTCTATAAGATACTATATATATAGTTACAAGTATGATGGTATGGTGTAATAAATTAGACTTCTAATGGCCATTTCTCCACTTGCTTATTCAGGAATGGACCAAAATATATGTATTTGAGAAATTGCATTAGTATTCTATGTTCAATTATCTAGTTTTTAAGAGCGTTGTCCATTATTTTGTCTAAACAATTGAATCCTCCATTGTTCTTTGAACACTCCTCAAGTTTCAGGAAAGGTTTCTGATAAATTTTCAAACAAAAAAATCTCGTCTCGTGAATGTTAAAAAAGTTACAGAGAATTTTGATCTCGAATATCAATCATTTATCAAAAGTGGCATGCTCCAGTCAAGGTCAACCACTAAAATTGTACAAATTTGAATTGAAGAGCTTTGACATCACTGCTAAATGTCATTGTATACGCAATCATGACCCCAAAAGTCTAATTACCCTGATTTTTTTAATCAATATTTTAATCAAAACACAGCTTTTCTTCCTCAACTAATCACATAGTTTACTTAGCACTAGAGGCTAAGCCTTGGATTCATCCGACAACCAAATCTTCATGATCTTCTCATGCCACAGGATTTCGCCACGTGGCAAGATCATAACCAGTGACACATGCTACATGCTTAGTGCACGGATGATCCTATTGATAGGACCGCCCTCTGCCGACTCCCAGCACTACTAGACAAACCACAAGAGTCAATTTTTCTACCAGATTGTTCACACTATGATAGCTTAAACCAAGCACTTCTGACCGCCACCCAGCTCATTTTTCCCTATAAAAATACTCTCTAACATGTTCAAGAGCCAATTGTATTACAAAAGAGTCATCAAAAATGGTTGCTAAAGAAATTTTCACTCATCTGGGCTCAATAATTGCAAGCTTGATGTTCATTTGGGCTATGTTCCAGCAATATTTCCCATATGAGCTTAGAAGTCATGTTGAAAAGTACTCAAAAAGGTTGGTCAGTTTGATCTACCCTTATATTCAAATAACATTCCATGAGTTCACAGGTGAGAGATTCATGCGCAGTGAAGCCTATTCTGCCATTGAAAATTACTTGAGTTCCAAGTCATCTACACAGGCAAAGAGACTCAAGGCAGACATAGTCAAGAACAGCAACCAGTCACTTGTTCTAAGCATGGATGATCATGAAGAGGTCTCTGATGAATTTGAAGGCATCAAATTGTGGTGGAGTTCAGGGAAGAACATATCAAAGTCTCAGGTTTTCTCTTTCTATCCTGTAACTGATGAGAAGAGATACTACAAGCTAACTTTCCATAAAAGATACCGTGAAAAGGTCCTGGGGCCATATCTAGCTAGTGTACTCAAAGAAGGGAGGGCAATCAAGGTGAGGAATAGAATGAGAAAGCTGTACACAAACAATGGTTCAATGTGGAGTCATGTTGTGTTTGAGCATCCTGCAACGTTTCAAACACTGGCCATGGAACCTGAGAAGAAACAGGAGATCATTGATGATTTGATCACATTTAGCAAAGCTGAGGATTTCTATGCCAGGATTGGCAGAGCCTGGAAAAGAGGGTATCTTTTGTATGGTCCACCAGGGACTGGCAAGTCCACTATGATTGCTGCCATGGCCAATCTTCTGGGGTATGATCTTTATGATCTAGAATTAACTGCTGTGAAGGACAACACCGAGCTGAGGAAGCTGTTGATTGAGACATCTAGTAAGTCCATAATTGTGATTGAGGACATTGATTGCTCACTTGATCTTACAGGCCAGAGAAGGAAGAAGAAGGAGAAAGAAGAGGAAGGTAATGAGAAGGATCCTAGAGAGAAACTTGTGAAAGAAGAAAGAGAGAACAAGACCAGCCAGGTCACACTTTCAGGGCTGTTGAATTTCATTGATGGGTTGTGGTCAGCTTGTGGGGGTGAGAGGTTGATTGTGTTCACAACTAATCATATAGAGAAGCTTGATCCTGCTTTGATCAGAAAAGGGAGGATGGACAAGCATATAGAGTTGTCATATTGTAGCTTTGAAGCATTCAAGGTGCTTGCCAAGAACTATCTCAATATTGAGTCACATGACTTGTTTGTGAGAGTTGGTGAATTGTTAAGGGATACAAATATGACCCCAGCTGATGCTGCTGAGCATTTAATGCCAAAGACTGTCCCTGCCAACGTCGAAATCAGCCTTAGAAGCCTGATCCAAGGCCTAGAATTGGCTAAAAGAAGAAGCAAAATTCAAGGCTGAAAAGGAAGCACAAGACACATCTATCAATGAAGAAGCAAAAGAGGAAGAAAAGAAGAGGAAGGAGATCACAGATTGCAGAATTCAGCTAAAGAGAATGGAGATCACAGATTGCAGAATTCAGCTAAAGAGAATGGAGATCACAGATTGCAGAATTTTACCAAAGAGAATGGAGATGTGCATAGTGACGTAAAATGAATGTGAGGAGGAAGGCAACTTAGAATGGATTAGAAAAGTACGAATTGCACAAAAGGGATTTTGTCTTTTTACACAAAGTTGTAAAAAGTGGTTGTACAAGGGAATCTATTATCATTAATAAGATCCAGTTTTTCAAAGTTAGGTGTGAGTCAATAATGTTGGGATCGCTAACTACATAGAAAGGAAATCCTTAAGGGCACTGTTCCAGGTCTATCAAACAAAATAGTTTTGATCAAAGGGGCTTGCAGCAGTGTGATAAATACTGTTGGTTCACCGTGATCCTTTGAATGATAATGGTCCGACACCCCCTTATTATAAAAGGGGTTGCTCTTTCTCATATAGAAATTATCAATATCTTATCTCATGTAATTCCGATTGTTCTCTGAACACTCTCAATAATATAAAAAATTAAAAAATAAATAAATAAACCACAATAATTTGGGTTGCCGGCCAAGTTTCCAACTAAATGGTTAATTGCAAGCAACTTGGCAGTTTGTTTGTGTATGTGGTTGGGCTGACCACCCAACAATTTGGGCTGGTGGCATGGGCATTGTTGAGTGGTAATATATAGACCCCATACCCACATTTTGTTGTTATCAAATTTGTCTTTCAGAAATTTACTAAATTGACCCATATAAGCATGTGAATACTACAATGTCTTTTGAGTATCAAAATGAAAAGAAACTGCTATAGATTATCAAAAATAATAATAATAAAGAAAGAAAAAACATTAATCTTGAGTATCAAATTGAAAAAAAAATGTCAAAAGATTTGAGCCACTTGACGAAATTCTTAATGACCAATTTGTAAATAACAAAACGTTCTTATACGGGTGCATATAAGAGTGTGACGGGGTGTCAATATTACCATTTCACATTATTGTCTTGTCCATAGAGTAAATAGGACCAAACAAGGAAGTGGCTAGGGTGGCCCAAAATAGAAAACTCTTGGGTAGCAAATTGAGAAGAAACTTCGAAAGATTTGTCTTGTCTAACTGAGTAAACAGGACCCAATAAGGAAATAGTTGGGCTGGCCCAACAACAACAAACACACACAGCCAAGATGTGTTTGTTCTTGTATTTGATAGGTTTTAATATGGTCCAATCATATTTAAAATCGATAACATTTTCACCATATGATTACATAAGCAATGTTCCCGGGGTCACAACGTGACGAAATTTTTCCATGGCATGCTTCTTCCTCTACATTTCCTAGTCAAATTAAAATAAATTTATGGTTGAAAAAGAAAGAGATTTAATCACCTTCTTAGAAACGCATATACAGGTTCCTGCACATAGCTTAGTCACTCTTCTTGCACGAAACGGTCTTCTATAAATTCATTGAACATTCCCTGGTCTGTCTGCTTGTGTAGAATTATCAAACGTGATGCAGATGGTCTGCTTTTGGGCTCCTAACAAATGTGATTGATTAGATAAAGATGTGTTGAAAGGACCTCTCATTGGTCACCTTAAGTTAGGGCACACTCGGACATTTGTTGGGTTAATTCCAGCCAGTTTCGTCATGATGACTTGATTACTATTCTCTTATAGAAATTGCAATTCCACAGTTCCAAGAATTGTGTATTTGAAGCATATAATTTTCAGCTTATTTTTTTAATTGGAACTTTCTGACGTCAATTTTCCATCTTATTTGTTTATTTATTATTATTATTGTTATTATTGTTGAACCAAATCAATGACTTGGTTGATCATGCCTTCAATTTCTTATCTTTAGCTAAGAAATTTCATGCAGGCTTCTGCATACATTATTAACTGGAATCAACCCAGAAATTGTTTCATGTAAGTGGCAATCCTCATCTTTCAATTTCATATCCAATATTCAATTCATATATACTTTGGCTTAGCATCTTTGGAACAACTAGGGTCTTGCTTTTTCACACTCTTTTATGGATTAGGTTTGTCTCTACATATTGAAGTTTATGCGAAACTTAGTTGGTGAAAATAAAATAGAGTCGGACACTAATTAAGTGTGAATTAGTTAATAAATAAATTGATTTGGGTCTACGTACATAGAGAAAGTTTTGTAGGTGAGTATATATTTCTTTTCTCCCCGATACCTGCTAATGTAATTAACAATTTCAATTTCTTTATTACTATGTGTTTCCCAAAAAAAAAAATTCTCAGTTATTATGTAACCATTAGATTCACTTTTCAAATTTGTTTATTTTGACTAAGTTAGCATACACCTATGCTTAATTAGTGGTCTACAAATATATATATATATATATATATATATATATATATTACTTTTATAATCAGGTATATCTGATTTTAAAAAGTAAGGACTAATTAATT
The DNA here is from genome assembly GCA_021234005.1 of Nephelium lappaceum. NCBI lineage: Eukaryota > Viridiplantae > Streptophyta > Magnoliopsida > Sapindales > Sapindaceae > Nephelium > Nephelium lappaceum. The sequence goes on from CM038011.1 coordinate 715,817, forward strand.
AAATTCATCTATTACGTTTTCTTTCCTAAAATAAATTATCTCTCCTATTTAATTCAAATACAATGAATGAATTTGATTGATTAATCTTTACTTTTTAAAATTAGGTATACCTTATTATAAAAATACTATATATATATATATATATAAAATCTCTTGATATTGTTAAAAGTCGCCTCTTTTTCACTTTTTTTGAAAACAAAATTATAATGCAATCCAGCAGGCTTTTTTGGTCATATATATGTGAAACCAAACGGTCCTAAGTTTGTTTACATTCCACCAAACATATTCTATTTCTAATTAAATAATAAAGCATATGATGGTCCCAATCTGACTCCCGAAAAATTCCATAATGGACGACATGGACCTTGAACCAACCTTGAATTTACTTTTAATATTACTGATTTTTCAACAAAATCTAAGATATGGATTCTTGCAAATATATATGTCACGCATCTTCCACCAAACATTATATACTCTTGGAAATTTGAAAGAGACTACTGATTATTTATAAATTCTAAGATGATTGCATTACTATCATAGTAATACCTAAATTAGTATTAAAAAAATTATACATTTAAAAACATAATGAAAATTATATATCTTAATGACACAAACTAACGCGAACCCAGCAATCATATCTTCATTCATCTTTCATTAGAAAACTTGTTGGTGGTCCTTGTCAGATTTAACCTTAAATTCCACCCAAAAAGGATCATAATTAATTCATTTTCAACATGTTATTTCAACAATCATATCTTGATATATTCTTCTTTCATTAAAAAGCTTGTTGGTGGTCCTGGTCAAATTTAACCTTCGATTCCATCCAAAATTATCATAATTCATTCATTTCTCTCATATTTTCAAAAGATTATTCTATAGAAATAATCATATAATCCATTAAGTGTCTTAAATGGATCCAATATTTGATCACAAAAGTCTCACTTACTTAATTAAATAATATATTTAATATATTTTTTTATGATTTATAAGTTTTTTTTTTCCTTTTCTTAATTGAATGAATAAGATTTGATGTTGATTTCAAATTATCGAACACATGAATTAAATAACACATAATTTCCTAAGCATACTTTCGGAGTCATTTCCACACACTTATATAGCAAAAGATTCTGCATTAACGTGATAGAAACCAAACCTTTTCCACCTTATTTACTTATTTATTTATCTATAAATACCTACACATGAAGAGCAGGGATGCATGGTTGCAAGCAACCAATAATTAACAAATAAGAGAGCTATCAGAAAGTTGTTGGGAGCCACTGTCGCACGAGAGATGGCAATATACCTGTTCGAGGTAATTCAATTTGGTATGTGAGTCTCAAAAAGTCTTTAATGGGATAAATATGTATAACAATTTGATAGTTATTCTCTCTCTATATATATATATATGTATGTTTCTTTTTTTTAAAATATATATATATATAAATGATACGATACGTTCGTCCCATTAAAGATTTAATCTAAAACTTTCTCGGCGGGTGCAAGTGCCGTCTCTCTGCGTCAGTTACTCCCTGCAACTTTTGTAAATCTACAGTTTCTTAATTTGTTTAAGGTATGTAATCTTTAGCTGATTATTTTTAGTACTTAATCATGCTACACGCAATTGTTTTTTTCTGTGTATATGCATATATTGGAATTTGAATTTACGTTTTATATTAATATATTTCATTGTGTTCTTGAAGTTATTTGAAAATGAAAAGAATTAAAGCAGTGCAATTATTTTGGGTAATTTATAATATTTTATTAAGAAAAAATATATCTTCTCTTTTTCTTTTTTTTCCCAAAGGAACTATTAGTTAGGATAATAATTGAGAGTTGAGATGATTGAAAAAGATTCTAGTATAATTGAAGTTTTGTTCTTGTTAACAACTTAACATGTCTCAGTTAAAAAACTGAACTAAAATTTTCCAAAAAAAAAAAGCTCAATTAAAATAATCAATATAGCATACATATTCATATCTAAATGCATTTTATATATAGACTTCGTTTATATCAGTACAAACTACAATAAAATCAACATCTATATTATTTTATCATGCACCCAGTTTGAGCAGTGGCATTAATTATTGTTTATTGTTTATGTTTTACCACCTTGTCTTTGGGCATCTCTTTTCGGTTTTACTTGTTCTTTGGAACAGCGACAGCAGCGCCTGCCATTTTGTAAAAGTCCTTCTTATCCCAAGACCAACTTCAGTCTCAATCATTTCTTACATCATACGGGTGCAACTAACCATTGTTTTTTTTTGTTTTTGTTTTTTTTGTTTTTTTCAGTCATGTTTTATAGGAAGGGCGATTCGAATTTGGATTATTGTAAAATTGAATGAATAGTTATTTACACTAAATCATATTGAACTGTGTTAACTGATCATATTTTGAGTTCATACTATGTAATGTAATATGATTGGACATGTACACTACATTATGTATCTTATGCAAAGAAAGAAATAGTTCAGTTTCAATCACATCAAACCATATCACTTGGCCGATTAATGGTTTTTTGAGCTCATTCCATCTAATGTAATATTGAGACTGATGCACTACCTCAGCGCCATTTAAGTTTTTTCATCTTTCAGTGTATTAAAAGCTGTATAATTTCAATTAGAAACAAATAAATAAAATCAACTAATTGATACATAATCCTATTTGCTTATATATATATATATAAAAGTCTGGTCTTTAAAGACATTCAATCAGTAAACTTTTTTTAATTGTAAGAAAAAGTAGACCTTTTTTTTTTTTTCATTTATTTGGCTTCAGAATTTATTCTTAGGGCTACAAATGAAGAAATTAACAGAAACTCAAAGATCAAAATTTGCAATAACTACCCAAACAAGCGATCTATCAATCGTAAAATGAACTACATGTGATGTAAATTCTAGAAACCAATCGAATTTCGGCCTACCCCATTACAATACTATGATATTCCTGCAACTGATTTGAGTATATTTTAATTTGTTTGACTAAACCAATCATCACATATATAATATTCTAAACTTTAGAATATATATTAATTTAGTAATTAGCTTCCAACAGGAAAAACATAAGTGATGTGGAACAGATGACGTAGGCCAGAATTTCAGTAGTTACGTGATATATATTGTTGGTTTCTTTCTACCAGATAAAAATAAAAATATGTTACTTGCAATCTTTTAAATTTAACAAGAGAGAAACAATGGAGAGAAATCCTGTATTACTGGAACAAATTCCGGTGAATTGCATATACAATTTAAAGAACAACAAATAAGATGGCCAAGTGTTGTTCCATAGCCCAAAAATGAAAAGTGTGTGAATAATAATGATCTAGATTGGACTGGCCCAAGCCCAATTTACAATCCAGACTTCATGGACTTGTCTGGGTTTGGACAAGCAAACACAGATATGTTTTCTGCCCTCTCTTTTTTATAATATATGATGCGATTTATATATAAAATAGAAAGGCCACTACAAAAGGTTATGGGTAAAGTGTAACGGATGCTGTAATTTTTTCGAACTTATATCTAATGTATATTTAACGAATATATATAATTAGTAATTAAAAAAAAGAAGAATATTATTAGTTGTTCAATAATAATAAACAGTAAATAAACCTTAATTGTTCAATAGAGTTACAAAGTCTTAAAATCTCGAATAAAGTAAGCTTAAATTAGTAAAAGAAATCAAATTATAGTTGGAATTGATTGGAAATTTATCAGCCTTGTGTAAAGGTTTATACAAGTTCACCGCATATTCCTTTTGGTCGCCATCGAGGCATAGAAAGGTTTTAATATAAATTCAATGAACACGAATGGGTGCAATTGACCTTGTGAATTACACAGATATGTATGTTTTGTCTGATAATATAAATTCAATGTACAAAAAGGTGCCTAATTAACCACATGATCAATTAGACACAAAGAGGTGTGTTCATAGGTTAAAAAGTTTAATTTGTCACATGGACTACGTAAGATTTGGTGTTATTGCTCATCTATAATAGGCAGCCATCCCATGCATTGGTTTGACCAATCAATGTAAGGATCCCAATTCCCAACACACATTATAAAGTGAATTGATGGTAAGTGCCTGTTTGAATCAATTGCAGCACAATTTCGTCATAATTTCCATGGACAATCTTTGGTATACGTCAATATCGATCTTTGTAAATGTGCATATAAAATCTCCAGCTAGTCAAAATTTCCACCAAATACTTTGTAGAGTCCCAAAATTAAGAAACACATCTTCATCTTGCCATAACTTTTGCGTGCTTTGAAATTTCTAAAGTCAACTTCCGGCCACCCTGGTTAATTATTTAGTATTATCTTAATTAAATGATATGGGTTGCGTGTTCTTTCCTCACTGCAGCGTCGAAATTACACGTCTGAATTCGATCATTCATCAGACTAATCTTAAGTTGATTTTTCTAACATGTGAAGGACTAAATTTAACTAATTACTTCGTATTCATGTACATTTCATTTTTTATAATGTTGTCAACATTTCATTACTATGGGAACAACTTTAATTTAAAACGGTATATAATATATAGGAGATTATCTTTTGACACTGTCAAAAAGGGTCACTTCCACTCAACAAAATTTTTATCCAATCAACCATATAGATTTGTATGGATGTATACAACTTGTGTTGTGTGTATGATTCCATGAAATCAATATTATACTTTTATGAGTGCAAAGCGTCATCCAAATTAAAAGTATGTCTCTTTTTTTTTTTATTTTAGATAAAAAGTACATTCATTTTGAAAGTGATGATTGAATTTTGATTCAATATTTGGCAGATTGAATAATCTACTAAGGTATAAATTCATATTGACCGGCATACCCTTATTCATTGCACTATGTCCGGCTCTGTTTTGTCATCTATGAGAATGGCAAACCATCATATAGAATCCTCGAAGTGTGACAAAGACCTAGACATTTTGCATATCTACCATAACTTTAGATATTTCTCTGCTAGACTATACTATTCCAACCTCCAAAATTTTCTTTTCTATTGACTGTTTAGTCACGTTTTTCAAAGAGAAAAAGAAATCATACTCCTAATCAAATAAATTGTAACTTTAATTCCATTTATTGTTGAACACATGGCAGTAGATTACATGTACAATTCCAAGGAGTACTTTCTTAGCCATTTCCATTGATAAGCTCCCCACGAGCTTCACTATGTTAATTTTTACATTTGTATTAACTTTTTGTATTTTGAAAAAAATCATACATATATTGGTTAATGATTTTATAATTCTAAAAACTAGTTTATTGAGTTATAGTATCCATTAGTGTGTGTACGCGTGTATATATTTATAGTTCTCTTAGTTTTTATATTTTCAATATGGGATCTATCCTATCTTTCTTGCTTCATATGTGAAATTTTTTAACACAACAAACATGTAGTAAACATCAATATCTTTATATTTGGAGCACAGTATTAATAAAATTTTCACTAAACACTTAATTAACAAAAACATATCTCCATACATTTATACTTAGAAATCTCTATGGTCAATTTCCCATCTCATCTATTTAGTATTGTTTTAATCTAATGACATGGTATAATGTTCTTTCCTACTTCGGCCTCGAAATTACATGCAAATTAAGGTATACAAATCATGATTTTCAAAAAAAAAAAAATCATGATTTTCAATTTTTAATGAGAAACTTTTATCTTTAACATTTTTGACAACTGACCATAACTAAACGTTAAATATATCGAACGAATTTTTATTTTTATTTTTGCAATAAATTAATTCATATAGTTTAGTGTCGAATAAATAATAGACTAGTTTGAGCCAGTTACTTTGCACCCACCTGCATTTGACTTTTTAAAGCGTCCCCAATTGATTTGCAACTAGCGAGACCATCAAAATATGAACGTATATTATGTGTGAACACGGAGTTAAGCGTCACATCTCTCAAATTGCAATCGACCAGTCATTTGATCATATATAAACATGTACACACTCTAAATGGTGGTCCTAAGTTGGCTGACTATGACCAAACATGTAAAAATCAGTTAATTAAAATTTGTGAGTATGGTCTTATGGAGTACATCTGTACATGTTATAACTTATACCTTTATCATTACAATTGCAACTGGGACTTCTTAATAAGCTAAGTGATGACCTTGAAAGAGTTCATTATATACCCTTTTTTAAGCTTTGTTTTTTTTTTTAAAAAAAAAATGATACAGCCATAGTAAATCATACAATTAATGAATTTTATTAGAATAAAATATATAATTAAAGAATATAATTAGGATAAATTGCTGTAGTGTACTATCATAAACCCTAATTAAAAACCAGATGAGAACATTTCAATTTTTGGAAGATTGAATAATATCCTCATTAAGGTATAACAAAAAATATTTAATGACATTAATACCCATATATACGTCAGTATGTCCAGCTATATGTTTGTCATATATGTGACAAACCATCAATCCTCTAGAAACTCTTTCATAATGTAACAAAGACCAAGACCGCTTGCATACTATTCCAACCTTCAAAAGTTTCCCTTCTTTTTGACTGACTTGAATTTTCCTAGAAACAATGATATCATTGTCTTAATTAAATTAATCAACTTCAATTCCGAATCATTGAACAAATGACAATGAAATATTGAATTACATGCACAATTTCCAAACAGTACTTTCATACTCATGTCCATTCCCATTTATGATACAAGCTCTCATTTCCTCCATAAATACAGACATACATGATACGTGAAGAGCACAGATGCAATGGAGTTAGCTTTTGATCATAAAGAAAAGTTGTTGGGAGTTTCCTGTCGTAAGAGAGATGGCACCAATGTGAGATATGGTCGCTAAGAAAGTCTTTTATGAAACAAACATACCATGTTGATTGGTTTCTTTTTTCGACAAGATGTCTGCATAATAACACACCAATAATGAGGTATGTTTGTTCTAGTTAAGACTTTTACTAGGCAGCTTCACTTGCCTTTCGGCAAAGGTTGCCGTCTCCTTGCGTCAGGAAACCCCCTACAACTTTTATACAACAAGAAGATAACAGCAGTTCTTTGATTAGTCCGTCGTCAGGTATGACCATCATGAGTTACAATTTTCAATTACATTAGATTTGTTGTTTAATACAATCATTTTCTTTTTGGAAGCTTTCTAGTTTATATGTATAGCCCGACTGCCTGAAGTGTAAGGCTTTGTAACATACATACATACATACATACATATATATGTATATAAGTTGGAGAACATATATTTTATATTTTTGAATTTTTAATAAGTTCAAATGTTTTATCTTGTGGAAACTTACATAGCAAAATCTGGCTTTCCAAGAATTCCAGGCTGACGATTTTATTTTTACTTTTTCTTTTCTTGGTATATAATTCATTTTATCAGAGAATTGGCATCTTCTCTGTTTGATTTAATTAGCTGTATGGAAACTGACCAAACTTCAATTTTGCCTATAAAAAATTCCATCGAATTTGAGCCTACCCCATTACAATACAAGAGAATTTCCTTATAAAAATAGGATAAATGATATTACTGTAAACTCAAGAATATATGAATATCAGCTACAACATGATCAGGAAAAGGTTATGTATATACGAAACTAGAGCGTATATTAATTTATGATCACAACTCAATATAATTTTTTTTTTAATAATTTCATATTTTAATGGGATAATTTGTATGTAATATAAATTATTGAGGCCATTGATGCAGTAAAACATGTGTTATATATATATATATATATATAACACTTGGTTAAGTGGCCAAAGTAATTCATACTTTGATAGACTGTTATGGATTAATTATATTTTAACTTTGAAATTCATGATTTTAACTTTACAATATGCATGATTAACTACTATAGATTTTTCGACTTTTACAAAAAGTGAAAAAGAAAAACATGATCTCCGATTTGGGTTTCGACTTGGGTCAAATGATCAAATTAAAGGAGATGCCCTAATGTACAAAGAGAATCATATAGAAACACATTAATTCTTTGATAATTTTAAATAAACTAATAGTGGAATAGTGGAATTCACAATTTTGAGTATCATCAACTTTCATTAAATCATACTTACAGTTAACATCAAATCCAAAAGCATAAGTTAATAGAAAATAGTCCAACTATAATATTAAAAACTTGAGATTATAATACGTTAACATACACAAATCAATCTCTCTAATAGTCATATCACTATATATATAAGTGTGTGCTTGTACTAAGATATGGCATCACAAGGAGACATTACAGGGAGGGCAATTTACATTTTTGTATGAGAGAGAAGAAAAGCTATTAGAGAGGTTGTAGTGGCTTCTGTCGCAGGAGAGATGGCTCCATGATGCCTAGTTCATATGTGCAAATACATGTATGAATGGCATGCAATATTGGGTTCCATCTTCCTGCGACAGAGATCCCCTCCATCCTCTATCATCATATATGAAGGTCATGAATTCTTACTTCTTATCTCAATATGTTAATGTAATTAATTAATTATTTATTTATTTTTTGAAATCGTTAGTATGTCAAATTTTATAGCTTAAATATTAGTATGTGAACCAGTAAAGCCATTTTGGGGCTTGGGGTGGCCATGACCAGCGACGAGCTAAGGGGAGCCGATGGGGCCACAACACCCTCCAATATAATCCTTAATTTTACGTAAAATATATTTTGTTATATTTGTTCATTGGACCCTCTACATGGCTTTTTTACTCCTTCCCTGGTCATGGCACCACAAAATTTTCATATATATATATATATATAGAGAGAGAGAGAGAGGGGTTGAGGTTTACAGTTTTGCTGCTTCTATTTTTAAAATTTTATAATTTTACCACTCCAAAGATGATTTTTTGATTTTATTACTAGAGGTTTATAGTTGTGTGGTTTTCATTCCACATATTTCTGATATTTTATAATTTTGCCTCTCCGAAAGTAATTTTATGGTTTTATCACTAGATAGGTCTTGGAGTACTGATCTTTCCTCTTTTTGGGGCCTTTTCTTTCTAAATTTCATTTTCATTGACCATTTTCGCCCCACCTATATATATATATATATATATAATCTTTTATAGTTTTGTCACTCTAACGATAATTTTCTAATTTTTTCATTAGCTGAAAGTTAAAGAGTACTGATCTCCCCCAGCTTTGGGGTCTCTGCTTTCTCAGTTTCTTTTTCATTGGCCGAGTTTACTGTACCTATTTGTGATATATTATAATTTTGCCACTCTAAAAACAATTTTAAAGATTTTGTCACTAGTTGGGTGTTAGGGTACTAATCTCCCCGGCCCACCTCTGGGGCCCCTTCTTTTTCAAAATCTTTTTCATTGACCATATATATATATATTTTTTGAGAACTCCTTTTCATTGACCATGTTCCATGATAAGGTGCGCAACCTAGGTCAATTGTCTAATTTTCCTCCATTTTAGATGTGAGTGAGGGGACCTATACTTAATTATGCCCCAACCTTAAACCTATTCACTTCAACGGTGTTTGTATGCAATTAAAATTAAAGTAGAGAGAGCAAGACTTGCTCAGTCTTGGAACTTAGATTGAATTTTTCGAGTTGGGTATCGTTGTTGCTAGTTATACGTATGTTGCTAATATGAGGAAACTAAATCGAACCAAAACGATAGCAGGCAATATTTTTATTTTATTTCATGAAATAATTGAATTAAACTGACCTATTTGTAATAGAACATTCTTAAGATACTTTACATTGGACAACTCTGCAAATGTGCGACGTGTCAGCAGAAATCATTATGCCACATCAACATGCACCGGTTTACTCTTTTTTTTTTTTTTTTTGAAGGGACATGCCCCAGTTTACTCAATGCCCGCGCTGTTTTGAATGCTAAAAGTGTAGCAAAAATCATTGACCCCTCTCAAACATTAACTTTGATTTACTATTTGGAGTCGTTTTTAAACTAATAATTTTAAAAATTATTTTTAAAAATAAAAAATATATTTTAAAGTGATGTTTTTAAAAATGTAATATGTTTAATGGAATTTAGTGAAAGTTATTTTCAAAATATAAATATTTTTGGCATTATTTTTTAAAATGAGTAACATAGTTGTTTGAATGAAAAAGTAATGATTTATTTTGAAAACATGTTTTGGAAATAATGAAAAACATAAAACAATTGTTTTTCACTTTTTTGTTATAATTTTTAAAACTATATTTTATATTTTCAAAAACACATTTTACAAAATATATCACCAAATACTTTACTCTGATTTTTTATTTTTGAAAATGAAAAACCATTATCAAAAATACGTCCAAACACATAAATTCCATCATTAAATTCTTCATGTCAACATTTGTGAATTTGGAACAAAAATTTTCAGTAGATTTACCTCCTATATAATACATACTTGTAAGAATATTTTCTTTACATAACTTTCTAATTAGGTCAATTACCCAACTAATTTTCTTTTTAAAATGTATTTTATTTAGTTAATTAAGGGTATCCTTGCATGTTCTTTCCAATCTCCAAACCCGAAATTACATGAAGGTTTCTGCATCCATGATTGATTTGAACAAACCAAAAGGTTGTTTTAATTTCAAGTCTTTATTATTCAATCAATTGGCAATTTCGGCTCAATATTGATGAAAGACTTTTTGCGCATCAACACTTTGAAGTCTACGTGAGAATTTTTTTTTTATGATTAATCAAATTTTATTTTAGTAAAAGCAATCTACATGTGCAATTTGGAAAGTTTCTTTTACAACATTAGGAGATATTTCTCATAATAAAAAGAAGTCACATGAGTAATACTAGGCTTCCCAATTTTTTATGTAAATCCATAACCAAATGATATGACATATGAGTTATCAATATCATATAATAATTTATAAAATTTTAACAACTCATATGTCATATCATTTGAGCATGAGTTTAGATAAAAAAAAAAAAAAATTGAAAAGCTTAACATTACTAAAAGAAGAAAATTCTCTACACATCTTAGTAAATACGTATAGTGAAACTCGAACCATTATCACTAATGATATGAAGAGAAGCAAGTTAACTAGTTGGGCTATGAGTAGATGTCTCATAAAGAGAATATTTAATTCATGAAAGTCAAAATAAAATTACAGCAATCCATTTAAGATAAGTCTTGTTTATTACGGCTAATGTGGCTTGATAATAAAAGGTACTCATTCAACATAAAAATATTCCAAACTTGGAGCACCCCACCATGTCTTGTATCTTTGAAAAAAAAAAATAGAAAAAGAAAAAAAAAGCCTTAATTATTATTGTTGTATTTCCTTCTTACTATAGGAATTTTTCTTAAGAATAGTAATTGAATTGTAAATAATTACTATTAGAATAAATTCCAGTAAAAATGCAAAATCATTTCTCTCTCTCTCTCTCTCTATATTTATATCTTAATTTTCAGTTATTAGAGAGTAATTATATATAAATTTTAACCTCAAGACCACTCCAGTTACTAATCCACTAATCATACTTTAGTCGAACGAGCTGTCTGTCTAAGCCATTTTGTGGTCCTGATCAGAATCAACTTGAATGTAGTTTCCAGTTTAGAAGTCACAGGGTGGTTCTAGTTATTAATTAACAATATATATTTTAATAAAAAACAACAATAATAATAAATAACCTCAAACAATGTTTGATGATGACTAACTTTAGTTCTTTAGCCATAAAATGGACGTCATATTGATATATATATATATATATATATTTTTGACATAAATGGACGTCGTATTGTTGTTTTTATCTTTATTAGTGTATTACCTTTCATGCATTTTTTTTTTTAAATGATATGTCTATTTTAATCTGTATTAATTGGACGAGTTTTGTAATAAAACTACATAAACAAATAGAATCACATTTCCAAGGATTATGTGGAAGTTAGTTTATATTTGTACCCTTTGAGCAATTATTAATCTTTCAACTACCATGAGTGTTTTGGGTTTTGGCTTTCCAATTCGAAAATAGTTAATATAACACAATGAGATTGACTGATGATATATCTTGCATACATAAATCGGTGTGATTGTCTGTTAGAATCATATTCCTCTTCATTAATATGAAAAAAGGTATTTGATTAAAAAACAAAATCGAGAATAATATAACATTGAATTAGCTCCAAAGGTGAATCAAGATTGTACATCCCTCTTAACTAGCTCAAGTTATGGGCACCCCTTCTTCACATTAATTAATGTATTCATCAGTTTTGCCTAGCAAATACTTGACCCACTCGATGCCATATGTATATGCAAAGAACCTAATTCGAGAATGATCATAATACCCTTATTTTGTTGTATTTTTTTTTTTTTTTTTAATTTTTAGTTTTTGCTCGGCAGACTTGTCATATGCGAAATAAACAATATTTATAAAAGCAATCGGAACACCCAAAGCATGAGAAAAGAGCATTGGCATACCATGAAATTTCTTAAGTTGGAAAGTTCAAAATTAACTTAATGCCTGTTTTTTTTCTTCATTGACTATATAAATTCTCACCTTTTCAAAGAAAAATTATGTGATTACTGACTCAAATTACAATTATATATATAGTAACATTACTAACATAAATTACAATAGAGTTTCTTATTATATATGTTGCATGAAAGTCTTTCCAAATTGTAGAAGAAATGGAGATATTTATGGTTAAATTTCCCAACACCTTCGTTGTCATTTCCTTAGAATGACAATATATTTTAAATAATTCAACCATAATATTATTAAGCACTGCCTTTTTGGGCCTATAAATAGATACAAGAGGAGGAAACATTTGCAAGCAATTCAAATTACAACACAAGAGAGAGATAAAGAGATTTAGAGAGCTAGATATAGACTTTTTAAGCATTTTAATTAAGAGTTGAGGTCTGCTGTCGCAGGAGAGATGGCACTCCTATAGTATTCTTTATTGCTTTTCTCAAATCACATAAACTTGTGTTGTGTGAAAGTTTGAAAAATGAAGCTGTAGCTTGTGCCATCTTTCCTGCGACACAAGGCCTACAACTTTTGCTGAAAAAGGAGAAGGAGAACCACCACTGAATCACATAATTCTTAGCTGCTCTCATGTTGTCATGTATATATGTGTTTTCTTCTGGTACTCTCAGTTATATATTCCAAGGTATGTGTACTAAATTAATATCCAAAATTTATTATCAAATTTTTACTTATTAGTTTCATTCAATATTTTCTTCATTTATTTTTCTTAAATTCATGCCCTTTTTTTCCTAATTATATTGAAAATTATGTTCTCAAACTTACATAGTTGTACCAAAATAATAAGGCAGCATGTAAATAATCATTGAAGTTTGTTTCAACGTTTATTATATTTTAAGAAAAAACAAAATTTTAAAAGGTGGCTAAATTACAATGGCCTGCACAAAATTTCATAATGATTTAATCGAGTAATGTATATGCAGAATAGAGACTAAATGAAAAATGAAAAAGAAACGAAAGAGATTGATAGTACTTCAATTTCCAATTTTGTTTCGGCCTTGGACGGGTCAGAATTAATCAAGTTGAAATGATGATAATCTTTCACTGTGGTCAGGACTGCTATGGACTTTGATCTCTGTCTGGCATTATATTCACTACTTTCGGTTAATAAAACAATTAGGTTATAGGGGAAAAGATACCCTAATGTCCAATGGACACGTATTACACAAATAAGATATTATTAATATATACAAGTGGTGGGGTAAACAGCCCACAATTTTGACTATGATTATTTGACTAATTACTTGCACTAAAAATGGGTAACAAAGGTTAACATAACCTGTTGATAAATCTCATCAGGTTGGGTTGGGCGTTAGAACTGCCACATATCCAAACTTAATACATATACTCCAGATTAGCTGATTCCACCTCTCTAATTAATAATCAAAATCGTTGAATATTTGGGATTTCAATATCATGCTCATGAATCCTCTAACAGTAGTGCATTTGTCGTTTCACGTCTCTCTAGCTGACACTGAGACATCTGATATTTCTATATATATGTGTGTGCTTAGGAGATCATCACCCTAGGAGGACAGAAGGAAGATGATGAGTTCAGCTATTAATGAGGTTATGGCAGTCTTCTGTCGCCCGAGAGATGGTGCCTAGTGCCTTGCAGTACATGTGTGCAATGGAGGCAATAGTTACCATCTCCCCGCGACAGTAGACTTCCTAGCTCCATCCTGATCGATCAGTTTGATCAATTAATTAGCACTGATGTGCTGCGCTCATGCTCATGTGGACGTGTAGGTCAAAATTGGAGGTATGTTTATTTGTAAAGATTGATCAATTCCCAGGTTGACGTGCATATATATACATATATACATATAATCATCTGATTCTTTAATTTTCTGTTTTGGGTTGCAAAATCTTGTTTAGTTTATTTGTCACATGAAGAATCTATTGCAGACTTTTAGCAATTTTGCAGCCATCACTCAATTTCGCAATTCCATGTGTATATATGAAAAATACTTCCCATGTTGTATGTATTGGTTACATGAGAAATCAATTTAATATCAATCCTCGATATTGTGTTCAGCACCTAGATTCTTGATCTCACAATGCATTTAAATCTTCTCTCTAGCTTTCTCATAAAATTCCAACCCTAACCCTAACCCTAGACACTCTTTCACATCTGGTACATTTTTGTATAGAGAGTTCATATTAAGCTGCAGATCTATACTCCATCATTCGATTCAGGACTTTGATCCCAGTACTTGATGTTGTCTGCCTTAAAACCTCACTTTGTAATTTGTTCATACTTCATATATTCTTGAATTGAAGTTGAAGATATGGTTATTTTTGTAATGCTATGTTAGCCTTTTTTTTTTCTTTGAAGTATGTTCTTTTACATTTCTAATTTGATTTTCTGCCGTGAACCGGCTGTGGTATATATTTTTATGGCTAGGCAGGTATATTCATTCAATCAAAAACAAATCTCTTTGATTCCTTTAAGTCTTCATTTCATCTTGCCAATACAACTTGATCGACCTAATTACTACACTTATCCAAACCAAAAGTTGTTCCAACCATTCGAACATACGATCTAGATGGGGAGTTCATCGATATTGGCCTAGAAAGTATCCGGATTAGAACATATATATGAAGAGTTTCAAACGGAAGGATGACTTTTCCTCAAAAAAAATATGGAAGGATGACTTGTAGTACTTGATGTGGAAGAAGACTGACCAGCTGCTCGTGTAAATGCATGTTTGTAGTCATCGAGTGATTAATTAACGATAAATTAAATTCTTTGCTTCTTGGAACTTCCATATTGAAGATGACTAGCTAGCTTGAAAAACAATGGTTTGATAACTATACCAGTTGCTTCTATATATCAAATATTTTGTAGCTACACATCATTTGTCCTCCAGTTTTGTTACATAACTGCATAACTACATAGTGTTGTCAGAAAACGTACCAAAACTCAATTTCTGATTATTATAAAACTACTTACTTGATGGAAAAAAACAATCATTAGAAGGATAACTGGCTATAGTATTATTTGTTCAGTGTTTTGCCTTGTATGTTTGGATTTTGATCTTGTTTGCTAGCTTCACTGCAATATATATGTAATACATGATTGAAAGCCTCCTTTAAATTGTGAATATTATGTAAAATATGTTAAAGACTTGGATTCATTTCCTAGACAAATAATCTACCATAGGGAAGACTTCTTTGTCCTATGTTCAAACTAGAAGAGTCATCTATTATTAAGCCGCACCAAACTTTAAATTGAGAAAAGCGTTTATATTCTAGATAATCAATAACTAATTGGATCAAAAGACTATTAACAATTTTTTTAAAGAAATACGATTTCAATTCATAATTTCATTGATATTTAATATGAAAAATTCATTATTGAATCTGTCTCAAAAAATTGATAAATTGATAAAAAAACTAGTGAGAAAGCAAATAAAAGCTGTTAACCAATTTTGATACTTTAGTTGATATCATAAAAGGAAGATAATTAATGTTTCCAGAGAGCTATAGCTATCTTTATCATTAAATGTTCCAAATCATATTTCATCTCATTAAATGGGTTAGCCAGCTGACTGTATTGACTAAACATCATTCCTAACTTCTGTCTCCAAACTATGATTATTTTGCTTACAAATAAACCTGTCCACTGTACATAGAGATAGATGTACCAGTCATGATATGTACCATGTCGCAAGTCCAGTAACGTGCTGAAATTAATTTCATTGTACAGTCCTATATATATAGACTCATCCTATAAGATGTTTGGGTTAAAAATGCACCTTATACGAGGGTCAGCGCTCAAACAAATCAATGCAAGTAAAGGTCAGGTCTTTGGCCATATATTTGTACCTAGATACCAGCCAACACCGTACTAGAGTTGTAATATTCGATCATCAAATACATTACAATTAACGAAATTTAAGACTTTTTGACATTAAATTCTCCAATTTACTTGCACATCGTCTCATGGTGTACCATTGAAGCTTGGAATATGACAACAGACAAGTTCACATTTAATTCATTTATAATTAATGTATAAAATCTATGAAAGACTACATCTGCAGTAACATTGTAGAAACCTAATGAATAACAGACAATTAATGTTCATTCTCTATCTCACACAACTAGATTCATCTCTCTTTCAGGAAAAAAAAAAAAAAAACATATATTTAACGTGAGCCAACCGAAAAGATATAGAAGACTATAATATTGGTTTTTTTATTATTGATTCTGCAAGACTACAACTTGGGTATATTCGTTGCACTTATTATGTTCGGTAAGAATGCTTCATTAATTTACCACAAAATTATTCTTCTTTCTCAAATATTTTCATACAATCATTTTTCATGAATCAAAGTGACATTAACATTTTGTGTCTCACTTTTACTCTAAATTACATGTAACAATTTAATTTTAATATATGTTTATATATACACAGACGTACCTTGTAAGAGCCAAATTTGAATTAATTATCAGGTATACATGTTGAAAATTTATTTCGGTTGCAAAGATAGAACTATAACGTTGTAAAATTAAAGTCACTCTATAACTTTATAGAATTAAATTCAACGACAACTGATAACCTCTTTTTGCATTGTGTTTGGAAGGTTAGTCATCTATGAGACAGACAAATAATTTGACCCCAAAACACAAAACCAAAGAAATTTCTTAAAGCTGGAAATTTTTAGCCTCCTAACATGGAATATTTGTTCCATAAGAAAAGTAAATTACTATATACTTTCTTATGTGACATCATGAATGATTTGCAAATTGTTCAACATATGAAAACACATTATGATTTAATTTCCAAAGCCTTCCAGCGTGATTGTTTGATTTATCTCGAAGCAAATTCAGGAGCAGTCTGAAACCTGCTAGTTAGAATGAACATTCTAGCATAATATAATTATTATATTCAAGAACATTAGACCATAAAAAGTGTAGCAATACTATGACTTCTAGGATAAATGATTAATTTGTAGCTTAGGATTCCACATAAGGTAGTCATGATTAGTCACTGATGACCTTGGTAATTTCCATCATGGAGTACGAACCTTTGAAAGAAACCTTTGCAGTTTTGCATTCACATGAATCTATTATTATCACTTTCATTTTTCAAAGGGAAATAGCAATACTAATGTTAACCAATACAAAAAAAATTAATAACTATCAAATATAAATGGATTCTATTAAAATAAATGGTAGCACCATCATATATAAGACCAAATCAAAATAATCTCTCTCTCAAAATTAGAGGGTAAACATTTTAAATTAAGGTCACCCAGTTGCCAATGGCCACCAATCATATTGCAATCGAGCTGTCTACAAAAACTTCTTTTTTGGTGCTGGTCATATTCAACTTTTTCAGTCTAGACAGGCTGGTCGATCGTTATTAACCATATGTTGACAACCTTGTATGGTGTTTAATGATAATTCATTTTACCGACCATCAAAAAAGGGTCATATTATTGCTTTATTGTTCCATGATGTGTTATAACTCAGGCATGAGTTGTTATTAATGATAGTGTTTTCCTATTACTTTTATGTCGGGTACGTAAGACTATTAATAGTACTGTCAATTATTAATGTAACCTTTTATTTTCATTCAATAATACTATCAATGTATGATCTAGTAAAGAAACAAAAGGAGCCATAGTATATCTACTTTCACACATTTCCAAACAATCATACACAGTTATTAATTATCAAAAGACCCTTTTGTGAATTAATCTGATATAATTAGAGTACGTAATATTAAATTTCAAACTTTTATGCATTATTTATATATAAATGATATAGTACATGAGTTGTAACTAATACATATTTTATTATAACATCTTATAATTTACGAATATAGTAGTTACAATTGACTACTTGCAACATCATTTAAGCATAAATGTTGGACCATTAAATTTGAACAAGCTAGCTAGCATTAACATAATACTCATATAAATCATAAATTTGGTTTTGAATTGTGAAAATAGTGAATAATGTCTCTAAAGCTAAATCAAGAATATGATAGTAATCTCTTTGTTTTGTTCAACATTTAGTTTGGTAGGTACAACTTTGCCATCCATCAAAGCATAAAACAATGACCATCTGCATACCATGAAATTTCATAAATTGGACTATCATTTTTCTCCAAATAGATTTTCCTATTTTTCTGTGGCTGAGTATTCATTTTTCCATAAAGAAATCAACATGAACTCATTCTCTCAAATATGATATACGAGAAATGTAAATTACGATGGGGTACCTTATATTGTCATCAACTTATGAAAGACTTTCATATCATTGATTACATAGAAACACTTACGGTTTAATTTCCAATGACTTTCGTAGTCATATCCTTAGCTAATAGATATAAAGAGTAGGATATATACATTTGCAAGCCATTAAAACAAAGAATAATACCATACTTTCAAAAAATTACCCAAATGATTCGATGATATGGTATTTGAAACTACCACATTAATTACAAAATGAGGTATTGATAATTTGATAATTACAACTTACAAATAACTATATCAGATCATTTAGACAATGAATTTGGATGAATTTTTGGGTTATGTAGTATTACTCAAACAAAAAGAGAGAGAGACAAAGAGATCAATCCATACAAAACTAGCACTTTAGTGATGAAAGTTAGGGGCTTCCGTCGCAAGAGAGATGGCACAAGGTTCTCTTTTATTTATATATTTATTTATTTATTGGCGAATTTAGACGTTATGAAGAAATTTATGATGATACAGGCTTGATGTGATATATGGTTCAATTCGTCTTGAAGCCTATTAAGCTGTGGCTGGTGGCATCCTCCTGCAAAACGAGACCTACTACTTTCATTAAAAGAAGAAAGGAAAGGGAGACCATTCACAGAATTCTTCATGATCGCCTCGGTATATGGTTCTTTAAGTTTTGATAATCCAAGGTTTGTCTTCTTATTTCAAAATTTGACAAGTATTCGTTATGTTAGAATGAACTTTATAAACTCACCAGAAACAATTAACCAGTTTCTTTTGTCTAAAATAAACATCCACCTTTATATAACAAATTTACATATTAAAATTAGTATTAACTACATTTTCTTTAATTTGTTCTTGAGAATTAGATCCATGCTAAATCCTGTAAGTTTGACATATACCAAATATTGCACCTGCATCTATCTCTAATGAGGCATTTTGATCCTATTTGGTTAATGATAAAGCTTCGACTTTTTTCTTTGTTAACAAACCTTGATGGTAAAAAATATTTTCATTTACTTTCTATTAATGAAATATCAAATATCTTAGGCAAAGAGTTTAAACTGGGAAAAGGAATTAGGAAGGTGTGGGATCCAAAGCCATGATGATGACCTCATTTTTATTTGTAATATTTGATTACTAGACTATGACTCGAAATTCTATACAGAATATGTCGTAATTATAGAGAGTCATTAGAGTATATATGTAGAATGATTAGACTCTATATTCGCAATTTACTTTTCCAGCTAATAGGAAGACTTTTGGGTGGAAAGAAAACAGCAAAACCATGGGAGTTGAGTCCCAATTTCCCGTGGTTGTCATGTCAATCTTTAATAGATATGAATAAGTGGTCATCGTTTCCATGATGATTAAGATCAGATTAAAACAATCTCATTAACTGTGCTTTATGTATCTTGATTAAGTTATTCAAAGCTGAACAGTTTCAATTAGAGACATCAGACATTATTATGTATGACCTTGATGGGTTGATGAAAAAGTTGATCGATGATGATGACGGTATATATCTTTCATTTAATCTGGACTTCTATGGTATTCTCTGTCTTGCATTATTAATTTACTTTCGGTAAAAATTAATTAATTAATATTAAGGAAAAGGTACCTTAATTAATGTGCAATGAAAATGTGGCAGCTAATAATGTATTATTAACACATGCATATAAGTGGTGGGGTTATGAGCCTCCCAATTATTTTGACTAAATTTATTAGAAAATATAATTACCTTAATAAAGGTATCAATTAAAGGCTTATATACTTAAATCTGTTGATGAATCCCCGTTTAGTTGTCAGTGCTACGTACCACTTCTCTACACTATAATACCTTCTAAAGTACCTATAGATTTGATTTTTTTTTTTTTTTAATTTTATCAAAATCACAGAATATTTGGGAATTAAAGAAGATCATATTCCTGAATATTCTTAACAATATGTATTTATCCTCTTCTCTCTCCTTAACATACCCAAACAAATCATATATATATATATATATATATATCTATATATAAAATTTGTCCGCGACAGGAGACCAAAGTAACCTCATTGGTAGTATATTATGGCCTTCTTTGCTAACCTTGTTGCACTATATACATAATCAATAACTAGACTGATATGAGTGTGATCACTTGAAATCAAATTTACATCAACATGCTCTACAAGAAAATTGTTCTCATTGGGGAATCACACTGTAAATGAAATTTATCAGGCGCATATGATCTGCACATATTTTTTTTATAGTGAAGCGCTCAATAATCATTAGTACAAATTGGATTCATTTCAATTATTAATTGAATTAAATCCAATTTGCATCGGCAATATCTGAAATTAGTTGGTTTAATTTAGACAATGATATCTAATATTGCAACTAGATACTTAAAATAAATAAAAGAAAAGCTCATAATTGATCATAAATAATTAATACTTCTAATTTCGTGTTGGGCGGAAATTAACATTCGAGCTGGAACCAAGCTATTTGTATTATTAATTGTTCCAAAACTTATTTTTCATGCCATAAATAAGATAGCCATCCGACTCTATTGACTAAGCATCATCCCTAATTTGTAAAAATTCCAAGCATTCTAAAAACGCACATAAAAAAAATCCAAGTAGAAGTAGGTGTCCCAGTCATGCTACGTACCATGGTACCAAACAAGTCTCCTAACATTACTGCATTATTTTTGGGCATAAAAACGTACGTAAAAAAAAAATCCAAAATAATAAGGCAAAAAAAAAACAGAAAAATTTGGAAGGGCTCTCCCAAAAAAAAAGAATCTTGTAATAATGTAGTCATATGAATATTAACAAAATGACATATGTAATATAAATGGGTTAAAAATGAGCCTTATACGGGTTAAAATGTACCTTACATGGCCCGTCAGCCCTCAAATAAATCTATAAATGCAAGTGGAGACCAGGTCTTTGGGTCATACATGTGCGTGCCCATCCAGCTGCCAGTCCAAATGGTTCCAGCGTTTACCATTGACTACTCATTCGATCATCAAAATTTAATGAAACTTTGGACTTTCTGTATGTCTCGCGGAGTCCAAAGCTTAGTCTAAGCTATGATATTACTGAAGATTAGAATTTGACTAGTTCTTCCATCGTGTATTTGACGATTTTGGACCTTTTCCCCACCTATGCATTCACATTTATTTATTTATACATAAAGTGTAAATGAACAAATGTGAATTATTGAATATATTGGTTCTCGTTTGCAATTTGAATATATTGTCTACACAGCTTCTGCAGGTTGAATTTCACGAAGACCTAGACAACCCCACCCCCACACGGGCCACTCCCCCAATCATATCTCTGTTTTTTTTTTTGGGGAAACGTTAATCATACCTCATCTGGATCTTTTATTAGTTTTAAAGTACTTCGTAGTCCTGTTCTTGGACTAAGTCACTGGAAAATTTCAAGGCATTTGGTTGACCTTAGTTGTTAACTACAATAGCCTTAAATAATGTTACGTGATGATTTTTGTTTATTTATGTATTTTTTATAAAGTCTGCTAGGTGATATATTTAAATGTTTCAATATTTAAATAGTTCTACTATCAGTGTTCATGACTTTAACAAGTTAAGACGAATCTATTAAATTCATTTATTATATTTTATTTTCTAAAACAAATTTTCTCTCTCATTTAATTTAAATGTAATGGATGAATTTGATTAGTTCGTTTTAAGTTTTTAAAGTTAAAAAGCATTGATAGTAGAATTACTCTTCAATAATTAACCATCCAAAAAGGTCATACTATCTATAACATCTACATTCTCACATATTTTCAAATAACAATTCTTTTTAATCATTTTAATTAAATTACAATTCTATAATGAATAAGATAACATTATTATTTTAATGGTGTCTTATTTTTTTTCTCGTATTATATAAACTCGAATAGTTTCTTTTCATATATAATTTGTGATCAAATTTGAGATTTTAGGCTCACCCATCAAAAAATCTATTTCGGTTTCAATTGGGAAATTGAATAGTCTCTTAAACTATATAAAAAGTCAAGGACAATAATATTCCCATTTATTGTATTTTGTTGGTGACTAGGTTTGGTCTTTATCAGGCAAGCAAATAATTGAAGCCACAATAAATAACAAACCCATGAAATTTCTCAATTGTTGGACCCCCCTTCCAAATTATTCCCTTTTTTTTTTTCTACTGTCTAAAATTTCTTATCAATCAACGATAGAAACTATTTTCTCATTAATTCTGAGATAGTCCAACTATAACGGAGTTTCTAATTAATCTATTGTCAATACAAGAGAATTTACTTTCCATGTGATTGTTGCTCGAATGGAAACATTACAGTTCAATTTCCATAGACTTTCGTTGTGATTTCCTTAGATTTAAAAAATTATTGATACAAAAATACTATATATTATTATCTACGTTCCCTTTTTCTGTTATAAATACACATGAAGAGCATTTGACAGAGAATATATTGTTGGGAGCCCTCCTCTTGATATATTATTCTCTCCTCTCTCTAACTAACAAACACATATATGTTAATTTCTATATATATAATTGTGTGTGCTTACACAAATTAGTGGAGTTACATGAAGGGGATAATCATATTCTCAAGGAACACACAAGGAGGAATCTAAGTGAAGTTATCACTGAGGTTATGGTAGTCTTCTGTCGCAAGAGAGATGGCACCTAGTGACTAGCACATGTGCGCAAAATGAGGCAATAGGTACCATCTCCCTGCCACAGGAAACTCCCTAGCTCCATCCTCAATCAGTTTTGGCCGATTAGTACTGGCTGCTCTGTATGCGCTCATGTTACACGTGCATCAAAATTGAAGGTATGTTTATTTACAAAGATCGATACTGATCAATTCTCTATTTGTATATCTCCTTGTTTACATCGCATTTGGACGACATAAATTAATCCTAGAACTTTGATCGCTTATATGAGGATCAGCCCTAAAATACAAATATACAATTATAAGGGTGTGTTTGGTATAAGGGATTGTATAGAATTGAATAAATTAGTATTGTGTTATTGTTGGTGTGATATGAGATTGGACTAAAAGTAGCACTATATATCCCTTGTTTGATATAGTATTAGCATAAGACTGGATAAAATATAATTGTGTGCTATATTTTACGGTAAAAGAAAGATATTTTTATATTTAATATAAAAAAATAAAATTAGTTATTATAGATTAAATTAAATTTGGTTAAAAGAATATATAAATTAATTCTTTATAATATATATATTTAAATTAATTTTTTTTAAAAATAAATATTTTAGATTACTTTTAAAAATAAATACAATTATTTGAAATTAAGTTTTTGAAAAATAATATTAGTTTTATAATTAATATTAAAAATATTAATTTTTAATATTTTAATGACATACATGAAATTAATTTTAAATATATAATTAACATTTTATATAAATAATAAAAAAGAAAATAAAGAATTCAAAAAATAAAAAACAAAAAAAGGATATGGAACAAATTTGTCCCACCACCTGGGTTAAGTGTGGTTGATAGGATTGGAGAGATCTAATTCTATGTCATTAATAAACATGGGATTGAATTAAAATGTATTCAATCCCATGTAATAAACAAAGTCTGAAAAGGTCTTCGGTCACATATTTGTATGTGTCCAACTATCAACCCAAATGATACTGCCAATGACTACTAAGTGGATCATCGTGAAACTTAGGTTCTTTTGGACAGTGAAATTTGTTGTAATGTACTTGCCTATGTCTTCTATTGTTGTCCAAATTTACGTTAGCTATGAGACTATTTTTTTTTTTTTGGAAAGATTAGCTATGAGACTATTGAAGCTTAGAATTTGACTAATTCCAACATGCATGGACAACTTTGGACCCTCTTCTATTTAATTATATATAAAGTTTTAATGGACAAATGTGACTCATTGAACAAAAGACAAAGAAGACAACGATACTGGTTTTTATGGGCTCCACAGCTTGAGTTTATTTTTTGCAATTATTTTCAAATTGAATCTCAGTCAGACCCAGACAACAACCCCGACTAACCCACCACCAATCATATCTCATAATAACCTGTTGATCCTACTTCTTGTCCCACATTTGACTACTGGCTAGCTAAAATTTTCGGTTCACCTAGTTAACTTTGGTTGTTAATAACTTTAATAGCCTAAAATAACGATAGATGCATTTTCATAAAAAATAAAATAACGATAGATGACTAATTTAATTGCTGCATTACTCAACCACCTTAAAATTGTCAAATTATCTATGTCTTCCTTCACATGATACATATTGACCTAGTAATTTTGGACATCCTAATTTTTATCTCATTTTTCATTGTAACTTTTACTTTGAATAGGTACTATCACTTTAATTCAATTGATATGTTTATTCATATTGATTTAACTACTATATATTATCACTGTCTAATGTAGTTTGACGGTAGAATGCTTTCATTGAGGTTTGAGTGACTATATTATAGATGATTTTTTTTTTTAGAAAAAAAAAAAAAAAGAAAAGAGCTACGACATCTTAATTGAATTTTTAAAGGTAATTTATAAAACTAGAATATCTAAAATTGTTGTATAATTTTAAACAATTATTCTATATAAATTAGAATCACATTATCTTTTTTGGTGTCTTATTGTTTTCTTTTAGTACTCGGTGTCTCATTAATTAATCGAATAAATTATATATATCTTGTTTTAAAAAAAAAATAAAATTCACGTATAACTCAATTCGAGCTATCTCTCGTATAAATTTCACTCTTGATATTTGTTTAATATTGGCTGATTTACTATCTCCATTGCAGAATTTTAGCATTCTGATTATTCAAAACCAGCTCCCAAATTGGTGCTATTCGCCTAGATCATCACCTAGATGCTTGATCCCATGATGTTTAAGTCACTTCTTTCTCTTTCTTTCTCTGCCTGTGCTTACAGAATTTAACACTAGCCCTAATTAAATTAACTTTCTTCCACTTCAACAACTCTAATTTTGTTTAGGGATCTCAACATATGCCAACGTTCTCAGAATTTGATTCAAGAGTTTGATCTGAGAAATTAAAGTTTGTTTACCTATTTCGTAGGAAGTTTTCATCCATATCAAAGATAGCCAGTTTGAACTGCAATTGTCACATAACTAATATATATCTCCGCTGCCTATAATTATTTGTTTCCAATTAGAAGTTAGGACACCGACCACATGTGTTCTTAATGTTTGATCCGTTTCTTTCTGATATTTTTTGGGAACTAAATTGATATTTTGGCCTTCTCTTCAAATATTTGCTGCAATATATACATAATCAAGAATTGGACAGATATATGAGTGTCAATTGAAATAAATTTTTGATTGACATGCTCTACGTACAGGAGAATTGCTTACAATGAAGAATCAAACTACTGAAATTGGCTTGGTTTAATTAGGATATTAGTGATATCTAGAATGCAACTAGATTGAAAAACTGCACGTGGTATATCAAAAAATATAAATAAATATATTACTAAAGAAGACACGCATCATTTCTTAATATTGGTGGTTATATACTTCTCCATCATCTATGAGATTAGATGGTCAATATATTTAATCTTTGAGTTTGATATCTACAAAATGAATAAAATTAAAAATAAATCTAAAGAAAAACTCATAATTGATCATAATTAAGACTTCTAGTTTCACAATTAGGATGATGATTAACATTTACTCCACCTGAGAGCCAAGCTTTCTGTATCATTAATTCAAAATTTGTTTTTTCATGTCATAAACTAGATGGCTAGCCGACTCTATTGACTAAGCATCACCCCTGAATACTGTCTCAAAAGTCTAAGCATCATGCTTACATACCGGTTCACGCTATAGGTGTATAAGTCCAATAATGTTATTGGATTAATTCACCAGATTTGATCCAATTCAAATGTTTAGTAAAAAAAAAAAAAAACTCTCTTATAATAAGGAAAAAAAAATTTGAAGGCTCTCCAAAAAGAGGATTATGTAACCGTATAATCCGGATTTATTGACATAATGATTATGTAATATATGTGGGTTAAAAATGTACCTTATATGGGGATCAGCCCTCAAATTAATCTATAAATACAAGTGGAGAACAAACTGAAACTAAGGATTTTTTGGGCGGTGAAATCTATGATGTGCTTCTATATTGTCTGATGAAGTCCACGGTTACTGGAGCTGTGAATTATTATATTATATATTGAAGCTTAGAATTAGACAGAGTTCCACATGCATGGACAACTGTGGACCTTTTTCCAACCTTTGCGTTCACATTTGTTTATTTAATTATATATGAAGTTTTAATGAATAAAGGTGAACCATCAAACAATAAGCAAATAAGACAATGGCATTGGTTCTTCTTATATGCCTCTGCAACTTGAATATATTGATATTTTTCTTTGCACTTATTCAGGGTAAATTTCACTGAGACCTAGACAAAACCCCAGCTAACCCCACCACCAATTATATTCATCTGGGTCTCTTTGAAATGTACTTGTTGTCCTAATCTCAAATTCAATTACTATTTAATTTCAAGTGCATTTGGTTGACCTTGTCTTATCTATTAGGTGATAAATTTATTTCTCAAACATTTTCAAACAATTATTTTATGATGAATCAAATGATGATATATATTATCATTTTGGTGCCTATTTTGTTATTGCAATTTTTATGTATCATGTGAACCCAAATATAAATATTTTTTATTGTGACTTGAGAGGTCATTTTTTTTTTTCGAGAGAAAAGAAGTTATATTAACCACCGGAAAACCCACAAGAGTGGGAAATAATAACATCATGAGCTGCTAATTTTTGCAGCCAAAGAGGAAAGGCAGTATGCCAAACAATTGAGAAGTGTTAAAACCTAAGACCCAGTTTGCTATAAAATGAGCAGCCTAATTACAATGCCTGTAAACAAAAGAAAGAGGACCTATTAGAGATAGCTAGATGAAGACCCTTACGAATTGCTAAAGCTTCAGCAGTGGCAACATTAGAACATTGTCAAAAGATGGTGGCAGCATTTAGAGACCAAAACCAAGGGTGGATCATGTAGAGCCATGAATGTTGGATAAGCTAGGTTTGTGTTGGAAATTCTAGGATTTGATGTTAGTTTGTTTTTGAATGAAATATATTTGTTGTTTGATTGGTGTTTGATTAAATGCCTAAAAGAAATAACATGGAAAATTTGAGAGAAATGAACTTAGGGTGTGTTATGCCACAAAAGACCATAGTGAAGGGTGTAGGAATCCAATGAAATTTGAGTCTTTTAAGCATGATTACATATGTTGGAGAAACCTATGAACAAGTTAAAAATCAATTTAGCCAAGTTCCACTTAAAAGTCTATATGAAGGGCATTAGTGAATATCATGTAATGTCATTTCTTTTATATGTGTAAATGCATTGAATGAGTATAACTGAGTGTGAATAACATTAGGAAAAGAAGAATTGAAATTAGAAGTGGAAAACGTGAAAAGTGCACCTAAATTAGTGTCGAAAAAATGGGTTTTTCCTAGGTTTCGCCACCCGATAGTTGGAATTTTTTAGAACCGTTTTATGGGTGATCTAAATGCGAGTTAGGGAGATGAATGGAGTAAGAATTGATGAAAGAAAACCAATCGAGTGATGGCTGTAATGCATTCGGCCTAAGGGGGTCAAAATCCATCATTTTTCGTTTCGAATTTCAAAAAATTATTTTGGGTATATAGGCGTGTTCCTAGGTGAGAATAAGTGAGATACATGGAAAGAAATTGAAATTTTAAAACGCTGGTTAAGTAGAAACCTAGAAGAGAAATCTAAAGGTCAAATGGATTTTAATGGAGTTTGTGAGATTTGAAAGTAAATGGGATCATGTAGGATTAGTAGATCATGCATTTTGATTTATGGAATGAATTTCTTATTCATTTTCTATGTGTTCTTGGAAAATCCAGGGGAGGAGGTAGTTCTGGGAAGCCAAGGAAAATGAAAAGAAAATGTGTAAGCTTCCATTGGAACTTGAAATAAATCAAGAAAATAGGTCAAAGGTTGTTGTACATTTAATTTGAATGTTTGGTTTTTATTGTATGAATATAGCTTACTAAAATGTTAATATTTGAGTTGTTTAATTAAATTGATTTATTAACCATGTTTGAAATGTGTATCTTGAATGGAAATGTTTATTAAAGTGAGAAAGTGATACTAAATGTACGATGTGGAATGATTTTTGAAATCTTTTAATTAAATGAAAGTGGTGATTTTTATATGTATGCAATTGAATTATGAAATAAGTCTTAGTAAACCTGAGTATTGGTAAGTGGAGATTGGAATTTGGCATGCGACTAGGGTTATTATAGCAGTACTACGTCATTGTGTTTAAACAAATGTGAAAATCATTAATTTAGAGACCATGAGAGGCACCGAGTGTCCGGTTCCAAATGATTGTTTTATATATGTGAAATGCAATTCGACAGGTAGGCACCGAGCGTCCAATGCTGGAGAGCCCGTTTTCCAGTCCAAAGTATCATGCTAGTGTTTATAATGAGTAATGGAAATTGATTTTGACCAATCATTAAATGTATGTGTGATTTAGTTTTTAAATATGTTTAACAAGTGGTTAAATGATTTTGAATCAAAAAGTTGTTTGTTTTTATGGTATGAAACTGTTTATATTCAAATACTATGAATTCGACTTTTATGTACACCCATTAAGCAAATATACTTAGTGCGTTGGAATTTTCGCACGTAAGTAGTAGATTACGCCAGGAGGGCGAAGATTGAAGAAAAAGCACATCTGCAGCGAGTCGATACAGTTACATCTATCCATCCTTCCATATTTACCTTGGGTATATATCATATTTGGTTTTGTATATAAATGTTTCCACTTGTATTCATGTGCATGTATGTATGTATTTGGATTTAAAAATGGTGATTTTTATAAAGAAAATCAATTGGTGTAATTATTGTGGTAAATGTGGTGTATCTGGAAAAAGATGAACCAAACGGAGTTTGATTCCAATTATTAAATATATTTGTAAGAAATTTGTATTGGAAATGAATATATGAATTTGTAACGGGTTGGCTAAATTCGAATTTTAGGGGAAACTCTTGCAGTTTTTCCATATAAAAGAAAATGCTTTAAATGTTTTGTAAAATTTTTAAAATTTTGTATTATGATGTAAATAATTTAAATATATGGATTTTGGATTACGGATTTTGTAAAAAGGATATGAATGTAGTGGCCCTTAGACTCGTCCAATGGAAGAAGGGTCAAGGGGTGTTATAGGAGACCATCTAATTCAGCCTTCTTCAACAAAGTTGTAAGGCCTTCGATGCAAAGCAGAAAGAGATAAGAGGAGAGGAGGCACCCCTAATAAAGACCCCTCGATGGTGAGACACAACCAATGGGTTGAACATTAATAAGAAAGAGAATTGAGCAGAGGTGAAACACCTAAGAACATGGTTAATCTATGTAGACAAGAACAAAACCCAAACTAACCATTACCTTTTCAAGAAAAGACCATTCAACCCGATCGAAAGCTATACCAGGATCTAACTTAAGAGCCATTAACCCATTGGCGCCTAACCTTTGGTTTTTAAGATGATGCAAACATTCAAACCCCACAACAATATTGTCCGAAATAAGCCGATTTGGAACAAAAGCACTTTAAGAGTGAGAGATGATATTGTTAAGAAACGGTTTTAATCTGTTGGCTAGAGTTTTAGCAATCATCTTATAAGTCACATTACATAGGTTGATGAGCCTAAAATCATTAACCTTAGAAGGGAATTTAACTTTTGGAATCAAAGCAATAAATGTAGCCCCCTATTGAGACATACTATCACCATTGTTAAGAATTGCCAAGGTTGCTGTGGTGACTTTAAGACCCACTATATCCTAGAATTTGTGAAAAAATGATGTCGAAAGGCTGTCGGGACCAAGGGCTTTTGAAGCTCCAAGCTGAAAGAGGGTTGTCTTCACTTCTTCTGTTGAGAAATTTCGAATAAGATGATCATTCGTTATGGAGGTAACCCTTACAAGGATAGCATTATAGATTTAAGCAACCGTAGATGGGGAATGAGAGTAAGAAGAATAAAGCTATCTGAAATGGTTGGAAATAATTTCCTCAATCACTTGTATGTCAACGTGCCAAAAATTTTTATCATCAAAGAGATCAGAGATCTTGCTATTTTTCCTTCGAGATGAGGCTTTATGATGAAAAATTTTGGTGTTTTTATCCCCAACTTTCAGCCAAAGAGCACGAGAGCGTTGCTTCCAAAAAATTTTCTTCTGCTTCAAAATTTCGTCCAAATGGGCTTCAAGAGAATAGATTCGGTCATGATTAAGGACAATGTCGTTTTCTAAGGACTTGAGCTCCTTTCGAAGATCATTAAGCTCATGGGAGTGAAGCTTTTTACGAAGACGATTCCAAGAGGATAAACTATTAAAGACATGAGAGATGCTATCAACTAAAGCGCCTACTGGATTAGAATATAGGCCCTTACCCAAGAAGAGGAGATGAGGTTTTTACAATCTTCTTCCTTAGCCCAAGCTTCTTCAAAGTGGAAATGAGAACCTCTATTAGACTTGTAGAAAGACAAGTCCCTAGAGATGGAAAGATTAGAAACAAGGAGAGGATTATGATCCGAACATGATCTTTCAAGAAGAAAAACACGGGCACCGCAAAAAAGATCTTTCCACTGCTGATTACAAAACATTCTATCCAACCTCTCTAGAATGAGAGCTTCCCCATGCTGATTATTAGACCAGGTCAAATTTGAGCTTTCACTTTCATCTATATTGAAATGTTTATTCGGGTTTCAATTGGGAGATGGAATAATCTCTTAAACTAAAATAAGAGGTCCACAATAATACTCTTATATACTAATTTTTTTAGATGCCATATATAGTACGTAATATCATATTAACACAATTTTTTAGATGTCATATACAGTGCATCACATTTATCACATTTTGTTGGTGGGTTATTTATTTACATTGGAACCACATAAAAAAAATTATAAAAAAAAAAGAAGAAGAAAACGACAAACCCATGAAATTTCATTAGTACCAACCCCCAAATTATTCCTTTTTCCTTTTTGACTGTCTACAATTTCTTATCAATCAGTCACATGGAAATTATTTTCTTGTCAATTCCAACAGACTTTCTAATATGTTGTAAATGCATGAAAGATTCTATTTAATAGTTGCACATATGAAAACATTACAATTCAATTTCCACACATTTTCGTTGTTATTTCCTTAGTACTCTATATACGAACTTAATATAAGAGCAACGTTCCCTTTTTCTGCTATAAATTCACCAGAGCATAGACTTTATTATTCACACCTCTCTCTAAAAGACAAAATATATGCTCATCTCTCTATATATAATTGTGCGTGCTTACACAAATTAATATATAGAACTAGATGAAGGGGATAATCATCATCTCAAGGAGCACACAAGCAAGAGGATAAGTGAAGTTATTAATGAGGTTATGGTGGTCTTCTGTCGCAGGAGAGATGGCACCTAGTGACTAGCACATGTTTGCAAAATGAGGCAATAGGTGCCATCCTCCTGCCACAGGAGACTCCCTAGCTCCATCTGTACTGTTCTGTATGAGCTACTGTTCATGGACGTGTAAATCAAAATTAAAGGTTCGCTTATTTACAAAGATCGATTTGATCAATTCTCTAGACTCTAGCTATATCTCTATTTTACATCGTATTTAGACACATACACATACACATACATATTATGAATTACACATACACATACACATGAATCGGTAGGAATTCAATTCCCACCATTGGGAATTATGTATTTAATAAATTGATTCTTTTCTCTTTTGTGCTGTGAAATCGTGTCTAGTTTAGTTATTATTTTTTTTCTCCCCAAGAAGAGCTTGCTGCAAACTCTTAGCATTCTATAGTTGTCATTTGATTAAATACCAAGTTCTGTGGATATATATACTTGAAAAAATCATGTTTGTGCTATTGGCGTCATGATTAATCCTAAATCTGTGATCTCTTAAATGAAGATCAGCCCTAAAACAAAATTATATGTACAAGTTGAGTGGAAAGGTCTTTGGCCCCATATGCGTATGTAGCCAGCTGCCAAGCCCAAATGGTGCTGTAGTTTTCTTTTAAGAGATGCCACTTATACTGGTGGGGATAATTTGAAGCTGAATTAACGCTCCTTTAGCTACTAAGCGGATCATCAAACACATTACCATTAATGAAACTTATGATTAGGCCATTTTGTAAAGTGAAATTTTATGCTTAATGTACTGGCATAGTCTCATGGACTCCTAGCAACGTTTGCATTCAAATCACATGTAAATATTTATTAATGTATGAAGATTTAATGAACAAATGCGAACCTATTGAAGAAAAGACATGAGATTACACGTATATCGCTTCTTATGGACTCTTCAACTTAAATATATATACTTTCTTAAATTTGCATTTATTCAAGTTGAATTCGGGCAGAGACAACCCCAGATAGCTCACCACAAATCATGCCTCATCTGGGTCTCTTTAGAAACCCATTGGTCCTTGTCTTGAATTCAGTTAACTACAGAAAAATTTTAAGTGCATTTTGTTGACCCAGCAGGTTGTTAATTATATAAAAAGGGTCAAAAACTCAAATTTCTACTGCATTCTTTCTCAGAATATGTGTGGTTTTGAATAATTCTTACATCTTAATTTTGTAGCTCATCATGTGGAGTGTAAGTGTTACTTTGATTCAATTGATCATGTATTGTGTGTTCATTAATTTAACCGGTGCATGTTGGTTGAATTTAAAATGACACCACGTTATGTTGGAATGTATTTTTGAGTGCAAGCATACAAGTTGGATTTAAATTAGGATGTAAATTGGTATATAAAAATGCAAATTGAGATGATGAATCACAATCACATCATCATTTTTTGTGTGTCTAATTTTTACTTGTAAATTACGTGCATCGGTATTTTATTAAGCAATATAATTACACTTACCATCAATTAAACTCAAATATTTGTTTATATATAAAAACCTTGTGTGCGTCAAAGTTCAGCTATCACTCACATATTCAAACCTCTATTTGGGTTTCAATATTGGAGATTAAAGAGTCTCTTTAACCAAATAAAAAGTTAATGAGAACAAAACCCTCATTTTAATGCATTTTGTTAGATAAATTAGTATTCCATCAGAGAGAGATGGAAAAAAAAGATAAAAGAAAAGAAAAAAAGGGAACCTAAAGATCATCACACCTATGAAATTTAGTCCCAAGCTGGAATTTTTCCAATTTTCAACTCAATAATCTTCCTTTTTCTTTTTGAGTCTCTCCATCAATCAGGCATGAAATTCTTTTCTCAATTCTAAAGAAGGTAAATTTCTGCCTTACGTACTGTTCTCGTACATACTTTCTAACGTGAAGTCATGAAAAGCCTTTTTCTCAAGTTGTCAACAAATGGAAAATGTTATATATGGCTAAATTTCCAAAGACCTTCGCAGTCATTTCCCGAAATATCAAAAAGAAATTATTCATCCAAAAATTAAGACCATAAGCTAGCTTTCCATTTGCTTCTATAAATACACGTGAAGTGCAAGCTTATATTCGTCGTTCAAGCATTTGATAGAGAAAATATCATTAGGAGCCTCCTAAGGCTGGGGAGATGGCAGCAACTACTGTGATCTCTTCACCTGATTATTTACCTTTTGGCATGATGAAGTTGGTCAATTTCCCTGTACTGAAAAGAGAATCTCCAATAAGTTACCCACCCCCCCAACCAAAAAAAAAAAAAAGGTCACATATACATACACATGTATACAGATATAAAATAAACTATGATTTCTAATAAATTCATTCTTCATCATGTATATATATACTTGAACTGATTCTAACTTTCGTCACTCTTTTTTTTTTTTTTTTTTTTTAATTTTCACAATTTCTGTTAGTCAATTCATCTTCATTTGTTTTTATTTAATTTGGTCAAAGTTTTGCCTAACATATTTTTCTTCTGCTTCTAATATTTCTGTAATGGAGTGAACAAATATAATAATAATAATAAAGGTCTTCTTGTAAGTTTTCTTTTGTCACGCGTGATGA
Organism: Nephelium lappaceum; assembly: GCA_021234005.1. NCBI lineage: Eukaryota > Viridiplantae > Streptophyta > Magnoliopsida > Sapindales > Sapindaceae > Nephelium > Nephelium lappaceum. Next base: position 750,568 of record CM038011.1, read on the forward strand.
CAGAAAATGATTGGAGGCTTTTTGAGCTGTCACGATGTGGCCGACATTTCTAAGATGATGTCCGTACCATGGGCTCAGAGTATACTTTGTCTCTTATTTGAGTACGATCCAAAACTAGGACACAGTATGGTCATATTCAATCAAAAGCAAATCACGCATATTACATTTTTCCCAGCCAGCTACTGGCCCTTTACAATGCCATAAGGTTAACAAATGATCATATTCACACTTCAATTTTCAGTTTGGTTAATTTTGGCATTAAATAAAGCTTATCGAAATCAAACATTACTAATGTAGTGTATAAATAACTGTACTTTTTCAGTATAAGAAAGAGGTCCTTACTATTTCTAAAAAAAAAAAAAAGTAAAAAGTAAAAAGAAAGAGGTCCTTACACTTATTTCTTGTAAGTAATATGATACTCAAAGTCGTTGAAAAACAAGTTATAGAGTATTTACTAAGGATGACAAAAATACATGATTCGATTCAAACTGCAAACCTGATCCATTTAGAACTAGTTTGAAGCATTAAAATTGGGTTTCAATTTAGATTTGGATCAAAAGTGTTTGATCTAGTTTTATAATGGATCGAGTTTGTATCAAACACTTTTGACCTGATTCTACTAAATTAACCCATTTTATTATATTTTTATTATATACTAATATTATTTATATTAGCATTATTATATTATTGTTATAGTTTATTTTTAAGTGTTGTGCATTATTATTTTGTTAAAGAACCTTGTTATATATTAATTATTATTTTAGTGTATAATAATGAAATTTTGTTTTGTAATAGTTATTATTTTGGTGTTTGTCCTCAATGAATGTATATTTTTTATGAGCTTTATATTGATATTATTTAGATGTAATGTTAAATTTAAGTTAAAATTGAGTTATTTTAAATTTTAATGTTTATTTATTATTTACATATTTATTTTTAATATAAATTTTGTGACTTATTAAAAATTGAATCAAATTAAAACAGATTAAAATTGGAGCAGACCATCCTAAATAAGTTCAGGTTTGAAACAAAAAGTCGCGACCCATTCGAGTCTCAAATTGGCTTAAGAGTACTCCATCAAAAAATCAGATTGGACAACTCGATCTGACTTGTTGTCATCCTAATATTTACCATGTATTATCAATGTACCTTTTTTTTTTGGTTGGAAGTGAAGATACCCTATCGTGCAAGTGAATGAGATTGCAACAATCAAATGAGATTGTTGCATACGAATTGTGGGGCAAGGAGCCTACAATATTGACCACAATTACCCAATAAAGCTGCTGGAATTCACTTGCAAGTCTCTCTCTCTCTCTCTCTCTTCTCTCTCAAGCACACACTAGCACACATTATATGAAGTACACACGCCCATCCCCTTCTATGTGTGTGTGTGTTGTGTGCTTACACAAGATTGTGGCACAGCATGACGGAGATATGTTATCCAAAGGAAGGTGGTCAGAACGATGATGATGATGAGAAGAACAGCAATCAGGGAGGTTATAGTGGGATCTTGTCGTACGAGAGATGGCACTTAGTGCCTATAGCTAGCTAGTGCATATATAAGGGCAATATGTACCATCTCTCGTCGGCAAAGACTCCATCAATCATCTTAGCATTCTCTGTGGATATCCATGCTTGTCGCTTTAATTCAGAGATAAATGCGTCCATTAAAGGGTATGTTTAATTCTTGAGTGCCGATTAACCTAATTCAACTGATAACATCTCTTACATGCATGTTTGTATTAATAATAAAAGGTGGTCTTTTTGTCTCATATTATTGATCGTGATTTAGTTGTGAAAATTGTGACTTTGTGTACCTGATTTGCGGAGTTTGAATCGGTCAATCGATCCATATTCCAATTCACCTCCCTCTTTGCTCCATTTTGATTTGGAAAGACTATATTTCCACCCAAAAAAACTGCATATGCACCCTTTTTGTACGTACACCCTATTAAAATTAATATTTGCAAAATAAAATTATTTAAAAAAAATTATTTTGTAAAAACACCCCATAAATTAGCAAATATGTCATTGCTTATAATTTTGAAAGCATATTGTAATTATCCTTTCCAAAAATAAAGAAAGAATATTATAATTAAATAAATTATAAAGTAACTAAAATTAAAAACTAAAATACTTGTACAGTAGGGTTTGCTCCTCCCAAAACTTTGTGAGGAAACAAAGGTCTTTTTTTTTCTTTTTCTTTTCTTTTCTCTTCAACGGAGGCACTGTCTCCTCCATCTTCTTGTAGAATGGAAGGAGGCAGTAGCCTCCTTCATCTTTTTAGGCTTATGAGGAGCGAGGCATCCTCCACTTGTAATCTTCTTCTTTTTCTTCATTTATTATTATTATTTTTTTTTAATTTTTCCCCTCACAAATCTTAAAGAGTTTTTGCCTTTCATTTTGATTTTTATCTTTTTTTTTTTAATTAGCCTAGTAAATCAAAATTTAGAAAAAAAAAAAAGTAAACTAGTTAACAAAATAAAATATATTTGATCAAGATTTAATAATTCAAATACGGTTGGTGTTGGAATTTTGAAAAATTATAAGTTTGGGATGTACATATAATTTTAGAAGGGTTTATATTATCACTCTTTGATTTGGGATCTCATTGTAAGTTTTCGAGTTGTTTTAATATTTCTTTTAGGAATTCGAGTTGTAAATTTAATTAATATTTTCTTCATGTTCAATCTGTTTTCTAAGATCTTTGTTGATGTATACAAGTTAAGGACAATTTGTTTTACTTTTCATCTGTATTAGCTGTTGGACAAAATGAATCGTCTAAGGGATCGACCCCCTACCTGTCTTGTACCGTATACACAACATGTGTTTGGCAAGAAATGATCCAAAATTTTATTATTATTAATTTAAATGTTCAATTTTGATTTAGTTTATATTAATCACACCCACATGCCGAGGAAAAACCTGAAAATGACTTAAATTATTAGTTGTCACTTACATATGAGAATAAACATATGAAATGGATAAACATATACACTAAACATCTGGAGACAAAATATATTAACTTATTAAAATAATTAACTAAGAACACTAACGCAAATAATTAATTAGGTTGGCACGCATAAATTGCAATTAAAAAAAAAAAACCCTTATTAATTAATAACCTCTTGAATATAAGCAATAAGCGCACCATTTGATTTAATTGTTGGTCCCCTCCCTACCTGATCTTGACAGTTTGTTTGTCCCATTTCTTCCTCTAGAGAGAGAGAGGGAGAGAGAGAGAGGCGTACGGAAGCCATAGACATCGCTAGTAAAGAAATATAGAACTAGAAAGATAAAAAGGAGTTGAGGGGCTCAGGGCTCTTGTCGCACTAGCAGTGTCACCATCCTGTCATAAACTTTCGCGAAGTGCGCTAGCACCAGGTGGCAAGAAACCTTGTGACTCCCTCGTGAGTGGAGATTCCTGATGAATTTTAAAGTTGATTTTTAATCATGAACCAAACCTAGATTGAAAGATTTTTGTTATGGATCTAGTCTTTGTTGATCTTAGAAGATTTTTGTTATCGATCGATATTCTTAGTTGATCCATAAGTTATGCAAATTAATTATTTTTTTCATGATGCATATTATTACAATTAATCTTCTCCTTCCATGAATTAAATTCGATCATATCTATTATTTTCTCATACGATAGTTTACTCTCAAGAGTCAAAACTCAACTTTAAGTAATTGCTTTGTTACAAACAATATACAAAACTTTAAACTCTATTATTACAATGTTTGATCTAATTTATAAATTTGGTTACCTTGTTTTTCATTTTATTGATTCAAGTACTACTGCATTATTGGGATCTGTCTCTTCGAGGCTATTTCAGAAAATGAAATTATCATTTCTCAAGTGAAAGGGGTCATTCTTGTTGGTTTTTATATGATGCGTCTCTTTCAAGTTTGGTTATTAAATTAATTACCTGGTCAACCATTTGATGCTGCAATCCATTTTGAGGCTATAGTTGGATCTTGGAGAATGGAGATAATGTATCGATTAATGTTTTCTTTTAATTTGTTTTGATAAGTTTAATTTATTCCATCAACTGCATGACATCATTTTATGAAAAAAGAAGAATTTTACAAAATTGAAGCACAGTTCATCATATAACAGATAGTGGGAATTTCAAAAATTATCTAACATTATACTTGTTAATTAGGGTTTGTTATATGGTCTCCTCAAACAAAATAAGGCTCTTGTTGTGGTCCTATTATTCGAAAATATTGTTCAATCTGCAGATTTTATTATATAAATCACAGATGCAGCGTTGGATTCAAATGTTAACTTCACAATTAACTTACATAATTTCATATGCCACAAGGCAATCATATTAATTAATACAAATAATTTATTATGTTCTAAATTTCTAATCGATCTTGCGAGTTGCCCTAAAGAACTTGTTGATGAACAAATTAATATCCTTTTTATCATTCTAAAATAACTTTAAATTAATAGGAGTTTTTTCTTTCAAATCTCCCAAGATCTTTTCTAACATGTCTCTTTTATTAATTATGTAGTCTACTCTCCAAAGTCTTATACAATTAAAGCACAACTGGTTTTATTTTTGTATGTTTGCTCATATTAATCGGATTTAATTTGCTCTTTTAATTAATGATACCTATCTGTCATATATATTGTAACCCAAATGGGTACTTTTCAAATGTCATTATTAAATTTAAGACAAGATATATAACCACCGGCAATTAGAAGTTCCTTATTGAACTAGAATGTTATATTTCTAATAGAAAAAAAAAATATGAAAAATCCCTTGAAATAGAAAATAATATCACTAAACTCCATTCTTTTATTATAAAAAAGAATGATTTCATATTAATTTTATTTTCAGAAGATACTTTGATAATATTTATAAATGATATATTAAAAAAAACTTGGTTAATTATATACCAATACAGTCTATACTTGACCACATCGAATGATGGTTGGCCAAGTAGTTACTTTGGCACATCAATATTCAATAAACATTAACCAATATATAGCTAGGAGATCAAGATCGCCCAAGCAAAAAGACATAATATTTTTCAACTAAATAGACATAGTTTGAGATCAATTTTGAAAGATGTATGAGTATATATTTGAAGCTAATTATGTGAATATAACCATCATTGAAAATTCAAAATTACTCAGGGATTTGTCCCAAAAATGAAAATGATTTACGGATTTTAAAATTTCAAACTATGTTTTGTACATCAAGTTAGAGCCATAGTGATAATTAGACTAATAACAGCCCATCCGTGATTCACGGAATGTTAATATATAAAGAGTCAAAGCTGTATTTCATTATTGGAAAAACAGAATCAGATTGTTCATGTTTGTACAGAGCTTGATATTTGTTGTCAACGGCGTTTTTCTTCTTTAATTTTTCTAACAAACAGTTTATATTGTTTTTGTCAAACACACTTTCCTTTTCGTGTAACTCTTGTCCACCCAATTATGTGGAATTTGCTTGATTGCTACAACTTCCTTGCATGAACCTTGCCCGAAAATTTATTAATTACCGTACATTTTCCAAATTAACATCAAAATTGTAATTGTTCAAATTTTATGTGTATAGTCAACACATTCTGATTTTAAGAAAATTCTTTCTCAAAAAAAGAAAGGATTTAATTAACTCAATTCAGACTTTATATTTGTAGTTAATGTTGAAATCTAACGGAGTTTCAAATTTTAGGGGAGTTGGACAAGAACAATACTAGAATATATACCTACTTTATTGGGTGTTCTTCTAGAAAATCCTTGTTGCCGAAAAGAAGAAAAAAAAAAAAGGAACCTACCACTACCTAAGAAATTTCTGAAGCTGGAATGTTGCAACCTCAATTAAATTTCCAAAGTTTGTCCGATTAGTGACTTTCTAAAGAAACAATCATCATATCACTTTTTCAATTATTAAAAGTTTAATGTGTGAATTTCCCCATAGTTTCATTATTATGTGTGAATGAATGAATTGATCAAAATCTTAATTTCCATATAAATGTATAAGACATTCATGGAAACATCATGGTTGCATAATTTCCATTCTTCCAACTTTCCTGGTCATTTCCTCTTATGCTAATTTTTTCCTTTTTGGATATAAATACACAAGAAGATCAAGTTCATGCCTGCAAGCCATGGAAGAGATAGAGAGAAAAGCGCACACAGATAAAAATGGAAAAGAAAAGGTTCTCCGAGAGAGACATTTTCTTTTTTCCCTCTATGGTACTAACCTCGATGGAGAGTATATTTATTAAAGATGGTTGTAGGAGGTTCACTGTCGCAGGATGAGACGGCAACGGACTGTGCGGTGCCGTCTCCATGTGACAGTGAACCCCCTGCAACGATTTGGCTTAACTCTTAAAGATGTTGAAAAGAAGCTAGCCTGAGGTTTGTAATTTTGCTCTTATATATATAGTTTTTATGTTCCTTTATTTATTATTATTATTTTTTTTTACCTCCTAACATTATATCAAACAATTGTCCGGATCTAGTTAAGATAAAACTCTATCATGCGATAGGAAATGTTATTCCCAGAAAGCAGGAAAAGTCTATCAACATTAAATGAGAAAATTGTTCTACATTTTGAAGCTAGCATTCGAACCTTGCCCCTTATTTTTTGAGAAAGCTGGGCAGGTATTTTCCTTTAAGAATCAGTTGAACCAATAAAAGGTATGTTTGTCAAGTTCAACTTTCAATCTTTTATTATACGTATGCACATCATTTTTTCTTTGTTCAATTTTAATTTTCTGGTGCATACAGCAATATCTTCTTGGCAACTTCAGCCCCCAAAATATATATATATATATATATACACACACTGTTTTCAAACTTGATACGCTATGAATAAATATATGCCAAGATTATACATTATATGTATGATTCAAAGATATTTTATTTCTAGCTAATGGCAGTTGGCACCAGTCGATTTAAGCGTCAACTATCCCCACGCATTGGCATGGGTCGACACTCGAAGACACCAAAAAATAAATAGCTCTCCCACCTTATATGTGTATTGTCCCCCCACCCTCGTGTGGGCCTCTCTCCCTACCTCCGTATGGACGGATCCTTTCTATATGATAGTAGTACCCTAGGGGCTGCAGCTACTAGTGTTCTTATCTTATAAAGTCCTAGTAATTTCCTGAGCTAATTCCAGTTAGGGATGGCAACGAATAGGATCGAATCGGGTTTAGCCCTTGCCAAACCCAACCTAAAAATTTTGAAGGGTGCCTCAAACGGAGCGTTACTTTCCGCCTCAAACTCAAACTCAAACTCAATTGGAAGGATTTGTCCCGAACTTGACCCATTTACAAATAGAAAAATAAACAAATTAGCTATGATATCCACGATTCTTCTAAAAGAATTACAAATTCTTATAAAAACTCTTATAGTTAAAAGTACAAGACTTGAACACAATATAATAAATCTCTTTAATACACAATAATAGATTTATAATTTTTTTTATATTTATATATAAACTGGATTACCAGATTGAATCGGGAAAAAAAAAAAGCTTTTCTCAAACCCAATTTAAAAATTTTAAGGGTTGCTCTACATCCGATCCATACCCCAAATGAATCACTACTTTTTTCCTCAAACCTATTTCGAATAGATCGAATTTGGATTGGATCGAGTATTTTTGTCATCCTTAGTCCTAATTCTTATATATATATATATATATATATTTCTACAATACCGGAATAATCTCTTTCGTAAATATTGATAAATGCTAGTGGGATTAAACCAAGATATAATATTGTATATGATTCTTTCTCAACTAATTATGGGAAAAATTATGACCCAATCTAAAAATAATCTAGATATGAGTTATCCCGTACAAGTTATACCTTAAAAAAGCAATACTAATATTATGTGAAAGTGAAAAATTATTAGTTCTTTAAACAAAAATGGAAAAAAAACATAGGTGAGAACAAACCCAAAAAGAAAATAATTTAAGATCCCATCTGTAACTAGCTATACCTTATTGGTTAATTTTCAACCAAACTGGAAATTTCATAGTTCTTGACAGTGTGTTTTTCTTTTTTATCTTTACATTCAATTACATATGTGTTATCGTGATTTTTATTACGTGACATACCGTGGCCGTGAACGACCGTTCATTACAAGTCCCCACGACCAAGTTGTTCTACTCCTACACGCCAAAAATTTTGATGCGCCTTCGAAAAGCAAAGAAATATTGTTGCATGTGGAAGGTGGGGGATACGTACGGAGCCTAACAATTTTGACCAACAATACACTTTCGAAAAGCTGACAATATGTTTAATTCGGTTGAAAGGTGTCCATATATGTTTTCTATATCATTTTGGTGTTTTTTAATGCCTCAATTTTGTATTAAAAGTATAAACTATCTCAGCCACTTATGCTGATTTCGTATAATCTGTTATTAGTTTACTTTAAAAGTGAATAATAGTTATGTAATATATTAAAATAAATTAAAATTATGTCATCTATAGTTACCTTAAAAGTTGCATTATTTACCATTAAAATTTGATCTCAAATTAGTAAACACTGACAAATAAAAAAAAGAAAAGTGACAATTAAACTGATGTAATTATTTGGACATGTTTGTAATAATGTTAATTTCCTTGTATTGTTGAAGTTTGTCCAAAAAATAATATTCTATTTCCAGGTTGGAACATATTACTTAAATTTCGTTTGTTTTCTCCTAGATGATTGTCTCAGTAACTAAACTTTTAACATTCTATAATGATTTATATATAAACTTATTAATTTTTACTGAATAAATTTTTTATAGATTTGGGTTTGAGAAAATATATATTTTCATTAATCCATACTAGTTGAACCGACCTTTCAGGTTACAATCAATTCCTGAAAAAACTAAACACAATCACATTACTGACTCTCCAATTGGAGTATATTAGAATAAAATCATCTAAACTTAAAAGGGGTACCCTAAAACTAAAGTGCTTCAAAAGAATTACCTTCTGCTTCTAATATAAAAGTAATCATAATTAGCTTAGACAAATTGTTTTAAGAAGATAAGTTATTATAATACCTTAAGAGCACGAGTTTTTTATTTTTTTGAATGATTAAGAGCACAAGTTAACACCACCCATATATTATATATTAATTACTCCTAATTAAGTATAGTGAGAAAAAGCCAAAATGCCTAAAATTAATAGGTCACTAGTAGATGAGAAATAGTATATGAAATGGATAACCATGTGCCCAAAACAAATAAAAAGTAAAAATTATAATAACTTATCTTCATAAATTAATATTAAAAAAAAAAAAAACTGACAAGAGCAATTAATTGCTTATGTATAATTTTTTATAAAAAAAAATAAAAAATAAAAAATTATGATTATTCACTGATAACCTTGTGATCAAGTGGCCATGAAAACGCATTTGCTTTATTTATTGGTCCCCCACCCCTTGACAATTTATAATCTCATGACTTCCTTCAGAGACAGAGAAACAAAGAGAGGTTTAACTGGAATCCATGCAATGGACTTCCTGAGAGAACTAAACCAGTTAGAAAGAAGAAAAAAAAAAAAAGAGAAGTTCAGTGGCTGCGACGAAGAAGTTCAGGGGCTCTTGTCGCAGGAGCGGTGGCACCACCTTGTCAAGAACTTGCAGGAAGTGCCAGCATCCTCCTGTGACAAGATGTCCTGCAACTCCTTTATCCAAAAGAAAGGTTTCTGATAAATTTCAAAAATCTGTAAGTTGGTATATTTAAACTTTAATCAAACTTCGGTAACATAAACCATTTTTTGGATCTACTTACTCTTGATTCTATCAGGTACGCAAATAATATTATTTTTCCTTGTCTTATCTTGCTTTGTGAATTGTTATGATCATGATATTCTCCTTCCATGAATTTTTTCTCTTCTATTTTCTTATTTTACATAATACATATTACAAGTACAAATATCACAACTGAAATCTCTTAATATATACTTTTAAGGTATAACCCAGAATAAATCTCCCATAAACCGAGAGAATGAGAGACATACACAAATGAAAAATTACCTCAAATGCATACCGAAATATAAATGAGAAGCAGTACTCAACTCTTTCTCTCTAAGGCAAGAGAGTGATGTCAACTACACCACTCATAAAGGAGCCCTTCCATGCATTATTTTCAATCATATATCTATAATTTTCTTATATGTTCAAGTTCGGGTTATGGAGGACATGGCTGCTCTGAATGGTCCACTCCACCACAGAGAGTTATAATTTCGTTGCAAACAATAGAAAGTTTCGATTTTTTTTTTTTAATTTTTTCATGGTGTCACTTTTTTTTTTTTTTTTTTTTCGATTAGATTACTATTGTATGGTCGTGGTCTGTCATCTAATTAATATCAGACACGAGAAGTCATTATTATTTCCCTGTGCGTGAAAGGATCATTTTTGTTTGTTTTTGTATGATGCAGCTCTGTCACGTTTGAATAACAAATTATTTACCTTGTCAATTATTGGTACTGCGAATCTAGTCCCGGGATATAGTTTGGATCTTAGAGATAATATTGTATTGGTTAAATTATATATTCATTTTTTTTTTTCTTTTTTAATTTCATCAACTAAGCGACATCATAGTCTGACGATAAGAGGAATTTTTTAGCATGGTATAGATTGAAGAGGTTTTGTCAGGCTACAGCTAGCTTTCCTATGTTGACAACTAATCACCAAATAAACTAATCGTATATAATTGTTGGTGCAAAGGGTTTGGCATTTGATAATGTCTTTATATATTAACCAAAAAAAGATATCTTTTGGGATAAAATTTTTTGATAATATTTTTAGAATTATTCTTGATATTTATCTGTTGTTTTTAAAATAAATTTTTTTGATTTATTAGAGTGTTTTTATTGACCAAAATAGGATTTATTCACTTGGATTATGACCAAATCGGTTATTAGGATTAAATTGAAATAAGACTTCTATTTTAAAGCTGATTTCATTTTGTATATATTTTTCTAAAGCTAATCAATATCTTTATCTTATAGATATTTTTTTAAATATATATATATATATATATGGCAGCACGTTAGCTCTATGAAATCACATTGATCTCATGAAGATTTGTGTGCAAAAGGTGAGAGAAGAATAATTTATAAGAGATGCATGTATTTTGTAAAACTTAAAATATTTTTTTAAGTACTTTGAGACTTCAAAAGTGAGCTACTTTCTAAGTACTTTCAATAACCTAAGCTTTTTGAGATGAAGACTTGTATGATCTTCAGGAGGAAGACCTGCATAGTCGTTGGAAGAAAAAAGGTTTTAAGGCTTTTGAAATAAGTTCAAGAAGTTAGAGATTAATTAAGTCAAGATGAGCTCGTTATATTAGATTAGTGGAAAAAATACAACACTTTACATCAATTGTAAAAAGAAAATCTTCAATTGAATGAGTCAAGTTGTGTGTATATTATTAAAACTTTCATTAATTAGTATAAATATATAAACATGATCTCATGGATGTATGGTAAAATCGAACTACGTTATAAATTTTCTCATCTTGTTTTATTTTCAGTTTCAATATTTTTTAGTTAATTGTTACAAGCGGAACATTATCAAACATTATAATAACCAATTGTCAGTTGTTCCAATAATTGGATAAATTTAAATTAATTTTAAAAATTTAGTAACTTCAAATAAAAACAATCTAACAAATATAATATTAAATATGTAGGCAAATGATAAAACGAAAGAACCAATACTATTCCACTTATTAATTAGGGTTATATTAGTGGGGCCCCGCAAGCCTCTATTCTGGTTATTCAAAAAAATTGATATTAAATTACCACAGCGTTAGGATCACAATCATTAGTACAATTAGAGATCCGACTCATATGTGAGGTGCAAGAAAATAAGAAAATGTATCTCCCATTTAAAAAAAAAAAAAAACCCATAAAAATACAGAAAAAAAAAAAAAGAGTATGTATATTAATCCATGGTACAACTTAATAAACTATTTACTGAGGTTATAAAATTATATAAATAAAAATCGAATATGAATTTTGAGATTTGTAAGATTTATGTCACGAAGTCAAACGGTAACTCAAAACTCAAAAGTAAAAGAAAAAAAGTCCGCCAATCAAAAGCAACTTGAGCCCATAGATGTGAGGGGAGTGTTAAAGGCAAATTTAAGTATGAGTGCAAGTATTAGAGATCACACCTAAGTAAAATTACATTTTAATTGTCTGAAAAAATAAGATGGAAATGAATCTCACATTGAAATAAAGCTAAAGCAATTAAAATGGAATTGAATCTCATATTAAAAAAATAAAGCCTAGGAGAATAGTGTATATTTTGATAGATGTTATAACTCAAGACTATCTTTTAAATTCTACATAAAACTAACCACAAACATATATTTTATTTCTCATAAATATAACATATAATAAATATGAAAATTGAAGATATACAACATTCAATATTAAGTGTTAGTGTATCCTCACAACGTTAGGTATAATTTGGCACAAAACTCAGTTTAACATTTTATTCACTTCATATTATTTTTGAGGGAAACTATTACAATAAATTAGAGTTTTGGGTGAGAAGAAAATTATTTAAATTTATAATCTTTAAGCTGTAAGTATAACAAATATATCACCAAATGAATTTCAACTTGTCTAATATTATGAACTTCACAAATTAACGATACTATTTATGGATTCACCCAACAGTCATAACAAATTCTTGTTAATTAATTAACTAATATCATAGTTTATATTATACGAATGTATAAGCCTCCAGTTGCCCTTCAGAACTTTTGATGGACGAATTTTCTTGCCTCAATAAAGCAAATACAACCTTCCTGTAACATCAAAGATAATATTTATTTGAGAGATAATATTATAAACAATTTTCAATTTAATATAGATTAAAAATCCTGAAAAAGATATAGTGCCTACCATCAATTATTGTCCTTGATCAGATTTGTTATAGAAGCATAATTTGTTTTCATTCTATATCACTATATGTTTGCTCATTTTTAATCAGATTGCTGATTTATTTATTTTTTTTTGAAATAATCAGATTGCTGATTTTGATCAGATTTGCTCTCCTTCATTGTACCGATCCGTCACATTGAAATGCAAATTGGTCTTTTTCAATTCATTATTTGTGAGTGCCTAACGATTTGCACACTCTTTGATGATTGGCCAGGTTTGCCTCAATTGGAACCCGTGAAATTCTTAGAAAATTATATGCCAACCATTCTTGGATAAGACCTATTGAAAAGACATGATATCCAATAATTTTAGATCTGTCGGCATTCCTATAATTAACTTACAATGTATATTATACAACTACTTCACCAAACATAACCTCCTAATTAACATAGTAACATCGATATATATATATATATATATAGTACTTCACCAAATATAACCTCTTAACATAGTAACATCGATATATATATATATATATAGAATAATGTTAGGCTTCCTTAAACATTTTACCAAAATTTGTGGTACGTGAGTTGTTAATGTATTATAAATCATAAATTGATATGATAATTAATAGTATCATGACAACTTACATACCATGTCATTTGAGCATGAATTTGATAAAAAATTTGAGAAACCTAGCATTACTCATATATATATATGATGTGATAATTAATAAAATCGAGACAACTTACATAGCAATTCATTTGAGCATGAATTTGGAACAAAAAATATAAGAAACCTTACAGTACTCATGTATATATATATAGAGTTTTTAAAATCAAGTATACTTGATTTTAAAAGTAAGGACCAACTAATCAAATTCATTAATTTCATTTGAATTAAATATGAAAGAGAATTTATTTTAGGAGAGAGAATGCAATGGATGAATTTGATTGGTTAGTCTTTACTTTTTAAAATCAAGTATATCTGATTATAAAGGCATTATATATGTAGTACTTTCATAATTAAGTATACCTGATTTTAAAAAGTAATGGTCAATCAATCAAATTCATCAATTACATTTAAATTAAATAAGAGAGATAATGCAATTGATGAATTTGATTAGTTGATCTTTACTTTTTAGAAAAGATATAACAGATTATTAAAAAACTATATATAAATAAAGCATATGATTAATTATAATAAACTCTGAGAAGCTCTTTGCTGTTTCTGGACAGTTTTTATCTGGTGGAGTTGTTTTATCTAAGTAATTTTTACCTAAATATTAAATCTCATTTATGTATATGGCAATGTGGAAAAGAGAGATGTGTAGGGCTTCCGTCGCCGGAGAGATGGTGCCCAGCTATCAAGCTAGAAGAAGCATTACAGACACATCTACATATATATTCTGATGATCATCACGATGATCATGACCATCAATCACAATAACTATTGGTAAGCTAGCTAGGCATCATCTTTCCTCGACTGAAGCCCCATTTTCTATTTTGCTTTCATTCCCGGCCGGTGCCCCAAATCCATATCAGGTACGCAATTTGTAATCTACATTTTCTTCTTTATGTTTTCATATATATATATATAAAGCTCTTCGGTCATCAAGGCACTTTATGCAGGAATCATGGTATGGCCTTCCAGAGAGAGGCATCATCTCTCTAATTTTAAGTTTTTTTTTTTTTTTAATATTTCTGGGAAAAAAAATTGACTGATTAATCTTTAGACTTAGATTTCAATTTCTTTTTTAATATGTTTTGTTCTTAATTATACTTTAGTGTGGATGCCTTACCTTTTGTTTCACAAATATGAATTAAATTATATTCTCTATGGCCTCCAAAATAATTGGTTTCAATAATCTTTAAGCAACATCATGATAAATGCTTTAATTAGATAAATTATACATAAAAGAATTTTTAATTATGTACCGCTCGAGAAAGAATCAAAGATACAATCATGAGATACAAGAGAAAAGGTATTGGCATGCAAGATATATCATGATTCTATCAAAGAATCAATCAACTTTGGAAACTAAATTAAGGGACTAATTAAACTATTATTAATAATTTTTCAAGTTGTCAATAGCTTAGAATTACTAAAAATTTAACTTAAAAAGTTCGAAATTTTAATTTATCACTTAACTTATAATCACTTAATCATAAATGATACCTTTCATAATCACCATTTTAAAAAATAACTTATTTCCATTTTATCTTCATCATATATCCTGTCAATCATCAAATTTTATATGTTATTAAGTTGAGTGTTTATATAATTTCAACAACATATATTTTATAACTTAAAAAGAATACATTTATAATTTCAATTTACATGAAACTTAAAAATTTTATTAAAAATATTCATTTTAAGAATGAGAACTTGAAACTTACATGAATGTTTCAAAACAACCCAAAAACTAAAAGAAAAAAATTGTTTTTACTCCACTAAAAAAAAAATCATTTTTACCTTCTTAAATGAACTATTTGCATCATATACCCTTTTTTTTTTAATCAAAATTCCCTTAAGTAAATAGTTTGTTAGCAGAGGAATTTTGGTAAAAAAAAAAAGGTATAAGATGCTGATAATTTGTTTGAAGAGTTAAAAATATTTTTTTAAAAAAATGATAAAAAACAATTTTACTTTTTAAATGTGGGTCGTTTTTGAAATTCCCATCTTGTATCCTTTAAACTGACTTTTCGAAAATGCTGTAGACACTTGCTAGTCATGACTATAGTGGTTGTCAAGTATTTGTATGACACATTTTTTTTTTTTAAATATATAAGTACTATTGGATTTAATACTAAAAAGAGTCATCTTTAGTGCAATTTATTAATTATAAAATCGTTATATATATAAGTGGACACATGTACACTAAACAAAAAATTTGGCAATTACTATCAACAAATGTACCAAACACTAATCTTGAATTAATACAAATTAAAACTTCATGAATCTCTTTATCAACTATGTGTTCATCATTTCTATGATTAACTTGTACGGAAAAAATAAAAATAAAAATCCACTTTAAATCCCCCAAAACATCACATTTTCTGCTTTATAGGCTCAGTCGTCCCATCGACAATTATTATGTCTACAAAATTTCTCCTCTCTTGCCTTTAGATAGATGCACATAACTCTCTATTAATTTATGCATATAAAGATCGTGTATGAGAAACACAAAGAATATTATCTTTATATGGTCACACAGAAATAGAAAAACAATAGAGAGGAAAGAGAGGTTATAGTGAGCTCCTGTCTGGAGGAGCGATGGTGCTGCTGTCTGCATGCAAATTTATTAACACAGAAGAGTGTACCATCTCTTGTCCACAAAAGCCCCACATCAAAAACCTCTACTAGATGGCTTTATTATTAGTATATGTTCCAGATAATGTTGAATGTAAATTAGATTTTCATTGCAGGTTATTGCTCAAGTTGTTCAACCAGTTGCTGCATGAATGTCAAATAACCAAGGTTTCCATCTTGGGCCAAGCAGGTTCCACAATTAAAACCCACATTGTTGGGATTTTAAAGACTCGCCAATGCTGGTGGATTTTTGAAATCCTGCAACATAGGATTTTTTTTTCTTTTTAATTTAATTTATTTTTTAAATTTTATTTATTAAAAATTATACCAATATATTATATTTTATGATATTAAATATATTTAATAATTATAAATTTATTTAATAGTTTTATGAAATTTATACATTTAAAATCTGTTTAAAAAATAAATTTTATTTTTATTTATTTATTTAACTTTTGTATTTTTATTTTTTTTTATATTTAAAGATTAATATATTATATTTTATTTAAAATTCATTTTACACAAATATTAAATTAATTTAATCAAATCAAATCCAATCCAATCCCAACTATACCAAACACTAGTTTAATCTTATTCAATCCTATATCATTTCATCTCATCTTATCTCATGTCATCCAATCCAATCTTATCTCATCTCATTCTATCTAATCCCATGCATCAAATGTGGTCTAAATGTATTATATTATCTTGCCATTCAATTTTATTAAAGTGCACCTTGCCTATATTAAATATCGATAACGGTATTCAAAGTCCCACCTTCCCCATAACGAAGTGAACATGAGAAAATTTCTCATAATATCGTGTGAGCGAATATTCATACCATGAAATTGAGCTCAACATTAATTATAAAAGATCATTATTATAAAATAAACTGACCCAAGATGAAGCCAACTTCCACCATCAGACCCAAACTAGCTTCCAAAGTTGCCTAGAACCGTACAAACACCAAGAATCTTATTTATTTATTTATTTATTTTTTGAATATGTACAAACACTAAGAATCTTGACAGCTGAGAATCAGAATATTTGATGATCTGATCTGATCTATAATTATATTAAATTTATCTCCTTTTGATTCTCTTTATTGTAAATGATGTGCCCAAATAGAAGCTTGACATCTATAGATCCAAGAACCGACTTACAAAAAAATGCTTAGACACGATCATAGCATTATTCAATTCAATTCAACACATGCTAGTCACAAAACTTCAAAAGAGAAGATCAATGCTATGGTATCACAATGAAGACAACATTTCCTTTCACCTGAATGTGGAATCAATTATAGTATCATGCTATGATTTCTGCAAATGAAAAGCACTCTTAATACAAAGTCCTGATACATCAAAATCTTCCCTCAATTTTGCTATTCCTAGAGACTAAATCCGCGGAATGTTACTTCTTTCATTACATATATCATCAGTGGTCTTAACAAAGCTTTTGTATTGGATGAAATAACCAGATCATGACAAGTAATGAACAAGAGAAGCTAAAAGAATCAGGCTACATAGAGAGAAGATAAATTTCAGACGCGTACATGTATCATGGCCGCAAGTGAATCACAGCTTCATAACTGAGATTCTTTCATCAGATTCATCTCTTGTTCGTGCAACCGTGTAAACCGAAAATTGCAACTCTATAGACCAGAGAGATTGTGTATACGTTTAGCCGTTCCTTTTATCCCTTACTACGAGGAAGCTTGATAGCTTTCAGTCATATAATCTTCCATCTTTAGATATTACACTAAACCAATTTGCATATGGCAAGCATCTCCTATAACAGATTAGTATTGCTATTTGCATTGCCTTGGCCGAAAATTCTCGCTTGACAATAGAGTGCTTATCAACTTTGTCAGCCTTTTTGCTCCAGGGGCCAGGCATGAGGACAGTGGTATTACCAATAACTGGAGCAGGGATCTGTCCCGTTTTCCCTATTTCCTATGCACCAACCACCAGGAGTGATCATCCCTGGACCACGGTACAAGAGCTCGTTATCGATTTTGTCGAGCACAGGGTCATTACGGGGGAACTTTCTTGCGAACTGGGGCATTACTGTCAACCATCCTCTGCATGTCAGCTAGGTTAAGGTAATGGGGATGCTGCTTAGGAGGGTTGTCCCATGATATGAAATGGAGGTCACTATTTACAGTGGTGTTAGTGAACTCTTCTGCAGTTACAAATGACAGTGTGGAAATAGCCTTCAGGGGAAGATAAGAAGTTTGCATAGTACATGAGGACGTTCCGAGGTAGGTTGTCCCATCCCCATATGCAGTAATCAATAAAAGGCCGGGAAAGAGCCATCCAAGCAGAACCTGTGACAGCAAAAAACAGATGTTTGATTTCAGAAACCCACTGAATGAAATAGAAGCTCAAAATGCAAACTTTCTATGTCCAGACCCAAATGATATAAACATTTTACAACCACTTAGGCAAGAATGGTCATTAATATCCCCTAAATACCACTACTTCAACAATTATATTCGCATACTCCAACACCCTAGGAGATCTGACAGAGGAGGTCCTCCAGCAAAATGTTAAATGAAAGATGGTAGTGTTAAGTCTCATTTTTTTGGAACCTAGCTATTAGCACCGATTGTACCCATCTTTGATTCAAAGCAAATGATTCCAGTTAGGATTCATAAAGTTTTCCACAAAATAACCTTGTTTTTAATCTTGCAATTAAAAGATCAAACACAATTAAACAAGATATTTGAATTGCTCAAACCAATCTATTGATTACCAAAGAAGATTTTATATAATCAGTAATCATAACTCTTGAAATTACAAACAGTTACGCCAAACGAACAACAACATGCAAGATGGACTCATCTTCTAACCATATATTATTCTTCAACCAATTCAACAGCCTATTCACCTAGAAACATTACTAGCTGGTTTGAACAGAATCACATATAGAAAACAAAATATAGAAGACATCTTCCATGTCACCCATATAAATTTTAACTTTTGGCTTAAAATAAAATATATGACATATTATTCTGTAACGTAAGACTAATTATAACCATGAAAAGGAACAGTAGAGTTGAATGGTTGTAGACACAAATTAGTAAGCTCCAGGTAAGAATTGTAATGCAGTTCCTTCTACAGCAAAAGCAATTCAGATCCTTATTCTCAATGAACGAATACAACAAAGATTGAAGAGGGTGGATCTATTTTTGTTCACCACTTCCCCAAAAAAATAAATAAAGCCATTCTAAATTGATGTCCTGCTCTATCCTGAATAACAATTTAGACAACCATAATATCCCATGATACAATGATAAACATGCCTCTTCCAATCACTAAATTGCTTTCTGATTAACCCATTTCTCAAACGCTTTCCCCTGAACATATGTTCCATATAAACAAAGGAGTTTACACAGAATCATATCACAAGATGTATGTATGCGAAACAAGTTTTGGACTGTGAGGACTTTAACCTCGATGAAAAGGAGTATACGATAGAATTCCCTGAACAACTTAATTTAAACACAGCCGAATTAGAGTAGGCTTGGGCATCATAACTGTGCTCAAAAGGCATTTAAGGGATGTAAGAAATGTCAACATCAGACATCTCAAACCTGCCCTCTACATATCAGACCTTCAAATTGCTCAAATTATTCAACAACAGCCGTTTTGTTCCACATAATGTGCAACAGTTGGTCTGATTCCAGGCTTTCCAGCCATCTGTCTAATGCAACAGGGAATCCTACACAGACCCGATCCCGCTGATACTGCAATAATACCAGCAACAACTTTCACTTTCTAACCTAAAGTTGACTTCACAAGCTTCTTTACTAATTAAGTTGTACAGTTTAACTACCACCCCAACATGGTTATCTTCTCTTCTCCATGAGAATCTCAACCCAATAGAACTACAGATTCACCTAATTTGTTTCACTTGAGACCAGAAGCAGCCAATTTGTTATACAAAACACAGGCAACTGTGATTGATTCCTGATTAGTGATTACATCATGAGAACTATCAATCTTAAACGTTATGTTACAATCACTTCGCCTCTATAGACAGCTAAAACTTCATAATCTACAATAAATTCAGGAAAACAAAAAGTATGAGCAATTCATAGGTTCTGTCAATTAACTTATTTCAGTTCTCCATCTTCTTGAAGATCAAAAGACTGACACACAAGTACTAAAACTTCACTTTTCCCTCACTTAAGTAAAGACAATACTATGTCAATGTTAATCCTACAGCAGTTCAACACAAAATGCTGCAACTACAGCAATTCTAAATCACTGTATATTCCAATTCTGTTGATATAAACTTATAATAAGCTAACAAACTAACTCTTATCAAAGTCTAAACACCCCAGACACAAATACTCGACAGATGATCCCCCGACAGAACACAATCAGACAAAAATCACCAAAAGAAACACAATCATTAACATGTATGCAAGCAAACTTAACATCACAAAACAAATCTGAAAACAAAAAGCAGGCAAGAATTTGCACCTGTAAAGAGCTTGAAAGCTGTCGGGACACTCCTCTTCTGAGTAACCCAAAAAACATCAGCTTTCTTCGTCATATACAACCCAGGATCAATAATGATAGGTTTCGCCCTCTGATACCTGCCACATACAATACCATCACCACCAAAAATCAATAACACATGTCACCTCCCAAAATGTAAACAAACAAAAACCAAACCAAACCAACAAAATCGGCTCACTCTTTCCACCCAATGTTGCTAGTATGATCAATGAAATTCAGCTCCCTCGGCAAATATGAAAACGTGTGCAACAGATCTACCAAACCAACAAAAACAACACATAGAATCACAAAACGTCAATATCCGACCAACCCCAGATCAAAACCAGCACCAAAAACACCGAAACAGTCAAAAAAATCAAAACTTTATATCCACACACACTCACTTCATCTTGAATCAAAAAACATCAAAATCCAACAAACCCCAGATCAAAACCAGCACCAAAAACACCAAAACAACTGAAAAATAAATAAATAAATCAAAACTTTATATCAACAAACAACACACACCATCTTGAGTCACGAGAGGATAATCAGAGGCACTGAGGTTGATGAACCAGTCCCAGTCTCCACCTTCCCTCAACAAAATGGCAGCAGCATGGAGCGTGTTGGCCACCATTGTGGGGCCCCTATAGGTGACCAGATTGGCCTTGGTGATCACCTTCACATTCCCAAATCTCACAAACGTCTCATGCTCCTCCACAAACCTCTTCAGATCCAACCTCTCCGCCTCCGGCGCCTCACGGTCCAAGTGCACAACGTAGGCGTTCCTGGGGTGGTAAAGCGCCAGCAGAGTCCGCTTGATCATCCCACCGTCGCCAACGGATCCGGAGATCAAATAAGCAAACCTCGGCGGCGGAGGCAGGGTCGCGACGGGCAAAGGTTTCAGCTTTGACTCGACGAAAACAGAGGAAGACGAGCCAGAGATGGACCGATAGAAGGGGAGGAACGGAGTCCCATCAGGAGACGTTAACGTCGTTAAAAACACAAGAAACAGAGCAACTATAGACCCAATTGCTAGAGGAAAAACCCATCTTCTCTGGCTGTTGTTGTGGTGGTTGTGGTGGCGTATATGCATCATATAGCTCTTCAATCTCTTCATTGTTTTTGGTGGGTGCTTTTGGTGGTTATTGGAGGTTTAAAAAGGTGGAAGCTTGGAGCTTGGACTGAGGAATGAGATGGGTAAGTGAGGAAAACGGGAATGGTCGCGGCGTGAATGGTGGTGGTGGCCGTCTGCTATCAAGTCTCAGCAATAGACTTTTATTTTTTGAGAGACACAGAAAGAATTTTTAGATTGGATGAGACCAAGTGTGTTAGCGACAGACCACCTGAGTTTTGTTTTTGTTAACTGTGTATTTGTGTTTGTGATTAATAGATAATTAATTATGGATTTTTAGATTATCTACAAGAAATTTAGTTACCACGCTGATTGGAAAAAATTATTTATCTATAACAATCCTTGATATTTTTTAATAACTACTCTAAATCCTTGATATTTTTTAATAACTACTCTTACACACATGAGGTAGTCAATAATAATAATAATATTATTATTATTATTATTTAAGCTATTTTTTTGGGATAATAATACTAGCATTTTCCAATATTTTGTTCAAATTTATATTCAAAAGATATTATATATGAATTATTAATATTTTATAAACCATGAGATTATATGATAATTAATAAAATCATGATAATTATATGTAATATCATTTAAATATAAATTCAAATAAAATATTTAAAAATTCTAATATTACTCTTTTGCAGTTTTGATTTTGGTGTTCTATTCGAGGATTTCACAACTAATATGCTTTTGTTTTTGAGTTTTTTTATTTGCTATTTTGTTGGATTATGTATAAAGAAAATCTAGCCGTATTTGGATAGTGATTTATGGTTTTTTTGTTGTACCTATCTGAAAATCAATCTAAAATTTCAAAATTTTGGTGTTCATTAAAAGACAAAAGCTTGAAAATAGACTTTAAAGTTGTGTTTACATGAACCTTTGTAATTTTGTCTGCAGTTGACCATGTTCTACTGTATGGAATTGGTTAAATAATGTTCCTTTCTCATTTATATGTTGATATTTGTCTATTTATACTCAATATTTTTTTGTTGAACTCTCATATTATTGAAATTGTGATTAAGTCACTAAATTTTGAATTAATTATAATAATTTTAAAAGGGGTTTAATACCTTACTGATTGAGTAACCTTACCCACTAATTATATATATTGGATTGATTTTAAGAATAATTATTAAAACCAATTTAATTATTATAATTGTTGAATATCCAACCAATAAAATAATTAAATCTTTAAAGACTATAAATGTACATTGTTATTTTGCATCACAACATCAATAGATTTTGTGTTTATAGCATTACAAAATTACTGGAGGATAAATTTGAATTTTATTAATTATGATTTAAAAATGATTATTATAGACCAAAAAAAAAAAGTTGTTAATAATTGAGACAAGTGCATAAATTATATGTAAACGTGTGAATTTTTTATATCATTTTCTCTCTCTATATATATTAAAAATTAGAGGAGGGATACCATAAAAGAATCCTTCACCTTACGAATTTGATATTATAATTATATGTAATTACTTTTTTTAATATTGTAGAGTCAAAATTTCACATGTGAAAATTCGTATGTATAAACTAAAGCCTACTTTCACATTTTAACATACATTTATTAATAATATAACATGAATCATCTATAGTTTCAAAAAAAATAAAAAATAATAATAACGTGAATCATATATAAGTTTGGAGTATGATGTATGAGTATGACCGTATGACAACCCATTATCTTATTAAGAGAGCAACGAGAATCGTGCAATCCAAATATACTTCATATTATTGAATACAAAAATCCAATATTAAAACAAATTTGGAGTCCCACTTTGTTTAATTTATTGGATTAAAAATAGAGATCAATTTTGGAGTCCCACTTTGTTTAATTTATTGGATTAAAAATAGAAATCAATTTTTCATATTTAATCAGATTGTGATTGAGTAACCATAAAGTAATTTTCTTTTAATTAATTAATTAATTAAACCTACAAGTTTGAATTTATTGGTTAAAATTGTTGAACAATCCAACACTAAACAACTATACATAATTGTAACGTTTTCAAAGAACTCTCATTGACTGTCATGAAACTTAATGAAACAATGTTTACAATGTTGCAGGATATTTATGACAAATGTTAAAACCAATGAAGTCATGTCTATATTCTAGGCAATATCTATGCAATTAAAACATGCTTAAATAGAATTATTTTAACGCACATATTCAAATCCATTATGGGAGTAGGAGTTTCATCATACTTATTTATAAACATATGTGAGAATTTATCTCTTTATCTTCTAAAACAGTAACCATTTACAGAGGTAAGGTTCGAGTCACATCATACTTACGAGCATATTACTTACATAGTTTTCATAATAATTCCTGATGTTATGAGAGTAAATGAGATGAGAATTTGAATTACACCATGCTTATCTATTGGTATGTGTCAAGAGTTTTCTTGATATCTCATTGCGTTATAAGAATAGGTAAGGTTTAAATCTCATTCATACATATTTATCAACATATGTGAGATATTTTCTTAATATCTTTTGATATTATGGGAGTAAATTTACTTAAAATATTTTATTTCGATAAGTCTCAATAGACATCGTATATCTTATATTATATAAAAATAAATAAATTTAAATAGAATTACTTAAACATAATCTATTCTAAAATTAATGTTAAGGCTTTATTGAAAATAACGATCATACAAAAGTAGACACATTTACAATGCTGGCTGCTATGGTGTATAGACTTATATGCTACGTATAGATAGATAGATAAACATGATTGAAATCCCAAAATTTGGTTTTTTTCTTCACTACATTCAATGTGTACCATCAGTTTCTCAATAGGGATATTATTGCCTTTGTACCAAACTATCAAAATAGTCCTTCCAATACCAAAGGTTGTCCATTTGTGGACCCAAATTCGATGACTATATCACCAACCATCCACCCCATTAAAATGATCCCAACCATCCATCAACATTAAATTCTCTTAGTGAAAATGATGTGGTACCCACCCAGGTGATGGCTGTATCTTGATTTTCTTTTTCTTGTTTTTCCTAATTTTAAAATTTTTTCAAATGGTATTATTAGGATTTGAAACCTATAGAACTATATGTCACATGAACACTTTTGCATTTATAAAAGTCTATAGTTGCCTTTGATAGAAAATGATCACCAAACAATGCACTTTTTGTGTTAGCTTTTTAAATTTTCTAAGAGCGTGTGGAAATACACATCTGTAGTATGTATTATTTTTACCTAACAAGAGAAAGAAAATGTTGTAATAGACTGAGTTTATGAGCGAAAACTTAGCTGAAGATCAATAAAACACATATATTACACATTTTCGTATAAAATTATCGATCTTTCTTAATCTATTTTGTAATCATACATGGATTCGCATAATTTCTTTATTATATTAATTAACAACTTATTCTAAGATTTAAATTTCCCATAAATTTCACATAAAAATTGTTTACAAAGGTTTACAAAGAGTATCAAGTTGTGATCTGATGACCTAACACAATCCTCATACAGTGAATATAATACACTGAATAGTTTTATTTTCGCACCATCTAACTACTAATAGACCTAATGTTCTGTTTGAATGTAGTATAATTACGTCCATGTATATTGTTTCCTTCTGACAGTGGGTGACAAAAAGGGCAAAAAAAAAAAAAAGCTATAAAATTCAGGGGGATGATGAGAGACTTACATCAGCCATTGAATGTTATTAAATCATAGCACAGTAGTAGATGAAATTTGATGAACTTCTGGCTGTGATGGCGGTGGGCCGGTGGGAGCGACCCTGAAGCGACAGCTAATAAAAGAGAAGAACTGAAGGTCAAACCAAAAGGCCGACACACTTAACATGTGGGAAAACATAGTGGGGTATGTGTATGCGTTCACATCTATGTCCATTCTAATAAAAGCATACATATGATATATTTAATCAATCACATCGAATGGATAGAATACTTTTTTTTTTTTTTTTTAAGATAACTTAAAATAACTCGGGTATAATCGAAACCAACTATAATGAGACATTACGACATGATCCATAAATCAATTTATAGGAATAGGAGGAATCAGCTCCCAAGAATGAAAGGTAGCAACCCACAAAGTATGGGAGAAAAAATGTCCACAATATCGTGAGAGTTTTTTTTTTTTTGTAAAATCCTCCATCTTTAGAAAGATAAAAGGTAATTGATGGTCTAACCATCATACCATAACCCAATCTACAAACAAAACACATTATTGTTTTTCCTTTTAGAAAATCATTTTAGTCCCTAGCTTTTGATAAATGATCAAATTTTTAATTATATTTCGAAAAAATGACAAAATGGACTCTAAAGTTTCGAAAAAGTATTAAATTAGTCATTCCTGTCAATCAACTGACGGTCAAACCTAATGAAAAATATAAAAAGACTCATTTACCCTTGAACCCAGTTAAAATGGACAGAAAAACCATAATGCCTTCATCCACAGTTAAATATTATAGTAACATTTAATTACAAAATTACCCTTTACTAGTTTGATATGTAAATTTTTTGAAATTATAGCGTTGCCCTTGGACTCGAGTTTTTTTAGCACAAATTTTAAAAAATCATTAAATATGAAATGTTATTGTAAAATAGAATAATAAAATAAAATCATAAAATAATAAAAAAATCACTATGTTGCAGTGAAGGAGAACGAGGAGCAGAGAGAGATATGGTTTCATATGTTGCGGTGAGAGAGACAACATTATAGTTGGTGGTGAGAGAGAGACACGGATGAGATTTCTAGGTTCGATGGAATAGAAGCAAGGTGGGGATGATTTTTTTTTTTTTTAATAAAAATCATTTAATTTTTAATTTTTTTTCATTTTAAAAATTTTCAATTCTTTTAATGGTAAATATCATTTTTATTATTTTTAAATTAATTTTTATTATTGTTTATTTTTATTAAATATCTATTCTTTAATTTATTATTATTTTTAAAATTTTTCTTAATTATTTATTTTTAATTTCCCTTTCTTTTTTTAATTTTTAAATTATTAGATTTGTACACGTGTCAAGAGTTTGAATTACGATTTGAAATGACAAAATTATCCTTGCACACCATGTCATCCGTTAGGTTTGATCATCAACTAATTGATAGAATAGACTAATTTGACCTTTTTTTTGGAAATGTTAGGTTTCACTTTGTCATTTTTTAAAACATAGTTAAAATTTAATTCTTTTTCAAAATTCAGAGACTAAATGATTTCTCCTTTTTTTTTTTTTTTCCCTGAAACAGAAAACATTATTGTTATTGGGACGAGGCTATTAAAGATTGTTCCATGATTAATGATCGTTTCACATGAAAGTACGGTATTGGAGTTAGGAAAAATTTTGCGGTCACTTAACAAGGGCAAAGACACAGGGCATGCATTGCAGGATGAACACTGTTCAAAGTTTGTGAGATCTCCAACACTACAAAATATAATATTAAAAACTACCACAATACACTAGTTTTTATCAGGGTTAGAACATGAACATAGGGAAACCAAATCTAAAAGAAAGGTATCATTCAGAGCTTTATACAACTAAAAGAAAATTCATTGCTTCCACTCCAACTTCCTCTCCTCCCATTGCTTTTCACAGAAGCAACTAAAATCATCCATTATTCATACATTGGAATTGTACCAAATTCAGATGTGACTAAAGATTAGGACACATCTATTCTCTTTTAGTGTCTCTATGGCAACATTGAATTAAACATATTTACCTCGTCTAGATCAAGAATTTATTGTTGCTTGTGGTGTCTATTTATTTCATGATTGATGACAACTTTTAATCCAGTACAAACAACTCCTACTCACATAAAGTGATGCTTGTTTATGGAGTGAGTTTGATACATTCCCTCGAGAATAATGGCCCATATAGTCACTCCACTTCTATGTAACATGTGGTCGAGCATACTTTTTGACCCTTAACATGCCGAACAAAATAAATGGGCCAAGCAAAGTGACTTGGGCCACGATGTCACACAGACGGTGAGTGATTGTCTGGATGATTGTGGTTAGGTGATTACATTTAGATCTCTAGAGAAAACACTTAAGAAGTCAGCCAAGTGAATGCCTGTGCAAACGCTTTTTCAACATGTATATAATCAGTTTTCTCAGTGAGAAGACAAATGAATTACGGAATGAGTAATTGGGTAAGATTAATAAATAGAAAATATACAGTTTAAATTGACTCAAGCTGCACAACAAAATGCAATTTACAACACAAGGGAAGAATCTATAGGGTTCAAGAGCAAGTGCCATAATCCTAACATTGTCATGACTTCAAACCAGCTCTTTCGCTCAACCTGTTCATGATTCGGGAAGCATCATTCAGCCTATTTGCTCTGTCGTAGATGCCGGCAACAACGAGATGCAACTCTTTCTTATTGATGTTAGAATCAGAGTCCAGTCTCTCAAACAGAGACTCTACCATGTTAAAGTCTTTTCTTGCAGCATACAGACTCAACATCTGGAAATGGACCTCATCACTGAAAACACACCCTTCTTCCTGCATCTCCGTATACACAGCATCCGCCTTGTCAAATTCATGCAACTTCCCATAAGCATTCAGGACGAGAGCAATCTCATTAGAACCAGGGAAATATCCTGCACTTCTCATCTTCTCAAACACTTCGATAACATTTGCATACTTTTTGTTCCTTGAAAAAAGATCGATCATGCACCCGAAAACAGCTATATCCTTCACCTCCCCAGCATCAAAAGCCTGACGAAAAACCCACGTGGCTTCTTCTACACGACCTGCTCTAGCAAAAATCATTATAGCAGTCTCCCTTGGGATGTTATCTGGTTGCTTGAGCTCATGAAGCAACCGCTTAGCATGAGCAACCAAACCTACCCTCTCATACGCAACAATCATCGTCTGATAAAGCACCTGATCAATCTCAACCCCCGAGCTCCTCAACTTCTGAAACAGCATTGCAGCCCTATCCAACTTCCCCGCCTTCCCCCATATCGAAATTATCGTCGAATAAGTAATAGCATTCGGCTCAATCCCTCTATTCTGCATCTCCTGCAAAAGATTGGTTGCCTTCTCATGCTCAAGACTCTTCCCGTAAATCTTCATCATCGTATTATACGTAACAACATTCTGCTCAATCCCCTTCCTCTGCATCAACCTAAACAAATGAATCGCCTCCCCAAAAAGCTCACCCTCACCATAAACCCTCAAAAGGGTATTATAACTAACAACATTAGGCTCCACCCCCATCTTCCTCATACTCCAAAACAACCTATCCGCCTCCTTCGCCATATCCAACTGCCCATAAACATCAATCATAATATTACAAGTCATAACATCAACCCCACAATTCGCTTCCTTCATCTCCTCGAACACAGATAGTGCCTCGACAAACTTCCCATTCTCCACATAAACATTCAACAATGTCGAAAAACTAACAACATCCGGCGTCACACCCACCTCCCTCATCTCTTTAACCACCAACCTCGCCTCCCTAAACAACTTGGCTTTACCAAACACATTGATCATCATATTAAACATCACAACATCAGGCACAATCCCCCTACTCTTCAACCTAGAAAACACCGAAATCGCCTTCGAATAGTCCCCCAACTTCCTTGCAAGCTCAATCAGGTTACTATACAACACAAGGTCCCCCGAAACCCGGTCCTGCTCCATCTGCTGCAGCCAATAAATCGCCGAATCAAACATACCCACTTTGCCAAAACAAGTAATCAACGTGGAATACGTGTACCTATCAGGCGCCAACCCTCTCTGACGCATTTCGTCGAACAGGCCGTGTGCGAGCTCCCACTGGTTGGCTCGAAGCACGTTTCGGAGGACGACGTTGTACGCGAAGACGGAGGGGGTGTAGAGGGCGACCGTCGTTGATCCAATCGAGGATCGGCCAGGGACCTCTGGTGGTCGTGCTCGCGGGACAAGACGGAGACCATGAAGCGGATGGAGAGCTGGCGGTCTTTGTAGGGGGAGAGGAGGGCGAAGAGCTCCTGCTCGTTCTCGGTTTCGGCTATGGAGGCTATTAGGTCGTCCATGTCCACGCTGTGGTCCAAGTATCGTCGTCGTCGTCGTCGTAGTTTTGTGTCGTCGCCATATGTATTTGCTTTTTGTTGTGGTGGAGAAGGAGGCGGTGATTGGTGGCAAATGGGTGGTTCTGGGTTTTGTGGGGGTGTGAATGTTGGGTTTTGTGAGGGGTAAAAAAGGAAGAAAAAATGAACAAGTTGAAGAAGATGAAGATGGAAGTGTGTCTACTACTACATGCATGGTTACAGCAGAGGACAATGAGAACGTCCACTGTTTTTTTGATAGATTTTTTATAAGTGATTTTTTTATGTGTTTCAGACATTCTATTCATTTTTAAATTTAGTTATGAGTGAGTAAGTTAGCCTCATCAACAATCATTCGAGTGTGTGATTAACAATCTCCTCAAATATAACAATTAAATTAGAATTTAGAACCTTTCTATTAAACTTATACATATAGAATCTTTTACATAATTATAAAAGATTTATGTTGAATAATAACTAACCAAATTTAACTTAGTATAATTAGAGAAATAAAAACCACTCATATAAGAGAATGGTAGGTGGTATAGTGGATAAAGCTCACCCCATTGGCTTTTTAATAGTAAGTTCAACCCTCATCGGTCACAATATGTGATAATTTTTTCACTTATATGTGGATAGCCCTATCTTGATTTTAGAGGTAGAATTTTAGTTATTCACTAAATAGATTCTATCAGGTGGATACGTGACTTAATATAAGTAAATATTATATATATGTATTTAAAAACCACTCCTGCCCTTGACCAAGATGAGTCCCAAAAGAAGTGAATGTCAACACTTTTGATGAATAAAAAGCTAGGAAAGAATAGTCTCATGTTGATTCACATCAGCTTCTGTCAAAAAGGCCAAAGCAAGAATGATGAAGAGATGACAAAGAGAAACTCTATGAACGGATTACTTTGCAACCGTCTTCCAGCGATTGATTGTGAAGGAGAAGGAGAAGGAGAGGATCCAGGACGAGTGAATGCTGTCGCATTTTCCTTTGAGCAAGTATAGTTGCATCGACTTGGACGAACAATTCTATATACACCATTACTAGATAAGAAGTAGATATCATTATTGTTGTCCTGACCAAAAGAGGCTATGTACCCAAAGACAGGATAGGACTTCCCAGTTCAGTATCACATTTAATCGGAGAGTCTCCAGAACAATTAAAAGGAACTTTAGTGCTTGTAAAGTTTCCACTATTTTGTGGTTGCTCTGTGCCTACCCAAACAACACCAGCGTACAAGTCTGTGTACATGTACCTGACACATTGGTCTATTAGACATTTGCTACTATAAAAGTGCATCTCATATAGGAGGAAAATATTTTATCATGGACAGGATCAAGTTGAACTCACTTTCCATACAAGCATGGATCAGTCAGGAATCGATAAATATAGCCGCCGGTAATTGATGCTGATCCTTGTGCCTTATCTACCTTGGAGTGGTTGTATCCAATTATAGGGAAATGGGGTTTATGGAGCTTGCAGATGTATTACCTCCTGGAGAAGTTGGAGGATTGTACAGAAATGGGCCCTCGTAGACTCAGCCATCCGTAGTTTCCACCCTTTGTGACTATATTTACCTCGTCAAATTCCTCCTGCAAGATCAATAACAAATGATTCAAACCCACACTTCTATTTGACATATTACCAGCAGTGATCTATGGAGGAAAGAATCCCATTTCAGTGAGACTAAAACTTTACGTCGCGAAGTTGCTCGAGGAAAATCAGTCGCAATCCAGGGGAAATGGAATTTAGGACCAGCCAACCTGACCAACATCTGCACAGAGAAAATAGGAAGGCCTTCGCATCAAAACTACATCGCCAAGGATTTCGGATTCCTAAGGCCCAAATTTCAGGCTTTTCGTTCTTATCCTTTGAAAATGGATTATCTGCAGGGATAGAATAGTTGCCCCATAGACCAAGGTCACTGACCTATTTTGCACCTGCAAAGATGCAAACATCAGCAAATTGTCAGGAGTTGCTTAACTGATGTAAGATTAGTGAGCTGAAATGGAAATGCACAGGATCAAAAGGCAACATAACATGCACACCAAGTGAATTTGAGAGGTTTCGAGAGGCTGTACTCACGCTACGAGTTCAAATATTCTACAAGGACTATGCAAATAATCTTAAAATGATCCTTCAATGGATTTGACATAAAAACAAGAAACTGAAATACATAAAAACTTAATAATTGTACATACTTGGTATGTTATCCGCATCGAGCCTCATTATTTTTCGGAGTAAGGATTTCTCGTTTTGTGAGAAATTGTGAGAAAGTATAGATATCCATCTTCAGGTCCAAAGAGAATTTGACCACCATGATGGGAAATAAATGGGAGTCCCATAGTAAATATTCTTCTAACTTCCTGAGGTTTGACTCTTGCAATCTGAAATTCAAGTCAAAATACATTCAGTTGATAAACTCGATCGATCAATTATCGATGACATATAGCTGCAGAAAACCATCAAAGTTGTTTTACCAAGGAAGGTTCTGATGTGGTACCATTAGCAGTGAACTCTGCTATGGCACTGTGATATTGGCACGGTTGTGCTCCACTATCTGGCCCTAGCTTGGAAGGATCACAGACCACATCAGAGTTACATGAACATCTTCCTGAACATCCAGGCCATTGAACCTTATCACAATTAAAAGAAACAAAGAAGTGGCTGTTGTGCAGAAAGTTAGAATGAAAAGCTATTCCAAGCATCCCCAGCTCAGTATCAGCCTGTACTTCATCGGTCAAATCAAGGAAAGAATCCAATTCATTGAGCTGCAACGTTCCACCTGATCCATCTTCTGGAACGGTTGCCAACCATATCTTACCTTCCAAATTAGACAAGAAAACATGGTTTGAACCATCAAGATGAGCCACCATATTAATGTAGCCTCCATTGCCAACTTTCTCAAGGCAACTACCATTTGGGGGACTTTCACTTATGGAATTGTTTAGCAAAACTGGTCCACCATCAAAACACACCAGTTCATCTTCAGAACCTCCTCCAAATTCGTTGCAAAAGGCACTCTTCGACTGCCATAAATCGGTAAGCTTGGAAGTAGAATTTATCACTACTCCACTCTGCTTTGCAATGCAAAAGGAGAGTTGGATATCGACACATTTTGACATTCGTCCCAAACCTTCGAACAAAAATCAACTGCAGCACATTGCGACTGAGTTGAGTTCACTGAAACAGTGGAATTGCAAAGCACGGGGACTGCCCTTGGTTTTGATTCAATTCTATGTAGCTCTGATGAGAACTGAACCCATCTCTGATAAGTTATTGATTCCGAAGTTATGTAACATAGTTGAAAACTGTTCTAGAGAAAAGTAAAAAATTAAAAGTCCTGATTTGAGTGTCCAAATGATGTATCAGTGCATAGTGATACAAAATGCAGCGCTATTAGTGTCAAAAAATTAGTGCCTCTATACATTATTTGTGGCAGGTCACTAATGTACAACAAATATAATGTCTGTCTAAAGTATCTTTCATTCTCGTTGACATTAGTTAGACACATAGATTATCAAAATTGTGTACAGATATTCGAACTAAATGCTAGTTTTGATCAAATTGCAAACCTCCAGGTTACACTATACTGAACAGGAAACTATTCTGTCTTCATTGCATTGAATTATTTTTTATGGACTAACCTTCAGTTTCTGATTCAAACACTCATCTAACTAGTCCTTTATGCGTATCCAATGTAACAGTCAACCAGTTTATGCTAAACTGAAATATAAAAAAATTAAATAAATAAATAAAACTAGTAGGTAGGATTGTCTTACAGAGCATAGTGCTGATTTCAGAAGAGGCACAACCAGAATCAGAGACATTCATTGCTTTAAATTGGTTTTGCAATTGCAGATCATCTGTTGAATTACAGCAAACGCTCCCACTGTATTGACAGAAACTAAGAGGGGTCCAACGGAGCTCCTTCAATCAAAACAAGCACCAAATAATAAATAATGATTCACAACAGCAACAACATGGAATATTAGAAAGTAAGTAATCAAAATAATAAAAAATGAATCAAACAATGCATATACAAAGAGAAAATATTAAAAACAAAAACAAAAAATGGAAGACTTGAAAAGAGAGAGATAGACTCACTTAAATCAGTACACAAGGGGTGTGATAAAGAATGATCAGCAAGCAACAGCAGGTGGAAGAGCATGGATATAATAGTTACACCACCAACAACCATCTCTTAAATTTGATAGAGTTGTTTACAAGCAACACACAGAACATAGAAGCCTTTTTTTGGTCTTCTTTCTCCAGTTGGTAACTTTGGAAGTTGAAGAATAAATCCCTTCACTCTGATGTTGTCAAATCAACTCAGTTGAAAGATAAAGAGAAGAAACATTATCCAAATGTTTGAATTCATTATTCAATCTCTAGTGTTGTTTTTTGCCTGTGTTAGGTGGGTGACATTTTTTTAATCAAGTTTATGGATGCAAGAGATTATAATGTAGAATGGTCAACGCTTCTTGGTTGACTTTACTTGAAGAATGAAACATTAATCAATGAAGTGGCAATTAAAAAAGAACATTGAAGGTTCCAACAATATGTTTTTAAAGAATAGCTAGCTAGACAACAAGTGGGTTCAGTTTTGTTTGACTTGTGCAATCAAAGACAATGTAGAATTCAGAGTTTGACAGAGAGCTTGTTTGGATTTTCTATTTAGAAAATGAAGTAAACAGCCTGCTTCTCTAGCAACGTTCAAACCGTGAAGATAAACTTGACATTTGTGATAAGTTGGACAATGAAGAAAATTTTAATGCGAAAAACTGTATGGCTCCCACCACTTAAATGGGCCCTTCTTTCTTACCCAAATGGAAAAGTCCAAGGGAAGGCCCATTTTCATTATGTCAAAAAGTCCAAGTCAGCTGCCACAGTGGGATCAAGTTAGTTATCCCAACTAACTTCTTGATTTCCCTCCAATTCTGTCACTCAAACTCATTACACAGAAACCACTCTCTCTCTCTCTTTTTATCAAGAACATATTAAGTTCTTTCTCTTCTCAGGTACTTTTTACATGTCAAATCTTTGTCTGCTTGTGCTGTTTATGCAATTTCTAGTCTTCAAAATCTGTGTCTCTTGTTTTGTTTATGCGGGGTATTGCACAATCTTTACTATGTCTTAAGTTCATGTTCTTGTTTCAAGTTTACATTTGTATTCACTTTCCATTTTGATTCTTTGAATGTGTTATGTGTATTAGTTTCTAGATTATTTGCAGTTTATTTATAGTTTTATGCATCGATTCTTGAGGGTTCTTTTCAATTTCATTCATTTGATTTCTAGGAAATGGTTTTGAGGGATGTTTGTTGCCAACGTAATTAATCTGACTCTATTTTTATCAACATATATGCTATGTTGACTCACATTTGGAAACGGTGTATGCATATGTTAACTTATATACTGTCTTGATTATCTGTAATTTATTAAGAGTTTGATGCATGGATTCCAAAGGGTTCTTTTTCGATTTTCTTGTCAGGTTTGTTTATGTATCTATCTCATTAAGTCACATTGATCTTCAGTTTCTTGTCTTCTTACTTGCATTCATTTTCTTTGCTGAGCATTTGCGGTCCACAGGGGTTCTAAGTGAAATATCTCATGTTTACAGTTGTTTGATGCTAGTGACTAGTGATTCATTCCTTTTTATTATGGTCTATATTAGTTTTCTTTTTGTCGATCTAATTGATAAATTTCTGATGGTGTTACTTCATCCGCAAGTTACAGAGAATATTTTGTTGTGAATGGTTTTGAGGGAAGTTTGTGAGCATACTGAACTCTTCTGATGCTATTCTAATCATGCAAATAGATGGATAGATGCATACACGCTACGTTGATTGACAATAGGGTTTGAGTGTTTAACAGGTGATAATCACTTCCTCTTGGTTGTCAAACATTTCAATCTCCACATTCTTGCAAGTGTTTGAACAAGAGAGATCATCAGGAGCATTTTCGCCATCAAATATGGGGAAGAGAAGGTTGCATGTGGTTTTCTTGTTGGTGATTGAGCTTTATAATTTATGTTAAAATATATAAATGTACAATTGTTGAGCTAATTTTTGGCTCTATTTATTTATTTTTTATTATTATTTCTTTTTTTACAGCAACCGGCTTCTTCTGGAGGAAACTTCTCTTGCACAGATTCTTCTCCAAAGAGATTCAAAGGGGTATTTGAATCATGTAACACAATTTTAATTCATATAATTAAGCAGGATAAGTACTTTATATTACATATAAATATTCTGTTTGAATTCATAATTTGATATATTTTGTTAATGTGTTCATTGATTTTTTGTTCATTTACTCTAATTTTGTATGCTTATGCATGTTAGTTAGTTGCATGAATTGAAAGCTTTTAATTCATAGATGTGAATATCAGACCAACAAAAGGGGCTATAATTTCCAAAAATCTATATTTATATTTGGTCACTAGGGAGTCCTTTTATTAGTTTTAGAAATCATTTGTACTTGATTTTTGTTTGAGCCAATATTTGAGGTATATTGTAGTGATTATGTGGATTATATAATGGTGCATGAAGATAATCAATGTTTTTGTCCAGTGTAACCGGTCCGGCATTCTCAATTTTGATGGTTGCTGTAAAGGAAATCCTGTAATAGGTGGCACAGGAGCTGTTTTGCGATCCGATGATGGCCTTTTTGTCTGCAGCTACTTGTTAATTACCATTTAGCTATGTGTGTGTGTATGTATGTATGTATGTGTGTGTGTCATTTATATGTGTTGAAATTTTATGGTGAAGTTTGCATTATCCTGTTCTAATTTTTGCCGTGCTAACAATCAATTAGTTTATTATGCTTAAATTTTTACATGAACTATCCTCGAAACAGGTTCAGGATAAATGGAGAGTCAAGAACAAGAATTTGGCACAACTTGTGTGAAGAGGCAAGAGAGCTTATAGATAGGTTTAAGTCTTTCGAAATCGATCATTTTTCAAGGGTACACTCTAATAATTAACTTCTATACTATAGAGCTTTGTTCTTGCTACATCTTAAGTTACCGAAATAAAAAATGATATTAGTACATCATGGTATTTTAATTCACGAATTTGATGAACCATACAGCAACATCAATTGGTATACTTCATTGCTTTGTCTGGTGTTCTATGTCTCCAA
Source organism: Nephelium lappaceum (assembly GCA_021234005.1). Classification (NCBI taxonomy): domain Eukaryota; kingdom Viridiplantae; phylum Streptophyta; class Magnoliopsida; order Sapindales; family Sapindaceae; genus Nephelium; species Nephelium lappaceum. Next base: position 787,602 of record CM038011.1, read on the forward strand.
AATGCATTAAAAGTATCAACAAATACATATACATGTCGTTTGCCATTCTTTCACTTTCACTAATGTTGTATTCTTGTCTGCATTTCCAAGGAATTTAACTCTGAAGCCGATGCTCTAGCGAACAGGGCTCTTGATCTTGCTGGTGAGCTTCTACAAGAAACACACTAGCAAAGTCTATATATGAATACTTAATACTTCAATGTTCATATAACTTCACATCTTCTGAATCCTGAAAGCATAATGGTTTGATGCATATGTAGATGGTGAAGTTGTAGAAAAATTTCTTAAGAGGCACCAGGTGGGTCACGATGTTGCTAAAGGTGTTGTTCGGATTCACCACCATAGCCATGTGTTTTTGTTATTAGTAGGTGAATTAGTATTTTTGCTAATGCATTTTGGAGTTGAAAATATAGCATCTAGTTCCGATATGTATATTCATACATCAGTGCAAGCATCTTGTTCAGCAAACAACATGGCATGTTTTGGAGCAACTTGGAAGAGAAGTTGGGCTTTTGTATAAATTTACTTGTGGATTCATATTTTATCTCCTGTTAATGACATGTTAAATCTATAGTACATGAATGCATAGTTGATCTTATCTGCAAGTAGCATGAGCTCCTCCTTTTTGTTGCATGAACTTTTCCTTTTCTTTTTGGGATCAATTTTATACATTCACTATTAATGTTGCAATCCTCTGCAGACAGAAATAAAGAAATATTTATATATGTAAGATTGAAATTAAGTTATAATGATTTCAATTCAAAATTTGTTTTCATAAAATATCAAACCATTAAGCTTCATTGGACAAATGATCATGCAGGGAAAAATGTTTCCAGTGTAGCTTTTGGGCAGACTTGGAGAATAACCAAGGACAAAGTAATTAGAAAAATGGTTTGACTGTTTTCATTAAATCCTTTGAATCTTAAAAACAAAAGTTTTTTTCAACCCTGAACATGAAAAGCATGCAATGACCAGACTAGACCTTGAAAGTTAACACGATAGAGTAGCCATGCACAAGGCAATGCTATAGAGGCCGAGAGAAAGACAACAGAATTCAGTATACAAAACATCAATAATAACATATAAACTAAACTACATTATAGATCAACCATCCTCTTTCACAATCAAGCTGCATTTGTATCATCTGTCGCACATTCTTGGCCACATTTTTCTTTCATAGCTTTCTTTCTTGCTTCCTTAAGAGCTTCAATCAAGTTGTTCAAACAGGACTCTGCATCTTCCTTATCAGACTTTGGCATGATATTCTCCGCAACATCTGCCGGCGTCATATTAGTTTCACCCAACAGACTGCCAATTTCTGCAAACAATTCATGTGAGTCAATGTCCAAATAGTTCTTGGCCAACACCCTGAATGCTTCAAAGCCACAATAGGACATCTCAATGTGCTTGTCCATCCTTCCTCTTCTAATCAGAGCCGGATCAAGCTTGTCTACATGATTTGTTGTAAACACTATTATCCTCTCTCCCCCAGAAGCTGACCATAGACCATCTATGAAATTCAACAACCCTGATAGAGTAACCTTACTAGTTGACGTCTCATCCTCCGACTCATCCTCTTCCTTCTTCTTTTTGATCTTCTTCTTACGCTGGCTTGTAAGATCGAGAGAGCAATCAATGTCTTCAATAACAATGACTGACTTACTTGACGTCTGAATCAAAAGATTCTTCAGCTCTCTATTGTTCTTGACTGTTGTAAGCTCAAGATCATAGACATCATAGTTAAGAAAATTAGCAATGGCAGCAATCATGGTTGATTTGCCAGTCCCTGGAGGACCATAAAGAAGATACCCTCTCTTCCAAGCCTTGCCAATTTTCGTGTAGTACTCTTTGGCCTCACTGAACTTCTTGAGATCATTCATGATCTCCTCCTTCTTCTTGGACTCCATAGCCAACGTATCAAACGTTGCAGGATGCGCAAAACACACCTGACTCCAAGCCTTCCAATAATACGGGTCCTCGCATGGATTGTTACTGTAAAGCTTCCTTTTCCTGTTCTTCAAGGCAATAACATTTCCTTCCTTCATCACATGATCAATATAAGATCTTGTGATGAGTTCTCTGTGACGTTTATGGAAACTTAGTTTGTAATACCTCTTCTCTAATGTAATCTGAGTATGTCCCCTAGCTCCTGGTACGTGCAAAAGTTTGGTTTCCAGTACCCACCAAACTTGAACACCATCAAAGACATCAGAGACCTCCTCATGTTCATCCATGGAAAGCATCAAAGACTTGCTCTTCTTCATGAAATCAGCCTTGAATCTTGACGCCTGTGAAGAGGCTTTCGATGCTTAGATACGTTTGTATGGCTGTAAAAACCTCACTGCGCCCATAATATTTGTCACCATCAAACTCGTGGAAGGCAACTTCAATGTAAGGAGATAACAACCTCACCAACTTCTTACAATACTTTTCGAAATAATCGGAAAGACTTGGAGGCAAGTGTTTCCTAAAAATCGTATAAATAAACACTGAACTAGCCATACCTGCACTTATATTTCCCCATAGCAACCCCATTCTCTCAATTTTTTTTTTGTTTTTTCTCTAGCTTTCTTGTACTCGTACCTGGAATCACAAATATTTGAGTGTTGCTGTATTTATAACAAGAATTGGAATTTTAATGGACCATGATTACTACACCAAAGTTAATTAGGAATACATATGCATTTCTCCAACAATTATTGAAGTCTGTCTCCTTCAAGAATTAGGAAACCTTTAATGAACCCATGATTACAAAATTAATTACAAAAAGTTTGACTATCTTACCTAATTACTAATTTATCATAAATTGTAATCCTTAAATTGACTTTAATAACTATCATTTGAACCATTCCAAGAGTTGGTAATCGCTTAGCTCATACCCTCGCCTCTTTTGCGTTGTCCTCTTCGGAGGTCCGTCGGTGGCGTGGAGTCACCGTTGATTGTATTTTTTCCGTTTGTGGTTAGTTGCGGTTTCTTTTCAAAAAAAAAAAAACTATCATTTGAACCAATTCAATTACTAAAATTTATAAATAAGGTTAATGGTTGATCAAGGTAAATATTTACGAAATCTCTATGTTTCCAAGGTTGATTGGGAAAACATGTAAATTCCAACCGAAGAAGCCCACAAGACAAAAAAGAAATCAAGGAGCTCTCTCTTTTTTTCTTTTTTTTTTTTTTAAAAAAAAAGGGTATTCAAAGAGTTCTCAAAACAAAAAGGATAATAAATCAGGATGGATGATGTCATCTGTCACGTGGGATAAAGTTAGTAAAACAACGGCTGTTGCCAATTGGCACGGATAGAAAAACGACGCCGTTTCCCATCTCATATAAAACTACCAGTCTCTTCTTGATTTCCCTCCCAAAACAGGCTCTCTCTGCGTCAAATCTTCTCTTCACTGGCAAATTTTTATGCCACATCTGTGTTTACTTGTTCTTTCTTGTTATATATTGAACATTCACTCGATTCGTTTACATGGGATGTTTTATTATAAAGATGAACCTGATTATCACCGAGATACTATTTGTTACTAGTTCATTGTCATAGGAATTATTTTGGTCCCAACATGACAGGGTTCATATACCAATTATCACATTGTAATGTCGAATTTCTATACCACCATTTAATATGTTTTGATGACAGAAAGTGCATTCTTTAATTATTTAAATACAAAATTATAAAATATTTTATAAATTAAGCTTAAAATTTATTATTTTTTTGATAATTTCATTTATACAAATGCTCCATTTGAAAACCCAAATTGCAAGAACAACAATTGATATATTATCTAATAAAAATTAAAATTTAAAAAAAAAAAAAAAACCTAAAATCTCAGTCAGATCAAATCACCCTTTTCATCTTTGGCTGGTCCTGATAGAATCTGAATAATATTGCAAGCAAATATAGCAACTTCAGACCTCTATCCAGTTCTACTCCTTTTCACAGTCCTCAGCCTTTGTGTGCAAGGCACTGCCTCGGTTTGAGCCCTTGATCAACTTACTAGCGGAGCCTTGCTGTCCTTTGTCCCTCTCTTTTTCTCCAGTGTTCTTACTTTCAACATGCAATAATTCAACTTTTCTGGAAACATGAAAAGCCAACCATTCAACTTTCTGAAAAATAATGGGAAGAATAGGGCAGAAAACGGGGCAGAATTAAAGGTTCGTAAAAAATATTACACGATTCAATAGGGCGGAAAACGAGGCAAGAAATAAGGATGATAATGGAGTGAATTGGAGATGGATACTCTAAACTCCATTTGAGATAACTATCCCATACCCTTTATCCATCTTCAATGGAGTGGATTTGGAGAATGTCCAAATTGAGATAGGGATATCCATCCATCCCTTCCATCCCCATAGTCAATAAGAAAATATTAAATTCATACACTTGAGAAATAGAGAGAAATTAACATTGGGGATTTTTTTTTTCTAGCACCAAAAAAGGAGTGAATTTGAAAAATAACACTGAAAAATTAAATTGAATTTTCTTTAACAATGCTGCGAACTCTGCAAACGATTGTTTATTTGCATAGGAATAATAGTTCGCGAAAATAATTTGTAGAAATCGTGACGATTTCGAGAATACTAAAAAAAAACTTAAATCAGTTTTTCAGTATTATTTTTTGAATCTGTGCTATTTACTAAAATTTTCTCAACGGACTCTATTTAATTTTGCTAGGAAGATACATTAAAAAATGTTGCATGATTCTATGGGGTGGAAAACGAGGTAGGATGGTTGGAAAAAATTGTTACATGGTTCTATAGGAAGGAAAACAAGCCAGGAAAGCCTGTAAAAAATAATTACATAATTCTACGTGTATCTTATGCTCCGAAGTCTCTCTCCACCCGAGACAAGGATTACCTATTACACCCCATTCACACTGCATCCATTTTTTGGTACATACAGTATCTGATGAGTCTACTTACCTTTGATATACCAAACTCTCTCTTTACTCGAGAAAAGAACTGGATGATGGAAGGGATGATCCCGGAGATGCCACATCTAGGTCCCTGCCCCGCCCCGCCCTGTTGACACTTCCATTGAAATAATACAATGCCAAACATACATATTATAAACTATGAAGACACTATACCTTGGCTGATCACAAGCTCCTTTTGATTCAGTAGAATGTTTTACGTCATGACCAGTTAAACCATCCAAGGATTTATCAACACCATAACCCCCTCTCGACCCCGAATATGATTTTATATCACCAGCCATTCTCGATCCTGAATAGGGTTTTGTGTCATCAGCTATTCTATTTAATGACTTGTCAACATAGTAACCTCCTTTCGATCGCGAATTGGGTTTTCTTTGATCACCAACCATATGCATTAGATCATGATTCCCTAGTAAATTAGACATTCCTTGTGATACAAGCAATGGAGGCTGAACAGGAATTCCCTCTGAAACAAACAATGGAGGGTCAACGGGAATATTCTCTGAAGCCAATAATCCAGGCTGTGAAGGAAAACCCTGTGAAAAAACCATGGATTTATCAAAATAGTACTGTTGTTCAGATTTCATCAAACCTTCAGGATTTTGATCATCACAAATCGTAAGTGCACTACTTGTCTTAACTATTCCTAAATCTCCAGCAGGAGGAGGCACATGATTCCTGAAAACTGCAAGCTGTGCTTTAACCTGTTGTAACTCTTCCATTGCTCCCTGAAACCTTCGCTGTAACTGCAATACCACACCCCAGGCTCCGAGCACAGGATTCATTGCCCGTAAATTAGATTCATAAATAATACTCTTAACAGTATCCTGTTTCTGATCATCAGGAACTTGTTTCAATATCCTCATAATATTTCCAACCCCAAACAAGCGACGCGCATTCAGGAAATTCTGATATTGGTCCGCAGGAAAATAAGGTGCGAGCCTGCAATCATCGGCACACTTTCTTCTCTGATGCTTACAAGCAGCACAGGCTTGTTTTGATGCTCCTTTTTTTTCTTTTATGGTCATATAAACAAGAGAACATGATGTTATCAAAAGCAAGAACCATAAAAATGGCTTGGAAATATTGTATGATGATGAAGGAAAAGCCTGGAATAATAAAGATGGATTGCTTAATATGATGTCTCTCATTTTCTTGCAAATAAATGTATTTGCAGCACTCACGGGTTTTATATAGGTATATGTTTGGTTTTATTATTGAAGTTGATCATGATATGGTTTGAAAATTACAGGAACTAAATGATATACTTGCATCATGTCCCACCTCACAAGTCACCTATGTCTTGTTATCTACGTGTTTGGATTGGAATTGTTTTTTATCACGTTTTCGATGATATACTAGCATGTTCTATAATCCCAACAATATGTCCATGTCATTATTATTATTATTATTTTCTTGTAGAGGTATTATTTTTATTCACTTTTGGAAGTAAATAAAAATTTCTATGCTTCTACCAATAAAAATTTAAAGCAAACCAAATGCTTATGATTTGTAAGATCACAAGAAAATTTCAATGTTCTTTTTAATTTATTTTTTCGAGTAAAGATTTTTTCAATATTTCTGCCAAGAACATAAAATTTGGTCTGAAGTTTCTACAAAATATAGTCCTAAATAATTATAATTAATTCGCTACTTGCCAGTGAAATTGTTTGCTTGTGATTAAATCTAATATTGTTAAGGTTTTTTTTTTTTTAATCATTTGAAAAGGGATATCATCCTTAATAATGATAATAAGAAATAATGTATAAAAATAAATCAAAATTAGAATTCCAAGTAGTATTAACTATTAAGAAGTCTGTTCACACTTTAAAAGTCACAAAATAAGCTAATTTTCACGAAATCTATCTCTACAAAATTAGAACAATAAAAGGGATTTTATACAATACAATTATATAGGTATGTATACTGTTTCATGAATATCACAAAATAACTTTAAACTTTAAAACTATATATTAAACATTGAAAATTTGAACCCGTGTTAAACTCGTAGAGATGTACATATGTTGAGATTCAACTACATGGATTAATGAGATTAATTACTATATAATTTGTGTAGTTAATGAGTAGTCATGATAAGATCAAAGTTTTTATGTTATTTCTTCTTTTTTTTTTTCATTTTATAAACTTTTAAGTTTATGGACCTTCGAATTGAAACAAATAACAAAATACCATCTCATAACTGTACAAATAATATATAGTAGTATAGCCTCAAGATTAACATGAAGTATAACCTATTAGATAACTTGTATTTATCATCACATAATTAGTACCAGATTGATAAAATCAAGTTTTAGTTGATAGATTTCATTTTTAATTCAAATACTTGAATAATAGACTAAATGTATTTTTTAATTCATACAACCCCTAATATAATTTGGTGGTAGAAAATACTCACTCACACTGATAGTAATATAGGTTTGAGTCCTCACATAGTAGATGGTAGGAAAAAAACTATCTTAAAAAGAATAAAGTTAATATCCATGTTTTAAATTTACTTCCACCAACACATGGAGCAGATAACTCTACTTCCACGCACCCCTCAAGGAAAAAACTATTCACACTTGCAGATAACTGTGCATGTTGGATATGTGAACCTCCATCATGAAGAAAATTTCACACATGTTGTGATAATTACATATAGTGAGATCTGAACCTCGAGGATAGAACTTCCCACTATAGAAATTAAGATGCCATCATTCCAGTCAATCAATCTAAATGGATTTTTTTTTTTTTTTTTGTCAACTAAATCGATTTTAAAAACTACTAAATTATTCATATTGAACTTGACAAAAATGGTATATTACAAATTAAACAAAGACAAGTAACTGTATACATGTCTATACAACACATACCAAAACAAGACTATTATTTCATTTAGGACAAAACAAGTTGACTTTATAGACGAGACCTAATGTTTTTATAATGGCAACAGGACTATAATAAAACAAATGGAACCTTTCTTTATTTTTTGTTACTAAGGTATAACAATTGAAAACTTCATAAATTTAATAAACTTGACAAAGACATTCACATATTCTGTACGGTAATCATGTACTGTATTTGAAGTTTTGAACATTTCTATTATAAAAAGGTTTGACAATTCAAAACTTCATACGTACGTTACATCCACTTGACAAATTCATTTAAATAATTTTCTAAGTCGACACCCCAAAGTCTTCGTCAATCATATAGATCGACATCACTTATTAAATAATATCAATTATAAACTACATTTTTTTAGAATAATTATAAACTATATGTTGTTTCCCTACCAAATTTCATACTTTTTCCTTTGCATATAATTTATGAATAAAATGAATAACTTGTTTTATTGACAATAATTGGTTTTTATCGAATGACTAAAATTTGAGTTTTAGAATAAAATAAGTTGCATCTTACGGCTATAATTTGATATTAGAATGAAACTAAATTGTAAGCATTTATATTGAAAATGGACTACACGCGTATATATAAACCATTACCGAGACCGAAAAAAACATAGACCAAGTACATACAAATATTCCTATAAACAAGGAATCTATTCGTTTAAAACAAACAATTTGCATAAAACAAAACAAACAACAATAAAATAGATCAAAAGAATAATCACCCATCCGACTCCATTCTTCACTTAAAACCTGCAAAAAACTTGAACCCAATTTGTCCATTCATCAATGGAGTACTTCAACAAAGCTAAAGCAGTAAGACTCCGCAGCCATCATGGCAAGTACTTGGCTGCGACGGAAGACGAAGAAACCGTCCGGTTGACCCACGACGGCTCTTCCAGGAAAGCCCAATGGACAGTGGAGTTCGTGGCGGGCAACTGCCACCTCATCCGCCTAAAAAGCCACTTCAACAAGTACCTTACAGCCTCGGACGAGCCTTTCCTGTTTGGCACGGCAGGGAAAAAAGTCCTGCAAATGGAGGAGGTTAAGGATAGTTCCTGTACGGAGTGGGAGCCGAGGACAGAAGGGTTTTACGTGAAGCTGAGGACGAGGAAGGGGAAGTACCTGAGGGCCAACGGCGTCTCTCCGCCATGGAAGAACACCATCACCCACGACATTCCACGTAGGACGTTGACACAGGATTGGGTTCTCTGGGAAGTGGACGTGGTGGATATTCTTCTGTTAGATTCCTTAGCAAACACGGAGTCGTTTCCTTCAAGTTTTTCGAGCTTTTCTGGGACTTATTCGGAGGATTTTTCGGGTTCTGACTGTGGATCGGCGGTGGCTTCTTCAGGTTCCGGACGTCACTTCAGTAGAGGTGTGTTTTTCTATATTATTCGTCTTCTTATTTTTTTCACATTTTGAATATGTGCACGGTTTGAAGTATTAACTGGGGTGTATTTAGAAGCATGTTTTTTCGAGTTTAATGGTACAGATTTTAACTGAGGTGTGCTTAGAATCATTTTATGTATACATATATGTAAAATAGACTTTAGGTGCTGAATTTTTTTTTTTTCCGAGATCATGGTTTATTAAATAGGATTATTAAATTCATAACTTAAATTTTGACATACAAGGGTAATCATTATTTCGATTACAATTCTGTGCAAAATCATATAGTTTGCAAACATGATTTTTATTAATTATTAAATCTTTGATTTTTTTTTTTTCCTCTTAATCGATGCTATTCATAAAAATGAATCAGTATGCCAATCTGTATAGTAATACAATTGAGTTTGGTAAAGGGGACTCCAATATGTGACATAAATGAAAATGGTATATAGCTAATTTAAATAATGATTTTAATTTTATACTTTTTACTTTAATCATTTACATGCATGGACATGTTCCACCGAAGAAAAAAAACATAATAAGTATTTGCTTTTTTTTTTCGGAAAACAATAAGTATTTGTTTACTAACACACATTTTAATTTTTGTTTTTCCTTTTTTTTTTTTAAGTTTCAGTTTTCTAAACTCGCTACGAAAAATAAATATAAGTGATATGTAAGTCAAAACAACACAATTGCAACTGTGTCAGTCACAACCATACTTAACAATTTCCTTTTTAATTTGCTGGGAAATGAGTATGTACCTAATTAAGGCCAGCAAAACGAGTAATTGAACTATTAGCCACACATTTAATTACCCAATTATGGGAGGTACATAAATAAAGAGGGAAACAAACTTGTGCTAATACTTTCTTGGCTGTCAAGCATGGTACAAATACATTTTTTTTTTTTTTTTTTACACCTTAAAATGTTGAACTCCCTTGCTTGATTCAAGTACAGCCATTGCTTCTACAAATGAATTTTATCAACTATTTTTTTTTTTTTTAATTTTTAATCCTTTTGGTTTCTTTTTTTCAATTTTCTTTTCATCAACAACCCCAGATTTAATTTACCACATTTCAGGTAATTATAACCAAATTAACAATCACAAATTCTACTTGTCACCTCTTGCCAATGTTTCATCTATGTTTGATGTGCAGTTTCCTCCACATGTTCAAAAATTTTCATGACAGATTCATGTTGGTTTTGGAAGTTCTTTAGCTTAACAACAAAAATTGATTTCTTGGCCTGACAAATAAGTTTGTTCATTGATGATATGTGTTGATGTTGTTTATAATGTGATGTTGATTGCTATTGATTCAATTAGAGTGGAATGGATCTCTTCAAAAAAGCAAAAGTGGTCCGGTTTCGAAGCCACCATGACAAGTACTTGTTAGCAGAGGATGATCAAGAAACTGTGTGCCAGGACCGCAATGGTAGTGTCAAGAATGCTAGATGGACTGTGGAGTTTGTTGAGAATTCCAACGTTTTGCGATTCCAAAGCTGTTTTGGCAAGTACTTAACAGCTTCTAACATGCCATTTTTCCTTGGCGTGTCTGGCAAGAAAGTCCTGCAAACTCTTCCTAGAAGATTGGATTCATCCGTGGAATGGGAGCCTATAAGAGAAGGTATGCAAGTCAAGCTCAAGACACGTTATGGCTTTTTTCTGCGTGCCAATGGGGGCGTTCCACCTTGGCGAAACTCAATCACACATGACATTCCTCAGAGAAGTTCAACCCAAGATTGGATTCTATGGGATGTTGATATTATGCAGTTTCAGAAACCAGCTCCAGCTCCAACTCCACCTCCAGCTCCGCCTCCAGCTCCACCTCCAGCTCCGGTTCCAACTCCAACTCCTGAGCTGCAAGTACTAAAACCAGCTGAAAGTTCTGATAGGTACTCATCTGAGCCTGGTTCTCCATCAATTCATCTCAGGTCCCCAACAGCAGAGGTCAGTCACTTGAAAGATAAGAATTGGATTTATTAGGCCTGCTGCATCTAAGTCTACCCCACGTGATTAAATTTGTATGCATTCCTGAATTTGTTCTGTTTTCGGATTCAGACTAGGCCCACGTGCCAAGTATGTCTGTCTTGTTTGCACATGAGAATATATGATGAGATTTTAGATCAGATTTTAATGTTCGGTTGGTTAATATGCAGGAGGATTCTAATATAACGTCAGATTTTAATGTGATATCATCGAAGAGAGGAGGAAGAGACATTATATATGAGGTAGTTGATGACAATGGAGATGTTGATGAATCTATTGGAGGAAACAAATTCACATTCAAGGGAATTGGGGTGGAGGAATTGAAACAAATGTTGGAGGAAAAGACAGGCCTCTTCGATATCATTGTGTGTTCACGGAGTCCTTTGAATGACAAGCTTTATCCTCTTAGGTTGCATCTTCCTCCAAACAATGCAGATATGTTTGTTGTTGTGGTTCCCTCAACTTCTAAAGGTAACATTTTGACTATTTTTTTAATGCATTGATGATGGTATTAGTCCAAAATCTGATGTGTTTCATGTTTCAATAACAAATACGTCTTTTTAACGGAAATGGTATCTTCTTTTGTTTAACAATGCTTGTCCTGTGTAATGTATCAACAGTAGCTGAAGATCTCAAATAGGAAGGCAGTCTCTCAGAGACATGATTCAAGTCTCCAGAGGATCCATTCAAGAACAGAAAGCGCTGACAACATAGAACAGATGTAATTGGCAATTGAAAAAGTATGAGGCTGAAATGATTGTGTTTCACGAATGCATAAAAGCTGAGAGATATCTCATACAGTGTAGTGGCCAATTCTGGAGAGATTCAATGGTATTCTACACTAACAGATAAGACTTCTAATCCTATGTTTAAGTACTATTTCTTTTCACTCTTCTGAGACACAGAATTTTGTACAAGCAAAAACCTTTTTTTGTCCAGTCCTTCCATTCTTTTATAAAGATGATTTAATATGCAAGTTAAATGTAATTATTCTCTACTATCAACATCTTCTTCATTTGTATCTCCACTCTTCGGTACATTGACATTGAGACCAGCTTCCTCTTCAAAGAATTAGGATTTGTTACTTGTTTAACACGTATTATAACGTGTGTTTTCTGGCTGCATATATCAGCTTACTTTGTAGGGTGGATTTTACAATGCGGGCAATAACAGGAAAACTACCAAGTTAAAGAATATAACGTCACTTAACTTGTACTCTTTCTAGAGCTACTATTAAGTCCAACTTGTAATGCAAGAAAATCCAACCAAATAAAGGAACAATATATTTGTGACTGTTGGGATCATACATAATGCCAAAGGAGTCAAACCCTTGTATGATGGCAATTTCCACCGCCGGAAACAATCTGATAACAGTGTAAACCTAAATTGGTTAAATAATAATTAATGATATCAAGAATAAAAAATGAAAATAAAATCATTAGTAGACTGAGTACCTGCAAACCAATTAATCCTAAGATTTCCAACCTATGAGGTAACTAACAGCCAAAAACTAGTATGCTATGCAAAAGTGACCGGTTCAAAACACAAACAACAGGCCTCTCAAAATAAAATTTAATTACCGCGGATGCAGTTTCAGTGACCTCTCTGATAGGATTGACTGTTTGAGATTGATAATGCTCCCTTGAAACTGCTTCCAACCGTAAAACTACAGCCAATAAGAGAGTTTTTAGAGAAAATAGAGATAGAAATAGTCATATAAATGAAGAATGAAAAGAACAACTTTGAGAATATACTAATCGAATTGGCTCTTTAACACTGGTCGAAGATTCCTAAACAATTCAATGAACAAAAATGACAACTTGAACAAGCGCAAGATCTGAGCTTTATTCTGCATACAACCTGTGGAAGCAGATTCAGATGGTCACCGAGAGTCAAACTTATTTAGAAAAGGGGAAAAGTTCGAAATTGAAATGAAATACTCACAATAGCTGTAAGATCTGAAACGAATTCCTGTTTAGCTGCAGAAACGAAAAAAAAAAATATTGAAGAAAAAATGAAAACATGTTGTGAAAAAGGGAGACAACTTACAAGGGGAGGTGGTGGAGAATCTATCAGTGAAGAGAACAATCGGAGCAATGACGGTTATAAAGAGAAGGAAGATAGTGACGTAGTCATAGACACTGATGATGAAGTCATGGAGATGGAAAGGAGAAAGAAGCAATTTAAAAAGATAGCGAGACTGTGTGGCGTGAGAAAGAAAATGATGATAATCGTAACAAGAAGTTTGAAGATCATGAAGCAAAGACAGTGGAACATAAGCGGTTATGGAGCCATTCACTAAGTGGTGAGACGAACAAAGGTTTTTGGAAAGTGAATATCGAAGAGGTTGAGAAGCATTTGAAATCGTTAGAATGTCAATTGGGTGTGGATCAGTAGTCAGAAGTCGTATCTTTTGCTACAGAAAAGGAAACTTTGAGGTTTTGGGAGTGTAATGTTTGTGTCAAGAAGTTTTGTGATTATGCAACATACAAAAAGCATTTCTGGAAGGAGCATTGGATGGATACCACGTTGAAAGTAGCATCAGATTTGGATATTGAGAGCAAGTCTGTTAATATGGTTAAGAACTGTGCGTGGAAGCCTGTGAATACTGCCGATGCAATAAAGATTATCGTCAATCTTGTGAAATCAGAATCTTGCAGCACTTCTGATAGTGAGTAAGGTACAAAGAAGGGTATTGATGAGTGTAAAAGTTCTTCAGGTGGAGAAGTCCCTAGAAAGACATCCGTGGAGGATCCACAGTGGATGTTTTGTGATGATATTGAACGTGCAGAGCTTCTTGTGAGAATCATGTTTGAATTGCTACTGAAAAATAATTATCTTGCATCAAGCCATGTTCAGTTGGGGTATGGAATAGACTGAAGGATCAGTTTGAGAGTACAGTTTCACTTTCACAGTTTAGGCATCATGGCCTGGAAACCCCTCAGATCATATGTTGTTTGAGGGCTTCAAATTTGACAGAAGTCCTTAAATTCTTCAAAGATATGGCCTGTACTTGTGGTTTAAGTGAACATGCTGGAATGGATGGCTCTAAGGATGATAAGCCTAATGGTGATGTTTGTATTGAAAGGAGTGATTTCAATGAAGACTATTCTTGTTTCCTTTGGGAAGAGATGCAAGGAGAGGGTGATGACACTAATAATTGCAATGCTGTTGAAGAGGATGGTTTTGCCATAATTTGGGCTCTTGACTCTGCGTGTGAAGAGGAGGTGTATTCTGATAAATATGATATAGAGTCATGGTTACATGTAGGTTCTAATTATGGAGAAATTTTAGAATCATGGAAAAGTCTAAGAGACAACTTTCAAAGAGGACAAGCAATGAAATTCCTTAAGATGTTTAATTAAGAACTTTCGCATGTTTCTAAATGTTGTGATGGATATATCATGTTGTCATGCAAGGTGAAAGCAATTCAAACGGTTGGCAATATGATTGTTGAAGAAATTAAGCAGACAGAAGATGGTTCAGAGGATCAAGCACAACATTTTTTTGACCTCTTGAAGAAGCACCAAGAAGAAATTCTAGAAGTTGATGATATCTCTGTTTGGTTTGAGTCTGCAGTTATTTCTAATGTTTTAACAGATGCACGAGTAATTCTGGGTTGTGATGATTTTAAATCTGAAGGAGAAGAATGCTCTGTAGAAGATAAACGGAAACAAGCAAACAATGCTATAAAAATGGCATCAAGAAGGTTGAAAATGCAACTGCTTAAAGATGTGAGTTCCAATGTTATGATTTCCAGGAGCAAATTTATAATGAAGTTACAAACTACTAACAACTTTTCTGGCTTATGTAGTTTTCTTCCTTGTGATGCAGGTTAAAATTGGTCTGTTGTTCATCCACATTGTTTTTTTGTATTTCTTACTCTTTTTTTCTGCTCATTCTTGCAATTGTCTTTACTCAATGCAATAATCCTGTGGAGTATTTGTGCCTTTAGACAATATGAATCTGAACTTGCAAGTATATCTGTTTATGATTTTCGATCAATCATCGTCCCATTGATGAGGTCATTCCTGCATGTTTGGTGTCAATTTCTCTGTCTGATTTCATGTTTGTTTAGGTAGTGCTCTTTGTGTTGAATTTAATTCTTTGGTTTTAGCACCATCTAAATAGCCTATGTGAAGATGCCAACAAGAAAGCTAAAGTTGCAGAAGAAGTCCTTTTGGCACTTGAAACTGGGGAGAAGTTTAGCAAAGTTGATGATGATGTGAAGCAAAATCAATATAAGAAGAAGATGATGAAGAAGAAGAAGAAGAACAAAAAGAAGAAGAACAACAAAAATTCTAAATCATCTGAGGAACCTAATGTGATAATTTTTGCTTACTGTTAAAACAATTCCTTCATTCTATAAAACTAATTTTCAAGTCTGTTCTAGGCAACTGACGATAGTAGTACTGAGCACTCTGAGCTCCCTCAGAAGGATGAAGAACAGAAGCAGAAGTAAGTCTCTGCTTGCTTCTTCATGAAGTTATCTAATCAAAGTTAGTCAATTGTGAGTAGTTGTAAGAGTATAGTTTCTCTTCGTTCCTAGCACTTTAAGTTATTATGATGTGTGTTTTACCTATGCCTTGCTTGAGTGATAATACAAAGTCTGAGAACAAGGATTTTGTTTATCACTCAAGCAAGGCATAGGTAAAAGTAAAGCACACATCATAATAACTTAAAGTGCAAGGAACAAAGAGTAACTATACTCTTACTATTACTCACAATTGACTAACTTGATTAGATAACTTCAAGAAGAAGCAAGCAGAGACATACTTCTGTTTCGGTTCTTCATCCTTCTGAGGGAGCTCAGAGTGCTCACTACTACTATCATCAGTTGCCTAGAACAGACTTGAAAATTAGCTTTATAGATTGAAGGAATTGTTTCAACAGCAAGCAAAAATTATCACCTTAGGTTCTATAGATGATTCAGAAATTTTATTGTTCTTCTTCTTTTTCTTCTTTTTCTTCTTCTTCTTCTTCTTCTTCATCGTCTTTTTCTTATCCGTAATTTTGCTTCACATCATCAAATCTTTGCTAATCTTCTCCCCAGCTTCAAGTGCCAAAAGGACTTTTTCTGCAGTTTTAGCTTTCCTGTTGGCATCTTTGCACAAGTTATTTAGATGCTAGAACCAAATAATTAAATTCAACACAATGAGCACTAAATAAATAAACATGATAAAAAACGAAGGAATTGACACCAAATCTGCAGGAATGCCTTCATCATTGGGATTATTGATCGACAATCATAAACAGATATACTTGCAAGTTTGCGTTCATAATGTCCTAAGGCAACAATACTGTGCAAGATTATTCCATTCGGTAAAGGCAGCTACAAGAATGAGCAGAAAAAAAGAGTAAGAAATATGATAAAACAATGTGAATGAACAACATACCAATTAAGATCCTATTTTTTAAAATAGAGCTTCAATATCCATCTAAGTTTTGAACATCAAAAACTTAAATTGAATAGTCTCTCAAATTCATATATCATCTATTGTTATATCCAATTGATTTCTTCTTTTTAAAGGTAAAGCTTCAATAGTCACTCAAATTTCAAGTGTTAAAATTTTCATTTAAGCCCTCAATTAATGCTTAAAGACACGAAGTGTGATTTTTCTAGTTTTTAGGGTTGATTTTTAGAGTAGTTTATAATTCCAAGTTTCATCTGAAGATTTCAAAACACAAAGTAAAAATCATTAACTATAAGATATGTATTTAATTTCAGAACAGACCTCTCTTTCATTTAAAAAAAAAAAAAGAACAGACCTCTCTTTCTGCTGCTAAACTTTCAATAGCAAAATATTTTCAACCTCAATGGTTTCTTATATATGGTTTAATAGTCCTTAACAATAGAATATGTAATGAGGCTCAAAATGATTGTGTTTCACGAATGCATAAAAGCTTTGAGATATCTTCACACAAATGTAGAATGGCATTCAACACTAATAGAGCAGACTTCTGATACAATGTTCAATTACAATATGCAATTCTTCTCTACTATCACCAGCTTCACTTCCACTTCAAGAAAGAAAAAACAAACAAATAGAGACTGATATCTATTGTGCATCCTGTTGATGAACTTCAAAGTGTTTACTTCTTCTTCTTCTTTTTCTTCTTCTTATCCTGATTTTGCATCACTACATTACCTGAATCTTTCTTAGTCTTCTTCTCAGCTTGAAGTGCCTCTTCAGCCAAAAGAGCTTCTCCTGCAGCTTTACATTTCTCATTCACATCTTCATACAGGTCTTTTAAATGTGACTGGAAAACAGGAATATTGATTAAAACAAAGAGCATCAAATCAAAATAAGCAAACAGCCAAATGATCTGAAACCAAACCTGCATAAGTGACTTCAACATGGGCACAACAATTGCCCTATAATCAAAAATGGATATATTGGTGAGTTCCTCATTATACTGTTTAAAGGCAGAAGCTTTCCGTAATAAAACTGCATCATGAAAAGACAGCTGCAACAAGGAATGAAAGAAAGAGTCATATATATGTGAATGTGCAAAAATATTGGAAGTTGTAATACAAGGCATCTCAACGAATAACATTGCATAAACTAGAAACTTTGTGAACAATCTTCAGCTTCTATATATAAATGATCAAATTCTTAGAATTAAAGCAGTTAGAATAGAATTTAGCTAACTCACGTCTTTAAGCAGCTGCATTTTCAACCTCGTCAGTTCTTTTTCTATGCAAAGTTCTTTTTGTCTCTCACACTCCTGATCATCACTCAGAACTTCTTGTGTTTCTTTCAGAATTTCAGATATAACGTCTATCTCTTGTTTAACACTATTATTATCATTCTTCTCCTGAAGTTTCTCCTGGCACTTCTTCAAGAGGTCGATATAGGATTGTGGTTCATATTCTGGACTATTATCCCTCTTTTTAGTTTCTTCGAGAAGCATACTTGCAACTATCTCAACTGCCTCCAACTTGCCTGGATATTCTTGACATCTAGCACAAAGTTTTGGTAGAACTGAAGTTGTTTCAAGAAATACCCTTTGAGACTTTTTTGCTTGTCCTCTTCGAGATTCTCTTAGTCTTCTCCATGACTCTAAAACTTCTCCACAACTAGACCCCATATACAGCCATGACACTAAATTATCACTAGGGGGAAGCACATCATTTTCAGCCTCATCAGAAAAACGCACTGCAGAACAATCACCTGCTTCTGCCTCAAAATAATTAGTAGCATTAAGCGTTCCTTGCAGCACTCGCTCATCCAACAGGAGACAAGAGAGGTCTCTACCTGAAAATAACACTCTCTTTGATGTCAAACTCATCACTATGCTTATCATCCACTGAATTATCCATCTCAACATTTTCACTTAAATCACAAGTGCAAACCATATCCTGAAAGAATCTGAAGACTTCTGTCAACTGAGATGCACCCAAAAACCATACAACCTGAAGGGCTTTCAGACCAAGATTCAGATAGTGTGACAGTGGAATTTTACACTCAAACTGGTTCTCTGTATAATCAATTGCCCAACGAACATGAATTGGTGCTAGACATCCATTTTTGTTAAGCAAGTTCATTAAGCCTTGGATTCTCCCAAGAATCTCTGAACGCTCAACATCATCACAAAATTCCCATTTTAGACCATCCATGGATGTCTCCGATGACTCATTATCATCACTTCTACTAATCTTTCCAGGGAATTCTTCAATTGATAAACTTTTACACTTCATCTAGGCCCGTCTCTGATTTCACCTGATTGACAAAACCCTTCATGGCCTCATTGACTTCCACAGGCTTCCACACGCCATTCACGATTATGTCAACAGACTCTCTCATAAATCCTCCATCCAATACCCAGTACCGGCGGCATCCCATCCAATGCACCCAGAAATGTTTCTTGAACGCCCCGTAATCAACAAACTTGGTAACACAACCACAACACTCCCAGAAGCTCCAAGTCCTGTGTTTCTTAGCAAAACCTATAGCTTCACACAATAGACCCACTGCCACTTGATCATCCTTTGACAACTTCAAATGACTCTCAAGCTCTTCTATATTCACTTTTTGAAAACCCCTTTTCTTCTCATCACTCAATATGACATTCCAAAAGCGCTTATACTTGAATATATCACCACCGTTATACTTCAACTTCTTCATTATCTGCTTCCTTCTCATGACTAGAGGATTGATGTCTACTTCAACTGTCTTCCTCACAGCCAATTCAAGACTCTCCAGACTCTGTACCTCATCTAACCACTTCAAATCCTCCTCAAGTCTTGCTTGCTCATACGGATCATCGCCGAAAAGATCCATCACTCCAAAATCAGTAGGAGTCTCAATCCTCAACCCGCGATCACACGCATTCGTCCACTCCTATCCCATTCTTTATTGAAAAAGGCCAAATCATAGAGCAAGTCAACATGCAAGCGAGCACAATGGAGCGAGTTGGGCAAGAGCTCCACCGCCAACTTAGCAGCGCGAACTCCATCCTCCAAGTGCTTGACTTTTGCTACATCATCTTCAGTGCCTGCATTGTTGGCTAGGCTCCAATGTATCCACCCTTCAGTGTAGTGAAGCTGGCCTGATAGTGGGTGACAAGAAATGGAATCTTTGATGAAGTTCAATGCCTTCTCGTGCTCTCTCCTATTCATTGAAGCTAGCAGCTTGCACGATTGCTTGTTTGATCTCTGGGCCAACTGGTTCATTGGCTGGTGTTGGTGGCTGAGAGGGCTGTTCAGTGGTGGTGGAGGGTGGTGGTTGTTTGTGGGGTGAATCAGAAGAGGGTTTTTTCTTGCACATTTTGCTTTCTTTTGTATGTCTGGAGAGAAAGATTGATGGTGCAGAGAATGAGAGAAAAGATGCAGTCTTGTGGGGATCAAACAGTTGAATTTGGAGGGAAATTGAAGGAGGGTAAAATGGGAATTTTGAACAGGAAGTCGGTTAGATTTGTTGATACATTATTAGTGGAACCGGAGGGTAAAGTGGGAAATTTATGTGAACGCAGACGGCTACTTGCTTTAGTTGAAATTGGAGTGAAAATGAAAAAGAGTACACAGTTTGTTATTTATTTTTTTATCCATTCATTTTTTTTTTTTTCACTTTTGCTTTAGCCGATTGAAATAAATTAATATTTTTCATTTGTAAAAAAATTCACAAACACATAATTTGTTAGTGATATAATTAGTAAAAATGAATAACATAATTAGATAACTTAGATTTGGGTGGATTTGTCTACTTAAAAAGGAAAAAAAAAAAAAAAAGCTTTCATACGTGTACTTACGTCATGAATTCATTCAATCGTACATCTCAGTTGTTCAATGTTAGGAAAGTAAATAAATCCCGTATGTATGGATGTGAGTATCTCTTTACCGGGAAGCAGGGGCATGGTACCTCCAACGACAAGGCTTCCCCACCCTGTTTCGAGTCAACTGGAACTGATCATAGTTTTGCAAAACAAAATTAGATTCAAAACAAATTATTTTCAGAATTGACTTATCAAATTATTTTCAAGTTCCATGGTTCATTTGAAGAAATCAAAACATGTAAAGTGGAAACTTTTCCATAATAGTAAGGCATAAACAAACCTCCTTTGCATCTGCATTAAGTTTCAACAGCAAGTGTATTCAACATAAAATGGTGTCTTAATGCGAACAAATGGGACTTCTCCACTCAAATGCAATTATTCTCCACTATTAGCAGAGCTTCATTAGCAAGTCTACTTCCCGACTCATGGGCCTTGACGCCGCCTCTGATTCTAGCAACAGATTTACTTCTGTTCTGCATTCTTCTGTTGGAGCTCCAAGTCCTTATTATCATCAGTTCCACATCACTTGCAGTCAACAAGATTTGAATAGACTACATACTCACGCTATGCCATATTGTTGATTTGCCTCGTATGCTCCAATTCTACTACAATCTTCCTTACCACCTCAACAAGTTGTTCTTCAATTGATAAGCGCTTGAAGAAATATGAATCACTTTGTTGACTTGCTTCCCGACATTCAACAAGGAAAACAAAAGACTCAGATCAGAAAGATATCATATGTAGAACCGAAACAAAGGAAACAAAATAAAGCAGGTGGGAATGATAAAAACCAACCCCCTCCTCAATGAAATCTTCGATAGGACTCAATTCTTTTGAAAAGAGCTGGACATCTGCTTCTGGCATGTCTCTAGATGCTATGGACATTGCAGCTAATGTGTACCGGCATGCACAGCGAAAACAAGGATCTCCAGCACGTGTGTGGCTTATAACCAGTCTGCTCATGAACTCATCTCAAATTTGTCTTAAATACCACTGGGACTGCATTACAACAATATGAAACAATGAGAAACATTCATATAGATGGAAAGTGAAGAAAAATATACCATTTGAATGTGGAATGGTAACCTGCATAATGACGTATAATTGTACATCTAATCGAGATGTATAAGCAACATCAATTGTTAATAACATCCCATAACGTCTCTCGTAACAATCTGAAAAGTTGAAATGCGGAATCATTTGTTTAGGCATACAGTTCTGACTCCAAAGGTTCACACAAACATAAGCAACATGAAGGTAGAGACACATATAGGCAAACGAGAGGGGAAAGAAAATACCAAGACTTAGGCATATAGCTTTTTCAACGTCAGTATATAAACCTTTTCTCATATTCTTCGTTGTTATTGTTAAGTTTTTAAGAATTTTCTAGATACTTTTTAGCTAGTGTATGTCAACTTTTTTGTAATATTAAAAGTTGTCAAAGATTAGGTGGTTGAAAGTCTCTAGAAATTAAAAGTAATGGTTGTCCTGAGTTTAAGGATTTTTGTCTCATGTTTGGTAAGATTTGTTAAGTTTCTTTTTGTACAAACAGGTCATATATATGTTTTTATTTTTGTAGAATGATAATGAAGTGAAAAACAAGGGAAAGTTCTATTCTAAACATATATTTCTATTTGTCTTTATTTTATCTATGTCCAGTTTTTACTGTCAGTTATTATGTTCCGGGAAGATATCATGTACACTTTCTACCACATTCCCTACAATATTTTCACCCATTTTTTCAGATTTCTCTGCAATGCACTTTTGCTTGGCCTCAATCTCAACTTATAAATGTGTTATGTTTTTGGCTCAAACTTTGATTCTATTTTCACAAGTCTTCTAGTCTTATAAGGAAATACAATACTGGGCAGTGGGCAAACATTATTTTAGGAGTTAGAATCCTATAAGAATTAGGATATGTCACTTGTTTAACACGTATTATATAACGTGTGTTTTTTGTGGCTGCAATATATATCAGCTACTTAGGTGAATCAGAAACTGGTTGATTTTGCCGAAACACATAAACTTGGTGTTCTTGTGTGTGATTGTGTTTTCTTCTATTCCTTTCTGCTTCTTGATTATCATTTGCTTCTCACAAATACTTTGTAGCATGGGTTTTTCCCTAACAAAATGTTTTCCTAAACTTAGACTTACTCGTCAAATTGCCTCAGATTCTCTAAATATTTTTCAAACTTTTTCGGCTCACAAGTTCAAATCATTTTGAAGTTTTTATCGAATATGGCTTGTTGGCCCAATAGGCCCAAAAGGGCCTAAATCGAAAAATTGAATCGATGTTAACTGATCTAAATTGTTCGGTTCGATTTAAGTTTTTCTTTTTTTATTTCTTTTTCTTTTCGAAAGAGTAGACATAAATTTGACTCGATTATTATCACATGTTAACATAACACAATCAACTAAAATAGATATAATTCGTTTAAGACATAGATTTGACACATTAAAAATCTACTTAATAAACAATCCAAGTCTTCAATTTCTCAACAGTCAACCGCGTGCAACATGATCACAGGTAATAGGAAAGCAAAATAAAATCTAACCATTTTGTGGTATATAGGCATAGATTTGAAAAGTTGGGTGAGAAATGAACACGGGCAGGTGGAGGCTTCACAAGACATTTATGGTTGAGGTTGATAGACAACTACAAAGTGCACGATCTCATCCACTTCTCGTTAGAATGTCGCAACCTATTGAAAGCTACACCAAGTCACTAACTATTATTATTGTTATTATTACTATAAAAATTAAGTCAGGAGAAGATAATGAACGAAAAGGAAAATGATACTATTTTATCCGAAGCATCTTCTCTACAATTATAATTAATAAATTTATACCTTGGCACTTTATAAATAAAGTGTATGAACTTTCTCATGAAAGCAAAACTACGAAATTCGGGCAGGAGGATGGCCAATAATGGTTCTGATAAATGCTAGGGCCTGGATCTATGAAAAAAAAAAAAGGATAAACTAAAAACAGCTCGAGGTCGGCAACACTTTTTTAGTACAGATTTGACATGATAGAGAAATTTAATGAATTGTAGGAAAATAAAGATATTGCTTTGATTATCTTGTTTAATATATGTCGCCTTCTATTCAAAAATTATTTAAAATTTAAATATGTACATATAAAGAGAATATTATTTCTATAAAAATGAACTGATTTTAATTTTAATAATATCGATTCTAAAATTATTAGATACATTGATTTTTTCATATTAATACTTGTTATTATTAATTTATGGATAATCAATGATCTATAACCTTAGAATTGATATTATAAAATCAATTCATCTTTATTGGAGAGACTATATATATATAACGTTAGTTGATAAGTTCAAATTGCTCCCTTGCAAGTGGTGTTTCGAAATCCTATTCAAACATGCATTACTTAAAAGTTTTTAAACATCTTTAACTCATATAGATACACTTACAATTTTTAACAATAAAAGACAATTTGCAAGTTCGTTAATGTCAACAAACTACCAAAAAAGAAACATATAATTGAGGTCCATACTATTTTCATGAATCCCACAGATCTAATAACTTGAGATGTCACTGAACTTCCAACTTCCATTTTCCAATCCAAGAAAGGTCAAAAATTTGGTGAAATCCAAAGAAAGAAGAAATACTGCAAAATCAAGCACAAAATTTCAAGGTTGCCCAGAATGACGGTGGCAATTCGGAGCAACAGTGTTTAATCATCCTTCCATGAGTATGTCCAAATCCGAGAGGTACACAAAGTGGCAGGAGCCATTACTAATATGGGCCATATGATCTGTACTGCCTCTTGGACGGATTGGAGAAAGAGAGTCTGGCAATGAAAGCTACCTCTCATATACTACTCATTATTATGAGAGTCACATTTCACTGAAAACGTCAGGATGTTTTTCTCCATCCATCCGGTTGTCAAATTCAATCATTGAATACTTCAACTACTGCTACACAATATTACAATACAGTAGCTAAATACATAAAATTGTAATAGAACAACATTATTATCTAATAGTCTGTTGCAAGGACTACTTGATATATATGTGTAAATGTACATGTATATATAAAGTATCCAACTCACTCATTATTATTTTCTGCAAAATGGACCATAAGATTATTTGATGAATTATTGAAGATGTGATAGACCTATGTAGCATTGTCTGTAGGCTTATGGTCCACTCTATGAATACACAATTCCACAAGAGGGTGTTTGTTTGACTAGTACATGTAATAAATTTGTCAAATAAAGATCCATGAGACATACGTGACCAGCACTACCACCTAACAGCTCTAATAATCAAGAAAATGATAGAAGCTTGTGAGGCCTATATCTTTTTGGTTTCTTCTCCTCTTTTAATTAATTACACCATGAAATGTGGAGGGAAGTTTCTTCCTGACCAATTGAAGCTATGACTTTACAATATGGTACACGTAGTACTGTATTTTTTTTTTCTCTCTCTCTCTCTCTATAGATATTATCGCTTCAATTTGCATAATTTATTTCTCTTTGAGCTTCGTGGGTTTGTCTCTTTCTATCAGACTCTATCTCTTTGGTACATTGGCGATTAATACTATGATCCTCAAGACCAAATTCTACGTTCAAGGTTGACATCGAAGCAACAAGAGCAGCCATGCTGGGTGATACACAAGAGGTCTCAATGTCTATTCAAAAGCAGTAAATTGACTGAATGGATAACCAGGATCAGAAACCAAGAAGATCTAGGAGGTTTGGTAAGTGGTTTAAGAGGAAGAACAAGCGACCAGACCCGTATCATTTGGGTGAATTTTCAGGTTAGTGTCTCTTCTTCCTCATAATATCCTTCTTCTGCTGTTTGTTCATAAATATTGGTGAGTAAGTAGACTACTGTGTATTGTGTTTGGTTTCAAGATTTAGATTTGGGTGAAGATGATGATGATGATGATGATGATGATGACATAGATGATGTTTACGTTCGATCCATCTCCACTGATCCATGCATTTCAACCAATGAGTTAAGGTGCGTTTTAGACAATTATTTCGTGTGTTTTTGGCATGTTTGATGTGACTAAAAATTATGTCTGTTTGTTTTCAGGATCTTTGTGGGCACTTGGAATGTAGCTGGAAGATCTCCAGTAGGGAGCTTGGCTGTCGACTTGGATGAGTGGCTAAATCTAAAGGATGCTGCGGATATGTATGTTCTTGGGTATGTGATAAAAACTACTGATTCAAGATTTATGGTCATTTTATGTTCATTGTCTCTACAGAATGAGGAACCTAAAAGTTTTATTTGACAGCAATACTATTCTACTAACAGATTTCAAGAGATTGTCCCTTTAAAAACTCGAACAGTAATAGGAGCAGAAGACCCAACTGAGGCAACAAATTGGAATCTACTTATAGGAAAAACACTCAACAACAAGTATGGATGCCCTTGGTTGACACCTATATTGAATCAAAACATCTCAAGTGACAACTGCCGGTATGCAAGTATCAACACTGATTCTGATCAGAAGAGGAAAAGCGTTAGCAGCCATACCGGGATTCCACTCACAGAATGGGCAAGAGCTCAAGAAGAGAAGCCATTTGGAGGCAGCAAGTACAGGCTCATGGCAAGCAAGAAGATGGTGGGGGTGTTTATAAGTGTGTGGATGAAGAAGGAACTGCTTAGAAAGTACTGTGTTTCAAATGTGAAGGTTTCTTCAGTGGCTTGTGGCATAATGGGGTATCTGGGTAATAAAGGTTCGGTTTCGGCTAGTATGTCAATTGAAGGAACCAGTTTTTGCTTCATAGCTGCACACTTGGCTTCAGGTGAGAAGAAAGGCGATGAAGGCAGGAGGAATCACCAAGTCTCCGAGATTTTTAGGCGAACGTGTTTTCCTCGATCTTCAAAAGATGATGATAATCCTCACCCTCTCACCATCTTAGGACACGAGTAAGTGGTCCATTCAACAAACAGAAATTTGTTGGTTTTAGATGAGTCCATGAATCAAAGAATGACATGACATTAACAGTGATTATTCATACAATTATAAAAAGTAAACAGTTTTGACAACCCGTCGTATAGAACTTGAGAGAGTACTATAAACAAATGCTGGGTCCTATATCTCAAATAAGATTCTGAATATCAAGAAAATGTCAAGTTATATCATATCTCCAATTTAAACCATACTGGCATTTAATGTCTAATATTTAACGAAGGTTCAACTATCAAGTTTTAATTTCGAATTCCCGAAATTGTATTGTAGAATAACAGACGTAGATGCAGTGAATAAGAGATGAGAAAGTAATTATTTGTTTAGAATTCTTAGTTGAGTTTAAAGCTTACCTTCTATGAAATCTGATGATTGATGTTGAGCAGTCAAATATTTTGGTTCGGGGATCTGAACTATAGGCTGTACTTGGAAGACAATTTAGCCAGGCATCTGATAAAGAAGCAAGACTGGAGAGAACTGCAAAATTATGATCAGCTTGGTAGGGAACTAGAAGAAGGTGGAATATTCCAAGGTTGGAAGGAGGGAAACATTGAATTTGCACCAACATACAAGTATTCTTCCTTAAACTCTAACCGCTACTCAGGTGGAGCTCCAAACAAATCAGGAGAGAAGCAGAGGACTCCAGCATGGTATAGTTAAACAACCATGGTTCCAGTACCCATTAAATTTTTCAACTATAAGAATGGCTATTACAGATCTTGAATTATGCTAAAACTATTAGTATTTGGACTCATCTAAATCCTTTTTAATGTCCAGGCCTTATGTTCTAGTCTAGGTTGAGGTTAAAATATGTGACATGAAGTACATTGCTTTTCTCTACATTGTATATGTATATTTAGGTAAGAATAATGCATGATTTTGATGGTAGGTGTGATAGAATTCTATGGTATGGAAAGGGAGTAAAACAGCTCTCCTATTTTCGTAGCGAGAGCAAGTTCTCTGATCATCGGCCAGTCTCTGCACTATTCTCTACCCAGATCGAAGTTGTGAAGCCAATCAATCCAAGAGGTGTTGCTATACACCCCATTCTACCCAACATAGTGCCTCCCATACAGACAGTAAGTTTTGGCAATCTGCATATATGCATGTTTTCTTCGACGTAGTGTTAAAACAATACATAAAATAAGAAAATTTTGATGAATGAATCAAGTAAATTTGAAGATAAGTTCAATTGCTTGTCAAAGAAAATTATTAGTATTAAAATTATTATGGTATTATCAACACAACTATGGCTATAAATTTCCTCATCATTAGAATTGACGTCATTTTCAGGGCCAAACAGAAACTAATGAAGGGACCAAACCTACATTGTTATCGTTGATTGTAAAGGACATGGAGTCATCACCGACACTTACGAAAAGTCTGTAGATAAATCATACGAAAGTGGACAAAGATGGCCTCCAGCTAGTTATGTTGCAGCAAGCTGGACCGTGGGGATACACTATTGTCTTTTAAAAATTTTTACCATTTATCCTTTTCTTGAGGGCGTCAAACGACTTAATTGTAAGTTTGAAGCCCCCCAGATACAAAGAAAAGCTAAAATTTAATGGACATAATTATTTTCCTTTTCTTTTTGGTTAATATTTATGTGTCTTCAAACCAGAACTATAAGTAATTTCCGGCCAAAACAAGGTGTAATGAAGGTTCAGAAACAGAAATTTTCCTTCACAGGGCAAAAGTAAATTCATGACAATTAGCAAATTCTCTCCCCTTGAGCACAAAACACTGAGCCTAATCATTGACTTCCATAGCTAATTGTGGCCATACAGTTGCAAATAGAAATTCCAAAACATTTGCTGTCTCCCAAGCTCTTATTTGTAGTACACAATAGTGCCAGAACTTCAAATGAAGCATTAACAAGTAAAATACTTACGGTATATCAATTTCCCTGAAGTATACCACCCAGTGCCTCTACATTCTCTGAGCCACAGCCGGGACATTTACACATCTTCTGCAACTCCTCACCAAGAGAAGAACACGTCTGTTCCACGTCAGAAGTCTGCTTGTTTCAGGTTAAAGAGAAATTTTGTTATTTGCACATTTCAGCAACAACTTCAAGAAGCTTCAAGACATATAAATCTTAAAATTTACCCTAACAATAGAAACATATCATGTGATGAAATTCTATGGGCCTTTTTCTGGAAGTGAAAGGTCCATCTGTATGCACTTCTCGTTCATTGGTGAATTTAAAATAGCGAGAAAGACTACTTTTATTAGATTTTTTTCCCTTTTGTCCTACGTTTCTCTTTGGTCCTAATGAAAGCGTGTTTAAACCATGACCACTCAGTTAGTAATAGCCATTGTACTTTTTGACAAGGATATCTTGTTAAATCCTGCAATGCTTTAGTTACTTTCATTATTGCCTCCATCAGTGACACCTTCCTTTCAAGATCATTCAACTCCAGCAGGACCTGCAGGGGTCCCATATAATATGATCCTTATTAGAGTAAATTACCAAGCAAGTACACTTTGATGAATTTAGGCTATTAGTAAAAAAAAAAAAAAAAAAAAAAAAAGGAGAGAGAGAGAAGAGGAAAGTAAAGGTATCTATGTGAAGGTTAAAATTATTGGAATAATTATCAAAGCAAAGTCTCTAAGTCTTTTAAATAAGCAGTATATTAGTGTTTCTTCTCATCAGACAGCTCTTTTACCTGTTTTTGAATATTTTCCTCTTCTAGATAATCTTTCTCCTCCTTATCTGCTTGAGATATTATATCAGCCAGCATGTCCTCAAGAGTCGTTAGAGCAACTTCTGTGGCTTCCTTCTTGCATTCATTGTGGTCTGCTTCTGAAACAGAGTCACAATGTGCCTTGAAATCTAAACAAATACATGTGGTAATGGATTTCCTCATAAATTATAATCTAGACCATAAATGTTTGTTTACCACTCAGAATTTGAATAGCATTAGACATTTACTTGTGGTTAAGTCAGCTAATAATGAGATCCTTCATGGCAAACAACTGACGTTTCAAACCAAGAAATCAATTTCATTCATCATAGTTTGGACATCAACTTGAATAAATGTCATTTTAATGAAGTCCTGGACTGTAACAACTCTCGACATACATTTTCCTACTACAAGGTATGGTTGCACAACTGTAGTTCACATTATCTATTAATTAATCAATGAAACTTCATATCTTTATCTCTTAAAAAAAAGGAAACAGAAGCCAATATGCTATGAGGTTCCATAAGTGGAACAGCTTTTCAGAGACAATCACCTGCTGCAGCTTCAACACTATTCTGTTTCTGAATATCAGAAGCCACTGTCTGTTGGAATGCCCTACAATAACAATAAGTAATTGGTTAAAAAATTAATTACTTCCAGTAGTAAGTACTAGAGAGCAGATCTTTAATAAGAAACCATGTATATATAAACCTGAATTGTATTAACTGTATACAAATGCAACATTTCAAAGACAACGTTTCGATTAAAAGTAGCAAAACCATTGTCTAAATAAACGAAACTAACCTTATCTTAGCATTCAACTGAAACATTTGCTTAATAAACCCATCTCTGCACATGAAAACACAAAACTGACTCAAAATTTCTTCTCAGACTCTATTCTTTCACTTAAACAAGCCTCAATAAAGACACATTCATGTACCGTAAAGCTCCTCGCTTGTCCTTTACATAATTCAAGCACAAATTTCCAGTCAGATCGTTACAAATAAGGCGATAAAAAAACCAAAACCAAATAATCAGAAAAAAACCTTAAGAGCCTCCACTTCAGATCCAACGGCTGAAATTTCATCTTGCAGCAGAGAGATCCTCAACTGTAAATAGTTCAAACATGATCAAATTCAACGAAAACGAAAAGAAGAATGAAAATCAGAACTGAAGCAAACCTCTAGAGGTTGGATGGTGGTGTCGTTTAAAGCCAATTGGAGTTGGAATCCATTGAGCTCTTGCTCGGTTGTTTCCTTCAATCGTTTGGCCTCTTCTAACTCCACATTCGCCGCCTCTAGTTCTGATTCAAGCTCTTTGATCCGCTTCCTCAAACCGACCACTCTTCTCTCTGCTTGTATCCGAGAAAATGTAGTGAAACAAAAGGACGATGATAGCTACCCAGAGAGAAACTATACGGATCACAAACAAACATACCTCCCTGAGAGTTCTCGGAGGCGAAGTCGCGAATCAGGTTTAGCAGTTGCTTCTTCGTGTCGGTTCCCGCCATTGTTGCCGCTCTTGTTCTCTTCTTCGATTTTCAAATTTTAAAATGTTTTTTTAGTTTGTTTGAATTTTAAAATGAGACTACAAGATTTTTAAATTATGTATGGATCATGGGAAGGCAACGGCCCAATACACGATCAAGGTCCAGGCCCAATACAAATGATGAAGGGGCCTGCCCTAATGCTAATGAGAGTATACTTTTTGAGAATAGTAAAGTAATTTCTTATAAGACTTCACCTTTATACATATAGACCAACAAAGTAGATATCTCTATGATACTCAATATTTTCTATATTTTGAATGATCAATATAAAAAATATTCATGAATATTTTTTTATTTTAAGAATATTTATGATAATTTGGTATTTTAAGTAAAAATCGATGTTTATTTCCTTGATATTGGATAGAGTTTATGTTTTAATGTTTCTTTTAAAGAGTTTCGTGCTTCCCAAAATTGAACGAAAAAAAAAATAGCTGAGTTGTTTCTTATATGAAACTATGGTTTAAAAAAATTAAAAAAAAAAATTATCATTTTTCATATTTTAAAATATATGAACTATCTTAATAATTTTAAATAATAACCGTATAATTATAATCGATCGATATACAACTTCTAAATAGATAATACAACAACAAATTAAATTCATTCTTTATTTTGATGTGCCATTTGTGGTAGCCTCCAGCTTTGAAACAACAAATTAAAAGGTTTGTGTAAGAAATCTGCCACATCAAAATTCCACAAAGATGAAACACATATACATGAGGCTATGTAGCTTTGGTAAAACCCATTTTTAAGTACCCCACAATCGATAGCTTTGGCTTACACTAAAGCAAGCACGCTTTAAAAGTATGTATACCAAAAATAAGTTGTGTTGTTGGGTCCTCATCACTCTCACATCCCACAACTGGCACAAACAACAATTTTTTCAGCAAACTAATTATACATCATGTGAAACCTAAGGGGGGAAAAAAACAGAGAAATATAGTTGGTAAGTTTAAGTGACCTAATGGACATTGGACTATAATGAGGATGTTAGTCACATCACATCTTCAAGAAAGAATAGATAGATCGGTCGAGATCCATTAGAGTTTTCGAAATCGACAAGTCAATCAATCCTGAAACACCGGAAACAAGACAGAGCCTTAGCATAGGCCCCAATTTGTAGTTTAGAATGGGCCAAGTTGGTGATCTTGATAGACTGGGGACTTTGGTGATGCTCAATTTGGTGGGGAATTTTTTTTTCTTGGAGGAAAATGATGGCAATGTGGTGTGTTGTGTTTACTATACTTATTGATAGAAGGCACTTTTTTTCTTTTTAATTTTTATATTAAAAAAAGAAAAGAAAAGAAAAAAAAAACAAGTTTCTGTAGTTTATCAAATCATGGCATACAACCCATAAGAGAATTTAGTGGGTTTTGATAGAAGCAATCGTGATGGTGTGATTGTGTGTAGTGTATAATGGTGGGAGGTAAATGGAAAGAGTGAAAGTAACAGTTCATGGAGGTCCATTAGACTGTTGTCGAAGCAATATTCACTCATAATTTAAATGGTTGTGTACCTTTTTTATTATGGTTATAATAAAGATTTCAATCCTGTTTACAAATTAAAGTAATAAAATATAGAGGTACTTTTTCTATATAGTGGGAATTACTTTTTAAATTGTACTTACAGTGATTGATTTAATTAGATCTAGATAGCACCTTAAATTAATTCATGTCGTATATAAAAATATAAAGATATTTGAAGAAAGACGACGACAGCAACAATTGAGCAAATATCTGCAAACATGTAAAGGGAATTCAAGAAATCTAAACAAGTAGACAATTGTATCTAATTGACTGTAGAGGAATATTTGGGATTCATTATTGACAGTAGAGGCATAATCGAATAGAATAATAATTAATGCCGATCAGTACAATGATTAATTATCACAATGTTATTAAATCAAATCGAAGAATTACACCATGAACACCTAGCTTTTTTGTCCGAACTCCAAACCAACTTTTAATTACCAGATTAAATATTTTAATTACATATACTCAATCAAACAGCTTAATAGTTGGAGGTTGATTGTATACCAGGATATAATAAAGTTTAGAGGTATATGTAAATTTCAAAGGAGTCATGCTACACACACATCTCTCTCTCTCTTTTTTTTTGGTATTGGTATTATATTCAGAATGTAATCAGGACCAGTTACGATTTGACTTTGAGGCATAGTTTAGGAATCTACTCTCATAACAGAAGGAATCAACTCATAACTTGCGGAAAAAAAACCCCCAATAAGCGGGGAGAAAATTGCCTACAAATAAGTCAGGTGAAAGTAGAACTCACAACATTGATTAAGGTTGTGGGTGGGGACCTAACATACCACTCAGTTAGATACTCATTCTGACACATCCGCTATTATTGTTACTAACTGTTAATCCAATAATATAAATGAGTCAAAAATTAAAAAATTAACTAATAATAATAATAAGCTCTCCACTGCATATATAGCAGAATCTCTTCAAAAGTTATTCGGATCATAAGATGATTTAGATTCTAATTAGCTATTATGAATCTCATATTGTCGAGGATCATCTTATTGGCATTAAGCATATTACAATGGTATAGCTCAAAATTACTATTTTAAATAGTAGAATAGCTTTATTGGGAACTGAGGGGTCATAATCGAAGTTCTTTCTCTAAATTGGTTTCTTCTGCTTAACTAAGAGATCTTTTTTATATGGCTGTAAAATATGGATCAATTTGTAAAGTGGCACTAAAAAATCAAAACAAATTTTAATAGCACCATCCACCTTTTCATAAAATTGAAAAATAAAATTATTCTTATTTTAAAATAAGTTATCAAACTTTCTTCATCATTTTTCAAAATAACTAATAACAGTCTCCGCAAACTGCTTCGCGATGATAGAAATCGATGACGGAGTGTAGACGATAAAGAAAGAGTGGCAATCATGAAGAAGAATTAACTTTGTCGGCAATCCTAAAAAAGAATTAACTTTGTCTACAATGCATCTCAATCTCAAATAATGAGTTAGATGCATGGTTTATATCTATAACATAAAACATCATTTACTGCATTATTTTGAAATGTGATTTAAGTAAACTAAGTTAATAATCCGCAACTTCAAACATTTTATTGCAATCTATAGTATCACTCTATTCTATATGGTAGTGATTATATTAAGAGTACTGATCTTTTATATTATTTGGTTCTTTGTTTATTAGATTTGTTAAACATTATTTTTAATATTTTTACAATGAATATATATGTATATATATATAGAGAGAGAGAAAGGCATGTATGTATGTTTATTATATATTTATGGATATTACAATATAGATTAAAGAAAGAGAGAGAAAGGAATGTATGTAGGTATATTACATGTCCTTGGATATTACAATATAGATTAAAGAGAGAGAGAAAGAAATATATGTACGTATATTATATGTTCATGGATAATAATATATATATATATATATATATTATTCTGAGTGTGGAATTTATCCTCAACTTCTTTAAACATTTGTCAGAACAAAATTAATAAAATATTAGCCTCAGAATAATCTTTTTGTTGATCAACTTTTTTCAGGGTTGATTTTGATGTGATATCTTTAATCCATTAAACCATATGGCATCTTCAAATAACTGGAATAAAGAATTTAGTACTTTCCACAATTGTGATAGCTGCTTCTTGAAAACAAATTGATCAAGCCAGCATATATAAATTAATAAATAATTTTTTTTAAGTTTTTATTAAAAAGAAAAGAAAGTATTTCTGAAATTGGAATAGGTACCAAAGACCACCAATCATTAAATATGACTTATTGTTAATTTTTAAAGCATATTGTGTTTAATTAAATCTTTAGAAAACCAAAAAAAAAAAAAAAAAGGATTAAAAGGGAATTATTTTTTGCGTTTAGGATTCCACCAATGAAAATGGAAACATGATTAGACAAAGAATGGTGGAAGCTTTATTAGTTAATTATTTATGACATTTTAATTTATCGATCTACTTTCTCACCACGGTATTGATGCAATTCTAAACTATAAATTCATATGGTTTTGTTACTATACATAATCTATATGATTATAGTAAAAAAGGTTATGAATTTTTAAGAAAAAAAAAATTATTTTTTTTAAATCGTTAAGCTTCAATATATTAATTTTATTTTTTCTTTCAAGGTATTAATTATTAACAATTTGTATCATAGCCAAATCATAACTCTACTATAAATTTAATTTATAATAAAAAAAATTACTCTAAATAGTTTCAATATGGCATTACTCAACTTTCATATAATTAAATCAAGGAATACCCTTTATTCCAATTAAAGCAAGATCTATAACTTTGTCATAGAGCCAAGACAAACTAAATGAAATAAGCATTTTGTTAGAGAGAATCCATATAAATTCTCTTAGCAAATAAATATTAGGTTATTCTAAAGACAATTCTCAAAAACAAAAGTGTACGGATTTGATTTAGAAGTTAAATCTGTTTATTGAAAGAAGTATATAAAGTTGGAGGTTGGGTTTAATAATATTGCAAGAATACTCATTTTATATATATATATATACATATATATATATATATATATTTCTCTGTCTTGTTAACAAAATGTAATATTATAATTGAGTATGGGGCTCCAACTCTTATCTAATCAAAGACCTAAAGAAAAAAGGAATGGACTGTGTTGCATATGACCATCAAGAAAGTTCAGATTGCATTATAAGATGTTGCACTATGTATGTCTCATATATGATATGGTAGATCTTGTCTGATCATATCTTAGTAGAATATAATCAAATGAATGGGAACATAATTGTGGTTTTAATTAAATTTGAAGTAATGTAAAGTTGGTTCAAATTGGTTCTTGGTTAAGATCATGAGACCGAATCTTTTTCTTTTTTACGGTTCACATATCACAATATAATTAAATGAGACGAATTACGTAAATTTCAACATAGTGCGCAACATAGTGCGCATCCTATATTTGATGTGTGATGTATCCTAGATGAACTTTCTCACATCTATGAATGGACCTATTTCATGATCACTCCCAAGTGATTCGAAGTGCTGCTCTCTCTCTCTCTCTTTCTCTCTCTGTTTGTGAGAAAAGTGAAGGGTGCTTCTGTTTCAATAAAAATCAGTAGAAGTGCTTACAGAGGGGGGGACCCTTCATGCTAGTCTAAGAAAAGAACAACACTAGATAAACCATTTCTGTCTATATATCTAAAGGTCCACCACAACACCATAGCCTATCTCTAGTATTCCAATTCCAAAGAGAAATAAAAATAAATAAAAAGTAAAAGCGAAAAAAGTAGCTATCTCAGCTTTCATCAGAATCTCCCAATTATAGAAAGGCAATTTCTGGCAAGGGAAAAAAATTTAGCTTTTATATATGAGTAAGACCACAACCGCCGCCACCACCACCACCACCACTACCACCACCACCATTTGCCACAAAAAACCAGTCCCCTACCTAGACAAGAAGAAAAAGTAGGTCTAGCTAACTACTATTTCAAATAGTTCTTCACTCTTTTTTTTCTTATACAATGTGCAGTTTGACCCTATCAGGACTCTCTCTCAACATATATTGTTCCCATGACCCATCTTATAATGGATTCCTTACTGGAATATATTCAAACCAATAATGTTGACAAGTGTATGAAAGTAAATAGCACCACATACCTCTGTCATTTTACAAACAAAAATATTAGGTAAACGAAAACATAAAGCATTTGGAATATTCGTTCAGATACAAAGAAGTTTTTAGTGAGAGTGACAAATATCATATAATTATCAAAGTTTATACAGTATATCCACACAATAAATTATTGCCATATACAGATACCAAAAGATTAGTAAAAATGTATCTCAAAATCATATGTATACATAATAAATGTTTTATTGAATTGATCGATGAAATGATATGTCGGATTTCTCCTAGAGTTCTTTTCAAATTGAGAACAAGTAAGTGCTCATATTGTCATTATCATACCCATTATTTGGACAGGTTGAAGAGTTACAACCCACTTGAAAGCACATAAAGAGGGCCAAAACATTGATGAATAAAATTGCATTTGTCATTAGCTAGCCATCTAGTCATTGGGGTTCTTGGTTAATACCAACTAAAATTTTGATCACTATATGGGGAACCACTCATGATTAGCCTCCATGATATATTTAGCTGCACACTTATAACTTTTTTATTATTATTATATGTTAGACTACTCTAATCAATCAACTGATGATTATTTTTTTGAACAATTATGTCGTATATGAAACAAATGTACAACAGTATTCATGATCCACTGAAATTTGCAAGCTCAAAGAGAGTTATAGCTTCTCTTAAGAAAAAAAAAATGCTATAGCTAGCTCAGAATCCTCTTCAATATTTTGTGGTCAGACACAATATCCTTTGGCGTCAATAAAGAAATATTATTTCTTCAAGTTGATGATTTGCACCACAACTAGAACAAATATATACAGGTTCTCCACAGTACCCGCAGCCCACAGTTTCATAAAATATAGCTGTGTTAGTGCTTAATCTTATTGTTTTAATCATAACCCTAAATGTAAGTTTGAACTTTTGAGTGTAAGTGTAATAGATTACGTAAGAGAGCTTATTTATTAAAAGATCTTGAGCTCATCTGATTAGATTTATTATTGTCATCTACATGTATCCAACATCTGAATTTATTTCTTTAGTTGGATAAGAACTACGTGGCAATAGGTGTTACAGGAGTGATTATTGGTCTTGCATGAATATATATATATATATATATATATATATTAAATAATTTTAAAATTTGAGTGTCCTTTAATAGCAAACTTGACCTTAAGGACACTGAAACTATTAAAAATAGTTTCAATGTCCTTAATTTTTAATTTTTAAATTAAATCTTCAGCATAATGGATGGTTAAGATTTAAAGTTTTTTTTTTTAATTTTATCAATTTTTATAAAA
This sequence comes from Nephelium lappaceum, assembly GCA_021234005.1. Lineage (NCBI taxonomy): Eukaryota > Viridiplantae > Streptophyta > Magnoliopsida > Sapindales > Sapindaceae > Nephelium > Nephelium lappaceum. The sequence continues at coordinate 825,231 of CM038011.1, forward strand.
GGTAATTTAGTAATTTTAGACTAAAAGTAAAATAGTGAATATGTATTTTCTGTTAACGTTGATCGTTAAAATTCTAGTTAGATGAACTAAAATGATGAATATTTGAAATTTAAGGGATCATGAAAAACATAAACACATTTATAATAAAAAAGAATAAGTTTTTCAAAAATATAGGGACCAAAATTAAGTTCTTCTTTAATATAAATCATCAACTTGTCTTATAAGGGTTAAAGGTACATGTAAAATGTCTATATACAATATCATTGAGTTTAAGACTTAGATTTAAAACATTTGCAAGTGCATATTGGTTCATATGAGTATGTGCTTGCCTAGTCATATAAAAGCAACTACAATGAAAAATGCTTTCAATATTTTGTCAATACTAAAAATACTTTTATACGCTTAAACTACTTTTTATTCTTTATTTGTAATATTTATGTAACACAATCTGTCCGCCCTTCCTCCCGACGAATTCAAGGAGCGCTACCTTTCTTTCCTTTTTACAAAAACTTTATTTAGAAAACAATATATTTCATTATTCATATCAAAATAAGGAATTTCAAACTTTACAAAATGATTTAAACCATTGTATTTTATACGGAAAAACTGCAAGAATTTTCTATAAAATTTGAACTTACTCAACTTGTTACAATTTCACCAATTCATTTCCAATGCAAAATTTTCGCAAAACAATATTCAACAATTAGAACCAAACTTAGCTTGATTCAACATATCCATAAACACAACATTATTCAAAATTTATACAAATTGGTTTTCTTTACAAAAATACACATTTTAAATACGAATACATATATGCATGCACATGTATACAAATTTAAAGTTCTTATATATAAAACCAGATATGGTATCTACCAAAAATAAGCATGGATGAATGTGACTAGATAGACTTGCTGCAGATGAGCTTGCTTTTCAGTCTTTGTCCTCCTGGCATAATCTACTACCTACGTGTAGTAATTCCAACACACTAAACATATTTGCTTAGTGGGTGTACACTAAATTCGAATTTATAATTTTTTAATACAAAACTACCATACAATATAAATAAACAAAAATTTCAATTCAAAATAAATTAACAAACTTGTTCTACACTTTTTAAAAACCAATTTATACATACAATTGTACAACTTGTCTAAAACATTTTTCAACGCCCTTTGTAAGCACAGGCATGATACCTTGAACTGAAAAACGAGCTTTTCGGGCATCGGACACTCAATGCCTACTCACCGAATCACATCACACATATTTATCAATCATCTAGGATCGGACACTCTGTGCCTCTTATGGTCCATAAATTAATGATTTTTATTTTTATTTCAAAGCATATTGACGCAGTACTACTATAATAACCCTACTGGTATGTCAAATTTTAATCCCTACCTACCAATATTCAGGTTTATTAGAGCTCCTTTAATATTTCTAATGGATATATTTTAATAGTCACAATTTCTTTTCAAATAAAAAGATTCCATTAAGCATTCAAACAAACTTCATTTGGTATCAAATTTCTCCATTTAATCAACATAGCCCTTCTTTGATATCTCAAAAATAAATTTCCATCCAATAATTCAAAATAATTTTCACAAAACAACATCATCTCTACTTTAACCATATTCGGCCAACATCACAAAATTCCATGTTTATTTCCAAATCACCATTTCATCTTATACAATTTTAATCATAATGTCAAACAACATTCAAAATCAATTAATCTATCAAAAAGATTTCCATTTTTCTCAAAATACAAAACTAGGGTAGCCATATACCCTTCTCAAATCATTATATTTCCATCATTTAACACATCCAAAAAATTCAAAATAAACATTCAAACATGGTTAACAAATCAATTTAACTAAACAACTCAAATATTAAAATTTTAGAAAGCTATATTCCTACAATTAAAAGCAAAAATTGAAATTAAGTGTACACCAACCTTTTTGTTACTTTCTTGAATTACTCTACTCTCTAATTAAAGCTTAAACCTTTTCATTTCCTTTTCCTTGGCTTCTTTGTGTTACTTCCTCTCCTTAATTTTTCAAGAACACATATATAATAAATAAAAATCCATTCCATCAATCTAAATGCATGATCTATTAATCCTATATGATCAAAATGCTTTTACACCTTACTAATCTCTATTCCATACTCAAACTAATTTCTACACTATACTAACCTTAATTTCCAATTTTCCTTGTGAAACTAACTCTTGAAACTTGATGAACTAGATGCAATTGATGCCTTGAATCCTTGAATGATGTGGGAAACTAGGTTTAGTGGTGGATTTGGGTGAGAAAATGAAAGATAATTGAGAGAAAGTGATGGTGGAGTGGATGGCAAAGGCATGGAAAAATGGATAGTTTCATGCTTCAACTTTATATACTCATTCCCTTACTTGAGATTTTTGCCCTTTAACTAATTCTTTAATTCCCATCATGTCTTTAGTTAGGAAAGTTGTCATTTGATTGGTTGAATTTCTAACTAACCATTACACTAACTAAACTAATTCATGTCTAGTTCAATTTCAACTAAATACCATCCATTTTCAACTTCTTCCATGGCAAATTTTCATTGGTTGTCACTTTTTAGTGAATTCCTATTGGTCAAGGTTTAATCCCATGTTATGCATTCTCATTTCATTCTTGTTCTCCACCAATTAAATCCTCTCATGTCCTATCTAATATAATTTTCCACTTAGAAAATATATCTCCAAAAATATTTAATTCGTTAAAACCTTACACTAATATTTAAATCTCACCATATATATATATATATATATTCACACTTAATCCACTTTTACATGAATAATCTTAATTTAAAAATGATATTTATACTTAAAATATTTTGAGGCATTACAATTTATCTTACTTGAATAAACAAAATCAACATGATTAAATTTTGAGGAAAAAGAACCCATATTATAAAGGTTTTTTTTTTTTTGAAAATATATTATAAAGTATTTTTAAGTGCTTTTAAGTACTCGAAAATAATGCATCCATACAAAAGCATTAATGCACCGAAAGTATTTTTGTAAAACCATGATAAGTACTTTATTCTCAAACAATCTTTTTTATGAGAGATTTGCAAAAATATCCCTGAAATTTGATATGTTTCAAAAGATAAGGATTGGTTTAAAAAAAATATGTCAAATTTTCAGGCCACTTTATCGTTTAACAAAAATCATTCTACAAAGAGGTTATGGCAAATCATAAGAGAAATTTTTATCAAATTTGGAATTAGAGGGTTATCTTTTTTATGAGAGATTTGCAAAAATATCCCTGAAATTTGATATGTTTCAAAAGATAACCCTCTAATTCCAAATTTGATAAAAATTTCTCTTATGATTTGCCATAACCTCTTTGTAGAATGATTTTTGTTAAACGATAAAGTGGCCTGAAAATTTGACATATTTTTTTTAAACCAATCCCCTTTTGTTTGAAATTTAGATCAAAATTTTTTAATTGTAATCAAAACTATCCTGAAGTTACAAAATTAGTATAAGAACCCCTTAATCATTTAAAACCATCCTATAGAAGGCTTTTTATGTAAATTTAGTTTAAAAACCCCTTAATCATTTAAAATCATCCTATGGAAGGATTCTAAGTAAATTTAGTTTAAAAGCCCCATAATCAAGCACCAAAAACCATTTTAAGGGGGGTTCTTATATAAACTCAAAACAACAGAATTACTTTTTAAAATGAGTCAAACTTTAGGGAACATTTAATGGATCCCCAGTTTTAATCTGTTTCTATAAAACATTATATATAAAAAATAAAAAATATACTTTAGATTAAAAATTAAAAGCTTTAATCATATTATTAATAGCTTAAGTACATAAAACTGTTTAGACGTCATGCTATAAATGATGGCTTCTGCTTTAGTATTTTGTCCATATATAATCCATAACAGGAAGACAAGTCCTGTAGAAACTAGTAGGATTTGTAAGTGATTTCCGATGCGGCATAAAAGTGCTTTTAATAAATACCTTTGTTTATAGTCAAAAATCTCATGCAAACAAATATCATAAGTGATTTAATGGAACGGACTTGTACCTCAATGGTACATTTGTACACTAAACTCATGTTATGTATGAATTTATTTATAATTTTAAATTAAAATTATTATCATAATTAATATTTTTACAAATTTATATATATATATATATAATTATATATGACATGATTTTATCAGATAAATATGTACATATATCATATATGAAATTCAACAAAAACGTCATAAAGAAATACACATTTTTCCCTTAAAATTTCAGTAATTTATTATACACTTTACTTTTATTTATTCATTTATTAATTTTTTTTTAAGCGCAACACAAGCAAATGTGATTTAATTTTGCAAATTTTTCTCTCTAAATTTTGGAGATATCTTATGAGGTGTTGATGTTTAGGTGCAGCATAAGCAAATATCACATAATTGTTAGGAAGATATCTCTCTAACTATACTTATTATCTATATAAGTAAAATAAAACTTAAATCGTCATTATCTATATGAGATAAAGGCGCACAAGTACAACCATTCCTCAACTCGGAGTTAAAAGATCTCTATTCTTGCTTATAAAAATAAAGCGATATTCAAAATTTCACTGTGAAAAGTGTCGACAAGCCCGATCAAGTTAATGTGCATCTAGATTCATTATTTGAATCATATTGAAAAAAACAATTAATTAAAAATCTCCATCGAAATTTTCTAGATTTTATTAGAAATGATTCATGTAAAGGAGGTCATCCATGAAACAGAGAAGTGATTAAATTAATGCGGTCTATAATCAAATTTCAAAACGTTATTGTAACATTTTGCATACTAATGTCCAAAAATGTAAAAATAAAAGAGGATAGTGGGTGGCTTTGTGGATAAAGGCTTACCCCACCTACTTTTCAATAGCAGGTTCGATCCTCACCGACCATAATATGTGGTAGTTTTTTCATTTGTTTATGGGTAGCCCTCACCTGATATTGAGAGTAGGTTTTCGGACCGCTCACTAAGTAAATTCTATCAGTAGGTCCAAGTAGATATCTAATCTAGTGCCAGAAAATGTAATAATATAAAAAAATTAAAAATTAAAAAGAAAAATCTCAACATCCATTTTTATTAATTGACACCATAACCGGATCAAGAGTCCACATGTTAGGAGTATAGCGCACCCATTTGCTTACTCCATTAACCTAAAAAATTTAAAAATTGAAGAATTTATTGTGTACACTCTTCATGATAATAAATTTGAATCAAATTAATTAAAGAGTTTAGTTATTTTACTAGTTTGGATAAAATGATTCAATAAGAATATTTAATAACAATCATAAATTATTTGCAAGATTATTTAATAATCACCCACAAGGATTGTTATGGAAGAAACTAGTTAAAGTTAGTAAAACCCTTAAGGATTTACAATTACAAACGCTACACAAATGTTGATATAATCTGCTGACAAGGTTGAAGTCCAAACAAATTGCCAAGAGTGGTGCAGTCAATCCAAATTATCTTAACAAATTGACCATTATTTGAAATGTAATTAATATAATCATTCCCTTAGGTCAAAAAAATTAATTTATTAGCAACAATATGCATGCCCTTTAATTTTATATGTTGGGATCTAGAAACAAAATTGGACCTCATGTATATAAATTAATTGTTATTATCAACTCTTTAACAACCAATGATGTAATTAAATTAATAATGATTTCTCTAATTAGATTAAGTACTTGACGTAATCATTTCAATGATTTCATACATTACCCAAAACGTCATTGAGTACGTTTACTTAGTTCTAGACTGTTGAGATACCTTTAAAAACAGATATTATATAATTAGTGAATACAATGAAGTGGGAAAGATTCTTGTTCCCAATACGTATGTTTTTCTTTTGATCCTTCATGATGTAGTTACCATATCCTAATTTTAAGAAAATTTAATTATACAATTTTAGTCATTAAACGTCATGAGGGATCAAATTTCTAACACAAAAGGAGTTATAAAGATATTTAATCCATTAACTTAGATTCATCACTAACAAAAAATACATATTTTAGTAACGAAATAATTTTTATATAGATTTGATAGAATATAAATAGAAAATCGTCAATATATGGTTACGAAAAAAAAAGTATCCATATCTCAACATTAATGTTAATAATACAGCATAACTAGGCTTTGATTAACGTGATACAGAAAAAATAAAATAAAATAAAACCAAGAATATTATTCTATATAGAATGCTAAAAAAAAATATTTTCATAAGGATAAAAATAAATTAATTAAATATGATTGGTATGGAATGGTTCATGTCGAATTTATAAAAGCCTTTCAAAAAAAATGTCGAATTTATAAAAGACTAGTATGTAAAAACTTTAAGCAAATTTTAAAACTTAACAAGTCAAGGACATTATGAAAAATTGAAAATTATATATATATATTAAAAAAAGTGACACTATGAAAACATCTCAAATATATCTAGAACAGTCATTAGATAAAAAGTCAATTACAAATAACTAGAAATTAGTGACAACAAAATTATTAAGAAACTGCAAATTATTTATAATCTTTAGCATTTTTTTAAAAAAAATTAATGTAATTGTCTTTTTTTTTTTCTTTTTTAGTCTCTAGAGGATATATTGTACAGTAATAAAAACTATTGGAATTTTTTATGGAATGTAACTCTCATAAGTCATAATCAAGCGTATAGAATCAAAACAAAGACAACAAGGCATATATAATAGTTTATGATTATCTCTAATGCCAGGTTAGTTGCTTTCTAAACTAAAATACTCGAAATAGTTAAATCATCAAAAATGCTAAGTGACATTTCCTGTATTAATTTAAATTTTTTAACCATCAAGTATCATTCAAACACTAAAATATTACATACCAAACATTTTTTTATTTATTTTCTTCGTACGAGTAAATTGAGAACAGTTGTTATTCAAACATTGTTTAAAAAATTAAGATTACTTTAAAAGGGAAAGTAATGACATGCATTCATATATTTTTTATCCAATAAAACATAGTCACATTCGCATACAAAATTTTAAGTTCTTTTTATTATTTTAACTACCATCCAAATCGATCATTATTAAAATAAATAATATATACTTGACGATGTTTTATTAAATTGGCATAAGCATACCGTGGTACTATATATTTTATTCTAGTCTTTTTAAGTTAGAAGATAAAATCAATCACCAAACATTTTAAATTTTTTGTCTTTAATAAATATAAATTTCAAATATAACTCTTTTTTTTATCATAAAATGATTTGGTCAGAAAAGGAAACAACACTTCCTATACATCACAAATTACTCATATCCAATGATAATGAATTGTTGAAAATGCAATATATATATATATATTTTTAAATAACTAGTTTACAAATAGAAAATTTTTGGTCACAAACATAACTGGGTGTGTACATATTTCAACAAAATTAAGGTTTGGAACTCAAATTCCCCCTCCCCATATCATAAAGTAAATAAATAAATGAAATAAAAAATTAATTCAATCCTAATGAACATTTTTTTTCTTAGACTTCAAATCATCCAAATCCAATGAATATGAATTTTAGAACTTTGATTTAAATCTTTAATGGGATTTTTTTGCCCCCAAAACAACTCAGTTGTAAAATAAAAAGGACTTGGATCATCTCCTAACCGAAGCTTTACCTAACTAGGTTACAAAAGCATTTGACAAGAATAGGTTGACCCCAGTGTATATTTTTCACACATGCGCTATTAAATTGTGGGATGAAATTGTTTCCCTCTCCCCAAACCCTAAATTAATTATAATTTTCCAAAAAAAATAAAAATAAAAATAGAGAGATTCACTCAACCATCATCCTTAACACTTTCATCCCTTTCAAATAATTCAAATCTAATGAATATAATATATAAATGATCGAACTTTGATCTAAATCATCAATAAGACTTTTTTCCTTAAAACAACCAATTAGTTACAAATTAGATAATTCATTGAATGTATCCATAACACTCTCATCTTCCACTTCAAATAATTCATATTCAATGAACGTGAATTATTTAACTTTGATCTATATCTTCAATGAGAAAATTTTTCCCAAAACAATTAGATAACCTTCCATCTTCTTCAATTATTCTTTTAACTTAGGATCCTTTATGGGTCATTAAACAACCAAATTCATTACTTTTTTTTTTTTTTTAACCAATTTTTTTACTCATAATTTTTATTTTTTTTTTGACATCTTATACATACATATGTAATATTATTAGGCCCTCTAGATTAGACTATTGAAACACAGTCAGAAACTAGGGCTTTTAGAAACATGTGAGTCGAAACCTTGACCTCTACATGACAAACAATTGCATTACTTATAACTATAATGATAATATATATATTTTTTGACATATTATACATACACATGTAGTATTACTGGGCCCTCTAGATTAGACTATTGAAACACAGTCCAGAATTAAGGTTTTTAGAAACATATGAGTTGAAACTTTAAACCTTACATGACAAGCAAAGACAATGAGGTATTGTTATCGTTACAACAACAAACCAAATTGTTAATAAAATCAAATTATGTATAGATGATGAAAATAATATTCAAATTTTCTTATCGGGAATGCAACGTAAACTTTATATAAATTAATATTTTAGAATTATCAAATACTACCGTCAAATAAGTAATAAGTCATTAATTAATTTAACAAAACCAAAATTTTACTGTTATAAGCTCTCGCCATGCTCGTATGCATATACGTCACTAGTTATTCTTCCCATAAATTCCTCTCCACCTCTGCTTTGGTCAAAGGGGAAGAAGAGAGTTGAAGACATCAGCAGACAACTCTCCACCATTATAAACATGAAAAATCACTTTTCCCCACTTTTTCATCTTTTGTCTTATCTTTTCTAACAAAAAGTTGGAATAGTCATAATTATTTGCTAAAGAATAGTCATGATCCAGATAATGAATGATAAATACACTAAAGCAAACACGTACTTTTAACTTTAGTTGGTTTAGTTTATAAGACCTTTTTTTTTTTTAATTTTTTGAGAAAGTTTGTAAGATTTTTTTTATAGTTATAAAGAAATTTCAATTTGAATTTCATTTAAAGTTGTGACAGTTTCCTTTGGTACTCAATCCCAATTATATATTAAATTTTTAGCACTTGAGCTCAATAAGTCTTACTACGATGTTGATCTATTCAGGCATTAGATTTTTTTGAAAAATAAAATCTATTTAATTTATTATTATCAGCCAACAATGTATGAGAAATCAATGGTATAATTAATTTTCAAAATCTACATATATACCTTACGGAGAGATTTTGGTGAGTGCCATGTGTGAGACTGGACTAATAATAGTAAAAGGTGGTGGCTCCAAATTACATAGTTTTTGCATACACGTTTGTATTAATAGTACCAGTGGATACAGTCAAAAATCATGAGGATTCAAAATTGGGTTTCTTCATTTTATGGTCTAAACCATCATATTTAATCCATGACCAAAATAACTATAATTTCCTGGAACATCCCCCAGACCCAGAATCATGATCATCACTCTACTTTCTTTTGATATTTTCTTAGTTTATTAATTTATTTGTAAGACTTTTCTTGTTTTAAAAGTGCTTTAAGGAGAAAATTAAACTCTTTAATATCAAATCATATTTATCAGTTTATGAAACCAATATTCATTTATAGATGTAGAGCTATACATAATATCATTTACATTTCAAAAAAATATGTTTTAATTAAAAATATGTTATTATATAAATTTTTATATATAAACAATGATTTCTAATTGTTTTATTTTTTTTTATTTTAAAATATTGACTTTTTTAACAGTTAGATAAATATTGAATATGTAAGTAATAGTTCAAAAAAAATATTGATATATGTAATAGTAAGTTTGACTATCTTTTAATATATAATTAAGGTAGATATTGAAGCAAGGTTTCTTCTTTGGACAAACTTCCAGTTAACACAATTCATAAAAATTGGTAAGCATGAATTATGGCCTTGTGCAATTGAATAAATCAAGAAAATAATTTTATTAAAAAATATTCAACTACCAATTCTATTTTTTTAAGCTTCAACACCAATCTTTATCACTCTTAGGGGCAATGTTTTGTGGCTTTTAGCTTGCATAGTTTCCATAGCTTATTGCATGTTCATTATTTATTAATTTTTTATATTTAATTTCTATTTTAGATGGTGCTCAACTTTAAATTCAGTGTGAAGTGAATAAGTAACATTCATTTTAATTATGCAAGAACCATCCTATTCCCATGAAATTTGTTGACTAGTTTCTGATTTGAATCTCAGGATTGATCGGTTCCAAGTGACAAGGCTATGTAGTTGACACTTGACAACTTGACATGAGGTAAGGGAACACATCATCTTCAACCCAACATTTTCATCATTACATCTTTAATCTGCACTTTGTAAGTGACCATAATAATGAATAAAAGATAGTCTTGACCTGTACACTTTGGAATATTAATATTATTAATAAAAGTTTATATTATGATATCATATTCATAGGAATTCGAATATTATTTATTTAATTTTGAATCAATTCGAACATTTGTACACCTTCATATACAAATCTATATAATAATTTTTATAAAAGTAATTTTGCAATCATTCTTAATTACACATTTTTTAAATCTCAATTCCTCTAAATTATAATGTTTTTTTGTTTGGCCCCACAAATTTAGTGGTTTTGTTCGGCTCAGCTGAGCATGATATGGGAATAAACTCTATAACAAGATATAATGTTAAAATATTAAATCCATTTTGTTTTATTATCATATTCACATATAATGTTAGCCATGGGTAGCTTTGATAAATATAATGTCATTTATTGTTAAAATAAAAATAATTTCATTTAAAATTTTCTGTATATCACTGTTGATTGTGATTTGATGATAGAAAATACTCATTTAACTCGATTATGGCACAGGTTTGAAATTTCTTTAGCATAAATAGTATCTCAAACATAAAAAATTCAAATGAAAAATTATACATTTTTTTTTCAACTTTATTTCTTGATAAATATTTGAGAGTATTATATTCTATCAGTCATGTCAATATATGATGCAAATTTTAATTAGTCTAATTATTTTTGTATCTCATCGATTGAAATTTTATAAAATCATTGAAACGATTCTATTTGCTCATGATTTCATCTACAAAATCTCCAAAACATGGAAAATAAAAATAAAAAAAGGTAGTTAAATGAATAAAATCATTTCCAGGATATTATATATATATATATGTGATCAAAGTAGATCGAAATAATAGTAACAATAAAATAATAGTGAAAGCACCTGAGTGGCGTTTGACACTGTTTTTAAAACTATTTTTCATTTTTAAAACCAAAAAATACTAAAAAATATGTTTGTCAATCATTTTAAAAAATATATTTTTAGAAATAAAAAACATGTTTTTAAAAATGTATAGTAAAATTTAAGGTAAAAGTAAAAAATGATTTTTTTTCCCTATCATTTTCAAAAACTATTTTGTTTTATACAGTAAACTCCAAAAAGTAAAAACATTCATTTCTAACAGTTACTTCATTATTTTTAAAAATAATTTTCATCCAAACACATTTTTAATTTTTATCTACTTTTAAAAATGGTATCAAATCATTTTTTATCATTTTTCGTTTTCAAAATGCATTTTCAAAAATACTACCAAACGTATTATCATTTTTTAAATGTCATTTTCAAAATATATTTTTCGTTTTTTAAAATGCTTTTCAAAAACATAATTTTAAGAACATATTCAAACACACTGAGTAAAACGTGCATATTAAATCAATTACTTAGCTAAATATAAAAAATAAAATATTATAACTATTATAACGATATATCATGATTTGGTGGGCAAGAAGATTTTCTGTAAATTAGAGTCAACAATGGCACTACTGAAGTATGTCAAGACAAAGAAGATCTCGAGGAGGGCATTGAAATTATTTTTTATAATTATTTTTTTACTTTTCATTAATCAGTTTTGTTATATTTTATCATTTTAATTACGATTGTTTGTTAGGGATTTGTTTAATTTAATTGTTATTTCTATATTAAAAAGACAGAGAGATTTTGATAGAGGTTCCATGATTTCAGCGACTAATAACGCCTTCTCAAACTTTAAGAATATTTTTGTCGAAAATGTAAATGTGACCAAAACATAGAATTTTGTAGTAGCATCGGAAACGATCGATTTTGGATTTTTTTTTTCCTAATTTATATGAAAATTTGAACCTAATTAGTTATTATAATTATTACAAACTTTAAGGAATTTATATATATATATCAAATATATAAATTTTTCCAAAATGAAAGGAGCAAGAATGTATTACATTATTAGGTGCACCACAAACTACAATATAATGTTCATAAAAATCAACATTTTAAGGACTTTACCAGTTTTTTCTTTTTTTTAAAAAGAAATACCCTACATACTATAAATATGAAATAATAATTTTGTAAAAGGCTAGGTTTATATTAGTTTATAATTTTGGTTCAAATTTATTATTTTATATATTTATATATTTTTTTTCCTTTCAATTTAGTGATTTAGCAATACAAACGTAAAAAGTTTCAATTATAATATAGTTGTAACCTGAAGTAAACAATTTTAAAATTTGTGGGTTTTACATCGTTCCATTTCCAACTCAAATGGCATAATCTCAAATAGTTAATCATTTTCTTTAAAAATCATCTTAATTATTTTTTAAATATAAATTAAGGATTAGGAATGAGAGGATACAATTTGAACCAACCATCGCCTCAACTTTTTTCCATCTTATTTTGTCTTTTGATCCAAACACACCCTCCTCATAGCTTTTTCTTTTTATCTTCTGCTTTGGCGACATCTTGTCATGGAAAATAATCCAACAAAGGCTCTTTGTATCCCCATTGAATCTTTATAGGTACTTAGATTCATAGTTTCAATATTACGTACTACTAATTATACTTTTAAAATTATTTTATTTTACTTAAATGGAATGTCTAATTCAATCTTAAACTAACCCTAGACGTGGAGTGGTGCTATTAATAGCATTACTCTCTTATCAAACTAAATATACCATGCCAATCTTTAATTATAGTAAAACAAGCTATAAAAATCGATTAATCAACAGTAGTCCTTAAATGGGTCCCAACAATCGTCATTAATGACGCCATTTAAATGAGACAATTAATGTCAACCGTTACATGCTGTCCTGGCCACATGATGATCATCATCACTTCAAGTTATCGAACATTTATAATTATTATCTTATCAGAGACCTGTCCCTATGCCATATTAACCAACTCTTTTTACAGGACCAAAATAAAAGGTGATAATGGATACTAACAGTACATAAACATTGGAAAGGATTCTCTCCTGCTCCAACCTATACCTCTGTCGGTTCCGAGTAAAAAATTTCATTTTTTCTAAATTGTTTATAATCTAATTACATATCAATATAAAAAATAATAAATAGATAAAATTACTATTTATATATTTTTATATATAATTTAAACTTAAACTCTACGGTTTGCTTCACTTATTCCCTTTGTGAATTCACTCGCACATGCTCATGTTTGCAAATATGCGTAGAAAATTTTTTAATCCATTAGAAAAGTAAATATTACCGATATTTTGAAAGTAAATTTTTCAACTCTATGAACACGTATTTCGACATACTTCTTATAAGGACGTGTCTAAATGAATTTTCTATTATTGTAATAATATTAATATATAAAACAGCAATAGAGGAACCCCACAAAAAACGTCTATATATGTGTGTATATACATGCACAAGGCATGACATTATCTTCTCCATACAGTTGGTTTCATATTACGGGATTTTTTGGTTCTACAACAAGAGACCCGTTTTTGGAAGGTGAAGTGAGGTGGTGAGTGGTGGAGGGGGAGAATCTTGGTTGGCGTGTGGTGAGTGATTGTTTCTCGGGGAAAACCTTATTGTCATGGGTAGAGACAGGAAAGAAAGTGATCAAAAAGGAAAGAAAAAAGGTAACGGGTCGATACGGTCCATTTTCATGCATGCGGACGGTGTGGATACGTTCTTGATGGTGTTGGGGTTCATCGGAGCCGTTGGTGATGGGTTCACCACTCCTTTGGTGTTGTTTGTGACTAGTAAACTCATGAACAATGTTGGTGGCGCCTCATCATCTCCGTCCATGGATTCTTTGACTCAAAACATCAGCAAGGTCTCTCTCTCTCTCTCTCTATCTATCTATTTATATCTCTATCTATCTATCTCTATTAATGCATGCTCACAATTGTAAATAATCTAAATTGGGTTTCTTTGTCATTATTTGGGTTGACAGAATGCAGTGGCTTTGTTGTACACAGCTTGTGGAGGCTGGGTTGCTTGTTTCCTAGGTTGGGTTTTTTCTTTTTTTTTGAATTTTTCTTTTCTGTCTTTTTAGTGAACTTTAAGTTCAAGATTATGATTAATATTTTTGCTTTGTTTTTGGGATTTTTTAGAGGGATATTGTTGGACAAGAACAGGCGAGAGACAAGCGACAAGAATGAGAGCCACATACTTGAAAGCAGTTTTGAGGCAAGATGTTGGTTACTTTGATTTGAATGTCACAAGCACTGCAGAGGTCATCACTAGTGTCTCTAATGACAGTCTTGTAATCCAAGATGCTCTTAGTGAAAAGGTAATGTTTTGGGATGTGACAACTTTATGTTATTATTATTATTATTATTTTTTCACTCTGATGACGATGATGATGGTGTTGTGGTCATGATCAGCTCCCAAACTTCCTGATGAATGCATCGATGTTCTTTGGTTGCTACCTAGTTGGTTTCCTGATGCTATGGAAGCTTGCAATCGTTGGTTTTCCTTTTGTGGTGCTTCTGGTGATTCCTGGACTGATCTATGGGAGGACTTTGATGGAGTTGGCCAGGAAAATCAGAGAAGAGTACAGCAAAGCTGGTACGATAGCGGAGCAAGCAATTTCTTCGATCAGGACTGTGTATGCTTTTGTTGGTGAAACCAAAACCATCACAGAATTCTCCTCAGCCTTGCAAGGATCAGTCAAATTGGGACTCAAGCAAGGCCTGGCCAAAGGCCTTGCCATTGGTAGCAATGGAATTGTGTTTGCTATTTGGTCCTTCATGTCTTATTATGGTAGCAGAATGGTCATGTACCAGGGTGCCCAAGGTGGCACTGTTTTCGCCGTCGGCGCCGCCATCGCTGTTGGTGGCCTGTAAGTCTCTATCCTACTTCTCTAATCTCGTCTTTCTTCTATTCACGAGGGAAGCCAACCCCATTAATCTAGAGAGTATTTTAAAAGTATTTATGGCTCGGGGGACGAGCGAGGGCCACATCAGGACATGACATAGCTTCGCCACTGAATTTATCATCATAATGATTGTATTTTTCTGCTTAATACAGGTCATTAGGGGCTGGTTTATCAAACCTGAAGTACTTCTCTGAAGCAATGTCAGCGGGAGAGAGAATAATGGAGGTGATCAAAAGGGTTCCAAAGATTGATTCAGATAACCTGGAAGGTGAAATCTTGGAAACTGTTTCCGGGGAGGTTGAATTCAAGCATGTGGAATTTGCCTACCCATCCAGGCCGGAAACCACAATCTTCAAAGACTTCTGCCTGACAATTCCCTCAGGACAAACAGTGGCCTTGGTGGGAGGAAGTGGCTCGGGAAAATCCACAGTCATTTCACTGTTCCAAAGGTTCTATGACCCACTTGCAGGAGAGATCCTGCTTGATGGGGTTGCTATTGACAAGTTACAGCTTAAGTGGCTGAGGTCACAAATGGGGTTGGTGAGTCAAGAGCCTGCACTGTTTGCAACCACAATCAAAGAAAATATACTTTTTGGCAAGGAAGATGCCACCATGGACCAAGTCATTGCAGCTGCCAAAGCATCTAATGCTCACAATTTCATCTCTCTATTGCCCCAGCAGTATGACACCCAGGTTAGTTCTGCTGCCTTGTCCTGTAGCTAACACATCAATTTACTTCTGCAATTTTTATCCGAAGATCACTAATTAAAACCACCTATATTTTTAATGGATCTCATTGATGTGATAGAATCTACAAAAAATGAGTTGTAATAATTTAAGATCTTGAAATAAAAATATAAAGACCGACTGAAAAATTGTCCCAATCTAGAAATTTTATATATATACAAAAGAAAATTCTCTATGAAGTAACAATATAAATTTACTTTTGTGAAATTTTTATACAAACTTCCACATCAGAAATGCCAATAATGATAACACTAACAACATGTTAGACGTATAGATGAAATCTAGCAATATGCATACACACAAGAAAAATCTCTAAGAATTATATAACAATATAAATTTATTGTCCTGAGATTTTTTATACAGACATCCACATCTAAGTACCGGTAATGATAACTCTACTAAAATAGTAGACATATAGATGAAATCCAGCAAAAAATATATATATATATATATTAAATCAAATAAAAAAGGATACACAAAATGTTATGAGCTTGCCATGTTGAATCAAGTTACAGTGCCAAGCTTTATTATTATTAAGTAATTAATTTTGTCGTTTATGTTATTAAATTAATTTATAGTGTATAAGTGCTAAGGTTATGGTTATTGGTGATCTGGTCCCCCCATATCTTGTAGAATTGCGTGTGGCCTTTCTATTTCTTGAAAAGTAGCATTCACGTTTATGTAAAAGTTTTTAGAATTTAAAATTCATATTTATATCTAGATTTAAGGTTTTAGAAGTATTATATATAGTTAGATTGTTGTTTTTCATTTCATCAATATCAATTTTCAATCAAATATCGTTTATGTAAAGCCATGTTCTTTCATGTTAAATATTATAAAAATTTCCAAAATCTTAGAAGTTAAAACCAACCAGAAAACATAGTAGTTGTTAACTGACATTCACTAACAAACTCAGTTTTGTCTAAGGTGTATGTGTGTGTTTATAATATATATCAATAAAATAATCAAATATTTAGATTAGATTTAATATATAGCAATATAATATTAAATATTAACCATGTGTTATTTTTTCTGCAAGTGCAAGGACTTTGTTCCCTATTGTATTTGATTTTTTTTACATAGCGGTAGGTCCTACATATGTTCCCTTATATTTATATATTGGGAAACTTCATTTTAGTCTCTAAATTTTCGCGAAATATCAAAATTTTAAACATCTATTGAAAACAGCTCTTTAATCCTTAACTTTTCCAAAACTCTTCAAAATAGTTCAAACCGGCAGTCAACTAATGGTCAAACCAAACAGAAAAATTCCAAAAGACTTAATTACCCTGATCACTTAAAATAACCGTTTTACTCCCAATAAAATCAAAATATTATATATTTTTCATCCAATAAAAAATCGACACATGTATATATAATTATTATTTTTTTAAATATGATCATTTTTTTAATTAAATAAGAATAGAAAAAAAAAAAAAACAAATGGCAGAAAAATAATATTTTCTTTTCATTCTCTCTTCCCTGAGATTGCGAGAAAAAAAAAAAAAACAATGACAGGGGCAACGATCGACGATCTGGTGCGTCGATCTGGTTTGATCGATGCACCAGATCTGGTTCGAACCAGATCATCGCACTTCCAGATCTGCTGACGATCTGGTTCGAACCGGATCGATGAGCTGGTGAATCGATCTGGTGCAACAAACCAGATCGTCGCACTTCCAACTCATCGATCTGGTTCGTCGCGCCAAATCGACAGACGATCTGGTGCGACGATCGTCGCACCAGATCGACAGTCGATCTGGTGTCGCACCAGGTGCGACGATGGTGCGACGATCGTCGCACTAGATCGTCTGTCGATCTGGTTCGTCGCACCAGATCAACAGATCATCTGTCGATTTGGTGCGACAACCAGATCGTCACACCAGATCGACATCTGGTTCGTCGCACTAGATCGACATTTGGTTCGTCACACCTGGTGTGACGATCTGGTTTGTCGCACCAGATTGTCGCACCCAGATCGTCACCAGATCGTCGATCTAATGCGAACCAGATCGTTGA
The DNA here is from genome assembly GCA_021234005.1 of Nephelium lappaceum. Lineage (NCBI taxonomy): Eukaryota > Viridiplantae > Streptophyta > Magnoliopsida > Sapindales > Sapindaceae > Nephelium > Nephelium lappaceum. The sequence continues at coordinate 843,270 of CM038011.1, forward strand.
TCTGGTGCGAACCAAATCGTCGATCTGGTTGGCACCGATCTGGCGCGAACCAGATCGTCGATCAGATGGTGTCAACCAGATTGACGAACCAGACTGTTTGGATTTTTAGGTGTGATTGTATGGTGACTGTTGTTTTCTTTGGTTGTTTTGGTGATGAAGAAGAGTTTTTGTTTGTGTTGATAATGATGATTCAGGACTGGATTTGTGTTGATGATGAAGGTTGATGATGAATGGTGATTTTGTTAGTGAAGAAAATGATTTTTTTTTTAATTAAGTTATTTAATAAATTTTTTTTATTTATCAAATTTTTTAAATATTTTAAAATCATAACCATACACGTGTCATGTCGTTAACATTTTATATGAAAAGACCATCTTGCCATTCTTATCAAAACTATCTGTCACTGTTGACCGTTAGTTGACCGACGGTTTGGACTATTTTGAAGAGTTTTGAAAAAATTAGGGATTAAAAGAGCTGTTTCCAATAGATGCTTAAAATTTTGATATTTCGCGAAACCTTAGGGACTAAAATGAAGTTTCCCCTTTATATATCCTAGTTCATGTACATTTTTGTTTATATCTCAACTCTCTTATATTCACTGTAGTCAGACAATTATCTGTAATCTACCACGACCGAATCTAAATAATTTTAATCTTCTTTATTTAACAAGATAATTTGAGAAAGTTATTATATTGTTTACAGTAGCTACTCTACGTTTATACTATTCAATGATATCTCATATTCACGTTCCAATAACAATCATCAACCTAGCAAGATGGAGTTTGAATGATTTTGTTCATGTAAAAACTGAGACAGGTCGGTGAGAGAGGAGTTCAAATGTCAGGAGGACAAAAGCAAAGAATCGCCATTGCAAGAGCTATAATCAAAGCACCAAGAATCCTCCTCCTTGACGAGGCCACAAGTGCATTAGACTCAGAATCCGAACGTGTTGTCCAGGAAGCCCTAGACAAAGCAGCAGTAGGCCGTACCACCATCGTCATTGCACACCGCCTCTCCACCATCCGCAATGCTGACCTCATTGCCGTCGTCCAAAACGGCCAGGTCACGGAAACCGGCTCCCATGATGACCTCATGCAAGACGAAAACGGTCTCTACGCCTCATTAGTTCGTCTCCAACTAACCGAGAAAGAACATACTAACAACAACGTAGTCCAGGACATAACCATCAACAATAGCTTGTCGTCTATATCAAACATGGACGTAAACAACACAAGTAGTCGTAGGCTCTCACTCGTTAGTAGATCAAGTTCCACGAATTCTTGTGCCCGTGATCAAAAGGAAATCAATGAAAATAATGACCAAGATCCAAACCTGAACGTACCATCATTCAGGAGACTATTAGCATTGAATCTCCCCGAATGGAAGCAAGCGAGCTTGGGGTGTTTCAGTGCAATTCTGTTCGGTGCAGTGCAGCCTGTTTATGCCTTCGCAATGGGGTCGATGATATCGGTGTACTTCTTGAATGATCATGATGAGATCAAAGAAAAGACGAGGCTTTACGCGTTGTGTTTCTTCGGGTTGGCTGTGTTTTCTTTGCTGATCAATGTCAGTCAGCATTATAGTTTCGCTTACATGGGTGAGTATTTCACAAAGAGGATCCGAGAGAGGATGCTTTCAAAGATCTTGACGTTTGAAGTTGGTTGGTTTGATCAGGATGAGAATTCTAGTGGTGCCATTTGCTCTCGACTTGCCAAAGATGCCAATGTGGTACGTTCTTCTTGTAATTTTTATTTCTTAATCATACTTTATGTATACATATTTAAAAATAATAACTCTTTAATCAAGACGTCCTGAAAAATAATTTTAGGATTTTTATATAATGTTATATAATTAGTTGTCATAGGTTTTTTTGTCGGAAGTATATATGGATTAGTTCGTCATCAGGACTAATTTCTTATATAAAGTATATTTTGATAAGATTATTGCTTCTAAAAATAATTACAATTTACAAATTAGTTTTCACGTATCATATTTGGTCTACTTTTCGATCGATGCAGGTGAGATCATTGGTGGGTGACCGGACGGCTCTCCTTGTACAGACATTCTCTGCTGTAATAATAGCATTTACAATGGGCCTCGTCATTGCATGGAGGCTTGCTGTAGTTATGATTGCAGTCCAGCCTATTATCATTGTATGCTTCTATGCCAGGAGGGTACTGCTAAAAAGCATGTCACAGAAGGCCATAAAAGCCCAAGGTGAAAGCGGCAAGCTGGCTGCGGAAGCAGTTTCCAATCTTCGGACCATCACAGCCTTTTCGTCCCAAGACCGGATCCTGAAAATGCTCGACAAGGCCCAAGAAGGCCCGCGGCGAGAAAGCATTCGACAATCGTGGTACGCTGGTATTGGGCTTGCTTTCTCCCAAAGCCTTACGTCGTGTACTTGGGCCTTGGACTTTTGGTACGGCGGTAAACTCATCTCACAAGGTTACATCTCCGCTAAAGCCCTTTTTGAGACATTCATGATCTTAGTGAGCACGGGCCGAGTCATAGCTGATGCTGGCAGCATGACCACGGATCTCGCCAAGGGCGCGGATGCTGTTGGGTCAGTCTTTGCTGTACTGGACCGGTTCACAAGAATTGAGCCCGAAGACCCAGAAGGTCATCAACCCAAGCAAATAACAGGTCACATAGAAATTAGAGATGTACATTTTGCGTACCCCGCTAGACCTAATGTGATTATTTTCAAAGGATTCTCAATCGACATTGAAGCAGGAAAATCTACAGCATTGGTTGGACAAAGTGGGTCTGGTAAGTCAACGATCATTGGCTTGATCCAACGGTTTTACGATCCCCTAAAAGGTGTGGTAAAAATCGATGGTCGCGATATCAAGTCATACCACCTTAGGTCCTTAAGAAAACACATTGCACTAGTTAGCCAAGAGCCTACATTATTTGCTGGCACTATTCGAGAGAACATAACCTATGGAGCCTCGGATAAGATCAATGAATCAGAGATCATCGAGGCAGCCAGGGCAGCCAATGCTCACGATTTCATAGCCGGATTAAAGGATGGGTACAACACATGGTGCGGTGACAGGGGGGTGCAGTTATCAGGAGGCCAAAAGCAACGAATTGCCATAGCTCGAGCCATATTGAAAAATCCAGCAGTGTTGCTACTCGACGAGGCCACAAGTGCCCTTGACAGCCAATCTGAGAAAGTAGTGCAAGACGCGCTTGAGCACGTGATGGTGGGGAGGACAAGTGTAGTGGTGGCCCACAGATTGAGTACCATACAAAATTGTGATCTAATTGCTGTGTTAGATAAAGGACACGTGGTGGAAAAAGGGACCCACTCATCCTTGTTGGCAAAAGGCCCCATAGGAGCTTACTTCTCGTTGGTCAACCTTCAGAGGACCCCACATAATAGTCAACCAAGTGAAATATCAAATTAGTTTTTTTTTTTTTTTTTTTAAAAAAAAAGTACCATCAAAATGAAATTACGGTACTATCATGGTACAAAAACTTTGACTTGTCAATCGTAATAAGAGGGGCATGCGTGTCTTTAATGTAACTGTCTATAGATTGTGTAAAACTAATATTTTTCAGCTTGATATGAACGTTCTTTAAAGTCATAGTATCTTTGATATTTTGCACGTATGTAACGCATGCATGCCAGATGTTTTATGTATCTAGCTACAATTAATCTTAACATTAATAGTCAAAGGTTTTTCAGAATTTATTGAAAATAAATATTACATGTTTGGAAACTTACCCCATGAGACGTAAATGTTACATTTCTATTTTAATTATGTTTAAATATCAAATATTTATTATCAAATTTAAAGTTATCAAATAAATTAATTAAATGAAACATATTAAGCATTCATCCATGATTAAGTGATAAAATTAAATAGATCACAATTTCATTTTAGAAAAAAAAAAAAAAAACAGAAGATCACATTTGAGGCCAACTATTGCGTTGATGTGTACGCTCCCAATCTCAATGTCAATTTGCCGATAAAACCAAACAAAAAAAATTGTTAAAAATGTGGGAAGGTTAACATTTCTCCATGTAAAAATACTACTCCAAAACATCTTTTCATGAAAAATATATTTAAAATGTTCAAAATATCTTATATCTTTTACCGCCATCATCCTTCACTCGATTTATCACATTACTGTTTGAGTAATGTTGGAATTTTCAAATATTTTGTCCAATTTATATGACATATGAGTTGTTAAGATCTTATAAATCACGAGATGATGTGATAATTAATAGGATTTTGACAACCACATGTTACATTGTTTCGGCATGAATTTGGATAGAATATTTGGAAAGTCTAGTATTACTTTTATTGTTTTATTGATGAATCCATAATAATTAAAGCAAATAATTTTACCTTTCAAATAATGTAGGGTGTGCTTTATAACCGTCACATAAATAAATCATAAGACAATATAATAAATACAATAACATTGTAATGCTAATTCATTCAATTTTGACTTGCATCAATTTATCTTGCTAAATTAAGAACGGTAATACGAGTTGTTATGTTGTGTTTGCGTTAACTCAAACCCCTTTTTTGATCACATAAATCAAGGGAGAAATGCTCAACCACTATGTAGAAAGGGACAAAAGTTTAACGATTTTGGAGTTTGTAATTTACAAGTAGTGTGCTTCGAATTTGAAGGAAGTAGCAAGTAACAAGTGTGAGCTAGCACAAACCGAGTTCGCAATTTCTTGTTGTCTCGTGTTGGGCCAATGTTAGGACATTTTAAGCCCAATTCAATCCCATAAACAAAAGAGTGGCGGTATTTGAACCCCACCCTTTCGTGGATATATCCTATTAAATATTATTTTAAAAAATTATATTTGAAGTGATGGTTCATTCCACAAAGTCGACTCCCGAAAGGGGGTGTAGATATAGTTTAAGAGGGGTGCAAACATCAATTCTCTAAACAAATTTGAACTTTGTTTGAGCCCAATAAGTTGAAGAGCCAAGCTTTGTTGCAACCCTAAATCAGAGATTGAGAAGCCAGAAACCCTATTTTTGTTTTCCTTCTTCTTCGCACATTTTGTTCTAGGGTTCTTGCTCCACCGTCGGTCTGTTCATCTCCGGGCTTCTTGCGACTCTAGATTCGCTTCGCTTCTCTGATCGACCATGGGTAAACTCCTGATAACTACTTTCATTGTTTCGGATTCTGATTTGCTTTTTGTTAGTTTTCTCTTATTCTAGATTTGTTGTTGAGATTGCATGTCAGATCTCATTGGCTTTTGTTTCTCTTCTTCACTCACCGATCAGAACCCTTTTTTTTAAAAAAAAAAATTGTTGTTTTGTTTATATCTGTGATCTGCGCTCTGTTTTGTGGAAAATTGTAACAATAGAGAAGTAAAGGTTGGAGCTTTTTGTGTTTGGAAGTGTTTTTATTGATATGGGTATTTGTGTTTTTGATGTTTTTGTGTTGTTGTTTGTGTTTTGCAGGTATTAAGAGAAAAAGAGACGGCGGTGCTGGGTCGCAATTTAAACGGCCATTTAATTCTTCTCGTGGTGAATCGTAAGCCGGTTTTGTTTTGTTTTCCTTTGTTTTTGTTTTTGTTGTGTTTGATCTTGTGTTTTGAGATTGTTGTTTTGGTGCAGTTGATTGTGGTTTTTGGTTTGGTGAGTAGTGTCAGAATTGATCAGTTGTTTGGTTTTTGAAATGGAAGATTTTGATCAACTTTGTGGGATTTTGTAGTTTGGGACATTGGTTTTGTGATTGGCGTATTTAGGAAGTAAACCCTTGACTTAGTTGGTGAAAATTCCGAAGGATTGTTTTGCTGTGAAGATTACTGTGGTTTCAGTATGATCATAGGTTTCTTATTTTTTTTTTGGGTATGGAATATTTATTATTTCAGGTTATTTTGGGTATTGCAGTAATGTAACATTTTTCTTGTGTGTGAAGCTATGGGCAACCACAAATGCCTGGGACAGCAGAAAGAGGGGGACGTGGAACTGGTGGTGGTGTTGGCAATGGTGGTGGTGGGGGAGGAGCTGCGGCTGGAGGTGGTTCTCGGAGGCTAACAACAAGTGATGCCTTAAGCTATCTCAAGGAGGTTAAGAACATGTTTCAAAATCAAAGGGAAAAATATGACATGTTCCTTGAAATCATGATAGATTTCATGGCGCAAAGGTACACTCTTTGCATTGTTTAAGTTTTTGTAGGTGTTGTTTGGAGTTGTGGTGCTTAACTTTGTTTATTGCAGAACCAACACTGCTGGTGTCATTGCAAGGGTGAAGGAGTTATTTAAAGGACATAATAACTTAATTTTTGGATTCAACACCTTTCTGCCGAAAGGATATGAAATAACTCTTGATGAGGAGCATGAGTCTCCATCAAAGAAAACAGTAGAATTTGAAGAAGCAAATAGTTTTGTAGACAAGATAAAGGTGAAAAGCTTTGTCTTAGTATCTTATTTTAAGTTGAAAAATATTGGTTACATGGTTTTTGATTGATGGCTTTTGTTCTTGCAGAGACGTTTCCAAAATGATGAACATGTCTATAAGTCATTTCTGGACATTTTGAATATGTATAGGAAGGAGCTCAAGGATATTAATGAAGTCTACCTTGAGGTAAATATATGTCGAACTTTTCTGTTGCCTTGAATGAATAGTATTGTCTGGAAATTGACTGGACATTTTTGTTTGTTAAAGGTTTTAATCTTCTAACATTCGTTTGTGTTATTGATTGCTTCTATTTGAATACTTTGCAGGTTGCTACTCTTTTTGAGGACCATCAAGATCTGCTTGAGGAATTTACAAGATTATTTTAAAGTTGTATGTGCACCCCACTAAAGTTGTATGTGCATAGCTTTCGTAAATATATCCCCATTAAATATTATTTTAAAAAATTATAATTTATGGTTATGATTCACTTAATGGGGATGAACTGAATAAAGGGTGGTACACACAGTTTTAGAGGGGTGCAAGCATCAGTTCTCTAAATAAAATTGAACTTAGTTTGAGCCCAATTAGTTGGAAGAGTCAAGCTTCACTTTGTTGGATTATTTAATGTCTTGAATTAATTCAATTATTATTTTTTTTAATTGAAAAATTGTATGTGCAATCTTAAATGTCCAGGACGAAAGGAGAGGAGAATGGGACGGTGCCCATGCCGGCCGGAAGGTCGGAAGGTAATCAACTTTTAGATAAAATACGACACTAGATTCTAACTTACAAGATAGACGTTGAGCGAGTTTAAAATCGAATTCACTAAAAGACATAAAGTTGGAAGATTTTGGAGTTTCAACTTAGCAAGCGTGTATTTTTTGTTTTCCAAAAAAAAAAATAATAATAACAAGTGTGTTTCAAAATTGAATGAAGCAGCAAGTAACAAGTGAGACGAATTGAGATTGGATTTTGTGGTTGTTTCATGTTAGGTTAATGTTGACGAACAGGCCCAATTCTGTGCCATACTGTATTTAGTTTGAAGCGTTTGAACCCAATATTATAAGAAAATTGTATTTAAGTTGGAGAGACGAGGGAAAACAATCCACGTAAAGTAAGAAAATTGCTTATACTTTGGATGAGACTTTTGTAAATTGAACTCATAATTCTGAACGCAAGTAATGGGTGTATTTGGTCCTACCACTAAATTTAAGAGTAGGTTTGGTTTTATTATTGGATTAAATCGGTGCTCGGTACTTTGCTATGGATTGGATATAATTAATACTTATCAAAAATTTTAATCCCACGAGGTTGGTTTTGGGTACTCCACCCTCCCATGGGTTTTGTTGTGTACTACAAACATTAGATTGAAAAAATCATCATCACTCTCGCTATTTGTGCAAACCTATTATGCCATTGTATAATTACCAATTTTTCAATCTTAATTTTATACAATTTTTTACTAAAACCCACTCTCCTGTAATAATAATAATAATTTTTGTTTTTAACTAACAAACAAATGTTCTGATTTAAATTAACAAATATATTAATTTTAAATTAATATTTAATATTTTATTAAATTTTAAGTAATTTTTTATTAGATACTATTAAATTCAATCTTATCATGCACCAAATATAAGATATGCTTGTATGCATCTTAATCTCTTCCAATCGAATTCAATACAATGTATTAAATGGAGCAATATTGTCTTGAATGAATCCAATATTTGTTTATTTATTATTATTATTATTTTTAAATTCAAATAGTTTGAATCCAATATAAAAAACCATAATGTGTGACTGGAGTTTTTAAACAATTACAATACTTTGGGATTTAGGGAAGGAGACAAGACTTGAATTTGAAATTCAAGGGGTGTAATAACTGTGAGAAGCATACTCATAAACAACGTCCTTTAATTATTTTTATAATTCTAATACATAATTTATGATATAATGAATTGAAAATCACTGGATTGTAATTGTAATAATGGGCCATGCTACTATAAAGGGTGTATTTAATTATGCCTATTTTTTAAATCACCAAATTTCAATTAAGTGTTCATAAAAATTAAAAATTTGATAAGTAAAAAATTTAGAAATTAAAAGAGAACAAAATTGATCCCTTACACAACTAGGCATTAATTACACTGTCTCTTATATTAACTCTATAAGGATTATCCTTTCATATACTTAGATTTTTACCTCGTTAATTACTTACAATTCTCATGAAACTTTATCAACTTATGATTTCTAAATGGTCAAAATTGAAATGCAAACGTGTGTTAATACGTAAAGTTCCATTGTGCCACCGCAGTGGGTGGTGGCAAACGCAATTACCATCAAGTATTTGAAATTTCATGTGGTTTAATATCCTCTAACACTTAGGCTATTTTCATTCTTGGAACATGTTTGTTAGAGAATAGATTTTGTACTTTTTTTTTTTATTCTAAACTATAAAAATAGCATTACTTTAGATGATACTTAACTTTTTACATGGGTATTCTTTTCTTGTTTATTATGCTTGAATTTAGTTAAGATTCATATGATCTTCATGCTTGTTGCCTTATTAATTATTGATTAATAGCACCACCCCATCCAATATTTTTTTTCATAAATTGACCCGAATTTCCTTAGAATTTTCAACCTGGATGGTCCTCTGAAATATAAACCATGAATAACACATGATATATAATTGAGGATTGAAATTGTTATGTGATTATATCAATTATATAGTTTAAATTAAAGGGAAAATTATACAAATATTTCCTCAAATTTGACATAATTATATGAATACATGAGTTTATAACATGTCGACATAAACATTATTTGATATTTCATTAGTGTTGCGACCATACCCCAACCAGTAGTCGTGGTCCATTGACCATTAGTTAAAAAAACAAAAATATTGAGTACCCTCAAATTTACAAAAGAAAATATCCATAATTTTAAATTAAAATAAAAAATGATGACAATAAAAAATTATTAAGATATATAAAGGATATTTTATTCTCTTTATATCTTTTACTGACGGTCAATAGACTACAACTAATGGTAGTGGCGTAACTAAAATACTAATAAAATGTCAAATTGTGTTATTGTAATTATGTTTTAAAACACATATACTCGTTGATACACCAAATATTTGATGATTTTTGTGTGATTTGCCCTTATATAAATGTGTGATAGTATACAGTCTTGTAAGTAATTAAAAATGTGAGTAATACGATTATGACTGAATTGAGACTTTCTTTTATCATTTTCCATGTTACACCATAATTCAATAATTTATGGCCTTAAGCATAATTTTTAAGTTGGAAAAAATAAGGAAACATTTTAAATGATTCATATCATATTCATTAAAATAGTTTTGGTTTAAGGGATTTTAAAATTTGTAGATAAAAATAGACTGTCGGTCTCTATCATAAATTTAAAGTTATTTATTTTTTGAACTATGAATCTTTACAAATTACATATCAAGCATGATTGACGTCAGTCAAGTAGTATCAAACATGATTAACATCGATCAAGTAGTTATGTACATCTTCTCCGATATTTAATAAGGTTCAAATTCTCAAACTTGCTTATGAAAATATGTAAGCAGGAAAACCAAATTTGAGCATTGTGAAAGTAGCTATTTTAAAGCATAATAATTGCGCATAATCGTGTCTGATTTTAATTGGTCCATACAGATTTATAATCTTATTATCGAATCTATATAGATTTCCATTATCAATACTTGATCACAACAGTTAATACAAGTACAATTAGATAAATTAATTAATAGTACTTAATTTTGATAGGTTCATACAAAATCCTAATCTTAACGTTGGATCTATGCATATCACGCTTTCAATACTCAATCTCAATAAATCTATATAGATTCCCAATCTAACTAACACATCTGTACAAATTCTCAATCTACCCATCACATCCATGCAAATCCTCAACATAAGTCTTTTATTTATACCGACTTCCAATCTCAGTATCACTATTAACACCGATTTTTAACCTCAGTATCACATTTGCACCGATCTCCCACCTTACATTTACACCGATCTCAATCCCAACTTCAAAAACACCAAACAAAAACAGAAAATTCTCCCAATATCTAACCTTCATTAACCTAAACCAAACCAAAAGAAAAAAAAAAACAGGAAAAAAATAAAATGAACGCTTGATGGACCTTGGGCATAACCTTTCCTCACATTCAAAATCAAAAACCAAAAGCCCCAATAGTGAATACCGAGAGAAAGAGAGAGACATAGAGACAAAGCCCATTACAAAAAAGCAAAGCGAAATCACAATAAACTCATTAAACTGCTCCTAAATATAGTCTTCGCCTTTGCAAAAACCCACAGAACTCATCAAATCCAACCAACCTCTCTCTCTCTCGCTTCTCTCTCTCGCTTCTCTCTCTTCTCTCTCGCACAACAAAAACACTATTTTCGAATTTTTTTTCTCAGATTTTGACTACAATTTCAATCACTTCTACAATAACCCATTTCCTCTTTTGTATCCATCTCTTCGAAGTTCCCATCTTTTTTTCAGATTTCATTGGCTTTTGTATCTCTTCTGCACTCACCGATCAGACCCTTTTTTAAATTTTTGTTGTTGGTTTTGTTTATATCTGTGATCTGCGCTCTGTTTTGTGGAAAATTGTAACAATAGAGAAGTAAAGGTTGGAGCTTTTTGTGTTTGGAAGTGTTTTTCGTGTTTTTGTTGATGAGGGTATTTCTGTTTTTGATGTTTTTGTTGTTTTTTGTGTTTTGCAGGTATGAAGAGAATAGTAAGAGACGACGTTTATAGTGGTGGTGGCGGTGGTGGGTCGCAATTTAAACGGCCGTTTGGTTCTTCTCGTGGTGAATCGTAAGCTGTTTTTTGTTTGTGTTTTTGTTGTGTTTGATGTTTTGTTTTGAGACTGTTGTTTTGGTGCAGTTGATTGTGGTTTTTGGTTGTGTGAGTATTGTGGCTTGTGTCTTGTGTGATGGGTGATTTTTGTTTCTAGATTTGGTGGTGTGAAATTGAATGCTTTTTTGGGTGTGTTGTTGGATCATGTACTAGAATTGATCAATTGTTTGGTTTTTGAAATGGAAGATTGTGATAAACTTTGTGGGGTTTTGTAGTTTGGGAGATTGGTTTTGTGATTTGTGTTTTCAGGAGGTAAACCCTTGATTTAGTTGTTGAAAATTATGAAGGATTGTTTTGCTGTGAAGATTACTGTGGTTTCAGTATGATCATAGGTTTTTTTTTATTTTTTTATTTTTATTTTAATGGAATATTTGTTATTTTGGGTTAATTTTGGGTATTGTAGTAATGTAACGTTTTTCTTGTGTGTGAAGCTATGGGCAATCGCAGGTGCCTGGGACAGCAGAAGGAGGCGGAGGTGTAAGTGGTGGTGGTGTTGGCAATGGTGGTGGTGGTGGTGGTGGGGGTGGTGGTGGGGGTGGTGGTGGTGGATGTGGTGGTGGGGGAGGCGCTGTGGCTGGAGGTGGTTCACAGAAGCTAACGACAACTGATGCCTTAAGCTATCTTAAGGAGGTTAAGGACATGTTTCAAAATCAAAGGGAAAAATATGACATGTTCCTTGAAGTCATGAAAGATTTTAAGGCGCAAAGGTACAGTCTTTGCCTTGTTTAAGTTTTTATAGGTGTTGTTTGGAGGTGTGTTGCTTAACATTGTTGATTGCAGAACCGACACTGCTGGTGTCATTGCAAGGGTGAAGGAGTTATTTAAAGGACATAATAACTTAATTTTTGGATTCAACACCTTTCTGCCGAAAGGATATGAAATAACTCTTGATGAGGAGCATGAACCTCCAGCAAAGAAAACAGTAGAATTTGAAGAAGCCATTAGTTTTGTAAACAAGATAAAGGTTAAAAGCTTGATCTCATTATCTTATTTTAAAGTGAAAAATATTGGTTACATGGTTTTTGATTGATGGCTTTTGTTCTTGCAGAGACGTTTCCAAAATGATGAACATGTCTATAAGTCATTTCTGGAAATTTTGAATATGTATAGGAAGGAGCACAAGGATATTAATGAAGTCTACAGTGAGGTAAATATATGTTATTGTCTTCTTTTGCCTTGAATGAATAGTATTGTCTGGAAATTAACTGGACATTATTGTTTGTTAAAGGTTTTAATCTTCTAACATTCATTGTGTTATTAGTTGCTTCTATTTGAATACTTTGCAGGTTGCTACTCTTTTTGAGGACCATCAAGATCTGCTTGAGGAATTTACAAGATTTTTACCGGATTCCTCAGCATCGTCTTTAACTCATCCATTTGGACGAAATGCAACTCAGCGTCAAAATGAGCGAAGCTCTGCCGTACCAACACTGCGACAAATGCATATGGATAAGGTAATTGCAATCCTCATATTTCGCTCTTTTCTTTTAGGGATTCTTATGGTGAGCTAATTAATTTACTTTTTCAGCAACGTCGCCGAGATAGGATCATTACTTCTCATGCTGATCGGGATCTAAGTGTTGATCGTCCTGAGATGGAGGATGACAAAGCAGCTATGAAAATGCAAAAGGAGCAGAGGAAGCGTGCGGAAAAGGATTATAGGGATAGGAGAAGTGATCAAGATGATAGAGAAGTTGAGCATGATAATAACAGGGACTTTGTGCAACGTTTTCCCGACAAAAAAAAGCCTGTTAGGAAAAGTGATGGTCATGGAATGAATTCAAATTTTTCTTCCTATGATGACAAAGATGCCTTGAAGGGTGAGTCAATCATGCTATCTTATTTACAGTTGTCTATTTATATCCTCTTGCTCTATTTATTTGGAATATTTTATATTGTTGGTAATGGAGTTGTCTCTGTGTGTGTGCATATTTTCTGGCTTATCAAGTTGGATTAGCTTGTATTATTGTATTAAGCATTATCATATCGTGTTCAGTAAGTATTGTGGGTCACAACCTTCCTCTTTAAAAGGGGGTGATGGGAGGGATATCATTTGCCTGACACCTCCTGTTGTGTAGAAATGGTTTGATGTTTTTGTTTCTTTCATGATAAACATGTGTACCCGTCAAGTATGAAAATTTACTCTACCGCATTTTGATTTGTTAGTAGTTCCCTTTTTATTTAAGGTTTCTCAATTATTTTGCCAGGCATGTACAGTCAAGGGTTCATTTTCTGCGATAAAGTGAAGGAGAAGTTGTGTTCAGATGATTACCAGGCATTCTTGAAGTGTCTCAATATTTATAGCAATGGAATAATTAAAAAGAATGATTTACAAAAATTGGTACGTATTATGCTGTCTCTGGCAGTTATCTGTGTCATTTAAAGTCTTTAAAAATCTACTCATTTTCATATAGGGCTGTGTTGGGACATATGTAGCTATCTGCTTTTGCCTCAATTTCATCAAGGAATAGTAGAAATTTTGAGGATATAAGAGAAAAATAGACATTAGTATCTTGTGACAAAGTTAGTTTATCAGCATATAAACAAGCTTCGTTAGCTACAGAGTTTCAAGATATTTTCTTCTTATTCATGTAAATTGGGGGACACATTCATGTAAATTGGGGGACTGTTGTGTATCAAACTGTCTTTGTTTCATTTTTAGTAGGTACTCTGAGGTGGACTGTTGGTTCGCATTAATTGCAAACAAATCTTGATAATTAATAAAATTTATTTATGTTCTTTGTCACCAAAAAGCAACAGGGAAATATGCGTATCTTTTTAGCTGGACTGCCGGTTTACGTTCCTTGCAAGAAATCTTGATAATTAATGAAAATTATTAATTTTTTTTGCCACCCAAAAATAGGATATTTGTATCAATTTATGTTCACCCAAATTTTTATCTTTACAGGTTACGGATTTACTTGGAAAGTATCCAGAGCTTATGGATGAGTTCAACCACTTCTTTGAGCGTTGTGAGAGTATTGGTAACTGTTGCGAACTATCATTAGCTCAAGTTTTTTGCTCTTGTTCTTTATAATTACTATGAAGGTTGTTTGTGATTGAGAGTTATTTTGCAGATGGGTTCCTTGCTGGTGTCATGAGTAAAAGTATGTCAATTATGTTTATGCTTCCTTGCTTTTCTTCTTGTTCTTAACTGATATTTGCAAATTTTGGAGAATATATTGTTCTATATATGATGTGATATCAGCTGCTTCATGATATCTCATCACTTCTTTTCTTCTGTGTGTTGTATTTTCTAATGTTGCTAACTTGATGATTGTAGAATCGCTGTGTAGTTATGGACATGTATCTAGATCTGTGAAGGTGGATGACAAAGATAGAGAGCAGAGGCGCGAAATGGAAGCAGCTAAAGAAAAGGACAGATACAGGGATAAGTACTATGCAAAATCCATTCAAGAGCTTGACCTTTCCAACTGTCAACGCTGTACACCCAGCTATCGTCTTCTACCAGATGATGTACAGAAATTTTATTATATATCTTTTTTTTTTTTTTTTTAATGTTCTGGATCTTAATGTGTTTGGTGCTTATTGGAACTCTTTTGTGCTTGTCTTTGTCTTTCTACAGTATCCTATAGCTTCAGCAAGCCAAAGATCAGAGCTTGGTGCTCAAGTGTTAAATGATAACTGGGTTTCTGTGACTTCAGGAAGTGAGGATTACTCTTTTAAACATATGCGCAGAAATCAGTATGAAGAAAGCTTGTTTAGATGCGAAGATGATAGGTAAATACTGCATGATCTTGGGTTTTCCTTCTTCTTTTATTTATTTTTGTTTGTTTTAATCTTAAAGAGTAAACATTGGAGAGAAAAGTTAGTTTCCGATATTTAATATACGATTTTTTGTATATTTTGTTGATATCTCCTGTGGAGTATATATATATTTTTTTCATAATTAATTATGTAAGGCATTGGAATCATAGCTGTCATCATGTTCTATACCAGTAGATAATTGTTGTTTTTTAAATTTTTGCGACAATTGATGATGGGCTTGTTGTCATGCCCCAGATTTGAATTGGATATGCTGCTGGAATCCGTGAGCTCCACTTCTAAGCGTGCAGAGGAATTGTTGAATAACATCAATGAAAATAAAATCAATCTAGACACCCCTTTCCATCTGAAAGAATACTTCACCGGTTTGTGACTATCGGGAATAAATTTTATGTTCTGCTGCCTGAGTTTTATTTTCTTCTGTTGACTTTGTGTCTGTTTGTTATGTATATTACAGCTCTAAACTTAAGGTGCATTGAACGTTTGTATGGTGATCATGGTCTTGATGTAATGGACATATTGCGTAAAAATCCAGCTCTTGCACTACCAGTTATCTTAACTCGCCTGAAACAGAAACAAGAAGAGTGGACTAGGTGTCGTTCTGATTTCAACAAGGTTTGGGCAGAAATTTATGCTAAAAACCATTACAAATCACTTGATCACCGAAGCTTCTACTTTAAGCAGCAAGATTCAAAGAACTTGAGCTCAAAATGTAAGTTGAAATTTGAGTTGTAACTATTACATTTTTCTTTGATTATTTAGGGCTATCTGTGCTTTTGTACTTCAAATGTTATATTAGGACTGACAATTCTTCTGTTGAATATGGCGGAGCCAATTATGAGTTGCTGTCCAGTTGTGGGAATTAGGAGGAAAACAGATACTGGGTTGTAAATAATGAGCTACAGTCACCAATGAAAGGATATGATAGGATTTATTAATACTTATTAGGAGCTAATGGTGGGCATATACAAACTAAGCTGATTTTCGTAATTAACTGAAAATTCTTGTACAAAGATCATTTCGTACTATTTTAAGAACGATCAACTCAAATATCTAATTGAGATATAACAGCAGAGTATGCATATAGTTACTTATGTGCACTGTTGATTGGTAGTTCTATTTTCTAAGTCCTTATTTTGATTTGCAGCTTTGGTGGCTGAAATCAAGGAGCTGAAAGAGAAAAAGCAAACTGAGGACGACCTTCTTTGGGCTGTTGCTTCTGCTCATAGGCAACCTGTTAGTCCACATCTGGAATATGAGTACTCTGATATAAGCATCCATGAGGATTTGTATAAACTGGTTCAATATTCCTGTGAAGAGATGTGCTCAACCAAAGAACAGGTGAATAAAGCTATGAAGCTTTGGACTACTTTTTTGGAACCGATGCTGGGTGTACCTGCTCGCCTGAATAGTATGGGGGCTGCTGAGGATGTTGGAAAAGGAGGACATATTGCTACAAATAACAGTGCATCAAGTGTTGTGGAAAGTGATGGAAGTCCTGTGGCTGATGGAAGTCCTGGGGCTGATTGTACTGTTGTAAATTCTAGGCAAAGAAAAACTCCTGGCAATGGAAATGACAACACTTCAGCAGATTTAAATAATTTATGCCGAACTGCCTTGGCTAATGGAGATACTGTAGCCAAAGAAAGTTTTCAGGACGACCAGTCGTGTAGTACTCGTCAGCTAGAGAAAGAGCAGAAAGATGCAGATGCTGCTGATAAAAGATCTGGAATTAACATTCAAGTTGCTTCCGGTGAACGTGTAGCCAATTCAAATGCATCACGTGCAATAGGTGCAGAAAACGGTCATGGGAAAACTGGCACTGAAGTGACTTCAGGTCTGTAATTCAGCATTAATTACATCACAAATTTACTTGTATGATCTTTGGTACTTATCTTGTTTTAGTTGTTTTCATGATGGCTATATGGTGTATAATTTTGTTTTAGAATTATAGTAATATGTACCTATGTATTCTATTCCTACTGCAATACTGAGATTATTTCCAATTCAAGCATGTGCAACTCCTTTGAGACCCAGCAATGCCACCAATGAGGATCATAAAGCTGAAGCTACTGTTGATGCAGTCCCTTCATCAGAGGTACGATCCTATATTTTGGCAAGTTTGAGATCCTAGCTGACTAATTAATCTCCTTAGTATGAGAGTGGTTGGTTCTTTCTGCTTTTTGATGTTAATGTGGTAGCATACATTTACTTGGTCATTTAGGGCGGTGATTTTGCCAAACCTGTTTCATTGTCAAATGGAGGGTTTAAAGATGGTGCAAAAGTTAGTAAATATCATGAAGAATCTACTGGGCCATCAAAAGTTGAAAAAGAAGAGGGTGAGCTGTCACCTAATGGTGATTTTGAGGAGGACAATTTTGGTGTCTATGGAGATGCTGGTATGAAGGCTACACCTAAGGCGAAACACGGCGGGGAAAGTAGGCAATATCAATCAGGAAATGAAGAAGGATTGCGTTCTCAGGGTGTTGGAGGAGAAAATGATGCAGATGCTGACGATGAGGACAGTGAAAATGCTTCTGCGGCCGGTGATGATGCCTTGGGCAGTGAGTCTGCAGGTGATGAGTGCTCCAGAGAAGAGCATGAAGAGGAGGAAGATGCAGAACGTGATGAAGTTGATGGCAAGGCTGAGAGTGAAGGTGAAGCAGATGGGATGGCTGATCAACATTTTGTGGGAGATGGCTTGCAACTGTCAGGGTCAGAACGTTTTCTATTATCCGTGAAGCCTCTTACGAAGTATGTGCCAACAACTTTCCTTGGTGAAGAAAGGAAAGATTCTTGGGTTTATTATGGAAACGATGATTTTTATGTGCTGTTTAGGCTTCATCAAGTAAGGAAATGTATTTTGGTGAATTTTTTAGTTTGTCGTTCATTTTTACTTTATGAACTATGCTTATTACTTTATTTCTCTTTGAATTGCCAGACTCTTTATGAAAGAATTCAATCAGCAAAGATGAATTCAACAGGTGCTGATATGAAACGGCGAGCTGCTAAGGATGCTGGTTCCCCAGATCTCTATGACAGGTGGTTTAACAAGGCATTTGTTATTTATAATGAACTTGGTAAACCCTAAGACATTCAGATATTGGATGTATTATAATCTATATGCTGTGCAGATTTATTGTTGCATTGTACAATTTGCTTGATGGATCGGCTGATAATGCAAAGTTCGAGGATGAATGTAGAGCTATTCTAGGAAATCAGTCCTACGTGTTATTTACGTTGGACAAGTTACTTTATAAATTGTGTAAACAGGTTTGTTCACTTAAATTTTGTTGTTTCTGTACCTTCACCTCTTGCATTTCCTCCTCAAAGTTCCTGAGATGTTTCTTGTTGCAGCTTCAAACTGTTGCAATGGATGAGATGGACAGTAAGCTTCTTCAATTATATGAGTACGAAAAATCCCGGAAACCTGGGAAGCTATTTGACTCAGTTTATCATGAAAATGCACGCGTCCTACTCCATGAGGAGAATGTCTATCGAATGGAATTTGTTAAGTCCTTAGTACTTTTATTTTACTTCTTTCTCTTTCCTTTCTCATCCCATGCACCCATAGACACACACACACTGCAAAATATACTCTTATAAGCTTTCAATTCCATCATATATGTAAGTACTTACATGATTTCTTCTCGTTCTTTGGTTCTTTTGCAGTCATCTTCACCATCACATTTGTCTATCCAGCTGATGGACAATGTTATTGAAAAACCTGAGGCATTTGCAATTTCCATGGATCCTAATTTTTCAGCTTATCTCCACAATGATTTTCTGCCCACCTATCATGGCAAGAAGGAGTTACATGGCATTGCTCTACAGAGGTGGTAACTTTACAGTTTAGATTAAGTACTTCTATTATTACTTCTTTTATGCAAATTAGACATGGGCTTCAAAGGTTTTTTTATCCGGTTAAATATAACAGTTGAAGTCCAGTATTCAGTGGCTATATGCGGGTGTGTGTGGCAATAGAAATTTATACATCATAGTTAGGTGCATTTTTAGTCTAGCAGACTAGGACCAACCACACTGTTTGTTCTTTCTCTAATGGAAATCATTGCATCTGTAGAGAAATTATATGGACTTACAAGTTTATATATCTGAAACTTCTGTATCTGAAGGATCATTATAGGTTTACTGTTCTAAGTTTGGAGTCATTATATGCGGTTATAGATGGTTCCCCTGAACAAAAAAAATTGGAATTTATGAATTAATGATTAGTTAATGATTTCTCTATCGATACTTGCAGAAACAAGCGTAAATATTCAGGCCTAGATGAACTTTCTGCTACTAGCCAGGCCATGGAAGGTGTCCAATTGGTTAATGGTTTGGAGTGCAGGGTTGCTTGCAACTCTTGCAAGGTAGCAATTTGCTTTAAACTTGACCTCTTCTTGTTCATACTCTTGCTGCTCTATTTTACTGAGTTTCCCTGGTCGTATAATCATTGCCATTTTAAACTTCCTGTCAGATCACCTATGTTCTGGACACAGAAGATGTCTTCTATCGCCGTAAAAGAAGAGCCATTTCTCAGGCCAGATCTTTGCGTCTTAATGAGGCAAGAATACAACGGTTTCACAGGTTTGCAAAGCCATTAAGCCCGGAAAGGCCTCCTAAAGGTCCTGTGGAAGGGTATCCAGGAATGTAATATAGATGTCTAGGTCATATGAGCAGGCATTTCAGTCATTATTGTGTAAATAGGAAATAGGAGATATATATATGATATATATATCTTTGTAAAGATATGATGGCTATTATGGTTCTCTTTTATTTCTTTATAGATGAGAACTACCTTTCCTTTCCGTTTCTCCTTTCTCCTTTTGTCTTCTCGCCCACTTTACAATTTCTTTACATGTTTGGTACAAAATATTAGATAAAATCACATCATTTAGTGGTACTTAGTGTGGTGTGGGCAATCAATCATACTATGGTTCTATATTATATGACGTGTACTATTATGGTTTTATATCAATTGGCATGAAACTAAATCATTGGGTCATGTATTAGAGACTCTAATCGGGTTGATTTAATCCAAAAATCGGACTTTAAAAGTTCATGGATAAACTTGTTTTCTAGTCTAAAAGAGAGATTTTAACCTAAAAGAAAAAAAAAATTATTTTAACACATTTATTTTATTATTACAAGTGAAATGTTATATATAGATGAAATGTTTCAATATTTAAAAGACACCTTTTGTATGTGAAAATCTTAATTACACCTTGTATATGAAATATTTTCACCTAAAAAGTTTTGTATAGGTGAAGACATTATATATACAATATTAGACATGAAATTAAGAAAGCCCATTGAAATTATGTTTGGATTAATAAAAGAATAATATTAAATTTTGGGACAAAAATATATTCTTATTATCGGGCCCCATTATTTATTAATATCTTCCACAAAATAAAATCAAAATCCAAACTAACCCCACAAGGTTTCTTATTTCACTCACCGGTCACCAGACACAATCAGTCGCTCTAATTCTCTCATCACTGCTCTCTCTCTCTCTGTCTCTCGCTCAGCTCTCGTATCATCTCTTGGTGGGTTTTCTTGTTTTTATAGATTTTCTGTTCTGTTTTCTGTCGTTTTAGTTTGATGGGTATTTCATTCTACACTGCCTATATGTGCTCTACTTATCTTTACAATGAATTTGGTGATATGTAAACAAATTTTGTTTTTGTTTTGACAGTTGAAGATGGCAACTTTTGATGTGAAGAGGTGTTTTGTTGTTGTACATGGGTTGTCTTGTGTTGTTGCTCCAAGTATGAGCTTTTTCTGCAAAGTTGTGGTGGGGAGGACGAGTTGGAGAAGAGGGAGTGTTGTTGGGTTGTCAATGTGTGAGAGGCAGTTGAAGGAGGTGAGGAGGACTTGTGGGGTGGTGGAGGAGTCTAAGCAAATTGGTTTCTTGGAGGGGGTTTGGGAGGATCCTGATGATGGGACTGCTAGTGATTATGATGATGATGATGATGATGTTGTGGATGTGCAAGATAATGGCTTGGATTTTGAGAGTGATTGGGAGGAGGAAGAGAGAAGTGATGCGGAGGCTGCTATTACTGCTGATAAGCCTACTACAAAAAACAATTATGAGGAGCAGCTTTTGAGAGGTGGTTTTTTTCGTACATTTGATTTCTATTGTATGTCTTGTTTTCTTAATTTTTGTGTTAAATGGAAGTAGGGTGTTTTGAGTTGGATTGAAAATATACTGAGAAGTGAGTTTGTGTGTTAAGCTAGTTTAGTTTGTTGAATATGATGTGTATTACTACTTGGTTTGGACCAAGTTTTAAAAAAGTTGTTCTGGTGATTGTATTTGGCTTGATTTCTCTTAACATACTTGACTAAGTTCAGCCTTTTAATTGAATCGCCTGCCTTTGTTACTTCGATAATTGAATCTATTCATTGTAGTGTTGGGATATGATGATAAGAATTAATATTTGCTATGTAATGTAAGGATATGTATTGAATTCCATGGCGTGTTATTGTTATTTTTTTGCGGATAAAACTTGTAAGAGATTATTGTTTTTCTACTGCAGACTCGTTATGATCTTCTACTCACTCTGCTCTTGGTTAGTTTCAAGCTAATGTGTAAGTGTTTTTAATTATCGCAGAGGTTGAACAGCTTTTGGGACCAGAAGAACGAGTGATTTTACAACAGAATGCCACTCCTAACCTGGAAAAAATTTCGACTGTAAATTGTGAATGCTTTGTGTTGCTTCTGTGTCTCTCTATGTGAACTTATGTTTTCTTGCTGTTTTTGTTTTCACGATTTGTTGACTTTATACCACTACCTAGGGCAAAGGCATTAAACATTATTACATTTTAAACGAGAGACTGAATATTTTTGTTATTTAGGCAAAATGGAAGCCGCTGCAGACTGTCGCACTATCATTGCAGATACCGTTCATGGACAAGCTGCTTGCAAATGGAGTTGATATTGATAGTGTGGACAAGGTATGACTATGAATTATATTTTGTAGTTTCTTTGTATTTCTTGCTTCTTTTTGCCTTGAGCTATGAATTCTTGCTTTTGTCAAAACAGGATGGTCTCACTGCTCTTCACAAGGCAGTTATTGGTAAAAAGGAATCTGTAATTAGTCATCTCTTGAGAAAAGGTGCAAACCCACATGTCAAAGATCCGGTGAGAACTCATCTTCACCGCCAGAAATCCATCCCATCTTCCTCGTCGGTGGTATTGACTTAAAAAGGCTAAGGTGTCATATGTTTATCATGATAACAGGATGGTGCTACACCGCTCCATTATGCAGTTCAAGTTGGTGCTATGCAAACTGTGAAGTTATTGATCAAATACGAAGTTGATGTCAATGTTGCAGATAATGTGAGTATAGTTTCTAATCTTTCTGATCCCTATTTTTGTTGATATAATTTTTCTCCCAGCATGTTTACGATCTATATACTTACAGGAAGGATGGACTCCATTGCATATTGCCATACAAAGTAGAAACAGAGATATATCAAAAGTTTTGTTAATCAATGGGGCAGATAAGACAAGAAAAAACAAGGTAAACCTTGTAGAGCTCTCATATTACACAAAAACTTGTAAGCTTATGCCAGTATTTCCTTCCTTTCCTCCTCCTGTAAATTTGTGTCACTGCCTTATGATTTATGAGATAGAATTGGAGTGTAAACTTGGTTTCATGGAAAACACTGTACCTGTGCTTGCCTTTTCTTTAAGCTGTGTTTCGTGATGTTGGTTTGTTGTGTTTCAGGATGGAAAAACAGCGCTCGATTTGAGCTTATGTTACGGGAAGGACTTCAAGTCCTACGACCTTGCCAAGTTACTAAAGATTTTACCAATTGAGTGACGTCTATGATGGTTACCGGACAGTAAGCATCTCTCAAATTTGAAGAAGGGATTGCTATCAAATTCTGTCACTCCAAGGAGAGCTGCATAGCATTTCAAGGTGCTACAAATCTATCTCCAATCTTGGGACTCTTTGATAAGCTATTCAATTCAACGCTGTCATGCATATAAGTAATCCCCTACATAATCTGATCCATTCATGTCCATTTTCGAATCCAAAAGTGTTTCAGCAGACTGAAATGTGCACATTATACATGACCGAGTGCTGAAATGCTGACGTTACAGCAACATGTAGAGTTGTTCAACTAATAACAGCAACAAGCTGCATGGCTGCTCAAGCCTGCAACTATTGTTAAAGATGATGAAATATTTAGAGAGGTTCATGAAATTTATCCTTATCTATTCTTTCCCTTGAATTTTGTTGTTTCCTTGTTCTTTAAGTTATATGTACATTAAGTTTGGTGGAATATGAAGAAAACCATTGCTAGAGTACCTCATTATTATAACAATTTTACAAAAGTACATTGTTAAGTTTTGATTTGCACGGAGTATATATTCATGTAATTAGTATGGTAATATCACACTGATTTGATTAATTAGAGCATCTCCAACTATAACCACACTCCACATTGTTTGTTATTTTGAAAAAGTTGAATTACCCTAACAAAATGTGTAAGAGCAAGAAATTCTTAGTCAAACTCTCTCTTTTAATATTTTAATATTTAATTTACGTTAAAGTAAACAATATTCTTTTTGAAAAAATAAATTTGCATAATTTTTCATACTTATTTCATCAAAATAAACAGAATAGTTGGAACGATTTAATAAAAGTTTACTAGCTAAAATTGTTATCTTATTATTTTGACTAAAATTAGCTGGCATTCAGGGGATTGGAGTACCCTTGGAGATCCTCTTACAGGAAAGATGAAACTTTCATGATTTATAATATAATATTATTAAAAGTGATGATATTTCCACCCTTCACAAATTGTGTGCACACATTTTTCATAAATACACCTCATTAATACTATGAAAAGTCACTAGTTTGTAAATAAACCCTATTTAATACCAATTCTACCTTTCTTTTATTGTTTTTATACTATATTTTTGTAAGTATCATCCATAATATTTATTTTGTTATTTAATTAATTTCGCTAAAATTTTGAGATCTTTTCTCCAATAGACAAGAGAAGTAGATTATAATTTTTTGGAAAATCTCAAAAAATTCATTGTAGTTTGTAAAAATGTCTATTTTACCACCTATTATTTCATTTTTATTCAAAACAGAAAATAACAATTTTATCCCTTATAATTTCATTATCAATTTGTGACTATCGAAGGTATTGTCGTCTTTATAAATGTCTCCAGAAGATATTTTGAGTGTTTTTATTAATGTCAAGGGGATTTTGGATACAAACGAAATCATAAGTGGTAAAATTGATATTTTTATAAATTATAATGAGTTTTTTGGAATTATTCTTAATTTTTTTCTAATAATAATTAATTTAAATTTTATCATTTTAGAATTAATTTCTTAAGCAGATTTTAAATTATTCTTTATACTTTACAATTAATTTGTATTCTTTTAAAAAATTTTGATATTTGAAACAAAAAAATTTAGAGAAGTTAGAATTTGAAAAGATATAAAGAGTTTTATCTCGATTTAATTTTTAATTGAGTTTAATTTTTTGAGTTATATGATAGCATTTAAACGAGTTTCTACAAGTTTCTTATTGTTTGATCAAAATGAAATTTTTTATTTTGGTTTAACAGATGAATTATATTATAAAGAAAAGAAGTTTGAATTGATGGGTGATTTCATATGAAGTATCTAGAATAAAACAAACTTTTTGATATATATATATGTTATTATTATTATTATTATGATTATTTTTCTTTCAAATTTGTTTTCGCTTTTATCTAAATACATAATTTTATTATGATTTTGATTCATTCTCTATATTCTATAATTAATTTGGTTTTTAAAAAATTATTTGATATTTAAAATTAATATTTCAAAATTATTCTCAATATAGGCAATTAATTTGTTTATTTAAAACTTATTTAATCTTTGAAATTAGTATTTAGAAGAGAAGTTAAGGGTTTGAGAAGATAAAAAAGTTTTATCATATACATGAGGAAGTTATTAATATTTGTGGGTATAATTACAAATTATTTACTTTTTGTAGTAATTTTCTTTGAGGATAATATTGGATTTTTAGAATTATACCATATTGGGGTGTACATGCAATTTTTTAGGGGTTTAAATATCGTTACTCTATTATTAATGCGAATCAATATAACGAAGGGGCCAAGTTTGATATAGTGGACCACACAAGTCAGGGCCCAATAGGCCTTAAAAGGCCCAACTTCGATTGCAAGCAACTTCCTCTCATTGACACGTCTTTTCGAGTAACTCGAACAGTTGAAATAAACTGGGCATCATGGCACGGAGCCAGAGACTAGACCAGAGGCCTTGAATGGTATTACCTCACTGGTTTTCGCTCTAAACTCTCCAATCTCAAAACTTGGTTGTCGTTTTCTCTAGTGATGTATTTCACTTTGCCGAATCGATTTTTATTTTTTATTTTTTTATTTTTTCGTTTTTAAAACCAGTTTCAGCGGTGTGTGTGCAGTGTTTGGTGATCATCAGTCAATGGAGGAAGAGAAGGACGCGTTTTACGTTGTTAGAAAGGGAGATGTTATCGGCATATACAAGTCTTTAAGCGATTGCCAAGCTCAAGCTGGATTTTCTGTAACTCTTTTTTGTTGTTGTTGATATGTTATTGTTTTTCAAGCTGCTACATTTATGTCATACGCTATCTGGGTTTGTGTGTATGTCTGTTTTTTCCGTTTAAAATCAGAATTCAAATACCCTTTTGAGATTAGTTTCTGGTTTGTTTGTTTGTTGTTTGGTTTGATGAAAATAACAACAAAGGAGGGTTCTTGACTGGATGGTTGTCTTGTTACCATGCTACATTGTTGAAGTGTGAGTTAGTGATCGAATTTTTTGAGTTGCAAAAGTAGTAGATTATGGTAGTTTGATGTTATGTATGCATTAAAATAATAAGTCTTGGTTTTGGACTACTTATATATTGTATCTACACTGGAAAGTTTGGAGCGGCGGGGGGGCTGGGAGAGGTTGTGTCATTTGAAAATTTATGTTTTCGTTGTAATCATTTGACAATTGGTCTATTAGTTCTTTACTTGTTTTGTGAATTGTGATATTAGTGGAGATGTAATTGTGGAGTTATTGTTATCCTCTAGAATCTAGCTTGTTGGCCGATGGGGGCAGTTGAAGTGGTGCTTGTTTCTCTCTATAGGTGTGCAATCCTTCGGTGACTGTGTACAAAGGTTATGGTTTAACGAAGGAGGCCGAGGAGTACCTTGCATCACATGGGCTTAAGAGTTCTATCTATTCTGTCGGTGCCAGTGATGTTAAAGAAGATCTTTTTGGGCAACTGCTTCCTTGCCCATTTCAGGTTCAATAATAACACTCTTCATTTTATTGTATTTAAATAGGATTGATTTTGTCTGCTTGAACTTTTTCATTCTATAATCATCTTTTTGTATGACCAAATATTCCACTGGACCACCTTTTGTCTTAGTATTTCAGTCTATGTTGTTATTAAGACTCTATTGTTTGAGTTGGTTTCTTCGGTTATTGACATATTTTTTATGATATTATGTTTTTCAGCAACCATCCTCTGATGGAGGAAAAATTTCTGAGAAGGTTTCTACTTCAAAGAGATTGAAACAGGTAACTGAACCATATTACCATATTGTGCTAAAATTGTTATTCAGTCGCTGCATATTTTGTTGTCATCAAACAGAGCAAGTAACTCTGAGCAAACAGGTGCCTGTTGCCTAATGGCGAGAGTACTGTGTTGAGAATCATATAGTATTACAACAGTTGAACTTTCGTCAAAGTCACTTTTGAAACTAGAAGAATATAGTCAATCTACTGTAAGATATTTCTTTAGTTTGTAAGATTGTTCGGCTGTATTTAACTGTAATTATCCTGTTAAAGAAAGGCAACTTAAATCCTGGTATTATGTTGTTTACTTGTCTTGTTATTTTTTTGGAATTCTTGGACAATGGTACATCATGATTTCTTCAATGCCATGAATTAGATTCAAGTTGTTTGATGCTGGGACCTGAAATCTGTATTGAATCTGCTGTGGCAGTAAATTTTTACTTCATTTTATTTTTCTGCAGGGGTCATTTGGATCAACTTCAGTTTCAAGACCTCCTCTTCAAAAGCAAGCAAAATTAGATAGTAGTGTTGTCACTCAAGCAATCTCTTCTAATTGTGTGAGTCACTTTTTTACTTGCACTGCTACACTCACCACCATCGCTTCACCACTTACATTTTGCTTCTCTATCATACCATAAAATCATAAATGTTTAAGTTATAATTCTGTGTGTAATTGTGTAGTGAAATGATTGTCTTGGTAGTAAACCTATAGTGTGCAATTATCTACCAAAGATCAATAACTGAAACCAGACTATGTTACATAGTTTAATATTTGTGTGACTTGATGGCACAAGAAGATAATATATTTTCATGCCCAGCGGTCCTGTATTCTTGAGTTTGATGGTGCCTCAAAAGGAAATCCTGGACCAGCTGGAGCAGGAGCAGTTTTGCGTGCTGAAGATGGCAGTGTATGTGGGTTCTCTAATATATGTTTAAGCTTCTATGTTGCTTTGCCTACTCTTAAATCATTCTCTCTAATACTTAGCTTTGGTAGATCTTGCGAATTCGTGAAGGAGTGGGAATTGCAACAAATAATGTTGCTGAATATCGAGCTGTGATATTAGGATTGAAGTATGCTCTTAAGAAAGGGTTTAAACACATTCGTGTCCATGGAGACTCTAAGCTTGTGTGCATGCAGGTTTGTATCTTCATATTTGTATAATGCATTTTTCTTTTATCGTCTTTACTAATGTCAATGAAAAATAGGAAAAGAAAGCAGATGTGTCAATACAAATGTTTTGTGAGATGCAAAATTTTTTCATATATTATGTGTGTGAGTGTATCAAAATGTTTATGTATGTTGAATTTATATAACCTTTTAATTTTTTGTTGCATATTTGACTTTTAAAAATTCATAAATATTTATTGCCTTGTCTTTTGTTATCTCTAGTTGTTGCCTTCTGTTTTAACCGTGTAATAATAATTCGTGTGTTATAATTATTCATATACAAATTTATCTTCGAACAGATTCAGGGCCTATGGAAAATCAATAACCAGAATTTGGCTGTGCTGTGCAAAGAAGCAAGGGAGCTTAAGGATAAGTTTCTTTCTTTCCAGATCAGTCATGTTTTTAGGGTATGCTCCGAAATCTGCTTCTATAGTATAGATTTGTGTTCTTGTAATGTATGTATATAAATTGTCTAAAAGATGATCTAAAGATTCCATGGTCTATTGTCCTCAAGGCCATGGTTCTTAAGTCTACGACTTGAAACGGCAGGATGAATTAGACAATGTTTTATGTTTCCACACTGGCTTTAAGAGTATTGCTGTTTAAATCTCCTTATCAGGAATTTGTAAATTTTTTCTTTTGCTATCTCTTTTCTCCTGTGATTTCTATCTCACCGTACTTTTGAAGAGGAAGAGTATCATGGTACTGAACTATTCTTTAATAAATTTGAAGTGATTATTAGAAAAAAATTATGAAAATTATTGTTCATTGATACTGTCTTCAATATTTGAAACATAAATATGATTCAATCTTGTTTATGTAGAGGACGTCATATGTCCCTAGTACGTTTATTCCCATTTACTCGTATAAAAACCTTGAAAATTGTTACTATAATGACATTTTCATTTTCATTTTCAAGGAATCAAACTCTGATGCTGATGCTCAAGCAAATCTTGGTATCTATCTCAAGGGTGAGGCGTTTCTAGCTTTATTGAGCTCTGTTTATACTAACAGTCTTAAAAATTTACAATGCTCCACATCCTTGATGAAGAACCTTAATATATTTGCTCTGACGCTTATGCAGAAGGTCAAGTTGAAGAGGAATATAACTAGAGGCAACTCAAGTGTTGAGACGCAGGTTGCCATGTTTTCTGTGAAGACAAATGTACTATTACTAGAAGGGTTCGGACTCACCATTATCACCAATGCCATTATCTTTTATTTTGATTATGTTAAGTATATTACATTCACCAACGTTTTCTAGGGGTTTTGGAGTAGATATCTGACTGACAATTAGTTGGTGGCAATTTCAGTTTACGTTTACTGCAAGCATCCAGTTTAGTATAGACAAACATTAAGCTTTGAATTAACTTTTGGGAGCAAAAGTTGTGTGTTTTCTCTAGGCTTGTGGATGGATATGTGACTCTTAATGTTATGAAATGTAAATGATCTGAAGAAGTATGATGAAAAACCCTTTGTCCTATGGATTCTATAGTCTCCAAATGATCATTTTATTTATCTGTTCAAGATTCGAGCTCTACTATAGTAAGATTTTTTCTTTTTGATAAATACAATATTAAGATTTTCATTTTACTTGGATTAAATGTTGAAACTCAGGTTCACATACAATAGAACATCCTCTCTCCCAAACAAACTATGCCATAACTATGTTTCTTGGAATTGCTTGGTTTCTGGTATGGTAATTTTTTATTTTTTTGGGTCGTTCTGGTATACTAATTTTATGGGCCCATCACCTTACATGTATTAGAAATCATTATATTGTACTAATAGAATGGGTCAATCTTTTTGTTTTTTCTGAGGATCAATTGATTTGTCTCGCCACATATTGTTAGTGTTGAATAAGTTTTATAACGATGCAAAATAATAACAGTAGGTGCATATTAATTGGATCAATTGTGACTAAAGAATTGTCACCATTATTATTAGTATTATTTATTTTTTTCTGAGGAAAGAAACTGAAAAGATTCATAATTATTTATTTCAATTAATACATGAAAGGAATTGAAAGGGTTGTGAAGTACAATTACATGCCATAATTAGATCATTTATCATATTTGGTAAATTTGGAGAACATATTTACTTATAGAAGATTATATAACAGTATTTCAGGATAAAGATCCTTCATTTCCAGTATTAATGGATAAAAACTGTTGATTACTTGATTTGTATCACCCACTTATTTTGCAAGTAAATCATGTATTTGCTCTTTGTATATATATATCCCAAATATATAACAAATATTATTGTTTTTATCATAATCTTTTTTAAATTATTTGATTAAAACTTAATTGAGAAGAAAAATGTAAGAAACATATATAATTATTTTTAAAATATAAGAAAAAAAGATAAGTCTTTTCTAAAATAAAAAGAAAAAATATTTTTAATTATTTTTGCCTATGTTTTTTGGGGGGTAGGGTTGAGAAAAGTTGGCTATAAATAGACCCATTATAAACGTCCTCTTCCACCAGCTTGGTATCGTGTGCCTCTTCCAGTAAAACTGTATTGACTAGGGTAAGACTGTTGTTTTGGTGTGTGTTTCTCTTTTACTTTTTAATTGCTTGCATGACTTTTTTATGTTTAACACTTACAAGTGACTTGCTCTAATCGTTGCAGTGTTGTTTCATCAATGGAGAGGAAGGGCAAGGTCCATTTTCTATTTTATTTTTCAGAATCTCTCTTTTTTGTTTTTTATTTTTAACTGTGCTACTGCATCATCTTTACTGCATCATCTTTATGATCTTTTGTCTGCCATTATATATATATATATATATATATATGTATATTAGGGAGGATGTTTCTCCAACTGGTCCCAAAAACTTTAGTACTACTAGTTCTTATTTTTAATTTCTTATTTTAGTTAAAATATTAAAGTAATTTGGGGTCTTGGGAGAGAAGGGGTGATTTGGGCATATTAGTGGACCAACCTCAACTAATTACACAACATTGCATGAACTAATCCTGTATTTCAACTCCTTGTTTGACTAAGTTATACGAATGTCAATTGTTGTGGAAAACTTGATAATATAAGACGATTGAGATTTAAAATAATGATTCTTTTTAAGGTATTTGGACTCATGTAGATTTTAAAATAATCACTTTTTAAAGTTATTCTACTTGTATGTCATTAGATAATTACCATGCAAATGATTTTTTAAATACGTGGAACTGTGTAAAATAAGTAATTATTTTACAATCTAAGACATTCTATACCCACCTGAAATGTTGTAAGAAATTATCTATGTTTTTGTTGAGCAGTCATGTACTCTAGAGTATGATGGTGCCTCCAAAGGAAATCCTGGAAGATCTGGTGCTGGATTTGTTTTGCGTGATGGAAGTGGGGATGTGGTATGTATCAAACTGTGACAGTTTTGATCTAGACCATTCATATTCGTGTTCGAATGTTAATACATCTATATGGTTATCTAATCGTGAGTTTTGTTGATAGGTGATGCGAGGACGTGAAGGGTTGGGAACTGCAACCAATAATGCTGCTGAGTATAGAGCTTTGAATAGAGGAATGGAAGCTGCACTTGAGCGTGGCTACACCAACATCCACATTCAAGGAGACTCTCAACTTGTGTCCAAGCAGGTTGGTTGTATTCAGTTTCACTAGTAAAAGAAAACAGTTTGGTTTATTTATGTGAAATGAATACTAAAATATAAAGTATGAGAATGTGAAAGTCATTTTATGCATATTGTTTGTGTGAATGTGTAGGAATGTTATGTTAGATTTACAGTCAAATTTCTTATTGCTTTATTTCTGTTTGCCTTCAAATTCATTAACACTTAGTGTCTTGTTTTCTAGGATGTATTTTTTTACTTTGATATTGATTATAGGTTGCTATACTTTAATCTTATAAGAACTCTCCATGAAACAGGTTCAGGGAGAATGGAGAGTCAATAGCCCAAATTTGACTCCTTTGTACAATCAGGCAAGGGAGCTCAAGAGCCAGTTTGATCGTTTTCAGATGAGTCATGTTCCAAGGGTATATTATGTGCTCATCATTACTTAATTACTTTAGAGGTCTGTATTATTTGTAATGTTAGCATACAATCTGTCTAAAACTTGGTAATCTATAATCGTATTCTAAAGCGTGTGCAGTCCTCATCGATCACTTTCAATGCAACATTTGCATTTTTCATTGTTTAATGATCAGTCTCAATTCAATAACATGTCTTCTAATTCATGCTCAATGGCTTTCCAGTTCCACTTGATGTAAAGATGTTTATTCTGCTTTGTTTGCAATATCATTGATGTTTTTGTGGGTGGTATTTGAGATATTTGTAAACTTGTCAGCTGACTCCAATAAAGTCTTCTTGTTCTTTTCTATTCTATAATCTCATGTTTGCAAATGACATTCTGTTTTCCATTTTGTAGGAATATAACTCTGAGGCTGATGCTCAAGCCAACCGCGGTGTTCATCTCAGGGGTGAGGCCATTCTGGCTCTATTTAAAGTTTGGTTTCAGGGTTTACAATGTTCACATCTTTGCCGAATCTTTAACATATTGTTTTAATGGTTATATATCTGCAGATGGTCAAGTTGAAAAAGATTATTATTAAGGAGCTCCAGACAATTTCCAAGTCACCATCAAAGCCATCATGTTAATGTTTCTTGGTAGTAGGCTAAGTATGTTAGATTTGGCATCGTTTTATGGAGGCACTGGACTTTAAGTTGCTAGCTTTTTAAGACTAGCTCTTATTAAATAATTGGCTTTGGTCACCTTTGAACAACTGTTGGAAGAGTGTTAAGTGTGTAACTAGCCTGTGAATGGTGTTCGTGAATGGTCTTGTGAATATGATGTTTAGGTTTCTACTATGGTTTTAAATATTACTATGATGTTTTATGTTACAAAAAATCTCCAAATAAGACATGTCAACAACTAACTGAGATTGATGCGGTGGTAAAAGTGTCGGTCCCCACTCATGTTGCCAGTAGTAATGGGTTTAGGTTACG
The DNA here is from genome assembly GCA_021234005.1 of Nephelium lappaceum. NCBI lineage: Eukaryota > Viridiplantae > Streptophyta > Magnoliopsida > Sapindales > Sapindaceae > Nephelium > Nephelium lappaceum. The sequence goes on from CM038011.1 coordinate 876,083, forward strand.
TGTTTCTCACTATTATGGGGGGGACATGGCCTTAAGCTGCATGTTTTTTTTATTACTATGTGGGTTTCTTTCCCCACGCATGAGGATTGTCTCTCCACCGATATGGCTTGCTCTCTCTTGTTTGGGAGTTGCTCTTTTCAAGTCATTTCATTATAGTTTTATCCCGTTTGGTTTTCACTGATCTCTAGGTTAGTAGTAGCCATCCGAAAAAAAACCAAAAAAGACGTCATATTCTAGACCATCCTTTCCTCTTATGGTAAGGGGGTGGAGGCGGAGGTGATGGGCTATGCGAAAACATACCTTGAAATTTTGGTTTGGGTAATAAAGAAGGTTGAGTTAAACTGGTGGGGGCCCGATTTGAACATATCGATTACCTAATACTAATTCATAATATCTAATTTTTCCATATATTACCATATATTGATGCTTCATTTTTCCTAATTTTTCAACTATTTTAGAACTGTTCTTTAATAAATTTGAAGTGATTATTAGAAAAAAAAAATTATGAAAATTAATGTTTATTGATACTGTCTTCAATATTTGAAATATAAATATATGATTGAATCTTGTTTATGTAGAGGACTTCATATGTCCCTAGTCCCATTTACTCATATAAAAACCTTAAAAACTGTTACTATGAATATATTTTCCCTTTCATTTGTAAGGAATCAAACTATGACGCTGATGCTCAAACAAATCTTGGTATCTATCTCAAGGGTAAGCCTTCTTCTAGCTTTATTGAGCTCCATCTATACTAACGGTCTAAAAATTTACAAAGCTCCACATCCTTGATGAACGTTAACAGATGCGTTCTGATGCAAATGCAGATGGTCAAGTTGAAGAGGAATATAACTAGAGGCAACACAAGTGTTGAGATGCAGGTTGCCAATTTTTATGTGAAGACAAAAATACTATTGCTAGAAGGGTTCGGACTCACCGTTATCACCAATGCCTTTATCTTTAATTTTTATTATGTTAAGTATACCACATTCGCCAACGTTTTTTGGAGGGAGTAGATATCTGACTGACAATTAATTGGTGGCAATTTCGGATTACGTATTACTGCAAACATCCAGTTCAATATAGACAATATTCAGCTTTGAATCGACTTTTGGGAGCAAAAGTTGTGTGTTTTCTTTGGGCTTGTGGATGGATATATGACTTTTAATTCTATGAATAAAATGTAAATGGTTCGAAGAACTATGATAAAAAAATCCTTTGTACTATAGATTCTATAGTCTACAAATGATCCTTTTATTTATCTGCTCAAGATTTGAGCTCTTGAATATTTAGATTTTCATTTTACTTGGATTGAAGGTTGAAACTTCGGGTGTTCCTGAGAAAATGACTTTGATGTAGTGGTAAAACCAAAAGTCCACCAACTTGTTGTTAGAAAATTCGTAATAAGAACAGGTATTAATATAAAATCAAAAGTCTAGAGACTCTCCAGATTGCAAAAAACTTTGCAGTAAATAAAATAAATAAATAAAATATTTCTGTTGAGGCCCATAATAACTACCGTGACTTTAAGACAAATTCGTTGCTCATTTTCTGAGTTGCTTAGCGTTTGTCTCTCAGAATACAACAACACCAACCAGTTATCGTCTGACGAACTGAACTATTTTTGAATCTTCATCACTCAGACACTTACAATTAAGAATAATGTTTGAGAGAAAATAAACTGGAAGACAAAATGGATTCTTCTTTATCACTCGGACATTTACAATTAAGAATAACGTTTGAGAGAAAATAAACTGGAAGACAAAATGGATTCTCAGTTGTCTCTGAATAACTAGAAAGAATGTCAATTTATAGTATCCATGTGAACGGTTACAAAACTGATTTTAAATCAGCCATAAAACCTAAATTTCAAATTTTTATTTAATATCAGCGGTTATAATTCGAATATTTAATTTTTTAATTCGTGACAATTAAAACTGTAATTCAATGTTACAGTTAATACTTGCGGTTATAATTTGAAAAATTATAATTTTATAGTTATACTTTTCTAAATTTAATAGCTGCATTCATGGTATTTAATCTAATAATTATATTTTGAAAATTAAATATTCAATTCAATTTTTTATTCACCCAAACACCATTTTTTCCATGAATCCATCTTGATCCATCTCAATCAAGATGAATACTAAAATATAAAATATGAGAATGTGAAAGTCAATTCATGTATATTGTTTGTGTGAATGTGTAAGAATGTTATGTTAAATTTACAGTCAGATTTCTTATTGCTTTATCTCTATTTGCCTTTCAAATTCATTAACACTTATTGTCTTGTTTTCTATCATTTCTTTTTTACTTTGATATTGATTATAGGTTGCTATAGTTTAATCTTATAAGAACTCTCCATTAAACAGTTTCAGGGAGAAGGGAGAGTAAATAACCCATATTTGATTCCATTGTGCAATGCGGTAAGAGAGTTCCAATCGACAGTAAAAAGCCTAAACAATACAGTAAGAGAGCTCGAATCGACAGTAAAAAGCCTAAGTATCACTCCATTGTACGATCCGACAAGGGAGTTGAAGAGCCAATTTGATCGTTTTAAGATTAGTCATGTTCCAAGGGTATATTATATGCTCATAATTGCTTTATCTCTGTATTATTTGTAATGTTAGCATACAATTTGTCTCAAACATTGTAATCTATAATCGTATACTAAAGCATGTACATCCTCGTCGATCACTTTCAACGTAACATTTGCATTTTGCATGGTTTTACAGTTAGTTTCAATTCAATAACATGTCTTATAACTCATGCTGAATGGCTTTCCTGTTCCAATTTATGTAAAGATGTTTATTCTGCTTTGTTTGCAATATCATTGCTTGATCTGATGTTCTTCCTTTAATTGTTTTGTGGTATTTGAGATTTTTCATTCTTGTCACTTGTCAGCTTTGAATCATTCTCAAGTGCTTGCACTAGTGACTCCAATAAAGTCATCTTGTTCTTTTCTATTCTATAATCTTGTGTTTGCAAATGACGTTCTTTTTGCATTTTGTAGGAATGTAACTCTGAGGCTGATGCTCAAGCCAACTGCAGGGTGAGGACATTCTAGCTCTATTTAAAGCATGGTTTCAAGGTCTACAATGTTCACATGTCTGCTGAATCTTACCATATATTGTTTGTTTTGATGGTTATATAGGCAGATAGTCAAGTTGAAACCATGGTCAAGTTGAAATAGACTACTATTAAGGAGCTCCAGACGGTTCCCGAGTCACCATCAAAGCCATCGCGTTAATGTTTCTTAGTAGTAGGTTAAGTATGTTAGATGTGGTATCGTTTTATTGAGGCACTGGACTTTTAGTCGGTAGCAATTTAAGACGAGCTCTTATTAAATAATTGACTTTGGCCACCTTAGAACAACTTTTGGATGTGTGTTAATTGTATAACTAGCCTATGAATGGTGCTCGTGAATTATGATGTTTGGGTTTTTTTTTTTTTTTTGATCGTGTTTGGGCTTTTACTATGGTATTACAGGTTACAAAAAAGTCCCCAAATGATGTTTTAGCTTTCAGCTAGTTTAAGGCTGGAGTTATTTGGATATTATTTGGATTGAAGAATAGCTTCAAAGCACAATAACACATGTCAATGTGATTGACCATCCTTTCCTCTTATAGCAAGGAGGTGATGGGCCATTCGAAACCGTCCCTTGAAATTTTGGTTTGGGTAATAGAGAAGGCCAGTTAAACTGGGTGGGGGCCAAATTTGTAGAACATATTGATTACCCAATACTAACTCATAATTTCTAACTTTTCGATACGTTATTGTACGCTTTATTTTTCCTCAATTTTCAACTATTTTGGATCAAATACTGGCCAACTTAATCCACCACATATTTCTGTCTTTTACATTGGGATAAAAATATGTTGTAGACAAAATAAGGTTTTTTATTATGTTAGAATGATTTATTAACTATTTTAAGCTTATATTTTGTACATTAAAAAAATAAAAATATAAAAAAAATCCTTTAAAAATTTAAAATAATGGATATTGTTCAAGTCAGTTAACCGACTCCCTCGACCCCAATATTTTTATGATTTTGTAGTTTCAACGTTGTTTTTAACAATTTAAACGCTATATTGGATGATTTTTAGCTTGTTTAAATTACAATTGATTAAAAGAATTCTTTCAATCAATATTCAGCTTTGAATTAGTTGGTGGCAATGTCGGATTACGTGTTATTGCAAGCATCCAGTTCAGTATAGACGATATTCAGCGTTGAATCAACTTTTGGGAGTAAAAGTTTTATCACTGGTCTTATGGATGGATATGTTACTCTCAATTCTATGAATGAAATGTAAATGATTTGAGATGTAAAATCATTTTAAACAATAATAAAAAAAGAAAAAAAATCATTTTAAACAATAAAGATGTTGAGATGGAAATAAAAGAAATTAAAAGTAAAAAACAAATAAAACGACAAATTAAAACAAATTTAAAAAAAAAGTAACATATTAGAAATTAGAAAAAAAAAAAACAAATTAAACTAAATAAAACACGTAACATCTTGAGATAGAGATCAAGATTTGAAAAAAAAAAAAGAAAGGAAAATATTAAAAAAAAATTGCAAAGACAAATTATGGCTCGATGGAGATCCATTAATATGTTGACAAGTTTTCACGATCATTTTACATGCAATAGAATATCGTCTTTCCCAAACAAACTGTGCCATTGATATGTTTCTTGTTATTGCTTGGTCTCTGGTACAGTAATTTTATGGGACCATCAGATAACATGCGTTAGAAATCATTATACTGTACTAATATATAATGGGTCATTCTTTTTATTTTTTCTAAGGATCAATTGATCTGTGTGGGTATGTATTACTAGTGTCGAATAAGTTTTATAACGATGCAAACTAATAAGAGTAGGTACACATCAACGGGATCAATTGTGACTAAAGAATTATCACAATTATTATGATTAGTTGTGACTAAAGAATTATTATGAATATAATAATTCATTTCAATTAATACGGGAAATAAACTAAAAAGATTCATAATAATTATTTCAATTAATACAGGAAAGGAGCTAAAAGGGTTGTGAAGTAACTTCAATTTCTATTATATGCCATAATTAGATCATTTATCACAATTGGTATCATATTTACTTGTAGAAGAATATATAACAATATTTCATGATAAAGATCCTTCATTTACAATATTAAAGGATAAAAACTGTTGAGATTACTTGATTGGCATTATCAGCCACTTGTATAGTAACTAAATCATGTATTTGCTCTTTATATATATATATATATATATATATATCTCAAATATATAACAAATATTATTGTTTTATCATAACTTCTTTGTTTTTTTAATTATTTGATTAAAACTTAATAGAGGAAAAAAGAAAGGAAAAAAAATACAAGAAACATATATAATTATTTTTGAAATTAAGTAATTAATTAAGAATATCCAATATTGAATATTTTTAATTATTATTATTATTATTTTTTGGGTAGGGTTGAGAAAAGTTGGCTATAATAGACCCATTGTAGACCTCATCTTCGACCAGCTTCGACTGGGTGCCTCTTCTAGTAAAACTTGTATTGACGAGGGTGAAACTGTTGTTTTGTTGTGTGTTTCTCTTTTAGTTTTCAATTACTTACATGATTTTAAATATTTAACACTTACAAGTGACTTGCTCTAATCTTTGCAGTCTTGTTTCATCGATGGAGAGGAAGGGCAAGGTCCATTCTTACTTTTACTTTTTATAATATGTGTTTTAACTGTGCTACTGCATCATCTTTATGATCTTTTGTCCCCAACTAGTCCCAAAAACTTTAGTACTACTAGTTTTAATTTTTAATTTTATTTGAAATATAAAGTAATTTGGGGTTTTGGGAGAGAAGGGGTGACTCGAAGTCACGATCTATTGTATACTACTGGGCCAACCTCGACTAGTTACACAACAATACTGTATAAACTAATCTTGTATTTCAACTTCTTACTTGTTGATTAAATTACACAAATGTCAATTATAATTTTGTGGTGATTATTTGATTTGGTGTCAATTGCTAATTTGTAACTTGATAACATAAGACGATGGAGATTTTAAAGTAATCACTTTTTAAGTTACTCTAGTTGTATATCATTAGATCATTACCATGCAAATGATTTTTTAAATACGTGAAACTGTGTAACATATGTAATTATTTTACAAGCTAATACATTCTGTACCCACCTGAAATGGTGCAAGGAATGACCTATGTTTTTGTTGAGCAGTCATGTACTCTTGAGTATGATGGTGCCTGCAAAGGAAATCCTGGAAGAGCTGGTGGTGGATTTGTTCTGCGTGATGAAAGTAGGAATGTGGTATGTATCGACCGTTACATAAATTGTATTAACTGTGACAGTTTTGATCTAGACGTATTCATTTTCAAATGTTAAAACATCTATGTGGTTATCTAATCATGAGTTTTGATAGGTAATGCGAGGACGTGAAGGGTTTGGAACTGCAACAAATAATGTTGCTGAGTATAGAGCTTTGAATAGAGGTATGGAAGCTGCTCTAGAGCATGGCTGCACCAAGATTCGTGTTCAAGAAGACTCTCAACCTGTGTCCAAATAGGTTGGTTATATTCGGTTTTACTAGTAAAAAACAAAAAAAGCAGTTTGGTTTATTTATGTGAAATGAATACTCAATATAAAATATGAGAATGTGAAAGTCAATTCATGCACATTGTCTGTGTGAATGTGTAAGAATGTTATATTAAATTTATAGTCGAATTTCTTATTGCTTTATTTCTATTTGTCTTTCAAATTCATTAACACTTATTGTCCTGTTTTTTTAACTTTTTATTTATTTATTTATTTTTTTACCTTTGATATTGATTATAAGTTGCTATACTATAATCTTACAAAAACTCTCCATGAAATAGGTTCAAGGAGAATGGAGAGTAAATAACCCAAATTTGACTCCATTATACATTCAGGCAAGGGAGCTCAAGGACCAGTTTGATCAATTTGAGAAGAGTCATGTTCCAAGGTAGGGGTGGCAAAACGGGTTGGACGTGTCGGGTTGAACTTCGATTCGATTCGATTCGTTTATGAATTCGATCAATTCGACACGAATTCGTTTATAAAGCGAGTCGATATTTTTGGATTCGACATGAATTCAGTTTATAAACGAATGACACGACACGACACGATTAATTCGTTTATTAATGAAATCATAAAGGATCCAAACCCGTCAACCCAGTTAATTCGTTTAACCCGTCAACCCGTTAATTCGTTTAACCTATTTAATTCGTTTAATTCGTTTAACTTAAGTAATATTTTAAACATAAATAAAATAAATAATTCACAACTAACCACCTAATTCAACACATAAAAACCAACACATTAAATCAACTACATAACATTCCATATCATCCATAATTAAAAACCATAACTAAATAAAATCATGCTCCAACTCAATACAAATCCATAGAAATTAAAATTATTTAACATTATCATTCTCCAAACACAAAACCTTATAATTTAAACTCTTCCCCCTTTGATTCAAAGGGCACCTCCAACCTACACAAAAATCACAAAAAAAAAAAAACAACATTAGATATCTACATTTTACAATTTTAAAATTTAGAAATATAATTATGAGAGTTTACCATTAAGTGATAGAATTTGGAGTTGAACCTTCCACTGATTCACTTGGATTACTAGCATTAGGGGGAGCATTATCAACACTTAAATTCAATATATCTTCAGTGACGTCTTCTAATGGAACAATCTCCCTCTCTACAATAATTAATGATAAAAGTAACTAGTAAATAATGAAAAATAATTATAAGAAATGAAAATCACACTTATTATATAGCTTAATAAAATTAGTTTGTTACCTTTACCAATTATCCAATCTCGGGTGCAAATTATTGCTTCAACCACATCAGGTTTAAGTACACTCCGGTATTGATCAAGAACTCGACCACCATTACTAAACGCGGATTCGGATGAAATTGTAGATATTGGGATGCACAAAATATCACGAGCCATGGCAGAAAGTTCAGGAAAACGAGCTTCATTAGCCTTCCAAAAGGCTAGAATGTCCAAATCAATTGATCTTTCAAGCCTTCGTTCTTCTAAATAAAACTCCAATTGCGTCTTCTGAGTTGTAATCCCTCTATCACCAAGTTTCATATCAAAATCCTATAACAAACAAATAAAAATTTCATTAAATAGATTGTTATGATAAAATAATATCACAAATTTATAATAAGAAAATTATATTATTTCTTACCATCAAAACCAAGTCAAGTTCATTTATGGTGTTCACTTGTGCATTAGTCACTTGTGCATTAGGAGTTGCTGATGATGTGATGGCTTTAGAGGTAGATGCCCCGATTGAACTTGTCATATACTCATCAAACAAAGAAAATAATTTACTTCTAACATGTGCCAACTTGTTTGATGCATTAAAAACATCATACAACTTTTGAAACACTACCTCAACAAATTCCATCTTGTAACGAGGATCCAAGACAACAGCAATGGCCAAAATAATACAAAAATCAGCCCAATATTTCTGCAACTTTTTGTACATTTGATTTGCCATACTTTTCAAAAACTCATCCTCACTCTCCAAATGTTGTAGCAAAGTCAAATGCGCCAAAAACACTTTAGGCATGTACAAGTTTAAAGTGGGATAATTTGACCCAGAAAAAATGCTAGTTATTTCATAAAAATAACGCAAAAACTTGCAAATTTTCTCAACTCTATTCCACTCATTTGCAGAAGGACAATGCTTGTAATTACTATCGGTCAACTCTAAAGTACACCAAGCACGTCGATAATAAAGAGCATTATCTAGCATAAGATAAGTCGAGTTCCACCTAGTAGGAACATCTTGTCTTAGACCCCTCTTCATGTCTAAATCAACTTGTTTGACACACTCTGAAAATTTTTGTTTCCTAACTTGTGACCCTCTCACATATTTCACACTCTCACGAATTTTATGCACACCCACATCTATCTCTTTCAACCCATCTTGAACAATCAAATTAATAATATGGGCACAACAACGGATATGCATAAATTCCCCATCACAAACAAGTGCTTTGTTAATATTCAATTGACCTTTTAAATTATCAATAAAACACTTATTTGATGAAGCATTATCCAAAGTTATGGAAAAGAGCTTCTTGTCAATACCCCACTCAAACAACAATGACATAATTTTATCAGCAATAGAAACCCCATCATGTGGAGGAGACATAAAACAAAAACTCATTACTCTCTTCTGTAGAACCCAATTAGAATCAATGAAATGCGCAGTAACACACATGTAACCATCAGTAGCTATAGAAGTCCATAAATCTGAGGTTAAACAAATTTTACTAGGAGCATCTTGTAACATTTTTTTAAGATTTTGTTTACCTTTGTCAAACAAACTCAATATATCTGCTTTCACGGTATTCCTAGTGACCATATGAAAATCATCATTTAAAAACTCAATAATTCTTCTAATTCCTGTCCACTCCACAAATTGGAAAGGCAAATCATGCAACACTAAAGCTTCAACAACTAGTTTTCTAAATTCTTCTTGACTCTTAGTCTTAGGTTGACAAATGCCCATACCCCCAGATTGACTTTTCTGAAGCATCATTTGACGTACATCATATGATTTATACTTTGGATAAGAAAAAGCCAAGTGTTGAATCATGTTACCTGTACCACTCGAGGTTGGGCAAACATAAATTTGACCACACCATTTGCATTTGCATCTCTCCTTTCCCTTTTTATCATTCGATATCATTTCAAAAGACTTCCACACATGCGAAGTACGCTTTCTTTTTCGAGCAACTTTACTTTGGTTTAACTTGCTTGAACTTCCCAAATTTTCTTCCTCATCTTCAACCTCATCTTCGAGATCAATGCTATCGTCTTCAAAGTCAACACCTAGATCCATATCTAAGAACCAATTGACCATGAAAACATGTTATATTACACTGAAAATTAAATTTTCAATAAATGAGGATAAAGGAAAATTAAATTTCATTATTATATATATTTTTTGAAGCAAATTCTCATATTAATAATTGAAATACAAATTAATATATAAATCGAGATGTTTAACAGTATTTTTATAATAAATTTATTAAAAGACAACTTTTTTTTTTTTCATTTACAATTTTCTATATTAGTTATATTATGTTACTCAATCACTTATAATTACTTATACAAATTGAGATATTACGTAATTCAAAACATTTACTAATAATTATAAATTTTTTGTTACCAATTTCCAATTCTTTTGTTGCTAATGCTAGTACCGTGCCAATCCGATTACTACTGGATGTTGATCATCTACAAATTTGAAGCGGAATACTTTAGCACATTCTGATTTGTACGCTTAACCCACTCAAAACATATCATTTGGAATGAATTGATGTTTCTTATTCACGACACTCAAACAATTTTTTATTGCAAGCCCACTTCCTCCCAATACATTTTGTGTGTGGATATTAATAAACAAAGTAGATCTTGTATCGAAACCATCAATTAAACTTAAACTAACTTGAGATTTTCTCTAAAAACATTTGCGTGTGTGGCAATCATTGGTGTTTGAAGTACAAGAGTCAAAAGCATATCACATGCATGCCTACTTAAGTAATGATTTTACATTAACATTGATTACCAATAGGTTTAAATTACCAGGAGATCGATAATAGGTGCGGCTGTGGAGGAGCTGCGGGTGCGCTGCGGCTGTGGAGGAGCTGCGCGTGCGCTGCGACTGTGGAGGAGCTGGGGGTGCGCTGCGGCTATGGAGGAGCTGCGGGTGCACTGCGGCTGTGGAGGAGCTGGGCGTGCGCTGCGACTGTGGAGGAGCTGCGGGTGCGCTGCGGCTGTGGAGGAGCTGCGGGTGCGCTGCGGCTGTGGAGGAGCTGCGCGTGCGCTGCGGCTGTGGAGGAGCTGCCGCTGCCGTAGAGTGTGGTGGGAGGAGGGGAGGAGCTGCGGGTGTGGTCACAAAATGAGCTGCGGGTGTGAAGAGTGGCGGGCCAGCGAGGAGCTGCGGGTGTGGACTGTGGAGGAGCTGCGGGTGCTGAAAATCTGAGATAGAAACAGAAATGATAGAATGGATTAGGTTTAGTTTTGGTTAGTGTTTATATATATATATGTGTATAATTACATATTAATCCCTAATATTTTTTAATATTATAATTTTATCCTTAATTTAATCGTGTCAACCCGCGGTTCATTTAATCAAACCCAATTCGATTCGTTTAATAAACGGGTTAAGCGGGTCAACACGATTATGATACGAATTCGTTTAACTCTAACCCATACCCATTTATTTTTCACGAATTCGTATCGACTCGTCGTATTGTAACCCATATTGTCACCCTTATTCCAAGGGTATATTATGTGTTCATCATTACTTTATTACTTTAGATCTCTGTATTATTTGTAATGTTTGCGTACAGTTTGTCTAAAGCATGGTAGTCTATAATCGTACACTAAAGCATGTACGGTCCCCATCGATCACTTTCAACGCAACATTTGCATCTTGTATTGTTTTACAATTAGTTTCAATTCAATAACGTCTTATAATTCATACTCAATGGCTTTCCAGTTTCACTTGATGTAAAGATGTTTATTCTGCTTTGTTTGCAATATCATAGTGACTCCAATAAAGTCTTCTTGTTCTTTTCTATGCTATAATCTTCTGTTTGCAAATGACATTCTTTTTCCATTTTGTAGGAATACAACTCTGATGCTGATGCTCAAGCCAACCGTGGTGTTCATCTCAGGGGTGAGGCCATTCTAACTCTATTTAAAGCATGGTTTCAAGGTTTACAACGTTCATGTTTGCTGAATCTTAACATATATTGTTTAGATGGTTATGTATATATGCAGCTGGTCAAGTTGAAAAAGACTATTATTAAGGAGCTCCAGACAATTTCTGAGTCACCATCAAAGCGATCATGTTAATGTTTCTAACTAGTAGGTTAAGTATGTTAGATTTGGTAACATTTTATGAAGGCACTAGACTTTAAGTTGCTAGCTTTTTAGGACTAGCTCTTGTTAAATAATTGGCTTTGCTCACCTTTGAACTACTTTTGGATTTGTGTTGCGTGTGTGACTAAGCTATGAATGGTGCTCCTTAATGGTCTGCGAATTATGATGTTTTACGTTTCTACCATGGTTTTAAATGTTCTTATGCTGTTACACGTTACAAAAAAAATCCCCAAATAATCCTTTTAGCTTTCTGCTAGTTTAAGGTTGCAGTCTAGACTCAAGATATTATTTGGATTGAAGATTGCTTCAAAGCACAATAAAACATCTCAATGTGCTTGACCATCCTTTCCTCCTATAGTGAGGAGCGCTGGAGGTGGAGGTGATGGGACATGCGAAATCATCCCATGAAATTTTGGTTTGGGCAACAGAGAAGGCCCAATTAGACTGACGGGGGTCCAATTTTAACATTTTTCTTTTTTTGAAAGTCCAATTTGAACATATTGATTAATGTTTTACATTAAGCTATTATTTCTATAGCGTAACTTGAGCTGTGGTGTGGTCTGGTGGTTAGACCATCAATCATCCTCTTTAAAGTGGAAGATTCTACACTCAAAAGTTCCACATTATTGTGGACATTTTTCCTCTATTCTTTGTGAGTTGGCCCCTTTCATTTTGGGAGTTGATTCTCAAGTTGTGCCATAACGTTTTATATCCTGGGCTAATCCCAATCATAAAAAAGGTAGACTATTATTCCAATGCGAAAGGAAATCAAAACACAACAATGCAGGATGATAGTCACACATTAGATTTGATGACAAGAAATGGAAGAGTCAAATCAATTTTGGTGCAAATGCAACTGCCAGTAAATTCTCATAACCTCAATCATAGCAAAAGTTGTAATGTGACAGGTATTGTTAAGGTACACAAAAGAATGCTAAAAAAATCAGTCTATACGACAACATATATGTAGCACTAGTGTCTTCATGTACAAGTCCATTATTCATTCTGGAAGTATGCATGCTCCAGAGCACCTTGGGCAGTAATTCTATTGTTGGGGTTCAAGCACAGCATTTTCTGGAACACAATACGCAGCCACATCAGTGATTGAATTGTAGAAAAAGATCAAACTGCAGGTCTTGTTTTTTAGCTTTCATTGAACTACATATCATTCTATATTCTCCATTAAAGGGATTTCAAGCTTGTCAAATTATAAAACTGATCATAACTAACATGTAAAGTCTAAACTTACTGAAAGGAGATCAACACCATCTGGTTTGAGGCTTGGAACTTCTATTGCCAGATCCTGTAAATAAAGGGTGCACCATATAGCATTTTCAACGATACATACTTTGTTTTATTTGACGAAAAGGTTGTGTCCAACATTGATCGTAACGAAAAGGTTAGAATACCACATCAAGTTTTACCTTAGGAGTGACATTTTCAAATGGAAAATAATCAGGCAAAGAAGTAACTCCAGGCCAAGTGTCCTCATTTGGAGTTCCCAAGAGACTTCACAGAATGAAGGTGCATGTTTTTTAGTGCACAAAATAAGAAAACAAACAACACTGGTACATGCACTTGGAAGCTCCACATAAACAAACACATATAATATTGACAAAGAAATTCAGGAAACAGATGCTGAACATGACCATCTTCTAGAATGTATGATGCAAATGAAATACATTAAGGGAAACCAAAGTAGAAAAACCTGTAGATCTTCTGCAATTGCTGAATTGGAGTCATTTCTGAAAACAGTGGCTTCAGGTTCACCATCTCAGCAAATATGCATCCTACTGACCACACATCAGTTGGAGTAGAATAATGGGAGGATCCTAGTAGAACTTCAGGCGATCTGTACCAAAGTGTCCCAAGCTAGAGAGAGACAGTAACGATTATGAACCCAAGATGGCCACAGGTTGAATGGAAATTGTTTTAAAGTTGAATCCAGTATTCTTTAAATACCTTGGGTGTGAGTCCAAAATCAGTATCAGAGAACTTTCTGGCCAATCCAAAATCTGTAAGCTTTATAATATCGGTACTGCTATCTATCAGCAAATTTTCAGGTTTCAAGTCTCGATGAATGATATTGTGAGACTGACAGAAGGCAACACCACTTAATATCTGATGAAGGAATGTCTGCAAAGATGTTAAACATTCAATATTAATTCCTGGCCTAGATTGGCACACTGAAAATCAGAAATATGCAACTCACCTTTATTTTACCAGGCTCCTGTGCAAATTGCGGGTAGGTTTTCATGTACTTATTAAGATCCATCTCCATATAGTCAAAAACCAAGTACAAATACGCCATATATGACTGTACACCCCGATACCTGACAATTGGATAAACATTGAACAATTTGTTTCAGAAAATAATGAACATCACACAAATTGTTCAAGCTATTGAGAAAATAAAAACAAAACCTTCTTATATTAAACTGTTGTGATCTTGAATTTCATTATTACAGGTTTAAGTTTGTACAAGGAACTCTTCTTTTAACATCTTTTGTTGTACATGTAATATCCATACAAATGCAAATCAGACACATCATATGTAGGAAATTAAATTATAACTTTTTTCCTGTTCCATGGTGTTGTGTTCCTTATTTTCATGTATTAACACCTATTCTGTTGCACATTTCAGATCACTGAGAGAAGTAATCAATCATCAATGTAAGCTGCATACATACCTAACAATGTTCTCATGCTGCAATTGTTCCAAGATGGGAATTTCCCTTCTTAAAGGGCTAGACATGTTTCCCATCCCTGTGCTTCTAGTCCTCTTCAAAGCTACCGTCTCTTTCCTCTTGTTGTCCCAACCCTTGTAAACAGTACCATAGGCTCCTCCACCAATCCTCTCACCTATCTGATACTAAAACATCGCCCAACACTATGTCAGCATTTAAAGGAAAACGTCAATAAGTTAAACATGATCACTTCTTGCACCTACCTGTCCTATCCAATTCATCTGAGGTAGATGAAACAGCCACGCGGAAGATGATTCTAAAGGCCAAGAGAAAGACAACAGAAGTCAGTAAAACATTATACATCACACAACACCCCTCAAATCATACATCACAAATTCTTACTATGTGTATATTGTTCTCAAATGTCAATCCACATAGCAAGGGTGCAATAGTCAACTAGGATCAAATAACTGAAGTCTAAAAAAAATTCCTCATGAATCAACATGTAAAACCGGTGACAATGAGATTTGATGAGACAGATTCATAAACAAACCTGACAAGAAAATCAAGAAGAACTCTCATTGAATACAAGGAACATGAGCAAATTAACATAATCAAGATTGTGCAATATCCACAATTCCCACATAAACAATACAATAGACAGATTTTGAAGACCAGAAATTACATAAACAGAGCTAGTAGACGTAGATTTGACATGAATCACGAAAGTGATATATATAACAAGAGTAAACTTAGAAACAAGAACATGAACAAAAACGTAGTCAAGATTGTGCGACACCCCACATAAACAAAACAAAAGACAATGATTTTGAAGAGTAGAACTCACACAAACACATCAAATAGAAAAAGATTTGACGTGGAAAATTACCAGTGAAGTGATGAAGAGAAAGAATTTGATGCTTTCTTGAGAGAGTTTTGGGTGATAGAGTTGGAGGGAAATCAAGGAGTTACAGCGGTGTCGTTTTATATGGGCGCCAACTAGATTCCGTTAGGATAACTAACTTGATCCCACGTGGCCGCTGAAGTGGCCCATCGAAGTGGTGGGGGGCCAATGCATGCCAACCAGTTTCTTTTTTTTTTTTTCATTTTCCAACTATTTTTGGATTGACTTGCTCCCTCTTTTTGTAATTTCAATTATACCCAGTTTAAAAAACTAATTTGGGTAATGATGTAGAACATATAATGTTTTATGTTGTGTTATAGTTGACTTACTTAAGTTTACATTTGTTACACTATAGAAAGTCAAAACAAACATTTTATTAGATAAATAAATTTGGTATAGTCAATTAAATCGGTCGAGTAGGTTAAATTGATCAAGTTAGTTGAATAAGTTCTAAACCTAAAACTTTTATGATTTGTAGTTTTCAAAAATAATTTTAATGATTTGAATGATATGTTTGAATGATTTTTAATTTATTAAGGATATATATTCGTTAAAAATATAAACTTATTATAATAATTAAGTTGGTCAAGTCAATTTAAATTCGAAATTCTTATGATTTTATAGTTAAAATTTTTTTTTGAGATTTTTTTTTGAAATTTTTTCCTTGATAACATCTAATGATATGGACAACATTTCATTCCTTTCATGGATTATAAAATAAAATCAATGACAAATGTTACAAGAAGCCATATCAAAAACCAAGGCATGGAATGGCAAGTGACATCAAAATGGAAAGAGTTGGCAGACAAATGCAATGATACTAATCTACTAAGCTACTAGAAGAAAGGTGTAGATGTTCCAATTTGGAGATGCCGAGGCACCCTCTTACTTTCTAGGAAAACTATTCTATATTTTTTCACTAAATCCAAGCAATCCTTCCACTTCACATATTGATCATTGAAAATTTCTGGTAGCATAACTGTAACCAACAGGTGTTGTTAAGGTACAAATTTGACAACATATATGTAACAACACTTGTGTTTTCAGGGTACAAGTTCATCATTCATTCTTCAAGTATTCATGGTCCAGAGCGTCTTGGGCAGTAATTCTATTGTTGGGGTTCAAGCACAGCATTTTCTGGAGCACAATACACAACCACATCAGTAATTGAATTGTAGATAGATCAAACGGATCATAACTATCATGTATGCTGGTTTTGGCATTGTAGAATTGCAACTTAGAGTCTAAACTTACCGAGAGGAGATCAAGACCGTCTGGTTCAAGGCTTGGAACAACAGTTGCCAGGTCCTGGAAGTACAAAAAGGTGCACCACACATACGAAAAGGTTCTATCCAACATGATTGATAACAAAAAAATATAAATACCACGTCAAGTCGAAGCTGATTTTACCTTACGAATGATATCAGGAAAATCAATGAAATCAGGCAAAGAAGTGACTCCTGGCCAAGTTTGCTCATTTGGAGTGCCAAAGAGACTTCATAGAAATAAATTGCATGTTAGTACACAAAAGTAAGGAAACAAACAATAGTGGCACATGCACGTGGAAGCTCCACATATACAAATTACAAATACCTGAACATCATTCGCAATATCGAACGCTTCTCTGAAAACAGTGGCTCCAGGTTTACCATCTCAGCAAATATGCAGCCTACTGACCATACATCGGTTGTGGTAGAATAATTGGAGGATCCTAGCAGAACTTCAGGCGATCTGTATGCACGTGTCCCACGCTAGAGAGAGCCAATAACGGTTATGGACCCATCATGGCCACAATGGAAAGTCTTGAAATCGAATTAAGTACTCATTAATTACCTTAGGTGTGAATGTTCTATCATTATCAGTGAACATTCTGGCCATTCCAAAGTCTGCAACCTTTAGCGTATTGGTAGTGCAATCTACCAGCAAATTTTCTGGTTTCAAGTCTCGATGAATAATATTGCAAGAATGACAGTAGGCAACAGCACGTAGAATTTGGCGAAGGAATATCTGCAGAGATGTTAATCGTTTAATATGCCTATGTTGACATTGAATCTACATGGAAATCAAAGCATGGAACACTGAAATTCAGAAATATACAACTCACCTTTCTGTTGTTGGAATCCTTCACAAAATCTGGGCAGGTGTTCATGTAGTTCCTCAAATCCATGTCCATACAGTCAAAAACCAAATACCAATGCGTCTCATCTTCTTGTACATCCCGCAACCTAACAATTGGATAACCATTGAACATTTTGTTTCAGACAAAGTGAACATCACAAAAGTAATTCATGCAATTGAAAATATAAAAAAGAGCTTTATATATTAAACTGCTGTGATCTTCAAGCTCAATATTTTGAGGTTTGAGTTTGTACAATGAAATTTTACTTTAACATCTGTTGTTGCTCATGTCACATACATACAAATGCAAATCAGACACATTGTAGGAAATTAAATGATAACCTTTTTTCTAAATCAAGTATTCTGTTCCTTAACTTCTTGCATCTTCCAATCTGTTGCACGCTTCAGATTACCAAATCAATTGTCAATATAAGTTGCATACATACCTGACAATGTTCACATGCTGCATTTTTCGCAAGACAGGAATTTCTCTTGTTATAGTGTTAGGCACACTCTTTCTTTTAATCATCTTCAAAGCTACTGTCTCTTTTTTTATGCTGTCCCATCCCTTGTAAACTGAACCATAGGCTCCTGTACCAATCTGCTCACCTATCTTATACTGCAAATTTGCCAACGGTATGATGCAAACAGTTACAAGAAAACATCAATAAGATAAACATGATCACATCTTGCACCTACCGGTCCTATCCACTCCATCCAATGTAGATACAAAGCCACGTGGAAGGCGATGCTTTACAGGCCAAGAGAAGGACAACAGAATTCAGTTAACATTATACACGATACAACACCCTCAAATCATACAGCGTAATTCTTACTAGTGTCATATTGTGCAAATAAGTTAACATATGCATACATACATTGTTCCCTAATGTCAATCAACATAGCATGGATTCGTCTGTCCATCTATTTGCATGATTACAATAGCATCAGAAGAGTTCAATATGCTCACAAACTTCCCTCTAAAACATTCACAACAAAATATTCTTTGTAACTTGCGGATGAAGTAGCACCATCAGAAATCCGTCAATTAGATCAACAAAAGGAAAACTATTATGGACCGTAATGAAAGGAATGAATCACTAATCACTGGCATCAAACAACTATGAACATGACATATTTCACATGAAACCCGTGTGGACCGCAAATGATCAGCAAAGAAAATGAATGCAAGTAAGAAGACAATAAACTGAAGATCATTGTGACTTAATGAGATAGATTCATAAACAAACCTGACGACAAAGAAAAAAAAAAACCCTTAGGAATCCAGGCATAAAACTCTAAGTAAATTACGAAGTTAACATATCCATACACCGTTTCCAAATGTCAATCAACATAGCAAATATGTAGACAAAAATGGCATCAGATCAATTACGTTGGCAACAAACATCCCTCAAAACCATTTCCTAGAATTCAAATGAATGAAACCAAAAAGAACCCTCAAGAATCGATGCATAAAACTATTAAGTAAACTGCAAATAATCTAGAAACTAATACTCATAACACATTCAAGAATCAAAATGGAAAGTGAATACAAATTAAACTTGAACCAAGAAGATGAGCTTAAAACATAGTAAAGATTGCGCAATACCAGACATATTTGAAGACTAGAAATTGCATAAACAGCACAAGCAGACAAAAATTTGACATGTTAAAAGTACCTGAGAAGAGAAAGAACTTAATGTGTTCTTGAGAGAGAGACAGAGAAAGAGGTTTCTGTGGAATGAGCTTGAGTGATAGAATTGGAGGGAAATCAAGAAGTTAGTTGGGATAACTAACTTGATCCACGTGGCAGCTGACTTGGACTTTTTGACATAACGAAAATGGGCCTTCCCTTGGGCTTTATTGTTTGGGTAAGAAAGAAGGGCCCATCTAAGTGGTGGGAGCCCAGTACAAACACAGTATTGAAAACGTTAAAGCATATTTGCTTCTCTTTAAACATTCATTAGATGTTATAATGTTAATTTTCCCAGTTATAATGTTAATGTTGGGTGGCATAAGGAGGTTGAATGATCATTTGTTATTATGCATGTATAGATAATTCCCAATCATAACACTTTGTCCGATCTAATACTAAACACTGTATAACATTATATTTAATGCAGTATAATCTTATAACATAAGAGTTCAGTCAATGTGCCAAACTTAGTCTTAATGGACTAGAAAATCCCAATTGTTTCCGTATCTAAGTTGGAAGAGCTTTAATCCATTTCTGTGGTTGATTTCTCATTGTAAAGATCGTGTTTGATTTCACACTGTTGCATGATCATATTTTGAAACCACAAATAGAATAATTATTTGTTGAAGCATTGTCTTAACAGGGAATAACTGTTCCATTGAATATGGTTTTTACACGCAAGCAGGGCAGCAATGCGTATGTTTTTCAACAACCAAAACGCTACATATCAACATGATAGACACATTTGACAGCATGTATGTATCAACTGTTGTTATGGTACATATCCGTCCATTGTGAAGTATTCATGCTCTAGAGCGGATTCTGCCGTAATTCTTCTGCTGGGGTCCAGGCGGAGCATTTTCTGGAATACAATACAAAACCACATCACTGATGGTGATGAAAATGTTTTTCTAAAATGGTTGACTCAAGCTGTTTGAGTCTTAACTAACACATATGCTGGTTTTGGCATTGTTAAGTTGCAACTCAGAGTCTAAAACTTACAGAGAGGAGATCAACACCAGCAGGTTCAAGGCCTGAAAAAATATTCGCCAGATCCTGCAAGTAAAGAACACACCATATAGCATTTCAATGATATTCTAGCATGATTGATAGCTAAAAGATACAAATACAACATCAAATTGAAACACATTTTACCAGAGGACTATCCCACTTCGGAAAAATGGATTGAAATTCAGGCAACATAGTAACCCCAGGCCAAATGTCCTCGTTTGGAGTTCCAAAGACCCTTCACAGAAAGAAAGCACTTGTTAGTACCCAAATATGAAAAGTAACAAGAAGTCAAATGATTTGCAAAGTTGAAGGAAACCTGAAGATCTCGAACAATTGCCCAATCCCATTTGTCCCTGGAAAAAGTGGCATTCGGTTTACCATCTCAGCAAAAATACATCCTACTGACCACACATCAACTGGAGTAGAATAAATGTGGGTTCCTAGCAGAAGTTCAGGCGCTCTGTAGTGCAGTGTCACCACCTAGAGAGAGCAACAACAGTTACGAATTCAGGATATCTACAGATGAACAGAAAATATGAAGTAAACTTGCCGATGTGTGATACATATAGAAATTAAAGACTATGAGAAAACTACTAATCAGCTTCTCTCTATTTCACACACTCATGCGTGCACATACAGTGAACGTATCCCTCTCCATCTTGAGTTCTTTACCAATAAAAATTGATTACAATATTCATTAATACCTCAGGTGTATATGGTCCCTCGGTCTCAGGATCAATATATTTTCAGGACCGTCCAAAATCTGCAAGCTTTACAGTATTGGTACGGCAATCCACCAGCAAGTTATTCGGTTTCAAGTCTCAATGAAGAATCCTACGAGAATGACAATATGCAAGACCACGTATAATCTGATGAAGAAATTTCTGCAAAGATGTCAAACATTCAATATGATTATGAGTAGCATATTCATAATAACAGTAGTTTAACTATGCAAGGTAAAACTGAAGATACATCATTATATACTAGGTACTAGATCAAGAGTTCCAAACAGACCAACAAAACTAAAATGATGATAGGAAAATCTGATGAATATCATCACTACATGGGTGATTGACGCACATTGCATATCTCCAGATATAAATGCATGGAACATTGGAAAGAAGGAATATGCCACTCACTTTTATCATTGGTAAATCGTTTGCGAAATCTGGGGAGGACCTAATGTACCTATCCAAATCCATGTCCATATACTCAAAAACCAGAAACAACCTGTTCTCAGTGTACTGTATGTCCCGCAACCTGAAAATTGGATAATCATTGAACATTTTGTTTCAGACAAACATTCAAGCAATCGAATGCAGGATCAACAGCTTTTCAAATTCAAACAGTTGTAGGTTTAAGTTTGTACAATGAACTCTTCTTTTTAACATCTTTTGTTGCACTTGTCACATCTATAGAAATGCAAATTAGACACATTAGAGGAAATTGAATTACAACTTTTTTTTTCCTGTTGCAAAGTAGCATGTTTGTCACATCTAATAAGATTTACAACAATGTTTGAAATCATGTTCTTGAATGTACACACATCAGAATACTGAGAGAATCATTAAATGAGATGCATACATTATACCTAACAATGTTCTCATGCTGCATTTCTTTCAAGAGGGAAACTTCTCTCGCTGCAGTGGTGGGCACACCCATCACATTTTCCTCGAGGTTTATTCTCAAGCCAAACATTTTCATAGCTAGTGTCTCATAGTTGATAGGGATCTGGGCCTTGAAAACCTGACCATAGGCCCCTCGACCAATCCTCTCAAGTATCTCATACTAGAATATTCATGAACAGAACATATACAGTTAAACAAAACAGATAAGCCTAAAAACTGGAAACGTCTACAACTGAACCTGAGCACTTGTTTGCACCTACCCGTCCTGTACGATTCATTGTATCTAGACAAAACAGCCACACCAAAGACAATGTTCTAAAGTGGAAGAAAAAGACAATAGAATTTCAGTAACAGCACAATACATTGAAAAGGAAAATATGGATGGACAAAGACTTGCATGATCGAAATAGGCATCAAATGGTAGTTCAACAGTAAGTGAAAAACCCGGCAAACATTCAAAACTTGTTCAAGATCCATCAATAGGAAACATAAAACTTGAATAGACCCCAATAAAATTGAAAACCAACTCAAAAATTATCAAGAGGATTGATCTTAGTTTTTCACACTATACACATGGAACCCCCAAGGACTAGTAGAGATGTTCAAGAAATCTAATATTGATGAGATAAAATCATAAACAAACCGAAGAAGAAAATCGAAAAGAACCCTCATGAATTTACCTATGAAACCGTAAAATGAACTGCAAAGAATCAAGAAACCAATACATTATGCTCATGGAACCCGAAAGGACAGGAAATAGTAAAGAAAGAGAGTGAATGGAAACAAGAAGACAAGAAACAGAAGAGTAATATTAACATTAATGATATAAAATCATAAATAAAACAGACAAGAGAATAGAAAAGAACCCTCTTGAATCCGGCCATAGAACCTTAGAATGAACGACAAACAATCAATAAACTAATGCATGTAACAGTCAAAAACGGAAACGAAAAATGAATATGTATATACACACTGGTGGTATAACCAAGTCAAGATTATACAACTTCCCATGTAAACGAATCGAGTGAATGTTCAATCTATAACATGAACGAACAAGTAAACAAAGATTGACATAAAAATTTACCTGTAGAGACAAGATTTGACGCAGAGAGAGCGTGTCTTGGGAGGGAAATCAAGAATATACAACTCTTAATTATATGAATGAAATATAATTGTGTTACCTCTCTTCCCGTGGATGAATATACAACTCTTAATCATATGAATGAAATATAAATGATCTGAATAACTATGATGAATTTCCTTTATACTATGTACTCTATAATCTCCAAATGATCCTTTTATTTATCCGCTCAAGATTTGAGTTCTACTATATTCAGATTTTCATTTTCTTCGGATTGAAAGTTACTCTAGTTTGTCAGATTGTTCAGCTATAATTGTACTGTTAAAAAATGGCAACTTAAATACTGGTGTTATGTAGTTTACTTGTCTTGTTATTTTTTATGAATTCTCTGACAATGGTGCATGATGATTTCTTCAATGCTATGAATTAGATTCATGTTGTTTGATGCTGGGACCTGAAGATCTGTTATTGAATCTGCTCTGGCAGTAAACTTTTACTTCATTTTATTTTTTTGCAAGAATCATTTGGATGGACTTCAGTTTCAGGACAACAAGTTCTTCTATTCAATTATAGGCGAAAAATGACATGATCGGAAGATTCATGCAAGACACTTTGTTCAAAGACAACAAGTTCTCCTATTCAATTCTCCCTTGCAATTATTTCCGAGAAGGCTAAAATCAAGATGGTTTGATCCGTTCATTGTCAAGAGCGTGTTCCCCTATGGTGCCGATGAAGTGGAGGAAGTACACACCGGAAGGATTTTCAAAGTAAATGGTCAAAGGTTAAAACATTATTTTGGAGAAGTAATGGACCGTCAAAAGGTTACGATTGCACTTAAAAATCCTGGATGAAGAGGCAATCAAAGTCAGGCTGATGATTATAAAATAAGTGCTGCTTAGGAGGCAACCGATAATTTTTAATTTTCGGCAGAAATAGAGACATGATAGGAGCTCCACTTTTTTTTTTTCTTTAATTGAAAAAAGAAGTAAATTTTTTTTTTTTTTTTTTTTTAAAAAAAAGGTCAAAGTCAAAAGTAAAAAAATGACACGGTGCGTTTTTGCACCGCACCAATCACCATAACGTAAGAGCCGTGGCCTTGGTTGAAGACCACACTTTCATCTTTTACAAGAAGCTCGGGCCATCCTACTTTTCACAACCATTTCAACCGAATTGATCACCCTCCCAGTCTCCATTTTCATCCACTTTCAAACACATTACCAAGGTAACTTCTAAAGCCTACCTTTGCATGTGTTTCACATTGGGTTTTCGCATTCTAGAGGTAAAATCTGAGGTTTTGATGGCGGATTTCTCGTGAAAAAAAAAATGTTGAGTTGTGAGAATGTTGGGTTGAATTCTTCATAGCTAGTTACTAATATGATGTTTGGGTAAAAAATTTGATGGTCGTCGATGTGCTTGAAAATAGGAGAAATGAGATGCATTCCAGGTGTTTGATGATTTGTGTAAGAGAGAAAAGTTGTAACATATGCACTGTAGGTTGGTGTTTTCACAATTAGAAAAATGGTGAGCTGTGATGTGTAATTTTTGAATGTAGCAGTGCAGTTAGACAAGGTGTTTTCTTTGGTTGTGTGAGAAGTGTAGATGGCACGAGTGGTGGGGTAAGGTGTCGAGTGTTTTGTGAGCCATGTATTCCTGTGGTAAAGGATTTCTACTTTGCTTTAGTAACTGCTGGCGGACAGGCAAGGTGGTAGTTCGAGGAGTTGAAGTAATAATTACTCCTGATAGAATCAATAACTACTACGGATTGCCCAATTCTGGATATGAGGATGGTTTGCCAAATCAAGGGGTTATCAGAGGACGCGCGTCTGAAACTGCACGAACTCTGCGTATGGACGGCCAACCGTTGTGTGGAATCCGCTGGGCCACCGATCAAACATGCTCGATTGACTCTACAAGCTGCATTTTTCAGCATCGATTCTGCTCATTCTATTCATCCTACCAGCAGTTGGGATTCTTTATATCTTCGGAGAGCGCAGATCATTCATTGCTTAGTTCATGGGGTGCCAATAGGATTGGGTAGATGCATTACCTTTGCAATCAGGGAAGCAACGGAGTACAACGGTCAATATCGCATCCTCCCATTTGCGGCTCATTTCTGTGCCAAAGATGGCATAGAAGTGTTCTCTAACCGACGCCATGTTTGTCCTCCCCCACAATTAATGTCTGTTGCCACTTTTAATACAGTGTGTGTACCTAGGGGATATTGCAAATTGGAGAAGAAAAGAGCAATGGCAGCATAAAAGAAACAAGCAAGGATATCAGATTGTGAAACGGAAAATGAAGGTAACAGTGATTCTGATATACAGGCACAAAGACAGGATGAACCAGGGCAAGTTAGTTCAAGTGCAGTTCCGTCTTCTTCCAATACGCCAGCATGGGCAGTGGAGCTGAAATCCGCGCAAAAGGACATTCTGGCTGTCTTACAGCGCATCGTTGGAATTCAGCATGATCTTTTTCAGTATATAAGGGACATCAAGCAGACTTTGGCAGAAGTACAAAAGGAACCAAAGAAATAATCCATGAATTTGGGTTCCTTTATTTTGTGAAATTTACCTGAATCTGTGTTTAAATTAATGGTTTTGCAGTGTCATTAGTTCGGTTTGTTTTGTAAAAAATGTTCCTTGCATGTATAATATATGTGTGTGCTAAGTTACGTATGTCTCTGTGCATGTGTATGCGGGATATGACCTTTTAGTTGCATGTATGATTGGTTGGTGCAGTTTCTTTTATTAGGTGCTGTGAGCGTTTATTTTAATATTTTATTAATTTTTCTTTAAATTGGCAAGTTGGTTAATTTTGTCTTTTATTAATTTTTGTATTTTTCTAAGTTTTAGGTTGTTAATTAAGTGCTGTATTTTATTTTAGTAGTTTCTTTTACTGATTTTGTAAATATGCGTCAGTTCCCTTGGAAGTAGCAGACAAAATTGCATGCAAAAGTGGAAAATCGCGATTCGTCCCTGCCTAATTACTACTCAGAAAATATTGGAAGAGGAAATCTGCTGTTTTGGCTCTTTCTTGTAATACAAGAGGGGAAATTTCAGTAGCTTCCAGCATATATATATATATATGAAAATATCTTTCAGTATATTTTTAATGCAAAAATCTTTCTTCGTTTTTGGCAGTGAATCAGACAAAAAGGGCAGTTGTCACTTTAAAGAGCACCGCTTTCCAATCTCGGGTACTACCATTCTATTCTTTCTTTGCGTCTGTTATAGTAAATTAGGACTTATAAATAGGTGTCTGTATGAGTCAAAAGTGTCTCAAACTGTTTAATAAAACAGCAAACACTCAAACCAAATCAACATTGCTATGGCATCTGTGAGTGACAAACTTGTACCAAGTTGGGCTACTGACATATTGACTTATTTCCAAGAACTCAAGGGTACTGTTGAGGCACTAACTAATGCAGTCTCTGAGCTCAATGGGAATGTACTGGTGCTTAGGCAGAATGATGTGACTTTGGATGGGAAGATTAATTCTGTGAAGGATGAGTTGCAGTTGGTGCGGAATGAGCTGCGATTGCTGCAGGATCAGATGCAAACCTTTGGGAATGGGCAGTCTTCGGTGCTGAATGCACTCAATGACGTTCGTGGCCGCCTTCCATAAAATGTGACAGGGTGTCTGGAGTTTTTTTTTGTCAAAAAAGGAGTCTTTTTAAGTGTTTTAATATCTCGTCCTTTGGTTTAGGTTGTGCCGTTTTGATTTTGTTATAGTACGTGTCTTATGTTGTTAGTGGAATTGTCTTAGATCCAGGTTGATTTCAGTTTGTTTTAATTTTAGTTTGTGAGCAGAGAACTGTGTATTTAATGAAGTGTCGTTTATTATTTTGGCCCTTTATTTTTGTTTATTTATGTTTATTGGTCTATTATTATTTATTCTATAATTTCTGTTTTTATTTTCTTCCTTCTTAAACTTTTAACATTAGGGACAATGTTTCGTTCAGGTTTTGGGATAAATAAACAAAAAAGTCACAAAATAACTAAAAAAATATAAAAAAATTTGAATCAATAAATAAATGAAAATAAATAAATTCAGATTTAATGTTTTAGCAAGTTAAAACTATCATCAATGCATTTTATAAGTGGATGTTTTAACTAGAAAATAATCATAAAAAATTCAAGCACAGTTAGATGTAATAAAATTGTTGATCCTGGTTAAGAGAATGGAAAGGCGTTATGCGTGCGCTTACGTGGTCTATCCAAGTGAGTTCTAAAACGATCTTTTCAGAGGATTGTCTTTTCAGATTTTGATTAAAGAATTATTATGAATATAATAATTCATTTCAATTAATACAAGAAAGAAATTAAAAAGTTCATATTAATTCATTTCAATTAATACACGATTGTTAAGTATCTTCAATGTTAATTATGTTCCATAATTAGATCATTTATCACATTTGGTAAATTTGGAGATCATATTTATTTATAGAAGAATATTGTTTGGAATAACTTTTGTTTTTGGGTTTTGACGGTACAACAAAAGAAGTAAAAGAAAAACTTTTAAGTTGCTGTTTAGATTATGTATTTTAAAAAAAAGTTTTTCAATCCAAAATAGCTTTTGAGATTATTTGTTTGAAATATTTGAAAAACTTTATAAATCATAATAGGAACTTCCTACCCTTTCCATAACAACTTTCAAAATTATTTTCTTAGAAATTTTTCTACCTATAATATAATATAATAGTCACACCATAATTAAAATACATAATAATAGTATTTACTTACCTTATACTAAGATTTTGTATTACTTACCTTATACTAAGATTTTTTCAACAAAAAAAAATATCGACTCCCTGTCTCTATTCTTCTTCCTTCTCCAATCGGTCAACCTCCTCTATCTATTCCTCCATCACGGACGGCATCCGCTTCCAAAATCTTTCTCTCTTTTAGTTTTAAGTTTTTTAATTACTTGCACAATTTTTAATATCTAACACTTACAAGTGACTTGCCCTATTCTTTACAGTGTTGTTTCATCAATGGAGAGGAAGGGCAAGGTCCTTATTTTATTTTACTTTTTATAATCTATTTCTTTTCAATTGTGCTATGATCTTTTGCCTGTCATTTTATTTTATATGTATATATATATATAAAGCTGTGAAATAAAAATGTGGCCAAGCATGTGTGACAGATGATGCAAAAGCAGCTTGATTGTGAGAGAGGATGGTTGGTCTATACTGTAGTTTAGTTTATAGGTTGTTATTGTTGTTTTGTAGTGATTTGTGAATAGGTGTCATTGCATGCTTTTCAGGTTCAGGATTGAAAACAACTTTAGTTTGTAAGATTCAAAGGATTCAATGAAAACAGTCAAGCCATTTTTCTAATTATTTTTTCCTGGAGTTATTCTCCGAGTCTGCCCAAGAAGCTTCTTTGGAAACATTTTTCCCTGCATGATCATTTATCTAATGAAGGTTAATGGTTTGATACTTTATGAAAACCAATCTCAAAATTAAAATCATTAAATCTTTATATATATATATACACATACATACATATATATATTTATTTAATTTCTGTCTGCAAAGGATTGCAACATTAATAGTGATTGTATTAAATTGATCCCAAAAAGAAAAGTTCACGTAACAAAAAGTAGGAGCTCATGCTACTTGCATATAAGATATTCAACTATGCATTCATGTACTTAGATTTAACATGTCATTAACAGGAGATAAAATATGAATCCACAAGCAAATTTATACAAAAGCACAACTTCTCTTCAAAGTTGCTCCAAAACATGCCATGTTAGTTGCTGAACAAGATGCTTGTACTGATATATGTATATACATATCGGAACTAGACGCTATTCAACTCCAAAATGCATTAGCAAATCCTAAAAACACTAGTTCACCTACTAATAACAAAAGCACAAGGCTATGGTGGTGAATCCGGACAAAACCTTTAGCAACATAGTGACCCACCTCGTGCCTCTTAAGAGAATTCTTCTACAACTTCGCCGTCTACATATGCATCAAACCATTATGCTTTCAAAATTCAGAAGATGTGAAGTTATATAAACATTGAAGCATTAAGTATTCATATATGAACTTCGATAGTGTGTTTCTTGAAGAAGCTCACCAGCAAGACCAAGCGCCCTATTTGCTAGAGCATCGGCTTCAGAGTTAAATTCCTTGGAAATGTAGACAAGAATACAACATCAGTGGAAGTAATAGAATGACAAAAAACATGGATATGTATTTGTCGATACTTTTAATGTATTATGGAGATATAGAACACCAGACAAAGCAATGAAGTATACCAGCTGATGTTGACATATAGTTCATTGAATTCATGAACTAAAATACCATGATCAAGATTCCAAGAGAAGCATAGATTCTTTAGTAAATGATTGTACAAATATCATTTTTGTTTTCAGGTACTTAAAATGTAGCAAAATCCTATAACAAACCGAACAAAGCTCTAAGAGTATAGAAGTTAATTATTAGTGTACCCTTGAAATATGATCAATTTCAAAAGACTTGAACCTATCTATAAGCTCTCTTGCTTCTTCACATAATTGTGCCAAATTCTTGTTCTTGACTCTCCATATACCCTGAACCTGTTTTAGAGTAGTTCGCGTAAAAATTTAAAGCATAATAAACTAATTGATCGTTAGCAAAGTAGAAAGTAGAACAGGATAATGCAAACTTCACTATAAAATTTCAACACATATTCACATTAATTATATATATATATATATGAATGCCAGATTAAGGAACAAATTAAACCTGCATGCACACAATCATAGAGTCTCCTCTAACAGCAATGTGAGTAAAACCATACTCTAGAGCAGATTTTAATCCTAATATCAGAGCTCGATACTCAGCAACATTGCTTGTCGTAACATAGACCCCTTCGTGCAGTCGCAAGACCTACAAAAAATTAAGGATTAGAGGGTAACATATTTTAACAAATGATATAATTCAGCAACCTAAATGGTAATTAACAAGTAGCTACATACAAAAAGGCCATCATCGGATCGCAAAACAGCTCCTGCACCACCTATCCCAGGGTTTCCTTTACAGCAACCATCAAAATTGAGAATACCGGACCGGTTACACTGGACAAAAACATAGATTATCTTCATGCACCATTATATAAGCCACATAATCACTACAATATACCTCAAATATTGGCTCAAACAAAAATCAAGTACAAAGGATTACTAAAACTAATAAAAGGACTCTCTAGTGACCCTCTCTAGTGACCAAATATAATAGATTTTTGGAAATTATAACCCCTTTTGTTGGTCTGATATTCACATCTAGGAATTAAAAGCTTTCAATTCATGCAACCAATTTCTTTCAAGGAAAAAAAAAAAAAAAATCATGCAACTAACTAACATGTTACATGCATAAGCATTCAAAATTAGAGTAGATGCATAAAAAATCAACTGACACATTAACAAAATATACCAAATTATGAATTCAAACAGAATATTTATATGTGATAAAGTACTTATCATGAAGCTTTTAAAATTATGTTATATGATTCAAATACCCCTTTGAATCTCTTTGGAGAAGAATCTATGTAAGAGAAGTTTCCTCCAGAAAAAGCTAGTTGCTGTAAAAAAAAAAATAAATAGAGCCAAAAATTAGCTCAACAATTGAACATTTATCTATTTTAACATAAATTATAAAGCTTAATCACCAACAGGAAAACCACATGCAACCTTTCTCTTCCCCATATCTGATGGCGAAAAAGCTCCTGATGATCTCTCTTGTTCAAACACTTGCAAGAATGTGGCGTTTGACAACCAAGAGGAAGCGATTATCACCTCTCAAACACTCAAACCAAGTTGTGTCATGCTATAAAGATATGTTGTCACATATATGCAGAGGTCTTGTTGTTCATTACAGCTGTTGCCCACTTACATGTTCATGGGCAGTTCCTTCAGTTACTGGGCTGAGTTAATGGCGGTTATGGTGCAATTAGTGGTGTTAATTGGTGGTTATATTTGGAATTTGCAAGTAGGAACGTGTAAATATAATAATAGTAATATTACACGGGAGCAATCCGTATTATTAATTTAACTTCTGGATAGTAAATATAAATAATCCAGGGAAGTTAATGTTATTACATTAATGCACCGATGTGTAAGAATTTGGTCTTACCATAACAATTATCAATGCAAATTTATTATATTATTATAAAAGTATACTTTTAGAATATATAATATTTAATATCGATATACTCTTAATTACTTATATTCGGGAGAGGCCATATGAAATTTCACGCAACTAATGATGTAAATCAGTAGATAGAACTTATACTTGACAACCGGCAAGAAAAAAAATATCATTTGGGGACACTCATGTTTACATTGAAATCACGGTGAGCTGGTGAAATTGCAGTTCTCGATCATCAAAATGGCATTGCCATTTACAGGACACAAAACATAAACATCTACAAGCATAACTTCTCCAAGATTGATCTGTAAGACCCTAATTCAAATGTAACCAAGAGATTAATTAAAATTCAATTCATTATTATTAATTTTGTTTGACTTAAGATTTAGAAATAAAAGGGTATATAGATAAATATTTATTTTATGGATATTTCGGAATCATAGGGAAAAGATCATACAAAAGATAGGGTAAAATGCAAAAATTCAAGTAAAAAATGGTGAGATAACTTGGTGACCGTGAATAGAGAAGGAAAGAGAGACATGATTTCCAATATTTTAATTAGAAAAGTGACAAGTGTCACTTACACAAGTGAAAATAGAAGATGGTGGTAAGTATTTTATTAATTAGAGACATGTGTCAAAATGTTAAGAATGAAAGCCCAGAGAAGTCAAAGAAAGCAGGAGATAAGAATGAGAAAAAAAGGAGGAGGAGGACATAAGGACATGCGGCATCACAAACAAAGATTGGTGTTATAATAAATGAGAGAGGCATAGAACCCACTAGAGGAAAAAAAAAAAAAAAAACAGGCAGCAAGCGGAAAAAAAAAATGGCGAGAGAAAAGAAGAAGAAGAAGAAGAAAAGAGAAAGAAAAAAAATAAGAGAAAATTGGGTATGAGTAATCTGAATATTTTGATATTCGAATTATTTAGATAAGTAATTTTTATTTTAATGAGATTTGAAATTCATGAAATTAGTTATTTTTTATTTATTTATGAGTTTTATATGACTTTAAAGTGGATTTAGGATTATAAGAAAATCATATGAAAACCCATTTTAAATTCAAAAATAAGCAAAGAAGTTATGTGAGTGGATAGTTTTATTTTAATTACACCATTTTAATTATGTTTATGTATATCTTAACTTTTTATTATTTATTGAAAATAAATACTTAAATTAATTAATTGATTTTGTAAATTATGAATTATGATTCACTTTTGGATTAATAATTATATTTTATGATTGACTTGAGAATTTATCATATATATAAGTATTAGAATTTTAGTCGGAATTTGATGTTAGTAGTTTGACTTTATGATAAGAATGATTTCAACTGATTTTAAATAATATTTATTTATTCATTTATGTTTCAAGAAAAATATTTATTCATAGTTACATATATGTTTAGAAAGCGATTTATTCATATTTGTATACATAAAATTTTTAAGATTTGATAATGAAAATAAAAATATTTTTAGGACACCAAAGTTATACTCTTCCCGCTAACAGTTAGACAGACTATATATGTGTGAGATTTTGATTCGCTCAGCGTGTATATGACAGATGTCAGGAGAGTCACTGAATCGTTCGGAGCGTCATTGAGTCGTCCAACACATGTATGACTGATGTTATCACTCGCTCTATGTGTGTGTTGAGTATACTCAATTGAGATTTATATGCAATTTTATTTCTAGATATGAATTTATATGAATCATTAAGAAATACTTATTATTACTTAAAATATGTTACGTTTTATTTAGAAATATTTTTGTAAAAGTTATATCCATTCATTAGGCGTTATCACCCAGTCTCTTGTTAAATCAATTTCTTTGAAGTATTCGTCGTAAGTTTGTGCAAATTATTTCAAATCGTGAGAAAAGACACATGATGATGAACAGTTTGCATTTATATATATATATATATATATATTTTTAATATTATATATATCAATCTAAAGGTCCAACACATAATATGTAAATAATTTTGATTGATTCAGATTAAAGCAACCATTAGATTTATGATGATCTTTCTGAAAGGTTTTTGAAAACTTCATATTTCAATCAGAAAGATTTTAAGTTTTCATGAAATTCTTCTGGATTCGAGATAGAAGTCGAGATGGGTCCTATCATGATCCAAAACAGGCCATTTATCTGCTAAACTAGATGCTTGTACATTTGGCTTCTTAACTCCATGCTATCAATTAAAAGTCAGTCCAACGCCTCCAGAATACGTTAGCGAATCAAAAGTACTTGTACTACTTAGAACGTAAAGACAAAGGTATGGTGGAAAAACACTTGTGTCAACATTGAGGCATTGTACCCTCCTGGTTCCATCTTGGCCATCTGCATAGGCATCAATGAACATTGTTAAGTTTCAGCGAAGACGAGAAACTATATGAACATTTAAGCTAGAAGTAATCATAGACTTCCAATAGTATCTGGAAGGGCCTCACCGCAGAGACGAAGTCCCAGGTTTGGTTCAGCATCGGCTGCAGAGTTAGACTCCTTCAAAATGGACAAAAATAGGTCAGTAACAGCAGCATTGTTGCCTCCTAAATCATGTTTAGTATTCATCGACTTCACAAGAAGAAAACGAAAAAAGAGAAACAAAATGCAAGAGCAGCTGTTGAAAGTCACAGATGCTAGCTAGTCGTTGAGAATAATTTGACACTTTGCAAAAAAGTAAATGCTCGGTTTAATGTTCACAAATTGGAAAGTATCACAAATAGCAACAAAAACTACTGCGAGGCAGAGAATATTGAAGTACTCAATTATTTTATGTTATTAATATGCTAAATATCATAGCATTCTAATTGTGAGTGGTTGAACATCCCCTTCTGATTCACATATCCCCTTGTTATGGAACATTTCAGGTCATTCATTCATATAAGAGCACTTTATTTCAAATAGCATATATGGAGACAAATAAATTTGAAATTTAATATGTATATCAATGAATAGTTTTCATCACCTACTTTCAATAATCAGTCAGAATTTATCAAAAGAAATACTCATTTCATTGTTGTCCACACATCTTACTGGCATATTAATATATAGGATGGATGAGATAGCAACTAAAAAGGACTTCTGATTACCTGAGCAAGACCACTCGGATGTTTTATGATAAAGATACAGCAATTGAAAACATTCCATCAACTTTATAAAAATACTCTTAGGATATATATCATGATAAAGAAGAAACAGCAAATGAAAAGTTACCCAAACCACCAACGTGCCAAGGCAATAGACTCAAACCATGATATATAGCACATCCTATAACTTTGAGCCAGTGATGGTATTACAACCAGCAATGTACAAAAAATATCGCCGGATATATTTTGCTATTTGAAGTCATGAATTAGAGAACAATGCACATCAGGACCACACCTTCATTGGTAAATGATTATACAACGCAGGAGGTATCTCAAAAAAACATGATTATACATGATCACTTTTTAGGCAACTGGTATACAATACTAATAGAACGGAGCTCTGAAGTATAAAAGTGATTATCTAAGAGTATACCCTTGGAATACGATCAATCTTGAAAGATTGAAACTTATCCTTAAGCTTGCTTGCAATTCGGCCAAAGCTTCGTTTTTGATCTTCCATTTACCCTCAACCTGATATATGAAGATTATTGTGAGATTAACGTAAAATATACTAATTCATCATTATTAGCAAAATGGGAAAGAAAAGTATCCAATTAATCAAGGCAATTAAGTTAAAAAACAGGGACACTACAATAAAGTAAACAACAGACATTATAAATTCAACATAAAACTTCAACACATGTTCACATAAAAAAAATCATGAATTTAACCCCTCATAAAGGCATTTGTCTAGAGATTTCAAATTTCTTTTCACATTTTTGCTTGGCTATATTTTTGTTTTATTCAACCTAGTTCATAGATCAAACTGCCTGCACTAACAAATTCTTTATTTTCATTATACAAGTAATAAGATAAAACTAAAGAAGATACAGTCATAAAAGTGGTTACAGAATTGAATAACAAACCTGCATGCACACAAGCTTAGAATCTCCTCGAACACTAATGTGAGTAAACCCGTAATCGAGAGCATATGTCAATCCTAATATTAGGCCTCGAAATTCAGCAACATTATTTGTTGCCCAGCCCACCCCTTCACGAAGTCACAAGACCTAACAATCCTCAGGATTAGAGGGAATTGAACTACATTTAGCAGCTGATACAGGAACCTAAATATTCATGAGGAGAGCTACTCACCCCATTGCCATTTTCAGGACGCAATATGGCTCCTGCACCAGCTTTTCCGGGATTTCCTTTTGTGCAACCATCAAAATTGAGAGTGCAGGACTGTTAGGAAAACAAAAAAAACACTGATTATATTCTTGCAACATTAACCACATAATTATTACATTGTGCTACAAACATTAACTTGAACAAAAATCAGATATCACTTAATGTTACTAGAGGGCAAGCCGAATGATTACCACATTGTGCAACAAACATTAACTGAAACAAAAATCAGGCATCACCACGTTCACAACTAACTTTGCAAATCAGATAAAAAAAAAAAATTTACTTCTCTCAAATCTGAAATGTTCTTGTCTAATAAGTAACATTTAGGCATCCCTAGCACACATTAACATGATTCATCGAGAATAACCCCATTTGCAAGTCTCAATTTCACATATATGAATTGAATGTTTGAATGATTACATGCAAAACTCAAATCTGAAAAAAGTTGTTCTACTCTAACATGGAAACTTTAGAGATCCCTTACTAGATAAGCATACGTTAACAAAATCATTTGGAACAACCCCATTTGTAGGTTAATAGGACACATATTAACGCAATCAATGCAAAAAAAAAAAAAAAAACTCATATGCAAGTCTAAATGACATACATAAATTATATATCTGAAGTATTACATGAATTATTGTAAACAAACTTATTACAATTACGATAGATATGGAAAACTAAATGCATATAAAACAAAATAAACTAAACTAAAATATTAATGGCAGTGGTGATCACAATAGTGGTGCAAAGTTAGTATAAATCAACTCATAGGAACAGTGATAATTAGTTACTTACGTAGCAATCTCTCTGAACACTTGTTGAAGTCCCAATTGCCTCCTCTAGAAAACAAATACTAAATAAATAAAATAAAATATATACAACATATAAAAATTGTAACTTTATACAACATCAACTGATTAAAGTACCACTTTGAATCTCTTTGGAGAAAAAGCCTTGTCAATTAAGTTTTCTCTTTCAGGAGAAGATGGTCGCTGCAAACAAAATAAAAGGTGGTCCAGAGAACAGCTACTATTCTACTAATTTATGTACTAAAAAATTTTTCTTTAAAAATAAAACCCCACTCTTCTTTTCCTGCATTGATCACAATAGACTCTTCCGTGGTCCGCCATTGATGGTACAAGCACTGCAGCTGGTTAGAATGCAGAGCTCACACACCCCACAAGCGAAGCGAGAGACTGATGAGTGAGGAAAGTAAAAATGACAGCTTTCATGTAACTGTAGTGGGCTCTCTTTAAGTTTGGTGACAGCTTTCATATAACTGTAGTGGGCTATCGTTGTAAGTTTAGTTGGTGAATGATTTTATCTTTCAATTATATCATTATATATATTGAATTGATATTTATCCCGTTAACAAAATAACTAAATACTTCAAAATATCACAAAATGTTAAGTGTGTGGCCGGATTAACTGGTGTTTTCCTTTTTATTATTATTGTCAATTTTTTAATGTTCATACGCGATGAATAAGATAACATCAAACTTATCGATATATATTATTCATAATATGGTTTAAATGATTATTCCATAACTAAGAAATGACAGCTACTATAAGAGAAAGCTCAAGCTCATAACTTACACTATTATACATTATCGGTAACTAATTAAGCTCCTTCAAATTTAAATGCAATATTTAAATAAATGAGGAATTATAAATTATAAAATACAAAAATACAGAAGCGCATAATATGGCTCTCGCTCTCCTAATCATTGGAACCGCCTCATTAGAGATAACATGCACAAGTTAAATTCTATTTAAACTCAAAAAAGAAAAAAAAAAGTTTTTTTTTTTTTTTTTAAGTTTGTAACCACCCTGTATAGTTAGAGATAATGTACACAAGTTAATCCATTTTTTAAAAATTTGTTTGTTTTTACTTTTTAGTAGTTTAATTAATTTGTGGACATATAATTGCATATGCTAAATTACTAATTGTTAAAATTGGTGTAATTATAGTTGTCTTAGTTTTCATTCTGAATGTCGTGTTGTACCCTTCAACTAAGCCTTTTCTAAAATTAACATTGATGAGGATTTATTATTTCATTATGGTTGATCTTCAATGGAAAAGGAAGGTGTGTTTAATCAGGAATTAAATATCAAATTTGTAACCAAAACACTTATAAACACATCGTAACCCACTTAAGGATGTGAAACAAATAAGCTTTCTTACAGTATAGGAAAAGTTAATATGAGTCCATCGGTACATCACATTGGTTGGTTTTGCTATACAGCATATGTGGTATTTATAAATATATATATATATATATATATAGCTATGGGTAGCTGTAAGAAGGATTTTGACCATATAGTAAATTCAAATTAAATAAAAAAAAAACTTTAAATTTAAATAATGATTTCAATTTTTTCTTTTTTTTTTTAAAAAAAAAAAGATGTATAACTTCTTTTTTTTCTTTTCAATTCTTATGAAACTTTAGATTAGAATTCAATAATAATCTCTTTTTGTTTTTTTTTTTTTGTTTTGGGTTAACTGCTTATTTACTATATATGTCTTTTGTAGCATTGCACTATTAATCCTAAATAAGAGATCTCCAAATTTCTAATGAATTATGAAAAAATTACATAATATATAGAATGAATAGACATTGAGTTAAAATTAATATTTTCAATGCAATTATCATCCATCAATATCAAATTGAGGTGAAAAAAAAAAAAAGAAAAGACATTATCAATATGCATATCTATTTTTAAAGGGTGTGTTAGACAACCATGTCGGTAAATCAATAATCATTTAATTTTAATTTTCAAATCTAATTAAAAATCAAAAAGATATAAAAGCATTAATTGAAAAATATGAAAGCATTAATTGAAAAATATAAAAGCATTAATTGAAAAATATAAAAGCATTAATTAGAAATACATGAAGACCTTAAATGAAAATACATGAAGACATTAAATGAAAATACATGAAGCATTGAAAAATAATTTTTCAATTTGATTGTCTATCAAATTATATCTACGTTATGTAAAAAGCAAAATAATTTTTAAATTTGATTGTTTATCAAATTATATTTATGTTATGTAAAAAATAAAATAATTTTTCAATTTGATTGTTTATCAAATTATATCTACGTTATGTAAAAAGCAAATCTTTTAACATTAATGATATAATATTTTTTTTCAAAATACAATTCATGAAAACAATGAAGATACTCTAAAACCTAAAAATATTTCGACATACAGATATTCATACCTATTGTTAGATTTTTCAAGGTACTAAATTTAATACTTCATATTTGTTGGAACCAGTGGATGAAAATCTCAAATATTCATCCTCATATATAATTATAGATCATGTATAGTATAATAACTTAATTAAGTAATTTAAAAAAATTAATTAAATTTATGTTTTTACTTTTTTAAGTTCACGATTAAAAAAAAATGTCATTTTTAACATAAAAATAATGTCCAATTACTAATATTACTGCTAGTTGTCATTTCAACACAAGAACAACTACAAAGAAAAAGGAGAGAAAAAGTATGAGAAACCAGAGGCTCTACAAAATGTCAAAGCTTAGCCAAAGATCTAAATATCGAAACAACGCTCAAATATCCCTCATTATTTCTTATTTTGGAAAAACCTGATTTTAAAAATATTCTCAAATATTCTTGATATTTTGAACATAGTCCTGATATTTTCATCAATACTTGTATAACAAAAATACACTTGCTTCTCAATACATTTGTAAATTGCACGAGCAAAATCACTGCAAAACCACCAACATTGTAATCTCAATACAAATCTCCGCACTCATATTCATAACAAAAGATACACTTCCCTCCCTTTTTTTCTAGCCAAATTTTAAAAAATCAACATATAATATCTAGACAAGAACAACATCCTCTGCATCCTCAAAACTCATATCTAGACAAGAACAACATCCTCTGCATCCTCAAAACTCAAATTCAATGTTTGTAACTTGAAGCCTGAACCTTGTATAATCTCAACCAAGTTGGCAGCCACCCCTGTAGATTGAACGGTCGTTTGTTTCTTCAACTGAACAAAGAGAACAGAAAGGTTACGTTCCACATTGGAACCGAGTTTCGAAATTTCTTTTTAGATACGGATAGACCTTTTAATAAAGCAAGCAGAACTCCTATAAATACACCAATATATAAGACATAAGGTAAAGCATTCTCAAAAAATCAATTCTGGATTGGAAGGGGCTATTGAAATAGATAATCTCGTGAATTGGGGTAAACTGGAAATAGTTAGGGGGCAAATTCGCAAGTCAAGAGCTATTAAGACTGAGCGATACTCAATCTAGTCAAGTGTCATTCCATGTGATTTGATTTTTGTATTTGCTCATTCTCAAGATGTTCATTCAAGTCAGTGGAAAATATAAATACACTGTAACATTGGAAGTAAAGGGCAAGTTCATACATGTGGCTATCACACTGTGTAGATACAAACCTCAACAGTGGCAATACCCTCAACAACTTGAACCTTTAAATCGGAGATTCCCTCAGTTCCCTGCGGAATAACACATGAATAAACAGTTACCAAGCTCGCAAAATAAAAGAATGATTTCTATGTGAGACAATAACTACGTTTTTACTACAGAAAATTTTCTACACAAGTTAAGCTGATATTGAGAATATTGAAGCAAGATTGAATAGTAACTCTTAAACATAAAAGCTGATTAGCTAACATAGTTTCAGTCAATTTATTTGTCAAAGAAATGAATAGAGAATTGTATGGTACAATCAATCAGGTCACTCAATCAAAAGATTCAAACACCACGAAGGATTGCTAAAAAGGATTTCGACCAACTCTTCTTAATCCATCAAACTTTGGAGTCTGCCCATCGCCAAAAAAAATAATTTCCATCCCCAATTTATAAAGTAAGCATTTTGGACCAAATTTCTCAACAGCGATCCACATCAAACCATATTACGTCAATTGACAACCATACAACCTAACTAGTCTGATTACTATAAAACAGGAAAGACCAAATCAAAATGTGAGTGTATTTGTCATGTCTTGGTGTTATGCTATGGATTCTTGTATTACAATCACTTCAAGCTCAATTTCCGTAAAACACATATAAAAAAAAAAAAAAAAATCAACTTACCCCATCTATCCATCTCTCTATAACATCTCATCCCACACTACACAAATTCAATGACAACTATTCACACAACAACAAGACAGTCACTTCTAAAACTCAAAACAAGGCCTTTTCTTTTGCAATTGTATAATACAACGAGTCCATGACCAAGGTGCAAATTATAAGGGCAACAAAGTTGTACCTCTAATGCCTTTGTCACAGCAGCAATAGCTGCTTCATTCATTGTTCCATCAGCCTTCACACACGCACACACACAAAACAATCAAAACCGTTAGTAATCAACCAAACAACAACTTTGAAACAAAAGGTCAACCAATTTGACATCTTCAGCACAACCAAAAATAAACTTTTTGAAATTGGACTTCAACAAATACAGAGAACCAACCTGAAAGAACATGGTGAGCTTGTCAGAAGCGGAGACAGGAACAGCAACGGGTTGTTGCTCATCAGAAGCAGCAGCAGCTCCTTCACTCTCCTCCACCACCACTGTCTCCGTCACAAAGCTCTCTTCTCCTTCACCAGACCTCAACATTCTCATCCCACCAAAACCCCTCTTGGTCTCCTCGCTTTTCGGCCTCAAACCAGCCTGGAAATGGAAGGCTCTTCTGGGAACTGCCAGGGAATGAGAAGGGACTATCTGGGAAATCTGAGAACTGGGTTTGTTGCAAGTCATGTTCAGAGCTGAAAATGCAGAGATTGTAGCCATTTTTTCTCTTTCAGTTGTAGTGTTTTTGGGTTCCAAAGTCCTCAAGCTTGCAATTTTATCATCACCAGCCAGTGTTTTGGGGTTGTTTAGTGTGTGAATATTCAGATATATCGTAGAAGCTGTGGCATTTTGTACACCCTTGGATTTCTTTTACTGTCTCTTTTCTTCATCTTATGGGTTTTTAAAATAATAATAATAATAATAATTTGGTGGTGATTATTGTAGAATATTAGTAATTGAAAATTATTATGTTTTACAATTAAAATCTATTTTTTAAAACTATGAACTTGAAAAAGGTAAAATCTTACATTTTGATGTTTTCTTTAAAGAATTATTTAAGTAGAATTAAGCTATTATACATAAATTATAAATATATATGATAAGGGATAATTAAGTACTTAATTTTACAATTCAAATAAATATAAGGTATTAAACAAGATAGTTTGATGGGCAGAGTTATTGCCACTCATAAAAGTAATTTAAATACCCATTTTTAAAAAATATTTTATTTGATAAAATTATTTTTGAATAAAATTATAAAAAAAAGATAAACACATATTAGTAAAAAAATTTATTTACTTTTAAAGCTTGATTTTTTTAAAAAAAATTTTAAGTTAACAAAATAAACAGAAATCCATAGATATTTCTTAGAAAAAAAATCTATTTAAAAAAATATAATGAATCTTATATATATTAAATGATTCTTTAGTTTTTTTTTTAAAAAATAAAATAAAATATTAATTTCAAATTTTATTTTTATTCATCTAATAATAAAAATTGATTAAAACATAAAATAAAGTCTCATTATTGGTGAAAATTTTGATGGCTTCCACGTTCAAGAATGAAATCTTTTTCTTCTTGATAAAATATAAAATTAAGGGTAGGGTTAAAAATTTACAATTAAGAAAAAATAAGAAAGAATGAAGATAAAATTTTCATTTTAAATCAAATAATGCTGTTTACATAGGAGGGTTAATATTGGTATATTTATGGGTGTTTATATTAACATGTAAATTTAATTAATGGGTATATTAATAATTAAATTTGGGTCTGAAAATTATATCTACACTCTACTTTGATTGGCATGGATCAGTATATTAATACCCATTATATTATCAGGTCTTATGATAGAATCAAGATTTTACTACTATAAAAGAATTATACAATAAACTTTTGAGTACTAATTACTATTAATCGTCCTCACA
This sequence comes from Nephelium lappaceum, assembly GCA_021234005.1. Lineage (NCBI taxonomy): Eukaryota > Viridiplantae > Streptophyta > Magnoliopsida > Sapindales > Sapindaceae > Nephelium > Nephelium lappaceum. Next base: position 918,621 of record CM038011.1, read on the forward strand.
ATCATATTGGACATGTACCATAACATCGTGCAATTCCTTGGATTTGGATGCAAATCTTTCAAATAAAAAAGAGCCTAAGAGTAAGCAAAGTAGGGTTTGGGCCCAAGGCCACGAGAAGCCCAACATAAGGAGGCCCAATCTTAGTTGAAAGTAAAACATAGTCTCACCAAATTTCTTCAGTTAAACAGTCATACATGTTTGCTTAGAGCTTGTGTACTAATAAAAAGAGCTTTTTCAATCTTCAGAGCTCTTTTTCATTTTTTTCGTCATTCCAATAGAGCTTTAACTCAGTTTTTTTTTTTTTTTTTAATTAATAATTTTGTATGACAACTAGTACAAGCCTCTTTAATCAAAACATATTACATATTACTATTTTACGTTGATATGCAATTAAAAATAATAATAATAATAATGGATTTGATTGTTTTACTGATTGAGTAAAGTTACCAATCAACAATCCTTTGATTGGTTACAAGAATGATTATTGAAGTCAATCAAATGGTTATTAATGATAGGTAATCTTATTTAATCAATACGGTAGTCGGGAAAATAAAAAAAACACAACTACCTCAAGTTGGCTTCTATCCTAAGAAGAACAATTTGAAAATTTCCATTGATTCGAGTTTTAAATACAGAGAAAACGTTAGACGATTGAGTTCGAACCTTTTAAAATTTTAAAACCAGAATGTTCAACAAATTTAACTAACAAATTCTTACATTAATTTGGTCTATTGTTGTCGATGCATAAACCAATGAAGTTTCTACCACATGCTTGTAATGTAACAACTGAATATTAAAGGAGTGTCCTCATGTTCAGGTACTACTTTTCAGATATTATTTCTTCTTGCACATCGGTGTCAAGATATTTATACCTGAAACAATATGTAAAGTCTATTTATAACAGTAAATTTCATTGGCCCTTTTATGAGGCTTTAACTTAAGAACTCAACCAAATGTAATGCTTGTATACATTGTAAATGTATTTATATATTAGGTGTAAAGTATGGACTTTTGTCTATAAAAAAATAGGGATATTACTAAGGACCCCCCTTGTTGTTTGACTGAATCACTAAGGACCCCTCTGTAGTTTGGTATAATCTTATTTTCCTCCTTTTGTTAACTCTATCACAAGAAAGTGGATTTGGACCGTGCACGAAAAAACTAAATTGCCCCTCGGTTATAAAATTATACCTATAATATTAAAAATTGTTAAATTATGATAAAATAAATAAATTATTAATAATTTTTTTTTAAATCTCCACCGTTTATCTCTATGATAGATGGTGGAGATTGATTTCGAATAATTTTTAAACAAATTTTAAAAAAATAAAAACCTAGGTTGAAATCAGATCTTCAAACTTTGAAGATCTGGTTTCAACAACTCAAATCATTATCTTCAAACTATCATCAAAACAAATCAAAATTCAGAAATCATCACAAAAATCTCTTCCATACAAACAAAAATCAAACCAAGAAACTATCACCAAAACAAATTAAAACTCAGAAATCATTACCAATATCTCATCCATGCAAAAATCAAACCAAGAAACCATCGCCAAGTCAAAAACTTAACAATACAAAAATCAAACTTAGAAAAAAAAACACAAACAAACAAACTCTTTTTCTTCCAATTCCTTAACACTGTCAACACAAACCTCACCCCTCCCCTACTGCCTTATACTTCTTCTTCTTCTACACTTTAACCCTCCCCACTTTCACCGTCAGCTAGACCATAACCCCTACCTTCTCTTCCTTGCACAACAAGTGCCAACACCATTAGAGACCCGAATACCATGGAAACTGTCGATGAGCCCCAAGCAACACCAAAAAGGATGGAGGTGGTAGAGACATGCATGAGGACAATGTCATTACTGAGATTGAGGTATTGGTTGACGACCTAGTTGACGGTGAAGGTGGACTCATCTGATAGATCAACAACGACGCTGATCTTACGATAGGTAAGAGAGGTGGGAGTAAGGGTGACGATGAGGGTGGCGGAAGAGGTGGAGGAAGTGGTGGTAAATGGGTGGATCTTGATGGTGGAGAGAAAAGAGAAAGAAAAGGGAAGAAGAAGAGACTGGCAAAGAGAAGCTGAAGAAGATGAATAACAGACTTGAGAAAAATGGAAAGAAAGAGAGAGGAGAAAGGAAGAGAGAGAAAGAAAGCGAGAGAGAAGTGTTTTTGCAAAATTTTATATTTTTTTAATTATATCCACCGTCCATCATTTAAAAGAATTACTTTTTAATTTTTTTTTGAAGTATTTTTTTAATTATTTTAAAATATAACTTACACGTGTCACTCATATGTTTGTTTAATTTTTTTTTTCAATTTATTTTACAATGAATTAACCGTTTTGCTATTCCTAGTTAACGGTCAAACATTGATTTTTAACGTCTAAGTTAACGGTAAGGGTTTTTTGGCTATTTTTATAAACAACATCATTTTTTTTTTGTTATTTATATAAATTATAGAGGATTTTTAATGATTTTTTTAAATCATAGGGTTTTTTTACTATTATATCAAACTATAAGAAAAAATTAAATTTATTCCTAAAAAATCCTTTATTCATTAAATTTAAATGACCCTCTTATTGCAAAATGTGAAAGTAAAGAGTGGTTCAACAGTGATCAAATGGCAAGACCACTACCACCATTTACCTTTCAAGATAGAGAGTTCTATACTTATTTTTTATAAATTTATGGATTTTTTTCCACATATTATAGATTGCTCTTTCACTTAATATGAGTTACGCTGTTTGAGTACTTCTCCTCGAACCATGCAACCAAAATCAAATTTCAATAGGTTTGGATTGTCGGGTACTTATAGTATGTAATTGTAATATATATATATATATATATATATGGAGAAAAAAAAAAAAGGAAAGGAAGAAAGAGAGAGAGAGAGAGTGAGGACAATGGAAATACTGTATGCATTGAATCAATCATTCAAAAAATCAATGGTGTTTTTCTTGACCTGTCATCAAACAGGTACTCACATGCAGCAGACCCGTAGAGGCCCCAGCCCACCAGAGATCTTGTTCACTTTTTGTTGGAAATTCCTGCAGCAAGGAACATCTTTGGTGCTGTCACTTTTGATTCAAAGTTTTGATCGTGTTAGTGTATGAATTAAAAAGACACGGGAAAAAAAAAATAGTTTTGAGATGACAAAGTGACAACTAGTCTAGAGAAAAACAAAACATGGTAATATATGCCTCTTCTATCCAAGTTGAGGACAGTGTCAATATTTCTTTTCTATGCATAAAAAGAATAAAAATAAGAGACAAAATTTCACATTTAAACATGATATTCTTTAGAGCAGGTGTGGCAGATTTATTATTAGATCATTTCAACTTCTATTTATTATGTTCAGTCAAGTTTTCAATTCTTTTAAATGGGTTAATGAAATGATTCAAGTTCATATGTTCATGAAAATATAATAATTTTTTTATTTAATTATGGGTTGATCTCTCTTAATTTCTGAGAGTAACAATTTGGATTGTATATCAAAATTTTATAATAACTAAATCTCAATAATTGTTTTATTTAATGTCACAAGATAAAAAAAAAAGTTAATACAGTATAAATTTATATAAATAAATAAATATAAGTGTAATTATACATAGATCAGATGATCTAGTACATAGATGGATCTTTCAATGTCACATATCCATATAAAACTGATGAATCTAACTCACCAAACATTTTGACTAATGTTTTTCTATCTAGTAATAGCATGTGATCTGATCTAGATCTACAATGTGAAAACGAAGAAGAAATCTAACTGGCATTGCTTCGTTTTAATTTTTTAATTCTTCTTTTTAGAGTTTCTGACTGAATCATGAGCAAGATGTATTTAATTAGTCTATTGCTTTTGCAGTCCATGTTTATTGACAGGAAACAACTGTACATTTGGATTACAACGAGAAAAGTTGTCTCCAAGTCAATTTTAAGAAAGTGAGTTTACAAAAAAAGTTAAAAAAAGACACATGCGGTGCTTGGTTTATGTGTTCAGATGAGTTTTTTTTTTTCTCATTTTTTGGCTGTTAGATTCTTGGAGAATGGGTTGATTTAATTTGTATCTGCGTACGGGGTCGAGGTGGATAATAAATAAAAAAAAATTATAGACTTAAAGTAACTTTACTTTTAATAAATGAGCTTAACATTGTGTAAAAGACAGATTCTTTAGCTAATTAAAATAAATAAAATGAAATTTTTTTAACAAATTCTAAAAAAAAATTATATCACAAATTTAGAAAAAGATTTATGTCAAAATTTGAAACTACATATCCGGTTTACATTGACTGCAAAAACTAAATGTATCCAATTAATGTTCAAAAAAATAAAGTAGATAAACCATGCTAGCATTTTGTGCATGGATCAGATCCATGCTCCCCATATATTTATGTGGCTTTCCGAGGTAGGTCAAATGTAATTTTACCAAATAGGAACTCCTAAGAATCTAGAATGGTCCATGCTGAACCTCACTCAAAAATATGATATTAAAAATATATATATATTTAGGTTCAATCTAAATCTTCAAACTCAGATCACCGGTGCAATAAAATTGTAGTTGGTTAAAGGTCTCATATGCACTCACATGTCATCACCAAGTCGATTGATGGCAACCCCTTATGGCATTCTATTGTTTCCATCTCCATCTCGCAACCCAACCCAAACCCTTTCAATCCTATCCTACCCATAACAATAGAGGTCGATGATGAAGGTAACCTCCACCTCTATCACACTCTGTTTTGCTCAAGCAACCGGACAGAGAGAAAGAGGCTTCTTCCACCATTGATATTGGTCTTCCATCTCTTGATAAAATTGGTCATCTAATTTCAAGAGAAATCGAACGAGAGGAATCATCTGGTTTGATCAGATCAACTTTGATGTAGTCAAACTAGATGAATTTATTTTCTTAGGAAATAATTTTGTTTTTTGTTTTTATTTGTTTGTTTTGTTTTTCTTCAATCTGTCTTTATTTGTTTTTTTTTTTAAATTTTAAAATAATTTTATATATTTTTATTGTTAACTTAAAATTTTTTAACTTAAAATATTATTTATTACAAACACGTGTCAATATGTTAGCATATTACATTAAAACAACCAAAGTAACTCTCTCTCTATTAATATTGATTAAGTTTTGACTAATACAAAGATTAGATAGATGAATTTTTAAAATATTAAAGGTGATGAAAATTAAAAAATATTATGAGTAAAAGATAATATTTTACCAAAACTTAGGGATTACAATGAAAGTCACCCTTTTAATAATATTAGTAAAAGGAACAGCAAAATGTACAGTGTGGAAAGGTCAAGGATGACTGCGTGTTAAAAGTAATGAAAAGACAAGCCTCCTGTGACGGTTAATAAAAAAAATCAAGATGACATGTGATGACTGAGTACAGAGTCCTACCAGCTACTAGTAGCAGCAATCGATATAGAGAGAGAGGGAATGGGAGGAGATAATGCTAATTTAATTTAATAATTTGCTGTACAGCAGACATGTATTTACATTTTGAACTGGTAGCCATAAGTGATGTTCTCAGTGATCTGGTGAGCTACATTTATGGTACCCCACCTAGCCTGCTAGCTTGCAAACATCAAGCAATCATTACTATAAAAAAATATCTCACACCCCTTTTGACATCTCTCCCTCACTGTGTGCAGATATATATAATGCCAAGTGCTTCTACTCAAAGCACTTCACTGAGGTTCCTGCTTTCTGGGGTTTCTTCTCTTTGGTCTCTCAATGGCATCCAAAGCTCTGCTTCTTCTGTTGGTCACTTCTCTACTAGTTGCTACAAGGGTATGTATGGTCACTTGTCTTTTACAACTTCATATTCTTGGTCACTACTTGACATGAAAGGAAGCATTTGTATGTACATTTATGTGTACTTGAAAAATGTTGTTATATTTGAACCGATATCTACTGGTTTTTTGGTGTTGGTGACAGTTTTTGGTATGGTTTTGGTTTGACGTATGGATAATGTAAGTGTACATTTGTTGGTGTTTTGTTTTGTAGATTTCAGCTAATGACAAGCAGCTTGAACAGGTAATTTTTTTTACGTGTTGTTTTTATTAATTTTAAGTTGATATTGACAGGTTTATTTGTCGGTGTTTATTTGAGTTCCAACTATTCTATGATGATTGAAAATGTCAATTTTTTTTGCGATTTTGTGTAGGATACTTATCCCAAAGTTCCAGTTCCAGCACCTGCACCTCCGAAGGCTCCATTGAAACCAACCACTCCACCATATAAGCCACCCACCACCACTCCTCCACCATATAAGCCACCCACCACCACTCCTCCACCTTATAAGCCACCCACCACCACTCCACCACCATATAAGCCACCCACCACCACTCCACCACCATATAAGCCACCCACCACCACTCCACCACCTTATAAGCCCCCCACCACCACTCCTCCACCTTATAAGCCCCCCACCACCACGCCTCCACCTTATAAGCCCCCCACCACCACTCCACCACCTTATAAGCCCCCCACCACCACTCCACCACCTTATAAGCCCCCCACCACCACTCCACCACCTTATAAGCCCCCCACCACCACTCCACCACCTTATAAGCCCCCCACCACCACGCCTCCACCTTATAAGCCCCCCACTACCACTCCACCACCTTATAAGCCCCCAACCACCACTCCACCTTCCACCACTCCACCACCTTATAAGCCCCCCACCACCACGCCTCCACCTTATAAGCCCCCCACCACCACTCCACCACCTTATAAGCCCCCAACCACCACTCCACCTTCTCCTTCAGCACCAATGCCTCCAGTCAGATCAAAGAAGGGTAACTTGCATATATATATATATATATATATACACACACACTTTATAAATGTTTTCCTATACATATATATTGTCATATTAAGATACAAACAAATCCAATTAATTAGTTTATTTATTGAAATATATATACTAAAGTCTCGTTAACTTGTGTCTAATAAAATTCAATAACGTATTACATCAAACACAAACATAAATTAAATTAAATTTGACAGTTCAAGGGCAATGTCGATTTTTCTTCATATCCAACTAGACTATTCCCCATTATTGGGAGCAGCCATCTGATCTGTATTCCTCAAGTCTCATCTACGTTGATTTTGGTAGTACCTAATCTTGAAAGTATGTTAGGAAATTGAAAAAGAAAAAAAACACCTATACTGTTCCTGTACGGACAACATAGGTACAACTCTTGATGCACACTAAAGAAGCCTAAAATTGAATCATTTGCGTGAATTTTTCGACAAGGTTTAATTGATTGATTCTTTTTGTATGCAGATTGTGAGCCATTGTGCAAGGAGAGGTGCAAGTTACATTCCAGGATGAACCTATGCCTTAGAGCTTGCAATTCATGCTGTGACCGCTGCAAGTGTGTGCCACCGGGGACTTACGGCAACAGAGAGAAATGTGGAAAATGTTACACTGATATGACCACCCGTAATAACAAGCCCAAGTGCCCTTGAAGTTTGTTTCCAAATCGAAGATCCATCAGGACTTATTAGTTTATAAAGTAATTAATTATTAGATAATTAAGTATGCAATAAGTTTGTTGTCAATTTTAATTTGTATTAGTACCAGAAGCTGTGATCAATATGGCATTTTAAGGGTGTGAAAAGTGGTTAGCCATGGCTGCTTGCGAGCTTGTTAAGTTGTTTCTTTCTGCTGTACTGAGATTTCTTATCTCATGTCATGTCAATGTAATATATAGAGATAGAGTTATTTTCATTGTGATTGGTATTTTTAATTATATGCACTTAATAATTATTAGTAGGGGCTTGATCATTAATCTTGGGGCAAATTAAACTAAAGTACTCGGACCTATCAAATTATTATAGTCATGATACGAGTTTTATCTAAATTACACATAAATACCTTTGATTTGGTTTGACTAATGACCAATTAATGGTAAAATTAATGCTCAAGGGTAAATTAGTCTTTTTGCATATCAAATAATATTTGAGATATTATTTAAACAAAATGTCTCTCTCTCTCTAAAAAAACAAAATCTCTCTCTCTCTCCTTCTATTTCTTCTTCTTTTTTTTCTTCTTCTTTTGCGCATCATCTTCTTCTTTTGCTCGTCTTCTTCTTCTTCTTCTTTTTCTGCTCTTCTTCTTCTCTGGGTTCGAATGGAACCCAGAACTGGGTTCTAATTCGAACCCAGTTTTTGGGTTCAAAGGAACCCAGATCTGGGTTCGGATCTGGGTTCCTTCGAACCCAGATCTCGAATGGAACCCAGATCTGGGTTCCTTCGAACCTAGAAAATTCGAACCCAGTTTCTGAGTTCGAAGGAACCCAGATCTGGGTTCCATTCGAACCCAGAAACTGGGTTCGAATCTGGGTTCCTTCGAACCCAGAAACTGGATTATCTGGGTTCGAAGGAACCCAGAAACTGAGTTCGAATTCGAACCCAGAACTGTTGGTCATCTTCTGTTCTTGTTTTTTTTTTTTTTTTCCTTTTTTGCGTGGTGGTGGGTGGTTGGTTGATTGTTTGGTTGATTGTGTGGTAATGGTTGGTTCACTGTCATGGTTAGAAAAAACTGGGTTCAAAACTTTTGTATTTTTGGTGATTGTGTGGTGATGAGGATGATGCGTGATTCAGGGTAATAGGGATTTCGTGATGGTTTGATGGGTTCATGACTGTGAACCCAGTCGAATCTGGGTTCAAACCCAGATGCCCAGAAGAAGATGAACAAGAAGCAGAAGAGAAAGGAGAACAGAGATGATAAGGGCATTTGTGTCATTTTATTCTAAAAAAGTTGTCAAACTGTTAAGTTTGACTAAGTCAACTAACGGTAGGGTACTTACCTATAATTAACGATAAACTCACACTATGGATGTAATAATATGATATGTGAATGTACTTTAGTGTAATTTTCCCTTAATCTTGGAATGCAAACATTCGGTTGAACATTTAATGGTAGTCAATGTGCTAGTAAATGGAATCGATTCATTGTTTGCATCTATATATTTGATTAGTTAATTCGTTGAGGTAGTGTTTGGTGCAAGGGATTTGAGATAGGATTGAGATGAAAAATATTTCAAATTCTTAAATTTCATGTTTGGTGTGATCAATTTGAGAATGGAATTCTAATTTTTTCCTCATTTGAATCCTAATTTCATGAGAATCTTGAATTTCATGCTCTCTCATGTCATTCAATGGGAATGAGCTTAATGAGAATATCTTTTTTTCTCTCTCTACCATCTCATTCCCATTTCTCTCTCTCTCTCTCTCTTTCTATCATCTTTTCTTCTTCTTCTTCTTCTACTGAGTCAGGATGAACCCAGAACTACTATCTGGTTCTGAGTTCGCCAAACCTAAAACCAGATGGTGTGGTTTTAGGTTTGTCAAACCCAGAACCATCATCTGATTTTGGGTAGTTGAACCCAGAACTATATGATTTTGGGTTCAATATCTAATTCTGGGATCTGTTCTTAAGTTTTTTTTTTTTTTTTTTCTTAATTTTTTTTAATTTTTTTATTATTAATGTTATGATTATTTGATGTTGTTGTTATGAGAGATGATGATATTGATGAATTAGAATTATGATATTGATGAACTATGGGTTGATAATGTTGAATTATGAAAGATAATGATATTGATGAATTGTGGATTTTGATATTGATGAATTATGGGGAATGATGTTTGGTTCTTTTATTTTTCTTTAGCTTTTTGATAAGATTAATTTTATACAACAAAAAATTTAAATTACTTTTATTTCAATCTAATCCAATCCCAATTTTCATCAAATATGATATGATATAATTTTTAATCCAATTTTAAATTCTACTAAAAACATTATGATTTTTCATTCAAATCTAATTCATTTCATTCCAATTTAATTCATTTCATTCAAATCCCGCGTGCCAAACGGAGCTTGAGTGGGGTATTAGGCTAGAGTAAATGCTTATCTTCTGGCACATGAACTGCAGGGTTAAGACAATAGACATAGGGAATGCGTCGGTTCATATCCATGTTTAGCTTTTGTTCTGTTAAGAGAATTGATATTTAGTCTAAGAAAAACAAAAAAAAAGAATTGGTATTTACTCCTTATTAAGATTGTAAGTATGCATCTTTACAAAATTCACCTGATTAAATGATTTTTAAAACATATATATAAAAAAGTAATCTTGATGACGTTTATATTATGTGAGTTATAATACATGCTATTACCGATATATGTTATTAGTAATTTTTTTTTTTTTTTTAACGCTGATATCTTATAGGTTAGATGACTGTTGGGATCTATCGAAATGAATTATTAATAGCATAGTCTAGATGACTATTCCCATAACTGGGGAGAGGACAATTCCTACTAAGAAGAGACTTATAACTCACACTTCATATTTTAAAGAAAAAGGTTGATACTTAAATTTTTGATTTCTTAAAGTTAAGGTAAGTACTCAATCATTTATACTAAAGAGTGATGTGTACTCGTAATTAAAATTGTGAGTATACTACTTTAGTAAATTCACCTCATTAAATAATTTTTAAAAGATCATAACTTATGTAAAAAATAATCTTGGAGACGTTTGTTTATAATATATAGTATAATAAAATGAAAAATTAATAATTTAATATCATGTGAGTTAAAATTATCAATTACAACGGTTTGAAATAATCTTTAGTGTGTGAATTTACAAAACGGTTTAAAATAATTTTAGATTAGTTTTGTGAAATGATTTTAATCATAATTGATATCTCAAAACATTTTATTAACAAGTGTTCATTTGTGTTCTCTTTTGAAATTTAGTGTGGTAACTTGTTGAATAGTTTTAAAGCAAAAAGGCATTTGAAGTTTCAGCTTATATATTAATTACATTCCTTTTGTGTCTTGATTATAAGTATTGTTTGGCGTGGCTTGTGTGGTTGACATACTTATTAGTAGTAATTATGTGTACTCAAATGGGTTGATTAAAAACTCCAATTGCTCTTTGAATTTGATAAGCTTTGATGTCTTGTTGGGAAGACATGTTGTCACTGCTGGACTCTAGTTGCAATCCAATCATGGTCACTAGAGAGATGGTACTAAATTTGTTCTTACATTGAAGATCCATGTTGTCAAAAAATGAGCTAGAGAGCACTCCTGATGCACCTTAATTTACAGCCTAATCATGCTTCCCAAGTCTAATAATTAGTTGTTGTGACTGAACTTGTAATGTACAAAGCAAGAAACACCATATAAAATTTCACAACTAATGATATAAATCATTGGAAATAATTCATCCTTAAAAACCGACCGATAAAAAAAAGACATTTAACACAAAATTTCACACCACTAATCTGACACGTAGTTGATACGAGACTCAATTAGACACATAACATTAGAAAAATGAAGCAAAACCAACATATGATCGCGTGATTGTCAAGTTAAGAAGCAAACAAAACAAGGTTCCAATTTTCTTGTTATTTTCTCCATTCCAGAAAAGACCATTGTCAACACCCTACAAGCTGCCATCTAGTCTCTTCGTGCTGATATATGTCCTGATTGAGAATCTATTAAATTTCATGGTTAAGGACTACTACATAGGTTTCATCTTCTAAAAGATTCTACTAAGGCTGGCACTTGTACTCTTCGGCTTTTTGTTAAGGCCAACTCTCACTATATATAGCGAAACATAGGACTGACACCATGCACACAAAAAGTACTTGGACAACAAAACCAAACATGGACTTCAACATGAGAGCTGTTGTTGCTAGTCTCACCATTATCATTTGCTTTGCTTGCTTCGTCCTGGAGGCTGCAAAGGCAGAAGCTCCTGCTTCTGCTCCTACTCCTGAATCGTCTTCTGCTCCACCCACAAGTGCTTTTTCGGCTTTCCCATCACTGCTTGTTGGATTTCTTGGTGTTACCATCTCATTTTTTATCACTAAAGAGATGGCCTGAGGTTCTCATAATATTCATTAGCGCGTGCACTTTGTCATGGTTGTCATTATCGCATATGTAGTGTAATTTTGTGTTTTTGTGTTTTTTGGTCTTGTTATTATTAGTGTCTGTAATTCCATTGATCAAATATACATGTCTACCACATCTGGTTTGAAAGGCTTGAAATGTAATGAGTTTGACGGCTTTATATCTAAATTTGTCAAGTAATACATCAGGAACAGCAAACTAAATCGCTCTGTCCAGTCCTCTCTACATATTTCTATAAATATCAAAAGAAGCTGGTAGAACTTCTTTGCAAACAGATTTGCAATGGCTGATAACACTAACCAATATAGTGTCCAATATAGCGTACAGTTTCTTTTAGGGGAAAAAAAAAAGGAAAAATAGCAATATAGCGATCCACAAAGATCGAAGCACAAACTGCTCTTAATCCATGAAAGCCGCTGTACTGATGTAAATGCTCTCCTAAAAGAATCCAGATTGCTGATTTGACAGCTTAAACCTCTGATTTGAGTTACCTTGCTTTCCGAGAGGAAGGACTAGTTGATCTAATATGGATGTCTTTCGTGTAGATGTTTGTGACAGCGAGAAGTAAGAGCACAAACACGACTTGGGCACTCACGATTCCAAAATGGCTGATGCTATTACCGATTTCCATCCAACTTCCTTTGTTTCGGACCTGATCAGAATAGAAAGTAAGCTTCCAAGAAAACAGATTTCAACCAACGACGAAACAAGATACACATTGTAGTAAGATTGAAATATATAAATTTTGCATAGTTGCAAAGGCCAACATACAATTACAACTTCAAGCAATATCAAAACAGTTGCGATCAAGATCAAAACCATGCAATATAATTAACATTTCTTGTCTATGGATATTAACCGTGTAGGAAAAACACTATAAAATAAGAGAAGTGCCATCTGGGAATACAGTGATCATACCAGGAAGAAGAAGTGTATGGTCATTACATCTGAAAGTAATATGACAAGAAAATACAATCCCAACCGCGGAACTCGTAGTAGTTTGGTTATCGAACTGAAAGCACATCTGCATTATAAATTCAAAGTGAATGATAAAATCATATGAACTAAATTGGATGAATGGTATTAAAGTATGAATAGTTTGGTTATCGAATATGAAAGTCATAATTGTAACTTACATGACAAGCACAAATGGTATGAATAACTTGAAGATAAGTAGGGCTGCCATCAGAAACGGCTGCAATTGAAAGCAAAATATGTCAGTTAAATTTAGAAGTTTCCAGAAGTAGCCAAACCATATCCATGTGATCAACCTAACCTTTACTTACACTGAAGATGGTGATGAACCGGTAAACTGATGAAATCTCAAAACTTGCAATACTTGCAAAATTCCCAGTTCCAAAGAAAGCGACATTAAATAATACCATCTAGAAAGGGGGAAAAAAAAACAGAGCACAATAAATTTCTGACTACGTTATTAATAAGGCTCCATCCATGCATATCACATATCATAAAGATTCTACTTAATTCAACAAGAAGGGTTTAAATTTAAAAATACATGAAAAAAGACACCAATGAATTCATGTATAAATTAGTACCAACTTCTATGCTATTGATCATATTGCATATAAAATTTGTCACAATATCTCAAAAAGATCAAGATCACTACTTCAATGACATGCATATATTTTAAACTGAAATATTCACAACAATCTTTCCTAAGTAATAATTTCGGTGAAGCAAAGAAAGATAAAGAGAGAAAATAACTTACAAAAACTAGTGGAATTCTCACATCAGAGAGCTGCAAGTCTCTGCTGTCATCTTCAAGAATAGGTTCATGCATGTTTCTCATGTAAGATGAGGATTTTTTCTCTTTATTGAAATGCAGCAGTGAGTTTTCGAACAGTATCCATGACATAAGTACAAGAGCAAGTGCACCATAGAAGACAGCTTCATATCTACCACAGACAAAAACACACAATAAATACAGGTCCATAAAATCATTTGAATTGGCACTATATCCAACAAAAGAAGAAAACTATGATAAGTAGCTTCAACATGTAATATACCCAATTGATAGAAGAAGGAACGTAGGTGCAAAACCAAGAAATATAGAAGTCAGTCGAGACACAAGGCCGTTTTCTGAAAACAGTGGCAGAACCAAAGAGAAACCTGTGACAAACAATTCCATTGGTTAAACATCAACTGATATGTAATGTGCCATGGCAAATGCTTTTAACAAGTGCTCAGTTGCAACTTTAAATTTATACAAACTAATAAACTCCAATAAGTCTTAATACCAAGCAGGGAAAGAGTGGATGATTATGAAGTAATGGGTGCTACAAGCAAATCAGCAGTAGATAATGCATGACAAAAAATTAGAATTAAACAAGCAAGTTTAATAAACATTTTAATATAACAACAAATAAAGGAGAAAAAACAAGTTATGATCGACTCTGCTCCCAACATATATAGATTATACGTCAGATGCAAATACAAGCAAACAATTTAAAATTTTGTTGAGCATCTAAATGTATGTGGGGCATATATTAAAACATTCTCATTTTCTTTTTCTGCATTAAACAAATTCATGGTTTTAAGTAGGCTGTAGCGGAATCTTTCATGTTACATCTTTTCTTAAGGTTTTCAGCAATCTTAGTAAAACCATATCTTCAACAGAAGACAGGAAAACTGATGCACCCATTATGGCAGGAGTGTGATTTTATAGTAATTAAATATCAATGGCACAGAAATCATGAAAAAAAATGACCTAAGCAATGGGCACATCTAATCAACTTGAGTCATGTAGCATGTCAGTATAACAAAGGAAAAATTAGAAAGGAAACTTTCAAATAAAAACACTGAGCAATATAGAAAACTTCAGCATGGTATGAGTATAAAAAAGTAAAAAGGTACACATCTAAAGGCACACCAGCTATTGACCAGTTTATTAACTGGTGTACTCCATGCAGTTCTTTCTTCTCTGTTCTGTGAGAGGTTGATACTGATACCATTACCGATGCTAGGCCAACCAACAAAGCCTGGATTTCACGTAGAAAGTGAAATAACTATAAAAATTAATCAAAATAGTTTTTAATTTCTAATCACAAAGGTATAGATATTGTGTACCTGTAAGTGAAAGAGGATGGGGAATCTGGTTTTCTTCAAATCATGACTACAGATACTTAGCCAATACTTATTCCTTTCAGAATGCAGATCTAGCCATCTTGCAGCTGCTCCTATTATTGTGATCAGTGCTCCACTCACAATTCTGCAGCATAATTTACCATTTACAATATGAATTACTCGGTTATAACACTAGATTAAAGGTAGTTAATACCATAGTTTGTTTGTCTTTTCATAGTCCTCATACGACAAGGCAAGAAGACACTAGATTTAGATTAGAGCATCAACATTTTCAGTACTCAATGTCATAGACTGCCTGGTTCACTCTCAACGGTAAACGAAAATCCATATTTGATAATGCAATTACTTAACAATACATAAACGAGTTTTCCAGGAAATTTCCCATAACAGCAGGATACAGCAACCCTAAGGACATTCTTATAACATCTGGCCTAAATGTCTTATAACGAGTTTCCCTCTCAACAATCAGTTTGATTCTAAGAAATGATATAAGTAAACTTGGTGAAATAAGTAAGATGACTTGCAGAACGTTAGCAAATAATTAAATCATAAGTGCACATTTTATGAGCTTGCTTGACAGCATACTTCTGAACTTCAAAAATATATTACAACTTGAAGTAACAACATATTAGCTTCACATCTTTCACATCGCTTTCTACTCTGGAAACAAGTGGTATTGTTGATGCAAATATAATATGACAGCTTGATTGAATTTAGTCTCTGAAGAAACTATTTACTTGCGAGGCCATTAAGAGGACTTAAGAAATGACCTATCTATCATAATCTTTCACAACAAAGTTTCATGTTTTGCTTATTCAACATGTCTACCTAGCATCCAAATGCAACTAGGGCACTTTACACTGCATGGACAATCATGCTAGCTAACTGAATTTCAGTTTTCAACACATTTTGCAAAGCATATAGCCATCAACTCAACAAAAGCAAATATCCAGTGAAAATAACTTACACTAGCTGATTATTATCAGGAATTTCTGCTGGCATCAAAGTGAAGACAGACAGAAACCAACATGCACTTAAAACAAAAACCGGTATCCCAGATCTCTTTGGAATTTTGTTAAAAAGATAAAAACAAGCTACAACCCCCACGACTAAAAAGCACCAAGTGTAGAGCTCTCTCTTAGTGAAGCTATGCACCTGCAAAACTTACAAAGAGCATCATTGAATACAATAAATAGCCTTCCAAGACCAATGGCTGGATGATAGTGGTGTGTTTACATACATACCAGTAATTCAAGAATAAATATCGACACAATGGAAATCGCGAACAGTTGGACAATATGGTTGAATTTTCTCCCACATAAGTGTCTCCACAAAGCAAGAATAAACTGGTATTTACTTAGTATTCGTGTCCACAGAAACAATGTCATTGCAAAGTATGTGTGGTAAAGGGGAGGAGAGTGTTCAAGAATTAATACAACACAAATTACTCCCATAAATAAACATCCGCATAGGTATACCTGCACAGAGAATGAGATATGTTAAATAACATCTATAACATAGAACATATTCATCAATGAAGAATAACAAGCATATTTATGAAATTGATATTAGAAGTTGGTATTTCGGAAATACATACATAAATTTGAAATTAGAAAAGCTCCAACTTAGATGAAAAATGAAATAAGAAATTATAAATAGATGTTACATCATTTGAATTAAGAAAATTTGAGCATACGATTGATATGGGCATTTCTGAAGCACATACTGTTTCCCAATGCAAAATTCTTTCCCCATCTAAATATGTATCCAGGTGAGCAACTTTTAACATTCCTAGAAGGAATTTAGCAGAAATAATATCTAAAGCTTGTTGCAACTCATGTGCTAACAGGTAGGAGAATCAATAAATGTGCTAACAGCAACATATTTAGAAAACTTATTTTGGGTTCAAACGTGATATATTTACCCACAAAATCTTTTCTTTTTATTTTTGTTCTCTTTTCCTTCTCTTGAATAATAAAAACAACAGCTTACAAGATATTAAGCTTACTTAGACATTACTTTTCCAGAATTTTTTCTCTGGGAGAATGCTGGCTCCTTCTTTAATATATCCTGGTAATGAAGTATAAGATTGCAACACGTGGAGAACAAGACAGATCATCCAACCAATATATCCAAGAGTAATTACAGACATCAGCATCAACCAATCGTAGGTTTGAAAATAATGAAGTCCTTGCAGTGCCAAGCGTCTTAGATTTTCTGAAAGCTTCATTGCCGCTTCATAGTCTCTGACAGATATTAGATGCTCAATCCTGTCTAATATCAAAGAATATTGGGCCAGAGGTTTGAAAGGCTTGAAATGTAATGAGTTTGAGTGCTTTATATCTAAATTTGTCAAGTAAAACATCAGGAACAGAAAAATAAATTGCTCTGTCCAATCCCTTCTACAAGCATCAAAAGAAGCTACTGAAGTCTTCGCAGACAAATTTGCAATGGCTGATAAATCACAGAAGCAAGATATCTACAGTTTCTTTTAGAAAAAAGAAGGTAAAATTGCAATATAATGATCAAAATTAGAAAGCACAACAACCAGGTCATTATGTCTTAATTAATTTAAAATTCAGAGCAATCTATTTGCAAAAGCTGAGCCTGATATGTTCCATAAGACTAAAAAGAGGATACGTGATTTACGAAGAAACTGGTTCAGGATTTGCTTTGTATTGGCTAGCACAGCTTCTACTTTATCAGCCTGGTGGTTGATATAAAAATGAAATCTCAGTTTCCACCAAGTAATTTCCAATTCAGACCAGTTCAAATGAAATTAAACTTTTAGGGATAAAAAGTTAAAAATCCTCTTACTTAGAAAATCAAACTAACTTACCTCAGTCATGCTAATATATTCAAGTGGTAAATTCCCAACTGAGTTAACAGGGCATGGCAGTCCAAGAAGAGTCGACTGCCAAAAGAGCCAATTAGCTTATCAGACCAACAAAATTATGGACATATAGTAAGCAATTAAGCTTTGAACAAATACTTTCAAGCACAAAAACCAAGCACAACCATAAGCGGTGTGATATCAGCTTGATTAACGTCCACTCTCTCAATGCCATCAAGCCCCCACTCTGCTGGAGTTGGCATGTCATGTGTGTGTTCATCAATGAAACGAAAAACATGATCTGAATGGTCAGTTTTGGAGACTGGTTTGGGATATCTAACCCCTGCTCCCCAAACAACAAGGGGGGTATCAGTGTTTGTAGGATGACCATCTCCATGACTACCTGTCATTTCAACAACATTCATGTCAGCATCTTCAGTGCAGAAGCAACTAGCTAACAAATATACATGGAGAAATTTGAGAGTACAGCATGAATTAGTCTTTTCTATAAAAAGCAAGACGGCAACACCATAACCACATAAATGGTAAAAGGTGAAAACACCTGGCAATCATCCTAAAATCATCCAGATTGCAGTGCCATGGATCTATTGATATGAATTCTAGTTCAATAATCAATTTGATGAAGTTGTTAAGAGAGAAATGCCTAGAGTAATTTTAGCACAAATGAGAAAAAGCAACAGAATTTCCACACCTATGTTATATTTTACACAGATATAAAAGCATTCTTACCTTTGTCGCTCATCCCATGATCAGCTGTGAAAACATATGCCGTGCGATTGTCCTTGTAATAACCTTCAAGAAGAGAATAAACACGTTCTGCAATATGGTCAACAACCTTCACATTATTGAGATAGATGGATGAATAAGGGCGATGTGCATGTCCATTGGAATCACAACCAAGTAGGTGCAGAAATATCACAAGTTTATCCTGTAGAAGCAACTCCTTTATCTTTGGGTCTTGATTGGACCTATTAAAAAGGCTCTGTAATTGATCAAAAGACCACTCATCCAAAAATGATGCATCTGCATTAACACTATCAAACTAATAAAGAATAGAACAAGGATGAGATCTATAAAAGCTAATATATTAGAATGTACTACATTTGCTTCCCATTGCATCAGTTTTAGTAGGTTTTCTTACACTAGCCAGCTTACATCAACATTGTTAAACAGCTACTTGAATTGGAATAGGAGCCAAGCAAATTAAAATATTTGACCACATCCATCAAAATATGTCATTGAGATCACCACGAAGGAGAAATTAGAAAGGGAAAAACAAATAATAAAGAGGACTTCACCAGCAAAATCAAAATATAAGTCGTAGTCAATAATGATATTTACCACCACTTGGTGTTCCGGATTGGTGCCAAGACAAACATAAGAAAGTTAGAAAAATTAAGAAGCACATGATATGTCGTAACCAATCTGATTAATCATACATAACCAGAAAAAGGAAATCATTAAATAAGAAGTGGGAAACTGGAACAGGACATGCTGGCTACGCTATTAAATTTCATAATAATTCTTGCAAAGTTCTTGTCCCTTTTAGTGTCTACTTCGTAAATTAAAGCAAAATAATGCAGTATATGTTTCCTAAAATGTAACTTTTGGCTAAGAGGTTGAGACTGAACTTACCAGTTGCAAAGTCTTCATAGTCGTGAGGATAGGAGTTCCAGGTACTGTGTGGCAAGGCTCCACAAAACATTGGAACAATATCTGGGCTACCAAAAGAGATAGTATGCCGACTTTGGTTAAAAAGTGAATCAAACTCAACTGGATTAGCTTTCCATCCTACAGACACAATAAAACTTCTTTAGCAGACAAGACCAAAAACCAGTAACTATTGCTTATATACAAGTAGCATAATTGGCTTGCAGGGGAAAAAGAAAAATAACAAATTTCACCTCTTGTAACTGCACTAGGATCCTCATAAAAGCCAGCAATCAAGGCAACATGTCCAGGCCTTGATTCAGTTGGAGGCCGAGCATGAGAGACTCCCCATCGACCTTGGTTTTTAATCACATTTCTCAAAAATGGTGCTCTGTAATTTCCTTCCGAGTCAGGCTCATAAAATTTATCGGCCCGTAAACCATCCGCTGTGTCAACAATTTCCACCAACAATTCATCAATAAGACAGAATACAAAACAAGTCATCAACTATAAAAAAAAAGATGCAATTTTTCAGCATAGTCCTGCTTTAATTTCTGCACTAATCCACATTTTCATAATAACCCAAATAAAATCAGAGTCAAAAGGAACAACCCAATCACTTTGACACTGCATACATTACAACTCAATATTTAAAATACCATACGAAACTAAATCTTCAAAACCTATAAAAACCCAAGACCTGTAACTAAGAAGCAATACTTTATACATCTAATGTAAGCTAAAATCGACCAACTTAAACAGAACAAACTAATCAACTATTTTCAAGTTCAAACTCACTCAAATGCTGCAATTACCAGCAAAAACACTTGACAAACAAACCCATAAAAATTAAAATTTAAAAATTTAAAAAAAAAAAAGAAAAATCCAACTGTCAAACAAACTAATATCCATCAACATCACAAAACATACAAAACCACCATAAAAGCTATATATCTCATGTAAGCTATCGGCCAAGCTAAACACAGTAAACTAAGTTACAAACTCATTCAAAATCTCACATTAGCATCCCCCCCACCCCAACCAGCCCCACACACCCCACCACCCCACCCCCCCGCCACCAAAAAAAAAAAAGGCCCAACTTTCAAACAAATGCACATCAAACAAACTGATATCCACAACATAACATCACAAAACCACTTTAAATGCTATATATCTCATGTAAGCTAAACTGGGTCAAGCTAAACAGATTAAACTAATTTCAAAATCTCATATAATCATCCCACAAAAAGAAGCAAGCTTTGACTCAGCAAACTAACACCATACAAGACAGGGCAGTAGTAGGCATTTGAAGAAGCAGTTAAAGATAGATGATTACAAACGAGAAGGACGAGACGGTTGGCGGGTGCATGGAAGCGAGGAGGCACTGGATCCATGCCGTGAACAATCGGGGTCTTGAAATAGATGTCGAATATACTCATCATGTAGACTGCATGAAGGATCACACCCACCACCACCACCACCACCTCTTTTCTCCTCAACCATTTCTCCTCTCTCGATCTCTCTCTCGAGCTCCCCAAGATCCCATCAACTCTCATTTTTTTATCGGTCTCACTTTTTTGTTTTCTTTCTCGATACTTATGTTGGCTGTTGAACAAAGACTGTTTAACAAAAAGAGAAGAAAAATGAAGTTCTGAAAAAATATAACGATCAAAACGAAATTTAACCTTCCAATAAATCTTTTAATCTAATGTTTAATTGAATTTTTTTGTTTATAAATTACATTTTATAAAATAATAAAAATAAGATACTATGGTAACATGGGCTTTTTCTCTTCCATTATTGATTAACTATAGTCAGCCATTACTCGACACTTAAGGGTCGTTTGTTTTTACCACTTTTCACTTAATGAGTCTGAATTACCTCTTTTAAGTGATTTTTGTTTGTTTTTTTAAATGATCAAACCATTTCAAACAACCCAAAAATCACTGAATATAAAAAGTTACAATTTTTGACTTTTCACTTAACGACAAATCACTTAATAATTTTTATATATATATTCTTTCAAATCTATCTTTCTCAAAATAATATATTTCCAAATTAGCTTTAATTTTGCATTATACAGATTTACTTTAAATATAATCAATGAAATATTGCAATGACTAAAATATATATTATTTTACAGTTTTAACTTTTGTTACAATTGTTCTTTAACTTAAGAACATTTTATTTATTTTTATTTAAATATATAAATTTAATTTATTTTATTATAATAATTTATTTTTGTATATATAATTTTAAAAAATTACTTTATTATAATAATTAATTATATTTTAATTATGAATAAAAAATGTTATTAATATATACATAAAAGTGTTTTAGTATTTTTTAAATAATTTATTATAATTGTTTATATTATATTAAATTAAGTTTCAAAACAACTAATAATAAAATGATAAAAATGTCAAATTATTAGTTTTTAGACAATTTTAACTTTAAAAAACAAACGAGATTATTATACATTCAGAGATAAAGGAAAAAAAAAAACAAACATACTATTCAGATTTTATGTTTCGATCACTATTCAGTCTTCAGTCTTCAGCAGTACTATTCAGTCTTCGGATAAAAAAACAAATGATCCCTTAGGAAATGTTAATGTAATTAACTCAAGAATTAAAGGTTGAGTGATTATAGGTAGAGTTAAGGAAAGCTGATGGGCAATTTGTGCTCATAATTTTTAACTGTTTTGGTTTTCAACAGGTCAACATTTCATTTCTACCCTCCTCGCCTTTTCTTGTGCATGATTAAGATTATTATTATTATTATTATTATAAGTTTATTCGGAATTTAGAGGAGAAGTAAATAACTCATACTCTCAACCTTGAAAGTATAGGTATAACATACATACAATTAAACAGCCTCAGCGTCTCTTATTAATATTAGAGAGTAGATTTTCACAACATTCTGTATGAATAGATGAAACATATCTTTATCTTTAAAGACATTTGAGTGTTTCAAAGACCTCATTATTATAGTGGTACCAATCCAATCTAAAAATCTAGATCCAATCGACCAATCCGATCGGCAATATTGAATTCAAATGATATTGGAATCTAAATGGTAAAAAATTTTGATTGAAAAGTGTTGGTATTGGTAATTAAAATTGATATTTTAAAAAGGAAACCATAAAAAACACTTCTGCTAGTAATATTTTGAAATAAAAATTGTTTCATTCTTTCTTTTTACTCAAGTAAACATTTGATATGGAATTAATTGGATCCTCTTTCTAATTTTTAGCAGTTTAGAAAATACCAGAATGATGAAATCAAATTAACTTTATTCGGATTTCTTTCCATCCCCTTTCTAATGGAATTTTATTCCATTTTCGTTTTCATAAATCTCCTTTTAAATAGAAATGAAGATTTGTAGGTTTAAAACCTTGTTGACAACTCTATTTTAAACTATGCATCAAGTCCACATTGTTGGTGGACTAGAACAAAAATATTTTTCTAAAATATATATGGTTATATTTAATAGAGTTATTAAGGATTGATTACATTGTTGAAAATTTTGATACATTTGAACTCCTTTTAATAGATTTAAATCAAAATTGAATTAAAATAATTTTCAAATTTATATAATTAATTGAGTCATTATCTCAATGTTTTTTCCATTTCTAATGTTTTCACTTTCAAATTCCTGTTCGTTTCCTTATTTACTTCTATTTCCAACCATACAAAGATCAAAACCAAGAGAACTAATCCGAATTAAAGTTCATCAGGTTCAGATCAATCTATATCATTATAAATGGTCATGTTCAGTTTCCATTTCTTCAAAATAGAATTGTTTTCGATTTGGTTTAAGTTTTATTCTGATCAAAATCAAATCGAACAGTAGATTGTCTGCCCGCAAAATACAATGACTGTTGTATTAACCAATAAAACGCTAGAGCTAATAATAATATTAACTACAATAACATAAAAATAAAAATACCAATAATAAAATAGACTAGCAGTATCGATTTCAATCAACTCTAAAACATATCTTGTTTCTAATTGAAGTTTCAGATTCAACAACGGCTAAAAGGTGATTATATATAAAATAGGTCTCCCTAAAATGATTTGAATGTTAAAATGAGGCTGCCACCATGAAGATGGGTGTGTGCAATCCAAGTTCAAATGCAATCCTCTGCTAACAACTTGTTTGTAGCATCATCCTCTGCTAACAACTTTTTTCTAGCATCATCCAGGTACCCCTGCCAAATTTCAAAGTAATTCCAAATTCTAAATATTAAAGACTGTTCAAATATAATGTTAAAAATTACAAAATTTCATTTGGTTCATCAATCTAAATATTAATAACGGGCAAACGACAAATCTCCTGTACCAACACAATTTTTTTTTTTTTTTAATCTTTAAATATCGAAATACAAACTATCAACTTCAAATAGTTGTAAACATCAATTATTGTCTTCGACAATATATGGCAATACAAACTATAATCTTAGAATAAGTTAATTAAATTATTCACAAAGAATGAAAAGACATTACCTGCAGTACACCAACAGCATAACACTTACTAACAATTGTCTTTGACCCGACTTTAACATCCTTATCCAAATGCTTCAATACATATTCTATATGCTGATCGAGTACAAATTCTGCATTCTGTCAACAAAATGAATAGATGTCACGATTTAAATAACTACTTGTCACAAACATGTACACTACAGAATTAATGGCTACTGATATTTGGCAATTTCTCCTACACATGGATTTTTTTTTTTTCCTTTCTAGCACAAAAAACTAAGCATGTTTAGAAAATAATACTGGAAAACTGAATTAAGTTCCTTACCACTCCTGCGAACTATTGTTAGTTCGCAGGAGTGGTAAAGAAACTCAATTCATTGTTAGTTCGCAGGAACAGTAAATAAACTTTAAACTCACACATTTTTTTGTGCTATTTTCAGGAATTTTCTCCCTACGATAATTGTCATCAACACTTCTCACAACTATACGTAATAATACGAGCAAATTAAGCTTCCTTAATAGTTAGAACACACCATTGATTAATAGACTATTGACCTTCCGGTTTGAAGTATTATGAAGCCAAAAACGAACGAATTTACAAATCATTATGTGTTTTAAGTTTCACACATATATATCACCTTTGATACAATGCCACCATCCCAATATGTAAACTTCAAATCTCCAGGTTTCCGTATTTCCGATAGAGTATCAATAATTGTCTTCGTCTCTGGACTCTATTCAAATAAAAATAAGAAAATACAATCAGGTAGAGAGCAAATGAAGGATAATCTTGAATATATTTTATGCCATGAAGAAGACTCACAAAGGGTACATTGTCCAGAGACTCCGGGCATTGCACATGAGGAGAGCCAACAATCAAACCCACTACATTATATTTAGAGATCTGCAAAAAAGAAAAGAAAGAGAATGAAAATCATTTTTTGTTTTTGATTACTAAGACCAGTCCTGGGTGCTGCCAGGACTAGTTGCAATATGGCTTCAAGTTGCAACTCGATGATCAACTCCCAAAAATTAGAATGGAGCAACCCATATGCATTAAGAAACATGCCCACATAAGGTAATATGGGTGGTCTATGGTTTACCATCACACCACAATCGCTTTCTCGAAAAGAACGAAAGACATACCAACAACAATACTTAAACTAGAAAAATATGGAAAAACAGAAACATAGTAATAAAACTCACCGAAGTTAAAATCGTATCAACCATTAGAGTTTGGTTTTTTTGTGCTTTTGTCCATGACAAAACGCTGATATGTTGTTAGACAAAACAATCACAATTTCAAACATTGTAGAAGTAAGATTAGTGAGAACAAAACAATAAACATTATAGTCTATATTATATCAAAAAGATCAAGCCATATATACCTTAAAGGCACTGCAGTTAAGTTCTTCCAGTCCGACACGGCCAAGGACATGTACTTGGAACGAACATCAAAACCTAGCAACCGACCATAATTTGGAGACGTTGAACTGAAAATATCCTTGGCAAACGTAGAATAGAACTCCAAAGGCTTCAAGAACTTCATCTACAAGTCACAAAATTGTATTCAAAGATATTATTCAAGCTCTTATTTTTTATTAAACCAAAAAAAAAAAAGTTTAAAGGCACGATTTTTACAAGTATATTTTCAACCAAGTAGAGATTGAATGAAAAATAATTCAATAAAATTATTTATTGAATTGATAGCGATATATAGATACCTTCTAGATCCAATCGGCCAATCTGATTGACGATATTCAATTCAAATGAGATTAGAATCTAAATGGTAAAAAGTCTTGATTGAAAAGTGTTTGATATTAATAATTAAAATTGATATTTTAAAGATGAAACCCTTTTCAAAGAAACAAAAACAAAAAACCATAAAAAACACTTCTGGTAATAATATTTTGAAATAAAAATTGTTTCATTCTTTCTTGTTACTCAAGTAAACATTTGAAAAGGAATTAATTTGATCCTCTTTCTAATTTTTAGCAGTTTAGAAAATATTGGAATGATAAGATCAAGTTAACTTTATTCCCATTCCTTTCTATTCCCTTTCTAATGGAATTTGATTCCATTTTCATTCTCATAAATCTCCTTCTCAAGATGAAGATCTTAAGGTTTAAAATCTTGCTGACAACTCTATTTTAAACCTTTTTCAAAAAAAAAAAAAACCTCTATTTTAAACTATGCATTAAGTCCACATTGTTGGTGGACCAAACAAAAATATTTTTCTAAAATGCATATGGGTATATTTAATAGAGTTATTAATGATTGATTACATTGTTGAAAATTTTGATACATTTTAATAGATTTAAATCAAAATTGAATTAAAAAAATTTTAAAATTTGTACAATCGCATCATCATCTCGATGTTCTTTCCATTTCTAATGTTTCACTTCCAAATTCCTGTTCGTTTTCTTATTTACTTCTATTTCCAACCATACAAATATCAAAACCAAATGAACTAATCCAAACTGAAGTTTATCATGTTCAGATCAATCTATACCATTAAAAATGGTTATGTTCGGTTTTCATTTCTTCAAAATCTCATTTGTTTTCGATCAGGTTAAGTTTTGTTTTGATCAAAAATCAAATCAAACAGCAGATTGTCCGCTCCCAACGTATAATGATTGTTGTATTAACTAATAAAACAAGAGAGATAACAAAAATATTAACTACAATAACATTAAAATAAAAATACCAATAATAAAATAGACTAGCAGTATCGATTTCAATCAGCTCTAAAACATATCTTGTTTCTAATTGAAGTTTCAGATTCAATAACGGCTAAAAGGTGATTACATATAAAATAGGTCTCCCTAAAATGATTTGAATATTCAAATGAGGCTGCCACCATGAAGATGGGTCTGTGCAATCCAAGTTCAAATGCAATCCTCTGCTAACAGCTTGTTTGTAGCATCATCCTCTGCTAACGACTTGTTTGCAGCATCATCCTCCGCTAAAAACTTTTTTCTAGCATCTTCCAGGTACCCCTGCCAAATTTCAAAGCAACTCCAAATTCTAAATATTAAAGACTGTTCAAATAAAAAGTTGAAAATTACAAAATTTCATTTGGTTCATCAATCTAAACATTAATAATGGGCAAATGACGAATCTCCTATGCCAACACATGAAATTTTAATTTTTTTATCTTTAAATACCGAAACACAAATAATCGATTTAAAATAGTTGTATACATCAATTATTGTCTTCCACAATATATGGCAATACAAACTATAAGCTTATAATAAATTAATTAAATTATTCACAAAGAATGAAAAGACATTACCTGCAGTACACCAACAGCATAACACTTATTAACAATTGTGTTTGACCCGACTTTAACATCCTTAACCAAATACTTCAATGCACCGTTTATAGAGGAACTGAGCATACTTTCAACCGTCCACTCTGGCCAGTCTTTCTCATTCTTATACAGATACTCCAATACACATTCCATGTGCTGATCGAATACAAATTCTGCATTCTGTCAACAAAACGAATAGATCTCTCAATTTAAATAACTACTTGTCACAAACGTGTACACTACGAAAACAATGGCTACTGATATTTGGCAATTTTCCTTACACATGGATTTTGTTTTTTTTTTCCCTAGCACAAAAAACTAAGCATGTTTGGAAAATAATACTGAATTGAGTTTCTTTACCACTCCTACGGACTAACAATAGTTCGCAGGAGTGGTAAGGAAACTCAATTAAATTTTTCGGTAATATTTTCCAAACTCACACATTTTTTTGTGCTATTTACTGGAATTATTTCCGTACGATAATTGTCATCGACACTTTTCACAACTGTACGTAATGATACGAACAAATTAAGTTTGCTTAATAGTTAGACCACACCACTGATTAACAGACTATTGACCTTCCAGTTTGAAGTATTATGAAGCCAAAATCGAAAGAATTTACAAATCATTTTGTGTTTTAAGTTTCACACATATATACCGCATTTGATGCGATGCCACCATCCCAATATGTAAACTTCAAATCCCCAAATTTTCCTGTTTTCGATAGAGTATCAATAAACATCTTTGTCTCCGGACTCTATTCAAATAAAAATAAGAAAATACAATCAGGCAGAGAGCAAATGAAGGATAATCTCGAAAATATTTTATGCCATGAAGAAGACTCACAAAGGGTACATTGTCCGGACATTGCACATAAGGAGAGCTAACAATCAAACCCACCATGTCATCTTTAGAGATCTGCAAAAAAATGGAAAAGAATGGAAGTCTTTTTTGTTTTTGATTATTAGGACCGGTCCATGGTGTTGCCAGGACCAATGACTTTAAGTTGTGGCCTGAGCATCAACTCCCAAACAAGGGGAGGGAGCAACCGATATGCATAGGAGAACATATCAACATAAGGTAATATGAGTGGACTGTGGTTTACCATTACAACTCCACCACTCTCTCGAAAAGAATGAAAGACTCACCAACAACAATACATAAACTATAAATATATGGAAAAAAAAAAAAAAAAAACAGAAACATAGTAATAAAACTTACCGCAGTTAAAATCGTATCAACCATTTTAGTTTGGTTTTTTTGGGTTTTTGTCCATGACAAAACGCTGACACATTGTCGACAAAAAAAATCAAAATTTCAAACATTGTAAAAGTAAGATTAATGAGAACAAAACGACAACCGTTATAGTCTATATTATACCAAATAGATCAAGCCATATACACCTTAAAGGCAGTGCAACTAAGTTCGACCAGTACGACCCGGCCAAGGACATGTAATTGGAACGAACATCAAAAGCTAGCAACCCCTTCGTACACTTCAAGCGGAAAATATCCTTGGCAAAGGTAGAGTAGAATTCCAAAGGCTTCAAGTACTTCATCTACGAGTCACAATATTCAATTCAAAGATATTATTCATGCAATTTTTTTATTAAACAAAAAAAAAGGGCTTAAAGGCACGATTTTTGCAAATATATTTTCAACGAAGTAGAGATTGAACAAAAACAATTCAATAAAATTATTTATTGAATTGATAACGATACACTGATACCTTCTGCTGCTTTACTTGCTATATGCCCTAACCCTGGTGGCTTGATCTGTCCCTTGTCAAAATTAAAGTGTTTGATATTAATAATTAAAATTTATATTTTAAAGATGAAACCCTTTTCAAAGAAACCAAAAAAACCATAAAAAAACACTTCTGGTATTAATATTTTGAAATAAAAATTGTTTCATTCTTTCTTGTTGCTCAAGTGAACATTTGAAATGGAATTAATTTGATCCTCTTTCTAATTTTCAGCAGTTTAGAAAATATTGGAATGATAAGATCAAGTTAACTTTATTCCCATTCCTTTCTATTCCCTTTCTAATGGAATTTGATTCCAATTTCATTTTCATAAATCTCCTTCTCTAGATGAAGATCTGAAAGTTTAAAATATTGCTGACAACTCTATTTTAAACTTTTTTTCAAAAAAAAAAAAAAAAAAAACCCTCTATTTTAAACTATGCATTAAGTCCACATTGTTGGTGGACCAAACAAAAATATTTTTCTAAAATACATATGGGTATATCTAATAGAGTTATTAATGATTGATTACATTGTTGAAAATTTTGATACATTTTAATAGATTTAAAACAAAATTGAATTAAAATAATTTTAAAATTTGAATAATCGAGTCATCATCTCGATGTTCTTTCCATTTATAATGTTTTCACTTCCAAATTCCTATTCGTTTTCTTAATTACTTCTATTTCCAACCATACAAATATCAAAACCAAATGAACTACTCCAAATTGAAGTTTATCATGTTCAGATCGATCTATACCATTAAAAATGGTTATGTTCGGTTTTCATTTCTTCAAAATCTCATTTGTTTTCGATCAGGTTAAGTTTTGTTTTGATCAAAAATCAAATCACACAGCAGATTGTCCGCCCCCAACGTACAATGATTGTTGTATTAACTAATAAAACAAGAGAGATAATAAAAATATTAACTACAATAACATTAAAATCAAAATACCAATAATAAAATAGACTAGCAGTATCGATTTCAATCAGCTCTAAAACATATCTTGTTTCTAATTGAAGTTTCAGATTCAGTAACTGCTAAAAGGTGATTATATATAAAATAGGTCTCCCTAAAATGATTTGAGTATTCAAATGAGGCTGCCACCATGAAGATGGGTCTGTGCAATCCAAGTTCAAACGCAATCCTCTGCCAACAACTTGTTTGTAGCATCATCCTCTGCTAACAACTTTTTTCTAGCATATGAATCCAAAATGCCTGATTGTATTATATTTTATAGTATGCCCTAACCCTGCTGGATTAATCTGTCCCTTTTGTTCTGTTTTCTGACTAAAATTACCTTTTTACCCTCACCGCCTTTCTCACTCTGTACTACGAATATATGAATCCAATAAATCCAAAAAATTCCAATTTCTTTTAAATAGGTTATTTTTTATTAAAAAAATATATATCTTTTTGAGAATATTAAAAAATATATTTAATAAACATAAAGGTTTTAAATTAAACCATGTGTAAATTGTAATATACATATATATAATTATCAATTAATGGAATTGTGCAATTAATATAAAAATTTGTAATTAAGAAAACTATGCTATATATAGTAGTTTTTTTTTTTTTTTTTGAAACTCTGGAAATTTCATTAATCATCCCAAATTAGGGATCAAAGATACAAACACTAAGGAGCTCAAACAAATTTGGGACATCATTATAACAAACCACACAGAACCAGATTAATCCTCAAAGAAGAGGAATTACCAATGGCCAGATGTGAAATATCAAACGATTCTCAGAAGAAGAAGAATGGCTTGATAACGCGGAATCCAGCCCATCCACAGAAAACTAAATCACATATTACAAATAGCAACACAAAAACATAGGGACCTTCCACCTTCCAAAAGCAAATTACAGCACCAGCCACATTCCACCATAGCCAAAACTTCATAAGAACTGCACCTGGAAACCTTCGCAGGAAGGGATATGACCACCAAACTGAAAATGATGAGAGACCTTGCTAGCTCTGCCATAACCCACAGAAGAGACCAGGTGATGCCAGAAGCCATGGACATGAAAAAAGGCTTGAGATCTGCTGATTACTCTCATACTCCAAAGACCAATCTTCAAACCAACAAAGAAAAGGACTGGCCAACAACACTCCAAAAAAGACTCTACTCTGTACAATGATTTGGTTTTAAGGGATGGATCCATAAATCTCTGGATCCAACCCTTAAAACCCTAGATCTAGAGAGCCACTGAAAGGAAGTAGGAAACTTAGGAGAAAAAACGGCAAAGAAATCAGAGAAAAAACTTAGGAAACTTAGGACTTCTGAGAACTCTCTCTCTGGTAACTCTAGAGAGAATTCCAGAAACTTAGGATCAATTTTATTTGCTATATGGTAGTTTCATTTACATATTGTTTGTATAAAATATTAAAATATTTTTCATAAACCATAATATAATTTTTTCAATTTTGTTTATCAATATAGTCTTGAATTGTTTTAAATGAAATCAGATAGATTTAAATGGAATTCAGATAAGTATGTTGAATAAATTGGCCTAACTTTCATCGCCAAGTTATTTGAATTATGAATAAATTTATATGATTATTTTATTTATATTAATTATGTTGATCAATAAAATCAATCAACACCCACAATTATGTAAATTGAGTGAATACGTTGAAATTGAATGAATGTAATGTTTCCATTGCAATGCAGTAATGATCAAAGAGAAAGAACACAGAATTTGGTGGCCTATCATGATGGTTATGTCTACTTGCCTATGTTCTCAAGAGCAAGGTCTAAGTTCATGTAGCCACAAAAGATGTGGCAGTTTTCCCACAAAGATATGGGTAGACTTTTCTTACTCTTGAGGATAGATTTTCGGATAGTTTATTAATAGAATCTATCTTTGAGTTTTGCTAAACGTCTGATCAAATGTCAAGAGATGTATATAAAAAAAATAATAAAAAAAAAGGAGAAAAAAACACTAAGATTAAAATGGAAATATTGTCTAGATATTATTTTCATTTAAATCATCGTTAAATGAATAGGTGCAGGAAGTTAAATTATAAAACAATGGAAAAACAGAAAGTTTAAATTATAAAATAATGGAAAAACAGAAATTTTTTTTTTATAAATGATTTTTTTTATGTTCAAGTTGAACATTAATATATATATTTTTTAAATCTTGCTAGTTGTAAGAACAATTATTTTTGAACAAAAATATATTTAATACAAATAAAATATCAGAATAAATGATTATTTTTCAACTTCAACCTTAAAAATAAATAAATATTTCTACAATTTTCTCAAAACAGAAACATAGAGGCTAGACCAATGGTAACCTACCAAAGTTTCAGTTTGTATCAACCATTCAAACTTTGCTTTTTGCGCTTCTTGGCCACGGCAAAACTCTGACATGTTGCTGACAAAAATCGACAAAAAACAAAAACATTAAGCGAAGTTTGACCCAAAAGAAAACCAAGTCAAGAAAGTCCCTAACATGTAACGATCCTGGAAAATACAACGAAACTGACACAATTGAAATATTAGAGCGTAAAATGATGATTAGACCTGTTAACAATCATGCAAATTTCAACTTTTACTAGAATTTGATAACCATTTAAGAATATATTATTATTGGCAATAGCTTGAATACTTCGTCTGGAAGTGAGAATATTTCAAGCACCAAACTCACTTTGGAGCAAGTTGCAAGGGATGTCAACAGAAGCAAATGGGAAGTTTCCTCTCGATGAAGAAACTTTCTAAAGGACCCCCACGGCTCATCGACTTGACTTGCATACAATTTTCCATTGTTTTCCTCCTTTAAAAATTCAAGCTTGAACCTCTTCATTGTAAAACAAACCAACCCAACTTCTCCTGTTGCAGACTTGACAGAGAGAGAGGAGAGCAAATGAGCAACCCACCTCCTTTGTAAGTAAAGTTTTCTTTTTGGTTTTTTTATTGGACCGTACACACTTACACAGTGTGATTTCTTATTATGATTATTTTTTTTTGAAACAGTCTCATTTTTTATTGTTACTTAAAAAACCTAGTAAAAGTTTCCACTTTGGACTAACATGATCGCCTTTTTTTAAAAAAAAAAAAAAACTTTTTTGTGTATGAGCTTCTGCTGGTTTTGGTTTTGATTGCAGATTCAACAGTGGATTGGAGTTGGCAAACTTGGTGGTGAGCTCTGGACTTGTCAGTCAATCATGGGAGTCAATTTTGCAACTTTACAATGAATTGAATCCAAATGAACAGATTAGATTCAGAGTTTATCAGAAACCAAACTGTACAGTGATAGCTTTTGTGAGTTCTCCAGCTTTTGCAAAACGTTGTCTTCATGAAGAAGATGGGCTGGTTTCTTCATCATCTCTTCCTGACTGTCACTTCCTGTGCACCAAAAGCAATCCAAGTTTTGCCATTCACACAGTTGCTGTAACCCTCTTTGGTTCTTTGCTTCATCAGGAGCTGCCTGATCTCAAAACTCAGGTAAGTCTCTGTCTTTCCCTTGAAAAGTTTATGTCTTTTTTGTGTTTTTGAACATTTTTGACATTTTCCCAGATGGGTTTGAACCCTGATTAGAGAAGACTCGTATGTTTGTTGAAAAGGAAGAACCTTTACATTAGGTTGTCTGACCAAGCATTTGGTCATTTTTGTTCTACATAAAGACAATGTTGAATTATCATAGGGTTTATCATATTACCCCAATTAGATAGAAAGTTACTGTTTTTATGTATTGAAGATGTTGTTACTGCGTAGGAAGTTTGTGTAACTTAGATGAAGGTTTTGGTTTTGATGAATGATGTTTGAATAATGTGATTGGGTGATGAGATGTTTGTTTGTTTGTTTGTTTGTTTGTTTTTTTTAATATGTTTTATGTTATTTTTTGTTTATTGTAGATAAGCAATTCGATTCCATTAATTGTTACTGGACATTCTGTGGGAGGATCTGTTGCTGTTCTCTTTACCTTATGGCTACTAGAAAGCATGAATCGAAAGGACACAAAAGGTGTTCTCTGCATTACTTTTGGTGCACCCCTTATTGGTGACAAAGGCCTTCAAGAAGCCATATTGCGAAACTCAAAGTGGAATTCTTGCTTTCTCCATGTTGCGGCTAACCAAGACTTGGTCCCAAGTTTGTTTGTTTCACCCCGCAATCCTAATGCGATGGAAGTTGATTCTGGAACTCTTGCTTACCAGCCTTTTGGTACATATCTTTTGTGTTCTGAATCTGGATATACTTGTATTGATGACCCTGAAGAAGTATCTGAATTGCTTGGGGTAATGCGCTCAGAAACAGCCAGAAACCAAAATCCTGATGGGGAATTGCAGGTTTTTTATTATACAGAAATTGTGAAAGGTGTTGAGTCTATTGTACTTATAAAGGGAATTTCAGAGCTTGCAGAACGAAATGTGGATCCACTTCGAGCAAGAATACTTTTGCAACTAGAAGCTGTTGGAGTTAAGAAAACACAGGTAACTCAATTTTTGTTCTGCCCTCCTGATTTTTTCGATAATGCTTGTTGTATTCATTTCATGCCAATATATTTGGCGAAGCGTAATTCAAGATATAGTTCCAAATTGTGCTCATAAATTGCAAGATACCAATCTTAGCATAAAAACCTAATGGCATTGAGCAGCATTCATTTAAAAATAAAAACTAAAGCAGCACATAAAATCGCAACAACCTTAAGCCACAGCTTGGGCTGCTGCCTGGCCTTCTTCCTAGCCTCCTCAGTGATGGACAACTTGATACCTTTGCCCTTTGGATGGGACATGAATGGCTTTGTACCCCTACCAGTGGTGAAAACATTGCCTAGACGAGTTGCAATTGTGTGACTGGTGGCATCTTGATGTAGCTGGTTTTCAAAGCTGCCCTTATGCTTCTTTCTGTTCTTGATGTTTCCAACATGGCCTCTGTTCCTTCCTTCTGTGACCATAACAACATTGCTAAACTCAAACTTGATGAAGTCAGTTATCTTGTTGCTCTCTAGGTCAAGTTTAATGGTATCATTAGCTTTGATGAGCGGGTCAGGGTTGCGGATGTTTTGTCCATCATAGGTGTTATAGGATACCCTTTTGTCCAAACTGTACGGATCAAACGTTGCAAAGCTTGAATTTCGCCTCCTCAACCCTGATTGAATGGAGACGGAAGTTTTCATCTGTCTTGGGGATTGACACAACATCCATGAAACCACAAGGGTAGTTGGTGTTATCTCTCCTAAGTTTCCCATCAAGAAGTAAATGTCATTGCACGAGAATAGCAATGACTTCACAGACCACAGTATGTGAGAGCATACTTCAATCTGTTACTTAGAATGCAAATCCATGGCAAGCACTCCCTGGACTCAAGAGTGTGATGCTGCTGCGCCTTACCGCAGCTGCTGGAGTCTCCAGCTCCCTGAGAGGACTAGCATAATTCAGGAATTAAACAATGGCTTCATTTACTTGTCTACAAACCCAAAATCCAAGTTTAAGACATTAGAATTATATCTGTGATCTATTATTTGATTTGATAAGTTACTGAACTTCCCTATTAAACATACTTTTAAACATGCGTTTTTTTAGAGTTATTCAAATTCTAATTTGTATCTGCCTCATTGTTGTTGGTTGCAGCCAATTAGTGACTTCAATGCATTGATTGAATTCATGGAAAAAAGGGAAAAGTTGTGTGCATTAAACAAATTAAACAACAGGATGGTTTTTAATGATAAGAAACTAAATGACATGAAGGTAGTCATGGCCAAACTAGAATGGTACAAGAAGTTATCCATGTCTGAGAAGAAGGGCTACTATGACAATTACAAGAACACAAAATCGAAGACGGAAATACACGTTACTGCATTTAAGAAGAAGCTAAACCAATACTGGAAAAAAGTCATTGAAGAAGCTGAAAAAGAGCCACAGCGATTGGATGCAACCCTAACACTTAAGTGGTTGTATGGTGGGACTAACTATCGAAGGATGGTTGAACCACTTGACATTGCTGACTACTACAACAAGGGTTTGAAAGACTATGAAGCTCACGGAAGATCTTCACATTACGTGAAGTTTGAGAAATGGCTAAAAGAAGCAGGTACATCAATGAGCAGACCGCTTGCCAAGAAGAAAAAGAATGTTTCCGATCTTCTAACCGAGGATTCATGTTTCTGGGCACATGTGGAGGAGGCTTTAATACTATGCAAATCGCTGAGAAATGGCAAGGAGGAACGATTAATCAGAGAGAATCTGGTTGAGTTTGAGCGGTATGTGATGCAACAGATCAACAATTACGCGGTATCTCCTGATATTTTCTTGGAAGGGAGCAGCTTTATGCAATGGTGGAGAGATTATGAATTACTCATAGAAACCTTGGAGGAATCAGAGCTCACTGGCTTTATGAAGAATGGCGGGTATAA
The DNA here is from genome assembly GCA_021234005.1 of Nephelium lappaceum. Taxonomy (NCBI): domain Eukaryota; kingdom Viridiplantae; phylum Streptophyta; class Magnoliopsida; order Sapindales; family Sapindaceae; genus Nephelium; species Nephelium lappaceum. Next base: position 955,083 of record CM038011.1, read on the forward strand.
GAAGTATGCTAATGGATCATTTTAGCTGTAATATGGTCATTGTTGTTATGGTTTATATGTATTTAAAATAGATGTAAAGTCCATGCACTACTACAACTGCTCTCAAAATTGTAGGGCTGTTTCTCTCCAAGCCATTTTAGTTGTATTCATTCTGCTATGATCATTGAGATAAAAACACTTCATTTAAGTTTACAACAGTTGTCATATTCTCTGAAAACTTTGGCTTGTTGCCTAGAACAATGTAAAAGATAAGCAATGGAGTTGAAATTCATTTTCAGGACTAGTCAATTCTCATAAGTGGGAACTTAGTTCATAATAGTAAGAACAGATAAATTCTTTCAGGACCATCTTGATTAGAGAACGACTTATAATTTAAATTCAGAGTCTTGATCCGACTAGGAAAAAACTTGATTTAGTGGCAAAGTATTCAAACAACTATAAATATGAACTTTCCATGACTTTCACTTCAAGGCAAAACCAAATATACACAGAAAAAAATGGAAGAAATGTGACATGAAGAAAGTGATAGTGGGCCATGAAAGATGAGCTAAGTTATAGCTGTCTGTGTGTTGACAGATAATGCATATGAACTGTTAAATGCACACACACGCATAAAATTTGTATTGTATGCTGTCATAGAATGCATATGAAGTGTTAAACGCACACACGCATAAAATTTGTATGTGTATGTGAGTGTGGACGTGTGCATCGAGACTAGTTCCAAAATAACACACCGCCACCGCTTTTCATTATCCTGTGGGACCATCCACACCCTCATGCACATGCGTCTGACACCTATAATTCTCTTCTTCTTGTTCTCCTTCTTCGTAGTTTGATCTATAGAATATTTATTGATTGGTTTTGTTTGGGTTGTGTTGGCATTTCAATGTTGATTAGACTTGGTTTTTGGCCCTGCTATGCCTGTTACAGGTCAGGTCGGAGGTCTTTCACCGACACTTTGTCTTGTACATGGTATATGGAATTTGATACGCACTCATTGAAAACACAGTTACGTTAATTAACTGGGGAATTTACTTTCACGATTGCGGGATAAATCTACCGTCACAATAATAAGAAAAATTTTTCTAAGTATGATGATAAATACACATTGTAGGACTCGGATGCCAATCAATCATGCTAATTATCTTACATATGGATTATATATGGACTGTGGTTATTGTCTGCTCCTTTTATCAATTATAAATAATTGATGTTAACTAATCTTATATATAGATTATGGTTGTCAAGAAGAAAATTTTAATGTGTATGGTGTGTGGCCCTTTACCATATGAGATTATGTTATATGGATATGAATTATTAATTATTTGATAGAGTCATAAAATGATATGATACACTTATATGTTCTTAAATAGTGAAAACATATGCATAAGGTGTATTGAAACTTTACTCGATTACATATTATGAAATAAATAATTTAATACTCCTTTCAAAGACAAATTTACCATTTTTGTTGTTTTAAAATAATAAAAAAAAACATGAAATATGAAATTAAATATAAAATCTTAATCAAACTTTTCAATTGTAAATACATAATTAATTATCTTTTTTTTTTTTTGTCATTCAAACCTGAACCAAAACTATAATCAAACTAAATGACAGTTTTTTACCACCCGATCATATTTAATTATCAATTTTAAAATGGTTTTTTAGAAATAATATATTAAAACAACATATGTCAAATTTTTTTTTTACTTTTTTCCCACTCACAACCGAATGACATATCTATATCATAATCATTGTCATTTGAGTTTCATTGTGTGTAATTTATGAGCATAAAATTAAATAAGTAATAATTAATTTTGATAAATTCCAATACTCTTATAAAAATAATATCTTTAAGTTAAGAAATTATATATATGAATTTTGTAAATAATTATTCATCTCATTAGATTTGAACTAATATACTAATTTACTATTAAAAAAATATTTTTTCGAAATTGGTATGTATTTTCTTCTTTTTGATAAGCTGTACATCACAAATAACAAGATGGGGACCCAATAACTGTATTTTTTTTTTAAATAAATAAATGAATTGAAATGGCAGCCTAACATGAACATGATCTGTCATGTGACTCGCTAATTCTCCGCCAATGAAACCGATTACGCGTTTGATGCTCTATACAACATTTTAATCGAATCACAATTTATTAATATTATTTTGTTGCACGATAACCGTCTGATTGATGACTTGTGGCCCACTTCTGTTACCCACTCCTCGATCATATCCTTCAAAGTCCGGCTTCTTTTCTTCTTTTCTACAAAATTGACCAATCACTCGCTAACGTTTCTGTCCATTTTGGTCATTTCACTCCTCGTGAATTGCGGTGGATGTTGGAAACAGTTGGATTGCTGTAGTTACATTAATACAATTCAACTATCATTTAGTTGTCCTCATGAAAGCAAACCTATCTATGTCACAATTGATAAAACCTATCTACATGAACATTAAATTACATGTATGCAAACAAATGTTTAGCGATTGACATATGGGCTAATGTTACTAGATCTAGGATCATATTAATATGTGTTCACTAATTATTGGATATGAATTCTATCCTAATTCAAAAAAATTGTATATCGCTCCAACCACTCTAGTAGTGGGGGTTTTCGGTTTTATTTTATAAATTTTATAAACATATGTGAGAGAGATAAATATTTCATAATATACAGATGGTATAAGTAGTAATTAATCTTGATTGGTCTTGATAACTAAAAAAATACTAAAAACAAATAAAATTTTAATTCTATGTTTTAAAATTATGCAAATTACGTATTTATCTTTAACTTAATTTTAAATGTCTTTATGACACCTCATAAAAAGACCCTTAAACTTAATATGAGCTGTTTTAAGTAATAGACCAACAAGATGACTTATCAATACATTTTGAAATACATCTTATATTTTTCGTTCAAATAATTATATATACGTTTTTTTCTCAACAATGATAAGTTTTTCGATCGAAAAAAGAAGTGACCATTCAAATCAACTCACAATTTAGTTGAGATGGATCTAAAAACTCACCACTTCACTTTCTCACCAATGGTAAAAGTAAACCAAATGGAATCCAAGAGACTCACCACTTCACTTTCTCACCAATGGCAAAAGCAACCAAATGGAGTTACTTGCAACCAAAAACACATACAACATAACTTGATTCAAATGGAAGACAGCACAAAACTCTTTCTCAAAGCCTGGACATGCAAACTTTTCTTTTCTCCGCATAAAGTGGGGCCAGTCTCCCGTGATTGGTGGTGCTTTTGCCACATCATCATCATCTCTCTCCGACATACCGCTTAACACAGACAACACAACCAGTTAAAAACTAAAAATTCAAACTTTACTTTGAATGTAAAGTCACTCAAATCAAAACAAAACAAAACGAATCAAAACCCTCGCAACCCAATCTAATCTAACCCCACTTCACTCACTCACTCGAAGTGCTTCATTTTTAAGCTCAAAAGGCACTTCTCCAACACCCCCCTCTCCTCTCTACGGCTTCTGCAAAACCAAAAACACCGAAAATGACGAAAACACCCCTACCACCATTCCTCTCCATTCTCATCCTCCTCCTCTCATTGTTTGCATGTCTATCGGAATCCACACTCTCCACCAACTACTACTCCACCTCCTGCCCGAAATTCTACGACCTCGTCCGTGACACCATCACCAACAAGCAGATCACCAGCCCCACCACGGCCGCCGCCACTCTCCGTCTCTTTTTCCACGACGCCATCAATGGAGGCCTCGACGCCTCCATCCTCATCTCCTCCACCCACTTCAACACTGCCGAGCGTGACGCTGACATCAACCTCTCCCTCCCCGGCGACGCCTTCGACGTCATCACCCGCGCCAAGACCGCCCTCGAGCTCCAGTGCCCCAACACCGTCTCCTGCGCCGACATCCTTGCCGTCGCGACGCGTGACCTCGTCGCCATGGTGGGTGGCCCCGTCTACAACGTCGTTGTCGGTCGAAAGGACACTCGAGTCTCCCAAGCTTCTAGTGTAGAAGGCAACCTGCCAAGACCAACCATGCCCATGTCACAGATTGTAGACATCTTTCAAAAGAGGAACTTCACAGTGCGAGAAATGGTGGCTCTGAGTGGAGCACACACCATTGGGTTCTCACATTGTAAAGAATTCAGCTCCATCTTGTACAACAACAGCAACAACAACTACAACCCAAGTTTTGCTCAAGCCTTGCAGAGGGCATGTGGGGACTATAAAAGCAACCCCACATTGTCTGTTTTCAACGATGTGATGACTCCTAACAAGTTTGACAACCTGTATTATCAGAATCTGCCTAAAGGGTTGGGGTTGCTTGAGTCAGATCATGGACTGCATAGTGATGTGAGGACAAGGACGTTTGTGGAGATGTATGCAAAGGATCAAGATTTGTTCTTTAAGGATTTTGGTAGAGCTATGGAGAAGCTTGGTGTTTATGGGGTCAAGACTGGTAGGAGAGGGGAGATTAGGCACAGGTGTGATGCTATTAATTGAGAGAGACATTTTGAGTTTTGTTGTTTTTGTTTGTGATGGTGATGATGATGATAATGATAATGATTATTTTGGTTTTGAGTATTCTTTTTCGGTGAGGGGGTTGTGATTTGTGAGGATGTGATGTTTGTGATGATGATGTTGATGTATACATGTTTTGTTACCAATTTGTCATATCAAGGATATTTATACAATTACAATGTTTATTTATTGATTCTGTGTTTTGGGTGGTGTTGTGTTGATCTTGTTGTTTTTCTTCTTTGGACGGTAGCAAGAAGTAATAATTCTCTGGCTAGAACTGATCCTAGAACCTGAACTTGTACATGATTTAGACTTTAGAGGGCTTCTCTTTTGGTGTTTTCTTTAGTTTGGTCATGACTCATTTGGTGTTCTGTTGTGTTGATCTTACTGTTTTTCTTCTTCAGGCAATGTTAGGAAATAATAATTCTCTAGTCAGAATTTATCCTAGAACCTGTACACGTTCATGAACTTTGGGGTCTAGAATTTAGAGGGTTTCTCTATTGTGTTTTCTTTGTTTTGGTCATGACTTAATTGGTGTTTGGGAGCTGTTAAGAGTGCTGGTTTTTTGTGGTTGTTTTTAGGTTAATTACAGATTTGTCATTGGAGATTGTGATTATGGAAACCCTCATGCATAGAGGTTGTCCAGATTGGGGTTAAATGAATGAGCAAAGTAACGCTAAAAATGAAGGGAAAGATGCTGTTTTTTGAATTGTTAAGGATGAATATTGAACAGCTGAATTCTTGAGTAGAGTTTTGTCTCTTCTTTGTGTCTTCTCAAGCATTTGTTTAACATTTGGTTCTCTTATTCAATTCAATAGCAGAATCAATACTTTTACTGTATGCTTCCTTTCTATCAGTCACAATAACATTGTTTATTTCTAGGGAAGTGTCTGTATTCAGACACCTGACCCTGCTGGTCATGTGCATTTTTATCATTTTCAAATGGAGTTTAACCAACTAATCAGACCAATCTAGAGAAAAAACTAGTTTTTGTGCCCCTATTTTCCGCTAAATATCCGGTTCCTACAAGTGGTATCAAAGTTGGATCTAGATATCTCCATGTGGACTTTTGTGTTGTTCCACATGAATTCGTTAAAGAGGCATCTAGTCGTCGACTAGCAGAATTGAGTTCTAAATTCCTCTATCTAGTAGACTAGTCTTTTTAGCAGAACACCTTAACAATATTATGGAATGACTGAATTGCAGTCACGATTGGAAACAACTGGAATTGTGTTGTTTTCAGGATCCATATGTTGGTTTATTATCTCCAGCTGTAAGAAGGAACTTCCAGATTCGAAGACATGCCATGCCAACTCTGCCACAATTATTCTGGTTCTATAGATACCAATTGCTCCCTTAAAATCCACCGACCTTAGTTATTTCACGACTAGAAGTTGCATCCAAGATTGGCATTTAGCTAAATGTTAGATTATACTGTTAGAATCTGCATTAAAGAGTCAGACATGTGAACGGATTGGAATCAAGAATAAAAAATAAGAGGTATCGAGTTCCATTAGAAATGAAATTGGAAAAGATAAATTGAACTCCAAACCTCATATGAGATGGGGGAGGGACTCAACTAATTGCATTAGCAATTGGTTTGTGTACTTAATTTGCGTGTTGGTGTCATCATAAATCATGAATGTCATATTGTATATGATACTACTATATAGAGATGATTGGGGGTTAACTATACTTGGTGCAAACCTGCGGATGTGACTACAAGATATTATTATTGTTATAACGACTCAAACCTGACTTATTATCAGTCTGAATGAATACTTTCTACCATCAAATTGTATTGGATGGTGGTATCGCAATCTATAATCTTCATACATCTTAGGATATTTGGGACATTTGCCCTTCAATAATAGTTGAAGTGTATCAAGATGGTCCTCTCATGTTAAATTCTTAGGCCCATCTTTTGCTTCCTAGGAAGCCCTGGAATGAAAAAACTTGGACATCTTTTGAGACCAAGTTTGTTCAACCCAAGGGCCAATACAAATGGACCCAAAAGTGGAAAATAATACAAAAATTTGACAATTAATAATGTAGTTAAATTGAATTGTATTTGTAAGATATGTTAAAATGCAATTTCAAACCTAATTAATTTAAAATTTTAAGATATTTTTTTGGAGTTTTAATTGTATGTTAAAATTTTAAAATATGTCTAACTTCTCTAAATAAATCAAGTCATAATTCACCAAGCGTTTCTCCTTCTTTTCTGATGTGGCAAGCAAAACATCCCCATGAAAACACGATTCATGATTCATGAAAAAGACACAAACAGATCAAATTATACAAGAGAATAAATTCTCGAAATCACTTTTTTTTTTTTGAAAAAAAAGGCTTCTCTTTACACCTTTATCATGTATCACTTTTTGAGAGAACAATAATAAAGACACCAAAAGCTAAACCAAAAATGTCAAAAACCAATCTCCCCCTCCTTCCTAGAAGCTTCACTTATTCACTTCCTCCTTTTAACAATGACTTTTTTTTTTTTTTAATTATTATTATTATCAAAAAAGAAAGAAAAAGGAAAATGAAAAACATCATAAATAAAATAAATAAAGGAAGGAAGACAACTCCATAATTACAACCGAAACCCAAAATTAAAATCAAATTACGAGGAAACAACTAAAGAATTGAATAATTTCAAGAAGCATTGTACTCAAAACTCGGACGAGTTCACACTTGACTCACCATTTCCACAACTAGGTCGAAACCGAGTCCGACTAGTTAACTCTGAGTCAAGTAATTCCTCCCAATCCACGTCCTCCTCCTCATCCTCACTCCTCGCCTTCATCATTTCCAACATCCTTTTTGCCTTCGCCCTCGCACGCTCACCCGCCACCCTCTCTATCTTCCGTAGCACCTCCTCCATGCCAGCCGCCTTCGCCAAACCCTTAAACCGTAACCCACCGTGACTGAGTCCAAACAACACACTCACACAACTCTCTTGAGTCGACTCACTTAACTCACTCCCATTCCGCAACATATCCACCAAACACTCCACCCCACCCGAATCCAACACCGCGACCCGAGCCTCTGAGCATGAGGCCAAATTACCCAAAACGAGCAGCACCCGGTTCACCATATGACCCGACTTGACCATACCCAACAAAACTAGAACAGACCCGAGTTTAATCAACTTGGTTCTATTACTCTTCACTAGTGAGAGATGGTAGAGAGCCAACGCCGAGTCATGCCGAGTCCGCTCACTCTCGGACCGGAGCAAGTGCAAAAGAGGGGGCAAAGCCCCCAACACCCCAATTGCAGTCTTGTTCTGATCATCAAGAGCCAAACTAAAGAGTGCACCACAAGCATGCTCCTGCGCCTCAGCCGATCCGGCCTTCAACACGTCAATCAACGGTGGAACGATCCCTGACCGCACGATCTTCACTTTGTTGATTTTCTCCAATGACAAATTCACCAAGGCTGCAACTGAGTTGACTTGAACGTTGGTGTATCTTGACACGATCAATGATCGTAGGGCTGACAGCAACCGAGTCGTGCATAGACTGACTCGGGTGTCTTCTCTTGTTCGTGTCATCTTTCGAAGTGAACCCACAGCTTCTTCCACGTCATGCATTTGTTGGCTTTTGAGTTTCGTTACCAACTCTTCCTCTTCAGGCGAGTTAGGGTTTAGGATTTCGGGTTTACAGGACGAGAAAGAAGAGGAAGAAGAGCAGCAACTGGGACGAGTCGCCAGTTGCAAGGGAGTGGATTGTTGTTCAGAGGTTGTATAGAAGCAAGATGGACGTCGAGTCAGCTCAGTAACTGCATGGTTGAAGTTGACGGGTGGTATCTCCTCGACTCCATCAATCAACTCTCTCTCCAAAGCCTTATCTTTTTGGTTCTTCAGCGCCATTAACGTAGAAACAACCATCTCGGCTGATGTCGAATCCAAGGCTTTTGGTGGGGTCATGGAGTGCTTCTCGCACCAGTTGACAATGGTGGATTTCAAGGCCAAGTTGGGGATGACAGTGGAGAAATCCGGAATAGTGGAGTCCACCGTAGTTGGGACGAACCCTAGAGTCTTGCAAGCTTGAACACAGGCTCGCTCGAAGGTGTGACCGGAGGAGACAATGACAGGATCCGCCATTAAAGAACCAGAAACCGGACAAAGAAACTCCTTTGGTATCTCCTTCTTTGACTTCAAGTGGGGTTTGGTTGAAACTGAAGAAGATGACCTGTAAAACGATATCTTCCATTTCTGCTTCGAAGGTTTAGTATTGGTTTTCTCTGGCGACTTGTTTACTGGCTTGTTGTCGAGCATCACTCTCATTATAGCCTGTTCCATCTCCATTATATCTCGCAGGATCTGTCAAACTGATAGAAGATATCAATCAATCCAAAACTTGAAGAATAATGGCAGTGGAAAATCCATGATATTAGGAGAGAAAAGAAAATCAGATGGTTGTAGTAGCTATTGACTCGTGAAGTTCACTAAAATTTAGTGAGTAACAAGAAGAGTACTAATGACCAAAGACTAAGTCCATGGGAGAGATGATGGAAGAGGAAGAATTTAGTCATTAGATCAGTGTTTGGTAGGGTTTGTGTTGCATGACGAAATGATGAGAAAATGTCCGGAGATTGTGGATTCTGTTGATGAGATTTTTGTTTTTAGAAAATTTTCAGTTAGAAAAGAGAAAGGCGTGGAATGCTTGAGGTGGTTAATTATTTTTCTTATAATTAATATATATTATATGGTTCAAGAATGTCTCTCTAATTGTGCACAGATACAGTAATAAAGAGTTTATTTTTTAATAATAATAATAATAATTTATATTAGGTATACATTTTTTAATGAATTAGAAGGTAATTTGAAACTAATGTTTGGACATGTTGAAATAAAATTATATATATTAGAATTCAAATCTTTATCGTGTGAATGAAAAATGAGTTAATTAGTAATTAAGCAATGAGCAGTATGTCAACTTTCATTAGAAAAAGAGAAAACATTGTTTAGAATTTGAAACTAATAGCCAACATATAGTAAAGATAATAAAAAATATTTCCTACATCTTATTATTGTTTAAAATTTTGCCATGTATAAATCTTATCCATTTGAAAGATTGCTTAGGAATTTTGAAACTATTTAAGATATATTGTATTTGATTGAATCGGTAGGATTATCTACTTTTTGAATCGTATTTTCAAATTGAAAATTAAATACAGATTTTTGATAATATATACTATGTAGTAAAGTTTATGAAGACAGAAAATCATCATAAATAAAATTAAGTTGATTATTATAGGTGCGAAAATTGCGTTTTGGTGCTACGGAACAAGTGGCATAAAGCAATTGGGTGGTGGAGGAGCCAGAGGATCTATAGTTGAGGAGGAAGTGAAGCCAACAGTGAAACTCACTTGTCACTAACAATAATTGAGAGTTTATGAGAAAGACATCAACGAAGCCCCTTGTTTAGCGCTTAAACTTTTAACTTCAACATTTCAATCTCTTTTTATATTGAAAAATATCAAAGCTTTGTGCTTTAACACTTTTAGTTTTAACACAAATTAAGACATACGTTAAACACAAATTAAGATCATATTAAAAAATAACACTTTTGATTGGCTTTGTGTGCAGACAATCCCTCGTGCTGATTGCTTTAGTCTCCCTGTTAATTCCAAAAGTAAAAGCACAAAGGAAACCTGTTGTTTTCTAATTTTTTATTTCTTTTCTCTTTTGTGAAAATATTTATTTTATTTATAATTTGTGGGCAAATGGGGTCTTCTTCTGATTACTTTGCATGGTGATGATGTAATAGACAACTCCTTCAATACATCATTATTGCATTGCTTTGCTTGCTTGCTTCATTGCTAAGTATTTTGACTTCGAAAGCATTTAATTATGTGTTCTTGCTAGGCTGGATGCTAACAAGGTTGAGCTATCTTTTCTTTCTTTTATTTTCTTTACAAGTTTGTATGATTGATCATCTGTTTATTCTTTGTGAGTAAAGAAAATAGAGTTTTACAAGTATTAGATTCTATATACCTGGCAGTCGTGACTATTTACAGTTATTCTTATTTTGATATACAAAATTCGATTCATATAAATTATTATAGTTACTAAGGTACTCGATTGTTCTTGATATTGTTTAAGATCTTCTATCCGTAAATAAATTTATCAATATAACTATAATAAGAGGAAGTAGTGAAGGGAAAAATAATAATAAAATCTATTTATATAATTCAAGCCTTAAATTTGAATATATATATATATATATAATAATATTAGGCTTTTCAGATTTTTTTATTCAAATGATATAATACGTAAGTTGTCAACATCATATTAATTATCTTATTATTTAATAAGATACAATTTTTATGTAATTTTTAATCTTTTCAATAGATCTCTTATAGTTACTTATATTAGTTTATATATATATATATATATATATATATATATAAAAGTTGATTCACCTATACATTTTAATTTTAATTTTTGATTATTCTGTAAGTGTGCAAAATCATATTCATAGCACAACACAAGGTAATGACCCCAACTACCCAATATATATTGCCAATCTTAATTCTGAAAATACAATGCTTCTTTTGACCTGCAATTTTCTATATTTCCTCACAAACACTATGTAGTGACGATGTTGAGATCTTAGAATTGTGTACAATCTTGAATTTCTTTTTAATTTGACTCAAATAAACCAAATAAAAAATTGTCAAAATCAGCATAGTCATAGATAAAGAGATATGGATGGGCCCCAGTCTTGATGATGTTGGTATATAATTATTGAGTAACTAGGACTTAGCAATTAAGATTTTGCTTCCTTTCAAACATTAAAATTTGTGTATGATGTCTTATTTAATCATGCATTAAAAAGTGATGTGTTTTGCTTTTACAAATTGACATGCACCTTACTTGTTTGTTATTTAGTTAATAATTCCTTGGACCAATAATGATTTTGCGGTTGAGTTAAAAGGAAGAATCATTACAAGAGACATATATAGATAAGATAAAATACACAAAGCAGGTTTAAAATAGAGCAATGCTATTTTTATTTTTTATTTTTTAAAAAAAAAACATAGAGTAGATTAATGCTCAAAAATTCTTTTTAAATTCATATTTAAATGATATATAATATAAGTTGTTAATACCACATTAATCATATTATTATCATTTCATGATTTATATGGTGTTAATAACTCATAGACCATATTTTTTGAACAAAATTTTTTAACAATCTAGCAATACTCTTTAAGATATGATCTAATTATAATTCAACGTAGAATTGTTATTATTATAAAATTTATATGAATGATCTGGTCTATACCTCGTAACATATATAAGATTGCTTTTTCATTTGTTACATTTGTTTTTTTAATCTAAAAGATGATTAAGTGAGTTGATAAGAATTCTTATGCAATTAAAGTGAAATATGTTTAAATTGTGAACTTTTCTGATATTATTTAAAAATCATTTTCTGAGAAGTTTTTCAAACAAAATTGTCAACTTCTAAAAGTGAATAATGACTCAAACTTAGAAAAAAAGAAAAAAAATTCCCTAAAAGCACTTTATAAGTGTGCATAATTTTTTTCCACTTTTGAATATATTTGGAGTTGAAGATGGATATAACTTAAATTCATAATTCAACTTTCGTCCACATATTGAAATTTAAATGTTTACAATTTGTTATGAAAAAATAAAAAGAAAGTATATATCTAGTATATATATATAATAAAAAATCCGACTTGTTTAAGTATGTATGAATGGCAGTGTTGTACACATGCATGATTCATATATTTTTCAACTTTATTTTCGAATGAAAATAATCCTAACTTGAATTTTATTATTGTGCGTTTTTATATCTATAATTTATTCACAACGATGGCTACGCCTACTTTTTATTCTTAGCTTTTATAGTAGTTCTATAATGGGACCTATTCGACTTTTGAAGAAGGGAATTGGATTCCTGATAGCACTAACAATAACTAATTAAGGTCCAAATCCAGCTTGATGAGTGTTTAATAATACAAATTAATACAAAAAGTCTGCTAGGTTTAAATATATTTGTAGTCAAATTTCTACGCACAACCTTATTTTTAACGATATTATCTCCTAGTATTATAGTTATACATTTCTCCATTCACTCTAGAGGCGGGAAGTCAAGTCCCAGAAAACATATTTTGTAAGTTTTATTTCATCGTGTGGATAGTGTTTTTCTACTTATTACATGAATAAATATTTGGGATACATAATAATAATTGCTCTCTGTGAATCCTAAATGGTCAACTATTTGGTATCAACTTAAAAATGTAAGATCTCTTTGTTACAGTCTTATATAAAAGGTTACAAGTGTTTTAGATTTTTTGGTGATGCCACTTATAGCTAGAGTGGGTTCAAGCCTAGGTAATTGTAAAACTGAATGAGTAATTTCTATTCTCAAATTATATTGAATGACAATATGTTTAAAATATTAATAAACATTAATATTAATAAATCACAAGTGTTTTAGATATTTTTGGGATAGCAACTATAGCAATGGTGATTCAAACATGGATCATTATCAAATTAAATTAACACTCTATGCTATTAAATCATATTAGATGATAATATACTTTAAATATTAATATAAAGAAAAAACATAGCATATCACTAAATTATTATTACTTGTTAATGTTCTACTTGCTAATAAAAATTAAGAATATAGCTTGATTTATAATACATCTTTTTATTGTATGTATTATGGAAGACTTTATATCTTCTATATACTTCAAACTCGGTGTAAATTATCTTTTAAGAGCACATTAAATTTTCAATATATAACTAATACCAAATATGAATATAATTGATATATATATATATGTGTGTGTGCACTCTTAATTAAGCTATATCCAAATTATTCATATAATGTAATGTCTTTTTTTTTTTAAAATAAAAAAATAAAAATTAAAGAACCAAGTTTGCAACGGGTAATGATCTCATTGATGATGATATAGCGAATAGCAGAAAGTCAACTGTCATTTACGTTGGATGACTTGGGTTTTTTCTATTGGCTAAAAGAATCAGATGGACAGAGAAAGTCAAAGTCAACAAAAGACAGCCACGTAGGATCTCGTATGCATAATCCAACATGGAACCGGAAAACCGACCGCGTGAGGAGGCGCGTAGCCTGGAAACATCCGAAACAAAAACATAAACAAAACAAATTGTCACACGGAAATCCAAAGCTTGGCGATTAGCTTGGCTTGGCCGCCAAGCCAGCACCCAACGTTTTATATATATACATGCAGAAAAGAACCACCTTGCTTTCTTATCAAGATTTTTTCATCAACAAGAAGAAGAAGAGAACATGGAAGGAGGAGGAACAGAAGCTTTTCCTGATTTGGGAAGACATTGCCAGAACCCAGATTGCCATCAACTCGATTTTCTTCCTTTTAAATGTGATTCTTGTCACAAGGTAACTTTCTTTTCTATTCTTATATGTGGGGTTGCTTTGGTTTGATCAGAGAAGTTGATATCGGTTGGAGGATTTTCTTCTTAGTTAGGAGGAGAATTTGGATTTAGAACCTGATGATCCGTAATTAGACTTGGACTAGGTTATGCCTATTATTGATTTCAGGATTAAATTTATAAAAATATTGTAACTATTAGAAGATATTTTTGGTGTCGCTAATCATACATAGGGAATGGTATAGATATTTACTTACTTCGATTTGATTGATATAATGTTATTAGGAGTGTCACAAGTAGTTTTGATGATTGTAGTTGACACTATATTTGGTTGAACAACATTGGGATGATTTTTGAGTTGTTGCTGCTTCTATGAATATGTTTTCAAGAAACATTTTAAAGAAACAATCCTGAGAACCCACCTGGAATTGGTTGGGATGCTTTTGGAGAACTGCTTCAGGTTTTTGTTTTTTTAGGAGGAAAAACAGTTTTGAACCGGCTTGGAATTGGTTGTAATGGAAGTATGTGTTGTGCAGGTGTTTTGTTTGGAGCATAGATCATACAAGTCACATGATTGCCAGAAACCAGACATTAAGAGCAGGAAAGTTATTGTTTGTGAAGTATGTTCCATTTCGATTGAGACAACAGGATGCAATGAAGAGAGCGAGAAGACTATGTTGGAGAAACACGTCAAGTCTGGAGATTGTGATCCAAAAAAGCAGAAGAAGCCTGCATGTCCTGTTAGAAGGTGCAAGGCGGTACTTACATTTTCCAACACAAGTACTTGCAAGACTTGTAACTTGAAGGTCTGCCTCAAGCACAGGTTCCCCGCTGATCATGCCTGCAGTAAAGAGTCTATGGTCAGAAAAGAAGCTGTGATGACCTTGAAGGGGCGGTGGAACGACAGGTTTCTGGCTGCTTTGGCTTCGAGGAACAGGCAAGAGTGCGCCACGAGTGATGGGTGCTTCAAGGCTTCAACATCGAAAAGTACTCCATCTGTTAAGGCACATTGAAAGCCAGAGAGGACTGCAGAGTCTTGTTATATACAAATGTAACTCATTTTCTTTAAGTACTACGCAAACACATAATTCACTAATTTATTCAATCATTTGTGCAAATACTGTTCCTCATATGAACAAAGCAGTCAACATATATATTGTTTGAATTAAACAGTACATTCTCAGCAACACTAAAAAAACTCATTCCAGAAGAACCTAGTCAATTTACTATGCTATTATATACTTGATAAGTCTTCCCGGTACTGGTAGCACACACATAAGAATGATCTTTACAATGCAGCCTTTTACGAATATGCAGGTTGTTTCGCAGAGGCCTTAAGAGCACAAAGAATCTTCTTCCTAGGTCCCTGCATAGTAAGCAGCTTTCATGAGATCAACAGAACTATTCAATGTACAATGACAGTAGATAAGTCATTTCATGTTAATTAGATGCCAAAATGTCCTTCAGTTTAGTTTGGATGTTTGCTTAGATGCTAGTATCTGACATGAAGCCTAACATGTTTAGTTCCACACTTTGAACTATAATTTCAACCAAAAAACAAAAAAAATATTGTTTTGGACAACAACTCCCTCTACTGCACGCCTGTCTTTCCATCTTGTTCTGTATCCAAATGTGTGAGTGTTACAATTTCTATGATCTATAGACACAAACGATGGACCAAATGGGTAAACAACAATGCAGGTTTTTGCATAGTCAAGCAAATTGTTAAGGTAATACAACAATAGAAAGAGAGTCAAGTGAGCATACCATCGGTACCCCCAAAACAGTAAGGTCCTTATCACTCATGTGTTTCAATGCATCCATGTCTACCTGTAAACCAGATAAATGGAAGTAATGAAGAAACGGAAGTCAACTATCCAAAGACAAACATTAATCTATCCAAAGCCAAATATCAATATACATAAATCAATCATTGCATTAAAACATCACAAATAGATTAACCAAACAAAATATGTCTCCCTCAAGTTCACTGATCAATAAGTAAAAAAGCCAACATCTAGCTAAAAGAGGATTATGAAATATAATTAAAATACTTGCCATATGCAAGAGTCAAAACTAGAGAAACAAATTTGGATGTGTAGAAGGCAAGATGGGGAGCGAAATACGAAAAATCATTTTTTAAAGAGACAAAGTATAAAATATGAATGTCTCTTGTTCAAGATGGAGGGGGTGCAAGCTCATGTAGTTCCGCTGCTACATTGTGCGTCCTCTGCTAATATCCATCCTTATCCATATCCCAAGCACTGATACCCCATGACCAATGTCATCCGGATCACTGATACCTCATGACCAATGTCAAGCTTTATTGCCTTTTTTCTCTCTTGATTTTTCTATCCCCTTAGCACATAATATTATCAATTTAGATATCATCTGTTTTCTAAACACTTAAACTAACAAAATCGATCAACAAATAATTAAATAGGTAAAAAGCCCATGTGTCAAACTATGAAAAACTATCTCTGAGCATCAAACAATTTGAAACAATCAATGAGAGTAGGTTACTCACTTCTTCAGCCTCAAAACGACTTTCGTATTTGCTCAAACCAAGAGAATGCAACAACCTATCCACACCCTGTAGAAATGCCAAATAAGATCAGCATAAGTACATGCAGGTTCAACACCAAACATTAACAAAAAAGTACCAAAGACATCCAACACTTGTAAAATCAACAGGTTATCTAAAGCAGCTCCATCACAATGAGCTGATCTGGACCCCAGAGCAAGGATAAAACATACCATTGTAGGCCTTTTTGGTATGATGTGACCAATCGATGCAACTGGCTTGGCAAATTGAGCTGTGGCTTTCATAGTTGCAATAGCTGTTGGCCTCGAAGCACGAAAAACTTCATTGCCCAAGACTTCAGTGTCTCTTGATACATCAGCTGCTCTTATGACTGGTACTTGTCGCAGTCCACCAAGAGTTCTGGGCGATGAGGGCCTCCTTGAAGAATTCAAAGTTCTATACCTCCTTGATCCATCCTTAGTCGGGAAAAAGTAATACTTCTGCTTTGAGTTATCCAGGTGAAGATCACCCAGAACCTCTTTTGAGGGATATTGCCTCAAAAGGTTACTTCCCTTCCCTTGATGTTCAACCATAAGCATTTTAGTATTCCCCTGTCGCTGAACAGGTTTCAACTGCTTTGCACGTAGGTGCCTCTTTTTAATTAGCATCGATCGAAGATCATATGGACTACGCCGAGAATCTTCACTCATAGCAAATCCACAAGTTAATACAACTAAAACTAAAACTAAAATCTAAAAAAAAAAAAAAGGAAACAAAAAAGCAACATCCCGGATAATAACACAGTAAAGGTCATTAAAAAAAGTAAAAAACCCAAAACATTACTCATTAGTCATTACCATTAAATCTATTTCCACCAGGACTCCATTTATTCTCATCCACTCGCAGCCTGAAAAATCATATTCAAAACAACAATATAAAGCTCAAAACACCTTGCCAAGTCATAAAAACAAACAAAAATAACAAACTCTCATCACACTAGAACCAAAATTACATCCTCCAACTCATATGCAAAAAGTGATCCACCTTAATAAACACCATGCTCTCTATTGATTGCAAAACTTTCTTTTGTTTCCTTTGTTTTAAAAAAAGTCCTTCATATGCAAATCTATAAAAACAAGCAAAACTTCCAATAACCATAACAAAAACAAAATTAAAAACAAAACAAAACAAAACAAAAAACAAAAATAAAATAAAAAAACAAAATAAAAAGCATGAGAAATCCCAACAACAACAAGAAGAAGGCCAAAAATGAAACCAAAAGCATGAAGAGGGAAAAACACACCGTTTGGTTGCAGACAAAAAGCCATCAGAGAATTGCTTGCTTCCACCCCTTTTGACAACCTGAAAAAAGAAGACAAAAAAACATGTCAAAAACCACACAAACAAAACAAGACATCAACTTTCAAGTCAAGCTTCCCAAAAGATACCTGGCCAGTGCGGCCGAGGGTGATGGTGACACGGGTCTCAGACATTTTCAGAGCTCGACCAGGCGTCGGAATAAAAATGGAATCTTTGGCTAAAAATGGTGATGTACACGAAAATTGAAACGGACCCTTTTCAATTTACATTGTCAAGAGTAAAGGAGGAGCCGAAGAAGTGAAAAGAAAAGAAGAAGAAAGTAAGAGGGAATTACTTTCCGCTTGCTTGTGCTGGATGACGACAATATCCGTTTACGTGTTCAGCCCTTTTCATTGTTCCCAGGTGGACCCCGGAAGACTTGTAACAGTCAAAGCGAAGACTTTGACATAGTTGTTATCATGTATCTCATGTACACGTACCCACATGTGAATGCATCCGTGACCGTTTTACAAGACGGATCGACGGAAAGGGTAAACAAAACAGTAGTTCGTCTCATCACATATAATTTTTTTTTCCATAATTGTTATCATGTATTGATGCGCATAGACCCACATATTAATGCATCCGGGCAATTGCCACGTGAAAAAAATGACATGTCCGACGTACATTTGTTGTCATATGCTATATGTTGAAAGAAAAAATTTAAATCATAGTAGGGTATGATGCATTATAAATTCTTTCCACATCTTTAGTGGTTGGATGTCCTATGTTTCTGTTTTGTTTTAAACAGTAATCAGATTGGATTTGGAAAATTTCTGATTATCATGAATTCCTATGATGAATCCCAAAGATTTGAACCCTATTCGACTCCCAAAATAAATAATTTATATTGAGTACTTAAATTCTCATATTTAATCATAAGATTTAACCCTTACCTGATATGACAATTTTTTTATTTGTTTGTGGATAATTTTCTCTTGATTTTGAAAATGGATTTCTAAACCATTTATTAAGTAAATTTTATCAATAAAATCTAAATAGATATCTAATTTAATATCAGAAGATATAACATCAACAAATTAAAAAAAAAAAATGAAAAAGAAACATATTGTATCTGTTAAATTGAACCCGTTCGGCTCCATTTTACACTTTTCCCTATTTTATGCGGTATAATATATATCATATTCCAAGAATCTTCTTATTACTTTACTTACAGCGTAAACAGGATTTTAATGATTTTAAAATTAGTTGGACACCTCTCCAAGTTCCTTGAAATTCCCTGAATATCTTCTTAAACTTTGGTAGAAGTTTCCCAAAAGTTGAAGCTAGCACTCAAAAAGTTGACACTAAGAGTCTAAGGAAAAAAAAAAAAAAAAAAAGAAGATTACCAAATACAAATGTACATACAAATGGTAAGTTGTGTTTGTTTGTTTGTGTTTTTTTTTTTTTTCTCTTTTGGGTCAAATACAGTAGATAACTGTTTAAAACAAATAAACTGAGTACACTAGGCATTACATATGTGTTGTTGAGCCTTCATTTCATCCAAGGAGATGGTCATGGTCTACTTACAAACTCTTTCTTCTCTTCTTTCCCACAGACAAGAGATGACTGTTCAAGCATGTGCGATACAGGACGGTTTTACATATTTGCTGTTGATTCTTTGATTTCATCCAAGGTAATGGCCTGCATAGATAGAACATATAACTTAATCAGATCGACAGCATAACTTTAACATGTAAAACACATATTCGCGGAAGAGATGTTAAAACAAAGCTATAGCAGACAATCGGAGTTTTCGCCAAAAAAAAACAATATGTATATCCTCTGTGTGCGCAGCCGAAGAGATGATAAAACAAGGCTATAGCAGACGATCGGAGTTTTGGTGAAAAACAACAATATGCACATCCTCTGTGTGTGCAGGCACATGAGCATGCTCCACATTTGTATCTTGATTTTAATTTGATATGTTTATACATGCTGATGATAATGACGCTCACAATCAAATCCAAAACACGAGAATTCCATGCAATGATCGTCAATATATTGCTATACAAACCGAATGCAATTACAAAGATTATAAAGCATGTAATGCTGCTTGATATTTGCATTTAAGTCCTAAGAATACGACTTATAAATGATAGGTTAATAGCATTACCTGATCCTGGCCAGCAAAATCATTATCTGGAGTGAGAAAGAGCATGCAGTGGCACTCCTTCCTGCCAAGACAATAATATAGTTAGATATTACAACTAAAATTCAAACAGTTATCAGAAAAATGAACAGGGATAAATGAAGATTTATGAAATTACAAAACACATATGAATATTCAATTGAGGTTGTTCTCAGCCGGAACTTGCCAACTAAACCCTTTTATTTTTTTTTTATTTTATGGATATCATCCTCAATACATAACATAAAAAAATTGCAAAGCATAAGGTTTTAAATGATTCATCAAAAGTAGTTGCATTCAATAGAAAACAAAGTACCATAAAAGACCAGGATGTAGAATATTTAGCTTTTTTGGGGCCACGGCAATAACAGAGCTAGCCTTTTTTTTGTGACAGGAACCAGTCTTAGCAATATAATGAACTACAATACTGGCAAACGTCAACTATTATTTCATTTCTCCTCAATCTTTGTTTCTTTTCTTTCTTTTTTCCTTTAGTCTTAAAGATAATAGGACTAGAAGAATCTATACAAATACTTAGATGGCTCTACTACGCATATCATGACTGACAGCTTGGGATAAGTGAAGGCTCAAACAATAGCCATATATCTTATTTCCTGGACTCGAAAGATTTTCTTCTTATTAAAGCAATTCCAGAATCCAAGATAACTTTCTTGGCAATCATTTTGCCATACTTGATTCATTTCAGCTACATAAGCCAGCATTATATACCATTCACAATGACTTTTCTAAAATCCGTCCTACAAAACATTTCCAGCAACATGTATACAATAAAAAACACAATAGTTAGAGCCTAGACGCATATCTCCATGTCAACAAACCTCATGGACTTGATCTAATCAACTTGCAATATTTTTTCCACTCTTCTGGTCATCAAAACTATAACCAAAATAACAAAGTTTATAGTCCAAGGAGCATCTCTTTGACACCATTACTTACAGTAGGTTATCATACATTCATCGTCGGCGTGGTTATAATATCGTGCAATCAATACATGAACAATCACTTCTATCATACGCCAGTAAGTTGATCCATACCCAAAAATAATAAAGCAGTAATAGCTCTCAAGTTCACTTTTCACATTAACCTTTTGGTACACAAAACGTTTACGTCCCCTCCCCACTAGTTATTACAGCAGTCACAGTTCTATGATAAATACAGTTTGTATCAAGCCAATAGGATTGTTCCCCTCTCCACCCTCCAGCCCCAACCCCACAACTAAGCAAATAATAATAACAATCAGCTAGGCAAAAGGATTTCAAACAAAGAAAGCAAGGATCCAACAAGGCAATCAACCACAAACATTTTTCGTTATATTTAAAAATGATATATAAGAGTTCATAGTAGAGAACATAAAGCATGTACCTTTCTCTCATAGGAACACATGGACAGTTCCAAAAGCCCTGTGAAACTTCGGCAGATTTGTCATCATAATGCCTGTAGAGAATGGGTTTGAATTTGCGAAGTTACATTTTGATTTAGTTACAAACTTGGATTTTTAATCTAGAAACACCACATGGATTCCATAATGACATCCAACAAATACGATATTCTAACAAAAAGCATAAGATCACAAGACAATACTAACCTACATGGACAAAGAGGAGCACCCAATGCATCTTTGTGGTCTGCCAATCCCTGTTCAAATTCACTAGCATTAGTTTTTTAATTTTAGGAAAGATTATACTGTTAACTAAAATCAGCGAATGGAAAAACATGGTAACTTCGAGCCTTGAAGAGAGATATATGACACAGAAATTAAATCCAATAAACAGTTCTTGTACAGAGAACTAAATTTGAAATCCCAGCATTGAACATTATCGTCAAGTGGCAATCAAGAACTCTACGAAAACACACTTTCATATTAGGAAGATAAAGTACCACAATGCATCAAAGTACACAACTTCAGCAGATAAATCAAACTAAACCGAAGTTACTAGACCCTCCCTCACTTTAATACGGAACACATTACATGCTTCAAGCACACGAATAACAAAAAAATCAAATACCTCATACAAGAACAATAAATTTACAACCTTCTATAGATACATACACAAAACACATGTCAAAAACAAAGAACAAGTAAAAATACACTATCCAATCCACCAAACAACACCACCCTCCAACCCCACTTCCAAAACAAGTCATTTTTCTACAATTTCACAATAAAATGAACCAAACACAGATATAACATCACAAACAACACCCGCCCGTATCATAAAAACCAATTCTTGAACAAAAAACAAGGCATCAAATTCACACTACTGAAAAAATATATATATATACCTTGATAACAACAGAAGTGACACCCTTGTCAACACAAAAGTAGGTCCCCGATCTTCTAGCATACTGTTCGGAAAATTTCCTCATGATTTCCACTGACTGCTCCGATGGCTCCACTGAAACATCAAACAAAACCAAAAAGGAAAAAGAAAATCCCCATTTAGAAAACACAACATTGACTCAAAATTCAAAAGACAAACAATCAAAAGAGCAAGAAAGGAGCTACCTTTAGCTCGAATTTGAGTGATGGGGCGGTGAGAGGAGGTTCTGGCGATGTGGGTATGTGGAGAAACCAAGGTGGTAATGGTGGAACCGTGAAAGGTAGAAGCTTGAAGAGTCATGGTTGCAGTTTCGAACAAGAACATCAACTAAACAAGCATTAGAAGAAAAAAACAAACCAATATTTATGTGTGTTCTGTTACATATGTTTCGAACTTGTCTTATGATTTGCTATCTTTTGGGAAGCGAGTGCCACTCGTTGCGTCGTTGGTGTGAAATATCTGGTTTAGATAAATTATACAAGCCACTCGGTTGTTTTGGTTTTGGATAAAGTATAGGTTTATTGGTTTTTGTTTGTTTTGGGTTGGGCATGTTTGTTTCCTTGGGCCTATTTGTTTGTTTGTTTTGGGTTGATGAGGAATACATATTATCTGGGTTTGAATCGAAAACGTTCGCTTTTTAACTGGTTATAAGTTTTTTGAGATCTATGGAGATGTTATAAGTGAGAATTAGAATCAAATGTTATCCATCATTAATACAGATCGAATTGGCTACTCTAATAAAAGAAAAAGGTCTTTTCCACGTTTGGTTTTATGTTAATAGGATGAGTTGAATGTGAACGTCGGTCACTAATATAGCTATATAGGGGAAAAAGGTGCACAATTATTTAACTAAGAATGATATGTATAATAATATTCAAGGCTGCAT
Source organism: Nephelium lappaceum (assembly GCA_021234005.1). Lineage (NCBI taxonomy): Eukaryota > Viridiplantae > Streptophyta > Magnoliopsida > Sapindales > Sapindaceae > Nephelium > Nephelium lappaceum. The sequence goes on from CM038011.1 coordinate 978,276, forward strand.
GGTAGTCTTCCTGGGACAATTGGTGAAGTATGTGTGTATTTTATATTGGTTTTAAGTAAAATAAATACAAAAAATATATCTTCCTTATGTTGATTTATTATTTATAATAAGCACAGGTAATAACTTTCAAAGTGTCAAAGGTCTTTTTGAGATCAAATGGTTATACTTCGTAATTTAATAGATAAAAATTAGACTCGAACTTTAGTACAAATTTGAAGGGAAAGTACATAAATGCTCTTTATTTTAAACTGGATTTGTAAAAAAAAGAAAAGAAAAATCAAGTTTAAGAAAAAGTAAAAATAAAAGCATGTGGATTGCAAATAAAGAATTGCTAATTTAAGAGATTATAATGCACTATTACTAACTAAAACATTAAAAAAATACTCTTAAATCCATTTATAATAATCTTAATAATCATCTACGACGCACCTTCAAAATGGTATGAATTTGCTTTCTTGGTTAAGAATTAATGCAAACTTCCTTGACAGCATGCAAAAGGAATTGAACTTTCTTCACTCTCTTTGCAGGCAAATAAAGAGCCACATATGTGAAATATATGTAGTAAGTAGAAAGCATATAGACAGATATATCAGCCATTCAGCTTTTTTTGGATAATGACTTCTAGTTATAACCACTAATTGGTTGACTGCATAAATTGGTCAACTAAATTTCCATCTACCTATATTCAATTGCATACAGTAATTAGAGTACTACAATATTTATCACTTTGTAGTGACATTTTTATAACAAATAATAAAGTAGGGCTGTTCTTAATAGTAAACGTGACAATTTGTAATGAATTAAAATCAATGTTGTGATTGTGTTTAATATTTTTATTGTAGAATTATAATATATACGATGATTTGTAGCTAAAATTGTCGTGCAAATTAATTTCAAACCATACAACTCCACCCTCTCTTTAAAAATTATTTTGGGGAGTTTCGTTTGTTACATAAAATAACTTGTTTGAAAGTTAGTTAAGTTACAGTAAATTTAGAGTACAACACGATTCGCATAGAGATAGCAAAGTGAGTTTTTATAGCTTCATAAATTAAACTTGATTGTAATTTAAAGGTGGTATTTGAAACATAATCCAAAACTTTCAGATATTTTATAATTTATTTACAAAAACACGACAACATAGATTTAAATTGTAAACATAAAATAATTCATTAAGTTTGAAGGTTTCCAAGGGCTAGCAAGAAAATCCAAATTCGAAACAATGAATGATCGATCTAGAAGATACATGTTGAGTTGAAATATTTTATTTTATAATGCAGGATCCCCAAAATAATACGTAGGGGAAATCTGTGTTTATTTTGTTAAAATCTTTATCGTTTATATATGAGTTTACATGAGTTTTAATCATGTACCAAAAATACTCAATCCGACCTAAACTGGCAAGGCATAAGTCCGTTCGAGATGGGTTTTGGACAAAAAGTACTGACCCGTTCAAGACATAGATCGGCTTTTGTGGCATTCCACCAAAAAACTGGGTTGGGTTTGGGGTTGGCTAATCCCGCCCTCATCTGATCCGTTGTCATATATATCCTTACAATGTTATGTTATAATTATTATATTGATATTTCTTAGGAAATTTTAGTATGTACTAGTAATATTTTAGTATATAATGATACTATGTCATATATATGTAGTAAGTATTTTGTTATTTGTAATGAAACTTTTTAATGTATTAATTGCTTTAATATTTGTATTTAAATAATTTATGTTACTTATGAATTTTATATTGATAATTATATAAATGTAATGTTATATTGAGATTAAGACTGAATTATTGTAAATTTAAATTATTAATTTTTATTTATATATATATATTTTATTAATTATGTGATTTATTAAAAACTTTAATAGGGGTTAAATGGGTTGGGTTCGAGGTAAGGAGTTCCAATTAAGTTCAGGTATAGGGTAAAAATTAGCGATAAGTTCTAAACACATGTGCACTCCATCTAAAAATTAGATTAGGTTTGAGGTGGGACGATCTACTTCCGATCCAACTCATTACCATCTTTAGTTAAGGTTATAATCAAGACAATCCTAACAAAAAAAAAAAAAAGGAATCTATGCAGTTGTAAGTCAATTGATTCAAAAAAAAGAAAATAAATTTTCATGACATCTTTGACCAGAGAAGCACCCGATAAATTTAACACGAAAGTTGATGTCGGAAATATATTGTCCCATCCAAAGGGAAAGACGAGCATTCATCATAGCTGGGGATATACAAATGGCCCCCTACCAAACAGTTACCCTCATAAGCATCAATCATGATAGAGATAGGGCACTTGCAAAAGCCTCTGTAAGCTATAAATTATATCTAAATGAAGTGAAACATTATTGAAAGATCTATATACATACATATATATATATATATAAAGAAAAGGAAAAAAGTTACAGAAAGTTTGAAATATATAGCCGTGAGCTAATTTTTTCCTGAAACTTGGAAGAAAAAAAAATCTTATTATAGCTAATTAACTTGTTCTAGATATCAATATAAACAATGTCATTTTGTGGTGATCATAAAACCTAATTAATTAACATCAACATATCAAATCTAATCAACAATTAATAAATACCTGAGAAATCATTTTCTTCATAAAACTAGATCACTGTTTACATTAGGAAGCTTTGATTTTATGGTTTCATTGGAAACATATAATTAATTAAAAACACTATATGTCAAATCCTCTCTTTCTCTTTATAATTAGAATTCTAGAGAACTTTTGAACTAAAAAGTCATTATTGTATTAGTGTAATAATCATCCACCATAATTAGTTTTTTTTTTTTTTTTTTTTAAATAAAGAAAATTTTTATTCAAGAAGCATCAACACTAACAACATTTGAAATACAATTCGAAACAATATGAAATCAAGATTGACTTGAATTGTTTTTAAAAACCCAAGTTGCTAGTCCATGAGTTGTTTCATTACTTAATCTTGGAGTAAATTGATATTGTCCAGCTCTCCTAACAGTTGAGAAATGTTTCTAATGAAAGGTTGCTCAATTGCAAAGAAGTTCTTAACGTGAATAGCTAAGATAACTAACCAAGTGTCTGTTTCAACTACTTGAGATCAAAGTCACGAGTCAAGACAAACCTCACGCCATACATTCAACCAAAAAATGTGAAAAAAAAAAAGAAAGAAAACCGATATCTTCATTGATAGAGCACACTTTACCTCCCAAAGTGATGACGAAAAATAGGTCCAATCCCCACATAATTAGTACTTAAAGATACAGAAGAATTGTAAGACTATAAAATTATTAAATTTGTGGACGCATGATCATTTGCCGATTTTTTGGATCAATCAATCCAGTATTCGCAGCTACAGTCAAAGCATAGTCTAAAAACGAGGAATTTAATAATTGACCGGGGGACAAATTAAACGAAACATTAATACCCCTGAAACAGTGAGATTTGAGAAATACAAATGTCGCAAATTAATCAGATATATCTACACATATATGAGAATGAATAAACAACTACAGATATATATATATATAATGAAACTTTTTTCGTTTTCTAATTAAAGTTCTCATCGAATTGCTATATATTTGCTTCCTGCATGGAGTCGAAATTCAAGAAAAAGCTTTGAAGCAACAAAATGATTAACTGTCAAAGCTCAAGATGAACAATATTTGTTGCATACATGTTGTTATGTGATATATATAGTGAATTTTCGAGTAACAACATTATAGATAGAAAAATCTTAGGGCTTAGTGTGAAATTGAATATGTAATTATATATCAAGTCATGATATACAGACGATTTTTACATGCAGTTATCAACTTTAGATACAAAACACAGATACATAATTGCCAACAAGAACCAACTTTTCTTAATGGCAAAATTATGATTTAACTAAGATACGGATACTAGGTAGCTGGAGTAATTACAATGTTCGATGTACAATAAACGATAAAGAAAATTAAATTAAATTTAAGTCCTGAGCAGGAAACCCTAATGTAAAAAATTAGCTACAATATTATGATCTAAGACTCAAATCAATAAACAGAATGGGAGATCTAGCAAACTATACCCTCACAGAATATGATCATGATATTAATGTGCAAACAAATTAATATTGTAACATTGTAGATCTACTAGAGAATAAACAAACAACATCAATGAATACCTCAACCAGGGAAAACTTGTACAAGAAAAAGAGAGAGAGAGAGAGAGAGAGAGAGAGAGAGAGATCAGTTCGATCAGTTTATGATCTATTGTTATACCAAAAACAAGAGAACATGATATATTGTTTGTTTTCATGAAACAACACATATCTCGCATGATCCAAAACATACACACATAGCATATATATATATGGAGAGAGAGAGAGAGAGTATAACAAAGGAAGAAAACCATTAACATATAGCAAAATCAACACAAAAAGAAAAAGGAAGAAAACCATTAACATATAGCAAAATCAACACAAAAAGAGAAGCAGTACTTTGATCAAGTAATTATAGTAAGAAAAAAAAAAAGTTGCTTAAATGATCTAGCAAATCATCGGACCAAGATGCTTGATTCCCCAAAAGCATGCAAAAGAGACTCGGATTTGATATCATTTCAAGTCTCCTCTAAAAACCACCAACCTCTTCACCGAAAGCAAACAAGTCGACAAGAGCTTATCAGCTAGCAAAGGCCCTGGATGACCATGATGATGATCATCATCACACATGAAAAGCTTGTATCTTCCTCCCTCTTCTTCTTCTTCTTCCTCCTTCTCCTCTTCTTGTTGTTGGTGTTGGTTTTTGTTGGGTTGTTTAGTGGTGGTAATGATGATGACGATGAAAAAGGAAAAGGGGATGATGATGGTGGCGGTGGCGTGGGAACAATGATGGCGATGGAGAAGGTGAGGTGGGTGGGGGAGACATGATGATTGTCGCTGGTGTTCTGGTGTTGAAACAAACGCATAGTACTCTCTCTAGGGTTTTTGTTTCTCTCTCTCTCTTCTCCACTTTTGTCAGAGGGAAGAGAGAGAGAGAGAGAGAGTGATCATCCAGGACACCCCAATAGTATTTAGATTAAAATAAATCAGTCTGTAAGTGAATTTTAAAGATTGAGTGGCTGTGATCTAGTAGTCTACCCTACCAGACTGCATCAGCATCACATATTCCATGGAGATTGTTGCACCCAAGTGTCTGTAAAGCACCTTTCTTATTTCATCACTAGTACTACTTTGAAAACAGTGACGAAAGTGTTTCAAGTTTGGTTTCTTTCGGCTGTACAACATTACATTCCACTGAGAAAATATTTTTTTTTTACTTGCAGACGCCAAGTCCAAACCTACTTAGATAGAATTTAAAATACGGTAAAACTGTTCACGCTTTAGTGAAACTTTGGGGAATCGAATTCATCCTATGAAAGATATTATAAGGGGTAAATTTGATCTCATAACCGGACCAAATTGCTTTTCTCCCACCGAGATATACTAATACTTTTTTTAATATAATTATGTATGCCTTTCGAGGTTTTAAAAAATAAATATAAAAATTTTTTACGGCCCTTTTAATCTTCGATAACACACATTAATACTGTATAAAACACACACACACACACATTAATACGAACACAATAGTTCAAATTTATAACTTGCCTTATAAATTAAGTTATGATATAATAAAGGAACAGCTAATAAAGGTATGGTTTTATTTCTATATATACAGGTGCAACGACAGACCAAGTATTTGATTTTTTTATTTGCGATTAAAACTAATAAATATGACACTTATGATATATATATATATATATAGATGTTGTAATTTATTTACAAAATGAAATTTTGAAGCTTGCTATTATTTTGTTCTCTTTCGAAGTTGGCTTCTTAAATTTCATTTAATGCGACAGCTACAGGTGCTATGAGCAAATAATATTGCCTGCAATTGATAGTGTACACGGCATACAAATAACAAAACAGGAAGAATTTAATAATCATCTCTGCAGAAACCAGGCATTTAAATCAGGTGACCCTTAGTTCGCTTGTATCACATATTGTTTTCGTCTTATTCTCCAAACTGGTACAACTAAATATTAAGTGGCTAGTTTTTCATAAACTAGTTGATTTCCCACAAACTTACGACTTTTTTATTGGGAAAATTAGTCAGAGACATTGTCTGCATCTAAAAGTATATATCCTCTGTATCTATCTTTACCAACTAATTACAGTCCAACCAAATTTAAATTGTTAAAAATTATATATATATCCATCATTCGATTCATATGTTTAGTCGAATTTAAAATATTATCATATTAAATAAATTTTTTTATTATTAAATCATATTAGATCTGATAGTTTATACTGTTATTACCTTTAATTTTCTGTAGCATATAACCTTATTGAAATTGTGATGTTGTATATAGCTATAAATGGAAGTGCAGTAGCCTTCTTTATAGGACAATACAATTGCTTCACGATTGATATAATTTTATTTGTTTTGTTTGACACTGGTTGAGTTAATTAAAATTTATCGATAACAATCACGGTAGCACATGGTTCGAAAACGTAAAGTAATTTCTATTACAGTGGAGAGTTTATCCAAATTTCATAATCGTATTGATAAAAGTTAATCCAAATTCTTATGTAAATGTGAAATAAAATATATAAACTATTTGAACTACAAATGAATGTATCCTTATCAAGGTAATTAGTCTTAATATATAATTGATATGAGAGTAGAAAGTTATTCATAAATTTCAGTACAAGATTATATACAATAGAAAAAAAATACATAATTATAGTGTTTATCTTGATTTTCATGTTTACAGCTATAATTTCGTCAAGGTCTAGCATTGTTGGCATTTTTCATGCTATAATAAGTTCCCATTTTAGTGAAAGTATGTGTTTTTAATTTTTTATCAATTATAAAAAAAAAAAAAAAAAAATGCAATCAATTGCACCAAAGAGTAGAAAGAATTGAAAAAAATTCTCAAAGTACTTGACGTACTAGATAATTAGCTCTGCCAAATTCAAAAGACTAATGTGATCATCAGTCATCATCAAGATGTGAAAAGACTTTGAAATGTCAAATTATGTGGAAAATTTTCAAGAATTGTTGATTCTAGTGAGCTTAGTACAGTAACTGTTGAATAAGCATGAAACACAAGTGAGACTCGTGGAAAGCAAAGTCTTCAAAGCTCATGAAAACATACGTACTCAAAGGTTATCATTGAGAGGATGTTAGACATTTTAATTCATATTTCAAATTTTCATATAATAACTGATAAATGTATACACATAAATGATTACTATCTCATTTATCATATAGATCTATTTAGTAATAGTCACACTAGTAATTGCAATACAAAATGAAAGTCATCGAAATTTGTTATCATGGACTCTTACACATTAATGCATTATTTATATTCTAAATTAAGTAAAAGTAAATTTACATGAAATTTTAGAGAAAAATAAAGTCTAAGGTACATTTTGACACGATCCTTTTTATAATGAAGGATAAATATAAATTATGTAATTGGTATATATATATATATCACCATTTGATTTAAATAGATAAATAAATCTATAGTGTGTATAAAATTTATTGACGAAATTTCACGTCGCAAATTGTTAATAAAAATTTTAAGGATCATATGACAATAATTCTCTCCTATGCTATTATTGTTTTCCTTATTTTAAGTTAATAGTATTATATTCCTATTATTTATTATCTAAACACAAACAAACAAGTGAATTTTGCTAAAAAACATATTTAATGAAACCAAGTATATCAAGATTTGGTCACGGGAAAGAAACTTTAATATTAAAAAAAAAAAAAAACACAACAAAAAGTACAAACTTGAGTAATATATAAAGTTGCCTGACCTAGAAGATCAAAGTTTGGACCAAAGATGCTTGATTCTCGAAAAGAAAGAGAAGACTTTTTTACTAGTCTTTAAAGTGGACATGTAGAAACATTTATGCTTCACTCAAAACCACAAAGAAAGAAAATTAAAGCTCATTTATGTAAACGCATTGAAAAGGGTAGATATGGATTTTGGTGCCTGGTAGTACAAGTTCTCTATCTTTTTGTTTCTTATTTTTTTCTTCCTTTTTAGATAAATTTTTATATATATGGAAACATGGATGGTGATGATAATGATGGTACATTGAGGTTTGTGGAAGAGTAGTTGTGGGAACAATGATGATGATGGAGAACAAGGCAAGGTTGGTGGTGAAAAAGAGAGAGATAAAAAAATAGACATTATCATTGCTTGTTGAATGACATGAATCTCTTTTTTGTATTTAATTTTTGTTTCTCTGTCTTCTCTGACATCAAGAGAGAGAAGACAGATTATCATTTTTGAATTTTCAAGCCAAAAACCCTTTTCGGTTTTGTTATAAAATAAGTGAAGAAAGTGAATCTGTAGTGATATTTTCACTTTCATTTTCATATAATGTGTATGCATTTGGTACTTAGATTAGGTTAGTTTACTTGCATATTATTTACGGTGGTTCTTTGTTTTAATTGAAACTTTAGGAGTGACATGTTTGGATTATATGTTGGAAAACCTCAAAAACGTGATGTGATTTGGGGTAGCAAACAAGACAATGCAAAAAGCAAAACTTTCGTTGATGGAATTTCTAGAGGAAGATTACAAATTTCGTTTGTCTGCTGTAAATATTTACATACAGTTTTCATTCTCACATACACAAACTATTGTAACTTGTAGCTCTAAAAGGGATGTGCCATTCTAGAGATTCATGATGTTGGTGCAAAAAAGGAGAGATGTATATGTATCATTTACTTTTTCTGACAGCCAATAACTGATCTGCAAAAACCTCCACCGACTTGTTTGAACATAGCAGAAGTAGGTAGACAGGCAAAGCGAGTCTCAGAGAAAACAATGAGATCCTAAACATGGATCTTAGCTGTGCGATTTGGAAGAGTGAATATCCATGGTCACTTGTGCCTTTTACCCCCTTGGGACCAATCACCATGCTAAAGGTTGGACATAGAGTGAATTTGCTATCATCAAATGATCCTGAACAGTCTGAATTCAAGACGTTATCCTGCACAAATCAAAATAGGAGAAATTGATCACAATGCACTCGACAAGAATTTTGCTGTCCAATAATAATCACAATCATCATCATCATCATGATGGAATAATTGGTAGAAGCAGTAGTTTACCTTTTGCAAAAGCTAGAAGTTTCCAGTTTAGGAGACAGCCTCTTGGTCTTGGTAACCTTGTAACCCACATTCAAGTCTGACTTGCCGCAAGTAGCTCAGGAGACACAGCAGGGGGAGGTGGGGGAGGTGCTATCACTGTGCTAGGTAATGTCTTACCTTTTTTCTTTCTCTTATACATGCGGCCAGAATCATCCTCGGCACCCCAGCCCCTGTATAATATAACTTTACTAGGCTCTTGAGACACTAGAACTGCTCCTGTAGCTTCCTGTGTATTAATGAAGGAAACTATGTCATTGCAGCCACGTAAATCACTATACTAAGTGTAGGCATAAATAAAGGTGAGTTCGGGTGCAGACCTGCAGCTTTGAAACTACTTCCTGGACTGAAGTCCCTTTGGCTCTGCCTTTGACACTGACTATAGCGAGAGGGTACTTCTTAAAATGCGAATTGATTGTTTTTGCAACACCAGTGACTATATTGCTCCTCCCTAGTAAGTCACGGAATACAGTACAAGTAGTTGCAGGAAGATTAATGGGACACCAGCCACAATTGGTATAAAAAATAACGGTAAGGGTAAAGTAATGTGAAGTGTTGGGGGAGAAAAGAATTCACCTACTGCAATCACCGGGCGTCTCTTCATTTTTAGAGCTTGCTTTCGAAGGAGAAGCCTGTCTCTATTGGAAAGAGTTGGAGGTCTGGAAGCCAACTCAATCTGCCTATTTTCGATCACCATCTCAACTGGTTCTGGTCTTTCTCCAGCTGATTTAACTGATGATCCTAAGGGCTCATTACTGGATGAACCATTGTCAGCATTAACAGCAGGATAGCCCCTTTCTTCTTGCTGAAATCCACATAAGAGGTAGCGGATCAGAAAATCAAGAATTTACAAATGAGAAACAGATATACAAGGGATTCCAGATGTTACCACAAAATTGTCAGGGCAAGGTGCAGAGTCACCAGCTCCACCTTCACCAGGCAAATGCATGATTGTACTTGCCAGGATTTCCGTGCTTACAGATTCAGATGATGATTCGAATTCAGATTCACTTGTTTTTGTCTCATTATATGTTGAAGAGACATCAGCTGGATTATCCTCCTTAACGACCTCTGGACTGTCTATTGCTGCATCCATCGACTCATTTGATTTTATAGAAGGTGAATCAGCTCCATGTTCCTCTCTCACCTTAAGCAATCACACCAAATACCATTTCAGGCCTATTTGAAGAAAAAACATTGAAATACAAATTATAATGAACATACGTGAATGCCTTGCAGTAGAGATGCCCTATCAAATCCAAGGTTAAATTCAAAGGAATTTGATGATTTGAATCTTTACCAGTCGCATTCTTACAGAATGTGAAGGCTAAGCAAGATACCACTCAATGGTTTTGAATTTCAAATGCATAGAAACGATAGTGAGTAAACTAAATAGCATGTAAGTTCACTTTCTAAAATCTACCAAAAACACCTACCTCTACAATCACTTCAGAGGTAGCAGGAATTACTGAATGAGAGCTATGACCAGATTCCAGTTCACCATCTGATGACACACATTTAGCTGATTCCATATTGCCCCTGTCTTCATTGATCTACATTATGATACCACTATGTCAGTTTTACTTGAAATCATTAATTTGCTTGTGTGAAACGACATAGAATTAACAAAATAAGAGCCTGATCACCAGTGGCAATATTGATTTATCAACTGATTGCTTGGCCTTTGCTTCCTCATCTTTAACCTGTGTCAGAGCCAAAGTGCATGACTTATATCAATATAATTGATAATGAAAGCACAAACTCTTAAGGATGAAAGGAAAAAATAAAAACTCACCAACTGATGTTTCAATTTATCTATGTTTTTGGCTAGTTCCAAAACATGTAGTTTCAGGGACTGCAAAATCAAAGACAAAAAATAAATAAGAAGCTGAACATATCATACTGAGTCAAAAACAGAAAAGGAAAACAATTAGGGAAAGATTCCCACAAAGCTGAAGAGTCTTAACAGAGCCACAATGCACAAGACTTAATTGGTTACAGGTTATGCAACACAATTCAACTAAATATTTTAAGAGGTTTGTCTCCTAACTTCAGCCTCTCATTTACAATTGGAAAATTTTGGGACTCTCCTTCTGCTTATGGATTTCGTTTTCTCTTCATTCTGGTTATTAATTTATTTTTGTTGGTTAGCATGGCGAAAACAAAATGTGCTTGTGGGTGTGCCAATTTTACCTTACGACGCTGAGCTTCCAAGGAGCGCTTCATTGCTTGTTTTTTAGTCAGGAGTGTCTTAGGCCTCAAACATGCAGGCCTTTCATAATTCTTTCCTCGATACACAATAATAGCATAACCCTTACTTACTCTCTCAACTGCCACTAAGACGCCACCACTTTCTGCTTCTAAGATTCGTGCTTCTTGATGAGCAGCTTCAATGCTTCTCTGCTTAGTTATTATCTTCACAAGTTCCCTATATTTCCAGTGAAGATGCATATTTTCAACAGTTCCGTCAAATATCCCTCGTCTACCTGAGAACAGAAGGAAAGTTATTTATGGTCCACTTCTGAAGAAGTCATGCATTTGACTGATGTTTTATAAACCCTTTATAGATTCTTGACTTCAGGAAAAATATACAGTCAACCAGTTTATTTGGGTGTAAAAATCCTCATGCTTGATGACGTAACTCACCCATTAGTAGGAAAGCCTTCATTCTCAAGCCAACCTTCTTCAGCATGTATCTTTCTTCTTCAGTTATACCCTCTTTATCTACTTCAGGTTCTTGGGGAATCTCCTTCTTCTCCAGCTCAGCTAAAAGTTCCTCTGCTTTAGCTTTCTTTTCTAATGCCTATAGGAGAAAACATGTTATACATAACAAAATTACCAAAACAAGAAATAAAGTGAACTCTAGCAACTTATTTGAAGTCATACCATGGACAACTTGATGCTAGTCCTTTTAATAGCTGCCTCAGCAAACTTTAATTTTTTCTGTTCCGAGGCCAAAATGCTTTTCTGGTCATTGGCAGAATTGAGTTTATCATCAGACTCAGACTCTACGCTATCTCCAGTATTACACTGTGCATTCCCAAATTTACGCTCCTCTGCAGCTGCACTTGATCTATTAAACTCTATCCTTTGTTTCTCTGAAAAAATACCTTGCTTTCTCCGCTCTTCTATTGCAGAAGAAACAGCATACGGCAGGAAATCCTTTCCTCTATATAGAACAATAAATTCCCTATCCCGAGCAAGCAGTGTCCCTCCAGTTAACCACTGCAATAAAGTATTTTTCTTGATTAGATGTCTTAAACTTGTCATGATTTAAAAAGTTAAATTTTAGTAATTTATGAAATAAGCATATTTGAGAAAAGCATGGACTAGTCTCTGACGGTGGTTTAATAACCACTGGCAAATATTCTTGCTAGCCAAAAAGTACAACAAACTCAACCTCTAATCAAAGATAAAGAAAGAACTGACTAGATGGAAGAAGAAATGGCAAGTAAATTCAGTTCTTAGACCCTGTAACTCTCAATCACTGTAGAGAAATCAGCCTTGATAATAGGAGACTTCAAAATAAATAAAACCAGACATAATAATAATAATAATTATTATTATTATTATTGAAAACAAATCAGACATAATTAATTGCACGAGAGAAATTGAAGACAATTTGGTGTCTACAAAGAATCTAGAAATTTTCTAGAAGCACCAAGAAACATATCTTAAAATTGTGCAGATATACTTTCACAAATCATACTATGAATTCATAAATGTAAGTGCATTTTCCTAACAGTTTCCAAACATGAGAATCTCTTTGTTATGCGAAAGCTAAGAATGGAAAAGCTATTTTAATTTTTCTTAAGAAAATCCAAAAAAAAAAAAAAAAATCAAAATAACCTGAACTGAATTTAAACTAATACCAATCTATGACAACTAAAGATTACGAACTGCCAAATAGTCACTAACTTTTAATTCTTCAGCCATCAACTCACTGTTAGTGTTCTGTTTTCCTCTCTTAACTGCAATCTTGGCAATCTCGCATCTTTCCCAGAGCTTAACTATGGCAGCAGCCAATCCCTGAAGTTTCCTATTTCTACCTGTTATGACGAAGAAGGAATGTAAAATAGGTAATAACCAGAATTATTAAAAAAAAAAAAAAAAAGAAACTAAGTTATGCTCACCAAGAGCAAAATGGCAGGGTAAGGGCCGGCCAAGCCTCCTTAATGTGGTCATTTCATCATTTGTTAGTTTCGGCTGCACACCATACGGAAGAAGGCGGAACGGTCTCCTGTATCCAGGAACTATGGCAGGTAACAGATCAGCATCAACAGGTTGAGGATCGTATCCCCACCAATCAGTAAATCGAGGACCCAGTCCATCTAACAAACGATCTGCTTCTTCTACAAGTGCTGCCTCAGCCCGGCAGTTGAAATCTTACTTTATCTGGAGAACCAACCCCATGTATTAAGGCTGGTTGAGTGCTTTTATTGGTAGGACTTGATACAGGAGGTTCTATGCCATCTGTTTCAGGAGAGGATCCATTCACTTTATCAAGTTCTTTGCTATCCGTGAGTTGATTAGGTAAAGCATCAGGAGAAGCATCATTCATTGAACTTTGATCAGGCAAGAAATATGGATACTTATAATCGGTCCCCCTATACAATATTATTTTACTTCCTGACCTCCAAACAACCAAACCTCCAGTTTTCATCTGAAAGTATCAGAACAAAAACTAACATTAAAGCTCAAAATTTGGTAAATTGTTGGCAATTATGTGCCAAACATGATATTCTGATGACGTCATACCATACATGAAGATTGCATTTCAACTTTCAAGCAACTAATTCACAGTCAACTTGAGTTAAATGCACACTCAGAAGTTAAAAATATTGCAATTTTGCAATTTTAAGGTCAACCAAAGGTCAGCCTCTCAAAAAAATTTTGAACTTAAAGCATTCATCAAATTTTTCCAAAAGTTTCAACTTGTAGCATCACCTCTATTCAGGCAAGATTACATATGTAGAAAGATTTACCAGAGTGAATTTCTTGTCACTGTTCAATTATGGGCACGAACTTGCTGTTCCATAGCAAACATTGACTCGTAAATTGTGAGCTGTTTTCCAATACAAAATTTCTAGCCAAGCAACCTCAGGATATCCAATTTAGCCTTATTAAAGCTCTCGAATTATCTTTACATTTAAACTCATCAATTACAACTTGCATTTTGCAACTAATTTACCTATAGAGTTTCGTTTCTTTGTTTTCTTCACATTTCTCCCATAGCATTCTAAGTGCTTTCATTAATTACACAGTTCATTTATCTCAAATTTGTCAAATTCACAACAATTTCCACCTAATAATCCCAACCATACTAACTTTGCCTACAAAAACTCCCCAATCCAAAACCGGAAACCCAACCAAATTTACCATCAACCAAACCACACAAGCATACCATCACATCAAGCAATACAAAATCCACACAAAAACACGAATTTACCTCCAACAAGTCATGTGTCCTCTTCATATTCATCCTACAAAGATCCTCACACACAATCCTGACCACCTCAGCATTCCTCCACCTCTCATGTATCCCATTCACAATCCCCTCCGTGATCCCGGCCTTCCCCACCTTCAACTTCTGCTTCAACTCAATCCCAACAGTCGTCAACCTCCTCAACTCCTTCCTAGACAGCTTCAGCTCCGCCAAACTCGGCACCTCCTTGCTCTCCTTTCCCTTCCCTTCCACCCTCTTCTGCCGCCTCACTTCACTCCTCATCTCGATTGTACCTCACCATCACACCCCCAGAACCCGGTTCAGGAACCGGATTCTCAGGCGAGCTCCAGCTGCTGTCTATAGTATGCCCCACCCGGAACTTCGGTATTCTACTAGGAAGAGGAACAAATATCTCCCCAGCAGAGTCTTGGGATTGAGGGTTTAGGGTTTTGTCCTTGTCTTCAACAATGCCAAGGCTCCGCAGCTTCTCAGCTATTCGCTGAATTGGGGAGGTGGGCAGACTTTGTTTTGGGTTTGGGAAGCGGGTTTGGGGTTGAATTTGGGAATGGGGAAGTGGGGTGGTGGAGCGTTGCATGACCGTTCTGGAGGGTTTTGAAGAGGAAAGAAGTGCTGGTGGAAATGGTGGGTTTTTTAGGATTTTGGGAGGGAGGATTGGGTTTTGGAAGTACAATGACAACAACATTTCATGTGTGAGATTGAAGAAAGAAGAAGATGAGAGCAGAAGTTGTTTTGTTGGTTAAAAACCAGTTGATGGAACTGAGGGAAGAAGTCAAGACCAGTTATTTATATACTTATCTACTTCCAGTCACGTGACTGGCACGTGTTGCAAATTCAATCAACATGGGCTCATATTGGGCTTCCACAATTTACTTTGAAATGACCCAAAAACCCAATTGGCCTAATTATGTTTATAATGGTAAATAAATAAAAATATAGACACAATTGGATCATGCTAGCATGGAGCGTGTAGCGATAAGAAGTGTAGTTAGTCGTCGTCCTACGCATCTTTAGGCAGCTGTATTTTTCAACTTCCTTGGTGCTATTTTTATATCGTTGTCTTGTTTCCATTCATCTTCTATGGAGCATTCTTCTTGTTTGACCTTGTTAGACAATCCGATATGTCCGTCGCGAAAATTTAGATACATACGAAAGTTCTTCATTAAACATCTCTAGTAACTTCACTGCTTGTTCTCTTTGAAAGTCTATTAGACTTTTCCATAACTCTAGAATTTTACCATAGTCAGAGCCCACATGTAACCATGGCACTATATCATATTTATCACAATGCACCTTCTCTTGACAGTAGAGTCAAGAGCCAAAATGATGGCAGAACCATCATCTTTAACAGCATGGAAATTATCAGTGTCATCGCTCTCTTCTTGCAAACTCTCGCCAAAGGAAACAAGAATAGTCTTGATTGAAATCAGTCCTCTTAATGAAAACATCACCACTAAGCTTATCATCCTTAGAGCTATCCATTCCAACATCTTTACTTAAACCGCAAGTAGAGGCCATAACTCCCAAGAATGTAAGGACTTCTTTCAAATGTGAAGCCCCTAAACAACATATGATCTTAGGGGTTTCCAAGCCATGATTCCTAGACTGTGAAAGTGGAATTGTACTCTCAAGTTGGTTCATGGCATATTCCATAGTCTAACGAACATGGCTTGATGCAAGACAATTATTTTTCAGTAACAATTCAAACACGTACGTCCTCGATTCTCACAAAAAGCTCTGCACGTTCAATGTCATCACAAAACATCCACTGTAGGTCCTCCACGGATATCTTTCCAAGGACTTCTCCACTTTTACTATCTGAAGCACTGCAGGATTCTGATTTCACGATAATCTTTGTCACCTCGGCAGTATTCACAGGCTTCCACACACATTTCTCAATCATATCAACAGTCTTGCTCGCAACGTCCAAATCTGATGTTAATTTCAACGCTGTATCCATCCAATGCTCTTTCCAGAAATGCTCTTTGTATGTTGCATAATCATGAAACTTCTTGACACAAGCATAACACTCCCAAAACCTCCTAGTTTTCTTTTCCGTAGCAAAAGATACCACTTCTGACAACTTATCCATACCCAGTTGACATTCTAACGATTTCAGATGCCTCCCAACCTCTTCGATACTTCCTTTTTGGAAACCCCTTTTCATCTCACCAGTCAATGAATGGCTCTGGAACTGCTTTTATTCCACTATCTTTTTTGTATCACCATCAAAATTCTTTTACGATTATTAGTCATTTCCTATTTCAATGTGCTACACACCCTTATTACTTCTTGAAACTGCATTTTTCCCCCTTCCATTACCTTGAGTAAATCAAAGCTCGTCTTTTCAACCGCTGTTTCTGCTAGTTCGTTAGAGGAGTCCATGGAATTATAAGGACCAGGTAAATGGGAAAATATTTGAGAATTCATCCTCTTTTGTTTTTTCCCTTCAGTAGATTGGCAAGGGACTCTGGAATCTACACAAAGTTCAACATTACTATTAGTTCATACTTCAAAAACAAATAGATATGTTTCTACTTAAGGCAATTTCAGATTAACACAAGTTACCAGTTCAAATGCAAAATTTCACTAAAACTAATAAAAATTTAGCTCAGACACAACAGGGTGCCTCCATGAAAACTGCAGGACAATAAAAATTTAGCAAATAATTGGTGTTGGTAAAAACTATATTCAAGAATTGCTATTAATGATAACTTTACTTAATTGATAATAAAGTGAAATCCATATATATATATATATATCGAAGAATTACTATTGATGGATAACCTTCCTTAACCAGTAATATAGTAAAATCCATATATATATATATATATATATATGTATAACAGTTGGATCATGCAAGTATAGAGTGTGTAGTCATAAATGTAGTTAGTAGTCCTTCTACAATTAGTTTTGGTTCAAAGGACAAAGGCTTCAATGGATGAGCTCATCATGTGCATATCATGTTCATACACATTGATATTATGGCCACCTAATTCCAATTTTCCATCATGATGTCATTTTTGCATACATAATTTCATTTGAGTTTTCTTTCTTTTGATTACATACAAACAATAAGATGGTGATTTCGAAATTCATCAAAAAGTTCTAGCAATAATAATCCAAGTAATTTTATTTAGATCCATTTAGAATGTAACATGAACCAAAGTAATGATCATGGTAATTGAGCTCGTAGACAGGTAGGTTCTTACAATTGGTGAGTACACTCTGGAGTGGATTACATATTTCTGCTTTTTCAAGCTGATCATCTATGGCTTCCACTGCTGTGAGGCTACTTCTTTATTAGCATGTTGTATCCAAGTTTTCAGCTATAAGGAAATCCTGTGATGATGTGCTCATCAGCTTCATCAAACTACAAGAACAAGAAATTCTCAGGTTTCCTGAATACCATTTGACACCAAGATTACCTGTTAATGAAGTGTAGATTGGCTTTCATCAAACATCACGCATTACACAAGATTAATATAAAATGTGTCAAAAAGCGTAAATCTGCGGTAATCTTGTTCGCGTTTGTGTTTCTACATTATATTCATGATGTTTCCATGAACTAAACCAGATCAACAGTAAAGGCACATAATTGCGAAGATCTAATAAAGTTCTTTGTTGCAGTTTATGTTCAATAACAAATAGTTATGTACATTAAACAAACGACAATAATTTTATGAAAACAACTGACAATTTATTTCTCCAACTCTATGTTAGAGAATAGAATGGTATCAAATGTAACATCAATACATACACAATTGCTATAAGTTTATTTACAAATCCTTAATCACACACTTCGACTTTGTCATACATGCTACACAACCTCGTAGGAGTGGAGATCAGAAGGGTTTTAACAGAATGGAGGCGAGATTATTCCTGTTGATGAAAGAGACCCCATGTTTGGGAAACAAGTAATGCATCAGCAAAGTGAAAAATAATCACTTGATATATGAAGTAAATTTACTCATTTCAATAGATAATATTGACGGTACAAAGTCATCATTGTTACGACATTTCTGTCATTTGACTGCGAATACAAACACGGTATCACAACTTTATACTCACATTTTGGTATGCAGGTATTGATCTACAGTGAGAGGCTTTGCCCCACCAAACCAATTAATCAGAAATATATCTTCAATCTCTAACTTGAAGATCTGGAAGTCATGATCCTCAGGCCAATCTGTTGAACAACAATAGAAAACAAACGAAACCGGTTACTAAAAGAAGGAACAGATGGCAGGCACTTTGAGAACATCTGCTTTTACTTTATAATTGTAATTACCCTTCATCTCCGGATGCTTTGCGAACAAGGCGCTTTGAGCAAACTCTCCTTCTTTAGAGTTATTGTGCACCAAGACCAACTAACAAACAGCAAGATGCACAACTAATCCAATTTAATCCAAATAAAAAAGAAGTGTAACCATCAAAATGAAAACAAATATAGTACAAACTTAGTCAACAATTTTGTATTGTATTTTAGCTTGCAACACACCTTTCCTGTGAGTGTAATTTTGGCACAGGTAGGGTTTTCAGGGTCTGTTTTCCCACAAGTTCCAACAGGATACTCACTAATTGTCAGTGAAGACCTATGGTCTTTCAATGCATTTCTTGCAGTTGGGTCAAGAGTTGTCAAATAGAAATATGGGATGCCAAGACCTTTGTTAGGTAGCCCATCACTGAATGAAACAACATTCCTGCATGGAAAATTGATAATTCTTTTCAGTTATAAAAAGCATTGAAGAGTATCAGACTAGCAGAACAAGTTCAGGCTACCAAGTTTTCTACGCAATAGGAAAGCAAAACCTTATTGCTCTATACTGAGTTAACTCTGCGGATAAAATATATACGACAAGAATTTGAATTTCAATAAGAATGACAAAGATACAGGGAATACAAACATGTGCGCTTGTGTTTGAGTGGTGGAAAGAAATCACTAGTGTACCATTATATCTCATCTTATAAATAAAAGGACCAACTAAATTTCAACAAAAATGGAAAAGAATGCTAAACCAAACACCAGTCGCTCTATTTCTCTGGACTATGTGTTGGAAAAATCATAACAGGGAAACTAATAGGAAAATGAAATTTTAATTTCATGATAAGGACCCTAAATCTAAAGCTTAAATATGATAAGAGTTAGACTACACTTAAACTCCCACAAATGCATACAATATTGTTTTTCATGTTTCACTGGAGTTAGAGGTGTTCAAACCCAAGCTGTAAAGCAAGTACATTGATTCTTGAACGTAGAACTTAATGACAGGCAAAACGAGTCCAAAAAAGCTTCTGAAAATCAATTGCTCCTTTATGTTGTATCTCCTAAGAAGCCATAACATTCAAATACTTAGACTAGTAGATATAAAATATACAGCAATAATATAACTATTTGTCAACTTTCCACCGAAACAATCAAAACACACCCCAATTAAGCTTAAAAATAGGGGAGAATTCCATAACTTATACCAAAAAAAAAAACTAGGGAAAAAACTTACCCAAAAGGTGCTCCTCCCAAATCAGTTGATATGGTACTGCAAATTCAAATAACAAACAAATTTAGAATTCCAAACTATTGCATCTTCTCAACATAAATGTATAATTACAAGCTCAAAGCAACAAGATCATCATCATCATCAAGAATGCCATAAAATAAGGAATCAACATTAAACAAGATAGTTATAATATTCATCATAGAAGATAACATATCCAACCAAAACAATAGAACATATACACCAGCAACAAGTTCCGATCTTAAAACAAACATTGCACAGTTACAAAAACCACCGAGAATGAACCTGAAAGTTTATATTTTGCAATCAATACACAAATCTTTAGCTCATTCTAAGACAATCTAATATAACAAATTAAAATTTCACAATCACATATTCAACAGTCCAACACGAACCCAGAATTGGATTCTCCAACCAACACAAAACAGTAAACACCACATAAAAATCAAAACTTTGGAATGAAAGTACAAACCTTTAACCATAACATACTGACACAACAATCACTGAATAGAGTTGACAAGGAGAGAAATTTTTTGCTTACTTTAAGACCCCCCAAGAGTTTTGAGAGACCAACCAACGAGCATAAACAGCAGTATTTTTGTGGTCTGGTTTTGAGAGTGAAAGTAATCGACCCTGCACAGAATCTGGGATACCCAGAAGAGAAAACAAGACCAACCACACAACGTAAGCACAGTGAACAAAGTGTTTGGATTTGGCTTCCATTTCTTGTGGTGGTTCTTTATCTTTTCTCCGGCAGGCGTGTACTAGTCAATCTACATATATATATCTATAGATAAAGATGAAGGGTATGCGTGTGCATGCACGCTTTGGTGTGCGGGAGCCATGTGTGTGGGCGGGCATGTCATGTGTTGTTGTGCGTGCGCGCGTGTGAGACATTAAGACTACCTTGGATATATAGGATTGGAATGAAATTAATTAAATTAGATTAGATTAAAAATTATTGTTCTATATTTAATAGAATTTAAAATTAGATTAAATTATACTATATTGTATTTGATATAGATTATGATTGAATTATAATAAAATTAATTTAAATACTCTATTATATGTTTAAAATTAATTTTATAAAAAATATGAAAAAAAGAGAAAAAATATTTTATCAATTTATATACAGAGATTAATTTTAAATATTAAATTGTAAGTTGAAATTAAAGTGGAATAAAATTAATTTAAATATTTTATTATATAACCTAATTTATATTATACGTAAAGTTAATAATGTTTTAAATCAAATAAATCCTATAAATCATTTTCTAAAAAGTTTTTTGATTTTTTAGATTTATATTATTTTAAAGTAGGAGTAAATCAAGATTAATTTTGAAATAACTCCTATTTCAATAATAATAATGGTGACAAGAGGATTGAAATGATGATGAGATTGAGTTTTGATTCTCAAGTAGGCTTTCCAAACATGTGTTAACACAAGATGAGATAGTTTTAATCCAATCTCATCATCAAATCTTGTGTATCAAACATAGTCTAAGAGTAATATTAAACTTCTTAAACTTATTATTCTTCCAAATTTATATTCAAATTATATGTCACGTGAGTTATTAATATCATATAAATTATAAAATGATATAATAATTAGTATGATGTTGACAATTTACATATCATGTCATTGGAACATGAGTTTTGATAAAATTTGGAAAATCTAACATTCTTTGAAACATTAATCATTAGAGTCTACACAGCGTGCAAATTTAATACCATATATGGTAGGCCCATCAACAAAAATATTAGTTTGAATAAAAATATGAGAGTTTTAAATTTATAAAAATATCAAACATATTGAGATTATTTAAAAAAATATCATGAATATTTGGGAATTTTTTTTAATAATGGTCACTTCAAAATAAGGAGAACATAAAAAATATAGGATATCGTTTTGATATTTAGTTTCTTATGAACCGTATATGGGTCAATATAGGGCTATCAAATAAAATATCATAGATAATCCAATTATATATGACTCAAAAATTTACTTGAGATTTTTATCTCATTGAAAAAAACATTTTTCGTTAACATGTAAGATAAGACTCAAACTTCTAATATTATATATGATAAGACTTCAATTCTTACCATCAAAATATGGGGAAATATTTGGTGCATAGTAAGGGAGAGAACTCATAGAACCAATTATCTATTCTCTTCTGAGTGCTTGTCCTTTAAACCAAAATTATTGGTTGGTGATTTTGATGTAGCCAAGAAGTTGTGAACCGAAAAGGAAAAGACATTGTAATGTTTAAAGGGAGGTTTTATTGTGTGTAGTCAAGCACAGAGGAAGAAGTTTTCTTTATGCCTAGATAGGGTTGTACACTCTTGCCTTTTGATCAGAAAGTACAAGCTTGGTAAAGAAGTTCTATTTCTAGATTTTGTGTTGTGAGTTGCAGCAGATTGTGAATTTAATTGGGCACCACAACATGAGCAATACCTTATCATTTTTTTATATCGTGGGCCTGGATGTTCTTGTAAGGCTCACATCAGTCCCATCGTGTGGGTAATCGATGGATCATCTAGCTTTGTAGTTGTATGATTGTGTTGAGTTGCAAGCATTCTCGATTGGATTGAATTTTTTGAGTCACCTATCTCTCAAAGGGTCGTTATCGGTTTAAATAATAATATACAAACAAGTAACTTTTATAGAAAAATTTTGTACGAAGTTTTAATTTATAACATTATAAAACTGATTTTTGAAAATACATATATATATATGTATGTAATATTTTTATAATCAGAACTTTTAAAAAATAAAGATCAACTAATCAAATTCATCAATTATATTTTTTTCTCTTAAAACAAATTATCTTTTTTATTTAATTCAAATGTAATAGGTGAATTTAATTGATTGATCCTTATTTTTTTAAATTAGAATATTTTAATTATAAAAACACTATATATATATATAAGATCTCACACCTAATTAGTTTTCTTAATCCAAATACTTGAATAACAAGTAAAACAATGTAATAATTTCTTTAAATATCGTAAGATACAAAATTGGAGAATCCTCTGACGATGTAATTCTTGAGAAAAAATCCAATGGAGACAAGAGTAACAAATACAACTATGATTAATATTACCGCTAGAAATTTTATATTTGAAAAAGCATTTATCACAGGCATTTCTTTGGATGCAACATCAACACATCCACGCGAGGACTGCGTGCAGAGATCACAAGGGTTTAAGAGCATCTCTAATGAGGCTATGGATTGTAGAAAAATAAAGTGTCATGTAGGGTTGTGTGAAAAAAAACTCTCTCCAATGCAAATGTCAACCTTCACTGTTAAGTTGACTTGGCAAAAAAAAAAAATCAATACTGTGAGGATGGTTGTCTACATGTAGAGGGCCTGTTAGACATGCTGACTCAGCAACTCACATTGAATGCTCTCTTCAATGTGTGGATTTTAAATAGAACCATTGGAGACAATTTTTTGGTTTAACTGTCTATCAATAAAATGTACGAAACAATTGTCTTGACATTAATGACATGACAATGGATTGTGAAAAACAATTCATAGCCCCATTGGAGATGCTCTAATAGAAAATCGGAATCCAGTTTGGTCCCGAACAATAAACACGGACAATTTGCACATCACGTTAATTCGTGACTAGTAATTAAACTCATATTAGCAGCACTAAAATACCATTGATATTTCTCGAAAAAAAAAAAAAAAAAAAAAGCAATTGATATTTATACAAATTAACAACATGTTCTCCTATGTATATTCCTGATCTCTCCGTGTGTGGGTGTAGCCCTAGAAATCTTGAAAAAAAAAAATTGTATATGAATTTGTATTTAAAAATTTATATACATATTCACATTTTATACATATTTGATCACTTTATAAATTATGAAGTAAATTAAGTATTCATTTTATTCTATTATAATTGTTATACTTATTGTAAATAATTTCCGTGTTTTTCTTGGTTGATCTGGATCGAGTCACAAGTTATTGTTTCGATGCAAATGAGCACATCATCTCTGGATTATGTATAATGAAATACTATAAAGAATTGATTTGTTGCATGTTAACATGTTAATATTAACCTTTAAAAATTGGGAAAATCCTAGTTTTCCCCCTGTAGTTTAACGTAATCGCTAATTTCCTCCCTATAATTTTTGAAAATCCTATTTTACCCCTTCTGTTAACCCTGTTAGTGAGAATTGATTTTTGACTATAATAGTGAGCGAAAAGACCAAACTGCCCCTCAACACTAAACTGCCCTTCAACCGTAAGAAACCCAGATCCGATCTGGGTTTCCGCGTCGGAACCCAGATCGGATCTGGGTTCCCGCTGTCGATCTGGGTTCCCGCAGCGGGAACCCAGATCGGAAACCCAAATCCGAGCTGGGTTTTTGGACGCGGAAATCCAGCTTCGAGCTGGGTTTCGTATGGGTACACTGCCGAGAAAGAAGAAGAAGAAGAAGAAGAGAGAGAGAAAGAGAGAAAGGAAGAAGAAGAAAAAGAAGAAAGAGAGGAAAAGAGAGAGGAAGAGAGAGAGTGAAGTTTTTTTAAATTTTTATATTATTATTTTTTTAAATTTTTAAATTTTTAATATTTTATTTCACTTGGACGGTTTTGCCCTTCCATATTAACGGTCAACTATTGATTTTTAACGTTCAAATTGACGGTAGGGGTTTTTTGGATATTTTAATAAACTACAGGGGGTTTTTTATCTATTTTGTAAATCAAGAGGGGAATATTAGCGATTTTTTAAAGCAAAGGGGGATTTTGGCTATTTCATCAAACTACAGGGGGGAAATT
This sequence comes from Nephelium lappaceum, assembly GCA_021234005.1. Lineage (NCBI taxonomy): Eukaryota > Viridiplantae > Streptophyta > Magnoliopsida > Sapindales > Sapindaceae > Nephelium > Nephelium lappaceum. The sequence goes on from CM038011.1 coordinate 1,003,229, forward strand.
GGGATTATCCCTTAAAAATTTATAGTAAGTCAATGTAATAATATAATTAACATTTAAACATTTTGTATTGCTTTCAATTAAGTATAATAAAAAAAGCATATAAACTTTTAGTTGGATTGATTGTGTATTTTCAGATCATAAAAACGAATAAAAAGTTTGAAAAAACCTATAAATAGTTTTATGGGTCATGAATTCACAGTCCACATGCAATTTTATCTTACAGAATATCTGTCCTAGAAAAAGAAAAAACGACAAAGAAGACAATATGCTTTATGTGGTTGTACTTTTTGAAGTTTGGGGTCTGTTTGGTCCAAACGGTTTAGAGCTAAAAAGTTATATTAATACCACTTAATTAAGCTATTTTCTGATTATGATGCTTGCATGGAACACGTCTCTTCCCTTTCTGGTATTATATTGTGTTGAATTAGAAAATCTATATTGATTTTTGTAGAACTCTCGTGACATTCGATGAAGAAAAATGAGGAGGTCCCACGAATTGACAAATTATGGTAATATAAGGAAAACAATGACATATATTACAAAGAAAAACACATCTCCTCCTCATTTAACCAAACAAATTGACACTTCCTATAGAATAAATTTCAGAATCTTTTAATAGATTTTGATGAATTTTAAAAGAATGTTACTTATGATTCGAGCAAAAGACAAAGTAACTAATAATTAGAAAGGTAATGACACAAATTTTGTAACTAGAAAATTATGTATTTTTCTTTTTAAATATATCAGCTCTTAGTTAAGTTGATTGTGTTATTATTATTATTCTTATTATTTTTACCTTGGTTTTAAACAAATAAAAAGTATGCAACAATCTTTGAATAACTCTATGTATTATGAATTTACGATATATTATAACATCTAACATGATGTTCGTCCTAAAATAAGTTACATACCAAAATAGGAAAAAAAAAAAAAAAGGAAAAAAAAAAAAAAACCTATTTACTTGATGTGGTTGTATCTTTGAAGTTGATGAATATGTTTTTAGTCCAGGCCGGTTAGAGCTTGTGAGTTACATATTAATATTACTTAGTTAAGCACGCCTTTTTTTTTTTTTTTTTTTCTCTTTTATTATTATTTTTTTTAAATTTTTATTTTTTTTATTTATGATCAAGCTTGCTCGAACCATTTGTGGTATTATTATATATTGTGTTGGATTAAAAGCACTTTCTACATTGGATTTTATTATAACTCTCGTGATGACATGGATGAAAACATGAAGAGCTAGGTCTCATGAATCGACAAATTAACTATATTGTTTATATAAAGAAAACAATGACACATCTTATAAAGAAAAACACCTCTCTCTTCCTCATCTAACCAAACAAAGTGGCACTTCATAAATTTAAATCTTCAATATTTTCACCATAACCAACATTTACTTATCCAAAACAACATCTACATTGAACTTAAATTTACTCACCGAAGGACTACTTCGCACAAAAAAAAGCATGCGATTATGCTATATATAGTATATGCATAAAATAAAGCCCTGACAAGAGGATCCCCAACAAGGGCCACTAAATATGAAATTTTTTCAATTAAGTTTTGAAAATACAATTTTTTTTTAATTTTTTTTTTCTCAATATACCCTAAATTTGAAACAAAATACTCAAGCAAGGATTTTGCAAATCCTCCCGTTTAAAATTATTAAGAAGAAAAAAAAAAAAATTGTCCCTACAAACGAAGGCCCATTTATAGAAGATGGGCTATAGTAAAGTCAAACCAGATGACCCAACCCAACATAACAAAAACAGAGACAACAGAGACCCTAAAGAGACATAATTAAAAACAGGGAACTGCAACCAAACTCCATAAAAAAAGTCAAAACACTAGCAACCGAAGAAAACGACAACTGTTGTCACTTGACCGTACTCCAACGACATAACGTCTTCCCACATCATGGGTTCCTCACAACTCCCCCCAAATCAATCCCTCAACTGAAACATTCAACGGCCAACCTCTCTGTACGAAAAACAGAGCAAAACCGTTGAAAATTTGTACAAAAGATGGGGTTTTTGACGCTGACCGCCGCTGGTGGTGGTTTCATTTTGATTGGTGCATGGGAATCTATATCCGCAACGGAGGACTCGACTCAGGTTTCAGATTTTAGTGAAATCAACGGTGGTGGTGACACAAGAACAGAGCAGTACGGCAAAAGTTCGTGTTTTTCTTCTTCTTATTGGTCTAATTTTGTGATGATTGGTGTTGTTTCGTTTTTGTTTATAGCGAACTCTTTGGTATCTGTGTTTGATGCTGTTGGTTCGAATGATCGAGTTGGTTGTGTTCTACAATTGCAAGTTTTGGCTGTTGCTTCTCTGTTTTTGATGTACTCTGCTCTTGGTTTGTTGATGAGTTTGAAGAGGTTGGTTTTGTTGCCTATTTTGGTTCTTGATTTGATATTGCTTTTTGGGTTTGTAGAGGAGTTTTTGATGTTTTACTTGCAAAGGAAGGATGTTAGTGGGATTGAGAATAGGTATTTTGATCTTCTGCTTGTCCCCATTTTAGTATGTGTGGTTTCGACTGTTCTCAAATTGAAATCTTCAGAAATGGGGTTGAGTTACGCACGTTTGGCTCGTGCGGTTGGATTGATATTGCAAGGAATGTGGTTTTTGCAAATGGGGTTGTCTTTTTATACTGGTTTGATCACTCATGGATGCTGGTTGCACGAGAAGAGTCGGGGGAATTATACGATGAAGTGTAAAGGACACCCAGAGTATCATAGGGCTAGATCTATTGCTACGCTTCAGTTCAATTGCCATCTTGCGTTGCTTGTGACCTTGGGTATGGTTTGGTACTCGATGGTGGGTAAAAAGAATGTGTACCATGGTGACTTTACGCAGTATAGGCCTATTGGAGAAGAAATGCAGCAAATGGATGTTTCGGGTCATTTCACGTTGGATTCTGATGAGGATGGGATTGGAGAAGAGGACGGTTTCACGAAGATGAATGTGGAAGTAGGTGTCAGCAGTCATGGTCCTCATGAATGAGGTAAACGATTTAGTCTAATGGCTGTTCCGTGTAGGTGATTTTTTACAATTTTATTAATGGAGAATGACATTGTTTACCTTGTATAAACGATTTGAGATAGTGCAATTACTGTTTTGTTTTGATTTGCTTTCCATTTTATAAGTTAAACAATCTTTGGTGATGTTATGAGATTGTGGACTTTGTGCTTGCTTCACAATATGATAAATTAGATATTATATGCCTCTTTCAAACTCAACTGTAACTCCCTTTGGCATAGTTTGTTTGAGAATAATAGATAAATTAGATGCTTAGCATAGAATGGGGTCACATGTTAGGTGCTGATTGCTAAAAGATGAATTTGACAATTATTTGAGAGAGAATGGACTGATTAAATATCCATGGCACTCCCAAGCGCCTCACTTGAGTTTGAGTTTAAATTATTTTTTGTTTGCTGAGATGATACTTTTGATATGTTACGGCACATGGATGTTTATGAAGGAATATATTGTTCTTGTAATCTCCACTTTTTTACGTCTGGAATCTGTTCTGGGAGCAGCCTTTTCCCAGATTTAAGTAGAAAAATGGAAAAGCTATGTCCTAGTGAATAGAGGAATCTTTGTGATTCTAAGATGCTTTACTTTAAAGAATGCTTTGTGCTTTATTTGTCACATTTTGTTGATGTGGTGTCCTCTCCATTAGGAAGTTCTAGCCCTTATGCCTATCTCTTGATATCTTTGTTGGTACTCATGTAATCATGATTATAGGTGTCCATAGGTGCCTGTAAATCTCTTTTTAGTCAGCATTCTCAATGTTACTCTAAATGATAGGTCTGCAAAATCGTTGGTTATAAAAGTCAGTGGATGCTATTTGGAAGAGATTTCTGAACACCATGCAAAGTGCTTATCGCTTAATTTTCATGAAATCATTAATCAGGCTTTTGCATATGAAAATGAATGAAGAACGAGTCATATGTGTCTTAAATGAAAGCTCAAAGCAATGGCTACAGGCTGTTTGTGATTTTCTCAAGAGAGTATTTTGTGAATAGCAGTGCTTCTCAGATGTCTGTGTGCTCGTTCTGGACTTTTTGGGTCCATTTGTTTGTCAATTGGTCAAATCATGCATGTAGAGGATATAGAATAGAAATACTTCATACCACCATACCACTTCGAGAAATTACAGGAACTTTGTGTTGATTACAGTGGCCCGGAAACTGTTTGATCGATACCTTTGCTTGGCGTAAAAGGACTACTATTAATTTAACACCTAGTCAAGTAAGCTGAGTTTCACTTTTGATTAGTGGAACCAAGTCTTTCTGTATAAATTAAGACTAGGTGCAATGGAGATAAAGTTGAGAAAAATATGCAAAAATCAGTAAGGCTTTACTATGAAATTAAAAAATGCTTGAGCGATGAAGTGAAACAGATGTTTTTCTTATGCAACATTCTATTCTGCTTGATATTTTGTATATGGTTAACTGTGTTGTTTTTCTAGATAACAAAGGACTAATCATCAAAGCAGCTTGCGCAACACACCCAATTCGGATAGAATCTATTTTTATGATGAATCACCAGGTTCTGGCAAAGGACGTGTATAACAAAGCATGTCAGATTCTTGTTGTAAACTGTGAGATGGAATCTAGTCACGTATTTGGAACCGAAAGAGTGTTGTAGGGACTTCATCAACTCGTGAACTTTGGACGCCAAGTTCAAACTTGCCTGATGATGGAAAGTCATGTAAGCATATATTGATTCCAAAATTGACAAAATAAAAGCGGAAGCTACAGAAGCCGGTAAGGATTTTCTAAACTAAAAGGTAGATGCCTTACCATTTATGTTCGAGTAAAAGCCATATCGAAAACTGACTCGTTAAACTTGATCGAGCTAGCTAGCCCCCTAACTTTGGTGTGACACTGAGATTTGCTTTTGCTTTTGTGCAGCCAATTGTAATGCTTCTTTTAAGGCTTTTACAAGTTTTGAATGCTTAAGTTCCCTTAGAAGAAAACATACTATCCAGAATCGACTTGATACTTTCTGATGTTTACTCTTCTCTGTCCATCTTTCTGCCTCTTAGTCCTCTTCCATTCTCATTGTCTCAACTATTCTAGAGGTATCCCAGCATGTTTGGGGAAGTGGTGTTGGCAATGATGTTGGAGCAAAGTATAAATGTAGACCAATTGTTGTTGATGAGTACAAAGATTTTCCGTTACAACTCATTTTACAAAGAAATGCGTTTTCTTTCAAAATTTGTAAGGGTCAGTCCACTGGAAATAATCAATTTTCGAAAGTTCTCAAAATATTTCTCAAATTTTATTCATGCATAGAGTAGGGCAATGCAAATTGATTGGCACAAAATTTTCACAATGATATCCTATTAAAACTAATTTTATGGAGAAATGTTTTTTCATTCGAAATTATTAAAACTTATAGTAGATCAATTCAAGTGGATAGACATAAATTATGTTCAAAATCTCACATTAAAACTCATATTGTAACGGAATTATTATTCTCCAGAAATTCGTTAAGGTTAGTCCATTAAAAAATGGATTTTTCAAAATGATCCCAAATTTTATTTCAGATCAATTCAAGTTGATAGGCAAAAAGTTTGCACCAAGATCTCGCATTAAAATTCATTTTACAGGGAATTTTTTTTCTCCCAAAATTCGTAAAGGTTGATCCGTAGAAAATGGTTTTTAAATAGTTATCAAATGACCCAAAACTTGATTCTTGGATGGACTAGACAAAGTCCAATTGATTTCACAACTTTAGTGAAAAGATCTCGTTTTAAAACTAGTTTTATTATGAAACGGGTTTTGTCTAGGAATTGGTAGGGATTAGTCAATCGAAAATTATTATATTTCTAAAATTCTCAGAATTGCCCAAAATTTAATTAATGTAAGAGAAGAACAATTCTTGCATTAAACAAATTTTACACGGAAATGTTTTTTCTCTTGGAATTGAATAAAGTTAGTCCCCCAAAAAAATTCATATTCGAAATATTCTCGTAATGACACTAAATTTGATTGAAGTATACAAATAGTAAAGTTGATAAGATCACATTTAGCTCAAAAATGTGGCACCAAAACTCATTTTATAACTAAATTAATCAAAAGCGTAGTAAAGTCAATGCCAAAAATACCAAAAATTCCAAATAAATGAAGGCCTGTATATATGCTTCTTTATAAGGGCCCAATAAGCAAGTGAAGGCCCGATTATTCATCTTCTCAAATTTCCTAGTTTCATACTCTTCTTCTGTGTAATCATTGTCACAAACTTGGTCACTCTTTGTTTCGGTCCGTCTCTCACTTCAATTCAATAAATATGATTGGAGAGACAACGATGAAGGATCTAATCATATAGAGCTAGAAAGTTTAGCAATTACAAGCATATTTATAATTATCGGGACTTTCTGATATGAGATTTTAAATATACAGTCCGACTTTTTGCTCTCTAGTAGACGAGAGAGAGCAATCCACATAAAGTGGAAAAACTATTCATATATTGATGAGACTTAAAAAATTACCTACACGTTATGGGTTATGACACTTGAACCCAACTCTTTGCTTGAAAGAAGCAAAACTAGGCCGCTCCACTCCACTTGGAAGTAAGAAAAACAGAGACTTGATTATTATTTCTATCGGTACATAAAGATCATGTGAAGACGGATCTATACCAAAGTGATCATTTTTTTTTGGCAATTTCTTATCTCAATTTCGTTGTCATTCAACAACTATTCAAGATAATGATTTGAATTAGAAGTTGGAAGAGGGCAGTGTGTGAGTGTGAAAGAGCTGGATGCCCTCCATTTTATCTAATTTAAAGTGTTTGTTGCTTTCAAATCAATTGAATGTATTAGCCAATTGTCATTATCCCGACTATAACAATGAAAAGACTTTCAAAAAAAAAAAACAATGAAAAGACTTTTTCAAGTTGTATATTAAATAATTTAAATCAATCGTTGATATTTATGAAGAAGCTTCTTCCTTTTTTCTTTTTTTTTTGAAAATTACATTTATGAAGAACCTAATTACAGTATTAAGAATTTAAAGTTAATATATAACAAAAGTTAGTGAGTTACCTGAACCAAAATTTATTTTTGGAAACGGTCAAAATAATCTCATAAAATTAGGGATAATTAATTTTAGTCACAAACAATATCTCTCATAATATTAGGATATATTCAACCAAAAATTCATTAGAATTTAAAACATTTTAATGAACAAAATTTTTCTTCTCATACAAAAATCAAGTCTAATGCATAAGTAATGTTATCTGCGTACTCAGCTTCATTTCATATATAATTCGTGATGTTAATAAAATTGTATAGTTTCAGATTTTTTCTTTTTTTTTTTTTGTTTATTATTTGCTTTTTATGCTCTTAAAAAGGTAGATAATTACATTTATACATGGATGAGACTTGTGAGTATAGAATTCAAGTTTTGTTTTAAAAAATTTTGTTGATAGACTAGAATATTTGTGAAAAAATAAAAACAATTAGATTGCTTTGTAGTTACCATTTTTGTCATATTTTAATTCAATTTATTTATATTGAAGAAAGAATTTCAGATAGAATTTTGAGAGAATAGAGGAAATAAGAGAGAGAAAACAGTTGAGAGAATTGGAGAAGAGTTTTATTTTCATTACAAAGGAGAGAGAATTTTGAGAGCTGAGAAAGATGGTAAACTTTATATGTTAATGTGCACAGTATTTACTGCCTTTTAGAATTGCTTAAAAAAAATATATTACCTTTTAGAATTTAGATAAATTCTAATCATTCATAACATCTTGATCTAAATGTTCATAATGTGAGCAAAATATCGTGTACCGATCTTGTCCATATATATGTAGGCGTGTGTATAGAACAAAGTCAACAGTTATGGATATATGTAATAAATAATAAACCAAACTATATACTAGAATCAATCAAATATATGCAAAGTCTGTTTCTCTATCTTTCCAAAATATTACAGCCAAACAGCAGATACCTTTTTATTGTTCTTTTTCTCCTATAAATTGTATCTTCAAAATATATGTTATTACTAAATAGTTTCTCAATTCTTAAAAAGACAAATCTAATTTCTTATTTTTATTTAACAGAATTATTTCTGTAATGAAAATTTTGCAGGTGCTTATTCTATAAGTCAATAGTTCCAAAAAATAAATAAATAAATAAAGGTTAACGAATTCATTGTTTCTACAAACTACATGTAGAAAAGTCTGTGTGTGTCAATTCTCAATTAATGTGACTAGACCCTCATTGTTATATATGATGGTGAAGTATGCGGAAAATACTTCAACACCGTCCCTGCGAAGGATGACTCATGACTGACTTTTCTTTAAAGAAAAAGCACTTCCATATCACGCATCTTAATATTGTAATTCTTCCACATAAATAAGTATCAAAACATGAACCAGAATTCACAACCAAACCAACAACGAATAATACATTCTGCTACGTACGCTTTACAGTTCATAGCAATGGCGTTCAAATCTCTTTCTCTTCTCTCGTTGGCCCTCCTCGTCTTCCTGTCGCTCCTCTCGCCTCATTCAGTCTCAGCAGACACTAAAAGGAAATCCCAAGTTGAGTTTTTGAAACATCTTCGAGGATGTCACAAAGGTGACCATGTTAAAGGCATCCTTAAGCTCAAGAAATATCTAGAACAGTTTGGTTACTTGGATTACAAGAATTCCAAGAGCCGAACCCACGAAAACGATGATGATTTTGATGATTTGTTGGAGTCTGCTGTCAAAACTTATCAACACAATTTCCATGTGAGACCTAGTGGAGTTTTGGATAGGCAAACATTGTCGAAGATGGCAATGCCTCGGTGTGGAATTGAAGATATTGTTAATGGCACAAACTGGATGAAATCTAGGGACAAAACCCACCATAACCATGGTGGCAGCCATTTTCACACAGTTGCTCACTACTCCTTTTTTCCTGGAAAACCAAGATGGCCAGCTACTCAGACAAGATTGACCTACGCATTTCTTCAAGGTAACAATATCGTAATAATACATATATATTATGAACATAAATATATAATCACTCATATCTTATGAATATAAATATATATTATTTTTGTAGCTTGGGTAGAGGCGTTGTGGTAATAATGCTGCCACCTACTACCTTTACCTTGAGGTGATGGGTTCTATACCCATCCTCTGTAATTTGCAGGTTCTCTGTCTTACGCATTATGGGTTGTCCTCCTACTTGATGTAGGTTTCTCTTTCTCGTCTTGGGAGCTTTTCCCGAATCATGCTATCAAAATCATATTTCAGCTGGTTTTGATTGTCCTACAACTAATACCAATAATAAAAATATACATATATATATATATACACACACACTATTTTTAGTTAAGTTCAAGTATAAATATGAGAGATCTACTGTTGGATCAATTTTAACTTGTCTAATCAGTATATATATATATATATGTGTGTGTATATATATTTTATGGAAGTTGATTGTATACTTTTTGTGAGAGTCTTGAATTTTATATTGTAAATGAAGAGAGTAAGTGCGAAAAAAAAACTTGTCTCTTATAATAATAATAATAATAATAATAATAATAATAATAATAATAATACCTTAAAAAAAATAATATCATAGAATATACTGAACAGTATGTGGTTTTGTTATAGGTACAAGAAGTGATGCAATGGAGCCTGTGGCGCGAGCTTTTAAGACATGGCAAGCGAAGACACACTTCACATTCTCGAGAGTTGAAGATCCTACAACTGCTAACATCAACATCGGTTTTGGAAGGGGCGAACATGGAGATGGGTACCCATTCGACGGGCCAGGTAAAACCATAGCTCACGCATTTGCACCCACCGATGGGAGGTTCCACTATGATGCAGACGAGCAATGGGCTGCGGGTGCAACCCATGGCTCGAATTCGTTTGACTTAGAAACTGTTGCTTTGCATGAAATTGGTCACCTTCTTGGATTAGGACATAGCCAAGTTGAAGCAGCTATCATGTATCCTTCCATCTCTACTGGAGTGACTAAGGGGTTGCATAGCGATGATATTGCTGGCATCAAGGCTCTATACAACGTCTGACAGGAATATTAATTTAGCAAGTGATTAGAGAATAAATAAGCATATGTTGCTTAAATAGATGAGTGATAAATTTTTCTTTTCTGAAGTTTCTAATTTTAATAAACTTTGATGGAGGAAGACTTGCGTTACAGTGATTTTGCTTATATAAGTCATTCTATGGATATGTATGTTATGTATTGAATAAGTTCACACAAATTCAATAAAAAATTTTATGTTGTCAATTAATGAAACTTGTATACTAGGTTGATTTGGCATTACAAATAAAAAATTTTCATAAAAACCATAATTAATTAGTCTATGTACATGTTTCAAAATCTTGTTTTGAATTTATACATACAGAAGCAAGACAACATATTCCAGAAGTGGAATTTGTTCATGACTGTTAGATATGATTTTTCATCTGCATCTGAAAGACATCAATAGATATGATTATATCATGTAACTGTTAGGCTAGTGCCTGATCATATTAAGTCAATTTTCCAATTAGTTCATTTGTCTTCAAAACTGATAACTTCAACAAGTTTTGCTATTTCTGTTTGTAAATAAAGTGCATGTATCTTGTTCAATAATGCATTCATCATCTGAATTTTCACTACTTCAAAGAATAACACTAATTGGTTCACTATCTACTTTGAGTTTACTGGAAAGTGGAAACTAACAAAATGCAATTGGTTGTTTTAAACAAAAATCTAGTCACATAACTGATAGTCTACCATGTAATGTAACACTTCTTACAAATCTAATTTCTTCAAGTGGAGACAATATATATGTTTCTTGTCTTGATGAGACAACTGATCTTGTGTAGTCTCTAATGCCATTAAAACAGGGGCCTACGTCTTTGAATGTTGAAAGAAATCAGAAACAACAAAAATATAATACCCATGCTGCAAATAGGAAATTTATTATGTATGAACAATTACAATGATTAAACGAATGTTAATTTCCATGTTAAATTGTGCATAGGCTATACGCCTATACCTTTGATAATATTGACCCTCTTAGTCCAATTCAACTCATTACCTTCACTGTCATTAGGTAGTGCACAGAACAGGCTTCCTCTTTCCATAAATAAGAAACATGCATTTCTTGAGTAGACAAAATCCATGAAGTATCACAATATTTTGATGTTGTAAAAGTTGTGTTGTTTGAGTAAAAGATTAATTATTCAATTTTCAAAATTTGAATTTGAACTAAAAATATGTTTTTTTTAGTGAAAAAGTGTCTATCAATTCATAAATACTTATTTTGAAAAGTTGTGTCTGTTCATAACCTTATAGAATGTTTTGTGAGAGATTATTGGAAACAACAGAGAGCTGTTCCAGGTTTGGGAATCAAGGGAAGTTAAATTGGGAAAGCTTCCCTTTCGTAACTCTTGTACAAGACGAGTACAGTGGCACTTCCCGCTTGATTGCAAATTACACCATCCCATTGGCAATGATCAAAAGGATAATAATTGGCGCTGCGCTTTTGCTCCACCAGCCAGTATTGATTAGAGCCTCCCCTTCTAATTCTATGGGTGCTAATTCGGATGCTGCTGTGGACATGCCAGTAACAGTAAGTTAGTAACAACATGGTGTATAAAAATGGCAGCCCATAAGATCATCACTTTAGTACGAAGACTAGTACAGAAGGACCCTGATGACGCCAAGTTGAACTGATCTTATGGGTGATTCTACTAAGCTGAGAGCAATTGAAGTTTGTTTTATTCGAGGCCAGCAGGGGCATTAGAAGCCTTAACTACTAGTTCCTAACAATATTTCCGTCACTTTCACCCATCACTATTTGTCCAATTTCATCATGCAAGTTAGTTTCGGCATTCAAATAATTGGGAAATTCTCAAGTTTCAGTAGTCTTTATCATATGAAAAATGGTGATATTCAACATTTTCATTTTCTTTTTGATTCTCATGCGGCATATGCCCAAAGACAACTACATTTTCATTTTTTTTTTCAATCAAGTAATCTACATCCATCACTTTCTCTTCTACAATAATTTAAGGAAGACTTTTTTCGATTATTCATTATTTATTTGATAATAAATAATTATACGTTTATTTTATTTGGTAAATAAGTATATATAATTATTTAACAAAAGCTTATACATCAATTTATTTATTTAATTATGCATGACATTGTTCTCATTTCAATGCTAGTATTTGATTGCTCGCATTCCAGAGCAAGATCTCAACCAATAATATAACGTGTTTTAACTTTAAATGATTATTTTATCCACAATACAACGTTAGACACTAGAGCGTGCCAAGAAAAAATTCAATCTCTTAATTTCGTAACCAACAAACGTATTTGGTTGACGAAGGTGATCATTGATAATGTATGTTGCTGATTGAATATGATGCTCAATGTTGGATTTCATACTGTTCAAAGAACAATATTGTGTTGGAAGACAGAGACAAAAGCTCCGTTCTCAATGGTTCTGTTTTTGAGAAGAAGTGTTGAGTACTAATTTATTGTGGACAATAAAATCTTGAGACACGTTTCGTGGTAGACCGTAGACTTTGATTCAGGATGCAAACAGGCCAGTGCAATGGCTGAAGCCACAACAATGTCCCGCACAGTAATATATATGATTCACTCTCACACCGAGAGATATTTATTATCATAACTATAAAAGAAAATTTACAGAAATAAATTAACTACTTAAATTATAAGTGATATTATAAAGAACAGATAATATTAATAACGATTCAATTCAATCAACAATCACGGGGCTAATAATTTATATCAATGTATAGTTTAAAGCTACTTTTAACTATTCAATATATGCTTAACAAATTTCAAGAACAAGTTTTCTCAAATATAATATAAATTTAATTCCATGATTTTCTTGTCAAAAAATCTACCACAAAGCACAATGTCAATCCCAGCACTCACCATACAGTTGCAGAATTGACTTTGATTTGGGGTACTAAAATTTGGGTCATTTAGCTTGATTTGTGTGGTGTTGACTTGGGTCATCACAATGTTCTTCGAATGTTAGAAGACTTATGATAGTGAAATGTGAAAATAATTTTAATTTTCCAACAAGGTAGGAGTCTTCCATTGTAACAAATCATGACGTTTAATTCACGATTTTTCTCAAGCATTAGTTCTTTGATTTCTTTTACTTAATGATGATGAGGAAATAATATTTGACAAAAAAAATCTATTTATTTCAATAAAACTTTACATAATAGGTGAGAAATTTTTTTCAATATTTGAAAAAGAAAAATGGCCATAGAAAAATAACTACTCCTCCAGGTAATTTATTTTATTTTCATCAAGATTGTACACAATCATTAACAAAGAATAACTTTTACGTAAAAAAAATTAATGACGAATTTTTAATGTACTAATTAATAATCACGTACCGACATATAATTTAGTAGAATTTAGGTTATTTAGTTTAATTCTTGTGGAATTTGCGTAATTCTTGTGGAATTTGCGTCAGTGCTCTCACAATGCTAGAAATAAAGCAAATTCAAATCATTTTTATAGTCAAAGAAGCCTGACGACAGTGAAATAGCTAGAAGACTCATGATAATGACATATCATATATGAAAATACCTTACTTTTCCATTCTTCCGGAATAATTCCAATTCATGAGTTTTCCAAGTAATTAATTCTTTGCATTCTTCTACTTAAGTATGCCGTTACTTTTGGGGGAAGGGGAAGATTTTTAAGTCACTTGTTTCTTTGTGTGGAATTTTGAATTGTATATTAAACTTAATTATTATTGTTTAAGCATGAGAATAAATGCACATCCCCCTCCTACTTTAGGTGGTTGTGCACCTACATATTCACTAAAGTAATAGGGGTTTGAGTTCTATCATACGCATTTTATAAACATATATAAAGACTTTTCTTCTCTTGTCCCAAAGGTAAATGTCTCCTAATTATAAAAGTAATATCCAGACCGTACAACTAATAATTAATCTTGGTAGATCCCAATAGACTATTAAGTCGTTGGATTTTGTTAGCTTTGAAAAAATGAGAATAATTTCTCAAACATTGACAAATCAAGATTGTTAAATGCTACACTGCGTTCATAACTCAAGTGGTTCATGCAATTCTCCTCAAATATGTGATAGAAATATGAGTCCACCATGCACATTCATAAGCATGTGTAAAAAGTTTTTTCTCGTTGTTTTGAGAGTTAATATTCTTGAGTGTGAGAGTTAATTTTCGGGCAATACCTAATATTTAATTTCGATTAACTTTTAGGCCATGCCTAGTATTTAATTTCGATAGCTTCTAATAAACTTCTGAATCCTGATCATGAGTGTCGGTAGATTTTCAATTATTTTGTAATTAGATTATAAAAGAGCATAACTAGGATTGTTGGTTGAAATTTTCAACCAACAATTATTTTATGGTATAATAAATTTAGTATGAAACTGCTGTATCCCATAGGAGTGTAAACCACACAAATTTGGAGTATATGCTGGCAAATTTGTTTGTCTATCGATGTAAAATTAGTACCAAATAGTAGATACCTATTTGACGTTCTCTGTTCTCATAAACCTATTTTCAAAACGCATTACTAAATACTTTCTCACTTCTTACTTCTAAAGTACAGAACTATTTCTTTAATAACAATTTTGATAGTAGTTTCCTCTTAATTGAGTCAATAGGTCAAAAAATGTGAAGAAAACTGGGTCGTCTCTTTGTGTCATTTCTTCAACGTAACAAGCTACTTATTAATATGATCATGAAATACGTGGAAACATCATTCAACAACGTTCACTAAACGGAACTGAGTCAACTTTTGTAAGAAAATTGGCATCCTTTTCACATCTCAATACTCTAATTCTTCATCACAAGAACCCTATAAATACCCATCAATATATGTACTAAAATTCACAGCCAAACCAATAACTTTTATATATATTCTCTCTGCAGCTACTATAGTCTTCACAAAAATGGCATTCAGATATTTTTCTCTCTTCTCCTTGGTCCTCCTAGTCCTCCTGTCTCTCCTTTCTCCTCACTCAGTCTCAGCAAACACTAAAAAGAAATCCCCAATTGAGTTCTTGAAGCATCTTCAAGGATGTCACAAAGGTGACAATGTTAAAGGCATTCTTGAGCTCAAAAAATACCTGGAACAGTTTGGTTACTTGGATTACAAGAATTCCAAGAACCAAACCCACGGAAATAACGATGACTTCGATGAATTATTGGAGTCTGCTGTCAAAACTTACCAGCTTAATTTCCACGTGAAACCTAGTGGAGTCTTGGATTGGACAACGTTGTCCAAAATGGCAATGTCTCGCTGTGGAGTTGCGGATATTGTTAATGGCACAAACTTTATGAAATCTAGAGAGAACTCTAGCAACCATTTCCACACAGTTGCTCACTACTCTTTTTTCCCACAACGTCAAAGATGGCCGCCATCCAAGACACGCTTAACCTATGCATTTCTTCCAGGTAATATGTAACATATATTAAAATGTGAAATCATAAATATAAAATCATTTATACATGTTATAGATTAATTAAGTACATACTCATAAATGAGTTGGTTGTGCTCTATTTTGTTGTGTGTGAGGTGATGAAGTCTCATTATATATATATATAAAGTATGAATTGCGTTTTTTTTATTGTGAAAATAATTATTCGTACTGCCTATTTGTATATAGTGTTTGATCTGTATATAGCCATCAATTATGTAGGATAATATCAAATGTATTACCAATCTATGTGCTTTTCTTATAGATACTAGAAGTGATGCAATGGAACCTGTGGCAAAAGCTTTTCAGACATGGCAAGCAAACACACACTTCACATTCTCAAGGGTTCAAGATTCCACAAATGCTGACCTGAAGATCGGTTTTGGAAGAGGTGAACATGGAGATGGGTATCCGTTCGACGGGAGGGGCCGAATCTTAGCTCATGCATTTGCACCCACCGATGGGAGGTTCCATTATGATGCAGACGAGCAATGGGCTGTTGGTGCTGTCCCCGGTTGGAATGACTTGGAAACTACTGCATTGCATGAAATTGGTCACCTTCTTGGACTTGGGCATAGCCAAGTTGAAGGAGCTATCATGTATCCTACTATCACTACTGGAACTACTAAGGGTTTGGATAAAGATGATATTGATGGCATTAGGGCTTTATATCAGGTCTGAGAGTCAAATACATAAACAAGTGATTAGAGAATAAAATTTTTGAGAGAATTTGAATACTTAAATAAATGTAGGGGAGAAGAGAAAGTCAATGAAATTTTCACTTTATTCTAAATTAAATTTCTTCTTAATTTCGGCGAAGGTTCATTTATGTTATAATAAAGATTGGGCCTATATATGTTGTTTTATAGATATGTATGCTGTGTGCTGTAGAGTTCACACAAACTCAATAAGAAACATCATGTTGTCAATTAATGTAATTTGTATACTGAATAATTAATCACTTGAACTACTTGTGGATTTATTTGTATTCTGAATTCATTGTCTCTAGAAACTACATGTGGAAACCTGAGTCTAGGATCTGTGTGTGTCAGTTCTCATTGTGAACTAGACTCTTATTATATGATGGTGAAGTGTATGGAAAATAATTCAACATTGGTCTTGACTCTTATTAGACACTAGAATGTGCTAAGAAATTCAATCTCTTAATTTCATAACCAACAAATGTATTTGGTTGACGAAGGTGATCATTAATAATGTATGTTGCTGATTGAAATACGATGCTCATTCTTGGATTTCATACCGTTCAAAGAACAATTTTGTGTTGGAAGACAAAGACAAAAGCTCTGTTCTCAATTGTTCTGTTTTTGAGAAGAAGTGTTGGGTACTAATTTATTGTGGACAATAAAATCTTGAAACACACGTTTCGTGGTAGACTTTGATTCAGGATGCAAACAGGCCAGTGCAGTAGCTGAAGCAACAACAATATCCCGCACAACAGTATATATGATTCTCTCTCACACGGAGGGATATTTATCCTCTCAATAACGAGAGAAAATTTATAGAAGTGTACTAACTATTTAAATTATAAGTGACACTACAAAGAATGGATAATATTAATAACGATTCAATTCACCTAATAATCTATTATATTTTATTGCATAGTTTGAAACTCCTTTAAGTATTCAATATAATATAATATATATAAATTTAATTCCTTGATTTTTCTTGTCAAAAAATCTACCACAAAACACAATGTGGATCCCAGCCCTCACCAAACAATTGCAGAAATGACTTTGATTTGGGTACTAAAAAATTTGGGCCATTTAGTTTGATTTGTGTGGTATTGATTTGGGTCACAATCTTCTTCTAATGTGAGAAGATGATAGTGAAATAAATAATTTTAATTTTCCAGTACGATAGGAGTCTTCCATTGTAACAAATCATGATGTTTAATTCACAATATTTCTCAAGTATTGGTTCTTCTATTTCTTCTACTTAATGAAGATGAGGAAATAATTTTTGTGAAAAAAAAAGACATTCTATTTATTTCAATAAAACTTCACATAATAGGTGAGAATTTTTTTTTTTCCTTTCAATATTTGAAAAAAATGGACATGTAAAAATAAGTACTTCAGGTAATTTATTTTATTTGATGACACACAATCATTAACAAAGAATAGCTTTTACGCAAAAAAACATCAATGACGAATTTTTAATGTACTAATTAATAAATAATCATGTATCAATATATAATTTACTAGAATTTAGGTCATAGTCTAATGCTTGTGGAATTTGGGTCAATGCTGTCACAATGTTAGAAATTCAGGAAACCCAAATCATATTTCTAGTGAAAGAAGACTCATGATAGTGAAATAGCTGGAAGACTCGTGATAGTGATATGTCACATACCACCATAATTTTTTGGGTCCATTTGTTTGTCAATCGGTCGGATCATGCAAGTAGAGGATATGGAATAGAAATACTTCATACCACCATACCACTTTAAGATATTATAGGAACTTTGTGTTTATTACAGTGGCCTAGAAACTGTTTGATCGATACCTTTGCTTGGCGTAAAAGGACTATTAATTTAACACCTTGTCAAGTAAGCTGAGTTTCACTTTGATTAGTGGAACCAAATCTTTCTGTATAAATAAGACCAGGTACGATGGAGATAAAGTTGAGAAAATATGCAAAAATGGGTAAGGCTTTACTATGAAATTGAAAATACTTGAGAGAGATGAAGTGAAACAGATGTTTTTCTTATCCAATATTCTTTCCTGCTTGATATTTTGTATATAGTTAACCGTGCTGTTTTTGTAGATAACAAAGGACTAGATATCAAAACAGGTTGCACAATGCACTCAATTGGGATGGAATCTATCTTCATGACGAATCACCAGGTTCTGGCAAAGGACATGTATGACAAAGCATGTCAGTTTCTTCTTGTAAACTGAGATGGAATCTAGTCATGCATTTGGAACGGAAAAAGTGTTGTAGGGACTTCATCAACTCATGACGTTTAGGCGTCAACTTCAAACATGCCTGATAATGGAAAGTCATATAAGCATATATTGATTCCGAAATTGACAAAATAAGCGGAAGCTAGAGAAGCCGGTAAGGATTTTCTAAACTAAAAGGTAGATGCCTTACCATTTATGTTCGAGTAAAAGCCATATCGAAAACTGGCTTGTTAAACTTGATCGAGCTAAAGATTTGTTTTTGCTTCGTGCAGCCAATTGTAATGCTTCTTTTAAGGCTTTTTCAAGTTTTGAAAGCTTAATGTCCCTTAGAAGAAACCGTACTATCCAGAATCGATTTGATATTTTCTGATGTTTTCTCTTCTCTGTCAATCTTTCTACCTTTTAGACCTCTTCCATTCTCATTGTCTCATCTATTCTAGAGGTATCCCAACATCTTTGGGGAAGTGGTGTTGGCAATGATGTTAGGGCATGTATAAATGTCCAGCAAGAAAGCAAGTAGAGAATGGGGATGGATACATTCATAAAGTGAAATAAATAATTACTATAACTATTTTTCCAAACTACTAAGAATGACCTCAAATTTAACTTATGAATAAAGTAAACCGATTGTAGTTGATGAGCACGAAGATTTTCTGTTACAACTCATTTTACAAAGAAATGAGCTTTTTTCCGAAATTTGTAAGGGTTAGTCCACTAAAAACTAATCAATTTTCCAAAGTTCTCAAAATGATCTTATATTTTATTAAGCATTTCACAATGATATCCCTATTAAAACTAATTTTGTGGAGAAACGTTTTTTCAATCCAAAATTATTATGGGATTATTCTATTAAAATGGTTATTTTAAAAAAAGTTAGCAGAATGACTCCAAATTTGATTTATAGATAGAGTAGATCAATTCAAACGGATAGACATAAATTATATTCAAAGATCTCACTTTAAGACTCATATTGCATCGAAATTATATATTTTTCTCCTGAAATAAGGTTAATCCATTAAAAAATGGAATTCTCAAAATGATCTCTAATTTTATTCAAGGATAGAGTACATCAATTCAAGTTGATAGACAAAAAATTTGGACCAAGATCTCGTATTAAAATTCGCTTTACATTGATTATTTTTTCTCCCAAAATTCATAAAGGTTGATCCACATAAAATGGTATTTAAAAAGTTATCAAATGTCCCCATTTTTTTTTTAAATGTCAAATGATCCCAAATTAGATTCTTAGATAAACTAGACAAAATCCAGTTGATTTCACAGCTTTAGTGAAAAGATCTCGGTCTAAAACTAATTTTATTACGAAACGGGTTTGTCTAGAAATTAGCAGAGATTAGTCACTTGAAAATTATTATATTTCTAAAATTCTCATAATTGCCCCAAATTTAATTAATGTAAGAGAAGAACAATTCTTGCATCAAAAGAAAATTTTTATGGAAATGTTTTTTTTCTCTTGGAATTTGAATAAAGTTAGTCGCAAGGAAAAAAGTCATATTTGAAATATTCTCCTAATGACACCAAATTTGACTAAAGCATACAAATATTAAAGTTGATAGGCTCACATTTAGCTAAAAAATGTGGCACCAAAAGTCCAAAACTATAGATTGTGTTGTGGTCTGATAGTTAGACCATCAACCACCCTTTGCCACTTTAGAGATGAAGTGTTCTACACCCAAAAGACCTTACAATATTATGGGCATTTTCTCCCACGCTTTGGGGTTGCCCCCGCTTGTTCCTAGAAGTTGATTTTCAGACCGCACCATAATGTCTCATTGCTACTGGTCCTAATTTTACCTTAGTTGCAGTTATAAAAAAAAAAAAAAAAAAAAATTCAAAACTCATTTTATAACTAAATCAATTGAAAGAGTAGTAAAGTCGATGTCGAAAATATCAAAAATCCTGAATAAGTAAAGTCCTGTGTATATACTTTTACAAGGGCCCAATAAGCAAGTGAAGGCCCAATTATTCATCTTCTTAAATTTCCTATTGTCATGCTCTTCTCCTATGTAATCATAGTCACAAACCTAGTCACTCTTTGTCTTTGTCCATCTGTCA
Organism: Nephelium lappaceum; assembly: GCA_021234005.1. Lineage (NCBI taxonomy): Eukaryota > Viridiplantae > Streptophyta > Magnoliopsida > Sapindales > Sapindaceae > Nephelium > Nephelium lappaceum. The sequence goes on from CM038011.1 coordinate 1,023,720, forward strand.
CTCCAATTCAATAAATATGATTGGAGTATTGTTCAAATCTAGTTAAGTACTAACGTAGTCAAGATAACTCCTTATCCAAACTATCAAAATTAGATTTGAAATTGAGAAAATAAAAATTAAGAAATTAAACTAACAATTAAATTTAGGAAAAATCAGAAATTGGAGAATATCTAAGCATACAATTTCACTTAATCAATCATTTGATTTATTCTCCTTTTCTAAAGATAGTTTTTATCTTGTATTTAATCGGATAATCCTAAAGTAGTAACTAGTCTCTCTTGATGGTCAAACACTTACCCAAATTATTTTAATTTGACTATATCTCTATGTAAACTAATTAACTTGAGTTCATTAAGTTTAAATTATCCTCACACGATTACACAACCATATGAGTATATCTCTATCTCATATGAATTATGCTATTTTATTGAGTTCTGGTCTCATAATACTTCTCTCGATGGTATCAAATTCCTAAGATTTAATTAATTAACAAATCCAAATTAATTGACTAGCATTAAACACCAATAAAATAGAATACAAAAATAAAAATCAATTATAAAATATTACTGAATCATTAAATAAATTAAAATCATGGTCAAGTTATATTGTAGCCTAGATATGAGAATTTAGTTCATCATCATAAAAATAATTAAAACAAGAATCAACAACATATTTAAATAATTAAAAATAAAGCACAAATAAAATCTCATTGAATAGGTGCGATCGCCTCGTCTCCAAGGTTGGATTCATCCCTCCAACTTGACTTTCAATATGTTGTGACCCCCATGTCTCCAATTGTTGATGATGACTTGAAAACTCTAAAGACTGCTACTAAAAAATCGTGGTTGAGGGCAAAGCCCTCACCACACGTGAAACTCTCTCTCTTCTCCTCTCTACTGCTCTCTCTCCCTTGAGTTCTATGTTGAATGGTGTCAAGAGAGCACTTATTTATAGTGCTAGAGGTCAACCAAAAAAGAGGTTTCTTGACAAGAAAGCAAAACAATTAATGCATGAGTGAAATAAAAAATCTACCAAAAACAGTTGTCGCAGCTTTCTGTCGCGACTTGTGATCCTGTGACAACATCTTGCGAGTTGTAGCAGCTTGTGAAGCTATGACACCAACTTGTGACGGTCGCATTTTGTGATCCTGCAACTCAAAACCCGTGATTGCACTAACCTTCAGTCATTAAATTAGCCACAACTTCATATAGAGAACTCCAATTGACGAATTGTCTATGGTTATGGAAACGAGATATCTAGGACTTAATTTAATAACTTATGGCTCACGTAACTCTAACTGTGTATGTCGTATGATTTTAAACAAGTCAACCTATACTCCAACTTGGAACCTCTGAAATTTCAACTCTGATTGTCTTCAAACTTCAACTTGTCAAACTCTTAACTTTTTTATCTTGACTTAACTTCGAAACACATCAATTTACTTGTCCTAACCTTCCATGATTCACCTGACTAAAATAATATAAAACATTAACTAACTAACCTGATTTACTTGAATATTCATCACAAATATTAGGTAAATGAGTATAAGATAACGATATATTTTAACGTTATTAGCAATCCACATATTGGTGGGACTTAGGAAATTGCCCACACTTTATAGACTATGACACTTGAACCTAGCCCTTTGCTTGAAAGAAGCAAAGCTAGACTACGTGACTCTACTTGAGAGTAAGAAAAAAAATAGAGTTGATTATTATTTCTATTAGTACTACAAGATCATGTGAAGTCAGACCTATACCAAAATGATATTTTTTTTTTTTGCAATTTCTTATCCAAGTTTCATTGTCATTCAATAGCTCTTCACAATAATCATCTGAATTAGAAGTTGGAAGAGGGCAATGTGTGAAAGAGCTGAATTAGGATGCCCTTCATTTTATCTAAAATAGTATAAAAACATTAACATAACTAACCTAATTTACTCGAATATTCATCACAAATATTAGGTAAATGAGTACAAAATAACGATATATTTTAGCGTTATTAGCAATCCATACATTGGTAGGACTTAGGAAATTGCCCACACTTTGTAGACTGTGGCACTCAAACCCAATCCACTACTTGACAGAAGCAAAGCTAGACTACATCACTCTACTTGAGAGTAAGAAAAAAAGAGAGTTGATTAATTTTTCTATCAGTACGAAAAGATCATGTGAAGTTGGACCTATACCAAAGTGATATTTTATTGCAATTTCTTATCCAAGTTTCTTTGTCATTCAAAAGCTATTCACGATAATGATTCGAATTAGAAGTTAGAAGAGGGCAATGTGTGAAAGAGATGGATCAGGATGCCCTCCATTTTATCTAAAATAACTTTAAAACATTAATATAACTAACCTGATTTACTCGAATATTCATTGCAAGCGTTAGGTAAATAAGTATAAAATAACAATATGTTTTAGCATTATCAATAATCCACACATTGGTGGGACTTAGGAAATTGCCCACACTTTGTGGACTATGACATTCGAGCCCAGCTCTGTGCTTGAAAGAAGCAAAACTAAACTACGTCACTCTACTTGAGAGTAAGAAAAAAGATAGTTGATTATTATTTCTATCGGTACGAAAAGATCATGTGAAGTTGGACCTATACCAAAGTGATATTTTTTTTTGCAATTTCTTATCCAAGTTTCGTTGTCATTCAACAACTATTCACAATAATGATCTGAATTAGAAGTTGGAAGAGGACAATGTGTGAAAGAGTTAGATCAGGATGCCCTCCATTTTATCTAATCCCACCTTTGTGTTTGATGCTTTCAAATCACTTGAATGTATAAGCCAATTGTCATTATCTCGACTATAACAATGAAAAGACTTTTTCAAGTTGTATTAAACCAGTCATTGACATTTATGTAGAACTAATTACTATTTTAAGAATTTTAAAAGTTAATATATAACTAAAGTTAGTGAGTTACCTAAGAACGAAAATTTAATTTTGAAAATGATCAAAATAATCTCATAAAATTAGAGATAATTATTTTTTGTCACCAACAATACTTCTCATAATATTAGGGCGTGTATTCAATCAAGAACTCATTAGAATTTAAAACATTATAAGGGACAAAATTTCTCTTCCTTCGAGACTTATTAAGTCTCATACAAAAATCAAGTCTAGTGCATAGATATTGTTGTCTGTACACTTTGATTCATTTTATATATAATTCATGATGTTGATAAAACTGTATCATTTCTTTCTTTTTTTTTTCTCTTTTATTTTCTTTTTATGCTCTTAAGAAGGAGTCTCTGTAAGTCAATTCTCACTGTAAATCGAGTACTCTCATTGTTATATGATGGTGAAGTATGTGGAAAATACTTCAACACCGTCAGTGTGAGGGATGACTGACTTTTCTTTAAAGAAAAATCACTTCCATATCACACATCTCAATATTGTAATTCTTCCATATAAATACCTGTCAAAACAAGAACCACAATTCACAGCCAAACCAACAACTAAAAATATTCTCTGCTACGTACACTATACAGTTCATAGCAATGGCGTTCAAATCTCTTTCTCTTCTCTCTTTGGCCTCCTTGTCTTCCTGTCTTTCCTCTCTCCTCACTCTGTCTCATCAGACACTAAAAAGAAATCCCCAGTTGAGTTTTTGAAACATCTTCGAGGATGTCACAAAGGAGACCATGTTAAAGGTATCCTTGAGCTCAAGAAATATCTAGAACAGTTTGGTTACTTGGATTACAAGAATTCCAAGAACCGAACCCACGAAAAGGATGATGATTTTGATGAGTTGTTGAAGTCTGCCGTCAAAACTCATCAACTCAATTTCCATGTAAGACCTAGTGGAGTTTTGGATAGGCAAACATTGTCGAAACTGGCAATGCCTCGGTGTGGAATTGCAGATATTGTTAATGGCACAAACTAGATGAAATCTAGGGACAAAACCCACCATAACCATGGTGCACCCCTTTTCACACAGTTGCTCACTTCTCCTTCTTTCCTGGAAAACCAAGATGGCCAGCTACTCAGACAAGCTTGACCTACGCATTTCTTCAAGGTAACAATACCGTAATACAACATAAATATTATGAACATAAATATATAATCATTCATATCTTATGAATATAAATATATACTACTTTTGTAGCTTGGATAACGGCGTAGTGGTAATAACATGGCCACCTACTACATTTGAGGTAGTAGGTTCTACACTCACTTTCGGTAATTTGTGAGTTCTCTCCCTCACACATTGTGGGTTGTCCTCCCATTTGATGTGAATTTCTCTCTCTCGTCTTGGAAGTTGTTCCCGGAACCATGCCACCAAAATCATATTTCAGCTCGTTTTGACTGTCCCCTAGCTAGTACCAGTAATAATACATATATACATGTATACATGCATACATGTATATATATATATACTATTTTTAGTTAAGTTCAAGTATAAATATGAGAGATCCACCACCAGACCAACCTTAACTTGTCTAGGTAATATATATATATATATATATATATATTTTATCAAAGTTGGTTGTATACTTTTTGTTAGAGTCTTGAATTTTATATTGTAAATGAAGAGAGTAAGTGTGAAAAAAACTTTTCTCTTATAATAATAATAATAATACCTAAAAAAAAATAATATCGTAGAAAATAGTGACAGTATGTGTTTTTGTTATAGGTAAAAGAAGTGATGCAATGGAGCCTGTGCCATGAGCTTTTAAGACATGGCAGGCGAAGACACACTTCACATTCTCAAAAGTCGAAGATCGTACAACTGCTAACATCAACATCGGTTTTGAAGGGGCGAACATGGAGATGGGTACCCATTCGACGGGCCAGGTAAAATCATAGCTCACGCATTTGCACCCACCGATGGGAGGTTCCACTATGATGCAGACGAGCAATGGGCTGTGGGTGCAACCCGTGGCTCGAAGTCTTTTGACTTAGAAACTGTTGCATTGCATGAAATTGGTCACCTTCTTGGATTAGGGCATAGCCAAGTTGAAGCAGCTATCATGTGGCCTTCCATCTCTGCTGGAGTGACTAAGGGGTTGCATGGAGATGATATTGCTGGCATCAAGGCTCTATATGAGGTCTAACAGGAATATTAATTTAGCAAGTGATTAGAGAATAAATGAGAATAAGTTGCTTAAATAAATGAGTGATTAATTTTGTTTTTCAATTTTTCTAAATTAAGTTTCTTATTATAATAAACTTTGATCGTTCGAGTAAGACTTGTGTGTTACAGTGATTGTGCTTATGTAAGTTATTCTATGGATATGTATGTTGTGTATTGTATAAGTTTACACAAATTCAATAAAAAATTTTACGTTGTAAATTAATGAAACTTGTATACTAGATTAATTTGGCGTTACAAATAAAAAATTTCTTAAAAACATAATTAATTAGTCCATGTACATGTTTCAAATTCTTGTTTTGAATTTGTTCATATAGAAGCAAGACAACATATTCCAGAAGTGGAATTCGTTCATGATTGTTAGATATGATTTTTCATCTGCATATGAAAGACATGAATAAATATAATTATATTCATGAATAGACATGAATAGATATGATTTTTCAAGTTCTTGTTTTGAATTTGTTCATATAGTGCATGTATCTTGTCCACTGATGCATTCATCATCTGAATTTTCACTATTCGAAAGAATAACACTAATTGGTTCGCTAGCTACTTTGAATTTACTGGAAAGTGGAAACTAACAAAATGCAATTGGTTGTTTTAAACAAAAATCTAGTCACATAACTGATGAGGATATTTAATATAAAAACTTTGGGTAGTCTACCATGTAATGTAAACCTTCAAGTGGTACCCATGTAAAAACTTACAAATCTAATTTCTTCAAGTGGAGACAATATATATGCTTCTTGTCTTGATGAGACAACTGACCTTGTGTAGTCTCTAATGCCATTAAAACAGGGGCCAACGCCTTTGAATGTTGAAAGAAATCAGAAAAAACAAAAATATAATACCCATGCTGCAAATAAGAAATTTATTATATATGAACAATTACAATGATTAAACAAATGTTAATTTCCATGTTAAATTGTGCATAGGCTATACGCCTATACCTTTGATAATATTGACCCTCTTAGTTCAATTCAACTCATTGGCTTCACTATCATTAGGTAGTGCACAGAACAAGCTTCCTCTTTCCATATACTCAAATAAGAAATATGTATTTCTTGTATAGACAAAATCCATAATATATCACAATATTTTGATACCGTAGTTTGGACAGGACAGGAACCTCATTTTGTAAACTCTTGATAAAGATTGGTTCCTCACTTGCCATACTGTGAAGCTTCTTCAAAGCAACTACTTTTCCACTAGGCAGCAGCGCTTTGTAAACACTGCCACAACCCCTAATTCCAATGCAATATTTGATATCAAAATCCTCCGTTGCATCAATTACATCTTTATATACAGTTTTGCTATCATAATTCCATATTGAAAACACATCTCTGCTCCAGTTCAAAAAAGAAAAAGAAAAAAAAAAAACAACTCTGCTCTTTGTTGTTATTGTTAACTCATCAATATCTATTGATTGGTACACATATATAAACATAAACGTATATAGTAAAATCGGTAGCTTAGCTCTTAGATTATTTTCAGACAAATCAAGGTATCTGAGCTTGGAATGAGTACTAATTTTCAATGGAATGCTTCCTGAAAGATTGTTGGAAACAAGAGAGACAAATAAAAAAATCCACCACAAAGCACAATGTCGATCCCAGCACTCACCAAACAGTTGCAGAGTTGACTTTGATTTGTGTGGTATTGATTTGGGTCATCACAATGTTCTTCTATGTTAGAAGACTTATGTAATGAAATGTAAAAATAATTTAATTTTCCAACAAGAAAGGAGTCTTCCATTGTAACAAATCATGAGTTTTAATTCACGATTTTTCTCAAGTATTGGTAGATTTCTTTTACTTAATGATGATGAGGAAATAATTTTTGAAAAAAAAAACATTCTATTTATTTCAATAAAACTTTACATAATAGGTAAGAAATTTTTTTCAATATTTGGAAAAAAATGGCAATAGAAAAATAAGTACTCCAAGTAATTTATTTTATTTTCTTTAAGATTATACACAATTGTTAACAAAGAATGACTTTTACGTAAAAAAAAAAAAATTAATGACAAATTTTTAATGTACTAATTAATAATCATGTACTGGTATATAGGGAGATGTATTCAATCATGATTTTGAAAAACTTTCATAGACTTTTTTCAATGAATGACTTTTGTAGAATTTCATAAACTTTTAATGACCTTACAGATTTATGAAAGACTTTCACAGATTTTTATAAACTCTTTTTTAAAAGACTTCCATCAACTTTGATAAATTTTTAAAAGAAATTATGAAAAGCTTTTATAATCTTTTGTCAGCTTTTATAGACTGCTACATACTTTCATAGATTAACATTTCACTAACTTATAATATAATATACACTTTCTAAGTTAATAAAATTATATTTATCATGTCAATAATGATGAAAAAGTATGATACATAAAATAAAAGTAAAATCACCTCAATTATATAAGTTGATAACCAAAATACTCAGTATTTTAAGCGTTTCATTATTTATTTTATTTCTTCTATGAAAAATAAAATCTCTAATGTCTTATCAATAATACCAACATCGCTCCACATATCAGCAGTTATAACAGTCTTCCATTTATTAGCATACTCTCTTTATTGTTCTTAAGTCTCAAGAAATGAGTTAAAATCGTCATTTCATTAACTAATAATGATGAAGATGTTGAAGACTCATAAATATTGATAAATTTTAACAGATTTTTATTTATTTCTAAAATAACAATATATTCTTTTGACAAACTCATGCAGCAAAATATACTTTTTGTAAGTTATATTTCTCATTTCAATAAAAAAATTTTCTTTTAACATAGTGTAAATAAACTTGTGAAAAACAACTATCAAAACTAATGTTTTACAAAATTCAAACTGGTTAATTTTATGATATGTTACAAATATCAAAATTGATTACTATACTAATCAAATTAACTAATCAAAAGTAAAAGTTTAAGAAATTCTCCAACATGTAATAAGAATAAACCATTAGCTAAAAAATTTTACTACTAGCTAAAATTTTAATTTTTAAAATAAACCACTAACTAAAAAATCTCCAACTATTAATTTTTTTTTTCTTTTTATTTAAAATAGAGGTTTTTTCTTTTATTTTGTATTATAAAAAACAAAGATTTAAAGCAATAAGAATTTTTATCTATACATTTGTGAGTTCTATTTTCATTATTTGTACATAAGAAATGATAATCTATTGGTTTACAACACAATCGTTAATAGTACAACACAATCATTGTACAACACAATCGTAAATAGTACAACACAATCGTTGTACTATTTATCATAAGAATAATAAGATGATTTAAATCAATATCCATTTAGATTTTTTTTTTTTGGGTATTTCATATATATAAATATAAATTATAAAATGCTTCATTTCTTAAATTTATTTTCTTGACATCTAATTCCTCAAAATAAAAAATTGATGTCCTTAGAAAAAGAAGGGGCCTAATAAGATTCAAAAACTAAAAAGCTAACAATTTGAACATAGGAAAAAAATATTGACCATTATAATTCACAATAAAATAGGAGTTAATTATACATATATATATATATTTGTGTGTTTTAAAAAAAATAATAACAAGTGAAATATTTTTATGACTATCATTGAGTTTGAGGAGATGTAAATGTAAAAGAGATTGTAAGGTTTGTTTGTTTGTTTGTTTGTTTTTTTTTTTTTTTTCTTGATGAGAAGAGATTTGCTTTTTATAATCAATAACAAAAGTCTTTAAGGGGGATGTATTCAATCTAAACTTTTAATGACTTTTATAGAATTTAAAAGTTTGGATGTATTCAATAAAAACTTTTAAAGACTCTATAAAAGTTATGTGATATTCAATCTAGACTTTTAATGATTTTTAAAAAGTCTATAAAAGTTATGAGGTATTTAATCAAGACTTTTGAAGAGTTTATAAAAGTTATGGGGTATTCAAAATATTAATGACTTTTATGGAATTTTAAATTTTAATAACTTTGGAAGACTTTTATAGACTTTTATGTTAAATTTATAACAATTAAACTCCATAAATTCTCTCTCACTCCCCTCAAAAACTTTTATAGACTTTCGTTATTGATTATAAAAAGCAAATCTCTTCTCATCCAAAAAAAAAAAAAAAAAAAACAAAATAAAACAAAACAAAACAAAACAAGAAAACAAAAAAAAAAAGAAAAAAACAAACCTTTAGGTTCATGTGCCGGTACAGTAAGGTTATATTTATAATTCTTCTACAAACTTGAATCAAGCATGTATATTGTTTGCTGACAAGTCCATCCAGGACAGGTAAGTTTTATTCTTTATGGGAGATTTGCAAGGCCTACTAAGAGATTTGATGATTTTTTGAAAAACAATCCTCCATTTTGTATTCAGATAGAAAAGTACTCACTATCCTGAGAGTTTTAATATAGGATTAAGGTTTTTGAGTAAATTTTTAAGTTGCTAGATAGTTTTAGTATATACAATAAGGACATTTTTCCTTCGATTAGAAATTAGAACATTGTTTTTAAAAATTAATAAATTTAAGGAGGTATATTTTAGCAAGAGTCATCAAACTACTTGGTTAAGTTACAATTCAAAGATTGTTTAAATGACCAATAGTACTTCAAGGGATAGATCGATTCAACTAAGTCGTGTTTTTTTTTTTGGGGGAAACTCAACTAAGTTGTTATTTCTCAAAGATAGCAAGAGAGACAAGATTTCTATAGATAATTTCCCAAGTAGCTGATCACTGAGTTGGTTTGAATGAAGAGATAGAGATGTCAACTTTATTAACTTATCTACAGTTGAGGGGATTGGACCATATCATGATCAGTACAACACAGGTCCAGAACAATTATCCTTCATATATATTCCCTTTTCGATAATGGGTATATATGAAGCCATTGATGATTTGATTGTGAAACAGGTATAGAGAACTTGTCAACTGGGTTTGCTGACCTAGAGTTGAAGGAATTTTACACCAACAAGGTTATTATAGCACAAGTTTAAATATTTCAACTTTGATGTAACTGACCAAGAGTTGAAGGGATTGGTCCAATAAGTCTGCTACTATGGGAACCAACAAATGCAAATTACCAACCACTATATGTCAACACCTCATTGACTGAGATTTGAGAGCAACAATTGGCAATTATTTAAAAAAGAGGGAAGAGAGGGGAAAAAAAAAAAAGCAAAACAAAAGAAAAAAATCTCAACCATCAAGTACAAACATCAATATATTTAATTATTTATATAAATCAGCAGTAACATCATCATATCAGAGGATTCTAATTCTTTCAAGCAACACTCCAAGCATTTATAAATGTTGGGACATCTCCGATTTGATCAGTGTTATAAGAATTTGAAGCAAGCAAATATTGCTGTAAATCTATTTATCCTGCTTGAACCATACTCAAAAATGTTTTCATGCAAGCAATTTTAAAAGACATTTATTATAATTGGGTCTTAGCCCATTTTGATAAATTCGTCGAATACGGCCCATAGAAAGAACGAGTCCATCAATACCGAATCCAATAGTCATCCCTAACTACACGGATAATGTTTCTTGTATTGTACCTCGCAATCTATACATGCACAACATGGATGATACATTTATGAACTCAAGAACAGATCGTGATGATTGGTTATCTTCTTCTTCAAGGAATTGTTTTCTTAATTGGCTAAATAATATTCATGAATTAACCACCTTAAAATATATTTGATTTGATTTGATCGACCCATTGTGAGATCAACAAGAAACAACTTTAGAGAAAATCTTCTCTGGAACTGTTTCACAGCTGATGTGGTGAGATACACTAATGAAATTGTGTCATTTCTTTTTTTCTTATCTTTTCCATTGGTTTTTTTTTTTCCTCTTACATTTTCAATTGATCCGTCTCACCATATCAGTTATAAGACAATTCCATAAAAGATTTTTTCAAAACTCTATGTAAAAAACATCAATGACTAATTAAAATAAAAAATAGACAAGTAAATCAAGTGATTAATTATTCAGTATATAAACTACATTAATTGACAACATGATCTCTTATTGAGTTTGTGTGAACTCTAAAACACACAACGTACATATCTATAAAACAACAAATATATGCCCAATCTTTATTATAACATAAATGAACCTCGCCAAAATTAAGAAGAAATTTTAGAATAAACTGAAAATTGCATTGACTTTCTCTTCTCCCCTACATTTATTTAAGTACTCAAATTATGTCAGAAAATTTATTCTCTAATCACTTGTTTATGTATTTGACTCTCAGACCTGATATAAAGCCCTAATGCCATCAATATCATCTTTATGCAAACCCTTAGTAGTTCCAGTAGTGATAGTAGGATACATGATAGCTCCTTCAACTTGGCTATGCCCAAGTCCAAGAAGGTGACCAATTTCATGCAATGCAGTAGTTTCCAAGTCATTCCAACCGGGGACAGCACCAACAGCCCATTGCTCGTCTGCATCATAATGGAACCTCCCATCGGTGGGTGCAAATGCATGAGCTAAGATTCGGCCCCTCCCGTCGAACGGATACCCATCTCCATGTTCACCTCTTCCAAAACCGATCTTCAGGTCAGCATTTGTGGAATCTTGAACCCTTGAGAATGTGAAGTGTGTGTTCGCTTGCCATGTCTGAAAAGCTTTTGCCACAGGTTCCATTGCATCACTTCTAGTACCTATAAGAAAAACACATAGATTGGTAATACATTTGATATTATCCTACATAATTGATGGCTATATACAGATCAAACACTAACTACACATAGGCAGTACGAATAATTATTTTCACAATAGAAAAAAACGTAATTCATACTTTATATATATATATATATATATATATATATAATGAGACTTCATCACCTCACACACAACAAAATAGAGCACAACCAACTCATTTATGAGTATGTACTTAATTAATCTATAACATGTATAAATGATTTTATATTTATGATTTCACATTTTAATATATGTTACATATTACCTGGAAGAAATGCATAGGTTAAGCGTGTCTTGGATGGCGGCCATCTTTGACGTTGTGGGAAAAATGAGTAGTGAGCAACTGTGTGGAAATGGTGGCTAGAGTTCTCCCTAGATTTCATAAAGTTTGTGCCATTAACAATATCCGCAACTCCACAGCGAGACATTGCCATTTTGGACAACGTTGTCCGATCCAAGACTCCACTAGGTTTCACGTGGAAATTGAGCTGGTAAGTTTTGACAGCAGACTCCAATAATTCATCGAAGTCATCGTCATTTTCGTGGGTTTGGTTCTTGGAATTCTTGTAATCCAAGTAACCAAACTGTTCCAGGTATTTTTTGAGCTCAAGAATGCCTTTAACATTGTCACCTTTGTGACATCCTTGAAGATGCTTCAAGAACTCAACTGGGGATATTTTTTCAGCGTTTGATGAGACTGAGTGAGGAGAGAGGAGAGACAGGAGGACAAGGAGGACCAACGAGAAGAGAGAAAAATATCTGAATGCCATTTTTGTGAAGACTATAGTAGTTGCAGAGAGAATATATATAAAAGTTATTGGTTTGGCTGTGAATTGTAGTACATATATTGATGGGTATTTATAGGGTTCTTGTGAGGAAGACTTAGAGTATTGAGATGTGAAAAGGATGCCAATTTTCTTACAAAAGTTGACTCAGTTCCGTTTAGTGAACGGTGTTGAATGATGTTTCCACGTATTTCATTATCATATTAATAAGTAGCTTGTTACGTTCAAGAAATGACACAAAGAGATGACCTAGTTTTCTTTACTTTTTTTGAAGTATGATTTTGAAAAACTTTCATAGACTTTTTTCAGTGAATGATTTTTGTAGAATTTCATAGACTTCTAATGACTTTACAGATTCATGAAAGACTCTCACAGACTTTTATAAACTCTTTTTTAAAAGACTTTCATCAACTTTGATAAATTTTTAAAAGAAATTATGAAAGACTTTTATAAACTTTTATCAGCTTTTATAGACTTCTACATACTTTCATAGACTAACCTTTCACTAACTTATAATATAATATACACTTTCTAAGTTAATAAAACTATATTTATCATGTCAATAATGATGAAAAAGTATGGTACATAAAATAAAAGTAAAATCACCTCAATTACATAAGTTGATAACCAAAATACTCAGTATTTTAAGCGTTTCATTATTTATTTTATTTCTTCTACGAAAAATAAAATCTCTAATGTCTTATCAATGATACCAACATCGCTCCACATATCAGCAGTTATAACAGTCTTCCATTTATTAGCATACTCTCTTTATTGTTATTGAGTCTTAAGAAATGAGTTAAAATCGTCATTTCATTAACTAATAATGATGAAGATGATGAAGACTCATAAATATTGATAAATTTTAATAGATTTTTATTTATTTCTAAAATAACAATGTATTGTTTTGACAAACTCGTGCCTGCAAAATATACTTTTTGTAAGTTATATTTCTCATTTTAATAAAAAAATTTTCTTTTAACATAGTGTAAATAAATTTATGAAAAACAACTATCAAAACTAATGTTTTACAAAATTCAAACTGGTTAATTTTATGATATGTTACAAATATCAAAATTGATTACTATACTAATCAAATTAACTAATAAAAGCAAAAGTTTAAGAAATTCTCCAACATGTAATAAGAATAAACCACTAGCTAAAAAATTTTACTACTAGCTAAAATTTTAATTTTTAAAATAAACCACTAGCTAAAAAATCTCCAAATATTAATTTTTTTTTCTTTTTTATTTGAAATAGAGGTTTTTTCTTTTATGTTGTATTATAAAAAACAAAGATTTAAAGCAATAAGATTTTTATCTATACATTTGTGAGTTCTATTTTCATTATTTGTACATAAGAAATGATAATCTATTGGTTTACAACACAATCGTTAATAATAGTTGTACTATTTATCATAAAAATAATAAGATGATTTAAATCAATATCCATCTAGATTTTTTTTTTGGGTATTTTATATATATATATAAGGTTTGTTTTTTTCTTTTATTTTTTTTGTTTTTTTGTTTTGTTTTGTTTTGTTTTGGATGAGAAGAGATTTGTTTTTTATAATCAATAACAAAAGTCTATAAAAGTTTTTGAGGGGAGTGAGAGAGCATTTATGGAGTTTGATTGTTATAAATTTAACATAAAAGTTTTTAAAAGTCTCCCAAAGTTATTAAAATTTAAAATTCCATAAAAGTCATTAACATTTTGAATACCCAATAACTTTTATAAACTCTTCAAAAGTCTTAATTAAATACCTCATAACTTTTATAGACTTTTTAAAAATCATTAAAAGTCTATATTGAATATCACATAACTTTTATAGACTCTTTAAAAGTTTATATTGAATACATTCAAACTTTTAAATTCTATAAAAGTCATTAAAAGTTTAGATTGAATACACCCCCCCTTAATTAAGAGTGAACTCCTATCAAAATTGTTAATAAAGAAATAGTTCTGTACTTTAAAAGTAAGAACTAAGAAAGTATTTAGTAATGCGTTTTGAAGATAGGTTTATGAGAACAAAGAATGACAAATAGGTATCTACAATTTGGTACTAATTTTACCTAGATAGACCAACAAATTTGCCAGCATATACTCTAAATTTGTGTGGTTTATACTCCTATAGGATACTGCAGCTTCATTCTAATTTTATTATATCATAAAATAGTTGTTGGTTGAAAATTTCAACCAACAATCCTAGTTATATATATATTTTTTAATCTAATTACAAAATAATTGAAAATCTACCGACACTCACGATCAAGATTCAGGAGTCTATTAGAAGCTATCAAAATTAAATATTAAGTATGGCCTAAAAGTTAATAGAAATTAAATATTAGGTATCGCTCTAAAATTAACTCTCACACTCAGGAATATTAACTCTCGCAATAAAGAGAGAAAATTTCTTGAACATGCTAATGAATGTGCATGGTGGACTCATATTACTATCACATATTTGAGGAGAATTGCATGAACCACTTGAGCTATGAAGGCAGTGTAGCATTTAACAATCTTGATTTGTCAATGTTTGAGAAATTATTCTCATTTTTTCAAAGTTAACGAAATCCGATGACTTAATAGTCTATTTGAATCTATCAAGATTAATTATTACTTGTACGGCTTAAATATTACTTTTATAATTAGGAGACATTTACCCTCGGAATAAAAGGAGAAAACTCTTTATATATGTTCGTAAAATGCGAATGATGGACTCAAACCCTTGTTACTTTAGTGAATATGTAGGTGCACAACCACCTAAGGTAGAAGGGGATGTGCATTTATTCTCATGCTTAAACAATAATAATTAAGTTTAATATACAATTCAAAATTCCACACAAAGAAACAAGTGACTTAAAAATCTTCCCCCAACAGTAAAGGCATACTTAAGTAGAAGAATTCAAAGAATTAATTACTTGAAAAACTCATGAATTGGAATTATTTTGGAAGAATGGAAAAGTAAGGTGTTTTCATTTATGATATGTCATTATCATGAATCTTCTAGCTATTCCACCATCGTGAGTCTTCTTTGACTATGTGGTTTGAATTGGCTTTATTTCTAGCGTTTTGAGAGCACTGACCCAAATTCCACAAGAATTAAACTAAATAATCTAAATTCTACTAATAGGGGGGTGTATTCAATCTAAACTTTTAATGACTTTTATAGAATTTAAAAGTTTGGATGTATTCAATATAAATTTTTAAAGACTCTATAAAAGTTATGTGATATTCAATATAGACTTTTAATGATTTTTAAAAAGTCTATAAAAGTTATGAGGTATTTAATCAAGACTTTTGAAGATTTTATAAAAGTTATGGGGTATTCAAAATGTTAATGACTTTTATGGAATTTTAAATTTTAATAATTTTGGAAGACTTTTATAGACTTTTATGTTAAATTTATAACAATCAAACTCCATAAATTCTCTCTCACTCCCCTCAAAAACTTTTATAGACTTTTGTTATTGATTATAAAAAGCAAATCTCTTCTCATCAAGAAAAAAAAACAAACAAACAAACAAACAAACCTTACAATCTCTTTTACATTTACATCTCCTCAAACTCAATGATAGTCATAAAAATATTTCACTTGTTATTATTATTTTTTTAAAACACACAAATATATATATATATATATATGTATATTTCACTCCTATTATATTATGAATTATAATGGTCAATATTTTTTTCCTATGTTCAAATTGTTAGCTTTTTAGTTTTTAAATATTATTAGGCCCCTTCTTTTCCAAAGGACATCAATTTATTATTTTGTAGAAGATTTCAAGTTTGAATCAAAGTTGAGGAGTTACATGTCAACAAAATAGATTTAAGAAATAAAACATTTTATAATTTATATTTATATATATAAAAAACCCCTAAAAAAATTTCTAGATAGATATTGATTCAAATCATCTTATTATTCTTATGATAAATAGTACAACTATTATTAACGATTGTGTTGTAAACTAATAAATTAGCATTTCAAAAATGCCTAAATGAAAATTTTCATTACTTTAAAATCGTTGAAATTAATAAATGAAATCTTTACTTTTTATACAAAAAAATAAGAGGAAAAACCTCTATTTCAAATGAAAAATAAAAAAAGTTAATATTTGGAGATTTTTCAGCTAGTGGTTTATTTAAAAAAAATTAAAATTTTGAATTTGATTGTTTAATTGTATCTATACATGTGATATTTTTTTCAACTTTTGTTCTTATTATATGTTGGGGAATTTCTTGAACTTTTACTTTTGGTTAGTTAATTTGATTAGTATAGTAATCAATTTTTATATTTATAACATATCATAAAATTAACCAGCTTGAATTTTGTAAAATATTAGTTTTGATAGTTGTTTTTTTAGAAGTTTATTTACACTATGTCAAAAGAAAAAAATTTTATTGAAATGAGAAATATAACTTACAAAAAGTATAATTTGCAGCACAAGCTTGTCAAAGGAATATATTGTTGTTTAGAAGTAAATGAAAATCTATAAAAATTTATCAATATCTACAAATTTTCATCATCTTCATCATTGTTAGTTAATGAAAAAACGATTTTAATTCATTTCTTAAGACTCAAGAGCAACAAAGAGAGTATGCTAATAAATGGAAGACTGTTATAGCTGCTGATATATGGAGCAATGTTGGGATTATTGATAAGATATTAGAGATTTTATTTTTTATAGAAGACATAAAATAAATAATAAAACACATAAAATATTTGATATTTTGGTTATCAATTTATGTAATTGAGGTGATTTTACTTTTATTTTATGTATCATACTTTTTCATTATTATTGACTTAATAAATATAGTTTTATTAACTTAGAAAGTATATATTGTATTATAAGTTAGTGAAAGGTTGGTCTATGAAAGTATGTAGAAGTCTATAAAGCCTATGAAAGTTTATAAAAGTTTTTCATAATTTCTTTTAAAATTTTATCAAAGTTAATGAAAGTCTTTTACAAAAGAGTTTATAAAAGCTTGTGAGAATCTTTCATTAATCTGTAAAGTCATTAGAAGTCTATGAAATTCTACAAAAGTTATTCATTGAAAAAAGTCTGTGAAAGTTTTTCAAAATCATGGGGGGTGTATTCAATCTAAACTTTTAATGACTTTTATAGAATTTAAAAGTTTGGATGTATTCAATATAAACTTTTAAAGACTCTATAAAAGTTATGTGGTATTCAATATAGACTTTTAATGATTTTTAAAAGGTCTATAAAAGTTATGAGGTATTTAATCAAGACTTTTGCAGAGTTTATAAAAGTTATGGGGTATTCAAAATGTTAATGACTTTTATGGAATTTTAAATTTTAATAACTTTGGAAGACTTTTATAGATTTTTATGTTAAATTTATAACAATCAAACTCCATAAATTCCCTCTCACTCCCCTTAAAAAATTTTATAGACTTTTGTTATTGATTATAAAAAGCAAATCTCTTCTCATCCAAAAAAAAAAAAAAAAAAAAAAAAAACCGAAACAAAACAAAAACAAAAAAAAAATGAAAAAAACAAACCTTTAGGTTCATGTGCCAGGACGGTAAGGTTATATTTATAATTCTTCTACAAACTTGAATAAAGACTTTTGTTATTGATTATAAAAAGCAAATCTCTTCTCATCAAGAAAAAAAAAAAAAAAAACAAACAAACAAACCTTATAATCTCTTTTACATTTACATCTCCTCAAACTCAATGATGGTCATAAAAATATTTCACTTGTTATTATTATTTTAAAAACACACAAATATATATATATATATATATATATATTTCACTCCTATTATATTGTGAATTATAATGGTCAATATTTTTTTCCTATGTTCAAATTGTTAGCTTTTTAGTTTTTGAATCTTATTAGGTCCTTTCTTTTCCAAAGGACATCAATTTATTATTTTGTAGAAGATTTCAAGTTTGAATCAAAGTCAACTTTATGTTATAAATCTTTCTTCAAACCAACTTTTTAGTCAAATACCTAAGATGGAGAACTCTTCAGTCTAGTTGAACATTTCGACCTCTTTAAAAGCAGACTTAGTGGTCCCATTATCTTTAGTGGAATCAGAAATTGCATGAAGTTGAAAAACTTGAGATTGAGCAATTAGCTTCTTAGAGGACTAATCAATAACAACAAAAATTTGCAACAACGATTTTTTTGAACTTTATTAGTGAAATTCATAAAAATCCACATGATATATAATTAATTAAAGTACTATTACTTGGGGCACGGGAAACCAACAGTTCGGTCTAGTATGTGGAAATACACACACATATATACATATATATATATATATATTCATTTCATGAAATTAAATTCAGAACATAAACTGATAAAATATCAGGTAATTAGAGTAAATTTGGTAGTAGATGCAATTGTATGTACTTGCATAATTTGGATCACATCACATCAATTAAATCCTTTGTTTCTTCCACTCTAATCCACAAAAGGCTTTGGCAGATAATCTTATTGACAAAAACACAGCAAAATTGTATACAGTCAAAATGTAGGAAACAAATAAATTTGAATCATTTCAGTTGGTAAGACCATACCAGAGCCTCCAACAGCGATCAGCAATATTAATCCACATCACACCCTTGAAAATGAGGTATATATTACTAAACATTAACAAGATGAAGTCAAAATATTTGACACACAACACAACACACATAATAAAAATATAAGAAAAAGTAAAACACAACAACTTTGCAGGAACAACAGTACATCCAACACCAAATGACAGCAGCTCCAGATCTCTAAAACATCGTGAACCCAGAGAGACGTAAGGCCTTATCCAATAGAAACTAATCATCACAGAGAATTAATTACAAGATAATTATTATAGTCGAGAAGATATGATAAGAATTATAAATATAACCTTACCGTACGGGCACATGAAGAGTGCAATGAATCTACTACCACTGATAACAGTACAAGCCCATTGAAGTTCAATAACGTTGTTATGATTCAATGAGATTATATGTGATTCAAAAAATAGGGTGGCGATATTGGCATCTAAAAATTATGATTAACACGCCAATATTTTATTAAAAAAGTTCATTACAAAAATAAATTAAAACAAAATAATCATTATAGACAATCTATTTAAAATAAATTATTTCAAATTACTTTCCATATCTATTAATATTTTTTAATATATGTATAAACTCTAATTTAAGATTTCAATAATTGAATCAAAATACATTCTATACACTTATTAATTTATCCTAATATATTAAATCCTAATTGAAAATCTTACTACAGCAGAAATACAATATTATCATAATTTTTTCTAAAAACAAAAACAAATTGGAGAGTTGTAAGAACTTGTTTTCTTTTGTTCAATTGGTTTAATAGATCATGTCCGCTTCTTCATAAACTAGAATGGTCTTGAAAGAATGGGTCAAGTCAATGACAATTGTTCAAAGAGTACGACTTTTAGTAAATTGATAAATATTCTAATTTTAAAAAATATTAAATTGTTTTCCCTTTGTAGTTTAATTTAGAATTAATGCTTTCAATAATATAAAAAAAAATTATTAAACTTACATTTGCATTGGTTAATCAATTTTGACTAATGAGTACAATATATACTAATCTTGTAAATAATAACAGTAAAATTGATGATTCAAAACTTGCAAATTTATTTTAGGAAATATGATCAGTTAGAATTAAGGATTTCCATAAAACAAAGAAATAAATATGAGAAGAGGTTTTTTATTACTTTTTTTTTTTTTTTTTTTTTAATCTTGAAGTTCAAAGAGTTTTCAAAATTTAAATTTGGGTGTCCAATAGTTAATTGGATGCCTTTAGTAAATAAATGAATTTATCTTTTATAAGGTTGGTTTTGGTATTAGATTGGGTGCTTATAGTAAAGTTAATTATGGCTATATATATATATATATTTTTAACTAAATGGTGGCTATATTTGCAATTTGGGTATATAAATAACATTTTTAGGTGGCAATATTTGCACCCTTAAAAATAATTTTGATATATTTTGTTTGATAACCATACCTCACAGCAAAACTAACATCCCAAGTTCGATTCTCGCCTCCCTCAACTCAAAATAATAATGATAATATCAAATCGCACAGCCATCTATAGTTCAAATACTCTTCATATATGTGATAGGGATTTAAATTGTGTATTTATCGGCATGTATGAGGAGTGCTATCCTCTAGTTATAGAAGTATACATCTCCCAATATTATGGAACTAGACTTTCAAGCCACATGTGAATTTCATTCTCATTGGGTTCTAACATACTCCCGAACATTTGTGTTAGTAAATGTTCAATTATTTTATAATTGCATCAAAAAATATATTATAAACTAATTAAAAATATATTGACAATTACCACTCAAGTAGTTTGTGACTTTCTTGTAATTTAAACACTAATATGCACTCTAAAGAATATTTGTTTCATATATGGATATTGAGCTTTTCGTATTATAGGAGTGAGGCGATTAATTAAGCTAGAGAAAGAGATCCTAGTACTTGGAGCCTAAAATGTAGAAGATTGACCACCTCAAGCAATTGCCTCGTTTGCCTAGCCACTAAACAGTGCCTTACCTGCACGGTAGGAATTTGGGAGTTTTACCTCGACAACGTTACAAGCTATCAAAGTTCTATATTTTGTGGAGGTGGAACTTGGAAGGGTATGATGAGTACAATTCATGTTTGCACATTCATTCATATTCAAGTGGCGGATGTACTCCGCCTTACACCCGCGAATAGAGGTTTAAATCTTATCATATATACTTATCAACATATATATGAATAATCTAACAAATAATGTCAATAAATTTTTTAATTACTTTATATTTAGGGAGAAATCTAACAAGCCCCCTTAAATAAAAAATATAGTCAGTTCACCCCAACTTTTGAAGATATTAGCCAAAAAAATTCTCTCCGTTAGTCCAAAAGCGGTTTTCATCCACAAGTTAAGTGGTTTTGTAAAAAAATATGAAAAGATGAAAATGCCCTTACTATATTGAAAAATTTTAAAAACAAAAAACAAAAAATTAGTCAAAAGGAAATAAAAGAAAATACTTCCCAAATTCTTAATCAGTTTGGGACAAATCTTGTATGTATAAAACCTTATATCCATAACCATTAAACCATATATGTCATGTGCATCCTTTCACATACCATATTAGAACCCTATAAATACCCAAAGATTTGAGCAATAGGTTGAATTCCAAACCCAATCCCAAATTGCCTCAAATGCTCCTCTCATGTGAATGCTCATTCCCTAACAAAAATGGTGGGATTTGATGGGTTTAGAATGAGTATTCCATTTCCATCTTTTTCTTTTGCTTTTTCTTTTTTCCAAATTTTCTAATTTGTTCTTTAAAAAAATTAATTTTAAGTATTTTATATATATTATAAAATATTTAAATTAATTTTATTCCAATCTAATCTCGGTCTATACCAAACATAATGTGGTATAATTTTAATCCAATCCTAAATTCTATAAAAAATTAGATAATAATTTTTCAATCCAATCCAATTCAATCCATTCCATTTCAATCCATTCCACTTCATTCCATTCAATTCCAATCCATTTCATTCCCATCCCATGTACCAAACGTAGATATGAACTTCAATTTATAACCCAAACCAAAATATTCTCTGCTACTACACATACAATTCTCAACAATGGCATTTAAAGCTTTTCCTCTCTTCTGCTTAGCCCTCTTTGTCTTCTTCTCTCTCCTTTCTTTTGATCCAATCTTGGCAGCTAAAACTAAAGACAAACCCCCAGTTGAGTTTTTAAAACATCTTGAAGGAAGTCAAAAGGGTGACAAGGTTAAAGGCATCCTTGGGATCAAGAAATACCTCGAGAAATTTGGTTACTGGATCCCCAGACTTCCAAGAATCGAGCCCTTGAAAATATATAGGAGAAGATCGAATATATTAACAACTTGTGCGGATTTCTTATAGGGACCAAAGTGATGCAATAGATCCTGTGGCAGAAGCTTATCAGATATGGCAAGCAAACTCACCATTCAGATTCACAAGAATTCAAGATTACGGAGTTGCTGACATGACGATCACTTTTAATAGTCGTGATCATGGAGGTGGGTACCCATTCGAAGGAGCAGGTGGAACCTTAGCTCATTCATTTGCACCCATTGATGGGAGGTTCCATTATGACGCAGATGAGAGTTGGTCTGTGGGAGCATTCCCGGATGCTTATGACTTGCAAACAACAGCATTGCATGAAACTGGTCACCTTCTCGGACTAGCCCATTCTCAATTGGAAGCAGCTATATGTATCCTTACATTCCTATAGGAGCGACTAAGGGGTTAAATCAAGATGATATTGATGGTATTAGGGCTTTATATAACTTCTGAGAGGAATGTTATCTAGTGATTAAGAATAACCCAAAGAGAATAAAATGAAATTAATAAATAATAAGGGTTATCATCATGTTATCCCTGAATTTAAAATAATATCAAACCACCCCTAGTATTGAAAATAATAACTAAAGCAGTGCAACCGTTACATGACATGATAATTCCATCAATGAACTAATGCATCCGTTAATTTTGAGGGTAAAAAGATAATTGGGGGTCAAACATTCAAGCTGAAACACAAAATACTTGATTAAAAACAAAAAGAAAAATATGCCACATGTCGTCTAACGGGAGGTCTCTGACAACAACACCATCATCATCATCCATTATCCAAATCCAATCACCCACATCTCTTCTCTCCCTGATGACCTCATCTTGGAAGGCTTCTGCTGAGCCACCGCTTCCTTCCATTCCCTCCCCCTCGTCTGTCGCCACTGGTCCCTGCCTCTTCTTTCCCCTTAATTCTTCCATCTCTGTCGCCACCTCAACCCTCTCCATCACTCCATCTTCGCCCTCTCCCTTTCCTCTCTCTCTACTCCGCCACTCTTCATGGACTCTCTACCCCATCCCTTCTTCTCTCCCTACCAACAACTCTCTCTTCTTTTCCCACTCTCTTTCTCACAACCAACCAAAACCACTGACTCGATCTCTAACCAAACCCATCATGGCTCTGTCTCCAACCAAACCCACCAAAACATCACCACCAAGTCACCACCAAACATCCATGGCTGAATAGCTTTAAACCCCTAACGTCATCTGGGTTAGAAGACCGGAACTGTCATGTGAGTTTGAAGCTATTCATTCTCAATCGAAACCAAAAAATTGTGAATGAGTCAAAGTTGTTCATGGATGATTCACTCTCAGTTGGAACGAACAAGAAAATTGGGGATGATTCAAACCGAAAAATGGCTCTCAATCGAAGCTATTCGCGGATGATTCATCGATGCTGGTGGTAGGAGGCACTGGGTGATTCAATGCTGGTGGTGAGATTGGGTGATGCTAGTGATTCAAACTAAGTGCTTTTCTAGTTTTTAATTTTCATCTAGTTAATTTTTTTCTTAATTTTTAGTTACTTGAACCATGATGCTGGTGGTGGGATTGGGTAAGAGTTGAAGAATGAGAAGTGTGGTTGGTTTTTTGTTTTTGTAATGATTTTTTTTTTTTTTGTTGCTGTTGTTATGGTGGTGATGTTGGTGGTTGTTTTTATTTTTATTTTTTGTTGTTTTCCCTTTTTTTTTTTTTTGTGTTTTTGTTTTTTATGCTGGTGGTTGTTATTGTGGTTATTTGTTGTTTGGTTAATGATTTTTTTTTTTTTTTTTGGTTTTCTGATTATGATGGTTGAACCCAGATGAAGATCTATATGTTGAAGATATGGGTTCAAACCTAGATCCTTCATCTGGGTTAGAATCTAGGTTTGAACCTAGAAGTGGCTTGATTTTTTATTTTTTTATTTTTGTTAATTTACTATATTTATTTGTTTAAGACTATTATTATTATTATTGTTCTTGGTGTTGTTGTTGTTGGGAGAGTCTAATAAGGGTATCTTGGTTTTTCAGTGTTTTTGTTACAAAACCGTAAAAAATTTGATAGAAACTGCTTTTACTAACGACAAGAGGTTTTTTGGTCAATATTTTCAAAAGTTAGATAAACTGAGATTATTTTATATTTCAAGAGATTTTTTAGATTTTTTCCAAATAATTAAGTGGAGGGGAATCAATAAGAACAACATGATTTTCACACTTACATATTAGAGATTGTGAGTTGAAGTCATCTTCCTCTCCTTAAAATCTCAAATATATTATAATATTTATAAATAAACAAACAAATAAGAAACTTCATGTTGTTAATTAATATTTTATGGAATGTCTCTTTTCTTGTATATGTTCATACCACGAACCAAAGTTTCTTTGATTTTTTTTTTCGCATTTTGTATGTGTTATGCATCATAACTCCCATGAACTAATATTTTGAATACTATTGTTTAACTGTTGATTGATATGGTTTAATAGCAACAGAACATTCATTCAGTTTGATAATGATCTAAGTTTACGTCTCTCATACTACAAGCATTATTTTAAGAAAAAAAAAAAACTATTGTTGAGCCCAAATATATTGATTTAAACTTTAAGATTGACTAATTGTGCACTTATAACATAGAATCAGAAAGTCTTATGTCCATATTCAATTTCCTCATTTTTCTCTTACTTTTGGTTCCTGCACACTTTAGGGGGAGTTTAAGTGTGTCATACATTGGCCATTTGTCTCTACTTTTCATTTTAGAAAATTTGTTAATCTATCATAAATAGTAACTCGATTAATTCGTGAAAAATGTTGGAACAAAAACTGCTTTTGCGTATGGTTCAAGAAAGTTAAAAATTGATGCCAAGTCGCTTGCTTCGAATTCTTTTTACACCAGTCTAGTTGAAAGATTGGGTTCTAGTGAGTGTGAGTCAAAGGTTTGGTGTCCTATTTAGATCAATATTCACATACCAAAATCGTTAAACAACTTCAAGATGTTTGTACGAAATCAGAATTAAAAAAAAAAAAAAATGATCATGGATTTCAATGAACATGCTTGATAAGATGATTGATGGAATATACGAAGGTCAAGAAAAAGATTTAAATGTATGATAAACAGACTAAAAAAGTGGTCAACAAATCCAAACATATTTCACAGTGATAAGCTTTTCATATATGTATATATATATCCCTTTATATTTATATCGATAAGATTACAAATTCAAACCACATCCTCCCATACTCAAATTTGTAATAATTCAAAAGAAAGAAAATCATAACCCTTCTCTCTCATTTTAAAGAACAATCTGCTCACAAAAGAAAAAATGTAATTACTACAATAAATGGATATTATCAATAAGAAAGCCCTTAAGCTTGGTATCCAAGAACTTGTTCAGAAATATTGTAATGTAACGAACATAGGAGTTTATCACTAAACTGAAGATCCACTAGCATGTTTTTATGTAAATTAAAAGGCAAAATCTTGAAGATTCATCATCAAATGTCAAATAAATTCGATTTCACAAACATCAGAACTCCTCGAGCAATTGAGAATTTCTCTTTGAAGACTTTTCTTTGATTAGAATTAGCAAAATCCACTAAAAGCTTCTTCAAGACTTCACTGTGGCTCAACAAATACTTGACCACTTTTCGCTCCTCATATTTCATCGTCATGTTTCTAATCTCAATCACCTTAACATGTGATCTCAAACAAGAGGCACCCTCATTGGTTTAAACTGAGCAAAACCACGCATAGTCAAACCTTTTTCTATGGTCCTGATCAAGAAAGAAGAACAGAATTCCACTTTTAAAAACAAAAGATGTCAATCAGACATATATGTTAATTACTCTTCAAGTAATGGACAACTCCTAAACAACTTCTTCATTTGGTCACCACATGGACGTCTAATTCTATACAAAGTTTTTTCAAGGTCGGAGAACACACCGTAGACTTACGAATACAAAGTACAAAATCACTTAGTATGCTTAACTCCACCAAACTACTACAAGTTAAAAAGGCTTTGCGGCAACTTGACAGCCGATACCCCATCCCTATCAATATCAACTTTAACATTAAGATTGCGAACGTTGAGTTCTACTGCAAATGATATCCAGGGAGCAACAGCGAGACAATTGACCATCACTAACCTTTGTACAGTCTAGAAAAAATTTTGAACATCTCTAGAGTGACAAACACTAAGCATACCATCCACAAAATTCTCGAAGTAAGAATTCTGCCTTACCTATCATCCTCAACATCATCAAAGCAAAAATTGAAGATAAGAGTCCAGAGATACCTCCACCTTGATGACAAGACACAGGTTTAACAGCCTCTTTATTTTCCGGATGCGAAAGGATGTAAATAAGAACATCATCAGGCAATCTGCTGATCATGTCTTTTCCTCTACTATTTCTTTCAAGTCTTCCATGATCCATATATGATTCTCTCTCACACCTGCATGTTAAATTTGATACATTCAAAAACATTGCAACCATTTTCTCATGATCAATCAACCAATATCTTCCATGCATTGAAAAAGGGACCTTTATTATATTTATTAATTATTATTATTATTATTATTAGTTTCATTTTTGTTTCAAACACCAACTAAGAGCATAAAATTTCACCAAAACACAAATTGAAGAAAACAGATCATACCCAGATGAGGGTATCGGAGTATATCTTTTAAAAAGCAAAAATCTTGAGTGTTGATTGATAGAGACGAAGAGAGCGGATGGATTGTTTTTATTACTTTTTTCAGGGTACTTTGCATTTGGGTTTTTGTTTTGCTGGTTTTAGAGTAGGAAGTGGAAGGATTTTTTATTGTACTTGTAATATGTACAGTTAAGTTATTTTCATTTTCCTCCCAATGAGAATTGATAAATCATCATTTTTTTCCTATTGATTTAAAACATGATTTTATCCCTTTTTTTGACTTGATTTAATACTAATTCAGCTATCTTTTTTCTTTTTTTCCTTCTTAAAATCATCAAACAAGAAATGATCATTTACCAATCGTTAAGGAAAAAATGAAAATAACTCTATATAGTTTCAAATTTTGGAAGATAAATGATATTGGTCTGATAACTATATGCATCGAACATAGTTTGGTCCATTTGGACAAGCTGAGAGAAAGTTAGGCCGGGTGATACTATCTTCATCCCTATTAATGAAATATACTAGAAGAATATACTTATTCTTTTGTTTCTACTTTTTTTTTCTTGGTTGCTTTGTAGCAAATGATTATTCAAGGTTACTACTGCTACTTGAAAGCCATCTTTTGTAAGAGTTGGTAGAAACACAATTTTCATCTAGATTACAACCAAGCATGTTTATACCTCTTGAATAATCCCTTCGTTAATAGGTAGTTCTACCACTGTATTATTTTTACCCTCATAATTCAAGCGGTGTTCAACATCTACCACTTTTCTGTAGCATAAAAGAGAATGGTTTCACATAATCTATGAATGTCCTAACTTTACCAACATTTATCTTTGAGTTATAAGTAATGTATCTTGCTCAAAAGAATAATTATACATGTATAAGAAGTTGAAAAACATAAAACCTTTTTAAATAAGAAATACTCATTTGTCAACAAATTAATAATCTACTTACTTATCTTACACTCTAATTAATAAGATTATGACTTTGTATCATTTCTCCTCCCACATCCAAACTAGAATTGTTAAAAAGTTTGGAATATAATTTAGTTACAATGAAACTACTTTGTGTCAAGTTCGTATTTCATATTTTTATCTTTTGGTGTCCCTAAATAGAAAATCCAGTAATCCTTTATTTTGATTTTCAACTCCAACTCATTTAGAATTTTCTCCTCCACTAATCTTATTAAGCTTCAATGAACTTGATACCACAACAAAGTAGTTTTGTAACTGTATTTGGATTTTTAGTCCACTGTCCCATCTATGACAAAGCAAACATCCTGAAGGTTTTGTTAAATAATGTCACCAGGAATGTCAGCAGGAATGGTACCTGGAATACATAGTAAATGGAGACATACATCAATAAAACATAGTCTTTCATTTCCTCTGTAACAATCTCAACGTTTAACTTAATGAGCAGCAGAATGCCTTGGACGCATAAGAATTTCTCTAGGGATATCTTCTTTTGACCCGGGAGTAGCAGTATCAATGTACCGCATAAATTCCCTTCAAAACATCACATAATGTCAATATAAAAGAAACTGCTTCCTCCTCAACTTCCCTCACCACATGCCTTATCTCAATCCTTTTTAACTTCAAGCAAGATGAAATCTTCTCTGATTCACAACTAATAAAATTCTTCAAACTATCGTTCGATTCCTGGTGAAGAATGAAGGACTAACAATTAATTCAAGAGACAAAACTATCAATTCGTTAAATATATGGTTACTTACTGACTCCATTTCAAAGATAAGGACTTCAAGATTAGGAGATTTTTGTAGTAATGGCCGCTAAAAATTGTATAATCAAGGCGAGTGACCATGTTCAATTCCAAACGAATCGAATTCGGAAAGGTAGCAATGTCATCATGAACAGCCATGCATAGAGTCTTCAATCAAGAATAAGAATTAAAGTCAATATGAATGTTGAAAACTAACTATACTAAAGTATGATACATGAAAGCAAAAATAAATATTTGTAATCAAGATAGATCATAACGTTGTGAAATTACGTCCGATGTAGAGGAAGACAATGATAAACTCTTCGTAAGCTGATTCCTCTCAAGAGTTCCATGACATGATTAGCTTCATTTGTAAGCCTTGAAATGCATCTAATTCTGAATCTCGTCTACAAGCACTTCTTCATCAATTAGCGCACGAGAAGCTCCAACATCCAGCTCTACTTCATCTAGCAAAGGTCTCGCTTTTATCACAAAACTTGCTAATGCGCCGTTGGCAATGCAGAGGTATTCAAGATTAGGCGCTGTAACCACATATTTGTGCTCAAATACACCTTCAAAGTAACAGAAGTCCAAAACATGGTGTATAAATAACCTTCTTAGACTTGGCGCGCAAATATCAAACCTCAACAAATAATCAATCTTGTCAAGACTAGATGCATTGATGACAAAGCTTCTAGTACAGGACAACTACGAAACAGCTTCCGCATCAGGTCAATGTCTGGAAACATAATGCTGATATACAGACTTTAAGACTCGGGAAACATTATAGAATCGGGAATATCAACAATGAAATCATTCTTGAATCGTAACTCCACTAGTGTTTTACAAGTTAAATGCTTTGCGGCAACCTAATATGCTTGAATGTATCAACTTCAATTGCAAGATTGCGAACTCCATGATCAATTGCGAAGTATACCCAATCAGTGACACTGAGATAAATCACTCTCTTCAGAATAGCACACTCCTAAATAAAATTCATGAAGGTCTTTGGATTGGCAACAACTCAGTACTTTGTCTACAACATTCACAAAGTCATTAGTTGTATAAACCAACAAAATAAGATTGTAAGTTAAGTCCAAAGATTCTCCATCTTGATGACAAAACAGACTGTTTTGATGGCACTTTTAGTTTCTAAAAGTGAGAGGATGTGAAAAAGAACGTCATCTGGCCATTTACTAATAATGTCTTTTCCATCCAATGCTTCTAGCCTTTGCCGATCCAAGATTCTTTCACAAGACTACAACAGTGCAACTGCTGCTGTTATTGAAGACATTAAAGACAACTGTAAGCATTCTTTAATTTAGTCAAAACATGGCAGATTAACAGTATTTATCAACCACCATCTATTATGGTTTCATAATTAAGAGTGCTCATTTAATACTACAATGACTCACATCCAAGTCGAACCCCACTGCATACGGTATCTAAAACAACAGTATTCTCAAATCTTCCCAAAGTTCAAGAATTTAGAACCCATTAATCATATATATCCTTTCAGAGTGAGTATACACGGCATGCTTGAAAAAACAGCAAAAGAGAAAAAGCAAACAAGCTCAACCTGTAATATATCATACTACAGTTAGTCTAAGGAACAAAATCTAACACATGAAAGATCATACATTAAATTGTACAAAACAAATTTTAATGGCCATGAACACATCCTCTCATACACAAGTTGAGATTTGATTAATATATAATGTGAATCAAGTACAAATAAAAATACTTACATACATAAATATAAAAGATTTTGATTGAATATTCTCTTTCAATTCTTCCAAGAGATATTATATGATTCTCTCACAACTGCCTGTTATATTCAATACATTGAAAAACATTGTAACCATTTGCTCATCATCATTAAGTCAAAATCTTGCACGCATATAAAAAAAGTGATATTTTTTATTTTTTTTTTTCACGCACCATCTCTTGTTTACTGCAACTAATAATGACATACAATATTTCACCAAAACACTAACTAAAGAAAACAGAGTACACCCAGATGAGAGTATTTGAGTGTGCCTTCAAAAATGCAAAAATCTTGAGTGTTGATTGATAGAGAAGAAGAGAGCAGATGGCTTGTTTTTTTTATTTTTAGGGTACTTTGGTCTTTTGCTTTGATAATACTTCTTTCAAAGTTAAATTTGAATATAAAATGAGTTTATTCAATGGATAAAGTTTCAAATTCACTATAGTCTAATGAATATGCCTCGAATATGATTAAAGATAAAGTTGGTTTAGTAATACGTATTAATAAAATTATGGGTTAGAGGTAGATTCCATAAATATTTTAAATATGAGTTATTATATTGTCGAATATGCTAATGAGATAAAATTAGCTTTGTCTTACACCTCAATCCATTAATGAAATTCTAAGTTAGAGATTGGCTTAGTAAATATGCTTCAAATATGATAATAGAATAAAGTTGGCATAATGATATATCTTTCACAAATTGTATCAATAAATTATAGGTCTAAATCATGTCTTTCTTCCCACACCTCAAACTATAATTGAAGAACAAAAATACCACTTAGACTTAACTAAAAATATTTTAGCATGTCCATAAGAGAATATTGGTGCATTTCCACAAAATTGCAATCCTTGTAGATGCTAGATAGCCATATTTTAGTTCCATTTTTTATCATTTTAATATTTGTTATTATAAAGTAAAGTAAATATTTCTATTATTCTTTACATTTTTGGACTTTGGATATTGATTTAAAAACTATCATCGTTCTATCAATAAATTTCAATTTTAAATTTGTATAAAACCAAAGATATTAGATATATGAAAATTTCATACATAATTTTGGGTAAACCAATAAAAATAATCTAGTTTAATAAAAAAAAAAGTATATTTTCTAAATATCTTTAATGTCAAATTAAGTCATTAGGATTTGTGCCCCACAAACAAAGCTTGAAAGTTTTTATATGTCTTATATAACACCTGGAGCACATAAGAAATGGTAACTTAAACCAACAAATGCAAATTACCAACCACTATATGTCAACACCTCATTGACTGAGATTTGAGAGCAACAATTGGCAATTATTTAAAAAGAGGGAAGAGAGGGGAAAAAAAAAAAGCAAAACAAAAGAAAAAAATCTCAACCATCAGTACAAACATCAATATATTTAATTATTTATATAAATCAGCAGTAACATCATCATATCAGAGGATTCTAATTCTTTCAAGCAACACTCCAAGCATTTATAAATGTTGGGACATCTCCGATTTGATCAGTGTTATAAGAATTTGAAGCAAGCAAATATTGCTGTAAATCTATTTATCCTGCTTGAACCATACTCAAAAATGTTTCATGCAAGCAATTTTAAAAGACATTTATTATAATTGGGTCTTAGCCCATTTTGATAAATTCGTCGAATACGGCCCATAGAAAGAACGAGTCCATCAATACCGAATCCATAGTCATCCCTAACTACACGGATAATGTTTCTTGTATTGTACCTCGCAATCTATACATGCACAACATGGATGATACATTTATGAACTCAAGAACAGATCGTGATGATTGGTTATCTTCTTCTTCAAGGAATTGTTTTCTTAATTGGCTAAATAATATTCATGAATTAACCACCTTAAAATTATTTGATTTGATTTGATCGACCCATTGTGAGATCAACAAGAAACAACTTTAGAGAAAATCTTCTATGGAACTGTTTCACAGCTGATGTGGTGAGATACACTAATGAAATTGTGTCATTTCTTTTTTTTCTTATCTGTTTCCATTGGTTTTTTTTTTCCTCTTACATTTTCAATTGATCCGTCTCACCATATCAGTTATAAGACAATTCCATTAAAAGATTTTTTCAAAACTCTATGTAAAAACATCAATGACTAATTAAAATAAAAATAGACAAGTAAATCAAGTGATTAATTATTCAGTATATAAACTACATTAATTGACAACATGATCTCTTATTGAGTTTGTGTGAACTCTAAAACACACAACGTACATATCTATAAAACAACAAATATATGCCCAATCTTTATTATAACATAAATGAACCTCGCCAAATTAAGAAGAAATTTTTAGAATAAACTGAAAATTGCATTGACTTTCTCTTCTCCCCTACATTTATTTAAGTACTCAAATTATGTCAGAAAATTTATTCTCTAATCACTTGTTTATGTATTTGACTCTCAGACCTGATATAAAGCCCTAATGCCATCAATATCATCTTATGCAAACCCTTAGTAGTTCCAGTAGTGATAGTAGGATACATGATAGCTCCTTCACTTGGCTATGCCCAAGTCCAAGAAGGTGACCAATTTCATGCAATGCAGTAGTTTCCAAGTCATTTCCAACCGGGGACAGCACCAACAGCCCATTGCTCGTCTGCATCATAATGGAACCCTCCCATCGGTGGGTGCAAATGCATGAGCTAAGATTCGGCCCCTCCCGTCGAACGGATACCCATATCCATGTTCACCTCTTCCAAACCGATCTTCAGGTCAGCATTTGTGGAATCTTGAACCCTTTGAGAATGTGAAGTGTG
The DNA here is from genome assembly GCA_021234005.1 of Nephelium lappaceum. Lineage (NCBI taxonomy): Eukaryota > Viridiplantae > Streptophyta > Magnoliopsida > Sapindales > Sapindaceae > Nephelium > Nephelium lappaceum. The sequence goes on from CM038011.1 coordinate 1,057,115, forward strand.
TGTTCGCCTTGCCATGTCTGAAAAGCTTTTGCCACAGGTTCCATTGCATCACTTCTAGTACCTATAAGAAAAACACATAGATTGGTAATACATTTGATATTATCCTACATAATTGATGGCTATATACAGATCAACACTAACTACACATAGGCAGTACGAATAATTATTTTCACAATAGAAAAAAACGTAATTCTACTTCTATATTATATATATATATATATCTATATATATATATATGAGACTTCATCACCTCACACACAACAAAATAGAGCACAACCAACTCATTTATGAGTATGTACTTAATTAATCTATAACATGTATAAATGATTTTATATTTATGATTTCACATTTTAATATATGTTACATATTACCTGGAAGAAATGCATAGGTTAAGCGTGTCTTGGATGGCGGCCATCTTTGACGTTGTGGGAAAAATGAGTAGTGAGCAACTGTGTGGAAATGGTGGCTAGAGTTCTCCCTAGATTTCATAAAGTTTGTGCCATTAACAATATCCGCAACTCCACAGCGAGACATTGCCATTTTGGACAACGTTGTCCGATCCAAGACTCCACTAGGTTTCACGTGGAAATTGAGCTGGTAAGTTTTGACAGCAGACTCCAATAATTCATCGAAGTCATCGTCATTTTCGTGGGTTTGGTTCTTGGAATTCTTGTAATCCAAGTAACCAAACTGTTCCAGGTATTTTTTGAGCTCAAGAATGCCTTTAACATTGTCACCTTTGTGACATCCTTGAAGATGCTTCAAGAACTCAACTGGGGATATTTTTTCAGCGTTTGATGAGACTGAGTGAGGAGAGAGGAGAGACAGGAGGACAAGGAGGACCAACGAGAAGAGAGAAAAATATCTGAATGCCATTTTTGTGAAGACTATAGTAGTTGCAGAGAGAATATATATAAAAGTTATTGGTTTGGCTGTGAATTGTAGTACATATATTGATGGGTATTTATAGGGTTCTTGTGAGGAAGACTTAGAGTATTGAGATGTGAAAGGATGCCAATTTTCTTACAAAAGTTGACTCAGTTCCGTTTAGTGAACGGTGTTGAATGATGTTTCCACGTATTTCATTATCATATTAATAAGTAGCTTGTTACGTTCAAGAAATGACACAAAGAGATGACCTAGTTTTCTTTACTTTTTTGAAGTATGATTTTGAAAAACTTTCATAGACTTTTTTCAGTGAATGATTTTTGTAGAATTTCATAGACTTCTAATGACTTTACAGATTCATGAAAGACTCTCACAGACTTTTATAAACTCTTTTTTAAAAGACTTTCATCAACTTTGATAAATTTTTAAAAGAAATTATGAAAGACTTTTATAAACTTTTATCAGCTTTTATAGACTTCTACATACTTTCATAGACTAACCTTTCACTAACTTATAATATAATATACACTTTCTAAGTTAATAAAACTATATTTATCATGTCAATAATGATGAAAAAGTATGGTACATAAAATAAAAGTAAAATCCACCCTCAATTACATAAGTTGATAACCAAAATACTCAGTATTTTAAGCGTTTCATTATTTATTTATTTCTTCTACGAAAAATAAAATCTCTAATGTCTTATCAATGATACCAACATCGCTCCACATATCAGCAGTTATAACAGTCTTCCATTTATTAGCATACTCTCTTTATTGTTCTTGAGTCTTAAGAAATGAAGTTAAAATCGTCATTTCATTAACTAATAATGATGAAGATGATGAAGACTCATAAATATTGATAAATTTTAATAGATTTTTATTTATTTCTAAAATAACAATGTATTGTTTTGACAAACTCGTGCCGCAAAATATACTTTTTGTAAGTTATATTTCTCATTTTAATAAAAAAATTTTCTTTTAACATAGTGTAAATAAATTTATGAAAAACAACTATCAAAACTAATGTTTTACAAAATTCAAACTGGTTAATTTTATGATATGTTACAAATATCAAAATTGATTACTATACTAATCAAATTAACTAATAAAAGCAAAAGTTTAAGAAATTCTCCAACATGTAATAAGAATAAACCACTAGCTAAAAAATTTTACTACTAGCTAAAATTTTAATTTTTAAAATAAACCACTAGCTAAAAAATCTCCAAATATTAATTTTTTTTCTTTTTTATTTGAAATAGAGGTTTTTTCTTTTATGTTGTATTATAAAAAACAAAGATTTAAAGCAATAAGATTTTTTATCTATACATTTGTGAGTTCTATTTCATTATTTGTACATAAGAAATGATAATCTATTGGTTTACAACACAATCGTTAATAATAGTTGTACTATTTATCATAAAAATAATAAGATGATTTAAATCAATATCCATCTAGATTTTTTTTTGGGGTATTTATATATATATAAGGTTTGTTTTTTTCTTTTATTTTTTTTGTTTTTTTGTTTTGTTTTGTTTTGTTTTGGATGAGAAGAGATTTGTTTTTTATAATCAATAACAAAAGTCTATAAAAGTTTTTGAGGGGAGTGAGAGAGCATTTATGGAGTTTGATTGTTATAAATTTAACATAAAAGTTTTTAAAAGTCTCCCAAAGTTATTAAAATTTAAAATTCCATAAAAGTCATTAACATTTTGAATACCCAATAACTTTTATAAACTCTTCAAAAGTCTTAATTAAATACCTCATAACTTTTATAGACTTTTTAAAAATCATTAAAAGTCTATATTGAATATCACATAACTTTTATAGACTCTTTAAAAGTTATATTGAATACATTCAAACTTTTAAATTCTATAAAAGTCATTAAAAGTTTAGATTGAATACACCCCCCCTTAATTAAGAGTGAACTCCTATCAAAATTGTTAATAAAGAAATAGTTCTGTACTTTAAAAGTAAGAACTAAGAAAGTATTTAGTAATGCGTTTTGAAGATAGGTTTATGAGAACAAAGAATGACAAATAGGTATCTACAATTTGGTACTAATTTTACCTAGATAGACCAACAAATTTGCCAGCATATACTCTAAATTGTGTGGTTTATACTCCTATAGGATACTGCAGCTTCATTCTAATTTTATTATATCATAAAATAGTTGTTGGTTGAAAATTTCAACCAACAATCCTAGTTATATATATATTTTTTAATCTAATTACAAAATAATTGAAAATCTACCGACACTCACGATCAAGATTCAGGAGTCTATTAGAAGCTATCAAAATTAAATATTAAGTATGGCCTAAAAGTTAATAGAAATTAAATATTAGGTATCGCTCTAAAATTAACTCTCACACTCAGGAATATTAACTCTCGCAATAAAGAGAGAAAATTTCTTGAACATGCTAATGAATGTGCATGGTGGACTCATATTACTATCACATATTTGAGGAGAATTGCATGAACCACTTGAGCTATGAAGGCAGTGTAGCATTTAACAATCTTGATTTGTCAATGTTTGAGAAATTATTCTCATTTTTTCAAAGTTAACGAAATCCGATGACTTAATAGTCTATTTGAATCTATCAAGATTAATTATTACTTGTACGGCTTAAATATTACTTTTATAATTAGGAGACATTTACCCTCGGAATAAAAGGAGAAAACTCTTTATATATGTTCGTAAAATGCGAATGATGGGACTCAAACCCTTGTTACTTTAGTGAATATGTAGGTGCACAACCACCTAAGGTAGAAGGGGATGTGCATTTATTCTCATGCTTAAACAATAATAATTAAGTTTAATATACAATTCAAAATTCCACACAAAGAAACAAGTGACTTAAAAATCTTCCCCCAACAGTAAAGGCATACTTAAGTAGAAGAATTCAAAGAATTAATTACTTGAAAAACTCATGAATTGGAATTATTTTGGAAGAATGGAAAAGTAAGGTGTTTTCATTTATGATATGTCATTATCATGAATCTTCTAGCTATTCCACCATCGTGAGTCTTCTTTGACTATGTGGTTTGAATTGGCTTTATTTCTAGCGTTTTGAGAGCACTGACCCAAATTCCACAAGAATTAAACTAAATAATCTAAATTCTACTAATAGGGGGGTGTATTCAATCTAAACTTTTAATGACTTTTATAGAATTTAAAAGTTTGGATGTATTCAATATAAATTTTTAAAGACTCTATAAAAGTTATGTGATATTCAATATAGACTTTTAATGATTTTTAAAAAGTCTATAAAAGTTATGAGGTATTTAATCAAGACTTTTGAAGATTTTATAAAAGTTATGGGGTATTCAAAATGTTAATGACTTTTATGGAATTTTAAATTTTAATAATTTTGGAAGACTTTTATAGACTTTTATGTTAAATTTATAACAATCAAACTCCATAAATTCTCTCTCACTCCCCTCAAAAACTTTTATAGACTTTTGTTATTGATTATAAAAAGCAAATCTCTTCTCATCAAGAAAAAAAAAAAAAAAACAAACAAACAAACCTTACAATCTCTTTTACATTTACATCTCCTCAAACTCAATGATAGTCATAAAAATATTTCACTTGTTATTATTATTTTTTTAAAACACACAAATATATATATATATATATATGTATATTTCACTCCTATTATATTATGAATTATAATGGTCAATATTTTTTTCCTATGTTCAAATTGTTAGCTTTTTAGTTTTTAAATATTATTAGGCCCCTTCTTTTCCAAAGGACATCAATTTATTATTTTGTAGAAGATTTCAAGTTTGAATCAAAGTTGAGGAGTTACATGTCAACAAAATAGATTTAAGAAATAAAACATTTTATAATTTATATTTATATATATAAAAAACCCCTAAAAAAATTTCTAGATAGATATTGATTCAAATCATCTTATTATTCTTATGATAAATAGTACAACTATTATTAACGATTGTGTTGTAAACTAATAAATTAGCATTTCAAAAATGCCTAAATGAAAATTTTCATTACTTTAAAATCGTTGAAATTAATAAATGAAATCTTTACTTTTTATACAAAAAAATAAGACGAAAAACCTCTATTTCAAATGAAAAATAAAAAAAGTTAATATTTGGAGATTTTTCAGCTAGTGGTTTATTTAAAAAAATTAAAATTTTGAATTTGATTGTTTAATTGTATCTATACATGTGATATTTTTTTCAACTTTTGTTCTTATTATATGTTGGGGAATTTCTTGAACTTTTACTTTTGGTTAGTTAATTTGATTAGTATAGTAATTAATTTTTATATTTATAACATATCATAAAATTAACCAGCTTGAATTTTGTAAAATATTAGTTTTGATAGTTGTTTTTTTAGAAGTTTATTTACACTATGTCAAAAGAAAAAAATTTTATTGAAATGAGAAATATAACTTACAAAAAGTATAATTTGCAGCACAAGCTTGTCAAAGGAATATATTGTTGTTTAGAAGTAAATGAAAATCTATAAAAATTTATCAATATCTACAAATTTTCATCATCTTCATCATTGTTAGTTAATGAAAAGACGATTTTAATTCATTTCTTAAGACTCAAGAGCAACAAAGAGAGTATGCTAATAAATGGAAGACTGTTATAGCTGCTGATATATGGAGCAATGTTGGGATTATTGATAAGATATTAGAGATTTTATTTTTTATAGAAGACATAAAATAAATAATAAAACACATAAAATATTTGATATTTTGGTTATCAATTTATGTAATTGAGGTGATTTTACTTTTATTTTATGTATCATACTTTTTCATTATTATTGACTTAATAAATATAGTTTTATTAACTTAGGAAAGTATATATTGTATTATAAGTTAGTGAAAGGTTGGTCTATGAAAGTATGTAGAAGTCTATAAAAGCCTATGAAAGTTTATAAAAGTTTTTCATAATTTCTTTTAAAATTTTATCAAAGTTAATGAAAGTCTTTTACAAAAGAGTTTATAAAAGCTTGTGAGAATCTTTCATTAATCTGTAAAGTCATTAGAAGTCTATGAAATTCTACAAAAGTTATTCATTGAAAAAAGTCTGTGAAAGTTTTTCAAAATCATGGAGGGGGTGTATTCAATCTAAACTTTTAATGACTTTTATAGAATTTAAAAGTTTGGATGTATTCAATATAAACTTTTAAAGACTCTATAAAAGTTATGTGGTATTCAATATAGACTTTTAATGATTTTTAAAAGGTCTATAAAAGTTATGAGGTATTTAATCAAGACTTTTGCAGAGTTTATAAAAGTTATGGGGTATTCAAAATGTTAATGACTTTTATGGAATTTTAAATTTTAATAACTTTGGAAGACTTTTATAGATTTTTATGTTAAATTTATAACAATCAAACTCCATAAATTCCCTCTCACTCCCCTTAAAAAATTTTATAGACTTTTGTTATTGATTATAAAAAGCAAATCTCTTCTCATCCAAAAAAAAAAAAAAAAAAAAAAAAACCGAAACAAAACAAAAACAAAAAAAAAAATGAAAAAAACAAACCTTTAGGTTCATGTGCCAGGACGGTAAGGTTATATTTATAATTCTTCTACAAACTTGAATAAAGACTTTTGTTATTGATTATAAAAAGCAAATCTCTTCTCATCAAGAAAAAAAAAAAAAAAAAAACAAACAAACAAACCTTATAATCTCTTTTACATTTACATCTCCTCAAACTCAATGATGGTCATAAAAATATTTCACTTGTTATTATTATTTTAAAAACACACAAATATATATATATATATATATATATATATATTTCACTCCTATTATATTGTGAATTATAATGGTCAATATTTTTTTCCTATGTTCAAATTGTTAGCTTTTTAGTTTTTGAATCTTATTAGGTCCTTTCTTTTCTAAAGGACATCAATTTATTATTTTGTAGAAGATTTCAAGTTTGAATCAAAGTCAACTTTATGTTCTAAATCTTTCTTCAAACCAACTTTTTAGTCAAATACCTAAGATGGAGAACTCTTCAGTCTAGTTGAACATTTCGACCTCTTTAAAAGCAGACTTAGTGGTCCCATTATCTTTAGTGGAATCAGAAATTGCATGAAGTTGAAAAACTTGAGATTGAGCAATTAGCTTCTTAGAGGACTAATCAATAACAACAAAAATTTGCAACAACGATTTTTTTGAACTTTATTAGTGAAATTCATAAAAATCCACATGATATATAATTAATTAAAGTACTATTACTTGGGGCACGGGAAACCAACAGTTCGGTCTAGTATGTGGAAATACACACACATATATACATATATATATATATATTCATTTCATGAAATTAAATTCAGAACATAAACTGATAAAATATCAGGTAATTAGAGTAAATTTGGTAGTAGATGCAATTGTATGTACTTGCATAATTTGGATCACATCACATCAATTAAATCCTTTGTTTCTTCCACTCTAATCCACAAAAGGCTTTGGCAGATAATCTTATTGACAAAAACACAGCAAAATTGTATACAGTCAAAATGTAGGAAACAAATAAATTTGAATCATTTCAGTTGGTAAGACCATACCAGAGCCTCCAACAGCGATCAGCAATATTAATCCACATCACACCCTTGAAAATGAGGTATATATTACTAAACATTAACAAGATGAAGTCAAAATATTTGACACACAACACAACACACATAATAAAAATATAAGAAAAAGTAAAACACAACAACTTTGCAGGAACAACAGTACATCCAACACCAAATGACAGCAGCTCCAGATCTCTAAAACATCGTGAACCCAGAGAGACGTAAGGCCTTATCCAATAGAAACTAATCATCACAGAGAATTAATTACAAGATAATTATTATAGTCGAGAAGATATTATAAGAATTATAAATATAACCTTACCGTACGGGCACATGAAGAGTGCAATGAATCTACTACCACTGATAACAGTACAAGCCCATTGAAGTTCAATAACGTTGTTATGATTCAATGAGATTATATGTGATTCAAAAAATAGGGTGGCGATATTGGCATCTAAAAATTATGATTAACACGCCAATATTTTATTAAAAAAGTTCATTACAAAAATAAATTAAAACAAAATAATCATTATAGACAATCTATTTAAAATAAATTATTTCAAATTACTTTCCATATCTATTAATATTTTTTAATATATGTATAAACTCTAATTTAAGATTTCAATAATTGAATCAAAATACATTCTATACACTTATTAATTTATCCTAATATATTAAATCCTAATTGAAAATCTTACTACAGCAGAAATACAATATTATCATAATTTTTTCTAAAAACAAAAACAAATTGGAGAGTTGTAAGAACTTGTTTTCTTTTTGTTCAATTGGTTTAATAGATCATGTCCGCTTCTTCATAAACTAGAATGGTCTTGAAAGAATGGGTCAAGTCAATGACAATTGTTCAAAGAGTACGACTTTTAGTAAATTGATAAATATTCTAATTTTAAAAAATATTAAATTGTTTTCCCTTTGTAGTTTAATTTAGAATTAATGCTTTCAATAATATAAAAAAAAATTATTAAACTTACATTTGCATTGGTTAATCAATTTTGACTAATGAGTACAATATATACTAATCTTGTAAATAATAACAGTAAAATTGATGATTCAAAACTTGCAAATTTATTTTAGGAAATATGATCAGTTAGAATTAAGGATTTCCATAAAACAAAGAAATAAATATGAGAAGAGGTTTTTTATTACTTTTTTTTTTTTTTTTTTTTAATCTTGAAGTTCAAAGAGTTTTCAAAATTTAAATTTGGGTGTCCAATAGTTAATTGGATGCCTTTAGTAAATAAATGAATTTATCTTTTATAAGGTTGGTTTTGGTATTAGATTGGGTGCTTATAGTAAAGTTAATTATGGCTATATATATATATATTTTTAACTAAATGGTGGCTATATTTGCAATTTGGGTATATAAATAACATTTTTAGGTGGCAATATTTGCACCCTTAAAAATAATTTTGATATATTTTGTTTGATAACCATACCTCACAGCAAAACTAACATCCCAAGTTCGATTCTCGCCTCCCTCAACTCAAAATAATAATGATAATATCAAATCGCACAGCCATCTATAGTTCAAATACTCTTCATATATGTGATAGGGATTTAAATTGTGTATTTATCGGCATGTATGAGGAGTGCTATCCTCTAGTTATAGAAGTATACATCTCCCAATATTATGGAACTAGACTTTCAAGCCACATGTGAATTTCATTCTCATTGGGTTCTAACATACTCCCGAACATTTGTGTTAGTAAATGTTCAATTATTTTATAATTGCATCAAAAAATATATTATAAACTAATTAAAAATATATTGACAATTACCACTCAAGTAGTTTGTGACTTTCTTGTAATTTAAACACTAATATGCACTCTAAAGAATATTTGTTTCATATATGGATATTGAGCTTTTCGTATTATAGGAGTGAGGCGATTAATTAAGCTAGAGAAAGAGATCCTAGTACTTGGAGCCTAAAATGTAGAAGATTGACCACCTCAAGCAATTGCCTCGTTTGCCTAGCCACTAAACAGTGCCTTACCTGCACGGTAGGAATTTGGGAGTTTTACCTCGACAACGTTACAAGCTATCAAAGTTCTATATTTTGTGGAGGTGGAACTTGGAAGGGTATGATGAGTACAATTCATGTTTGCACATTCATTCATATTCAAGTGGCGGATGTACTCCGCCTTACACCCGCGAATAGAGGTTTAAATCTTATCATATATACTTATCAACATATATATGAATAATCTAACAAATAATGTCAATAAATTTTTTAATTACTTTATATTTAGGGAGAAATCTAACAAGCCCCCTTAAATAAAAAATATAGTCAGTTCACCCCAACTTTTGAAGATATTAGCCAAAAAAATTCTCTCCGTTAGTCCAAAAGCGGTTTTCATCCACAAGTTAAGTGGTTTTGTAAAAAAATATGAAAAGATGAAAATGCCCTTACTATATTGAAAAATTTTAAAAACAAAAAACAAAAAATTAGTCAAAAGGAAATAAAAGAAAATACTTCCCAAATTCTTAATCAGTTTGGGACAAATCTTGTATGTATAAAACCTTATATCCATAACCATTAAACCATATATGTCATGTGCATCCTTTCACATACCATATTAGAACCCTATAAATACCCAAAGATTTGAGCAATAGGTTGAATTCCAAACCCAATCCCAAATTGCCTCAAATGCTCCTCTCATGTGAATGCTCATTCCTAACAAAAATGGTGGGATTTGATGGGTTTAAGAATGAGTATTCCATTTCCATCTTTTTCTTTTGCTTTTTCTTTTTCCAAATTTTCTAATTTGTTCTTTAAAAAAATTAATTTTAAGTATTTTATATATATTATAAAATATTTAAATTAATTTTATTCCAATCTAATCTCGGTCTATACCAAACATAATGTGGTATAATTTTAATCCAATCCTAAATTCTATAAAAAATTAGATAATAATTTTTCAATCCAATCCAATTCAATCCATTCCATTTCAATCCATTCCACTTCATTCCATTCAATTCCAATCCATTTCATTCCCATCCCATGTACCAAACGTAGATATGAACTTCAATTTATAACCCAAACCAAAATATTCTCTGCTACTACACATACAATTCTCAACAATGGCATTTAAAGCTTTTCCTCTCTTCTGCTTAGCCCTCTTTGTCTTCTTCTCTCTCCTTTCTTTTGATCCAATCTTGGCAGCTAAAACTAAAGACAAACCCCCAGTTGAGTTTTTAAAACATCTTGAAGGAAGTCAAAAGGGTGACAAGGTTAAAGGCATCCTTGGGATCAAGAAATACCTCGAGAAATTTGGTTACTTGGATCCCCAGACTTCCAAGAATCGAGCCCTTGAAAATATATAGGAGAAGATCGAATATATTAACAACTTGTGCGGATTTCTTATAGGGACCAGAAGTGATGCAATAGATCCTGTGGCAGAAGCTTATCAGATATGGCAAGCAAACTCACCATTCAGATTCACAAGAATTCAAGATTACGGAGTTGCTGACATGACGATCACTTTTAATAGTCGTGATCATGGAGGTGGGTACCCATTCGAAGGAGCAGGTGGAACCTTAGCTCATTCATTTGCACCCATTGATGGGAGGTTCCATTATGACGCAGATGAGAGTTGGTCTGTGGGAGCATTCCCGGATGCTTATGACTTGCAAACAACAGCATTGCATGAAACTGGTCACCTTCTCGGACTAGCCCATTCTCAATTGGAAGCAGCTATTATGTATCCTTACATTCCTATAGGAGCGACTAAGGGGTTAAATCAAGATGATATTGATGGTATTAGGGCTTTATATAACTTCTGAGAGGAATGTTATCTAGTGATTAAGAATAACCCAAAGAGAATAAAATGAAATTAATAAATAATAAGGGTTATCATCATGTTATCCCTGAATTTAAAAATAATATCAAACCACCCCTAGTATTGAAAATAATAACTAAAGCAGTGCAACCGTTACATGACATGATAATTCCATCAATGAACTAATGCATCCGTTAATTTTGAGGGTAAAAAGATAATTGGGGGTCAAACATTCAAGCTGAAACACAAAAATACTTGATTAAAAACAAAAAGAAAAATATGCCACATGTCGTCTAACGGGAGGTCTCTGACAACAACACCATCATCATCATCCATTATCCAAATCCAATCACCCACATCTCTTCTCTCCCTGATGACCTCATCTTGGAAGGCTTCTGCTGAGCCCACCGCTTCCTTCCATTCCCTCCCCCTCGTCTGTCGCCACTGGTCCTGCCTCTTCTTTCCCCTTAATTCTTCCATCTCTGTCGCCACCTCAACCCTCTCCATCACTCCATCTTCGCCCTCTCCCTTTCCTCTCTCTCTACTCCGCCACTCTTCATGGACTCTCTACCCCATCCCTTCTTCTCTCCCTACCAACAACTCTCTCTTCTTTTCCCACTCTCTTTCTCACAACCAACCAAAACCACGACTTGATCTCTAACCAAACCCATCAGTGGCTCTGTCTCCAACCAAACCCACCAAAACATCACCACCAAGTCACCACCAAACATCCATGGCTGAATAGCTTTAAACCCTAACGTCATCTGGGTTAGAAGACCCGGAACTGTCATGTGAGTTTGAAGCTATTCATTCTCAATCGAAACCAAAAAATTGTGAATGAGTCAAAGTTGTTCATGGATGATTCACTCTCAGTTGGAACGAACAAGAAAATTGGGGATGATTCAAACCGAAAAATGGCTCTCAATCGAAGCTATTCGCGGATGATTCATCGATGCTGGTGGTAGGAGGCACTGGGTGATTCAATGCTGGTGGTGAGATTGGGTGATGCTAGTGATTCAAACTAAGTGCTTTTCTAGTTTTTAATTTTCATCTAGTTAATTTTTTTCTTAATTTTTAGTTACTTGAACCATGATGCTGGTGGTGGGATTGGGTAAGAGTTGAAGAATGAGAAGTGTGGTTGGTTTTTTGTTTTTGTAATGATTTTTTTTTTTTTTGTTGCTGTTGTTATGGTGGTGATGTTGGTGGTTGTTTTTTATTTTTATTTTTTGTTGTTTTCCCTTTTTTTTTTTTTGTGTTTTTGTTTTTTATGCTGGTGGTTGTTATTGTGGTTATTTGTTGTTTGGTTAATGATTTTTTTTTTTTTTTGGTTTTCTGATTATGATGGTTGAACCCAGATGAAGATCTATATGTTGAAGATATGGGTTCAAACCTAGATCCTTCATCTGGGTTAGAATCTAGGTTTGAACCTAGAAGTGGCTTGATTTTTTATTTTTTTATTTTTGTTAATTTACTATATTTATTTGTTTAAGACTATTATTATTATTATTGTTCTTGGTGTTGTTGTTGTTGGGAGAGTCTAATAAGGGTATCTTGGTTTTTCAGTGTTTTTGTTACAAAACCGTAAAAAATTTGAATAGAAACTGCTTTTACTAACGACAAGAGGTTTTTTGGTCAATATTTTCAAAAGTTAGATAAACTGAGATTATTTTATATTTCAAGAGATTTTTTAGATTTTTTCCAAATAATTAAGTGGAGGGGAATCAATAAGAACAACATGATTTTCACACTTACATATTAGAGATTGTGAGTTGAAGTCATCTTCCTCTCCTTAAAATCTCAAATATATTATAATATTTATAAATAAACAAACAAATAAGAAACTTCATGTTGTTAATTAATATTTTATGGAATGTCTCTTTTCTTGTATATGTTCATACCACGAACCAAAGTTTCTTTGATTTTTTTTTTCGCATTTTGTATGTGTTATGCATCATAACTCCCATGAACTAATATTTTGAATACTATTGTTTAACTGTTGATTGATATGGTTTAATAGCAACAGAACATTCATTCAGTTTGATAATGATCTAAGTTTACGTCTCTCATACTACAAGCATTATTTTAAGAAAAAAGAAAAAAACTATTGTTGAGCCCAAATATATTGATTTAAACTTTAAGATTGACTAATTGTGCACTATAACATAGAATCAGAAAGTCTTATGTCCATATTCAATTTCCTCATTTTTCTCTTACTTTTGGTTCCTGCACACTTTAGGGGGAGTTTAAGTGTGTCCTACATTGGCCATTTGTCTCTACTTTTCATTTTAGAAAATTTGTTAATCTATCATAAATAGTAACTCGATTAATTCGTGAAAAATGTTGGAACAAAAACTGCTTTTGCGTATGGTTCAAGAAAGTTAAAAATTGATGCCAAGTCGCTTGCTTCGAATTCTTTTTACACCAGTCTAGTTGAAAGATTGGGTTCTAGTGAGTGTGAGTCAAAGGTTTGGTGTCCTATTTAGATCAATATTCACATACCAAAATCGTTAAACAACTTCAAGATGTTTGTACGAAATCAGAATTAAAAAAAAAAAAAAAATGATCATGGAATTTCAATGAACATGCTTGATAAGATGATTGATGGAATATACGAAGGTCAAGAAAAAGATTTAAATGTATGATAAACAGACTAAAAAAGTGGTCAACAAATCCAAACATATTTCACAGTGATAAGCTTTTCATATATGTATATATATATCCCTTTATATTTATATCGATAAGATTACAAATTCAAACCACATCCTCCCATACTCAAATTTGTAATAATTCAAAAGAAAGAAAATCATAACCCTTCTCTCTCATTTTAAAGAACAATCTGCTCACAAAAGAAAAAATGTTAATTACTACAATAAATGGATATTATCAATAAGAAAGCCCTTAAGCTTGGTATCCAAGAACTTGTTCAGAAATATTGTAATGTAACGAACATAGGAGTTTATCACTAAACTGAAGATCCACTAGCATGTTTTTATGTAAATTAAAAGGCAAAATCTTGAAGATTCATCATCAAATGTCAAATAAATTCGATTTCACAAACATCAGAACTCCTCGAGCAATTGAGAATTTCTCTTTGAAGACTTTTCTTTGATTTAGAATTAGCAAAATCCACTAAAAGCTTCTTCAAGACTTCACTGTGGCTCAACAAATACTTGACCACTTTTCGCTCCTCATATTTCATCGTCATGTTTCTAATCTCAATCACCTTAACATGTGATCTCAAACAAGAAGGCACCCTCATTGGTTTAAACTGAGCAAAACCACGCATAGTCAAACCTTTTTCATGGTCCTGATCAAGAAAGAAGAACAGAATTCCACTTTTAAAAACAAAAGATGTCAATCAGACATATATGTTAATTACTCTTCAATTAATGGACAACTCCTAAACAACTTCTTCATTTGGTCACCACATGGACGTCTAATTCTTATACAAAGTTTTTTCAAGGTCGGAGAACACACCGTAGACTTACGAATACAAAGTACAAAATCACTTAGTATGCTTAACTCCACCAAACTACTACAAGTTAAAAGGCTTTGCGGCAACTTGACAGCCGATACCCCATCCCTATCAATATCAACTTTAACATTAAGATTGCGAACAGTTGAGTTCTACTGCAAATGATATCCAGGGAGCAACACGAGACAATTGACCATCACTAACCTTTGTACAGTCTAGAAAAAATTTTGAACATCTCTAGAGTGACAAACACTAAGCATACCATCCACAAAATTCTCGAAGTAAGAATTCTGCCTTACCTATCATCCTCAACATCATCAAAGCAAAAATTGAAGATAAGAGTCCAGAGATACCTCCACCTTGATGACAAGACACAGGTTTTAACAGCCTCTTTATTTTCCGGATGCGAAAGGATGTAAATAAGAACATCATCAGGCAATCTGCTGATCATGTCTTTTCCTCTACTATTTCTTTCAAGTCTTCCATGATCCATATATGATTCTCTCTCACACCTGCATGTTAAATTTGATACATTCAAAAACATTGCAACCATTTTCTCATGATCAATCAACCAAATATCTTCCATGCATTGAAAAAGGGACCTTTATTATTATTATTATTATTATTATTATTATTATTAGTTTCATTTTTTGTTTCAAACACCAACTAAGAGCATAAAATTTCACCAAAACACAAATTGAAGAAAACAGATCATACCCAGATGAGGGTATCGGAGTATATCTTTTAAAAAGCAAAAATCTTGAGTGTTGATTGATAGAGACGAAGAGAGCGGATGGATTGTTTTTATTACTTTTTTCAGGGTACTTTGCATTTGGGTTTTTGTTTTGCTGGTTTTTAGAGTAGGAAGTGGAAGGATTTTTTATTGTACTTGTAATATGTACTGTTAAGTTATTTTCATTTTCTCCCATGAGAATTGATAAATCATCATTTTTTTCCTATTGATTTAAAACATGATTTTATCCCTTTTTTTGACTTGATTTAATACTAATTCAGCTATCTTTTTTTCTTTTTTTCCTTCTTAAAATCATCAAACAAGAAAATGATCATTTACCAATCGTTAAGGAAAAAAATGAAAATAACTCTATATAGTTTCAAATTTTGGAAGATAAAATGATATTGGTCTGATAACTATATGTATCGAACATAGTTTGGTCCATTTGGACAAGCTGAGAGAAAGTTAGGCCGGTGATACTATCTTCATCCCTATTAATGAAATATACTAGAAGAATATACTTATTCTTTTGTTTCTACTTTTTTTTTCTTGGTTGCTTTGTAGCAAATGATTATTCAAGGTTACTACTGCTACTTGAAAGCCATCTTTTGTAAGAGTTGGTAGAAACACAATTTTCATCTAGATTACAACCAAGCATGTTTATTACCTCTTGAATAATCCCTTCGTTAATAGGTAGTTCTACCACTGTATTATTTTTACCCTCATAATTCAAGCGGTGTTCAACATCTACCACTTTTCTGTAGCATAAAAGAGAAATGGTTTCACATAATCTATGAATGTCCTCAACTTTACCAACATTTATCTTTGAGTTATAAGTAATGTATCTTGCTCAAAAGAATAATTATACATGTATAAGAAGTTGAAAAACATAAAACCTTTTTAAATTAAGAAATACTCATTTGTCAACAAATTAATAATCTACTTACTTATCTTACACTCTAATTAATAAGATTATGACTTTGTATCATTTTCTCCTCCCACATCCAAACTAGAATTGTTAAAAAGTTTGGAATATAATTTAGTTACAATGAAACTACTTTGTGTCAAGTTCGTATTTCATATTTTTATCTTTTGGTGTCCCTAAATAGAAAATCCAGTAATCCTTTATTTTGATTTTCAACTCCAACTCATTTAGAATTTTTCTCCTCCACTAATCTTATTAAGCTTCAATGAACTTGATACCACAACAAAGTAGTTTTGTAACTGTATTTGGATTTTTAGTCCACTGTCCCATCTATGACAAAGCAAACATCCTGAAGGTTTTGTTAAATAATGTCACCAGGAATGTCAGCAGGAATGGTACCTGGAATACATAGTAAATGGAGACATACATCAATAAAACATAGTCTTTCATTTCCTCTGTAACAATCTCAACGTTTAACTTAATGAGCAGCAGAATGCCTTGGACGCATAAGAATTTCTCTAGGGATATCTTCTTTTGACCCGGGAGTAGCAGTATCAATGTACGCATAAATTCCCTTCAAAACATCACATAATGTCAATATAAAAGAAACTGCTTCCTCCTCAACTTCCCTCACCACATGCCTTATCTCAATCCTTTTTAACTTCAAGCAAGATGAAATCTTCTCTGATTCACAACTAATAAAATTCTTCAAACTATCGTTCGATTCCTGGTGAAGAATGAAGGACTAACAATTAATTCAAGAGACAAAAACTATCAATTCGTTAAATATATGGTTACTTACTGACTCCATTTCAAAGATAAGGACTTCAAGATTAGGAGATTTTTGTAGTAATGGCGCTAAAAATTTGTATAATCAAGGCGAGTGACCATGTTCAATTCCAAACGAATCGAATTCGGAAAGGTAGCAATGTCATCATGAACAGCCATGCATAGAGTCTTCAATCAAGATAAGAATTAAAGTCAAATATGAATGTTGAAAACTAACTATACTAAAGTATGATACATGAAAGCAAAATAAATATTTGTAATCAAGATAGATCATAAAGTTGTGAAATTACGTCCGATGTAGAGGAAGACAATGATAAACTCTTCGTAAAGCTGATTCCTCTCAAGAGTTCCATGACATGATTAGCTTCATTTGTAAGGCCTTGAAATGCATCTAATTCTGAATCTTCGTCTACAAGCACTTCTTCATCAATTAGCGCACGAGAAGCTCCAACATCCAGCTCTACTTCATCTAGCAAAGGTCTCGCTTTTATCACAAAACTTGCTAATGCGCCGTTGGCAATGCAGAGGTATTCAAGATTAGGCGCTGTAACCACATATTTGTGCTCAAATACACCTTCAAAGTAACAGAAGTCCAAAACATGGTGTATAAATAACCTTCTTAGACTTGGCGCGCAAATATCAAACCTCAACAAATAATCAATCTTGTCAAGACTAGATGCATTGATGGACAAAGCTTCTAGTACAGGACAACTACGAAACAGCTTCCGCATCAGGTCAATGTCTGGAAACATAATGCTGATATACAGGACTTTAAGACTCGGGAAACATATAGAATCGGGAATATCAACAATGAAATCATTCTTGAATCGTAACTCCACTAGTGTTTTACAAGTTAAATGCTTTGCGGCAACCTAATATGCTTGAATGTATCAACTTCAATTGCAAGATTGCGAACTCCATGATCAATTGCGAAGTATACCCAATCAGTGACACGAGATAAATCACTCTCTTCAGAAATAGCACACTCTAAATAAAAATTCTGAAGGTCTTTGGATTGGCAACAACTCAGTACTTTGTCTACAACATTCACAAAGTCATTAGTTGTATAACCAACAAAATAAAGATTGTAAGTTAAAGTCCAAAGATTCCTCCATCTTGATGACAAAACAGATGTTTTGATGGCACTTTTAGTTTCTAAAAGTGAGAGGATGTGAAAAAGAACGTCATCTGGCAATTTACTAATAATGTCTTTTCCATCCAATGCTTCTAGCCTTTTGCGATCCAAGATTCTTTCACAAGACTACAACAGTGCAACTTGACTGCTAGTTATTGAAGACATTAAAGACAACTGTAAGCATTCTTTAATTAGTCAAAACATGGCAGATTAACAGTATTTATCAACCACCATCTATTATGGTTTCATAATTAAGAGTGCTCATTTAATCTGACAATGACTCACATCCAAGTCGACCCCACTGCATACGGTATCTAAAACAACAGTATTCATCAAATCTTCCCAAAAGTTCAAGAATTTAGAACCCATTAAATCATATATATCCTTTCAGTGAGTATACACGCATGCTTGAAAAAACAGCAAAAGAGAAAAAGCAAACAAGCTCAACCTGTAATATACATACAAGTTAGTCTAAGGCAACAAAATCTAACACATGAATAGATCATACATTAAATTGTACAAAACAAATTTTAATGGCCATGAACACATCCTCTCATACACAAGTTGAGATTTGATTAATATATAATGTGAATCAAGTACAAATAAAAATACTTACATACATAAATATAAAAGAATTTTGATTGAATATTCTCTTTCAATTCTTCCAAGAGATATTATATGATTCTCTCACAACTGCCTGTTATATTCAATACATTGAAAAACATTGTAACCATGTGCTCATCATCATTAAGTCAAAATCTTGCACGCATATAAAAAAAGTGATATCTTTTTATTATTTTTTTTTTTCACGCACCATCTCTTGTTTACTGCAACTAATAATGACATACAATATTTCACCAAAACACTAACTAAAGAAAACAGAGTACACCCAGATGAGAGTATTTGAGTGTGCCTTCAAAAATGCAAAAATCTTGAGTGTTGATTGATAGAGAAGAAGAGAGCAGATGGCTTGTTTTTTTTATTTTTAGGGTACTTTGGTCTTTTGCTTTTGATAATACTTCTTTCAAAGTTAAATTTGAATATAAAATGAAGTTTATTCAATGGATAAAGTTTCAAATTCACTATAGTCTAATGAATATGCCTCGAATATGATTAAAGATAAAGTTGGTTTAGTAATACGTATTAATAAAATTATGGGTTAGAGGTAGATTCCATAAATATATTTTAAATATGAGTTATTATATTGTCGAATATGCTAATGAGATAAAATTAGCTTTGTCTTACACCTCAATCCATTAATGAAATTCTAAGTTAGAGATTGGCTTAGTAAATATGCTTCAAATATGATAATAGAATAAAGTTGGCATAATGATATATCTTTCACAAATTGTATCAATAAATTATAGGTCTAAATCATGTCTTTCTTCCCACACCTCAAACTATAATTGAAGAACAAAAATACCACTTAGACTTAACTAAAAATATTTTAGCATGTCCATAAGAGAATATTGGTGCATTTCCACAAAATTGCAATCCTTGTAGATGCTAGATAGCCATATTTTAGTTCCATTTTTTATCATTTTAATATTTGTTATTATAAAGTAAAGTAAATATTTCTATTATTCTTTACATTTTTGGACTTTGGATATTGATTTAAAAACTATCATCGTTCTATCAATAAATTTCAATTTTAAATTTGTATAAAACCAAAGATATATTAGATATATGAAAATTTCATACATAATTTTGGGTAAACCAATAAAAATAATATAGTTTAATAAAAAAAAAAGTATATTGTTCTAAATATCTTTAATGTCAAATTAAGTCATTAGGATTTGTGCCCCACAAACAAAGCTTGAAAGTTTTATATATGTCTTATATAACACCTGGAGCACATAAGAAATGGTAACTTAAACCAACAAATGCAAATTACCAACCACTATATGTCAACACCTCATTGACTGAGATTTGAGAGCAACAATTGGCAATTATTTAAAAAAGAGGGAAGAGAGGGGAAAAAAAAAAAAGCAAAACAAAAGAAAAAAATCTCAACCATCAAGTACAAACATCAATATATTTAATTATTTATATAAATCAGCAGTAACATCATCATATCAGAGGATTCTAATTCTTTCAAGCAACACTCCAAGCATTTATAAATGTTGGGACATCTCCGATTTGATCAGTGTTATAAGAATTTGAAGCAAGCAAATATTGCTGTAAATCTATTTATCCTGCTTGAACCATACTCAAAAATGTTTTCATGCAAGCAATTTTAAAAGACATTTATTATAATTGGGTCTTAGCCCATTTTGATAAATTCGTCGAATACGGCCCCATAGAAAGAACGAGTCCATCAATACCGAATCCAATAGTCATCCCTAACTACACGGATAATGTTTCTTGTATTGTACCTCGCAATCTATACATGCACAACATGGATGATACATTTATGAACTCAAGAACAGATCGTGATGATTGGTTATCTTCTTCTTCAAGGAATTGTTTTCTTAATTGGCTAAATAATATTCATGAATTAACCACCTTAAAATATATTTGATTTGATTTGATCGACCCATTGTGAGATCAACAAGAAACAACTTTAGAGAAAATCTTCTATGGAACTGTTTCACAGCTGATGTGGTGAGATACACTAATGAAATTGTGTCATTTCTTTTTTTCTTATCTTTTCCATTGGTTTTTTTTTTTCCTCTTACATTTTCAATTGATCCGTCTCACCATATCAGTTATAAGACAATTCCATGAAAGATTTTTTCAAAACTCTATGTAAAAAACATCAATGACTAATTAAAATAAAAAATAGACAAGTAAATCAAGTGATTAATTATTCAGTATATAAACTACATTAATTGACAACATGGTCACTTATTGAGTTTGTGTGAACTCTAAAACACACAACGTACATATCTATAAAACAACAAATATATGCCCAACCTTTATTATAACATAAATGAACCTCGCCGAAATTAAGAAGAAATTTTAGAATAAACTGAAAATTGCATTGACTTTCTCTTCTCCCCTACATTTATTTAAGTACTCAAATTATCTCAAAAAATTTATTCTCTAATCACTTGTTTATGTATTTGACTCTCAGACCTGATATAAAGCCCTAATGCCATCAATATCATCTTTATGCAAACCCTTAGTAGTTCCAGTAGTGATAGTAGGATACATGATAGCTCCTTCAACTTGGCTATGCCCAAGTCCAAGAAGGTGACCAATTTCATGCAATGCAGTAGTTTCCAAGTCATTCCAACCGGGGACAGCACCAACAGCCCATTGCTCGTCTGCATCATAATGGAACCTCCCATCGGTGGGTGCAAATGCATGAGCTAAGATTCGGCCCCTCCCGTCGAACGGATACCCATCTCCATGTTCACCTCTTCCAAAACCGATCTTCAGGTCAGCATTTGTGGAATCTTGAACCCTTGAGAATGTGAAGTGTGTGTTCGCTTGCCATGTCTGAAAAGCTTTTGCCACAGGTTCCATTGCATCACTTCTAGTACCTATAAGAAAAACACATAGATTGGTAATACATTTGATATTATCCTACATAATTGATGGCTATATACAGATCAAACACTAACTACACATAGGCAGTACGAATAATTATTTTCACAATAGAAAAAAACGTAATTCATACTTTATATATATATATATATATATATAATGAGACTTCATCACCTCACACACAACAAAATAGAGCACAACCAACTCATTTATGAGTATGTACTTAATTAATCTATAACATGTATAAATGATTTTATATTTATGATTTCACATTTTAATATATGTTGCATATTACCTGGAAGAAATGCATAGGTTAAGCGTGTCTTGGATGGCGGCCATCTTTGACGTTGTGGGAAAAATGAGTAGTGAGCAACTGTGTGGAAATGGTGGCTAGAGTTCTCCCTAGATTTCATAAAGTTTGTGCCATTAACAATATCCGCAACTCCACAGCGAGACATTGCCATTTTGGACAACGTTGTCCGATCCAAGACTCCACTAGGTTTCACGTGGAAATTGAGCTGGTAAGTTTTGACAGCAGACTCCAATAATTCATCGAAGTCATCGTCATTTTCGTGGGTTTGGTTCTTGGAATTCTTGTAATCCAAATAACCAAACTGTTCCAGGTATTTTTTGAGCTCAAGAATGCCTTTAACATTGTCACCTTTGTGACATCCTTGAAGATGCTTCAAGAACTCAACTGGGGATATTTTTTCAGCGTTTGCTGAGACTGAGTGAGGAGAGAGGAGAGACAGGAGGACAAGGAGGACCAACGAGAAGAGAGAAAAATATCTGAATGCCATTTTTGTGAAGACTATAGTAGTTGCAGAGAGAATATATATAAAAGTTATTGGTTTGGCTGTGAATTGTAGTACATATATTGATGGGTATTTATAGGGTTCTTGTGAGGAAGACTTAGAGTATTGAGATGTGAAAAGGATGCCAATTTTCTTACAAAAGTTGACTCAGTTCCGTTTAGTGAACGGTGTTGAATGATGTTTCCACGTATTTCATTATCATATTAATAAGTAGCTTGTTACGTTCAAGAAATGACACAAAGAGATGACCTAGTTTTCTTTACTTTTTTTGAAGTATGATTTTGAAAAACTTTAATAGACTTTTTTCAGTGAATGATTTTTGTAGAATTTCATAGACTTCTAATGACTTTACAGATTCATGAAAGACTCTCACAGACTTTTATAAACTCTTTTTTAAAAGACTTTCATCAACTTTGATAAATTTTTAAAAGAAATTATGAAAGACTTTTATAAACTTTTATCAGCTTTTATAGACTTCTACATATTTCATAGACTAACCTTTCACTAACTTATAATATAATATACACTTTCTAAGTTAATAAAACTATATTTATCATGTCAATAATGATGAAAAAGTATGGTACATAAAATAAAAGTAAAATCACCTCAATTACATAAGTTGATAACCAAAATACTCAGTATTTTAAGCGTTTCATTATTTATTTTATTTCTTCTACGAAAAATAAAATCTCTAATGTCTTATCAATGATACCAACATCGCTCCACATATCAGCAGTTATAACAGTCTTCCATTTATTAGCATACTCTCTTTATTGTTCTTGAGTCTTAAGAAATGAGTTAAAATCTTCATTTCATTAACTAATAATGATGAAGATGATGAAGACTCATAAATATTGATAAATTTCAATAGATTTTTATTTATTTCTAAAATAACAATGTATTGTTTTGACAAACTCGTGCCGCAAAATATACTTTTTGTAAGTTATATTTCTCATTTTAATAAAAAAATTTTCTTTTAACATAGTGTAAATAAATTTATGAAAAACAACTATCAAAACTAATGTTTTACAAAATTCAAACTGGTTAATTTTATGATATGTTACAAATATCAAAATTGATTACTATACTAATCAAATTAACTAATAAAAGCAAAAGTTTAAGAAATTCTCCAACATGTAATAAGAATAAACCACTAGCTAAAAAATTTTACTACTAGCTAAAATTTTAATTTTTAAAATAAACCACTAGCTAAAAAATCTCCAAATATTAATTTTTTTTTCTTTTTTATTTGAAATAGAGGTTTTTCCTTTTATTTTGTATTATAAAAAACAAAGATTTAAAGCAATAAGATTTTTTTATCTATACATTTGTGAGTTCTATTTTCATTATTTGTACATAAGAAATGATAATCTATTGGTTTACAACACAATCGTTAATAATAGTTGTACTATTTATCATAAGAATAATAAGATGATTTAAATCAATATCCATCTAGATTTTTTTTTTTTGGGTATTTTATATATATATATAAGCTTTGTTTTTTTCTTTTATTTTTTTTGTTTTTTTGTTTTGTTTTGTTTTGTTTTGGATGAGAAGAGATTTGTTTTTTATAATCAATAACAAAAGTCTATAAAAGTTTTTGAGGGGAGTGAGAGAGAATTTATGGAGTTTGATTGTTATAAATTTAACATAAAAGTTTTTCAAAGTCTCCCAAAGTTATTAAAATTTAAAATTCCATAAAAGTCATTAACATTTTGAATACCCAATAACTTTTATAAACTCTTCAAAAGTCTTAATTAAATACCTCATAACTTTTATAGACTTTTTAAAAATCATTAAAAGTCTATATTGAATACCACATAACTTTTATAGACTCTTTAAAAGTTTATATTGAATACATTCAAACTTTTAAATTCTATAAAAATCATTAAAAGTTTAGATTGAATACACCCCCCTTAATTAAGAGTGAACTCCTATCAAAATTGTTAATAAAGAAATAGTTCTGTACTTTAAAAGTAAGAACTAAGAAAGTATTTAGTAATGCGTTTTGAATATAGGTTTATGAGAACAAAGAATGACAAATAGGTATCTACAATTTGGTACTAATTTTACCTAGATAGACCAACAAATTTGCCAGCATATACTCTAAATTTGTGTGGTTTATACTCCTATAGGATACTGCAGCTTCATTCTAATTTTATTATATCATAAAATAGTTGTTGGTTGAAAATTTCAACCAACAATCCTAGTTCTATTTTTTTTTAATCTAATTACAAAATAATTGAAAATCTACCGACACTCACGATCAAGATTCAGGAGTCTATTAGAAGCTATCGAAATTAAATATTAAGTATGGCCTAAAAGTTAATAGAAATTAAATATTAGGTATCGCTCTAAAATTAACTCTCACACTCAGGAATATTAACTCTCGCAATAAAGAGAGAAAATTTCTTGCACATGCTAATGAATGTGCATGGTGGACTCATATTACTATCACATATTTGAGGAGAATTGCATGAACCACTTGAGCTATGAAGGCAGTGTAGCATTTAACAATCTTGATTTGTCAATGTTTGAGAAATTATTCTCATTTTTTCAAAGTTAACGAAATCCGATGACTTAATAGTCTATTTGAATCTATCAAGATTAATTATTACTTGTACGGCTTAAATATTACTTTTATAATTAGGAGACATTTACCCTCGGAATAAAAGGAGAAAACTCTTTATATATGTTCGTAAAATGCGAATGATGGGACTCAAACCCTTGTTACTTTAGTGAATATGTAGGTGCACAACCACCTAAGGTAGAAGGGGATGTGCATTTATTCTCATGCTTAAACAATAATAATTAAGTTTAATATACAATTCAAAATTCCACACAAAGAAACAAGTGACTTAAAAATCTTCCCCCAACAGTAAAGGCATACTTAAGTAGAAGAATTCAAAGAATTAATTACTTGGAAAACTCATGAATTGGAATTATTTTGGAAGAATGGAAAAGTAAGGTGTTTTCATTTATGATATGTCATTATCATGAATCTTCTAGCTATTCCACCATCGTGAGTCTTCTTTGACTATGTGGTTTGAATTGGCTTTATTTCTAGTGTTTTGAGAGCACTGACCCAAATTCCACAAGAATTAAACTAAATAATCTAAATTCTACTAATAGGGGGGTGTATTCAATCTAAACTTTTAATGACTTTTATAGAATTTAAAAGTTTGGATGTATTCAATATAAATTTTTAAAGACTCTATAAAAGTTATGTGATATTCAATATAGACTTTTAATGATTTTTAAAAAGTCTATAAAAGTTATGAGGTATTTAATCAAAACTTTTGAAGATTTTATAAAAGTTATGGGGTATTCAAAATGTTAATGACTTTTATGGAATTTTAAATTTTAATAACTTTGGAAGACTTTTATAGACTTTTATGTTAAATTTATAACAATCAAACTCCATAAATTCTCTCTCACTCCCCTCAAAAACTTTTATAGACTTTTGTTATTGATTATAAAAAGCAAATCTCTTCTCATCCAAAAAAAAAACAAAAAAAAAAAAAACAAAACAAAACAAAAACAAAAAAAAAAAAATGAAAAAAAACAAACCTTTAGGTTCATGTACCGGTACGGTAAGGTTATATTTATAATTCTTCTACAAACTTGAATAAAGACTTTTGTTATTGATTATAAAAAGCAAATCTCTTCAAGTCAAGAAAAAAAAAAAAAAAAACAAACAAACAAACCTTACAATCTCTTTTACATTTACATCTCCTCAAACTCAATGATAGTCATAAAAATATTTCACTTGTTATTATTTTTTTTTAAAACACACAAATATATATATATATATATATGTATATTTCACTCCTATTATATTATGAATTATAATGGTCAATATTTTTTTCCTATGTTCAAATTGTTAGCTTTTTAGTTTTTAAATCTTATTAGGTCTCTTCTTTTCCAAAGGACATCAATTTATTATTTTGTAGAAGATTTCAAGTTTAAATCAAAGTTGAGGAGTTAGATGTCAACAAAATAGATTTAAGAAATAAAACATTTTATAATTTATATTTATATATATAAAAAACCCCTAAAAAAATTTCTAGATAAATATTGATTCAAATCATCTTATTATTCTTATGATAAATAGTACAACTATTATTAACGATTGTGTTGTAAACTAATAAATTAGCATTTCAAAAATGCCTAAATGAAAATTTTCATTACTTTAAAATCGTTGAAATTAATAAATGAAATCTTTACTTTTTATACAAAAAAATAAGAGGAAAAACCTCTATTTCAAATGAAAAATAAAAAAAGTTAATATTTGGAGATTTTTCAGCTAGTGGTTTATTTAAAAAAATTAAAATTTTGAATTTGATTGTTTAATTGTATCTATACATGTGATATTTTTTTCAACTTTTGTTCTTATTATATGTTGGGGAATTTCTTGAACTTTTACTTTTGGTTAGTTAATTTGATTAGTATAGTAATCAATTTTTATATTTATAACATATAATAAAATTAACCAGCTTGAATTTTGTAAAATATTAGTTTTGATAGTTGTTTTTTTAGAAGTTTATTTACACTATGTCAAAAGAAAAAAATTTATTGAAATGAGAAATATAACTTACAAAAAGTATAATTTGCAGCACAAGCTTGTCAAAGGAATATATTGTTGTTTAGAAGTAAATGAAAATCTATAAAAATTTATCAATATCTACAAATTTTCATCATCTTCATCAGTGTTAGTTAATGAAAAGACGATTTTAATTCATTTCTTAAGACTCAAGAGCAACAAAGAGAGTATGCTAATAAATGGAAGACTGTTATAACTGCTGATATATTGAGCAATGTTGGGATTATTGATAAGATATTAGAGATTTTATTTTTTATAGAAGACATAAAATAAATAATAAAACACATAAAATATTTGATATTTTGGTTATCAATTTATGTAATTGAGGTGATTTTACTTTTATTTTATGTATCATACTTTTTCATTATTATTGACATAATAAATATAGTTTTATTAACTTAGAAAGTATATATTGTATTATAAGTTAGTGAAAGGTTGGTCTATGAAAGTATGTAGAAGTCTATAAAAGTCTATGAAAGTTTATAAAAGTTTTTCATAATTTCTTTTAAAATTTTATCAAAGTTAATGAAAGTCTTTTACAAAAGAGTTTATAAAAGCTTGTGAGAATATTTCATTAATCTGTAAAGTCATTAGAAGTCTATGAAATTCTACAAAAGTTATTCATTGAAAAAAGTCTATGAAAGTTTTTCAAAATCATGGGGGGTGTATTCAATCTAAACTTTTAATGACTTTTATAGAATTTAAAAGTTTGGATGTATTCAAT
The DNA here is from genome assembly GCA_021234005.1 of Nephelium lappaceum. Classification (NCBI taxonomy): domain Eukaryota; kingdom Viridiplantae; phylum Streptophyta; class Magnoliopsida; order Sapindales; family Sapindaceae; genus Nephelium; species Nephelium lappaceum. The sequence goes on from CM038011.1 coordinate 1,085,056, forward strand.
ATAAACTTTTAAAGACTCTATAAAAGTTATGTGGTATTCAATATAGACTTTTAATGATTTTTAAAAAGTCTATAAAAGTTATGAGGTATTTAATCAAGACTTTTGAAGAGTTTATAAAAGTTATGGGGTATTCAAAATGCTAATGACTTTTATGGAATTTTAAATTTTAATAACTTTGGAAGACTTTTATAGACTTTTATGTTAAATTTATAACAATCAAACTCCATAAATTCTCTCTCACTCCCCTCAAAAAATTTTATAGACTTTTGTTATTGATTATAAAAAGCAAATCTCTTCTCATCCAAAAAAAAAAAAAAAAAAAAAAAAAAAAAACAAAACGAAACAAAACAAAAACAAAAACAAAAATGAAAAAAACAAACCTTTAGGTTCATGTGCCAGGACGGTAAGGCTATATTTATAATTCTTCTACAAACTTGAATAAAGACTTTTGTTATTGATTATAAAAAGAAAATCTCTTCTCATCAAGAAAAAAAAAAAAAAAACAAACAAACAAACAAACAAACCTTATAATCTCTTTTACATTTACATCTCCTCAAACTCAATGATAGTCATAAAAATATTTCACTTGTTATTATTATTTTAAAAACACACAAATATATATATATATATATATACATATTTCACTCCTATTATATTGTGAATTATAATGGTCAATATTTTTTTCCTATGTTCAAAGTGTTAGCTTTTTAGTTTTTGAATCTTATTAGGTCCTTTCTTTTCCAAAGGACATCAATTTATTATTTTGTAGAAGATTTCAAGTTTGAATCAAAGTCAACTTTATGTTCTAAATCTTTCTTCAAACCAACTTTTTAGTCAAATGCCTAAGATGGAGAACTCTTCAGTCTAGTTGAACATTTCGACCTCTTTAAAAGCAGACTTAGTGGTCCCATTATCTTTAGTGGAATCAGAAATTGCATGAAGTTGAAAAACTTGAGATTGAGCAATTAGCTTCTTAGAGGACTAATCAATAACAACAAAAATTTGCAACAACGATTTTTTTGAACTTTACTAGTGAAATTCATAAAAATCCACATGATATATAATTAATTAAAGTACTATTACTTGGGGCACGGGAAACCAACAGTTCGGTCTAGTATGTGGAAATACACACACATACATACATATATATATGTATATATTCATTTCATGAAATTAAATTCAGAACATAAACTGATAAAATATCAGGTAATTAGAGTAAATTTGGTAGTAGATGCAATTGTATGTACTTGCATAATTTGGATCACATCACATCAATTAAATCCTTTGTTTCTTCCACTCTAATCCACAAAAGGCTTTGGCAGATAATCTTATTGACAAAAACACAGCAAAATTGTATACAGTCAAAATGTAGGAAACAAATAAATTTGAATCATTTCAGTTGGTAAGACCATACCAGAGCCTCCAACAGCGATCAGCAATATTAATCCACATCACACCCTTGAAAATGAGGTATATATTACTAAACATTAACAAGATGAAGTCAAAATATTTGACACACAACACAACACACATAATAAAAATATAAGAAAAAGTAAAACACAACAACTTTGCAGGAACAACAGTACATCCAACACCAAATGACAGCAGCTCCAGATCTCTAAAACATCGTGAACCCAGAGAGACGTAAGGCCTTATCCAATAGAAACTAATCATCACAGAGAATTAATTACAAGATAATTATTATAGTCGAGAAGATATGATAAGAATTATAAATATAACCTTACCGTACGGGCACATGAAGAGTGCAATGAATCTACCACTGATAACAGTACAAGCCCATTGAAGCTCAATAACGTTGTTATGATTCAATGAGATTATATGTTATTCAAAAAATAGGGTGGCGATATTGGCATCTAAAAATTATGATTAACACGCCAATATTTTATTAAAAAAGTTCATTACAAAAATAAATTAAAACAAAATAATCATTATAGACAATCTATTTAAAATAATTATTTTAAATTACTTTCCATATCTATTAATATTTTTTAATATACGTTTAAACTCTAATTTAAGATTTAATAATTGAATCAAAATACATTCTATACACTTATTAATTTATCCTAATATATTAAATCCTAATTGAAAATCTTACTACAGCAGAAATACAATATTATCATAATTTTTTCTAAAAACAAAAACAAATTGGAGAGTTGTAAGAACTTGTTTTCTTTTTGTTCAATTGGTTTAATAGATCATGTCCGCTTCTTCATAAACTAGAATGGTCTTGAAAGAATGGGTCAAGTCAATGACAATTGTTCAAAGAGTACGACTTTTAGTAAATCGATAAATATTCTAATTTTAAAAAATATTAATTGTTTTCCCTTTGTAGTTTAATTTAGAATTAATGCTTTCAATAATATAAAAAAAAAAATTATTAAACTTACATTTGCATTGGTTAATCAATTTTGACTAATGAGTACAATATATACTAATCTTGTAAATAATAACAGTAAAATTGATGATTCAAAACTTGCAAATTGATTTTAGAAAATATGATCAGTTAGAATTAAGGATTTCCATAAAACAAGAAATAAATATGAGAAGAGGTTTTTTATACTTTTTTTTTTTTTTAATCTTGAAGTTCAAAGAGTTTTCAAAAATTTAAATTTGGGTGTCCCAATAGTTAATTGGATGCCTTTAGTAAATAAATGAATTTATCTTTTATAAGGTTGTTTTGGTATTAGATTGGGTGCTTATAGTAAAATTAATGATGGCTATATATATATTATATATTTTAACTAAATGGTGGCTATATTTGCAATTTGGGTATATAAATAACATTTTTAGGTGGCAATATTTGCACCCTTAAAAATAATTTTGATATATTTGTTTGATAACCATACCTCACAGCAAAACTAACATCCCAAGTTGATTCTCGCTCCCTCAGTCAAAAATAATAATGATAATATCAAATTGCACAGCCATCTATAGTTCAAATACTCTTCTATATGAGATAGGGATTTAAATTGTGATTTATCGGTCATGTATGAGGAGTGTTATCCTCTCGTTATAGAAGTATACATCTCCCAATATTATGGAACTGACTTTCAAGCCATCGTGTGAATTTCATTCTCATTGGGTTCTAACATACTCCGAACATTTGTGTTAGTAAATTTTCAATTTTTTATAATTACATCAAAAATATATTATACACTAATTCAAAATATATTGACAATTACCACTCAAGTAGTTTGGACTTTCTTGTAATTTAAACACTAATATGCACTCTAAAGAATATTTGTTATATAGGATATGAGCCTTTTCGTCTTTATAGGAGTGATGCGATTAATTAAGCTAGAGAAAGAGATCCTAGTACTTTGGAGCCCTAAAATGTAGAAGATTGACCACCTCAAGCAATTGCCTCGTTTGCCTACCCACTAAACAGTGCCTTACCTGCACGGTAGGAATTGGGAGTTTTACCTCGACAACGTTACAAGCTATCAAAGTTCTATATTTTTGTGGAGGTGGAACCTAGAAGGGTATGATGAGTACAATTCATGTTTGCACATTCATTCATATTCAAGTGGCGGATGTACTCCGCCTTACACCCGTGAATAGAGGTTTAAATCTTATCATATATACTTATCAACATATATATGAATTATCTAACGAATAATGTCAATAAATTTTTTAATTACTTTATATTTAGGGAGAAATCTAACAAGCCCCCTTAAATAAAAAATATAGTCAGTTCACCCCAACTTTTGAAGATATTAGCCAAAAAAATTCTCTCCATTAGTCCAAAAGCGGTTTTCATCCACAGTTAAGTGGTTTTGTAAAAAAATATGAAAAGATGAAAATGCCCTTACTATATTGAAAAATTTAAAAACAAAAAACAAAAAATTAGTCAAAGGAAATAAAAGAAAATACTTCCCAAATTCTTAATCAGTTTGGACAAATCTTGTATGTATAAAACCTTATATCCCAACCATTAAACCATAATATATCATGTACATCCTTTCACATACCATATGAGAACCCTAAATACCCAAAGATTTGAGCAATAGGTGGAATTCCAAACCCAATCCCAAATTGCCTCAAATGCTCCTCTCATGTGAATGCTCATCCCAACAAAAATGGTGGGATTTGATGGGTTTAAGGATGAGTATTCATTTCCATCTTTTTCTTTTTCTTTATGTTTTCCAAATTTCTAATTTGTTCTTAAAAAAAATAATTTTAAGTATTTTATATATATTATAAAATATTTAAATTAATTTTATTCCAATCTAATCTCGGTCTATACCAAACATATTATGGTATAATTTTAATCCAATCCTAAATTCTACCAAACATTAGATAATAATTTTTCAATCTAATCCAATTCAATCCAATCCAATTCAATCCATTCCATTTCAATCCATTCCATTTTAATCCATTCCACTTCATTCCATTCAATTCCAATCCATTTCATTCCATTGTAATCCATTTCATTCCCATCCCATGTACCAAACGTAGATATGAACTTCAATTTATACCCCAAACCAAAATATTCTCTGCTACTACACATACAATTCTCAACAATGGCATTTAAAGCTTTTCCTCTCTTCTGCTTAGCCCTCTTTGTCTTCTTCTCTCTCTTTTCTTTTGATCCAATCTTGGCAGCTAAAACTAAAGACAAACCCCCAGTTGAGTTTTTAAAACATCTTGAAGGAAGTCAAAAGGGTGACAAGGTTAAAGGCATCCTTGGGATCAAGAAATACCTCGAGAAATTTGGTTACTTGGATCCCCAGACTTCCAAGAATCGAGCCCTTGAAAATGATGATGAATTTGATGAAACGTTAGAGTCTGCTATCAAAACTTACCAGCTCAATTTCCATATAAAACCTAGCGGCATTTTGGACAAAGAAACATTGTCGAAAATGGCAATGTCTCGATGTGGAGTTCCTGATATTATTAATGGCACAAACTGGATGAAACCTCGCAAAAATTCCCATGATTACCATGGCTCTGGTAACTCTTCTCACATAGTTGCTCACTATGCTTTTTTCCCAGGAAATCCGACATGGCCAGCTTCCAGAAGAGATTTAACCTACGCAATTTTTCCAGGTAGAATTATATAAACTAACATAAAAATAAAATTTTCAATGTACGATAAGTAAACAAACATATAGAAGAATCACTTATATTTTATAGATGTTTATATATGTACTTATAGACCATCAAGTTTGTTGTGCTCCTTGTGCATCATTCCATTTATGAAGATGAGCAAGTTTGAGAAAGAACTGTTCTATTGTGAGAATAGTTATTTGTGTCATACTTGTAGTATTTGATGTAATGAGATAATAATAAAAACATACCAAGCAGCTGTATTGTATTATAGGAGAAGATCGAATATATTAACAACTTGTGCGGATTTCTTATAGGGAGCAGAAGTGATGCAATAGATCCTGTGGCAGAAGCTTATCAGATATGGCAAGCAAACTCACCATTCAGATTCACAAGAATTCAAGATTTCGAAGTTGCTGACATGACGATCACTTTTTATAGTGGTGATCATGGAGATGGGTACCCATTCGAAGGACCAGGTGGAACCTTAGCTCATTCATTTGCACCCGTTGATGGGAGGTTCCATTATGACGCAGATGAGAGTTGGTCTGTGGGAGCAGTCCAGGGTGCTTTTGACTTGCAACAACAGCATTGCATGAAATTGGTCACCTTCTCGGACTAGCCCATTCTCAATTGGAAGCAGCTATTATGTATCCTTACATTCCTATAGGAGCGACTAAGGGGTTAAATCAAGATGATATTGATGGTATTAGGGCTTTATATAACTTCTGAGAGGAATGTTATCTAGTGATTAAGAATAACCCAAAGAGAATAAAATGAAATTAATAAATAATAAGGGTTATCATCATGTTTCCCTGAATTTAAAAATAATATCAAACCACTCCTGGTATTGAAAATAATAACTAAAGCAGTGCAACCGTTACATGACATGATAATTCCAATCAATGAACTAATGCATCCGTTAATTTTGAGGGTAAAAAGCTAATTGGGGGTCAAACATTCAAGCTGAAACACAAAATACTTGATTAAAACAAAAAGAAAAATATGCCACATGTCGTCTACGGGAGGTCTCTGACACAACAAACCATCATCCCATCCATTATCCAAATCCAATCACCCACATCTCTTCTCTCCCTGATGACCTCATCCTGGAAGGCTTCTGCTGAGCCCACCTCTTCCCTCCATTCCCTCCCCCTCGTCTGTCGCCACTGGTCCCGCCTCTTCTTTCCTTCTTTCATTTCTTCTTCAATCTCTGTCGCCACCTCAACCCTCTCCATCACTCCATCTTCGCCTCTCCCTTTCCTCTCTCTCTACTCCGCCACTCTTCATGGACTCTCTACCCCATCCCTTCTTCTCTCCCTACCAACAACTCTCTCTTCTTTTCCACTCTCTTTCTCACAACCAACCAAATCCACGACTCAATCTCTACCAAACCCATCGTGGCTCTGTCTCCAACCAAACCCACCAAAACATCACCACAAGTCACCACCAAACATCCATGGCTATAGCTTTAAACCCTAACGTCATCTGGGTTAGAAGACCCGGAACCGTCATGTGAGTTTGAGCTATTCATTCTCAATCGAACCAAAAAATTGAATGAGTCAAAGTTGTTCATGATGATTCACTCTCATTGGAACGAACAAGAAAATTGGGGATGATTCGAATCGAAAATGGTGCTTCTCAATCGAAGCTATTCGCGGATGATTCATCAATGCTGGTGGTAGGAGGCACTAGGTGATTCAATGCTAGTGGTGAGATTGGGTGATGCTAGTGATTCAAACTAAGTGCTTTTCTAGTTTTTAATTTTCATCTAGTTAATTTTTTTTCTTAATTTTTAGTTACTTGAACCATGATGCTGGTGGTGGGATTGGGTAAGAGTTGAAGAATGAGAAGTGTGGTTGGTTTTGTTGTTTTGTAATGATTTTTTTTTTTTTGCTCTGTTGTGGTGGTGATGTTGGTGGTTGTTTTTTATTTTATTTTTATTTTTTGTTGTTTTCCTTTTTTTTTTTTTGTGTGTGTTTTGTTTTTTATGCTGGTGATTGTTATTGTGGTTATTTGTTGTTTGGTTAATGATTTTTTTTTTTTTTGGTTTTCTAAATATGATGGTTGAACCCAGATGAAGATCTATATTGAAGATATGGGTTCAAACCTAGATCCTTCATCTGGGTTGGAATCTAGGTTTGAACCTAGAAGTGGCTTGATTTTTTATTTTTTATTTTTGTTGATTTACTATATTTATTTGTTTAAGACTATTATTATTATATGTCTTGTTGTTGTTGTTGTGTTGTTAGGAGAGTCTAATAAGGGTATTTGGTTTTTCAGTGTTTTTGTCACAAAACCATAAAAAATTTGGATAGAAACTACTTTTACTAACGACAAGAGGTTTTTTGGTCAATATTTTCAAAAGTTAGATAAACTGAGATTATTTTCTATTTCAAGAGATTTTTCCAAATAATTAAGTGGAGGGGAATCAATAAGAACGGCATGATTTTCACACTTACATATTAGAGATTGTGAGTTGAAGTCATCTTCCTCTCCTTAAAATCTCGAATATATTATAATATTTATAAATAAACAAACAAATAAGAAACTTCATGTTGTTAATTAATATTTTATGGAATGTCTCTTTTCTTGTATATGTTCATACCACGAACCAAAGTTTCTTTGATTTTTTTTTTTTTCCATTTGTTTGTATGTGTTATGCATCATAACTCCCATTAACTAATATTTTGAATACTATTGTTTAACTATTGATTGATATGGTTTAATAGCAACAGAACATTCATTCAGTTTGATAATGATCTAAGTTTACGTCTCTCATACTACAAGCATTATTTTAAGAAAAAAAAATACTATTGTTGAGCCCAAATATATTGATTTAAACTTTAAGATTGACTAATTGCGCACTATAACCTAGAATCAGAAAGTCTTATGTCCATATTCAATTTCCTCATTTTTCTCTTACTTTTGGTTCTTGCACACTTTAGGGGGAGTTTAAGTGTGTCCTACATTGGCCATTTGTCTCTACTTTGCATTTTAGAAAATTTGTTAACCTATCATAAATAGTAACTTGATTAATTCGTGAAAAATGTTGGAACAAAAACTGCTTTTGCGTATGGTTCAAGAAAGTTAAAAATTGATGCCAAGTCGCTTACTTCGAATTCTTTTTACACCAGTCTAGTTGAAAGATTGGGTTCTAGTGAGTGTGAGGCAAAGGTTTGGTGTCCTATTTAGATCAATATTCACATACCAAAATCGTTAAACAACTTCAAGATGTTTGTACGAAATGAGAATTTAAAAAAAAAAAAAATTGATCATGGAATTTCAATGAACATGCTTGATAAGATGATTGATGGAATATACGAAGGTCAAGAAAAAGATTTAAATGTATGATAAACAGACTAAAAAAGTGGTCAACAAATCGAAACATATTTCACAGTGATAAGCTTTTCATATATATATATATATATATATATCCCTTTATATTTATATCGATAAGATTACAAATTCAAACCACATCCTCCCATACTCAAATTTGTAATAATTCAAAAGAAAAAAATCATAACCCTTCTCTCTCATTTTAAAGGCAATCTGCTCACAAAAGAAAAAATGTTAATTACTACAATAAATGGATATTATCAATAAGAAAGCCCTTAAGCTTGGTATCCAAGAGCTTGTTCAGAAATATTGTAATGTAACGAACATAGGAGTTTATCACTAAACTGAAGATCCACTAGCATGTTTTTATGTAAATTAAAAGGCAAAATCTTGAAGATTCATCATCAAATGTCAAATAAATTCGATTTCACAAACATCAGAACTCCTCGAGCAATTGAGAATTTCTTTTGAAGACTTTTCTTTGATTTAGAATTAGCAAAATCCACTAAAAGCTTCTTCAAGACTTCACTGTGGCTCAACAAATACTTGACCACTTTTCGCTCCTCATATTTCATCGTCATGTTTCTAATCTCAATCACCTTAACATGTGATCTCAAACAAGAAGGCACCCTCATTGGTTTAAACTGAGCAAAACCACGCATAGTCAAACCTTTTTCATGGTCCTGATCAAGAAAGAAGAACAGAATTCCACTTTTAAAAACAAAAGATGTCAATCAGACATATATGTTAATTACTCTTCAATTAATGGACAACTCCTAAACAACTTCTTCATTTGGTCACCACATGGACGTCTAATTCTTATACAAAGTTTTTTCAAGGTCGGAGAACACACCGTAGACTTACGAATACAAAGTACAAAATCACTTAGTATGCTTAACTCCACCAAACTACTACAAGTTAAAAGGCTTTGCGGCAACTTGACAGCCATAACCCATCCCTATCAATATCAACTTTAACATTAAGATTGCGAACGTTGTGTTCTACTGCAAATGATATCCAGGGAGCAACACGAGACAATTGACCATCACTAACCTTAGTACAGTCGAGAAAAAAATTTTGAACATCTCTAGAGTGACAAACACTAAGCATACCATCCACAAAATTCTCGAAGTAAGAATTCTGCCTTATCTATCATCCTCAACATCATCAAAGCAAAAATTGAAGATAAGAGTCCAGAGATACCTCCACCTTGATGACAAGACACAGGTTTTAACAGCCTCTTTAGTTTCCGGATGCGAAAGGATGTAAATAAGAACATCATCAGGCAATCTGCTGATCATGTCTTTTCCTCTACTATTTCTTGCAAGTCTTCCATGATCCATATATGATTCTCTCTCACACCTGCATGTTAAATTTGATACATTCAAAAACATTGCAACCATTTTCTCATGATCAATCAACCAAATATCTTCCATGCATTGAAAAAGGGACCTTATTATTATTATTATTATTATTATTATTATCTTCATTTTTTGTTTCAAACACCAACTAAGAGCATAAAATTTCACCAAAACACAAATTGAAGAAAACAGATCATACCCAGATGAGGGTATCGGAGTATATCTTTTAAAAAGCAAAAATCTTAAGTGTTGATTGATAGAGACGAAGAGAGCGGATGGATTGTTTTTATTACTTTTTTCAGGGTACTTTGCATTTGGGTTTTTGTTTTGCTGGTTTTTAGAGTAGGAAGGGAGGATTTTTTATTGTACTTGTAATATGTATAGTTAAGTTATTTTCATTTTCTCCCCATGAGAATTGATAATCATTTTTTTTTTCCTATTGATTTAAGATATCATTTATCCTTTTTTTGACTTGATTTAATACTAATTCAGCTATCTTTTTTTTCTTTTTTTCCTTCTAAAATCATCAAAGAAGAAAATGATCATTTACCAATCGTTAAGGAAAAAATGAAAATAACTCTATATAGTTTCAAATTTTGGAAGATAGATATGATATTGGTTTGATAACTAATGTATCGAACATAGTTTTGGTTCCATTTGGACAAGCTGAGAGAAAGTTAGGCCGGTGATACTATCTTCATCCCTATTAATGAATATACTAGAAGAATATACTTATTCTTTTGTTTCTACTTTTTTTTTCTTGGTTGCTTTGTAGCAAATGATTATTCAAGGTTTACTACTGCTACTTGAAAGCCATCTTTTGTAAGAGTTTGGTAGAACACAATTTTCATCTAGATACAATCAAGATGTTTATTACCTCTTGAATAATCCCTTCGTTAATTAGGTAGTTCTACCACTGTATTATTTTTACCCTGATAATTCAAGCAGTGTTCAACATCTACCACTTTTCTGTAGCATAAAAGAGAAATGGTTTCACATAATCTATGAATGTCCTCAACTTACTAACATTTATCTTTGAGTATAAGTAAGGTATCTGCTCAAAAGAATAATTATACATGTATAAGAAGTTGAAAAACAATAAAAACCTTTTTAAATTAAGAAATACTCATTTCTCAACAAATTAATAAACTACTTACTTATCTTACACTCTAATTAATAAGATTATGACTTTTGTATCACTTCATCCTCCCACATCCAAACTAGAATTGTTAAAAAGTTTGGAATATAATGTAGTTTACAATGAAAACTATTTGTGTCAAGTTCGTATTTCATATTGTTTATCTTTGGTGTCCCTAAATAGAAAATCCCAGTAATCCTTTATCTTGATTTTCAACTCCAACTCATTAGAATTTTTCTCCTCTCCACTAATCTTATTAAGCTTCAAATGAACTTGATTACACAACAAAGTAGTTTTGTAACTGTATTTGGATGTTTTAGTCCACGTCCCATCTATGACAAAGCAAACATCCTGAAGGTTTGTTAAATAATGTCACCAGGATGGTACCTGGAATACATATAAATGGAGACATACATCAATAAAACAAGAAACATAGTCTTTCATTTCCTCTGTAACAATCCCAAACGTTTAACTTAATGAGCACAGAATGCCTTGACGCTAAGAATTTCTCTAGGGTATCTTCTTTTGACACCCGGAGTAGCAGTATCAATGTACGCATGAAATCCCTTCAAAACATCACATACTGTCACTATAAAAGAAGAAAACGCTTCTCCTCAATCCCCTCACCACATGCCTTATCTCAATCCTTTAACTTCAAGCAAGATAAATCTTCTTGATTCACAAACTAAAAAATTCTTCAAACTATCGTTCGATTCCTGGTGAAGAATGAAGGACTAACAATTAATTCAGAGACAAAAACTATCAATTCGTTTTAAAATATGGTTACTTACTGACCCATTTCAAAGATAAGGCTCCACACAAGATTAGGAGATTTTGTAGTAATGGCGCTAAAATTGGTATAATCAAGGCGAGTGAACCTGTTCAATTCCAAAACGATATCAAATTCGGAAAAGGTAGGGATGTCATCAGAACAGCCATGCTTAGAGTCCTTCAATCAAGATAAGAATTAAAGTCAAATATGAATGTTGCAAAACTAAACTATACTAAAGTATGATACATGCAAAGAATAAATAGTTGTAAATCAAGATAGATCATAAAGTTGTGAAATTAAGTCCGATGTAGCGGAAAGACAATGATAAACTCTTCGTAAAGCTGATTCCTCTCAAGAGTTCCATGACATGATTAGCTTCATTTGTAGGCCTTGGAAATGCATCTAAATTCTGAATCTTCGTCTACAAGCCCTTCCTTCATCAATTAGCGCACGGAAAGCCCTCCAACATCCAGCTCTACTTCATCTAGCCAAAGGTCCTCGCTTTTATCACATAAAACTGCTAAGGCCGCCGTGGCCATGCAGTGATTGATTCCAGATTAGGAGCCCTGTATAACCACATATATGTTTGCTCAAAATACACCTTCAAAGGTGAACAAGAAGTTCCAAACCATGGTGTATAAATAACCTTCTTAGACTTGGGCGCGCAAATATCAGAACCTCAACAAATAGTATCAATCTTGTCAAAGACTAGATGCAATTGATGGACAAAGCTTCTAGACAGGACAACTACGAACAGCTTCCGCAATCAGGTCAATGTCTGGAAACATATGCTGATATACAGGACTTTAAGACTCGGGAAACAATTAGAATCGGGAATATCAACAATGAAATCATTCTTGAATCGTAACTCCACTAGTGTTTTACAAGTTAAATGCTTTGCGGCAACCTAATATGCTTGAATGTATCAACTTCAATTGCAAGATTGCGAACTCCATGATCAATTGCGAAGTATACCCAATCAGTGACACGAGATAAATCACTCTCTTCAGAAATAGCACACTCTAAATAAAAATTCTGAAGGTCTTTGGATTGGCAACAACTCAGTACTTTGTCTACAACATTCACAAATGTCATTATGTTGTATAACCAACAAAATAAAGATTGTAAGGTAAAGTCCAAAGATTCCTCCATCTTGATGACAAAACAGACGTTTTGATGGCACTTTTAGTTTCTAAAAGTGAGAGGATGTGTGAAAAAGAACGTCATCTGGCAATTTACCTAATAATGTCTTTTCCATCCAATGCGTTCTAGCCTTTTGCGATCCAAGATTCTTTCACAAGACTACAACAGTGCAACTGACTGCTAGTTATTGAAGACATTAAAGACAACTGTAAGCATTCTTTAATTAGTCAAAACATGGCAGATTAACAGTATTTATCACCACCAACTCTATTATGGTTTCATAATTAAGAGTGCTCATTTAATCTGACAATGACTCACATCCAAGTCGACCCACTGCATACGGTATCTAAAACAACTAGTATTCATCAAATCTTCCCAAAAGTTCAAGAATTTAGAACCCATTAAATCATATATATCCTTTCAGTGAGTATACACGCATGCTTGAAAAAACAGCAAAAGAGAAAAAGCAAACAAGCTCAACCTGTAATATACATACAAGTTAGTCTAAGGCAACAAAATCCTAACACATGAATAGATCATACATTAATTGTACAAAACAAATTTTAATGGCCATGAACACATCCTCTCATACACAAGTTGAGATTTGATTAATATATAATGTGAATCAAGTACAAATAAAAATACTTACATACATAAATATAAAAGAATTTTGATTGAATATTCTCTTTCAATTCTTCCAAGAGATATTATATGATTCTCTCACAACTGCCTGTTATATTCAATACATTGAAAAACATTGTAACCATGTGCTCATCATCATTAAGTCAAAATCTTGCACGCATATAAAAAAAGTGATATCTTTTTTATTATTTTTTTTTTTCACGCACCATCTCTTGTTTTACTGCAACTAATAATGACATACAATATTTCACCAAAACACTAACTAAAGAAAACAGAGTACACCCAGATGAGAGTATTTGAGTGTGCCTTCAAAAATGCAAAATCTTGAGTGTTGATTGATAGAGAAGAAGAGAGCAGATGGCTTGTTTTTTTATTTTAGGGTACTTTGGTCTTTTGCTTTTGATAATACTTCTTTCAAAGTTAAATTTGAATATAAAATGAAGTTTATTCAATGGATAAAGTTTCAAATTCACTATAGTCTAATGAATATGCCTCGAATATGATTAAAGATAAAGTTGGTTTAGTAATACGTATTAATAAAATTATGGGTTAGAGGTAGATTCCATAAATATATTTTAAATATGAGTATTATATTGTCGAATATGCTAATGAGATAAAAATTAGCTTTGTCTTACACCTCAATCCATTAATGAAATTCTAAGTTAGAGATTGGCTTAGTAAATATGCTTCAAATATGATAATAGAATAAAGTTGGCATAATGATATATCTTTCACAAATTGTATCAATAAATTATAGGTCTAAATCATGTCTTTCTTCCCACACCTCAAACTATAATTGAAGAACAAAAATACCACTTAGACTTAACTAAAAATATTTTAGCATGTCCATAAGAGAATATTGGTGCATTTCCACAAAATTGCAATCCTTGTAGATGCTAGATAGCCATATTTTAGTTCCATTTTTATCATTTTAATATTTGTTATTATAAAGTAAGTAAATATTTCTATTATTCTTTACATTTTTGGACTTTGGATATTGATTTAAAAACTATCATCGTTCTATCAATAAATTTCAATTTTAAATTTGTATAAAACCAAAGATATATTAGATATATGAAATTTCATACATAATTTTGGGTAAACCAATAAAAATAATCTAGTTTAATAAAAAAAAAAGTATATTGTTCTAAATATCTTTAATGTCAAATTAAGTCATTAGGATTTGTGCCCCACAAACAAAGCTTGAAAGTTTTATATATGTCTTATATAACACCTGGAGCACATAAGAAATGGTAACTTAAACCAACAAATGCAAATTACCAACCACTATATGTCAACACCTCATTGACTGAGATTTGAGAGCAACAATTGGCAATTATTTAAAAAGAGGGAAGAGAGGGGAAAAAAAAAAAAGCAAAACAAAAGAAAAAAATCTCAACCATCAAGTACAAACATCAATATATTTAATTATTTATATAAATCAGCAGTAACATCATCATATCAGAGGATTCTAATTCTTTCAAGCAACACTCCAAGCATTTATAAATGTTGGGACATCTCCGATTTGATCAGTGTTATAAGAATTTGAAGCAAGCAAATATTGCTGTAAATCTATTTATCCTGCTTGAACCATACTCAAAAATGTTTTCATGCAAGCAATTTTAAAAGACATTTATTATAATTGGGTCTTAGCCCATTTTGATAAATTCGTCGAATACGGCCCATAGAAAGAACGAGTCCATCAATACCGAATCCAATAGTTATCCCTAACTACACGGATAATGTTTCTTGTATTGTACCTCGCAATCTATACATGCACAACATGGATGATACATTTATGAACTCAAGAACAGATCGTGATGATTGGTTATCTTCTTCTTCAAGGAATTGTTTTCTTAATTGGCTAAATAATATTCATGAATTAACCACCTTAAAATATATTTGATTTGATTTGATCGACCCATTGTGAGATCAACAAGAAACAACTTTAGAGAAAATCTTCTATGGAACTGTTTCACAGCTGATGTGGTGAGATACACTAATGAAATTGTGTCATTTCTTTTTTTCTTATCTTTTCCATTGGTTTTTTTTTTTTCCTCTTACATTTTCAATTGATCCGTTCACCATATCAGTTATAAGACAATTCCATGAAAGATTTTTTCAAAACTCTATGTAAAAAACATCAATGACTAATTAAAATAAAAAATAGACAAGTAAATCAAGTGATTAATTATTCAGTATATAAACTACATTAATTGACAACATGGTCACTTATTGAGTTTGTGTGAACTCTAAAACACACAACGTACATATCTATAAAACAACAAATATATGCCCAACCTTTATTATAACATAAATGAACCTCGCCGAAATTAAGAAGAAATTTTAGAATAAACTGAAAATTGCATTGACTTTCTCTTCTCCCCTACATTTATTTAAGTACTCAAATTATCTCAAAAAATTTATTCTCTAATCACTTGTTTATGTATTTGACTCTCAGACCTGATATAAAGCCCTAATGCCATCAATATCATCTTTATGCAAACCCTTAGTAGTTCCAGTAGTGATAGTAGGATACATGATAGCTCCTTCAACTTGGCTATGCCCAAGTCCAAGAAGGTGACCAATTTCATGCAATGCAGTAGTTTCCAAGTCATTCCAACCGGGGACAGCACCAACAGCCCATTGCTCGTCTGCATCATAATGGAACCTCCCATCGGTGGGTGCAAATGCATGAGCTAAGATTCGGCCCCTCCCGTCGAACGGATACCCATCTCCATGTTCACCTCTTCCAAAACCGATCTTCAGGTCAGCATTTGTGGAATCTTGAACCCTTGAGAATGTGAAGTGTGTGTTCGCTTGCCATGTCTGAAAAGCTTTTGCCACAGGTTCCATTGCATCACTTCTAGTACCTATAAGAAAAACACATAGATTGGTAATACATTTGATATTATCCTACATAATTGATGGCTATATACAGATCAAACACTAACTACACATAGGCAGTACGAATAATTATTTTCACAATAGAAAAAAACGTAATTCATACTTTATATATATATATATATATAATGAGACTTCATCACCTCACACACAACAAAATAGAGCACAACCAACTCATTTATGAGTATGTACTTAATTAATCTATAACATGTATAAATGATTTTATATTTATGATTTCACATTTTAATATATGTTGCATATTACCTGGAAGAAATGCATAGGTTAAGCGTGTCTTGGATGGCGGCCATCTTTGACGTTGTGGGAAAAATGAGTAGTGAGCAACTGTGTGGAAATGGTGGCTAGAGTTCTCCCTAGATTTCATAAAGTTTGTGCCATTAACAATATCCGCAACTCCACAGCGAGACATTGCCATTTTGGACAACGTTGTCCGATCCAAGACTCCACTAGGTTTCACGTGGAAATTGAGCTGGTAAGTTTTGACAGCAGACTCCAATAATTCATCGAAGTCATCGTCATTTTCGTGGGTTTGGTTCTTGGAATTCTTGTAATCCAAATAACCAAACTGTTCCAGGTATTTTTTGAGCTCAAGAATGCCTTTAACATTGTCACCTTTGTGACATCCTTGAAGATGCTTCAAGAACTCAACTGGGGATATTTTTTCAGCGTTTGCTGAGACTGAGTGAGGAGAGAGGAGAGACAGGAGGACAAGGAGGACCAACGAGAAGAGAGAAAAATATCTGAATGCCATTTTTGTGAAGACTATAGTAGTTGCAGAGAGAATATATATAAAAGTTATTGGTTTGGCTGTGAATTGTAGTACATATATTGATGGGTATTTATAGGGTTCTTGTGAGGAAG
This sequence comes from Nephelium lappaceum, assembly GCA_021234005.1. NCBI lineage: Eukaryota > Viridiplantae > Streptophyta > Magnoliopsida > Sapindales > Sapindaceae > Nephelium > Nephelium lappaceum. The sequence continues at coordinate 1,102,304 of CM038011.1, forward strand.
ACTTAGAGTATTGAGATGTGAAAAGGATGCCAATTTTCTTACAAAAGTTGACTCAGTTCCGTTTAGTGAACGGTGTTGAATGATGTTTCCACGTATTTCATTATCATATTAATAAGTAGCTTGTTACGTTCAAGAAATGACACAAAGAGATGACCTAGTTTTCTTTACTTTTTTTGAAGTATGATTTTGAAAAACTTTAATAGACTTTTTTCAGTGAATGATTTTTGTAGAATTTCATAGACTTCTAATGACTTTACAGATTCATGAAAGACTCTCACAGACTTTTATAAACTCTTTTTTAAAAGACTTTCATCAACTTTGATAAATTTTTAAAAGAAATTATGAAAGACTTTTATAAACTTTTATCAGCTTTTATAGACTTCTACATATTTTCATAGACTAACCTTTCACTAACTTATAATATAATATACACTTTCTAAGTTAATAAAACTATATTTATCATGTCAATAATGATGAAAAAGTATGGTACATAAAATAAAAGTAAAATCACCTCAATTACATAAGTTGATAACCAAAATACTCAGTATTTTAAGCGTTTCATTATTTATTTTATTTCTTCTACGAAAAATAAAATCTCTAATGTCTTATCAATGATACCAACATCGCTCCACATATCAGCAGTTATAACAGTCTTCCATTTATTAGCATACTCTCTTTATTGTTCTTGAGTCTTAAGAAATGAGTTAAAATCTTCATTTCATTAACTAATAATGATGAAGATGATGAAGACTCATAAATATTGATAAATTTCAATAGATTTTTATTTATTTCTAAAATAACAATGTATTGTTTTGACAAACTCGTGCCGCAAAATATACTTTTTGTAAGTTATATTTCTCATTTTAATAAAAAATTTTCTTTTAACATAGTGTAAATAAATTTATGAAAAACAACTATCAAAACTAATGTTTTACAAAATTCAAACTGGTTAATTTTATGATATGTTACAAATATCAAAATTGATTACTATACTAATCAAATTAACTAATAAAAGCAAAAGTTTAAGAAATTCTCCAACATGTAATAAGAATAAACCACTAGCTAAAAAATTTTACTACTAGCTAAAATTTTAATTTTTAAAATAAACCACTAGCTAAAAAATCTCCAAATATTAATTTTTTTTTCTTTTTATTTGAAATAGAGGTTTTTCCTTTTATTTTGTATTATAAAAAACAAAGATTTAAAGCAATAAGATTTTTTTATCTATACATTTGTGAGTTCTATTTTCATTATTTGTACATAAGAAATGATAATCTATTGGTTTACAACACAATCATTAATAATAGTTGTACTATTTATCATAAGAATAATAAGATGATTTAAATCAATATCCATCTAGATTTTTTTTTTTTGGGTATTTTATATATATATATAAGCTTTGTTTTTTTCTTTTATTTTTTTTGTTTTTTTGTTTTGTTTTGTTTTGTTTTGGATGAGAAGAGATTTTTTTTTTATAATCAATAACAAAAGTCTATAAAAGTTTTTGAGGGGAGTGAGAGAGAATTTATGGAGTTTGATTGTTATAAATTTAACATAAAAGTTTTTAAAAGTCTCCCAAAGTTATTAAAATTTAAAATTCCATAAAAGTCATTAACATTTTGAATACCCAATAACTTTTATAAACTCTTCAAAAGTCTTAATTAAATACCTCATAACTTTTATAGACTTTTTAAAAATCATTAAAAGTCTATATTGAATACCACATAACTTTTATAGACTCTTTAAAAGTTTATATTGAATACATTCAAACTTTTAAATTCTATAAAAGTCATTAAAAGTTTAGATTGAATACACCCCCCTTAATTAAGAGTGAACTCCTATCAAAATTGTTAATAAAGAAATAGTTCTGTACTTTAAAGTAAGAACTAAGAAAGTATTTAGTAATGCGTTTTTGAATATAGGTTTATGAGAACAAAGAATGACAAATAGGTATCTACAATTTGGTACTAATTTTACCTAGATAGACCAACAAATTTGCCAGCATATACTCTAAATTTGTGTGGTTTATACTCCTATAGGATACTGCAGCTTCATTCTAATTTTATTATATCATAAAATAGTTGTTGGTTGAAAATTTCAACCAACAATCCTAGTTCTATTTTTTTTTAATCTAATTACAAAATAATTGAAAATCTACCGACACTCACGATCAAGATTCAGGAGTCTATTAGAAGCTATCGAAATTAAATATTAAGTATGGCCTAAAAGTTAATAGAAATTAAATATTAGGTATCGCTCTAAAATTAACTCTCACACTCAGGAATATTAACTCTCGCAATAAAGAGAGAAAATTTCTTGCACATGCTAATGAATGTGCATGGTGGACTCATATTACTATCACATATTTGAGGAGAATTGCATGAACCACTTGAGCTATGAAGGCAGTGTAGCATTTAACAATCTTGATTTGTCAATGTTTGAGAAATTATTCTCATTTTTTCAAAGTTAACGAAATCCGATGACTTAATAGTCTATTTGAATCTATCAAGATTAATTATTACTTGTACGGCTTAAATATTACTTTTATAATTAGGAGACATTTACCCTCGGAATAAAAGGAGAAAACTCTTTATATATGTTCGTAAAATGCGAATGATGGGACTCAAACCCTTGTTACTTTAGTGAATATGTAGGTGCACAACCACCTAAGGTAGAAGGGGATGTGCATTTATTCTCATGCTTAAACAATAATAATTAAGTTTAATATACAATTCAAAATTCCACACAAAGAAACAAGTGACTTAAAAATCTTCCCCCAACAGTAAAGGCATACTTAAGTAGAAGAATTCAAAGAATTAATTACTTGGAAAACTCATGAATTGGAATTATTTTGGAAGAATGGAAAAGTAAGGTGTTTTCATTTATGATATGTCATTATCATGAATCTTCTAGCTATTCCACCATCGTGAGTCTTCTTTGACTATGTGGTTTGAATTGGCTTTATTTCTAGCGTTTTGAGAGCACTGACCCAAATTCCACAAGAATTAAACTAAATAATCTAAATTCTACTAATAGGGGGGTGTATTCAATCTAAACTTTTAATGACTTTTATAGAATTTAAAAGTTTGGATGTATTCAATATAAATTTTTAAAGACTCTATAAAAGTTATGTGATATTCAATATAGACTTTTAATGATTTTTAAAAAGTCTATAAAAGTTATGAGGTATTTAATCAAAACTTTTGAAGATTTTATAAAAGTTATGGGGTATTCAAAATGTTAATGACTTTTATGGAATTTTAAATTTTAATAACTTTGGAAGACTTTTATAGACTTTTATGTTAAATTTATAACAATCAAACTCCATAAATTCTCTCTCACTCCCCTCAAAAACTTTTATAGACTTTTGTTATTGATTATAAAAAGCAAATCTCTTCTCATCCAAAAAAAAAACAAAAAAAAAAAAAACAAAACAAAACAAAAACAAAAAAAAAAAATGAAAAAAACAAACCTTTAGGTTCATGTACCGGTACGGTAAGGTTATATTTATAATTCTTCTACAAACTTGAATAAAGACTTTTGTTATTGATTATAAAAAGCAAATCTCTTCAAGTCAAGAAAAAAAAAAAAAAAAACAAACAAACAAACCTTACAATCTCTTTTACATTTACATCTCCTCAAACTCAATGATAGTCATAAAAATATTTCACTTGTTATTTTTTTTTTTAAAACACACAAATATATATATATATATATATATGTATATTTCACTCCTATTATATTATGAATTATAATGGTCAATATTTTTTTCCTATGTTCAAATTGTTAGCTTTTTAGTTTTTAAATCTTAGTAGGTCTCTTCTTTTCCAAAGGACATCAATTTATTATTTTGTAGAAGATTTCAAGTTTGAATCAAAGTTGAGGAGTTAGATGTCAACAAAATAGATTTAAGAAATAAAACATTTTATAATTTATATTTATATATATAAAAAACCCCTAAAAAAATTTCTAGATAAATATTGATTCAAATCATCTTATTATTCTTATGATAAATAGTACAACTATTATTAACGATTGTGTTGTAAACTAATAAATTAGCATTTCAAAAATGCCTAAATGAAAATTTTCATTACTTTAAAATCGTTGAAATTAATAAATGAAATCTTTACTTTTTATACAAAAAAATAAGAGGAAAAACCTCTATTTCAAATGAAAAATAAAAAAAGTTAATATTTGGAGATTTTTCAGCTAGTGGTTTATTTAAAAAAATTAAAATTTTGAATTTGATTGTTTAATTGTATCTATACATGTGATATTTTTTTCAACTTTTGTTCTTATTATATGTTGGGGAATTTCTTGAACTTTTACTTTTGGTTAGTTAATTTGATTAGTATAGTAATCAATTTTTATATTTATAACATATAATAAAATTAACCAGCTTGAATTTTGTAAAATATTAGTTTTGATAGTTGTTTTTTTAGAAGTTTATTTACACTATGTCAAAAGAAAAAAAATTTATTGAAATGAGAAATATAACTTACAAAAAGTATAATTTGCAGCACAAGCTTGTCAAATGAATATATTGTTGTTTAGAAGTAAATGAAAATCTATAAAAATTTATCAATATCTACAAATTTTCATCATCTTCATCATTGTTAGTTAATGAAAAGACGATTTTAATTCATTTCTTAAGACTCAAGAGCAACAAAGAGAGTATGCTAATAAATGGAAGACTGTTATAACTGCTGATATATTGAGCAATGTTGGGATTATTGATAAGATATTAGAGATTTTATTTTTTATAGAAGACATAAAATAAATAATAAAACACATAAAATATTTGATATTTTGGTTATCAATTTATGTAATTGAGGTGATTTTACTTTTATTTTATGTATCATACTTTTTCATTATTATTGACATAATAAATATAGTTTTATTAACTTAGAAAGTATATATTGTATTATAAGTTAGTGAAAGGTTGGTCTATGAAAGTATGTAGAAGTCTATAAAAGTCTATGAAAGTTTATAAAATTTTTTCATAATTTCTTTTAAAATTTTATCAAAGTTAATGAAAGTCTTTTACAAAAGAGTTTATAAAAGCTTGTGAGAATATTTCATTAATCTGTAAAGTCATTAGAAGTCTATGAAATTCTACAAAAGTTATTCATTGAAAAAAGTCTATGAAAGTTTTTCAAAATCATGGGGGGTGTATTCAATCTAAACTTTTAATGACTTTTATAGAATTTAAAAGTTTGGATGTATTCAATATAAACTTTTAAAGACTCTATAAAAGTTATGTGGTATTCAATATAGACTTTTAATGATTTTTAAAAAGTCTATAAAAGTTATGAGGTATTTAATCAAGACTTTTGAAGAGTTTATAAAAGTTATGGGGTATTCAAAATGTTAATGACTTTTATGGAATTTTAAATTTTAATAACTTTGGAAGACTTTTATAGACTTTTATGTTAAATTTATAACAATCAAACTCCATAAATTCTCTCTCACTCCCCTCAAAAAATTTTATAGACTTTTGTTATTGATTATAAAAAGCAAATCTCTTCTCATCCAAAAAAAAAAAAAAAAAAAAAAAAAAAACAAAACGAAACAAAACAAAAACAAAAACAAAAATGAAAAAAACAAACCTTTAGGTTCATGTGCCAGGACGGTAAGGTTATATTTATAATTCTTCTACAAACTTGAATAAAGTCTTTTGTTATTGATTATAAAAAGAAAATCTCTTCTCATCAAGAAAAAAAAAAAAAAAAAAAAAAACAAACAAACAAACCTTATAATCTCTTTTACATTTACATCTCCTCAAACTCAATGATAGTCATAAAAATATTTCACTTGTTATTATTATTTTAAAAACACACAAATATATATATATATATATATATATATTTTTCACTCCTATTATATTGTGAATTATAATGGTCAATATTTTTTTCCTATGTTCAAAGTGTTAGCTTTTTAGTTTTTGAATCTTATTAGGTCCTTTCTTTTCCAAAGGACATCAATTTATTGTTTTGTAGAAGATTTCAAGTTTGAATCAAAGTCAACTTTATGTTCTAAATCTTTCTTCAAACCAACTTTTTAGTCAAATGCCTAAGATGGAGAACTCTTCAGTCTAGTTGAACATTTCGACCTCTTTAAAAGCAGACTTAGTGGTCCCATTATCTTTAGTGGAATCAGAAATTGCATGAAGTTGAAAAACTTGAGATTGAGCAATTAGCTTCTTAGAGGACTAATCAATAACAACAAAAATTTGCAACAACGATTTTTTTGAACTTTACTAGTGAAATTCATAAAAATCCACATGATATATAATTAATTAAAGTACTATTACTTGGGGCACGGGAAACCAACAGTTCGGTCTAGTATGTGGAAATACACACACATATATACATATATATATATGTATATATTCATTTCATGAAATTAAATTCAGAACATAAACTGATAAAATATCAGGTAATTAGAGTAAATTTGGTAGTAGATGCAATTGTATGTACTTGCATAATTTGGATCACATCACATCAATTAAATCCTTTGTTTCTTCCACTCTAATCCACAAAAGGCTTTGGCAGATAATCTTATTGACAAAAACACAGCAAAATTGTATACAGTCAAAATGTAGGAAACAAATAAATTTGAATCATTTCAGTTGGTAAGTCCATACCAGAGCCTCCAACAGCGATCAGCAATATTAATCCACATCACACCCTTGAAAATGAGGTATATATTACTAAACATTAACAAGATGAAGTCAAAATATTTGACACACAACACAACACACATAATAAAAATATAAGAAAAAGTAAAACACAACAACTTTGCAGGAACAACAGTACATCCAACACCAAATGACAGCAGCTCCAGATCTCTAAAACATCGTGAACCCAGAGAGACGTAAGGCCTTATCCAATAGAAACTAATCATCACAGAGAATTAATTACAAGATAATTATTATAGTCGAGAAGATATGATAAGAATTATAAATATAACCTTACCGTACGGGCACATGAAGAGTGCAATGAATCTACCACTGATAACAGTACAAGCCCATTGAAGCTCAATAACGTTGTTATGATTCAATGAGATTATATGTTATTCAAAAAATAGGGTGGCGATATTGGCATCTAAAAATTATGATTAACACGCCAATATTTTATTAAAAAAGTTCATTACAAAAATAAATTAAAACAAAATAATCATTATAGACAATCTATTTAAAATAAATTATTTTAAATTACTTTCCATATCTATTAATATTTTTTAATATACGTTTAAACTCTAATTTAAGATTTAAATAATTGAATCAAAATACATTCTATACACTTATTAATTTATCCTAATATATTAAATCCTAATTGAAAATCTTACTACAGCAGAAATACAATATTATCATAATTTTTTCTAAAAACAAAAACAAATTGGAGAGTTGTAAGAACTTGTTTTCTTTTTGTTCAATTGGTTTAATAGATCATGTCCGCTTCTTCATAAACTAGAATGGTCTTGAAAGAATGGGTCAAGTCAATGACAATTGTTCAAAGAGTACGACTTTTAGTAAATCGATAAATATTCTAATTTTAAAAAATATTAAATTGTTTTCCCTTTGTAGTTTAATTTAGAATTAATGCTTTCAATAATATAAAAAAAAAAAATTATTAAACTTACATTTGCATTGGTTAATCAATTTTGACTAATGAGTACAATATATACTAATCTTGTAAATAATAACAGTAAAATTGATGATTCAAAACTTGCAAATTGATTTTAGAAAATATGATCAGTTAGAATTAAGGATTTCCATAAAACAAAGAAATAAATATGAGAAGAGGTTTTTTATTACTTTTTTTTTTTTTTAATCTTGAAGTTCAAAGAGTTTTCAAAATTTAAATTTGGGTGTCCCAATAGTTAATTGGATGCCTTTAGTAAATAAATGAATTTATCTTTTATAAGGTTGGTTTTGGTATTAGATTGGGTGCTTATAGTAAAATTAATGATGGCTATATATATATATATATATATATATATATTTTAACTAAATGGTGGCTATATTTGCAATTTGGGTATATAAATAACATTTTTAGGTGGCAATATTTGCACCCTTAAAAATAATTTTGATATATTTTGTTTGATAACCATACCTCACAGCAAAACTAACATCCCAAGTTTGATTCTCGCCTCCCTCAAGTCAAAATAATAATGATAATATCAAATTGCACAGCCATCTATAGTTCAAATACTCTTTATATATGAGATAGGGATTTAAATTGTGTATTTATCGGCATGTATGAGGAGTGTTATCCTCTAGTTATAGAAGTATACATCTCCCAATATTATGGAACTAGACTTTCAAGCCATGTGTGAATTTCATTCTCATTGGGTTCTAACATACTCCTGAACATTTGTGTTAGTAAATTTTCAATTATTTTATAATTACATCAAAAAATATATTATAAACTAATTAAAAATATATTGACAATTACCACTCAAGTAGTTTGTGACTTTCTTGTAATTTAAACACTAATATGCACTCTAAAGAATATTTGTTTCATATATGGATATTGAGCTTTTCGTATTATAGGAGTGAGGCGATTAATTAAGCTAGAGAAAGAGATCCTAGTACTTGGAGCCTAAAATGTAGAAGATTGACCACCTCAAGCAATTGCCTCGTTTGCCTACCCACTAAACAGTGCCTTACCTGCACGGTAGGAATTTGGGAGTTTTACCTCGACAACGTTACAAGCTATCAAAGTTCTATATTTTGTGGAGGTGGAACCTAGAAGGGTATGATGAGTACAATTCATGTTTGCACATTCATTCATATTCAAGTGGCGGATGTACTCCGCCTTACACCCGTGAATAGAGGTTTAAATCTTATCATATATACTTATCAACATATATATGAATTATCTAACGAATAATGTCAATAAATTTTTTAATTACTTTATATTTAGGGAGAAATCTAACAAGCCCCCTTAAATAAAAAATATAGTCAGTTCACCCCAACTTTTGAAGATATTAGCCAAAAAAATTCTCTCCATTAGTCCAAAAGCGGTTTTCATCCACAAGTTAAGTGGTTTTGTAAAAAAATATGAAAAGATGAAAATGCCCTTACTATATTGAAAAATTTTAAAAACAAAAAACAAAAAATTAGTCAAAAGGAAATAAAAGAAAATACTTCCCAAATTCTTAATCAGTTTGGGACAAATCTTGTATGTATAAAACCTTATATCCACAACCATTAAACCATATATATCATGTACATCCTTTCACATACCATATTAGAACCCTATAAATACCCAAAGATTTGAGCAATAGGTGGAATTCCAAACCCAATCCCAAATTGCCTCAAATGCTCCTCTCATGTGAATGCTCATTCCCAACAAAAATGGTGGGATTTGATGGGTTTAAGGATGAGTATTCCATTTCCATCTTTTTCTTTTTCTTTTTCCAAATTTTCTAATTTGTTCTTAAAAAAAATTAATTTTAAGTATTTTATATATATTATAAAATATTTAAATTAATTTTATTCCAATCTAATCTCGGTCTATACCAAACATATTATGGTATAATTTTAATCCAATCCTAAATTCTACCAAACATTAGATAATAATTTTTCAATCTAATCCAATTCAATCCAATCCAATTCAATCCATTCCATTTCAATCCATTCCATTTTAATCCATTCCACTTCATTCCATTCAATTCCAATCCATTTCATTCCATTGTAATCCATTTCATTCCCATCCCATGTACCAAACGTAGATATGAACTTCAATTTATACCCCAAACCAAAATATTCTCTGCTACTACACATACAATTCTCAACAATGGCATTTAAAGCTTTTCCTCTCTTCTGCTTAGCCCTCTTTGTCTTCTTCTCTCTCTTTTCTTTTGATCCAATCTTGGCAGCTAAAACTAAAGACAAACCCCCAGTTGAGTTTTTAAAACATCTTGAAGGAAGTCAAAAGGGTGACAAGGTTAAAGGCATCCTTGGGATCAAGAAATACCTCGAGAAATTTGGTTACTTGGATCCCCAGACTTCCAAGAATCGAGCCCTTGAAAATGATGATGAATTTGATGAAACGTTAGAGTCTGCTATCAAAACTTACCAGCTCAATTTCCATATAAAACCTAGCGGCATTTTGGACAAAGAAACATTGTCGAAAATGGCAATGTCTCGATGTGGAGTTCCTGATATTATTAATGGCACAAACTGGATGAAACCTCGCAAAAATTCCCATGATTACCATGGCTCTGGTAACTCTTCTCACATAGTTGCTCACTATGCTTTTTTCCCAGGAAATCCGACATGGCCAGCTTCCAGAAGAGATTTAACCTACGCAATTTTTCCAGGTAGAATTATATAAACTAACATAAAAATAAAATTTTCAATGTACGATAAGTAAACAAACATATAGAAGAATCACTTATATTTTTATAGATGTTATATATGTACTTATAGACCATCAAGTTTGTTGTGCTCCTTGTGCATCATTCCATTTATGAAGATGAGCAAGTTTGAGAAAGAACTGTTCTATTGTGAGAATAGTTATTTGTGTCATACTTGTAGTATTTGATGTAATGAGATAATAATAAAACACTTACCAAGCAGCTGTATTTGTATATATAGGAGAAGATCGAATATATTAACAACTTGTGCGGATTTCTTATAGGGAGCAGAAGTGATGCAATAGATCCTGTGGCAGAAGCTTATCAGATATGGCAAGCAAACTCACCATTCAGATTCACAAGAATTCAAGATTTCGAAGTTGCTGACATGACGATCACTTTTTATAGTGGTGATCATGGAGATGGGTACCCATTCGAAGGACCAGGTGGAACCTTAGCTCATTCATTTGCACCCGTTGATGGGAGGTTCCATTATGACGCAGATGAGAGTTGGTCTGTGGGAGCAGTCCAGGGTGCTTTTGACTTGCAAACAACAGCATTGCATGAAATTGGTCACCTTCTCGGACTAGCCCATTCTCAATTGGAAGCAGCTATTATGTATCCTTACATTCCTATAGGAGCGACTAAGGGGTTAAATCAAGATGATATTGATGGTATTAGGGCTTTATATAACTTCTGAGAGGAATGTTATCTAGTGATTAAGAATAACCCAAAGAGAATAAAATGAAATTAATAAATAATAAGGGTTATCATCATGTTATCCCTGAATTTAAAAATAATATCAAACCACTCCTGGTATTGAAAATAATAACTAAAGCAGTGCAACCGTTACATGACATGATAATTCCATCAATGAACTAATGCATCCGTTAATTTTGAGGGTAAAAAGATAATTGGGGGTCAAACATTCAAGCTGAAACACAAAAATACTTGATTAAAAACAAAAAGAAAAATATGCCACATGTCGTCTAACGGGAGGTCTCTGACAACAACACCATCATCACCATCCATTATCCAAATCCAATCACCCACATCTCTTCTCTCCCTGATGACCTCATCCTGGAAGGCTTCTGCTGAGCCCACCTCTTCCCTCCATTCCCTCCCCCTCGTCTGTCGCCACTGGTCCCGCCTCTTCTTTCCCTTTCATTCTTCAATCTCTGTCGCCACCTCAACCCTCTCCATCACTCCATCTTCGCCCTCTCCCTTTCCTCTCTCTCTACTCCGCCACTCTTCATGGACTCTCTACCCCATCCCTTCTTCTCTCCCTACCAACAACTCTCTCTTCTTTTCCCACTCTCTTTCTCACAACCAACCAAATCCACGACTCAATCTCTAACCAAACCCATCGTGGCTCTGTCTCCAACCAAACCCACCAAAACATCACCACCAAGTCACCACCAAACATCCATGGCTGAATAGCTTTAAACCCTAACGTCATCTGGGTTAGAAGACCCGGAACCGTCATGTGAGTTTGAAGCTATTCATTCTCAATCGAAACCAAAAAATTGTGAATGAGTCAAAGTTGTTCATGGATGATTCACTCTCAGTTGGAACGAACAAGAAAATTGGGGATGATTCGAATCGAAAAATGGCTCTCAATCGAAGCTATTCGTGGATGATTCATCAATGCTGGTGGTAGGAGGCACTAGGTGATTCAATGCTAGTGGTGAGATTGGGTGATGCTAGTGATTCAAACTAAGTGCTTTTCTAGTTTTTAATTTTCATCTAGTTAATTTTTTTTCTTAATTTTTAGTTACTTGAACCATGATGCTGGTGGTGGGATTGGGTAAGAGTTGAAGAATGAGAAGTGTGGTTGGTTTTGTTGTTTTTGTAATGATTTTTTTTTTTTTGCTCTTGTTGTGGTGGTGATGTTGGTGGTTGTTTTTTTATTTTTATTTTTATTTTTTGTTGTTTTCCTTTTTTTTTTTTTTGTGTGTGTTTTTGTTTTTTATGCTGGTGATTGTTATTGTGGTTATTTGTTGTTTGGTTAATGATTTTTTTTTTTTTTTGGTTTTCTAAATATGATGGTTGAACCCAGATGAAGATCTATATATTGAAGATATGGGTTCAAACCTAGATCCTTCATCTGGGTTGGAATCTAGGTTTGAACCTAGAAGTGGCTTGATTTTTTATTTTTTTATTTTTGTTGATTTACTATATTTATTTGTTTAAGACTATTATTATTATTACTGTTCTTGTTGTTGTTGTTGTTGTTGTTAGGAGAGTCTAATAAGGGTATTTTGGTTTTTCAGTGTTTTTGTCACAAAACCATAAAAAATTTGGATAGAAACTACTTTTACTAACGACAAGAGGTTTTTTGGTCAATATTGTCAAAAGTTAGATAAACTGAGATTATTTTCTATTTCAAGAGATATTTTCCAAATAATTAAGTGGAGGGGAATCAATAAGAACGGCATGATTTTCACACTTACATATTAGAGATTGTGAGTTGAAGTCATCTTCCTCTCCTTAAAATCTCGAATATATTATAATATTTATAAATAAACAAACAAATAAGAAACTTCATGTTGTTAATTAATATTTTATGGAATGTCTCTTTTCTTGTATATGTTCATACCACGAACCAAAGTTTCTTTGATTTTTTTTTTTTTCCCATTTTGTATGTGTTATGCATCATAACTCCCATTAACTAATATTTTGAATACTATTGTTTAACTATTGATTGATATGGTTTAATAGCAACAGAACATTCATTCAGTTTGATAATGATCTAAGTTTACGTCTCTCATACTACAAGCATTATTTTAAGAAAAAAAAATACTATTGTTGAGCCCAAATATATTGATTTAAACTTTAAGATTGACTAATTGCGCACTATAACCTAGAATCAGAAAGTCTTATGTCCATATTCAATTTCCTCATTTTTCTCTTACTTTTGGTTCTTGCACACTTTAGGGGGAGTTTAAGTGTGTCCTACATTGGCCATTTGTCTCTACTTTGCATTTTAGAAAATTTGTTAACCTATCATAAATAGTAACTTGATTAATTCGTGAAAAATGTTGGAACAAAAACTGCTTTTGCGTATGGTTCAAGAAAGTTAAAAATTGATGCCAAGTCGCTTACTTCGAATTCTTTTTACACCAGTCTAGTTGAAAGATTGGGTTCTAGTGAGTGTGAGGCAAAGGTTTGGTGTCCTATTTAGATCAATATTCACATACCAAAATCGTTAAACAACTTCAAGATGTTTGTACGAAATGAGAATTTAAAAAAAAAAAAAATTGATCATGGAATTTCAATGAACATGCTTGATAAGATGATTGATGGAATATACGAAGGTCAAGAAAAAGATTTAAATGTATGATAAACAGACTAAAAAAGTGGTCAACAAATCGAAACATATTTCACAGTGATAAGCTTTTCATATATATATATATATATATATATCCCTTTATATTTATATCGATAAGATTACAAATTCAAACCACATCCTCCCATACTCAAATTTGTAATAATTCAAAAGAAAATAAATCATAACCCTTCTCTCTCATTTTAAAGAGCAATCTGCTCACAAAAGAAAAAATGTTAATTACTACAATAAATGGATATTATCAATAAGAAAGCCCTTAAGCTTGGTATCCAAGAGCTTGTTCAGAAATATTGTAATGTAACGAACATAGGAGTTTATCACTAAACTGAAGATCCACTAGCATGTTTTTATGTAAATTAAAAGGCAAAATCTTGAAGATTCATCATCAAATGTCAAATAAATTCGATTTCACAAACATCAGAACTCCTCGAGCAATTGAGAATTTCTCTTTGAAGACTTTTCTTTGATTTAGAATTAGCAAAATCCACTAAAAGCTTCTTCAAGACTTCACTGTGGCTCAACAAATACTTGACCACTTTTCGCTCCTCATATTTCATCGTCATGTTTCTAATCTCAATCACCTTAACATGTGATCTCAAACAAGAAGGCACCCTCATTGGTTTAAACTGAGCAAAACCACGCATAGTCAAACCTTTTTCATGGTCCTGATCAAGAAAGAAGAACAGAATTCCACTTTTAAAAACAAAAGATGTCAATCAGACATATATGTTAATTACTCTTCAATTAATGGACAACTCCTAAACAACTTCTTCATTTGGTCACCACATGGACGTCTAATTCTTATACAAAGTTTTTTCAAGGTCGGAGAACACACCGTAGACTTACGAATACAAAGTACAAAATCACTTAGTATGCTTAACTCCACCAAACTACTACAAGTTAAAAGGCTTTGCGGCAACTTGACAGCCCATAACCCATCCCTATCAATATCAACTTTAACATTAAGATTGCGAACGTTGTGTTCTACTGCAAATGATATCCAGGGAGCAACACGAGACAATTGACCATCACTAACCTTAGTACAGTCGAGAAAAAAATTTTGAACATCTCTAGAGTGACAAACACTAAGCATACCATCCACAAAATTCTCGAAGTAAGAATTCTGCCTTATCTATCATCCTCAACATCATCAAAGCAAAAATTGAAGATAAGAGTCCAGAGATACCTCCACCTTGATGACAAGACACAGGTTTTAACAGCCTCTTTAGTTTCCGGATGCGAAAGGATGTAAATAAGAACATCATCAGGCAATCTGCTGATCATGTCTTTTCCTCTACTATTTCTTGCAAGTCTTCCATGATCCATATATGATTCTCTCTCACACCTGCATGTTAAATTTGATACATTCAAAAACATTGCAACCATTTTCTCATGATCAATCAACCAAATATCTTCCATGCATTGAAAAAGGGACCTTTATTATTATTATTATTATTATTATTATTATCTTCATTTTTTGTTTCAAACACCAACTAAGAGCATAAAATTTCACCAAAACACAAATTGAAGAAAACAGATCATACCCAGATGAGGGTATCGGAGTATATCTTTTAAAAAGCAAAAATCTTAAGTGTTGATTGATAGAGACGAAGAGAGCGGATGGATTGTTTTTATTACTTTTTTCAGGGTACTTTGCATTTGGGTTTTTGTTTTGCTGGTTTTTAGAGTAGGAAGTGGGAGGATTTTTTATTGTACTTGTAATATGTATAGTTAAGTTATTTTCATTTTCTCCCATGAGAATTGATAAATCATTTTTTTTTTCCTATTGATTTAAGATATCATTTTATCCTTTTTTTTGACTTGATTTAATACTAATTCAGCTATCTTTTTTTCTTTTTTTCCTTCTTAAAATCATCAAAGAAGAAAATGATCATTTACCAATCGTTAAGGAAAAAAATGAAAATAACTCTATATAGTTTCAAATTTTGGAAGATAGAATGATATTGGTTTGATAACTATATGTATCGAACATAGTTTGGTCCATTTGGACAAGCTGAGAGAAAGTTAGGCCGGTGATACTATCTTCATCCCTATTAATGAAATATACTAGAAGAATATACTTATTCTTTTGTTTCTACTTTTTTTTTCTTGGTTGCTTTGTAGCAAATGATTATTCAAGGTTACTACTGCTACTTGAAAGCCATCTTTTGTAAGAGTTGGTAGAAACACAATTTTCATCTAGATTACAATCAAGCATGTTTATTACCTCTTGAATAATCCCTTCGTTAATAGGTAGTTCTACCACTGTATTATTTTTACCCTGATAATTCAAGCAGTGTTCAACATCTACCACTTTTCTGTAGCATAAAAGAGAAATGGTTTCACATAATCTATGAATGTCCTCAACTTTACTAACATTTATCTTTGAGTTATAAGTAATGTATCTTGCTCAAAAGAATAATTATACATGTATAAGAAGTTGAAAAACATAAAACCTTTTTAAATTAAGAAATACTCATTTCTCAACAAATTAATAAACTACTTACTTATCTTACACTCTAATTAATAAGATTATGATTTTGTATCACTTTCTCCTCCCACATCCAAACTAGAATTGTTAAAAAGTTTGGAATATAATTTAGTTACAATGAAACTATTTTGTGTCAAGTTCGTATTTCATATTTTTATCTTTTGGTGTCCCTAAATAGAAAATCCAGTAATCCTTTATTTTGATTTTCAACTCCAACTCATTTAGAATTTTTCTCCTCCACTAATCTTATTAAGCTTCAATGAACTTGATATACCACAACAAAGTAGTTTTGTAACTGTATTTGGATGTTTAGTCCACTGTCCCATCTATGACAAAGCAAACATCCTGAAGGTTTTGTTAAATAATGTCACCAGGAATGGTACCTGGAATACATAGTAAATGGAGACATACATCAATAAAACAAGAAAACATAGTCTTTCATTTCCTCTGTAACAATCCCAACGTTTAACTTAATGAGCAGCAGAATGCCTTGGACGCATAAGAATTTCTCTAGGGATATCTTCTTTTGACCCCGGAGTAGCAGTATCAATGTACGCATAAATTCCCTTCAAAACATCACATAATGTCAATATAAAAGAAACTGCTTCCTCCTCAACTTCCCTCACCACATGCCTTATCTCAATCCTTTTTAACTTCAAGCAAGATGAAATCTTCTCTGATTCACAACTAATAAAATTCTTCAAACTATCGTTCGATTCCTGGTGAAGAATGAAGGACTAACAATTAATTCAAGAGACAAAAACTATCAATTCGTTAAATATATGGTTACTTACTGACTCCATTTCAAAGATAAGGACTTCAAGATTAGGAGATTTTTGTAGTAATGGCGCTAAAAATTTGTATAATCAAGGCGAGTGACCATGTTCAATTCCAAACGAATCAAATTCGGAAAGGTAGGGATGTCATCATGAACAGCCATGCTTAGAGCCTTCAATCAAGATAAGAATTAAAGTCAAATATGAATGTTGCAAAATAACTATACTAAAGTATGATACATGAAAGCAAAATAAATATTTGTAATCAAGATAGATCATAAAGTTGTGAAATTACGTCCAATGTAGAGGAAGACAATGATAAACTCTTCGTAAAGCTGATTCCTCTCAAGAGTTCCATGACATGATTAGCTTCATTTGTAAGGCCTTGAAATGCATCTAATTCTGAATCTTCGTCTACAAGCACTTCTTCATCAATTAGCGCACGAGAAGCTCCAACATCCAGCTCTACTTCATGTAGCAAAGGTCTTGCATTTATCACAAAACTTGCTAATGCGCCGTTGGCAATGCAGAGGTATTCCAGATTAGGTGCTGTAACCACATATTTTTGCTCAAATACACCTTCAAAGTAACAGAAGTCCAAAACATGGTGTATAAATAACCTTCTTAGAGTTGGCGCGCAAATATCAAACCTCAACAAATAATCAATTTTGTCAAGACTAGATGCATTGATGGACAAAGCTTCTAGTACAGGACAACTACGAAACAGCTTCCGCATCAGGTCAATGTCTGGAAACATAATGCTGATATACAGGACTTTAAGACTCGGGAAACATATAGAATCAGGAATATCAACAATGAAATCATTCTTGAATCGTAACTCCATTAGTGTTTTACAAGTTAAATGCTTTGCGGCAACCTAATATGCTTGAATGTATCAACTTCAATTGCAAGATTGCAAACTCCATTATCAATTGTGAAGTATACCCAATCAGTGACACGAGATAAATCACTCTCTTCAGGAATAACACACTCTAAATAAAAATTCTGAAGGTCTTTGGATTGGCAAGAACTCAATACTTTGTCTACAACATTCACAAAGTCATTTGTTGTATAACCAACAAAATAAAGATTGTAAGTTAAAGTCCAAAGATTCCTCCATCTTGATGACAAAACAGACGTTTTGATGGCACTTTTAATTTCTAAAAGTGAGAGGATGTGAATAAGAACGTCATCTGGCAATTTACTAATAATGTCTTTTCCATCCAATGCTTCTAGCCTTCTGCGATCCGACATTCTTTCACAAGACTACAACAGTGCAACTGACTGCTAGTTATTGAAGACATTAAAGACAACTGTAAGCATTCTTTATTTAGTCAAAACATGGCAGATTAACAGTATTTATCAACCACCATCCATTATGGCTTCATAATTAAGAGTGTTCATTCAATCTGATAATGACTCACATCCAAGTCGACCCCACTGCATACGGTATCTAAAACAACAGTATTCGTCAAATCTTCCCAAAAGTTCAAGAATTTAGAACCCATTAAATCATATATATCCTTTCAGTGAGTATGCACACATGCTTGAAAAAACAGCAAAAGAGAAAAAGCAAACAAGCTCAACCTGTAATATACATACAAGTTAGTCTAAGGCAACAAAATCTAACACATGAATAGATCATACATTAAATTGTACCAAACAAATTTTAATGGCCATGAACACATCCTCTCATGCACAAGTTGAGATTTGATTAATATATAATGTGAATCAAGTACAAATAAAAATACTTACATACATAAATATAAAAGAGTTTTTTAGAATATTCTCTTTCAATTCTTCCAAGAGATATATATGATTCTCTCACACTGCCTGTTATATTCAATACATTGAAAAACATTGTAACCATTTGCTCATCATCATTAAATCAAAATCTTGCACGCATATAAAAAGAAGTGATATCTTTTTATTTTATTTTTTCACACACCATCTCTTATTTACTGCAACTAATAATGACATACAATATTTCACCAAAACACTAACTAAAGAAAACAGAGTACCCCCAGATGAGAGTATTTGAGTGTGCCTTCAAAAATGCAAAAATCTTGAGTGTTGATTGATAGAGAAGAAGAGAGCAGATGGCTTGTTTTTTTTATTTTTAGGGTACTTTGGTCTTTTGCTCTTGATAGTACTTTTTTCAAAGTTAAATTTGAATATAAAATGAGGTTTATTCAATGAATAAAGTTTCAAATTCACTATAGTCTGATGAATATGCCTCGAATATGCTTAAAGATAAAGTTGGTTTAGTGATACGTATTAATTAAATTGTGGGTTAGAGGTAGACTCCATAAATATATTTTAAATATGAGTTATTATATTGTCGAATATGCTAATGAGATAAAATTAGCTTTGTCTTACGCCTCAATCCATTAATGAAATTCTAAGTTAGAGATTGGCTTAGTAAATATGCTTCAAATATGATAATAGAATAAAGTTGGCATAATGATATATCTTTCACAAATTGTATCAATAAATTATAGGTCTAAATCATGTCTTTCTTCCCACACCTCAAACTATAATTGAAGAACACAAATACCACTTAGAACTTAACTAAAAATATTTTAGCATGTCCATAAGAGAATATTGGTGCATTTCCACAAAATTGCAATCCTTGTAGATGCTAGATAGCCATATTTTAGTTCCATTTTTTATCATTTTAATATTTGTTATTATAAAGTACGGTAAATATTTCTATTATTCTTTACATTTTTGGACTTTGGATATTGATTTAAAAACTATCATCGTTCTATCAATAAATTTCAATTTTAAATTTGTATAAAACCAAAGATACATTAGATATATGAAAACTTCATACATAATTTTGGGTAAACCAATAAAAATAATCTAGTTTAATAAAAAAAAATTAAGTATATTTTTCTAAATATCTTTAATGTCAAATTAAGTCATTAGGATTTGTGCCCCACAAACAAAGCTTGAAGGTTTTATATATGTCTTATATAGCACCTAGAGCACATAAGAAATGGTAACTTAAATCAGCGATGCAAAGAATTATATTTCCTTCAACTTATGATAGAATCTTAAAACAGATTAGAGGCGTCAAAAAGTGAAAAACAACATTATTTATATTCTTCTCATATCAAAATATGGTTACAAGAATGTTGAACATTTATTTTCACAACAACAAAAATAGTGCATTCACAAAATGACCTCTTTCTGTTTTCACTGAAAAAAATTTTTATAAAATCCATTTTGTTGATCTAAATGATGGGGAAGAAGTGTGTAGACCAGAAAACAACAACTAGAAGATCCCTACGGAAACATGTTAACCTTAATTTCACAAGCAGCAGAACCTTCGGATACATAAGAATTTGTCTTCGTAGATCTTCTTTTGACTCAACATTTGCAATATCCAAGTAAAACTCCTTCAAGACTTCACCATACTTCAGCATATAGCTAACCACTTCTAGCTCGCCTTTGTCTTCTATCATACTTCTGATCTCAATCATCTTTACATGTAATCTCAAACAAGATGGCACACTCTTTGATTGAAAGTGAACAAATTCCTCAAGATTATATCCTTGATTGTAATCCTAATGAAGAATGCAGAACATAATTTAATTTCACAAAAGAAGTCAATCAATAAGGTAAAAACAAAATCAATCAATAAGTTAAATATGTTAATTGCTAATGACTCACCATCTTTAAGATGAGGACTTCCAGATTACTCGAGATATTTAGAAATCGTGACAAACTTTCCCAACCGAAGCAAGCATTAATCCACAGTTCCAAACTGACCAAATTTGGAAAAGTAAGCACATTATCATCAAAGCCCAAGTTTAGACACTGTAATGGAGATAACATTAATAATCAAATGTAAACCTTGTAGCTAAATACTGCGGCAATACAGAACATTGTCAAAGCAACATAAATATGCATAATCACAGAGAATGATAAGCAATATTACATTCATTGTGTTGGAGGCCAATGATAGAATCTTTGTATAGTTGACTCCTCTTAAGAGTTCCATTACAAAATTAGCTTCGCCTTGGGAGACTTCAAACTCACTTTCTACTCCAACATTTAGGAATACTTCATTCAAGAGAGGTCTTTCATTCACTACAAAGCTTGCTAATGAATAATCATTAATCTCAAGGAATTCGAGTTTATTAGCTGTAACTACAAATTTGTGATTGGAAACCTCTTCAAAATAATAATAATCCATGACCAGCAATACACTTAGCTTCTTCAAAGTTGGCACCATTATATCAAACGTCAATACATCTTCAATATGGTGGTCAATATCCCAATATACCAACAAGTCTTCAAGCACAAGACAACTACGAAACAAATTTTGCATTAAGTTACCATCCGGATGTGAAAAACTAAGATAAAGTAGTTTAAGACTTGGAAAACACATCATGGAATCAGAAATATCAAAGTAAAAGTCACTTAATATGCGTAACTCCACAAGTGTATTGCAAGATAAAATGCTTTGCGGCAACCTAACAGAACACAACCCCTCCTCATTAATATCAACTGCAACACTAAGTTTGCGAACTTTGCGTTCTACTGCAAAACATATCCATGGAATAACACGAGATAATTCTTCATCATCATCAACACTAAAATGGAGACGAAAATCGTGAATGTCTTCGGATTGGCAAAGACTAAGTCCACAAAATTCTGAAATATATGAGTCCTACCAAGTTTAACACCAAAATCATCAAAATCAAGATTTTAAATAAAAGTCCAAAGATCTTTCCATCTTGATGACAAAACACAGGTTTTAACAGCATCTTTGGTACCGAGACATGAGAGGATTCGAATAAGAACATCATTCGGCAATCCACTAATAATGTCTCTTGCTCCATTACATTCTTCAAGCCTTTCGAAATCCATGATTCTTCCCTAACTGCATCTTATTTTAGACACCAAAAACGATCGTAAACCATTCATAAAGTCATTCTATCAAACATCTTAAATTCACAAACAAATACAATCTCCTACACAAAAAACATCATAAACCCAACAAAATTCACACTTTCAAGAACACCCCTCCAATTAAACCATATATAAAATCCCCACACATCGTCTCATAGACATTCTATCATACATCTTTCATGCATACACAAATTGCTCGTATTCTACACTACAACCAAACTCTCACATAAAAATATGAACTTTAAAGAACATCTGCATGAGCATTCATTCAACACGAATATATAATGTCAGCACATACTAGACAAATCCATAATAAAGGATTGATATATTCAAATATTGTTTATATATATATATATATATATATATATCTGGCCATATATTTTATATAGAATTTGTATGTATTTGATTTTAAAGTAAGTTGCAACTAGATAAAATTTAAGAGTTTAAAATTTTAAATCATTTTTTAATATTTAAAAATAAATGTTTAAAATTAATTCTCTTTCTTATTAACAACAATTGTGATCGTAAACGTACCTGATAGCTATTAAAGAATTTTCAAAACTAAACATTTCTTAACAAATACTATATGTAGCTTGTGATTATCCCCTTAATCGAATTGAATTCATTCTTCTTAATATATAACGACTATGACAATGAAATTCTCTCTGATTCAAACAAAAAATAAATCATTTTTGCATAATCACCAAACCCCCAAGGATTTCAAAAGCAAAGGTTAGCAAAATATGTTAAGCAATCTACTAGTAAATAAAACCACTTCATTAGTATATGTTCATTACTTCCAAATTGACATATTAATGAAATGTAGAAGCAGTTTCTAGCTAGAGGTCTTAGTACATAATGTCATGACATTTTGATCAAAACCAATATTCAATTCTACAGCCACTTGCATAAAAGTCTGCATAATGAAAGCAATACAGACACCCTATAGCAATCCAAATATAGTCAATTGATAAAATATTTTAAATACATTACTAAACTTTAATAATCGAAACTAATGATGATCCTGTAGCTCAAAAGACAGCTGGGGTTGTGAATTGTAATGATATTTTTCAAGACAAATTAAAGGAACAACCATTAATGATAAATAAGACAAATTAAAGCTATGTATCCTCCATGTGAGAATTGACAACTAAAGGGCATCCTAGCTCCTGCAAAGCCAGCACAGAAATTGCAGCCATTGTTGCTGCTAATGAGATGATATATCAAGGAATCATCACAACAAATGGATGCATGAAATAGCAAGACAAACTGAACTAATCAAGACGTTATATATTGAGCCACTATTATGGTTTAACAAAATTAACCAAATAGTTCAAGATTCAGTCAAATCGGTTGGTTTCAATTAATTTAATCAGTTATTTTTATTTTCTAATTTTTTTGGAATTAATAAGAGAAAATAGATATTGAAATGCTTAAATGAATATTAATAATGGCATCAACCATGAGGTTTTTCAACTATATAAAAGATGAAAATTTAAAAGTAAAAAGTTGGTCTAAAGTCAATTGACAACGGAATCAATTCATTTGGTTAGAGGAGTACAAAATTTGGTGTTAAATTGCAAAAACGATTGTGAACAATGACATAAAATAAAGCATCTGAATACATAAATTTACAAAGGATTAAATTAGTAAAGAAACATAAATATTCACTAACTTCAGTGGTGGCCAACTGACTTCAAGCAAAATGCGATATTAAGTTTGAAATATGTGAAAATACACAACTAAAAATCGAAAAATTAAATAAAAAATTAAATTAAATTAAATTCAGACAATTACATGTATAAAGTGATAGAAAAATTTAACATGTGGACATTTTGCCTTGGTTTGAAATTAAATAATGGAAGATCAACTTTCCATTCTGCCAAAAAAGAGTCACTTTCCATATATTCTTGACACACATCTGAATAATATAGTGCTTACAAGATCTACCTCGCAACTCTTATGTGAAAGAGTACATACATTTACGGTTTCAAGATATAAGAGGCACATTGTATTTACCTAGAACAAAACGAAGCATCCTGATCACAAAAAGTGAGAACTTCACTACCGCTAACATTCCTTAAAAATGTCAAAGAATTCAATTTCGCAAAGGGTGGAACCCCTTGGAAATCGTTAGAACTTGATCTTCCATCCTTTGCTTTCTACAAAAATCAGGAATACGAGACTTAACAACAAACTTTTCCAAGACTTCGCAATTTTTCAACAGATACTTGACCACATATAGCTCATCAAACTCCCCTATCATGTCTCTGATTTGAATCCTTTTGACATGCAACGACAAACAGGATGGCACACTCTTTGAATGATACCAAGCAAAATCATGCAGACCAAATTCATCATCGGATCCCTTCAAAACAGTGAAGAATCAAACATAATTACAAATGCCAAAATTACTAATCATGTTGAGTGAATATAACTTTCAAATTTTATTCAAGCAAATCACTTGTTTATGTATTAGCGTATAGAATATATGTTGTAAGATTTGCATGTTCGTCGTTATAGGTACCAAAAACAATTATATAAAGGTTTTTGTACTGATCAACAAAAGAAAAAGACCAAATAACTGTTTCCTGATAAACTCCTCTTTTAAATATCTTCTAACAATATTATTTACCATAAATTTCATTAATAACTGCATATATTAGAAGCAAAATAACTAACAGATTAGCACAAGCAACTCTGTTCATTACTTCTAACTCACCTTAGTTAAGTCAAGGACTTGTAGGTTAGGCGAATTATTGAGAACGTGTGGAAGTAGTTTCCAACCAAAATGAGATTCAATTCCCAATTCCAGATAGATCAAATTGGGAAAGCTTGGCAAAATACCATCAATGGTAACACTTAAAACCTTCATTAAATAACAATAACAGTCAATAGAAAATATTAAACAATGTAACATTTTAGGACATAAATATCTTGTGAACTCTAGGAAAAAATCAAACATTACAATATATAAAAAATATAAAACTTAAAGTTGAAAACTAGAAAATTGTTAGAAGGAAGAAAGGTTACCATCAATGCGGGAATAGACAATGATAGAGACCTTGTATTATTCTTGATTCCACTCAAAAGTTCCATTGCATAATTACCTTCGTTCTCAAAATCTCCTGAGCTGAAATACTTTGTACTCACCAGAGATATCTTATTTAGGAAGGGAAACTCACCCAATACAAAACATGGAAAGGCATTATGATTACGAATATAGAGGTATTCAAGATTACTGGTGTTAACCACAAATTTGATCGGCAGAATATAATATTCATAGATCTCATGCTCATCATCTTCTTTCATGTATATATTTAGTGTTCTAAGAGTTGGCACAGTAATATCAAACGTCATTGCATTTCCACTGTAATCAAGAACTCCATTAATTGTCAAATCCTCGAGTACAGGGCAGCTACGAAATAGGTTTCGTATTCGGTTATCCTTCGAATTATTAAAACCAAAACGAATAGTAATGTAAAAGGTTTCAAGACTAGGAAAACACACCGCAACCCAAAATCCCCAGAAAGCAGAGTTAACTTTATGAGTGTTTTGCAAGTTTCAATGCTTCGAGGCATTCTAGTCAACAAACTTCCTCCGTCATGGACATCCATGGTAAGTTCATGAACACTGTGTTTAACTGCATAGTGCACCACTTACTGATATGAGCCAAATCGGTGTCTTCTTGAGAACAATCATACTTGAGATGGAAACCTCGAACATCTTTGGATTGCAGAAGAGTAAGAACTTGGTCCACAATATTAATAAAGGAAGTTCTTTCTTCATAAAAACTATGTTTAAAGTAAAGGTTATAGATTAATTTCCAGAGATTCTTCCATCTTGATGATAAAACGCAGGTTCTAACAGCATCTTCTGTTTCGAGACGAGAGAGGATGTGAATAAGAACATCATCTGGCAGTCTGCTAATGATGTCTCTCCCTCTTTTCTGTTTCTTACGATTTTTCAGCTTCATGATTCTTTCACAATGCCACATTATTAAAAACACAATTCGTAAACACACCTCTCAATAAATATTGACATTCAAAGTTCAAATCCCATCTCCCTCAAGTCCAAATAATAAATACACAATCATAAACATATATGAACATGTTAAAAACAATAAGACAATGAAATTTCTTCAAAAATAAGCAGACCCCACATGCAATATTCAATATTCTGACCGGTTTGATGGTTCTCTAGTGAAACCAAGCAAAAATTAGATTGTTTGATGTACAAAGCATGGATTTTTAAGTTATACTGATTCAAAGACTATAAACCAATATGAAAAGATAAAAAAATAAAAATAAAAAGATGGTACCTTTTCCATTCACATCCATAATTCTCTCAGCAATAAAACATGGGAAATCTAAAGATTGAATGGAAGAGCAAAAAGACATGAAACGAACCTGATTTGGCAAGAACTGACAAAGAGTTTGTCCCACGAACAGCTGATGAAGTAAGTGGCGCCACTACAGTTGCTCGTGTACATGAAGAGTATCTATATAGGAACTTAATACGGCGTCGTTTAATTGATAAAGCGAAGATGATGTGGAGTTGAAGAGTTTGTGGGTCGACCTAATAAGAGCCCATTAAGTGGGTCAGCCCAATTGATTGGGCTTGAGATACTATTCAAACTTGTTTTTTGCGTTGACTTTTTGTAAGAGGAATTTAAGATTAAATAAATTATTATTTAAAAAATTGAATAAATTATTTTCATTTTTTTTATGGTGAATAAACTATTTTCATACATATAAAAGGAAAAAAAATAATAATAATGTTGACCATCTATCATATTGTATACTAACGTTTCACTTAATTATGAAAAATCTTGAAAAATAAGTTAAAAAAGGATTCAAATATCTCCCAAGTTTTTTCTAGTTTCAATAAGGTGCAATAAATTAATAAAGGAAAAATTTTAATGTTAAAAAGGTGAATAAAAAAATTGTATTTATATTTTTGAGATATAAAAAGCTGTGTGTTGAAGTATTGGAATTATAAATGAAATTGTTGAATGGGATTTTTGGGGCGGATTTTAACATTAACAAATTGTAAAATAAAGATGATAAATTAAGCACGTTTGGTTTTCAGGAAAATTTGACAGATTGTTGGGATTTTAAATTACGGTAGATAAAGAGAACCAAGTCTTGAATTCACATTTCAAGAGTCTGATAGAAAATACTAGGTACAATATGTGTTATACTATGTTTGCAGTGGTCTGTGCATAATGATGCATTTGACATGACCATATGTGAAAAAGTATTATAATCACAAACATGGAGGTATTCAAGATTACGAATGTCTTTACATTTCCGCTGCACTCAAGAACTCCATTAACTGTCTAATCTTCGAGTATGAAACAGCTTTTTCATTTGGTGAGCATCTGGATAATCAAAACCCACGCGAGTAGAAATATAAAAGCCTTTAAGACTTGGAAAACACACTACAGAGTCAGGAATATCAAAACGAAATCCCCAGAAGACAAAGTTAGCTTCACGAGTGTTTTGCAAGTTAAAATGCTTCGAGGCATTCTAATAAATGGAAGGTAATATTGATAAGAATCCGAGATGTCAACAGTAAGTTCATGAACATTGTGTTCAGCTGCATGGCATACCCACTTATTGATATGGGTTAAATCAGAGTTTATGTGTGTCCTACATTTGCATAAATTCTTAACCCGATTAATTCGTGAAAAATGCCGGAATAAAAACTGCTTTTGGGTATGGTTCAAGCAGGAAAAAAAATTGATGCCAAGTGGCTTGCTTCGAATTCTTTTTACACAAATCGAGTTGAAAGATCAGGAGTTTAGTGAGTATGAGTCAAAGGTTTGGTGTCCTACTTAGATCAAAATTCACATAACAAAATCATTAGACAACTTCAAGATGCTTTTATGAAATGGGATTTTATTATTTCGATCATGGAATTTCAATAAGCATGCTTGATAAGACGATCGATGGGGTATACCGAGGTCGACAAAAAGATTTAAATGTATGATAAACAAACTAAAAAAGTGGTCAACAAATGGAACAAATTTCAACAATATAAGAATTTTATCTCAAATCAAAATATGGTCACAACTCATAAAAATGTCAAATTCTCTTTTTCCCATTTACTAAATCATATCTTACTTCGAATACTCAAATTTGTAATAATTCAAAAGAACGATAATCATAACTTATCTCTCTTCTTTTAAATGAACAATATGCTCACAAAAGAAAACTTTGCAATTTGTTTCACAATTTAGTCTAATGGCATAAAGTGTTAATCACTACCATAAGATGGATATTATCAATAAGAAAACCTTTAACCTTGGTACCCAACAACTTGTTTAGAAATATTGTAATATAAGTAACATAGGAGTTTATCACTAAAACTGAAGATCCACTAACATGTTTTTATGTAAATTAAAAAGCAAAAACTAGAAGATCCATCAAAAAACATGTCAAATAAATTCAATTTCACAAACATCAGAACTCCTCGAGCAATTGAGAATTTCTCTTTGAAGACTTTTCTTTGATTTAGAATCAGCAAAATCCACTAAAAGCTTCTTCAAGATTTCACTGTGGCTCAGCAAATACTTGACCACTTTTGGCTCCTCATAATTCACCTTCATGTTTCTAATCTCAATCACCTTAACATGTGATCTCAAACAAGATGGCACACTCTTGGGTTTAAACTGAGCAAAACCACGCATAGTCAAACCTTTTCCATGGTCCTGATCAAGAAAGAAGAACACAGTACTACTTTTAAAAAACAAAAGATATCAATTAGACATATATGTTAATTACTCTTCAACTCACCATCTGTAAGATAAGGACTTCAAGATTAGGCGAACTATCAAGAAAGTGCAGAAAAAGCTTCCAGCCAAAGCAAGCCATGATGCTCAATTCCAGATGAATCAAATTTGGAAAGGTAGGCACATTATCGTTAAAACACAGGCCTATGAACTAAAATGGAGATAGTTGTAACAATCCAATATAAGTCTTCAAAAAACAATTAAAGAATGATAATATATGCATAATCAAGATGAATGTTGAGGAAGTGATATTACATTCATTGTGCGAGAAGTCAATGATAGAGTCTTTGTGCAACTGATTCCTCTCAGGAGTTGCATGACACGATTGCCTTCAACTTCATACCTCAAGGAGGAAAATGGAGCCAAATCTAGGGATGCAACATTCAAGAAAGGTCTTTCATTCACCGAAACCCTTGTTGCCGTAAAATCTTGAATATGCAAGTATTCAAGATTACGGGCTGTAACTACAAATTTGTGCTTAGAAGGACCTTCAGAAAAACAAGAATCCATACCCAACCATATTCTCAACATTTTAAGAGTCGGCACCTTAATATCAAACGTCAACACATGTTTGCTGTCAAACCTTGATCCATATATCGATAAATCTTCAAGTACTGGACAACTCCTAAACAACTTCTTCATTAGACCACCACATGGACGTCTAATGCTTATACAAAGTTTTTTCAAGCTCGGAAAACACACCATAGACTTGCGAATATAAAGTGCAAAATCACTTAGTATGCTTAACTCCACCAAACTACTACAAGTTAGAAGGCTTTGCGGCAACTTGACAGCCCATACCCCATCCCTATCAATATCAACTTTAACATTAAGATTGCGAACGTTGTGTTCTACTGCAAAAGATATCCATGGAGCGACACGAGACAATTGATCATCACTAACCATAGTACAGTCTAGATAAAAATTTTGAACATCTCTAGAGTGACAAACACTAAGCACACCATCCACAAAATTCTCAAAGTAGGGAATTCTACCATGTCTATCATCCTCACCATCATCAAAGTAAAAATTGAAGATAAAAGTCCAGAGATACCTCCACCTTGATGACAAGACACAGGTTTTAACAGCCTCTTTAGTTTCCAGACACGAAAGGATGTGAACAAGAACATCATCAGGCAATCTGCTGATCATGTCTTCTCCTCTACTCTCTCTTGCAACTCTTCCATGATCCATATATGATTCTCTCTCACACCTGCATGTTAAATTTGATACATTCAAAAACATTACAACCATTTTCTCATGATTAATCAACCAAATATCTTCCATGCATTAAAAAAAGGGACCTTTTTTGTTTTTCATTTTTTGTTTCAAACACCATCTAAGAGCATAAAATTTCACCAAAACACAAATTGAAGAAAACAGAGCATGCCCAGATGAGAGTATTACAGTATACCTTCTAAAAAGCAAAAACCTTGAGTGTTGACTGATGGAGACGAAGAGAGCGGATGGTTTGTTTTGATTACTTTTTCAAGTGTCCTTTGCGCTTGGGTTTTTGTTTCGTTGGTTCTCAAAGTAGGAAATCGGAGGATTTTTTATCGTGCTTGTGATATAAATATGGTTGAGTTATTTTAATTTTTTCTAACTATTATCATTTTTTTCCCTTATTGATTCGAAAAATATCCTTTTTGTATTTGGATTTTTGTCATGTTGGTTTTTGAAGTAGGAATTGGAAGGATTATTTTATTATATTTGTGATATATATAGTTGAGTTGTTTAATTTTCTCCCTTAAAGAATGACGATCGATGAATCTTTATTTTTTTCTTATTAATTCAATGATTTTTTTTTTTTTACTTTCTTAAAATCATCAAATGAGAAAATGATAATTTATTAGTCGCTAAGAAGAAAATAAAAATAACTTTATCTGGCTTCAAATGTTGGAAGATAAAATAATATCGATCGAATAGCTATATACACCGAATATAGTTTGGTCCATTTGGACAAGCTAAGAGAAAGTTAAACCAATGATACTAGCAAATGATTAGTTAAGGTTACTGTTGCTTCTGCTTGAAAGCTGTTGTTTGGAAGAGTTGGTAGGAACACAATTTTCATCTAGATTATAATCATGTAAGGGGAAGGCAGCTAACTAACACACTAATGCTCTTTTAGGATTTTTATCGAACACTTGATAAACAACTCCTAAAAACATTGATAACACCCAAGATCTTGTTTGGATGGTCACACAAATATAATAAGTAACACAATATATGATAAGTACACAATAAAGCTAAGAGCAAATCAAATCACAACACAACATAAGATTTTTACATGGTTCACCAGTACGGATACATCCACGAAGGTCATCAATTTCATGAGTATGAAAATAACAAGATTATAAAATATTACCTCTACTCACAAGCTATCTTCTCTTACTTGATCTCAATCTTTCAACCTCACAAGCTCTCAATGTTAGAGTTTTTTTGTTCTCACAATTTGTGGAGATACATATGACCTCTCTTCCAAATTCACTCTACTTACAACTCATAATAATACAACAATATATATTAATAGATTTTCTAAAATTACAACAAAACCCTCCCAAACTTGAAATTACAAAATAACATAAAAAACTACAACACATGAAGTTACTTTGAAACATACATGAACATATCGTTTGTAACTTCTTGAATAATCTTTTCGTTAATAGGCAATTCCACCATTGTATCATTTTTACTATGATAATTCAAGGTGTTCAACATCCACTACATTTCTATAGCATAAAAGAGAAATGGCTTCACATAATCTATAAATGTCCTCAACTTTACCTAGCTTTATCTTTGAGTTATAAGTCATGTATAAGAATAATTATACGTGTATAATAAGTAAAAAAACATAAAAGTGTTTTAAATTAATAAATACTCATTTATCAACAAATTAATAAATTACTCCCTAATCAGAAAGTCCTGTGTTCCTTTCTTTTGATTATCAACTCCAACTCATTTAAAATTTTTCTCCTCCACTAATCTTATTAAGCTTCAGAGAACTTGATGCCACAACAAAGTAGTTTTAAAACTGTATTTGGATGTTTAGTCCATTGTCCCATGACAAAGCAAAAATCCTGTAGGTTTTGTTCACTTTTCCAATGTCACCAGGAAAGGGACCTGGAATACATAATAACTGGAGACATGCATCAATAAAACAGGAAAACATATTGTCTTTCATTTCCTCTGTAACAATCTTAAAGCACATCAACGACGTTTTACTTAATGAGCAGCAGAGCGCCTTGAACGCAGAAGAATTTCTCTCTGGAGATGTTCTTTTGACCAGGGAGTAGCAGTATTTATACATGCGTAAATTCCCTTCAAAACATCACATAGTGTCAATATAAAAGAAGCTGCTTCCTCCCCAACTTTGCACACCACACGCCTTATCTCAATCTTTTTTAACATCAAGCAAGATGAAATCTTCTCTTATTCAAAACCAATAAAATTCTTCAAACTATCGTTTGATTCCTGGTGAAGAACGAAGAACTAACAATTAATTCAAGAGATAAAAACTATCAATTTGTTAAATTGTGGTTGCTTGCTGACTCCATTTCAAAGATAAGGACTTCAAGATTAGGCGATTTCTGTAGTAATGGCACTAAAAATTTGTAACCAAAGCGAGTATCTGTGTCCATGCTCAATTCTAAATGAATCAAATTCGGAAAGGTAGGGATGTCATCATGAACAGCCATGCTTAGAGCTTTCAATCAAGATAAGAATTAGCAGTCAAATATGAATATTGGAAAATAACTATAATAAAGTATGATATGTGAAAGCAAAACAAATATTTGTAATCAAGAGATAGATCATAAAGTTGCAAAATTACGTCCAATGTAGAGGAAGACAAAGATAACTCTTTGTAAAGCTGATTCCTCTCAAGAGTTCCATGACATGATTAGCTTCATTTGTAAGGCCTTGAAATGCATCTAATTCTGAATCTTCATCTACCAGCACTTCTTCATCAATTAGCGCACGAGACGCTTCAACATCCAGCTCTACTTCATCTAGCAAATGTCTTGCATTTACCACAAAACTTGCTAATGCACCATTGGCAATGCAGAGGTATTCAAGATTAGGTGCTGTAACCACATATTTGTGCTCAAAAACACCTTCAAAGTAATGGACGTCCAAAACATGGCGTATAAATAACCTTCTTAGAGTTGGCACGCAAATATCAAACCTCAGTAAATAATCAATCTTGTCAAAACTAGATGCATTGATGGACAAAGCTTCTAGTACAGGACAACTACGAAACAGCTTCCGCATCAGGTTAACGTCCGGAAACGTAATGCTGATATGAAGGACTTTAAGACTGGGGAAACACACAGAATTGGGAGTATCAACAATGAAATCATTCAAGAATTGTAACTCCACTAGTGTTTTGCAAGTTAAAATGCTTTGTGGCGACCTAATACACTTGAATGTATCAACTATAATTGTGAGATTGCGAACTCCATGATCAATTGCAAAACATACCCAATCAGTGACACGAGATAAGTCACTTTCTTCAGGAATAACACACTCTAAATAAAAATTCTGAAAGTCTCTAGATTGGCAACAACTCGGTACTTTGGCTACGACAAAATCATTAATTGTATAACCAACAAAATATAGATTGTAATTTAAAGTCCAAAGATTCCTCCATCTTGATGACAAAATAGACGTTTTGACAGCATTTTTAATTTCTAAATGTGAGAGGATGTGAATAAGAATGTCATCTGGAAATTTGCTAATGCTGTCTTTTCCATCCGATGCTTCTAGCCTTTTGCGATCCGATATTCTTTCACAACACTACAACAATACAATAATACAACTGACTGCTAGTTAGTGAAGACATTAAAAACAACTGTAAGCATTCTTTAATTAGTCAAAACATGGCAGATTTAATAGTATTTATCAACCACCATCCAATATAGCTTCATAACTAAAAGTGTTCATTCAGTCTAGCAATGACTTACATCCAAGTCAACCCCACTACATATGGTATCTAAAAAAACAATATTCATCAAATCTTTCCAAAAGTTCAACAATTTCGAACCCATTAAATCATATATATCCTTTCAGTGAGCATACATACATGCTTGAAACAACAGCAAAAGAGAAAAAGCAAACAAGCTCAACCTGTAATATACAAACAAGTCAGTCTAAGGCAACAAAATCTAACACATGAATAGATCATACATTAAATTGTGCCAAACAAATTTAATGGCCATGAACACATCCTCTCATACACAAGTCGAGATTTTGATTAATATAAAATATGAATCAAGTACAAAGACAAATACTTACATACACAAGTCGAGATTTTGAATAATATAAAATGTGAATCAAGTACAAATACAAATGTTTACATATATAGACATAAAAGAATTTTGATTGAATATTCTCTTTCAAGTTTTCCAAGAGACGTATATGATTCTCTCACAACTGCATGTTATATTCAATACATTGAAAAACATTGTAACCATTTGCTCATCATCATTAAAGCAAAGATCTTGCATGCATATAAAAATAGTGATATTTTTTTCTTTCTTTTTTTCACATACCAACTCTTATTTACTGCAACTAATAATGACGTACAAAATTTCACCAAAACACTAACCGAAGAAAACAGAGCATACCCAGACGAGAGTATTTGAGTGTACCTTCAAAAATGCAGGTGTTGATTGATAGAGAAGAACAGAGCAGATGGTTTGTTTTTTTATTTTGTACTTCGGTATTTTGGTTTTTGTTAATGCTTTTTACAAAGTTAAATTCGAATATAAAATGAGAATGGTTCAATGGATGAAGTTTCAAATTTGCTGCAGTCTAATGAATATGCTTCAAATATGCTTCAAATATGCTTAAAGATAAAGTTGGCCTAGTGACATATATCAATAAAATTGTGGGTTTAAGATGGATTCCATAAATATGTTTTGAATATAAGTTATTATATTGTCGAATATGCTAATGAGATAAAATTAGCTTTGTCACCTCAATCCATTAATGAAATTCTAAGTTTGAGATTGACTTTGTAAAATATGCTTCAAATATGATAATAAAATAAAGTTGGCATAATGATATATCTTTCACAAATTGTATTAATAAATTATAGGTGTAAATCATGTCTTTCTCCCCACACCTCAAACTATAATTAAAGAAAAAAAAAACCACACAGAACTAAACTAAAGATATATTAGCATGTCCATAAGAGAATACTGGTGCATTTCCACAAAATTGCAACCCTTGTAGATACTAAATAGCCGTAATGTTTGTTATTATCAAGTAAAATATATATTTATGTTATTCTTTACATTTTTGAAATCTTTGGATATTGATTTAAAAACTATCATTGTACTATCAATAAATTTCAATTTTAAATGCGTGTAAAATCAAAAATATATTAGATATATGAAAAAATTTCATACATAATTTTGGGTAAACCAATAAAAATAATCTAGTTTAATAAAAATAAATAAATATATTTTTCTAAATGTCTTTAATGTCAAATTCAATTCATTAGAATTTGTACCCCACGAACAAAGCTAGAAAGTTTTATACATGTTTATATAACACCAAGAGCACTCAACCATACAAAGAATTATATTTCCTTCAACTTCCAATAGAATCTTAAAATACATTAGAGGTGTCAAAAAGTGAAAAACAACATTATGTCTTCTTCTCTTATCAAAATATGGTCACAAAAATGTTGAACATCTATTTTCACAACAACGAAAATAGTGCATTCACAAAATGATCTTTTTTGTTTTTACTGAAAAATATTTTTATAAAATCTACATTGTTGATCTAAATTACGGGGAAGAATTGTGTAGACCAGAAAACAAAAACTAGAAGATCCCTAGAGCAACATGTTAAAGCTAATTTCACAAGACACAGAATCCTTCGGATACATACGAATTTCTCGTCGGAGATCTTCTTTTGACTCAACATTTGCATTAACCAAGTAAAACTCCTTCAAGACTACACCATTCTTCAACATATAGCTAACCACTTCTAGCTCGCTTTCGTCTCCTATCATATTTTTTATCTCAATCATCTTTACATGTAATCTCAAACAAGATGGCACACTCTCTGATTGAAAGTGAAAAAATTCCTCAGGATTGTATTCTTGATTGTAATCCTAATGAAAAATGCAGAACATAATTTAATTTCACAAACGAAGTCAATCAATAAGGTAAAAACAAAATCAATCAATAAGATAAATATGTTAATTGCTAATGACTCGCCCATCTTTAAGATGAGGACTTCCAGATTCCTCGAGCTATTTAGAAATTGTGACAAAAGTTCCCAACCAAAGCAAGCATCAATCCACAGTTCCAAACACACCAAATTTGGAAAAGTAAGCATATTATCATCAAAACCCAAGTTTAGACACTGTAATGGAGAAAATAATTATAATAATCAAATGTAAACATTGCAGCTAAATAATGAGGCAATACAGAACATTATCAAAGCAACATATATGTCCATAATCACAGAGAATGATAAGCAATATTACATTCATTGTGTTGGAGGCCAATGATAGAATCTTTGTATAGTGGACTCCTCTTAAGAGTTCCATTACATGATTAGCTTCACCTTGGGAGACTTCAAACTCACTATCTACTCCAACATTTAGGAATACTTCATTCAAGAGAGGTCTTTCATTCACTACAAAGCTTGCTATTGAATAATCTTTAATCTCAAGGAATTCAAGTTTACTAGTTGTAACTACAAATTTGTGATTGGGAACCTCTTCAAAATAATAATAATCCACGACCAGCAATATACTTAGCTATTTCAAAGTTGGCACCATAATATCAAACGTCAATACATCTTCAATATTGTGGTCAATATCCCAATATATTGACAAGTCTTCAAGCACAGGACAACTATGAAATAAATTTTGCATTAAGTCACCATCCGGATGTGCAAAACTAAGATAAACTAGTTAAAGACTTGGAAAACACATCATGGAATCAGAAATATCAAAGTGAAAGTCACTTAATATGCATAACTCCACAAGTGTATTGCAAGATAAAATGCTTTGCGGCAACCTAACAGACCACAACCCCTCCTCATTAATATCAACTGCAACACTAAGTTTGCAAACTATGCGCTCTACTGCAAAACATAACCATGGAATAACATGAGATAATTCGTCATCATCATCAACACTACAATGGAGACGAAAATCTTGAATGTCTTCGGATTGGCAAAGACTAAGTACTTTGTCCACAAAATTCTGAAATATGTGAGTCCTATCAAGTTTAACACCAAAATCATCAAAATCAAGATTGTAAATAAAAGTCCAAAGATCTTTCCATCTTGATAACAAAACACAGGTTTTAACAGCATCTTTGGTACCGAGGCATGAGAGGATCCGAATAAGAACATCATCTAGCAATCTACTGATAATGTCTCTTGCTCCATTACATTCTTCATGCTTTTCGAAATCCATGATTCTTCCCGTACTGCATATTATTCTAGACACCAAAAACGATGGCAAACCATTCTCATAGTCATTCTATCAAACATCTTAAATTCACAAACAAACACAATCTCCTACACAAAAAACATCATAAACCCAACAAAATTGACACTTTCAAGAACACCCCTCCAATCAAAACATATATAAAATCCACACACATCGTCTCATAGACATTCTATCAAACACCTTACATGCATAAACAAATTGCTCGTATTCTACACTACAACCAAACTCTCACATTAAAATATCAACTTTAAAGAACATTTTCATGAGCATTCATTCAACAGGAAACAGAGCATTGCATACCCAGAAGAGAATGTCAAAGCACAATCTCTTCAAATTCGTATTTCCGAGTGCAACATTGTTTGGTTTCAATTCTTTTCTTCTAATGCACAGGTTTTGAAGTGGGCAGTTTTTTTTTTCTTTTGTTTTTTGTGACGAAATTCAGGAGTCAGTCGTTGAGCCATTGGACAACATAAACAATATTTTATAGTGATATACTTTATATAAATTTTTTATATATTTGATTTTAAAGTAATAAAATTTAAGATTTTAAAATTTTAAATCATTTTTTTTTGTAGATGCCGTCCGGTGCAATTACATCCAGCCCATGAAGTTTGGACATTTCAAACAAATCGTTTATGATTCAATCTATATTTGAAATCTTTAAATTAAGGGCAATATTTTTACACAATAAGATCAATTTTTCCACTCGATGTGACATTTTCCTTCCGTTTCTTAAAGTTTCAGTTCCACATTACACTTTAAAAATTCTGATCAAAAATGTTTGACAAGCTACATGACATATAAGATACTCTTGATATGTTGCACAAATAAAAATAAATAAATAAATCATTTTTTAATTTTCAAAAATAAATATTTAAAATTAATTATCTTTCTTATTAAAAAAACAGAATGGTGTTAGTTGTTGTCCTAAACAGACTTGGTGGCTATTAAAAAATTTTCAGAAGTGTATGTAGCTTGTGATCATCCCTTTAACAGAATTGCTTGCATTCATTCTTTTTAACATATAACGACTATGACAATGAAATCCTCTCTAATTCAAACAAAAAAAAAAAATCTTTTCCATCCTCACCAAACCCCTAAGGATTTCAAAAGCAGAAGTGAGCAAAATATGTTAAGCAATCTACTAGTAAATAAAACCACTTCATTAGTATATGTTCATTACTTCCAAATTGACATATTAACGAAGTGAAGGAGCAGTTTCCAACCAGAGGTCTTGGTACAAGTAACTTCTTAGTATACATATATATATATATATATATATATATATATAAGGTACTGCCATTTTGATCAAAACTAACATTCAATTCTGCAGCCGGTTACATTAGAGTCTCATAATGAAAGCAATGCAGACACCTTATAGCAATCCAAATGTCATCAATTGATAAAATGTGTGGGATTAGACTAACAACGTAGAAAAGCATTTTTAATACATTACTAAACTTTAATAATCGATACTAATACTTAGAAGCTGCTTGCCTCGTGGGTAAGCACACCCTGCCCTTCTTCCAAAAGACATAGGTTCGAATGTCAGTCCAAACAAATGCAGATAATTACCACCTAGGCCCTCCTGTGTATGGGCAAATTTCGTTTAAATCCCTTCAAACGGTAAATACAGTTTTCCTCTTCGAATAGGGTCCTCCCTTCCGATTCCTAAGAAGTAAAATATAAATAAAGTGTTGTGTTCTGGACTATATTATAGTGTTCGATCATAATGGTCCCGACAATTGTAATTTGTACTGATGCTGTCGAAAAACTAATAATAAAATAATTGACACTAATGATGATCCTATAGCTCAAAATACATCTGGGGTCGTGAATTGTAATGATATTTTTCAAGACTAGTTGGTGGAACAAATATTAATGATAAATAAGACAATTTAAAGCTATGTATCCTCCATGTGAGAATTGACAATTGAAGGGCATCCTGGCTCCTGCAGAGCCAACACAGGAATTGCACCAATTCAGTCACCACTGCTGCGGCTAATGATATGATATATCAAGGAATCATCACAACAAATATATGCATGAAATAGCAAGACAAATTGAACTAATCAAAACGTTAGTATACAATATATATTGAGCCGCTGTTACAGTTTAACAAAATTAACTAAGTAGTTCAAGGTTTGGTTAAATCGATTGGTTTCTATTAATTTAATCAGTTATTTTTATTTTCTAATTTCTTTGAAACTAATAAGAGAAAATAGATGTTGAAGTGTTTAAATGAGTATTAATAATGGCATCAACCATGAGGTTTTTCAACTATATAAAATATGAAGAAAATTAAAAAGTAGAAAATTGTTCTAAAGTCAGTTAAGCCAATTGACAACCAAATCAATTCATTTGGTTAGATGAGTATCCAAGTTGGTTTAAATTACAGAAACGATTTTGAACAATGACATAAAATAAAGCATTTGAATGCAAAAGAACTAAAAATGATTAAATTAGTAAAGCAACACAAATATTCAGTAACTTTGGTGGTGGCCGACCGACTTCAAGCAAAATGTGATATTAAGTGTGAAATATGTGAAAATACACAACTAAAAATCAAGGAAAAAAAAAAAAGACAATTACATGAATAAAATGAAAGAAAAATTTAACACACAGACATTTTGCCTTGGTTTGAAACTAAATAAGGGAAGATCAACTTTCCATCCTGCAAATTCCATATATTCTTGACACAAATCTGAATAATATAGTGCTTACAATATCTACCTCACAACTCTTATACGAACGAGTACATACATTGCAGTTTCAAGACGTAAAAGGCACATTGTATTAGCCTAAAACAAAATGGAGCATTCTGATCCAAAAAAAAAAAAAAAAGAACTTCACTACAGCTTACATTCCTTATAAGTGTCAAAGAATTCAATTTCGCTAAGGGTGGAACACCTTGGATGCTTTAGAACTTGATCTTCAATCCTTTGCTTTCTCCAAAAATCAGGAATACGAGACTTTGCTATTTTTCAACAGATACTTGACCACATATAGCTCATCAAACTCACCTATCATGTCTCTGATTTGAATCCTTTTGACGTGCAACAACAAACAGGATGGCACACTCTTCGAATCATACCAAGCAAAATCATGCAGACCAAATTCAATACCAGATCCCTTCAAAACAGTGAAGAATCAAACATAATTACAAATGCCATAATTACTAATCATGTTGAGTACATATAACTTTCAAATTTTATTCAAGCAAATTACTTGTTTATGTATTAGTGTATAGAATATATGTTGTACGATTTGCATGTTGGTTATTATAGGTACCAAAAACAATTATATAAAGGAACATTACAATATATAAAATATATAAAACTTAAAGTTAAAAACTAGAAAATTGTTAAAAGGAAGAAAGCTTACCATCGATGCGGGAATAGACAATGATAGAGACCTTGTATTATTGATTCCACTCAAAAGTTCCATTGCATAATTAGCTTCATTTTCAAAATATCCTACACTGAAATACTTTGTACTCACCAGAGATACCTTATTTAGGAAGGGAAACTCACCGAATATAAAACTTGGAAAGGCATTATGATTACAAATATAGAGGTATTCAAGATTACTGGAGTTAACCACAAATTTGATTGGCAGAAAATAACATTCATAGATCTCATGCTCATCATCTTCTTTCATGTATATATTTAGTGCTCTAAGAGTTGGCACAGTAATATCAAACGTCATCGCATGTCCACGGTACTCAAGAACTCCATTAATTGTCAAATCTTTGTGCGCCTGCAGAGTATCTATATAGGAAATTAATACGGCGTCGTTTAAGTTATAAAGTGAGGATGATGTGGAGTTGAAGAGCTGGGATTGTGGGTCGAGCAATTTGAGCCCATTGAGTGAGTGGGCCCAATTGATTGGAGTTGGGATACTATCTTCCCTCCAAGACCGTCCTATTTTCCCCCAGATACTTGATCACATATATTAGCTCATCAAACTCCCCTATCATGTTTAGAATTTGTACACGTTTGACATGCAACAGCAAACAAGATGGCACGCCCTCAAACAACAACAAAAAAAAAGGATGGCACAACCTTCGAATCAAACCAACTAAAATAATCGAGGCGAAATTCATCACCGAATCCCTTCGAAGCAATGAAGAAGCAAACATTAATTACAAATGCCAAAATCACTAATCATGTCGAGTAATTATATCTTTGAAATCATATTCAAGCAAATCAATTGTTTATGTATCAGTATATAGATTTTATGTTGTAAGATTTGAATGTTGGCTGTTATGGGTACCCAACACAATCATTGTGATAAAGGTTTTTGTATTGATCGACAAAAGAAAAAGACCACATCACTGTTTATTGATAAACTCCTCTTCTAAATATCTTTTTATAAATTTATTCACCTTGAATTGCATTAATTACTGCATACAATTAGAAACAAAATAGCCTGACAGATTAGTACAATTATCTGTGTTCGTTACTTCTAACTCACCTTCTTCAAGTCAAGGACTAGTAGGTTAGGCGAGTTATTGAGAAAGTAAAGAAGTAGTTTCCAACCAAAATGAGATTCGATTCCTAATTTCAGATAGATCAAAATAAAAGCAAAACGACATGAGACGAGCTTGAGTTTGGAATGAGAATTCGTCCCAGAAACAGCTTATGAAGTAAGTGGAGTCTGTTGTGTTCACGTGTGCATGAAAAGAGTTTTTATATAAAACTTAATACGGCGTCGTTTTAAGTACCAAAAGATTAGTAAAGTGAAGATGTTGTGGCTTTTAAAAGTTGGCTAAAAAATTGTGGGTCAGCCAAGATGAGGCCACGAGACTGGGTCAACCCAATTAATTGTCCAAAAATAGGGGAAAATTTTATTTTTACTATTATATATATTTTTATGATAGTTGTGTAATATTTTAACTTAAATATATATGCGTTTAAAAATAATTATTGTATTAATATGATATATAGAGTGCATATTTATAGTTTTTGTAAGCAATTTAATCTGCAAAAGTTACATTCACATTAGATTATAAACTATATGTAAAGGACAACTACAATTTTGCAGAGAGAGTTTGAATTCAAGTTGAAGGCAGCAAATGCAATGGTGCTTTTTGCAACGGCACCAAAACACACGGCACAAAAAGAGCAGTCTTGTTTCACAATATAATCTGCTAGCATACAACGGTCGCATCGCGTGCCATGATTATGTGTTTGTTTGTAGAATGTAAATTAATAGAGAAGAAAGCAACAGCAAAGGTAGGTGAACCCCACTTCACTTCACTTCACAAAAAATTACCCCCACCATTACCGTTGGTCTCTCTCTTCTCCAAATTTTCACCACCTTTGTACCAAACTGTCAGTTGATTATCATTACACATCAACAACCTTTATATCATCACCAAATGGACCCCCATATCATCTACTCATAATCTACTAATAAAATCTTTAACCATATCAATTTTTAGTTAAGTTACTGTGCATTTTTCCGTCACACAATTTAATAATAGTTCGTCCCCTCTTCAATATTTATGATTATGTTAATTGTGTTCATCAAAAGAGGGTTTTAGATCCAACTTCAATATAAAAACTAATTTATAAATATAGGTTCACACTCACCTCATAAATCAATATAAATTCATAATTTTTAACCAATATAGGATCATTTAATACACCCTCTCTAAGATACTATTTAACACACCCTCTATGCGGTACTATCTAATACACTTTATTTCACGTGCAATATGTCCACTCGATAACATCTATACCCATATAATTGAGTTTGAGTCATGTAACTTAGATGAAATTTGATCTATCGTTGAAAATGTCCAACTTTGATATCATATCATAAAAAAACTTTAAATTTAATACCACAATAAAAATTAATTTATAAATGGAGGTTTATACTTATTTTATAAGTCAATATAAATTTACCTTATTCAATTAACGTGAGTCTATCTACCTATGTTTAATCTAGACCAATTTGGTCCAATCTGAACACGGTCTTATGAAAATGCAAAAAGAAAGAAAGATGATAAATGTTAAAGCAGACAATGAATCTGCCCAAGTACTTGCTAGATTCCCATTAACAACTGCATCTCTCTGTCGTCGTTCCCGATAAAAACCCAACCCAGAATAAATACGTTACAATACCCGACCCGTCCGTTTTAACAATCCGATGGGCCCGCTTATTACAATTGACCGGTACAGACAAACACAGTTCATTTCCCTCTAGGGGCAAAATGTGAACCTATATTTACGTCCCCTTCTCGCAGTGAGTCTCCGCAATATCTACCAAAGTCCATGAGCATTTTAGTAAATGCAAAAATTCTCTGTTTTCGAGCCTTTTCCCTCTCTCTCTACGTCTACATTTCCAGCTCTGTATTTTAGGGGGGAGAGTGCGTCTCTGTCTGTGTGCAGTACAGTTTTCACTAACCAATAACCCACCACACGTTTTTTCATGATCCCGTCTGTGTTCTAAACGTTACTTTCTGATCTCATTTCGATGGCTGAAACTGAAACCCTACACCATTCTGCTTCAAAGATGGATCATGAAGTTGTTGATTCGGGTGCAGTATTTGACCCTATGAAGAAGAGACAAGCTGTGACCAGAGCCGAGATCGACACGTCGGCGCCGTTCGAGTCTGTCAAAGAGGCCGTGAGTCGATTCGGTGGAATCGGTTACTGGAAACCTTCCCAACCTCGACTCTCTGAACCTGAGGTCTCTCTCTCTCTCTCTCTCTCTCTCTCTCTCTGTAGTAGTGTTAAAATTTATCTGAGACTTTTCATCGAACAGTTTATATAAATAATCACTACATCACCTTCACTGCACTCACCGAGGCAATGTAATTGTAGTGTATTTTGTCAATAACGCAAATTCAGGTGTTGATATGAAGTGGGTTTTCGATATTTTTGTGATATCTGTGAAGGAACATATGTGATATGTTCATGCATTTTTGTGTTTTTGTTTTGTGTCATGTGTTAGAATTGTTTGTTTTGTTCAATGTGCTGCCTTGCCGTGACAGAGACAGTTTTGATATGTTTCTTTAGGCTAGTTGATGATGTGTATTTGACAGTTTGTTTGTATTTAGCAGCATGAAATGGAGGAGGTGGATATTGCGAAAGTGGAGGAGCAAGCGGCGAGGTTGGAGAAAGACTTGATTGTGAAAGAGAAGGAAACGTTGGAGGTTTTGAAGGAGCTGGAAACGACGAAAATGATGGTGGAGGAGTTGAAATCGAAGCTGCTGAAAGAAGCTGCTGAGGTCGAGGTGACACTTGAGTCGAATGGGGATGATAAGGATGTGATTAATGTGGTGAATGAAGGGGAGAAGGAAAAGTGTGAAGTTATTGAGAATGTGCACAGTTCACTGCCCTCGTCGGCACCAGGTTTGATTTTGATGGAGTTGAAACAGGCGAAGATGAATCTTTCGAGGACTACTAGTGATCTTGCTGACATTCGGGCTTCGGTTGAGTCTCTTAATAGGAAGTTAGAGAAGGAAAGAGTTTCGCTTGAGAAAACTCGGGAAAGGTTGAGTTTGAATTCCTCGAAGGTGTGCTCTCTTGAGGAAGAGCTAAACCAAACGAAAACAAAACTGCAAATGGCGAAAGGTGCTAGTGG
The DNA here is from genome assembly GCA_021234005.1 of Nephelium lappaceum. NCBI lineage: Eukaryota > Viridiplantae > Streptophyta > Magnoliopsida > Sapindales > Sapindaceae > Nephelium > Nephelium lappaceum. The sequence continues at coordinate 1,147,082 of CM038011.1, forward strand.
ATCTGATAATTCTGTGGAAATTTCGCAGGAGCTTCATCAGTTGAGTTCTGAGATGGAACAGTTTAAGAAGATGGGAGAAGCAGCTAGATCAGAAGTTTTGAGAGCGATGTCTGAGATTGAGCAGACGAAAACTAGGATAAAAACAGCTGAGACCAGGTTGGTTGCTGCCAGAAAAATGAAGGAAGCTGCTAGAGCGGCAGAAGCTGTTGCGCTTGCAGAGATCAAGGCTTTATCGAACAGTGAGAGTTTGTCTGGAGATAGCTTGCTGAAACCTGAAGGAGTAACTCTTTCATATGAAGAGTACTCTTCGCTAACCTCCAAGGCTCGAGAAGCTGAGGAACTTTCTAAGAGGAGAGTGGTAGATGCTATGGTTCAAGTTGACGATGCAAATGTGTCGAAAATGGAGATTTTGAAGAAGGTGGAGGAAGCAACAGAAGAAGTCAAAACCACTAAAAGGGCTTTGGAAGAAGCTCTCAACAGAGTAGAGGCTGCAAATAAGGGGAAGCTGGCAGTGGAAGAGGCCCTTAGAAAATGGAGATCCGACAATGCACAGAAAAGACGTTCTGTACAAAACTCGACCAAGTTTAAGAACTCTTACCCATCACAACATCGCAAAGACTCCCGTATGCTCGATGTAAATGGCATGCATCTGGGCAGCGACGAGCCAAACCCCATTCTGAAGCCAACATTATCAATTGGGCAGATACTGAGCAGGAAGCTGCTTCTGCCGGAAGAGTTTGAGATGGCAGGGAAGGACAACGTGAGGAGAAAGGTATCGTTAGGCCAAATTCTTAGCAAACAAGATGGTGACATGCCCTCTTCACGGAAAGCTGACAAGGAAAATGGTGGTGGCAAGCAGCAGTTCTCCGGCAAGAGGAAGAAGTTCGGATTTGCTAGATTCTCACTGCTTCTAGCCAAGCAAAATAAGAAAAAGAAGCCAACTTTGAACTTGAGATAAAATGCTGTGACTGGCCTTGCTTTGGTTTCAATCGGGCACTAACTAATTCCTAATATCTTAAAGACTGTTTCTGGTTTGAGTTCACTTGAGTACTAGTCTATGTATCTCCTTGTTTATGTATAACTATTTATATGTTGTTTAGCTGTAAGCCTCTTGTATGTCCATATGACTTATGAGGTTGATGATGTCTACGTATTGTGTCACATCTAGTGTGAAATTGTGTTGGATGTTTTTTCCTATTCATTACAAATTCGGTTTTCTGAATGTAAGTCGACATAACGATCTTATCCATGTAAATGTGGAGTACTCATTACCCGCCCCAATTTGATTACTGAAGAATAATTTATCTATTATAAGATTACGGATGATATATTTTATTTAATTATTTTTTAAATTATTATAAATTTAAATTTGTGTTGAATATTTGGTTCGCTATAGTATCATATGTAAAGTATCTGACATAAGTATTGGGGGTTAGTGCTTGGTCAACTCAATTTCCGAAGAAAGTTTTGTTGTTATGGGGCTATGAATGACACAGTTATTTGCTTTCCAAAGCAATCTATTGATGAAATATTGTTAAAATTGGACAAAAGTCTAAATAGGTGAAATTGGTGTTTGCTCATATCAAACACACCATAAATGTGTAAGTTTGCCTCCTCGATGGTAGAATAAATTTATTTATTAATAATAATCCTTTAATATTTTTTAATAACCATCTTTATAATCAATTCAAAAATTATTATCACTAATAACTTTATTCAATCATTAAAATAATCAAATTCAAACATAAATAAATTATTCTTAAATATATATCTCATCAAGACATGTGACTTAAGATGATATTTTTTTTATACATGTAACACAATGTATTTATACACAAAAAAAAAATATACCAATATTTTCTTCCAAGTTGCTATTAGAACATTGAACCAAAATGCCGTTGGCTTGTTGTTGCCTTCAACAGTTGAAAGAATCCTCTAATGATAAGTTTGTCTAATAGGATACTAGCTAAACGCAAGTTATTGGCCCGTCTGGCATTTCCACCTCCAATAAGATACTGCCAAATTATAACAACCCACCATTCCAAATTTGCCACGTAACCACCACCTCAGCACTACCGATCATATACTATTACCGACCGCATACGAATACAACCCAGATATAAAAAAAAAAAAAAAAGAGGCGTCAGCCAACGATATTTCTACGCAACTTGTTTTTCCGACCAAACACTCAAAACTAAAAAGTCTCTCTCTCTCTCGCTCTCTCACGTCTCTCCTTGGAATTTGATTCACTCCAGGAACCAGGTAATCTAATCTAATCTTATCATCTTCTTCTATTCAATACTTCTCTTTCTGTTTTCTGTTTGGTTGCCGAGAAACTGCTGGAAAATTTATACAAAAAAAGGGGGTTCGAACAACAACTTACCGTTAAGATTTGTTTTGATTTGTCGCTACCAAACTGATTGTTAGGTTTCCCTTTAATTAATAATTGATGCTATCCATGCTATGAGTTTGTTTGATGTTGAAGACTTGATTTTTATTTGAAAAGATGAAGTCTTTGACTTGGTTGCTCAAAAGTTTTGGGCGTGTGTTTTTGTTTGATATATTATCAACCTTAGATTTGAAGTACAGTCGCAGTAATGTTAAGTTGAAGTGATATATAATGATTTTACTTTGCATGATTTTTATTTGAAAAGATGAAGCCTTTGAGTTGGTTGTTGGATGGTGTGATGGAGATTTTATGGTTAAAAAAATGAAGGTAGTGAATGAGGGAAGTGGAATTATGTGTGTGAAGTAGATGTTGGTTAGACTTGTAGAAGAGAATAAGTGTCTTTGTTGATTGATATGCTGTTGGATGGTAGATTGAGTGTGGATTTTGGATTAGGAGATGGTGGTTAAAGGAAATTTGATTGCTAAACGTGGAGATAGGAAATGGGGTGTTTTGGTCTTCGATCAGGGAAGTGGGAATATGTGTATGAGAGTGTGGCAGTAATGTTAATTTGAAGTGATATATCATGATTTTACTTTGCATGATTTACCTTGTATGTTAATATGAGATGGTATATGTTAGTTGGTTGGTTCTTGGCATGCATCTCTACTTCATGTCATGGCATTTGGTCGTCATATATGCCCTTCTAAGTGGTCTGTGCATTGCTTGGAAATATGTTGTCACAGACCTCTGCATTTTATTTATAATTGTAACTTATTTCGCTACTGTTAGTTATGATGGTTTAGAATTTCTGCATTTGTCAAAATATATGATTTTGAGGTTTTAATGCTTGTTTGAAATGTTTATTACTTCAGGGATGATGGATCAGAGAGTGGGGTTGTTATTTATTGTTCTTTTGGGTGCTAGCTGGGCTTGTGATGCCAGGCAACTTGGAGACCAGTTATCTGGTAAGAATCTGCTCTAAAGCACTGACACTTTCTCATTATGCATCTTTACTCCCTTGGGAAGGGAAACTATTTTTGTAAAATTTAACTGCCTCAACTCCCGGGCAATCGCGCCAAAAATTCGAGTCTCTCTCTCTCGCTCGCTCTAAAGCACTGACACTTTCTCATTATGCATCTTTACTCCCTTGGGAAGGGCAGACAACATGCATTTTTCGTGATTACGGTAAAAATGCTTATAATGCTGTGAGTAATCCAATTTGATGATTTTCTGCATTCATTGTTCAGTTTTGGAGATAAGCGAGCAGGAGGTAGAAAATGAGAGTCGGACTTCACAAAAAGTTACCCGGAAGGATAATGTCTGTACATTGTGTGAGGAATTTACCGCTGAAGCAGTTGATTACCTTTCAAAGAACAAGACCCAAACTGAGATCATCAACCTGCTTCACATGTCATGCGCTAGTTTGGGTGCTTTCAAGAAGCAGGTACTTATCCAATTTTAATGAAATTGAGATATTCATTGAGATTGAAATTTTTGAGGTAGCAGTTGGAAAGATGAAATATTGCTATGTCAACCCCATTTTCTTATTATCTTTTGATCTTTATAGTTTAATTATGGAATTCTTTAGACAGAAGCTGAATATTCTTTTTCCACTTTCTTGAGCTGTAGACATGAGCTGTGAACATGAATGCAATGCAACAGTCCAACACAAAACTAATGCGATTGGATTTGCTTCAATTGTGTCAAAATGAAGATTAGATTGAGTTGTTTTAACACAATAATTAAATAGATAAAGCTGCGATTGACTAATCTAACCAACTAGATTCATAAACCAATATAAAACTAGTTCAACTCTATAATAGATTAAGTAAATAGTTCATGTTTGGGTTGACATATATATTCAATTACTATTGTGCCAATGTAACCTGCCAACCCAAATGGCAGTGCTATATATGGTATACACGTTAGCAAATGCCACTGCTTTATTACTGTAGAGATTTGTGTAGCCGAGTTGATCATTTTTCTTTTCTTCTGGAACACAAGTGCATTGCTTTGGTGGACTATTATGCTCCTCTCTTCTTCACGGAGATCACCACACTACAGCCTGCAGATTTCTGTCAGAAGTTCAACCTCTGCCCACAAATTGCAGCCTTTTCTTCACAACTTCGGGAAGATAGCTGTGGGCTTTGCCACCGTACTGTTTCAGAAATAATAACCAAGTTAAAAGATCCTGACACACAGGTTTGTTGTTCTGTCACTAGCCCCTGATTAAGAAAAAATATGATTTGGATAATTTCTTGTTCTATAGCTGGAAATGTTACTGTTTCTGCTTTTCTTTAATTCTCTCATAGTTTTTTGTATCTAAAAGTATCATGCTGCATTATATTGTTTTTGATGAATTGTTATGAGAATATATTTTTGTTGCATTCTTAAATTGTTCAATAGTATAGGAGTCAAAATAGTAAATGACAAATCCATCGACCATGCAAGGGGAATATGATAATCGCAGATGGTCTATAAATGACACATTTAGTATATGGGATTAGTGATGTTTTAATCATGTTGAAACCTGAAAAGGGGAAGTGAAGTGGGGGATTAGCTGCTGATAATGCCTATTATGAGATGTACATGAATAAAAGTGAGATAAATATTCCCAATGCCTTGAGATATATAATGAATAAGAGTGAGAGTTTCTTTGACGATGTATGATTATATCCTTTTCTAGTGTGCATGGTTTATTGCAATTATTCTGTGAAAAATCTTCTTTGATTTCATATGATCTGGCTCTCTTGCTGGGGAAAAAAAAATAATCATGTGACTTGTTATAGACATATATTTCACAATTAATAGAAGACTTACAGTATACAAACAATAAATTGTACCATGAAGCTCATTGTCTATCGCAAAATAGATTACTGATTCTCTTTTTTGTCATACATGACAGCTAGAGATACTTGAGCTGCTTATGAAGGGATGTAACTCCATGGAGAACTATGCACAAAAGGTAATTATGTTCAGACTTATTCAATTCCCCAAAGTCAATTTATTGATTCAACCTACTTGTCAAAAAGGAGGTTCCAATGACCAGTAGAGCTCTTGACATGATCACTAACTAATTCGTACATGAGGGAAATCTTTTGATGTGTATGTGACTTGATCAATCAATGTATGGGCTACCTTTTGAAATTATCACCTTCCACCCTCAATTCATGTGAGATGGTTTACTCTATTTACTCTCGAGACTTACTTGCAAATGATATTGGATGTATTCAGAATTTCTCTGAGCATCTCTCTTGGACGCTTCTAGATATATTTAGAATTACTTGAGACTATGTGTACTATTTATCCATCCTGATGTCTTGCAACTCGATCACAGTGCAAAAGAATGGTCTTTGAATATGCGCCTGTAATCCTTGCAAACGCAGAGCAATTTCTGGAAACAACTGACGTGTGCACCATTCTTCACGCGTGTAAGTCACCGGCAGCTGATGGCGATCAAGCAGTAGAGACGGTAATTGCATTGGCTGATTCATAATCAATGGCAAATCAAACATGAGCTGATACTGAAGCACATGGGATCTCCACATATTGTTATGTTCTTTCACTGCCAGACATAATACTTGTATGATAATTGAAAAATGGGGACATAACTGTGCTTGTGTTGTAAAATATGCCCTATAGAATCTGTCTCCTGAAAAAAATCCTAGTATGTGAAATTTCTGGATTGTCAAGTTGCCAATAATTTATCTTTTTTACTGTTAAATTTTCGGCTAAAGACAATTGGATGTCATACATATAAGCACATGGTTTTGGTTTTCTATTTTTTGCTCTGATCCACGTTCCTGGAAACAACTTGACATTCAGATCAGATGGATATGTTGTTGTCAGGATTTCGCTTCGATGATAAAAATTACAAGTTTCCTTGAAGTTTCTATCCAACACTTCATTGTCAGGATCTCTGTACATGGAAAAGTTACATTTAAGGAGATTGAATAAGATCTAGATAGATTTTATTAATTTGTACATTTATCAAACATCTCTCTCAAGAATTCTAGAAAACCCCTTTTAGATTTTACCTAATAGTTAAAAACCTTAAAAAAAATAAAAAAAAAAAAACCGCCACCACCGCACCAGGAGATTTAGGAGCCCAAATCTCTGTGTTTCAGATAATTTCTCAAAGGGTATTTTGTGTTTTTCCCTATAATCCTAAAATCTCTCCAACCCATCAAGTGAATCCAATGAAATTGAAGTAGTCGCCAAACCCTTTTTATTTTTTTGAAAAACAGGAAACCTAGACCTTAGTTCATGTAGACACCCAATAAGAATGTTCAAACCCTAAATCTTGTCGGAAAAATCGTTGGTCCAACCATTCTACTAACCTCTCATAAGTATTTTTCAATCATAAATGTAAAACAAAAAGTTTAATTTCTTGAATTATAAGTAAATGTATAATAAAAATTTTATAATTATTCCTTCAATATATTAATTATTTTAGATATTTCAAGAAAATATAATTTTTATATTTCTTTTCAATTTCAATACCATGCGTGTTTTAAGACCACATATTACTAAGATATTTTCTAAATTACGGAGATATACATATGTTCGAAATAAACAATAAATAACATCTCCAAAGACTTAATAGGTTCTTTTGTACTCACTAATGAGGACCACTTCAGTTTCTTACAAGCAATAGCCGATGCGTACTCGTTTGTGTGTAATGGAGCTTTGCTTGATCGAACCTTTAAATGATTTTGTTTGCACCCACAAAATGTCCATTCAACAGTTGCAATCTTGCCTCATTTGTGAAGTAACGTCCTATTATGCACGTCACATTGTATGGTCACATAGGGAAGGCCATTTATTTAATTATTTTTGTGGATGAAATTACTCTTTCATCCACAAAATTTTAAACTTTTTTTTTTAGAAAAATTGAAACTTCATTGAAAACAACCACCATAGTCGGTAGTAATAGATATACAGTAGCTCATCCAGTCAGTAAACGCTAAAAGCCCAAACAAATTTGGGACAACGATAGAGTAATTATAATTCATCATATTAATCTTTCCATATAAGGAATCTCATATGACTAGATATGGAATATTAAACGGATCCTCAATAAAGAATTTATGATGCTAAATCCAACCTATCCACACACAAACTAACTCACAAAATATAAACAACAACACAAATCCAAACAAACAACTATAACAAGAGAACATAAACATCAACACAAAAGTAGTATACATAAATCTCCAACTTCCACCATGGCTGAGAGCTTCAAAGAAATCTACAACCTGAAAATCTTCGAAGGGTTTGAAAAGCCACCAATAAAATTAATGAGGAACCCTATTATCACTGTTATAACTGATCGAATAAACTAGAAATCGATAGAACTATAAACATCAACAAGGTAAAAGCTATTGATCTTCTCTTAGTAGTCATTGGCCACTAAAACCAACAAAACCAAAAGGTTTTTAGAAGCTAAATCCAAAAGACATCTTGATCCACCCTATAAAAACCTCAAAACCCCTCAAAAACCTAAGAGGATAAAATGAAAAGGCATAGATCGGTAAACCAAACACTTTGAACAAATCCAAAAGTTGTACATGTGTTTGGGTTTTAAAGGATGGATCCAGAAAACTTTGGATCATTTCCTTAAAACCCTGGACTTAGAGAACCGTTAAAAGAAAGTTGTAGAAAATAGGATAATGATAATGAGATCAGCGTGATAATAAGGTTTGTCAAAAACAAGACTTCCAAGAGCTCTCTCTCTAAAGAGTTTAAGAGAACTCTAGAAGAAGAAATTATGTATCGCCTATGTAATTATGTGTCACCTACGCAACTTTGTTACTTTGAAATCCTATCATTTCCCATACTTTCTTGTTGATCAATACTTTCTTCCTTGTGACCCACGCAGCTTTTCATTTCCATAGCCTTACAATGATCATCGCTTCCTTGCGTCCACTTTCATGCATGACGTAGATTATTTGAAATAAAATCAACTATTATAGCCACTTTTCCTTCATATTCTCCATCATTTAAAACGTAAAGAAATGTTTAGTCGTAAAGTTTTCGAGACTATCATGAATACTAAATAATTATCCTAACATCGATATGTTTAACTATATTGACATACATCGTTTACCACATATTTTTATCAAAAATTTGTTATACATATAAAAATACAATATTACTTTCTAAACTTGGCCTTACATTACATGTTGATGATAGTGATATACATGTGGCCTCATTTATTAGTTATTAGAAAGCAATTATTATGAAATTGTCCACCGTTTGTGTTATGGTCATTTCTAGGGGAGGTTGATCATCATGCTCTGTCCGCCACCAACAACCGACAATGATTATACAACTCTTATTTCTATACAACTATTCGCAATTTGCCTTCGTCATGAAGTATGTAATCTAGGTCTTTGTCGTAAATAAAAGAAAGTGGATTATTAATCATTTTAAGTAATACCATTTAGAAGAACTACATTTATTTTTAAAATTAAGAAGTTGGGAAAGAGGGACCTAGATCACACCAACCGTCCATTGCATAAGACAATCTCAATTGATGGGGGTTCATGTGTCCACCCCGTCATCATGAATATTTATCAGTATATAAGAGAAATTATATACATAAGAGAAATTTTTTTATATTATAAAAGTAGATTTATAAATTATTTATATGGAATTTAATCTTAGTATGTTTTGATAAACTCATTCCCATTCATATCAAAATGTCTTTCAATTATATAAAAGTATTTGAAATTTTGAATCAGTTTCATCGAATTGTCTACATCAAAAAATATATTAAAATTATATTTACAAATAATTATTTAAATTACGTGCCCTTAAAATAGACACAAAGAACAATTTTAAGTATATAAAATTCAATTATTTTATTCACAAATGAATTGATACGTTGGTCAATTTCATCTAATTGCTTATCACAAAGCAATATTTGGTTCGAGTAGTAATGTCCACAAAGTGGATAATGACATCTGAACCCACTTGTAAATAGGCAAATTATATATACGTCTCTTCGATTTAAAGGCAATTTTCTCATTTAACTGTGAGTCACTCTCTTCCATATAGTTCTTTCTTATTAAGAGATCACGACAATTGTAAATGTACTTACAATTAAAAATATATATAAATTATTTTTTCCTAATTATCTACTCAAAGATACAAGATTCATTTGAAAGTATTTAAGACATGTCGATGACCATTGACCGCATTATGCAATAAGGAAATGACAAAAACACCACCCTTCCAAGAATGATAAAATCGTGGTAGTTGGGAAGGGCAAAAGTGTGCTTCAACCAAACTTTAAAAGGACATTTGAGGCGGAACACTCCAGAACTCCGACCCATTTGAAAGCAGTATTTGGCCTCCACAAACCAACCAAAATAATTTTAAAAGGCAAACAAACAAACAAACAAATGGAAAACAATGATGTTACGTGGCAGGATCGCACATGTTTGAATACCACGTGTATGGCTGTACATGCAAGGGTGACCTAGCAGAAGGTGGCGTCTACGGCCAATGCGACGCTCCCGTTTTCGTGTCTAATTTGGTGCCGCGTCCACGAGGCGTCTTGTCTAGTCGTAATTATCAGCTGATTCAGGGACGAACCTTCTTCACATTGGATGCACACAGTGACTTGTGACTTGCATGTCATTCCAACATGTTTGAAACACGTTTGTTAATATCCCAATTTTGAAATTCAATTACTAATTTGATTCATAGTTGAATTGAATGATGATTTTAGTGATAAAGCGATAGGATATATATACTAAAAAAAAAAAGCATTGACAAGATCAAATTTTGAATGGATATATATCTGATTTGTATAATATCTGACTTGGGGTGAGTCCAATGAAAGTAAAAGTCTATTACCGATTCTAAAAACTTGATAATAAATCAATTAAATTAACGGAAATTTCTATCACAACACATATTTAATATTTATACATATATATTTATTTATTTAAAATTTAATATGCCATTAAATCAAGCTTTGTTAAAAATGATTTCGAAATTAATAATTCAATATATGATATAAAGTTGGTTTACTTTTGAAAGGTTTTGTCAGTTTATTAGTTAGATAAAGATACTCATATATAATAATTATTTGATTAATTAAAATAATAGTTATTAAAGAATATTTAAGGATTTAAATCTATTTTTGATTTAATCCTCCGATATGGTTGGTATCAACTTGAATAAAATAAATTGAGTATTTTTCAATTAAAATTAAGATATGAAAGCAAATAAAAGTTTTTTTTTTTTCAATTTATTAGTACATTTTACAGTTATTGGATCTCTAGATGTATATAATAATAAAAACTTTGCAGCACTAAAGAAAAACATATATTAAAAGAAAAACAAAGTCTCATGATTAGCGCGTTAATTAAGCGATTCTAAGCGGATCCAATAATGATTAATGATTATAAATCAAAATAATAATAATAATAATATCAGTAACAGATTGATCATAGCTGGTATTAATCGACCTACTACAGTGAGTTGGAGAATTTTGGACGGTTGTTGTAAATATATATATATATATATATATATTGAGAGTTAGTTGTTGTAAACATTTTTCGTTTTTAAAAGCAAGTAGAATTCCCGTAAAGTCAATAAATTAATCAATTTATGACTTTCTGTGGCTCAATATCATATATAAACAAAACCCTTCCTGTAAACCTCTAAAGTTTCAAGCTTTTTCTAGTTTCCAGCTCATACTTCTGTTCAACGTCCAACATTGGAAAAGGTACCTTTTTCTTTTTTTTTTTGTTAAATAAATGTTAAAAAAAAAATTAAATAACATGTTTTCATTTGCTATTGTTGCTGTTCGAACTTGAAAACATGTTTGTTTTTTTTTTTTTTTTTTGTTAACATGAATTTAGAGACTTTGGTTTTGTTTTGCAACTGTGGGGTGTCCAAAGGTTGAATCTTTTGTTCTTGTACACAATTTAAGAGATGGGGTTGCATGGAATTACGTGTTTTGATTAGCTTTTGTTGCTGGTAAGACTTGAAAACATGTATTTTATTTTTTGTGTGTAACAAAAGTTTAGAGACTTTGGTTTTGGTTTGCAATTGTGGGTGTCTGAAGGTTGAATCTTTTGATCTTCTATACAGAGGTGGGGTTGGATAGAATTACAGGTATAGAATTAGAGTTCTTAAAACCCTTTCATGTGTTTATTTAAAAAGAAGTTTTTCTTCTTTTCTTTTTTGGTGCTTCCTAAAACTGCCTCATTGATGAATACATGTGTTTTGAATCTTCTTAATTGTGCTAGATTTTGTCTTACAATTGATTTTCAAAATCTAGGTTGTTGTAGAAATTTGTCTTTATGTAGTAATAAAATACTAGTGTTTTAGCTGTTGTTGGTGTTTTATGGTGATGGTCTCATTTTTTGTATCAACTCTAATTGATATGTTTCTTTTCCAGGGTTGTTAGTTGGTCAAGATTTTGAATCAAATCAAGACTGTAATCCGTGTTCTGTAATATATTATAAAGCTTGTAATTGGGAATGCTGAAAGATGTGCTTCAAAGTGGAAAACCACTTCACTGAAGTCGATCAAGTTTTAGCTCCATCTGAGCTTCAACTGTTTGTTTATGATGTGGTTCAAGATTTAATTCACGTCCCGCTTCTGTTTGGTACGCAAACATCTGGTATGTCCAGAAACTTTAGTGAAAGTATGTTAAGGCATGATGTTTGTGAAGATGGTTAGGCTTTTATTTTATTGAGACCGGTTTCTGTGTTATATTTACCTAAATCACATATATAGATATTGCAATTGCGGGTAAGATTAGTTTCTGTTGTGTATAAAGATTAGTGAGACAGGGAATGGAAAACAGAGGGAGTATATTGATGCAACGGTACGAGTTAGGGAAATTACTAGGCCAAGGAACCTTTGCGAAGGTCCACCATGCTAGGAATCTTAAAACCGGTATGAGTGTGGCCATTAAGATAATCGATAAAGCGAAGGTTTTCAAGGTTGGGATGATTAATCAGATTAAGAGAGAAATTTCTGTCATGAGACTGGTTAGACATCCAAACGTGGTGGAGCTTTATGAGGTCATGGCGAGTAAAACCAAGGTTTATTTTGTGATGGAATATGTTAAGGGTGGTGAGCTTTTTAATAAGGTAGCGAAAGGAAAGCTCAAGGAGGATGCTGCAAGGAAATATTTTCAACAGCTGATAAGTGCAGTTGATTACTGCCACAGTAGGGGTGTGTTCCACCGCGATTTGAAGCCTGAAAACCTTTTGTTGGATGAGAATGGGAACCTAAAGGTTTCGGATTTTGGATTGAGTGCACTTGCTGAGTCTAAGCATCAAGACGGGTTGCTTCATACAACCTGTGGGACCCCTGCATATGTCGCTCCTGAAGTCATTAACAGAAAAGGCTATGATGGGTCCAAAGCTGATATATGGTCTTGTGGGGTGATTTTATATGTTCTACTGGCTGGCTATCTACCGTTCCATGATTCAAACCTGATAGAAATGTACAGGAAGATTGGTAAGGCGGATTTTAAATTTCCTAATTGGTTTGCCCCAGAAGTGCGCAGGTTGTTGACAAAGATATTGGATCCGAACCCAAGCTCTAGAATAACCATAGCCAAGATAATGGAAAATTCTTGGTTCTGCAAGGGACTGGAAAAACCAATTACATTGGAAACAGAAGGGAAAGAACCGACCCCTCTGGATGCTGATGCAATTTTTAGTGTGGATGAAAGTAGCAGTAGTGCGGCAGAATCAAAGAATGAATTGGCAGCCAAGCCTTGCAACTTGAATGCTTTCGATATCATCTCCTTCTCAGCAGGCTTCGACTTGTCTGGCTTGTTTGAGGAGAGGGAACGGAGGAAGGAAGCTAGGTTCACCTCCAACAAGCCTGCTTCAACAATCATCTCCAAACTGGAAGACATCGCCAAGCGTCTGAGGCTGAAAGTAAAGAAGAAAGACGGAGGCTTGCTGAAAATGGAAGGCTCCAAGGAAGGCAGGAAAGGAGTGTTGGGAATCGATGCAGAAATCTTCGAAATTACTCCATTTTTCCACCTGGTGGATGTGAAAAAGAGCAGTGGAGACACACTAGAGTATCAAAAGGTGATGAAAGAAGACATAAGGCCAGCTCTCAAGGACATTGTTTGGACATGGCAAGGAGAGCAGCAGCAGCAGCAGCAACAACAACAACGACAAGAACAACAACTAGTGCTGCAACCACCCGAGCAGCAAGAGCCACCGCCTTGTGCTGCAGTCCCATCGCAGGTCACTCTCTCACATGATTTGTGACATGTTATAGTCTTATTTTAGTTTTACCGGTCTCTTATACAGTATTGCAATCCTCTTATAAGTTAGTGTAATGTAACTTTAAACTGCTATGGTTTTTATTTGTGGGGTGCTTTAAGGCATGCATCTGTCTTTGATCATGTTCACTATTTTTCAAGCATTTGTAGTCTCTGTTCAATCCAACATTTCTCTTTATATTTCAAGTTTGTTTATAGTCCCAATATCTCAACAAGAACTGAAATCCAGCAAAGATTTTTGAAGGGTAATATTCCAACACATTGTACAAGAGTGAGGACCTATTAAATGAAGAGACAGTCACAGCGATGCAGAATGATCAAAAGTTGAATTGATGTACATAGAAATGGAATGTCGGGAGAATTTAAAAAATGAAATTCATAGGCATATCATAATTAACTTATTAGTATATAACCCCCTCTTATTTATAATTGTAATTCAAATTTTATCATTTGCATTATCAATTCATAACTTAAATGATTAGATTTCATTCACATTTGTAATTAGGATTCAAGTTTCATGATGCGTGTTTATCAATATATGTGGATAAATTTCTCAATTATTTTGAGAGTAGTTTTCTTTTCCTTGAGGTTGTAAAAATGGATTCAAACGGATTTTCAAATTAGATATAATGTTTAATCTCAATAGGTGCGGTTAGATTTTTTTATTATTAATGGGTAAATTTTTAATTACATTTTAATTATATATTAAAAAATAATAGAATATTTTTGTAATGACAATGTGGGATTGCTACATTAATAATTATTACAGTTATATCACTGAAATTGTAAATTCAAATTGTATTGATTTACATAATATCTCAAAATTCAAACAAAATCTATTATGTCATCAACTTCCTTAATAAAACAATGAAAAGGTCAAGTGATAATCCCTCACATTTTACCCTAGAGGTTATCACCTTCTTTTTCTTAAAATCCTACTTATAGAATTTGTGAGTTAGAGTCATCTTTTCTTGAAATTCTAGGATAATATTTCTAAAAGAAATTCTTAATAAACCATTGTATCCACAAACTTCTATAAATCATGATATTAACATTAAACTAGTTTTTACCTACATCAAAGTAGTTTTCATTTACCACATGCAGATAAAATAGATTTTGTTAGATGATATCAATAGTCAAATTTAGATTTTTTTTTTTTTTTTTAAGTATAGAATTGCCCTTTAACATGTGTGAAAGATTTAATAATTTAATAATGGAATCATATTTATTCTTCAAAATGTTGATATGATTCTAACATTTCATTTTCGTGGAAACGACACCATTGATAATTTTATTTATTTTTTTGATAAATACACCATTGGTAATTTTATTGTATTTTATTTAGGCTTCCATTGATAATTTGATATTTGATAGTGAATCAAAAATGATTCTTGAATAGATCCTTCTTTGCCAAGTCAATGGGCTTCAAATTTTCAACACCCAAAAACATATATATATATATATATATATATATATATTGATAGTGAGTATTGTTTGTTTTATTGAACTGAAAAATGAGGACATCTTAGATAAAATTTGTATGTTAAATTGGATCACCTATAGAAGTTTGGATTAATGTAATCTCTGCCTACAAATATGACTTGTTTTTTTAATTTGAAATGACAAATGTGACCTTTATTAATTAACCTTTGAGTAACTGAATTACTGTTTGAGAAGTCCCTTAATTTCGGTATTAGATTTTCTGTAAATTTTTATGTAGTCATTAGACAATTGTGCTTTGATTCATGTTGTGCTTATAGATACTAAACTTGCTTGTCATGACAGACATTGAATATGGTCCTCCTTTTGTTTTGTTTGTTTTTTTTTTTCCTTTTTTTTTTCAGTAAGTCAAAAGGAATTTTAAGCAGTCAAAGACCCTATGATGGTCGGAGTTCATCTCAAGCTTCGAATGTTAAATACTATTTTTGAAGCTTAAGAATCCAAAAGGTTATAATGTATATAGAAGCTTATAGATAATATGGAAGTTAATTATATATGTATAATTGTACATCTTCTCCCTTTTATAGCATGTTGTAAATAAGGTTTTTTTTTTTAATGCTTATTTATTTAATTACTTTATTCTAAGTATGAAATATTTAATATAATTCTTAGGATCATTTAAAATATTATTAATTTATAAGATCAAAATGTGTTGAATCTACATTTGTCTCCTAATTAAACTAAACATATTATAATTATTATTAAATTTAGAATTATTATCTATGGTACTATATTATATAATAATTTAAATAAAATAATATTATTAATCCAATAGTTAAATCTAAATATCCACTTAATATAGATTATAAATAATAATATTTAATTGTTTTAATTTTAAAATTTATTTGATAAGGAAAATGAATATAAATTTAAGCATGTGCCTTGCTGGTGCAACAAAAACTAGTATTAAATTAAAACTAACAAGTCAACTTCATCTTAAGTTTATGTATGTAGCATGAAGTTTATCAGATAGGACGTGAGGGACAATCAAAAGTTGTTTGTCATGAATTGATTATTTTCTTATCAAGAAAGGTTAAATTTGACCTAACTTGTTGAATATATCTGGATTTAGAAAATGATCCACTTTCTGAAGATTTCTTGAATATTCATCACAAGAAATTTTTAAAAGATTTCCATAACATTATCATCATCTATATATCTAGTTATGTTCTAGATTGTTCTTGATGGACAGCAGTTGTTTGATATTAGCTGCATTAATTATGTTGTTGATCGTTGTGCATTAAATGCCTAGATGGCTACCCATAGACTTGCAATCCTCTTATTTCGAATACAACCAGAGAAATAGAGAATAATCCTTAGCCAACGTAGCGCTAACTCTTGCCTACAACTCTTAGCACTCTCCGCATAGCCTTCGTAAATCTCCGAAAAGGCATGCTTAAGCAATTTTCCCACAAGAATTGCCTAACCACCGCATGGGTTAGCAGTGCCAAAACTCACCCCAAGACATGTTGCCACTCAAAAACCAAATGTTCATTTACAAATTAATAGTTTAATAATTATTACACATACTGAAGTACATGACTGATGAGAAATATTTTTATCAATAGATTTGCAAAAAGGAACGAGGAAAATTGAAATAGTTTAATCCAACCTATCCAACCATACCCAAATTCTATTAACTTTCATTATCAAAATACTAATATAATGAGATGGAATAATGCAAAAACCGCCTACATTCATATGGGAGCCTCTCCTCCTCATCCCTACATTTATTTGGGAGCCTCTCCTCCTCATCCTCCTCATCCTCCTCCTCGTCCAACTTCTTCTGAAGAATAAAATCCTCCTCCTCCTGACAAATAAAATCCTCTTTCGGCCTTTCTGTAAGGGTGTTACAAAAATCCATGTATCCCTACCAAATATCGTAACAACGGACATGAATTTTAAAAATTTTGGAGGTCTACTTTGCAACAATTTAAAAACGTATTGAAAAGTAATAATAAAAATGTTCTCAATTTGAAGTCGGAAAAGACCATTACATGTAGCATCCGGAAAGCAGAAAAAAAGTCAGTAAACTTTCTGTTAGAATCGGGCATCCAGCCATCATATTTTTTGATAGACAACTTTGAAGCAGATTCTAAATTCTGCCAATACAAGAAAATAACATACTATAAGTTGTATAACTAGTGCAACTGAATCAATATAGAAATGTGCATAACAAATATAATGATTATGATTGACACTTTCATAAGAAAATAACTGCCAATGAGAATGGATTATAAGGAAGAAAGATTTGACTTGAACTCACAACTTCAATGGTGTAGATATAAGTGGCATACAACTAGATCAACATGATTTCTTAGAGCTACACGACACATGAGACTAGCAAAATTAAGATCAATAAATAGTCACAACACCTACTTGATAGAATTCAAATATGCCACACCATCAATTGATCAATGAGTTATACCACTCTCTTTGTGTACATAATTTTAATTGTTTTAAAAGTAAAACATGTTCAATTGTTAAGATCTTTTCCATACAGGTTTTACAAACACATACCGCTGATATAATATTGTCTACCCAATATGTATACTTTAAACTTTCAAACTTTCCCGATTTGCACAAGTTGTCAATAATAATATCCATCGGTGCACCCTAATATGAAAAAAAAAAAAAAAAAAAAAGGTGTAAAGGATATAAATAGATAAAAATGGGACTACTAAGAGAATCTTGAATATAAATGAAAACAAAACTCACAACATGATTCTTGCCAAAAACTATGCCCAATAATATTTTTTTATCATAAACCTGCACAAGAGAGAAAAAGAGTGTGATAATTTTAACCAAACACAGTTGTTGTGAACATTTATTAGACATAAGACATATTCTTTATAGATTTATTAAATTTCAAACATGGAAATTGCTAAAACACAAAAAAGTTTGAAAAAAATAATAATCATAAATAAATAAAATATTAATTTACTACCTTGTGGATCGTTGATAATTTCCTCTCAACGTATGTGGATATGTTTTTCTGAGGATAAAAACTGCTTTTCTTAGGAATACAACTGCAACATGGACAAAATCCAAATTACACATTTAATAACATAATAAGAAACCAATAAACAATCATCCATCACCGATCGGAAACACTAGATCATGTGGACTTATTCGCAATGTACGTACATGAAGTCTTCCTAATGAATGAGTTGCTTAGAAAATAAAGAGAAGCATCAAACACATAATGACAACAATTTTGTTTGCCATTGAAAATGAGACTGAATATAATATTGTTTATTTCAAGTACTGCATAGTATACACTCAGCAAACCCAACTACGACACATAAGAGATGTCAAACATAACATGTCTTGCATCCGTTCGAGCACTCATTGCCTTAGCCAGTTAGCCATGCAGAACTGGCTGGCAGTATAAGTCAGACCAAATACGAACCAGCTGTCTGCTGGACAAGGTTTCCGCATTTCCATAAACAGTTGCAAAGGCTTCACGTACTTCATCTACAAGTGACAAAATTGCATTCAAGCATATTATTGAAACAGATGAAGCAACGGTTTAAACTTTAAATTTTAAACAGAAGAAGCATATTATTCAAACTACTTTTTTAATAATAATAAAAAAATAAAAAAAAAAAGTTACAAGTATATTTTCAACAAAAGTATAGGTTGAACAAAAACGATTCAATAAAATTAAAAGAACAGCCAGAAAACTGTGTAGAAGAAAGATTTCCCACGGTGATGAGACTGCGCAGTTGAATAATGCTAAAACAGCAACATTGTAATTATTTATTTAATTGATAACGATACACGAACCTTTCGCAGTTCTACTATGTTATTTGTTGTGCTTCAACATCGGCGGCTCCGCTTATAATTAACGCTTGTGCTTTTTCTCTGTCGCTTCTGTTCTTCTACGCAAAATCACCTTTTTACCCTCACCGCCTTACTCTAGGGTTGAATTTCAATTCCTTCTAAATAGGTTATTTTTAAGACCAAATTGCATAACAACCCTTAAGGTATATAAATTAAGTGAAAACACATTTATCATATGAGTAAAACTGATGAAAAAAAAAATTGATTTATTTCCTAAATTTTGAAAATTTGTTAAATTTTTAACTATTACAAAAAAAGATCAAATGAACCCTAACTTTTCTTAAAAGTGTTAAATTAGTCATTTTCGTTAGTCAATTAATAGTACAACTTAACAGAATACATGAAAAGATTCATTGACCTTTGGATTGAATTAAAATAGATAAAAAGACTATTATGCCCTCAACTAAAGTTAAAGATAACAATAATATTTACTCACAATAATAGCCTAGATGGTTTTTCTATAATTTGTATCAAATTACAGTTTGATCCTTTAGACTCATTTTTTTGGTCTACGTTGTTTCCTCTGACAATCATCGGTGCATATTTCACTAAGTGAAATTACCATTTTACCTTTAAAATACAAAATTAATTGTAAAATATCTTTTATGCATCTACATGTTTTGTCTGTTATATTTGTCTCTAAATAGGATTTAACTTCTGGCGGGTAAATGTCTCCATCTCATCAAGGAACAATTACTGAATAGAGGTTGCGCTTCTGTGTTTTGCAGTAGAGGGTGATGGGCTTGGGACAGATGATCTTAAATCTTAATGACGGTGGCCTTCTCGGTACTGTTATGCAGCTGTCTTCAAAGGTAAGGACACACTATTGAAGCTAAAGTTCTAGCATGCTTTGGTTGAAACCGTGCATTGTAAAATCCACTTGTTAATATGTTTATTATCAATGATATAATGTAATAATTGGTGGAGAAGGCTATAAAATGTACTCTTAAAACTGAAGGACAAAGGGACTATTGATCAATAAAAAAGGTGAACAGCTACATATAATGGTTTTATATCAAATTACTGATTGAATTTGTAATTATGTAATGCAAGTGAGCTTGTCCAATTACAAGCATGAGTTACAATGGATATATGCCAATCACATGTTTGGTATTCAAGCAAAGAAGGTTCTTTGGAAAGTCCAGCAGCATACATTGTCCGAGGTCTCTATCGTAGATGTTGTCAATCAGGACTCATTCTTCGATGTATGCAGATATGTTTTTTTTTCTCTGATAAGGCCCCATTAATATTTCTTGAATAATTCGAATATATTAAATGTTCAAAGAGCAGATATCTTTCACTTGTTTCCCACGTAAACTACTTTTCAGCATCATGATTTCTTTTGCTCATAGATTTCTGTTTTACTTCTGGATTGGAGTAGTGAAGTGGAAAGCTATGATGAGTTGATTGATTTAGTTGCCCGTACTGAAACAGGGTTTTTGCATTTGTTTAGTGAGCAACAATTGCAGGTAAGCCAATGCTTAGTTATCTTATCGTTTGTGCATCCCTACTTCTTTTTAGGACTTTAGTAGCGGGTTATTTCTATAGGTGCGGACGCAGATGATGGAGCCTATAGTTTCTAGAGATGCTGGCGGTTTAGGCGAATGGGCGGTTATGACTTATGAGATTGACTGGGTCGTCCTTAGGGTGCTACTAAGCTGGGCCCCAATGCTTCTTTTTGGATCAGCTATCAGACTAGTGGGTTTGGGCCGTACATGAGCAATATATTGGGCCGGTGTGAGATTAATACATAAACTCAGGTTTTTACCGATACAACATTTTTTATATCAATTAATACAACTTATTTTTGTATATAAGTTTGATGAATTTGATGAGAATTTTAATGTTTATGGGTGAATTCATTGAATTTAATAAAAATATTGGTCAATTTATCCGAACTTTGAGAAAATTGGTTGAAACGAATATGTTTGTTGGTAGAAGTTGTCCACCTAAAAATAATTATAATTATTGAGTTCTCATATAAGTTTTAGGTTATTAATACATACTGGATTTAAATTATGAGCGTATTACTATTTTCTTTTTTTAAAAAAATATACTGTTGGTATAATAGATATTTCAATGATTTGTGTAGTCAGTGGTTCAATTTAATCTTGTTGGTAGAAATTTGAGGGGACAAATTCACTTTTATCCAAAAACAAATAAAAAAATTCGTTTTTATCCACTTTTTTATAAAAATTATTTTTCGCCCTTCAAACAAACTATTTTCATTATATAACTAAGTTTACCAAACTACCATCAATTCCAAAAAGAAAAAGGTGTGCTATTTAAACACGATATTAGATTTTAATATGCAAGAAAACCCGGTACCAAGTATTATTAATCGGGTTTTAAGTTTATAAATTTAAGCACGTGCCTTGTAGATGCAACAAAAACTAGTATTAAATTAAAACAAACAAGTCAACTTCATCCAAAATGTAGCATGAAGCTTATCAGATATGATCAAAAGTTGTTCGTCATGAATTGACTATTTCCTTATTAAGAGAGGTTAAATTTGACCCAACACATTGAACATATCTGGATTCAAAAAATGACCCACTTTCTGAAGACTTCTTGAATATTCATCACAAGAAATTTCTTAAAGATTTTCATAACATTATCATCATCTATATATCTAGTTAAGTTCTAGATTATTCTTGATGGGCAGCAATTGGTTGATCTGCATTAATTATGTTATTGATAGTTGTGCATTAAGTGCCTAGATGGCTACCCATAGACTTGCGACCCTCTTATTTTGAATACAACCAGAGAAATAGAGAATAATCCTTAGCCAGCGTAGCGCTAACTTTTGCCTACAGCTCTTAGCACTCTCCGCATAGCCTTCGTAGATCTCCGAAAAGGCATGCTTAAGCAATTTTCCCACAAGAATTGTCTAACCACCGCATAGGTTGGCAGTGCCAAAACTCACATCGAGACATGTTGCCACTCAAAAACCAAGTGTTCATTTACAAATTAATAGTTTAATAATTATTACGCACACTGAAGTACATAACTGATGAGAAATATAACTGATGAGAAATATTTTTATCAATAGATTTGCAAAAAGGAACAAGGAAAATTAAAATAGTTTAGTCCAACCTAACTAACCATGCCCAAATTCTATTAACTTTCATTATCAAAATACTACTCTAATGAGATGGAATTAAGCAAAATCCTCCTACATTAATTTGGGAGCCTCTCCTCCTTATCCTCCTCGTCCAACTTCTTCTGAAGAATAAAATCCTTCTCCTTCTGACGAATAAAATCATCCTCCTCATCCTCCTCGTCCTCCTCATCCTCCTCCTCATCCTCCTCGTCCAACTTCTTTTGAAGAATAAAATCCTCCTCCTTCTGACGAACAAAATCCTCTTTCGACCTTTCTGTAAGGGTGTTACAAAAATCCATGTATCCCTACCAAATATTGTAACAACGAACATGAATTTTAAAAATTTTGAAGGTCTACTTTGCAACAATTTAAAAACGTATTGAAAAGTACTAATAAAAATGTTCTCAATTTGAAGTCGGAAAAGACCATTACATGTAGCATCCGGAAAGCAGAAAAAAAGTCAGTATACTTCCTGTTATAATCGGGCATCCAGCCATCATATTTTTTGATAGACAACTTTGAATTCTGCCAATACAAGAAAATAACATACTATAAGTTGTATAACTAGTGCAAATGAATCAATATAGAAATGTGCATAACAAATATAATGATTATGATTGACACTTTCATAAGAAAATAACTGCCAATGAGAATGGATTATAAGAAAGATTTGACTTGAACTCACAACTTCAATGGTGTAGATATGAGTGGCATACAACTAGATCAACATGATTTCTGAGAGCTACCACGACACATGAGACTAGCAAAATTAAGATTAATAAATAGTCACAACACCTACTTGATAGAATTCAAATATGCCACACCATCAATCGATCAATGAGTTATACTACTCTCTTTGTGTACATAATTTTAATTGTTTTAAAAGTAAAACATGTTCAATTGTTAAGATCTTTTCCATACAGGTTTTACAAACACATACCGTTGATATAATATTGTCTACCCAATATGTATACTTTAAACTTTCAAACTTTCCCGATTTGCACAAGTTGTCAATAATAATATCCATCGGTGCACCCTAATATTAAAAAAAAAAAAAAAAAAGGTGTAAAGGTTATAAATAAATAAGAAGGGGACTACTAAGAGAATTTTGAATATAAACGAAAAGAAAACTCACAACATGATTCTTGCCAAAAACTATGCCCAATAATATTTTTTTATCATAAACCTGCACAAGAGAGAAAAAGAGTGTGACAATAGTCAGGCAGATGGAACAAAATGCAACTTAACCAAACACAGTTGTTATGAACATTTATCAGACATAAGACATATTCTTTATAGATTTATTAAATTTCAAACATGGAAATTGCTAAAACACAAAAAAGTAAAAAAATAATACTAATAATAATAAATAAATAAAATATTAATTTACTACCTCGTGGATCGTTAATAATTTCCTCTCAATGTATGTGGATATGTTTTTCTGAGGATAAAAACAGCTTTTCTTAGGAATACAACTGCAACATGGACAAAATCCAAATTACACATTTAATAACATAATAAGAAACCAATAAACAATCATCCCTCACCGATCCGAAACACTAGATCATTTGGACTCATTCGCAAAGTACGTACATGAAGTCTTCCTAATGAATGAGTTGCTTAGAAAATAAAGAGAAGCATCAAACACATAATGACAACAATTTTGTTTGCCATTAAAAATGAGACTGAATATAATATTGCTTATTTAAATTAATGCATGGTATACACTCAGCAAACCCAACTAATACACATAAGAGATGTCATACATAACATGTCTTGCATCCGTTCGAGCACTCATTGCCTTAGCCATGCAGAACTGGCTGGCAGTATAAGTCAGACCAAATACGAACCAGCTGTCTGCCGGACAAGGTTTCCGCATTTCCATAAACAGTTGCAAAGGCTTCACGTACTTCATCTACAAGTGACAAAATTGCATTCAAGCATATTATTGAAACAGATGAAGCAACAGTTTAAACTTTAAATTTTAAGCAGAAGAAGCATATTATTCAAACTACTTTTTTAAAAATAATAATAATAATAATAAAAAGTTACAAGTATATTTTCAACAAAAGTATAGGTTGAACAAAACAAATTCAATAAAATTAAAAGGACAGCCAGAAAACTGCATAGAAGAAAGATTTCCCACGACAATAAGACTGCAGCAGAGTAGTCTAAGGTTGGCAAAATGCAGGTCTGGACCCGCACCAGGCTCAGATCCAGACCCGCATTGGAGCCTGGACCCTGGACCCATACCCTCAAATTTTTAGAAGGTCTAGTTCCAGACCCGACCCACACATTTAGTGGGTCTACTCAGACACACACCAGACCCGGATCTGACCGGGTCATATCCAGGTCGACCGGGTCAGATCTGAATTTGACCGGGTTGACCAGAATTTTTTTTTTCACAAAAACATTTTTCAAAATTTTCTCAAAAGATTCTTTATGGATTAAGAAATTCAATGAGTCCAAGATTCCAAAAAAAAAAAAAAAAAAGAATTTTTTCTACTAGATAAAAATAAATTAATTTCATATCACATAATTCATTCCACAATCATTCTTGTCAGATTTTATAAAAAACATGACATAATCAAAATTAAACAACAAATAACATTAAAAGTTAAAATTTACCCTTAATTTACATTCCAAAATAGCAAAAAAAATATAAATATAAATATAAAAAATAAAATCAGGATGGTGACGGCTTTTCTTCATCTTGTTTACAAAAATTACCTTTAGCCATTTTAACACCATCAACTTCAACTTTAGACATATGAGTCCAAACAAATGATGTTTCTCGCTTTTGTTTGGCTACTCTCAGAACACTAGACTCAACATTCTCAACATCATTATCCCGGTCAAAGTATTCATCTAACTTTTTCCATAACTAGTCATACTGTTTGGCTACCTAATATATTTAAACAATTCAATTAATAATAAAAAATATAACAGAACAAAAATATTTTGTTTTGGTGAAAGTAAAAGCGTTGTTACACCAGAGGTTTCAACTACTACCACCAGATGCAGATAAGTCGAAGTTACTGATTTCCAGTTATAAACTATTCACCCATTTAACATTAAATAAAGGTATCATACTTGGATTATAGCTAAAACAGCATGCATTCAGCTTATATCTCACAACAACACTACGAAAATGTTGACATAAAATCAAATTTCGAAAGGGCAAGTCTTACATTATATATTATAATTGCCCATATCTATGTTTTCTGAACTTTTTTGGCCATATTTATAAATATTAAATAAATAAATAAAACAATGAAAACAAACAGGAACAATCATATAAAGAAAAACCAGATTCCAAAAGAACCTAATGCATGAATCATATAACAAAAGAAAATCTTAATACTGAAATATATAACAAAACAATAAAAAACAGCTGCATAAGTTACCACATAATCAGCATCTTAAAGTTGCTAGAATCAGCATTTCTTGGACATGAACTTACCGCAGAAGTAAAGCTAATTAATAATGCTGCACCCAATTTTTTGTCCTATACTTTCAATTATCGAAGTAAAGAACCAAACATCTCGGATCTTTGCATAAATTTAGAAAGCTGAGATGTTTGGTTTTGCAACCATATAGTTTTAGCTATGGTGGCAGGAAGCTGCATACAATATGGCATCAACAATATAACCCAAAATGTAAGAATCAAAATATATACCACCCCTGTTTGGTTCTGTTCATGTGATTAGTTAAAATTGGTGTCTTGCAGCAACTACTACTTTGGAGTAAAAAGTTTTATTCATTTGAGGGTACTATACAAAAAACATTATAAAGGAGGAAAATGGAAGATAATAAGTGACATAAAGCATGCCCTATTCACTAAAGTGTCTTATGTTGCCATAAAAGTATTAAGTTCCTCGTAAGAAAGTTCGTTTGATCCACTTTGAATTCCCTGACATGATGAGGACACTACGACTACATCACCAGAATCAGAAACCACAACAGCTTAGACCAGCAGTAGACTAATAAACAAATCAAACCATTCAAAAACACTAAAGTAGATTCATAAAAATGAAGTTTACCACCACATGTATTAAAACAGTAATCATCCACTTCTAGTAGCCAAGCTTACACCACCACTACCAAGTCTACACAAAAACAATCACTAAGATGCAAAACACACAAAAACAAAACAACCCAGATAGATCTTATATATTCAAAACCAGCAACACTTTGAATAACCAATACATGAGTGTACAAAATCAGAAGATTCAAAGTCAACTACAGCAATCAACTAAACACAAAAAAAACCCAGATAACAAAATCTAAATTAGATAATAAACCAACAAAAATCTTACTGAAGACAAACAAAAAAAAAAAAAAAAACAATCTATCTAGTTTCAGATAATCAAATCACAGTTAAAAGGAAAAAAAAAAAAAATCAGATGCTTGGAAATAGAAAGCTAGAGAGAAAGCCGAATCTGGGACCTGAGCGGAGTTTGGAGAAACAGAGAGAGAGCTCTGTTTCGTCTACGATTTTGTTGGTCGGCAATGGAGAGAAAGACGGTGATGTTCGTCTGCGATCACGCGGCGGCGATGGAGAGAGAGAGGCGCAGTCGAGCAGAGGAACGACGGCGATGGAGATTGGAAAGAGACCTGGGTTTTGTTGGTCGGCGATGGAGAGAGAGAGACGGAGATGTTCTGGTGGTCGACGATAACGCGGCGGCGATGGATCGCAGTCGAGCAGTAGAGAGACAGAGAGAGTTAGGGTTTTGTTTTTTAAAATGAAACGGGTATGGGGTATATAAAGAGTGGGTATTTTGCGGGTCTGATAGAGACCCGCGTAGGACCCATATTCTACCCGTTACTTGCGGGTCGTTTCAGATCCGGTTCATTTAAGGATCTTTAAAAAGGATGTTCGGATCCAAACCCGACCCTTTTCATTGTTGACACGGATCGGGTCTGAAGACCCTGTCCATTTTGTCAATAAATTAAAACTCAAGTACATATGTTGAGATTTAAGAGTGACAAAAAGCGGAAACAAAAAAAAAAAACCCTTAGCACTCTCCACATAGCCTTCACAAATCTCCGAAAAGGCATGCTTAAACAATTTTCCCACAAGAATTGCCTAACCACCGCACGGGTTAGCAGTGCCAAAGCTCACCCCGACGCATGTTGCTACTCAAAAACCAAATGTTCATTTACAAATTAATAGTTTAATAGTTATTACGCATACTAAAGTACATAACTGATGAGAAACATTTTTGTCAATAGACTTGCAAAATGGAACAAGGAAAATTAAAATAGTTTAGTCCAACCTGGCTAACCATGCCCAAATTCTATTAACTTTCATTATCAAAATACTAATCTAATGAGATGGAATTAAGCAAAATCCTCCTACATTCATCTGGGAGCCTCTCCATCCTCCTCCTCATCCTCCTTCTTCTGAAGTATAAAATCTTTTTCTTTCTGACGAATAAAATCCTCTTTTGGCCTTTCTGTAAGAATGTTACAAAAATTATGGACTTTTCAAACTCGATCAATGGCAATATTATTTTGGTGTAGGTTGACTACAATGAAACAAATATTTTAGGGGTCTTCTAATAATATGTATCCATTGTGCTTAATATTCATTTATATGACACACGATATACATACATATATATATATATATATATATATTGGGTGTTGAAAATTTGAAACCCATTGACTTAGCAAAGAAGGATCTATTCAAGAATCATTTTTTGATTCAATCAAAAGTGATTCTTGAATAGATCCTTTTTTGCCAAGTCTATATATATATATATATATATATATATATTTGGGTTGTGAAAATTTGAAGCCCATTGACTTGGTAAAGAATGATCTGTTTAAAAATCATTTTTAGATTATAGTGAATCAAAAATGATTCTTGAATGGATCCTTCTTTCCCAGGTAAATGGGCTTCAAATTTTCAACATCCAAATATATGTATATATATATCGTGTGTCATATAAGAGAATATCCAACACAATGGACACATCTTATTAGAAAACCTCTAGAATATCTATTACATTATAGTCAACCTACACCAAAATAATATTGCCATTGATCGAGTTTGAAAAATTCATAATTTATTATAAAAATTTGAAAAGTTTATCACTTTTTTTTCAGAAAATAGGATAATAAAAAGTAATATAACCTCTATTTTAAAATATGTTTATTCGTAGGATATCAAATTGACGCTAAATTCTCTTTCTAGCTGAACATTTCTGTTTCCTACTTTCAAGCCCATAAAATGTTTAATATATATATATTTGAAAACAGTTACATGTTAAGTATTAAATCTCAACCATTAGTTCGTCTTCAAAAGATATTAGTTAGTTTATCCCGTTAAGTAATAAAGAAGCCGATAAGAAACTAATCCACGTTTGAAGAAAATATAGACCTACCCTACAACCCTACAATTTTCATCGAGGCGTTTCTGGATTCTAAATGTTCCAATATCATCCATTTGTTGGATATCATATTCTCAAAGCTTGCTACCATCCAGTTGTTGGCCAAGTCTGTGATACGACTTTTCTTCGATTTGCACGAATAGAAAACCTTGACCTACTAAAACCATATCTCATATCCTGAACAATCAATCACATTACAAAAATAAAATAAAATTCATGACCCACAGCGCGTGACACTAATTTAATGGTCCTAAACATACAGAAGATCCTGTGATAAGTCTGATTTCTCATCAAAAAACATTCAAAAAAACAATCTTGGGGCTGTCACTCTTGCCTGCCAATTTTTACCATTCTTATGGGATGATTAAAACCTCTCCAAAGTTCAGGATGTTGATCACATAATTGTCGGGTGTCGACTCATCACGATTACATTATATATTACTCTGTATTTTCCCAGTTGAACAAACAGCTGGCAATAACAGTTATGTTTGATTGCCTCACACAACTGGATCTGAAGCTTTCAAATTTTAATCCTCTTTAAGTGAACTAAGAAGAACTTGGTGCCCAAATACAACACCAAATTTCCCACATCAACCAATTTGCAATCAAGCCTATGCCACGCATCTTCGTATATATATAACCTAAAGCTTTTAAGTATCCGTCAAGCCAATAAGTAGACAAAAAGTCGAACTAAACAAATTTCATTTCTATCGAGAGTACCTGAACTCTGCCAAGGGCTTGAAAATGTACACACCAATATTGTCTTCTCAAGCATTCTAAGGTTTGCAGCAATGGAAAAGATTTTATACTGCTATACATTACTACTTTCAAAACTAGTGGGCGATTGCTCTTCTAAATTGGGGGAGAGAGAGCTCTCTCTCCACAAAATTGTTAGTAAGAGCCTAACGAAAGGAAAAGATAAATAACAAAGAGATTTATGAACAAAAGCATCTTGCATTTTTTCAGTCCATGTCAGTGGACATTCATTCAACTTATGATTTAAATAGATAAGCAGCTTAAGAGGAGGAATCTCTATATTCTTCACAGAACAAATTTTCCTCAAAATGGGAATATAACCCCCTCCAGCTTAAGATAAGTAAAAGAATTTCAAGAAATTTAACATACCTAGCTGCTACCCGATGCACAAGTGAATGCATGCCACGTGTATACCTATCCAAGCTAAAGTAAGTAAACGTCAATCTCCCTCATAAAATAGAACAAGGAAGATACATTGCGTCCAGTATTCTAAACCCCCCGCCAAAAGAGGTTATTTGCCTCTCATGAACAGAAGGTGTATTTAAGTCCCTCATACTGTCACTATTCTTTTTTCAATCAAATGACCAAAGAGACTGTACATCTGGGGTGGGAAATAAGCCCCCGATATGGGGCCTCGAAACAGATGACCTCCCAACGGCTTCTCCATTACCCTGCATAGCCCAATCCTTCCTGCCAATGATCACAGTGGCAAACAAGAATCAGGTAACCACCATGATATTTCATATAAGAAGAACGAAATCAAACTAGCAAGCCCCGAACAACCTCAACCATGCACAAAGGGCTCCATATTCTTTAAAAAAAACAATCAATATAAACGACCATAAGTTACCGAGAATTTCAGGATGATGAACAAAGAATTATGTACACAAAAAATGCATTCAACCAAGCACTTCAACATCCAATCACTACCAAGCTTAAAATCGTCCCGGTAATCAAATGAGATAATAGTTCTAAAGCACATGCCCCATCATTCATCAAAGACCTCAATTATATGGTCCCACCAACCTCATTTCAGGATGTTGCATCAAACTGTAGTCATACTTTATCCATACACATCTTGCTACATACAGTTCCCAGTGACAACAAGAACGAGGCCAAAGAAACATAAAACATTAATTCTCATAATTAAATATCCTTCAAAAGACCAAACAAGATTCGATACATGGCTTTTGCTCTAAGATAAGTTATATGGCATCAGTATGATGTCAATACCGTTAAGTACTTTAAATCAAATCCTTCACCAATAATAATTATGCCAAAGCATTTTCAACTACTTCCATCTTCAGATGATATGGATGACACAAATTATAAATCAGTAACTTCATAAATTTTCCAGCACCAATCCATTCATTTAATGTGCACTATATATGCAGAAGAAGGAAAGAAATCATTGTATAAACAATGTTTCTATCCAGGTTCTTTTAATTTGATATGTATCAAATCATATGACATTTCCATAATTATTGTCATATAATCATAACCATATAACAAGCATATCACACAAATTTTATTCTGATAGCAAAGCATTCAACGCACTTGCACCCTTAGCCTAGCCTAACATGTTCACTCTGTATACCAAACTGTTTTTACACAAATGATATCAGTAAACTTGATTGGATCCATCGGATATAAATTGCAGCAGCCTGATGATTGATCCGAAGCGATTTTGGAAACATGCCTTCAAACGTTTTAGACATAGTAGATTTCCTCCCAAATTATTCAGTAGTAGAGCTTATTGAAAGCCTTGACAATTTCCGTCATAGTATTTAAAGAATAAAATCAGAAGGATAAGAATCTATTTATATCTTATATCTTCTAACACTTTAAGCTACAGCATTTTTTATATCTTCTACCATATGGAATGGAAAATATAACTACAGTGCTTCCAATAACTACAATTAGTATCAGCGGGAAGATATTGCTTATACCGCACAACTGGCAAAAAAAACCCACAATTGTACTTATCAACAGCCACATTTAAAATTTTCACCTCCATTTCCCCTTTCCTATAGTATGTGCTGGGGAAGTAGCAGGAGGGATAACTCATGCACAACCAAGACAATAGGCCAGAAAAGTAACATTGGCTTTAAAGTTAGATGCACTCACTTGGACCAACAATTTGCTGGAGATGGCTCAAATGACTGGTTCGATGCAGATCCACCAGGACTCCCAAATGTCAATTCATTCTGAGTACCTTCCTCCTGTGTTCTGAGAGAAAAGTGGTTGTTGCCTGACAATGGCGGAAAAAAAGCATTCTGTACCCACGGATCATGATCACTTGGACCAGTCACAGGGCTAAATGTTCCACCATTTTGGCCACTACCAAGAAAAACCTTCTGAGGAGAATGGGTACCAGAAAGGACTGGATCCTCCTTTGTGAACAGCGAAGCCATATTTTTCTGTGAAGAAAGGACAAAATCTTCATTGTTTGACCTATTTCGCTCAGGGGGTATAATCCAGCTAGAAGGGCCACCTACGAGACCTAGATCCTGTCCAAGGGGAGAACTATTCCACATCTGCCATGTTCCCTTCTCATTTGCATGTGCATCATCCATGGAATATGTGTGCATATCTTGGGCCTTGGGAGTACTTGGAAACCAATTAGAACTGTTATGTTTCTCGTCCACACTTCGCAATCGTGACAATGGCGACTCAATTGGAGATATCTTGCTGGCTTCAGCAGAAGACATATTTTTTATAGCATGAGGATTTTCCAATCCCATATCAGTCCCAAAACCAGTCCCCAGGTCCAGTTGAAAATTATCAAGTGACTCAGAAACAGGTCCAAGCAACGATATTGGATCAGGAACATAACACGGATCTTCAAAAAGTTCTGGCTCTTCAGGTATAAAATCACTGGGTCCATCTCCAACACGAGGTAAGATAGGTTCAATTACAGGAGAAAAGCCTAAACTACCGCTAGTGGAAACATTTGGATAAGTAGATACTGGAAATGGTGATGGCAGCCCAAAATTGATTGGATTATCAAATGTCTGCATTGATGATGGTTGAGTAGGTAACGGTGGACTCTGAACATCTGTTGTACACTTTGGATTCGGTCTACTAATGACATTTGCATTTGAGGTAGGAGGAATAGATGATGCTCGAGTGAACAGTTGTTGCCATGATTTTTTTGGTGTCGGCCTTGGCTGTGGCTCAGAAAGGACCTACAGTCAACAGCTCAATATTGTGATAATGTTACTTTTGTTCCAAATATATTTACATAAATAGCATAAATAGATCCTCATCAAACCATCAAACTTAAGCATATCCAATAATAGTTACAGCATAACTTGAATATCCCAACAACCTTGATTAAAATGCACACAGGAGATTTAGTTAGGTAGGCAAAACATCAGTACTTTCAATGCAGTGCTACATTTGCCACAGAAAAAAAGGGTCAAATTATGCAACAAATAGCTAAAACGTCAGTCATTACAAAGGCTCATATTAACATCTCATCGATATGCCGACACACCTACAGGAATCAACCACAGCACGTGCGAGAATTCAAAAGAAATTGGAGAATACTCTACCTTCTATGATAAAATAATTAACACATATTCTAGCAAAATTCGTCATGAATGTATAATCTTTAGCAAGAAAACTTACAGGACGGTTGAAGTTTTTATCATCTCCATTTGTTAACTTCCCAAATGTACGATCAGCTGGATAAAAATCTCTCCGATTGGCTGAAGGGTAAAACTGGTCCATAGAACTGTTAGGCTTGTTTTCCTTTGCAACATTAGCAGGAGTATTTGTGCCCTTTCCAAAGAAACTACCTCCACTAAAAGCTTTTGAAGAAGACAAAAAAGTACCCTTCATGCGATCCAAGTACCTAGTCCCAGCATTTCCCCGGCTATAATTACTTGCAGTAGTAGTTTTAACCGCGTGTCCCATTTCCACAGCATGACCCTTGACTATATCTGTACCAGATTTATGAGGTTCACGACGATCATTCTCGCTCTTCTTGTCAACATCACGCTTCCTCTCACTTTCCTTTCCCACTCGCTTTTCTAATTCTTCAACATCGGAGTTGCTCTTACTAGACCCCTTGTCTTTCTCTTTTCTTCTTTCTTGACGCTTCCTTTCTGCTTCCTTCCTACTATCTTTCTCCCTAACAGTCGGCGACGTTTTGCCACGGTCTTTCTCAGCCTCCTTCTCATCCCTCAATTTCCTACGTTCCTCCACCAACCTTGCAACCTCCTCTCTCTGCTTCCTCTCTTCCTCCTCCAAAAGCTCCTTTTCTAACCTAGCCTGTCTCTTTTCTTCTGCTTTTCTGCGTGCTTTCTCTCCTCTACTTTCATGATAACTACTCCCATTCTCACCCCTCTTAGCCATCATAGCCCTATGTTCCGCATCAGAAGAAGCATCTTCCCTGGACGAACTAATTCTAAAAATCTTTCTCCAAAGCCAGCTAATGCTCAAGAAAAAAGACATCAACAGCCTGCAGGCAAAAAAAACAACACCAGAATACGACTTCTCCGCCAAGCAATTCTCATCTCCTCCAAAAATACCACCCCCATTCTTTCGCCAATAATTAGAATTCCCTGAGATAGACCCACCAACCCAATTTCCATTCTCCAACCAATCCTGCCCACAAATCCACCCATTCTCCGACCACCCCTTCCCATTCAATATCTTCCCACCCTTTCCAACAAGATCCTTAATAATTCCCGCATTCGAAATCCCCAATCCCCCAGGTGGTGTAGGCAAATCCAAAACCGGTCTCTTCGAAATATGCCCACAATATGAACACATAAACCGCCCACCACCCGGGTTCTGATCCCTATACGCCGTCAAACAATTCCTACACCTCCTCGTAGCAGTCTTCCTCAGTTTATGCAACTCAATGGCCTCGAACCTCTTCCTCTCCCTCAACCTCGCATTCCTCCTCACCCTCCAAGCCGACAACTGGGGCATCAAAATCTCATACCAAAACAAAGTCACCAACAGCACGAAAACACATGCCAGCCTAGGTGACGTGATCTCAAACCTAAACGCCGGTGGCAGAATCTGCGATAGCGCCCACAAACCAATAAGTGGAATAACTAACCAAGGCAGCATGGTAGCAACCCGGCGCGACCACTTTTGAATCACACACAATATACACATTATCCTCTCAAACCCACCTCACCTATTCTCTCACACTCAATTCAAACCCTAAATAATCCAACAAAATCCCCAATTCCCCCTCCACAAACCCTAACCCTAACTTCCCTTTCCCCCCCTCCTCTCCAAACCTCAATAAACCCTAATTCCCTCCAATCAAACCAGATATCAAAACCCACTACCTCTAATCAATCAAAAATGGATCGGTTTTCAATTTTCCTAGGGTTTCCAAAAAAATCCCTAAAACCGCACCGTAACAAAAGCTGTAACCTTTTCACGTCAACCGAACCGTTCAGGGATTTCGATACTTACAGGTTTGGATTCCATAGCGAGACGATATTTCTAATAACAATAACAACAACAATTCAAAAAATTTAAAAAAAACAAAAGACAAAAGAGCTCGAAACAGTCACGTATCGGGAAATGATGGGACCAGCAATATCGGGACGATACGATAAATGAACCGTCGTATATCGGGTAGTGTCGGTGCCGCCGTGGTTTCTTTTTTTTTTTTTTTGGATTTTTTTTTTTTCTTTAACTGCGAAGAAACTGTGAGAGACGAAAAAGTAAGAGAGAGATGGAGAAGAAAATGAGGGAATGTGAGAAAAATTAATTATATAAGCAATCGATGGACCGGACCCGGTCAGACGGGTTGGACCGGGTTTTTTTGGGGGTTGCAACTGGTTATTGTGGATTGGGCGCGGTGTTTGCTTTTGTGGTGAATTCTGTTGTTGGGTGGGGCCTGCTGGTGAATAATGAATTAGTTTTGATTGGATTTGATTAATGGAAATGAAGATCGTTTTTGTTAGACTTGGTGCTGTGTTCGTAGGGACTTGTGTGGAAGTGAAATGGGAGAATTTTGTCCATGTGGGTGCTGGATTTGATTATGTGTGGGGTGTGGTGGTCATGTGTACTTTTTTGTTTTTCAGAAAAAAAAATATTGATACCTAGTAAACCAAAATTTTGTTGGAGTCTATGAAAATTAATACCATGTATAATTGAAAACAAGTGATCACCGTTTATGTAGTTTCAATTAATAATAGGTTTTTTAAATTTTTTTACCCAAATTTATAACTAAATTATATGACATATTAACTGTCAAGATTATATAAATCATAAAAATGATATGATAATTAATATAGTATTGAGACCCATATGTCACAACGTTTGGATATGGATTTAAGGAAAAAAAAATGACAAGCTTGGAATTATTCATAATCATAATATGAGATAATTAGTTACTAAGATTTCATTTATGATTGCTTCTACTTATAAAATAAATGATTATTTTATAAGTAATTTTTTTTTACAATAATACTTTTACTTCAATAATACTTTTACTTCAATGATAATTTTACAAAAAAAAAATAAAAATAAAAAAAATTATTAGTTTGTAAAATTATTATTAAAATAATGATATTATTGACTTTTCACTATGAAATAAGTAATTATTTAATAAGTAAAAGCAATTTTAAATACACTTTGAAAGAATGTATTCAATGTAGAGTTTATCGAAGTTTGATGATTTTTTTTAATGACAGATTATTGTGGAATTCTCATATTCACATATTTTTAGGGAGAATGTTATGATTTGTTGTAAACTCTTGATTTTATAAAAATCATTTTAAAATTCATCCAAATCCATCACGTCAACAAAATTTTGTGAAGTTAATAACTTTTTTAATATATCTAAATTTTATTGAATTCTATATAAATTTAAAATGAACACACTTAGGTTTTATTGAATTTTATACAAATCTATGAAGTTAATGATTTTTTGAATATACATAAATTTTATTGAATTTTATATATATATAAATTAAATAGACTCAAACTTTTAAAATATTTTAAATTTCAATAATTCTAAATTGAATATACCACTTGATATTCTTGAAATATTTATTTTCATAATAAGAAACAACTTTTCGCATAATAAAACCTATAACATGGATGACTAATATTATGACAGGGCTATAAGAGAATATAACTACTTGAGCATTCTCATAATAAAGGATAGTTATTGTTGATGTCAAAAATTAGCCAACACCAAATTAATGTTTATTGAATAAATTTAGTAAATAATGAAGAGCAATGTTAGCGTGATAATAGTGCAGTAATAATGCAAGAGCAATAAAGAAACAAGACAAAAGGAATATTTAACATGGTTCATTTATATAGGACAAAACCTACGTCCACGGTTATGCTATTGTTTGGGAGAGATGATTGAGAATTACGATTTCGATTACTATGGCTAAATTTGGATCCCCTGCCTCTATTTATATTGTTAGAGTCTCTTGTTTTTGTACAATTGAGACATTGGAATATAGAAAGGTTTTGAAATTTTTTTCCTATTTACATCAAATTACATTAAATACATAGTTTCTTAGTCAAACTGCTTTTTCTGAAAATTTTCTATTTGGAATAGTTTCCTGTTTAATGTAGAATTATTTTTAAGGTTTCTGTTGTGGTAAGGAAGAATGTGAACAGTAAACAAATGTGCTTCGAACGGCCAAATACGAGCTACCTTTTGTGCAAATTAGATGACTTTTGGAAAATTAGAGAACATTTGATGCGTTTTGAAAATATAATTATAAATCTGACACTTTTCCAAAACATAGCAATGAAAATAAAATTTACTCTTTATTTTTACATTCTATCTCTAATAATGTAATATAAAAATAGTTTTTTTTTTAAAAGAAAAAATGGTAATTATTATATTATTTAATCATTCTATGAAATATATGACAAATATTTATTATATGTATCACGTTGGATAAATTGTATACTCCAAAAAGTTATTAGAAGATAAGGGTAGCCTAAAATCTTGTAAAACTTTTTTCTTAATAATTACAATGATACGGGATTTAGGAAATAAGTAAATGATTCGAACTCATGACCTAGGGACTGTGTGAGAGATATATCACTGAACTAATATAGCTAATGACAGCCTAAGCTTAATATGTGTCAGTAAACTCCAAATCTTAAAAATTAATTACTGATTAATTAACTTCGTTTCACAAAAATAGTTATAGCCCAAACCGGCATCACATCACATCAAGCCTAGAAATATTCTTACATGCTTAAAATCAACCCAAAATCACATTGGCCCATTAAACATCATATGGGCGTGTGAATGGTAAACATGCTTTGAGCTTTCGATGAAACCAATGGCCCAGGCCCATGTAAATTGCATACTCTAAAATGTCCAAATCCTATTATCATCACATCATTCATGTGCTATGCATGACCTACGACTCATGTAAACATCATACTTCAAGCAGCCTGAAACCTTTCACGGGCAAAAACACACATTAACGTGAACAACTAATGGATATATGTTGTACATGAACTTTTAGTTAAATGATTACATCTACTCTATATACGTTTGTAAAGGGGATTTGAAACCCACATCTCATTCATTAAAAAAATAAGTTGAGGAAAGTTAGTTCAAATGATTACTTAAAATGCGTTGATGTCATTTGATCACAATAGATTTCAACATATTTTTAAACCTATTTTTCCATGTTAACTTCAAAATAAATAAGTAAATTGATGAATATACCTTCAGCGATGAGTTGATTGTATTACACGTGTAAGGATCGGAATAGACAGAAAAAGAAAAGGACAAAATGAGGAACAATGGTACTGAACCAAGCACAAGAAAATCATGCATCACAATGTAAGTTATTTTTGATGTGTCATAAGAAGAACAGAACCAAACAATTTGTCTGGAATGTCTGCCAAAAAAGCTTTATGTCTTCAGAGGATGAGTTAGATGGCGTATCGACCAAATTGCAGAATATACAGCATCGGTGTAATTGTGCAAATATAACTAATGCCACTGCTTTGGAGTTTAGTCAAAGATAGTAGATATATATATATATATATATATGCCTTACATATAATATATGTTAACCAAGTAACCCACTATGGGTAATTAATTCAAACAGGAGTCAAAATCGCTTTCTGTCAAGCCCTAGCAACTTTTTTCTTATTTGACTGTGTTCAGCTTTTCATGATGACAGAATTTAATTAACCCCTCAAGAATCATGCTTTTCCGAGCTATAAAAGTGTAAAAAATTATAATTAATTTAATGCATTCATTTTATTATGTATATGTATAAATAAATTAAACATCATATGTACAGTTCAGAAATTTATTTTTATAGTATTGAAAGATTTATAATTATATAGTAAGGAAAAAATTTCCTCACACGTTGATAAATATGCATGGGTGAAAACTCAAATATATATATAAAT
Organism: Nephelium lappaceum; assembly: GCA_021234005.1. Lineage (NCBI taxonomy): Eukaryota > Viridiplantae > Streptophyta > Magnoliopsida > Sapindales > Sapindaceae > Nephelium > Nephelium lappaceum. Next base: position 1,185,745 of record CM038011.1, read on the forward strand.
AAAAAATAATAATAATAACTACTTGAGGCTAAAGTCATCTCCATTCTCATCATAAACTTTTGCATTGGTGTTTTAGTTATGAATTTAATGAGGCTTGATGGTTGAATTTTAAAATGAGTGGAGTAAATATTTTAATCAAACTTTAAGTGATGATGACGATATATGTTTCTAAAATTAATAGAATAACAAAATTGTCAACACATAATATGCATGGAAAATTAAATGTGTAAAATCAAGTAGACTTTGGATGATAATATTAAAACATAAATGAGGAAAGTGTTCCAAAAAAATTTGGGAGAGACGGGGTGCCTTTTTGACCTTAGACTGTGATTTTTGCAAGAAGTGGAAAAGGAATTTAATATTGCAATGGCTGTAAGCCATTAGCAGGGTCCTACTTGTTAAAAAGTTATTTGTATTATTAATAAAAAGGAAGAATTAAAAACACTCATAATATCAATTCCACCGTTGAATTGACATGTACCAAAGCCTATGCATTGTATTTGAGATTGAACCCACACACAATCCAATCGGATAAGATCAGGTAGGTCATGAGGCTCATAACCTACCTAGAAATCCAATTAGATTTAAGATCATGTCAAGCCAAGAAGGGAAAAGGTGTTACATAATCAAATGGTTTCTCATCTAGAAATCCAATTAGATAATTGGAAATGTTTGTTGTTAAGTGTTCAGTTAATTAGGTCATTGCTTATAAAGAACAGAAATGTAAATCCATTGCGTCGAATCCGCAATTAAAATGCAAGAAACTTAATTACTATTAAATTATCTTAGATTTTTGGGTAAGGTTGCTTAGTTCTCAAGGAAAAGGCAGTTGAAGAACTTAATAAGACACACAGACGTCATGTATATATAGAAGAGTTATGAGGGTGGTCCATAGCTTTGCTTTACACCATTATATGTCAAGTAGGTTAAAACTTAGCAATCAAACTGAAATACTGACATTGCTTGAAGTTACTGTGATTGATCCTGACAAACAAATGTACACATGAAAAAGAGTAAAGTGAGAAATGAAAAGCAAAAGGCAATCATTTCGATTATATAGTGTTTCCGTATGATGGTATATAAGACTCAATATAAAATACAAGACTTTTAAAATACGAATCATATAAAAAATAAAATAAAAATAATCAAATATTGTAAATTTCCCATGTAAGGGCTTATATAAAATTATTAGGTTAAATTTTACACTTGTTTTTCAAAGTAGCGTATGTAAAGTTCCGAAGGAAACCCTAAATGAACAATATGATATACAACACTTTGGAGTAAATCATTGCAAATTTTGTTCTATTTACTTTGGAAGAGAGCAAAAACAAGAGAGATCATTCATCAAGAGGAGTATCTTATAAAGAGTGTGAATCTTTTTTTGATGAAATGAAGAAACAGAAAAAAGGAGGGAAATTTATGGGACTTAAAATTAGACTTCAATTCACAATCACCACACATTATATTCCACTCAGAGAAAGGTAAAGAGCATCGAGCCCACTACAAGCTTAAATGTTGCAAACCCACTGTAAAGTGAACACATGCATCAATATTGGAGCCTCATCATCACTTGTTTATATATAGAGACTTTTGAAAGGCGTGGCCATGACATGAACCCGGTGGTGGACCCATTATTCTATAACTGTGTCTCATATTCTCAACTTTTTACTATTTGCAGTACATCTTATTCTTGTCCAGGCAAGTTGGTTTTAAAGAACCTTTTGTACAGATCAAGGAAAATGTAATTATATGATATGTTACATTAAAATTAACTTGTAGTTCTGTATTGGATAACGAAATTAATGGCTTATCACTCAGTTTGTCTCACTCACTCTTATGGAGTCCATCCTTTCAAACCTTTGTCCATATATACATAATAAATAATGATAAACATCACACATTTAACATTCCAACTCGATCATAGTTTACAATGTGTTAATTAATGTATACAATTTTCAAGTTAAATAAATAATCATTAATAGATATTTACTTATCAATTGATATAATGTGAGTAAGCTAGTATATAAGGTGGGATAGCATTACTCATACATAGTGCATGGCTTTTGCACAAGTATGGTGTATATATATATATATATATATATACACACACAATTCAATATATTAATTAATACAAATTAAGTGATGTAATTGATCCTCTTAATGTGTTTTCCAAGTTACATTTTGATGATATAAATAATATTAGTCTTCACAAAATTTATCACGATATTCAATTGATTTTTAATGTTTATATGAGTTATGAAATAATACAATAAATAATTTGATAATTAGAAATTGTTTGTTAAGTTAATAAGAAAAAAATGAAATATTGGATGTTATGTATTACTCTTATAAATCTTTGTTATTATAAAAGAATAATTTATACTTATTCATTTGAAATATCAACTAATACCTACTTAAACATATTTTGAAACATAATTAATTGAAGTTTTGATTGAGGGTTTCACCTCTAATATGTGTTCTAAAAGCACACATTAATATAACTTCAAAGAGTAGTTTACATTTACTAATATTGCATAATTGCATGTCAAAATGTTTGACAAATGTTTAGATTAATCAACGGATGGATTCACTATTCCATACAATGAAAAATATGCACTGTTAGTATATTGGATTCGATGTGAGTACAATTTCTTTGAAGAGACTATACTCATAACTATATTGATAATGAGCCCTTTTAATGGGTATATGATTCTAATTGGTTTAAACAAACTTTCACCACAATTTCCTCAATTACCAATTGGTAATTAAAATCTCGAAAAATAGGGTCACATTATATATAACTTTGCAAATTCTTTATAACAGCATTACCATCATACAACTTTAATTGATTTTCACAAATTAACAAAGTTTTCCATCTTGATTCTTCCAGCAACGCCACTCAAAAGCATAACCAGAAGAAATATCTATCAAACATATATAAGATGCATGGACGCGACAAGTAATTCATCTTCACATATAATTTCCATGTGAAAAAAAAGACAAACTTGACGGGTTTGACTTTTACCCGATGTAAACACATTGGTTTCCTCCAAAATTTATATAAAAAAAATAAAATAGAAGCAAGATTTGAATACACCACCAATTGCAGTTCATCTTTTACTCCGATCTTGCCATGTGTCAAATTATGACACATGGCAATATCCGAGGGAAAAATCCACCATTCATTGAGTGCAAGGACACTTATCTTCAATGATAAATCTTCAACGATAAACAACCATGTTTTAGCTTTTTCCAATATAAATGCGGCCCCACGAAGCCTGACCTCCATGGACTCCCACCACCATGAAAATTAGACTCCCACCATGATTCGAATTTTCGCTTATCATGATATATGTCTGATCTTGATCTTTCATCATCAAACGGCCATGATCTCATCATAGTTAAGGTATGTATAACCTATCAACTTGGTATCTCAGGAACCATTTAGATATATTCGTTCTCCTAAAAGAAAAAGATAATTAGTACTATTCTTATGCAGAATCCATTGCAGTGTTAATTTATTTTCTTCTAAAAAAAGGCGAAATTATATAACCCTATAAATACAACAAAAACACTACAAGAGAAGACATTAATTTTCCTTGTTCTTCTAGGCTTTCAACAATGGAGGAGGGCGATCAACAAGAACCACGAAGAGTTTCTGTCGCAAGTAAATTAAACTCCTTCATGGAAGACAGCCGAGTCGGGAAGCGATTCAAGCTCAAAGAGAGGAGCACCACTTTCACGACAGAATTAAGAGCCGGAACGGCAACGTTTCTCACTATGGCCTACATATTGGCTGTCAACGCAAGCATCCTCACCGATTCAGGAGGCACATGCAGTGTATCCGACTGCACCCCTCTTTGTTCAGATCCCACCATCCCTCTCTCCAACTGCACTGGAGAGGGACAGGCCTATCATGTCATACAACCAAACGAATCCTGTAAATTCCCTCCTGTCAACCAGGGCTACACAGACTGCCTGGAAAGGACCCGGAAGGACCTCATTGTGGCCACGGTCGCATCCTCCCTCATCGGATGTCTAATAATGGGGACTTTCGCTAACCTACCTCTAGCTCTAGCTCCTGGCATGGGAACCAACGCCTACTTCGCATACACAGTCGTAGGGTTTCATGGCACGGGAACCATACCCTACAAAAGCGCCTTAACGGCTATTTTCATCGAAGGGTTGATCTTCCTCTTCATCTCAGCCGTCGGTTTACGCGCCAAGCTAGCAAAACTCGTCCCCGAACCTGTCCGAATCTCTTCCTCGGCCGGCATCGGTCTCTTCCTGGCATTCATCGGTCTCCAAAACAATCAAGGCATCGGTCTCATAGGCTACAGCTCTTCCACTCTAGTCACCCTCGGGGCCTGCCCCAGGTCATCACGTGCGTCGTTAGCTCCCGTCATAACGGCGGCAAACGGCACCGTCACTCTCCTCCCTGGAGGCTCCGTCTCCGGCGATATTCTCTGCTTAAACGGCCGCATGGAGAGCCCCACTTTCTGGCTTGGAGTCCTAGGGTTTGTCATAATCGCTTACTGTCTCGTCAAGAACGTGAAGGGCGCCATGATATACGGCATCGTGATCGTGACGGTGATCTCCTGGTTCCGTGGCACCGCCGTGACAGCGTTTCCGGCCACCGAGGCCGGAAACGCCTCGTACAAGTATTTCAAGAAGGTGGTGGACATGCACGCCATCAGGACAACAGCTGGGGCCCTTAGTTTTCACGGCATGAACCGACCAGCCTTCTGGGAGGCACTGGTCACGTTCTTGTACGTCGACATACTCGACACCACCGGGACCTTGTACTCCATGGCCCGGTTCGCCGGCTTCAGCGACGTTAACGGCGATTTCGAGGGCCAGTACTTTGCTTTCATGTCAGACGCGGCGGCCATCGTGGTGGGGTCCCTCCTCGGGACGTCCCCGGTGACTTGTTTCATTGAGTCATCGACGGGGATCCGAGAGGGTGGACGGACGGGGCTGACGGCGTTAACAGTGGCAGGGTATTTTTTCTTGGCGTTCTTCTTCACGCCGTTGCTGGCTTCGATTCCTGCATGGGCTGTTGGGCCACCGTTGATCTTGGTGGGTGTTTTGATGATGAGATCTGTGGTGGAGATCGAGTGGCACGATATGAGACAAGCGATTCCTGCGTTTGTGACGATGATTTTGATGCCAATGACCTATTCTATAGCTTATGGTTTGATTGGAGGGATAGGGACTTACATTGTTTTGCATCTGTGGGACTGGGGCGAGGTCATTTTGGGAAAGTTGGGAATTGTTCGAGGTTTAAATAGTAATAACACTTTGTTGGGTGAACCTAGCAATGGTAGTAACGACAGGTCACAAGCGAGTGAGAAAGTACTCGAAGTAGTTTAGAAATTAGAGGAAAGTATATAGTCTATAAGATGATTTTTTGTAGTATAATTTCATGTAAATTTATAGGTAGTCATTTTCCGTTTTAGGAGTTTCGACTAATGTGAATGAAATGGTAAATTCAAAAATGGTTTTTTGATTCAACTTTTAAATTTGTAAAAAATGGTGTTGCTTGCGATCATGGATCACAAGTTTGCATACAAGCAATTAAAATTGAGCAAAGTTTTCATGGAGAAACTGTGAGTTTAGGTAACTATTCAACTTGTGTTGTCAACTTTTCTTGTTAGAAATAAACTAGAATTGGGTATTTGTTTCACAAGCTAGATGATTAAACTTTGATATTACTATTAGTAGACATGAAATAGTAATAAATTTTGTAGTGAACAACATGAAACAGTTTTATTGATCTTTAGCTGGTAGTGGTGGGTTTTAATCTTAGAGTGAAAATATCTGATGGAGGATCTATATTTGCACCCCTTTAAAACTATGTGTAGACTCATTTTTTAAGTTTAGGAGATTAAGTGAATCATCATTACAAATTTAAGTTTTTAAAATAGTATTCAATAGGGTTGCAAATACAGCCACTCTTTCTAAGGAGGGTTGTAATTAGATCAGGCCCAATTCAGCTAATGCAGGAAAGTTGTGGGCATCAAATGATGGATCAGGTTCCACAGATGCCTTCAGCCCAATCAATTGACATGTTTCTATGGAAGGCTTAGTGAAACCAATTTGTGTGAGACCAGTTTGTTGTGTTCTCATTTTGGGTCGAAAATAGAACCCAACATGTTTTGACAAGGTTTGAATAGCAAATATGTACCCAAAGAAACACCATAGCCTACATATCAAAACATCACCACTTAGTTGTATTTCTTTTTTTTTTTTAAAAAAAAAATATGACATCATCACTTAGCAAAGAAGTTCTTTTCAAATTTGTCATTGTTAGTTTGTTACTAATTGCTTTTCTCTTCTGAAATTTTTTTTGAACTGAGATTTTTACTAATTTGGGTTTCGTTGTGTCAAATTCCACAATGGTTTTGTATGCAAATATATAAATTACAAGTAGAATTATCATAGATCACTTACATTCTTCGAAAAGACCATTTTTACTTCCATGTTTTACAAATATCACAAAATTAAACTTGAAAACAGGGAGATTAAATCCCAATTACCCACCGTAAAGGACAACATGATTGTTTTAATTACTTCAAAAGCAATCAAACAAATGAGACAAATAATACGGATCTCTGACATTTTCTTACATCAATCATACAAGATTTCCCTGGTCACATTTTCCAGTGGCACATGCAGACACACTACATTCAAATCACTTTGTCACCTTATCCAAGATCTAGTTCTAGGGTTATCAACTTCTCAAAGCACATGGCCACAAGGGCCACAACACTAGTCTCAAAAGTTTTTTTAGGAAAATGAAAGAATAAAGTGGACACTGTGTCCATAGCCTTGGGAGTATTAGTGTATGTGTGGACAATAATGCCTTGACACCATTCCATTTCATTATTGTCAATATAATACACAACAAGAAGCGGATTTTGATACTTGATAAAGACATGCACTTATGACTCGCCTATCACATCTTTTTATAACTCATGTTGCTGACATTACAAGTGAAATCAATGTGTTTCTGTCCTCAACCAAAGCACCAAACACAAGACCATATAAATTATCCAAGTTATAGATTCAGCCATTACATAATTTCAAAATTTTATACAATTAAATGTAAGAGAATCAAAATTTAATATGAAAGTTCCTTTAGGAATCTTTAGGAATATAAATATATGGAACACACAATTACCCGGGCAAAAAACAAGTACATAAAACCCGGTACTCACATCGATATTTTTCATATTCCAAATTACATCAAATTATTTTGGTGCAATAATTACAAAAACGAAATTGTGATTAATCCACTTAGATTAGATTATTACCTACTGGTTGAATAAAGTTACCTATCAATAATAACTTTCGTATAACCATCCTTACAACTAATCCAAGTATTGATGGATAACATCATTCAATCAGTAAATTAATCAAACCCTAAATTAAAATTACTGTGAAGTCCCGGTAACCGTTTCTTCATGTCGATAAATCAAACGAAGGAGTTCAGGTCTTACCTTATCATTCCAAATCCTCGGACTAGATCCATAATCAATCTCAGCCTTCTTAACCTCGACAACAACCAATTTATCCGTTAATCGGTAAAACTCCACAATGACTACGAAATTACCATCTTGCCCTTGCAACTTTACACCCCAATCTTTCTTGCACAACACCACGTTATTATCCTCTTCTTCCTTCACCACCTGCTCAACCCTCTCAATGATCTTCTCCGGCCTCTCAGCAGACAAAAACCTCTCGCTGGAGACCGAGAAGTCCGCATAATCACTAAACAATCCGGCCAATCCGAATCCGAAACTAAAAGAGATTATATCAAAAGCGTTCAAGCGCTTGTTCTTCTTCTCATTATCGTCATTATAACTACATCCACCAAATTCCTTCAACATCCAAATCTTCATTATAAAATTCTGTCTCCTTGTAACCACCTTTAACAAACCACGGATCCCGAAGAATCTCACCGACGGTGATCCTCCGGTCCGGATTCGTCTCCAGAAGGCGATGCAACAACCGTTTCAGATCCGGAGACGTCCATTTCGGGCAGCGGAAATCGCCTTGATAGATTTTTCTGTACATAACCATCAAGTTCGGGTCATTGAACGGCAAATAACCGGCTATCAATACAAACAAAATGACACCGCATGACCAAACGTCGACTTTCGCGCCGTCGTATCCTTTCTTGGCCAGAATCTCGGGTGCCACGTAAGCAGGGGTCCCGCACAGTGTATGGAGGAGTCCGTCGGGTCGGATCTGGTCCTTGACGGCGCTGAGTCCGAAATCGGAGACTTTCAAATCCCAATTCTCGTCGAGGAGGAGGTTTTCGGGTTTCAAGTCGCGGTGGAAGACGCCACGTGAGTGGCAGTAACCGACGGCGGAGATCAGCTGCTGGAAATACCGACGGCTGAGATCTTCGCTGAAGCGGCCACGTGCGATTTTGGCGAAGAGCTCGCCGCCCTTGGCGAAGTCCATGACGAAGTGGATCTTGGTCTCGGTGGCGAGGACCTCGTGGAGCTTGATTATGTGCGGATGGCGCAGCCGGCGCATGATAGCGATCTCCCGCTTAACGTGCGCCGTCAGGCCTTTTCTCAGGACCTTCTGCTTGCTGACGGATTTGATCGCCGCGCTCTGCCCCGTCCTCACGTTGCGCGCGTGGTACACCTTCGCGAACGCGCCACACCCCATTAGTTTCCCAATCTCGTACTTCCCGAACAGCACGTTGGCGGCTCCCCGCGAAGAAGAAGCCTCTCCGACATCCGACGACGTCGGCGTCGTCATCTTGTCTTGATTTTTTAACTTGTTTCAGACACAATTGTGTTGTTGAACGCATCACCTTTATTTACAGGTCCTTGCAAAACACACGCAAGTGATGACATTGGAGGAAAAAATCACAGAGACCCACGAGCAGTGAAACTTGTATATAATTAAAGAATTTAAAAACAAAAAGAAAAGGTGGGACTTTGATGGAAAGTGGAGAATGGAGATGGAGAGGAGGGTTTTTTGGTTCCAATTGGAGAAACGGAAACAACAGCTCGGCAGCTTTGGCTGTCTAATATTTATACAAAAATGGAGTTGTTCAATCTTTCAAAAAAATTAAAGAGTTGTTTAAATGCTGCTGTTTTTATAATATAGATACATATATATTTTTCAAATAAAATAGTTTTGAGTTTTAGATGGTAGTTTAATTATTATTTTTTACATAATTATACGTAATCTGATGTAGAATGTGGAGTGTTAAGGTTCTTTTGTAGAGAGTGGATTTTCGGATTTAATAAATGGTGATTAATCTTTATGAGTGCTTTTTAGTTACTAATTGCTAGCTTTGAAAATAAAATAAAAGCTATGACATATTTGTTAATCAGATATATAGAGAATGTTTCTCAAAAAAAAGAAATATAGGGAATAAAAGAGAAATTAATTCTAAATAAAAATTAAGTTTTCTTTCCTAATATTACGAGTTGATATTCATTCAAGATTACTTATTTTATTCGAAAAATGTATTTATTCATTAATTGAAATATTATAAGTTAGGATATATTTGGATGTCTAGCGTTACTTTTTTGCGTTCCTTTTGATCACCAAAAGCAACAGTTTTTTAAGTTATTATTATTTGTTTTTATATAATATGTAGTAATTTATTGACATGATTAATGGTTTAATGAGATTATTAAGATAAAACATTGTATTTCGATGAAAGTGTATAGTAATATCTTGAAGAACTTTTAGGCATGCTAATTGAAGTACTTGGTAAGACTCGAAGCCAACAATGATTGTCACGAGAATTAATGGGTATGCTAATTTTAATTTAATTGATTAATTAATTAATTTAGTTTAGCTTTGTAAGAAAGCGACAAATGAATCTAATATGGCCACCCACGTTTCATGTTCTTTTTTTTTTTCCTTATGTGGATGTGAAAGGTGAAAAACGGTCATTGTTGAATGTTGATGGTTGCTTGGCTGATCTTCCAAGTGAGATTGGAATTTGAAAGATCTGTTAAAATGGAATATAAATTTTGATTTTAAAATTACATGAACGTTGTATGTTGGCCATAGAATATGCTTGTTGTTGGTCAAAAAACTCCCACGGTCAAACGGTAGTTGTATGCAATTTCGAAACTGTATTTAGAGGATTTAAGGAAGGGACACGCACATGGAATTATACAATATCAATATTATATGTGTGATGGATATACCATTGTGTTAATCTTATCTCATCATTTTTTTTTTTGTGTTTAAATTATTATACTTAGTTATATGGTTTGGAGAAGGGAACACAGCTCAAAACCACATTATCTTTGATGTAAATATGAAGAATATACTACAAATGGGTTAGGGAATTGCCAAAACTTAGCTATGATAAATTACTATAGTGGTCTAAAATATAATTTTCATTGCAGTTGATATGGTAAGATTCAAACCCTTATCATAATCCTTCCCCATACTTTGCAATTTTTAACTCATAAAAATAAGACTCGAAGCTCTATTATAGAGGTGAAATGGAGAAAAATGCTCAATAATATTATTCAAAGTGGATGTGTAAATTTAATAAATGCTTTATTTTACTTTGTGTAAATCTTTGAAAAAAATTTTTAACAAACAATTATGTCACAATAATTCACATATTCATTTAATTAAACAAAAATTTATGATGGATAAGTTCAAACAATTGACACAAATTAAATCCAAAAACTATATTGTCATTTAACTATAAAAATAATACCCAGCTCATCAAAATCTGTCACACATCACGTGCTGAGGGTGTTATAGCCACAAATAGAATTGCACTTTAGTGACGTGGCTCCCAGCTTATAAACGCCACTATTGGTCCGTATAATTAATTAAGTTAATTAGCAACATAAAAAGTATGTCCACTTTACAAACAATTGAATTAGTGAAGTAAAATAATTTTAAAAATAAAAACTTTGGTCCACATGGTTGGCCCTATAAAGTTGGATTTGATAAAGCATTGGAGGTTGTAGGGAATTAAGTACAGAATTAGCATTCTAACAAAAAAAGGTACAGAAGTAGCTGTTGCGGCCCTAAACAAATCAGGAAAGTTTAGAATTATTGAACGTTTCTGCCTCAGTTATTGGTTCTACGTACGAACATTGGAACTCAGGTTTCAAGCACACCACTCCTTAATAAAAAATATGAGCACCGAATTCAATCCCCCTCCCACTGAATTCAATCAGGAAAGGTTGAGTATTGTAGCTCAGATTAAGGGTTTACGTTTCACTGTTATCGTAAAACATAAAATATAAATAATTTTATCTGAATTTAATTCTCATCTCCCTCACCATAAAAAACAAAAAATGTAACTCGCATTTCATGATAAATTAATGGATAAAATTCATACATATTAACTAGTATAATATAGTTAATTATTTTTATTTTAATAAAGTAAAATAAGAAAGTCAGGTACTTAACTACCAACAATTAAATTCACTTATATATCACCATTTGATAGAGGTGATTGAGTATCCACTTAACTCTAAGAGGTCAAAGATTCAAGTTTCACTATTTTCCTTTAATGCACAAGCTATGAGCTATGAGTCTGCTCTTGATAAGAATTGTTCTCTTCTTAGTTAAGTGATAAGAATTGTTCTCTTCTTAGTTAAGTGAGTAGTTATCCAAATTGTATTATCAATAATCAATTTCATTAACTCCCCGGCGTCAATTGACCCATAAGATGTCAACATTCAAAAAAAAGAAAAAAAATCACTTTGTGCCAAATAATCAATGGTTTTCAAGTTTTAATATTCGCACAAAATATTACTGAAATTAATGCATTTCTCTTCAAATATACACATGTATCTTAGTTATATGTATTGTAAGCTGGTATTGATAAATTTCATGGAACATAGAAGATCTATCAATATTCTCTAAAAGAATATTTATAATAATTAATTTGTAAGAGTTTTTTGGCAAAAATTATATGATAATAAAATACGAAATCAATTATTCTATTCAATTTTTAACCAAATCTTGACAGAAATTTATGAAAATTTTCTTTTTGTGAATAACACAACTGCAAACGAAGTTTTAGAAAATCAGTTCGATATAAATTTGTAAGGACATTGACTAGTAGTCCACAGTTTTTGACAAATATCTTCTGATCCAACATATTATAATCTTGCAACTTATTTAGTTACAAGTGACATTGAGACATGTGCATAATATAAAAATCCATAGACAATTGGTATGAGATCGTGTGAAGAAAACTCCATGTTCAAATTCGACGCACTGATATTATCTTCTCTTTTAATAGTGCAATAATTGTGAGAAATCGACAAGTTTAAAATCTTTGAAATATTTCTGATAGTTGTTGAAAATGTTATTTTATTTTTATCTAACGTGGTCCCTAATCAATTAATCATATATAGAATCATTTTTCTTTTCGGCGTACATTAAAAAAAATCAGTTTTTTCTTCTTAATCTGATTTCACAAGTTTCATTCTAACTTCTAAAATTTAATATGATAGTATGATTCTAAAGAAAAAATCACATCATCTACATATACTTTGAGAGAATTCAATTTGGACGGTATCAGATGGAATCTTGCCACGTTATGCTTCATAAACCATCTCAAGATTCGTTATATATATAAAAAGCCATTAATAAATGATATATATCTGATCTCATGTCATGGAGTTGAGTGGAGAAGACTGCATGCAATATGCAATGTTTAATGCTTTTTTATTATATATGTTTATCATGAATGATGAAATTACACCATGAGCTTCCTTTCTCTGAGTAATTACTCAAACCTTTTACATTAAATATTTTATATATAGTGAAATTATTAACATATTTTAAGTTTTATTTAACTATCACTCTAGACAGTAAATTTGAATTTCATTTTCCTCTTATTTAAATTCTAACTTAATAATAGATACAAGAAAAAGAATTAAGGAAAGGAACTTAATTTCTTGAATGGGAGGTGGGAATCAAGTTTCTTTTTGAAGAGGAATTGAATTCTTTAATTAAGTTTAGGGTCGATGTAAATTGATTCCCTATATATTCGGTACATAAACCATGAAATCACAAATAAAGATCTAAATTCCCTCCCCTTTCAATGATTTTTTTTTTTTTTAATAAACATGCTCAATATTACAAACAAAATGATTTTTTTCCAAGTGAATGTTGACTGATTGAATTTAGATCCTCTCCCCACTTAAGTTTCATTAAAAGTCTAACAATATCATCAATACAAATCAATTACAATTTATTCTTCTCATGCATGATTTTGTTTAATATATAACCGATCATAATTTTTGAGGAAGATGAGAAGAAATCTTTGTTGGCCTTAAATAAATTTAGTGAAATTTTAATAGATATTTTTGATATCTCAAAACTAAAAATATAAGTATACATATTAACTTTAATTAATTAATTGTTGTTCTTTTTTTGTGTGTCGTAGCTTTCTACTTCCCAACTGATATGTGGTTTTTTGAAATAGACATGTAAACAAAAGAGAACAAGATGTATGCGAATTTTGTCTGATTGAGAAAACTGTAAAAGATTCAATTGGGTGGTGCTTGATTGATCCATCAAATTGCAGAAAACAAGTGCACGTTCTACACCTACTACATACACTTCCATTGATTCTTGAAGTAACATATCAAGACAGAAACCCCTGTGGATGACCCAAAATACAACAGTACATTGTAGGTGAAGCCGGCGGTGATGGTCGCCCAACCAATAAAAATCAGTAATGCGTCAAATATAAATTAATTTATTGTTTATAATAAATATAATAAGTTTTAATTTTTTTTTAACATAATTTTAATAAGTTTTTATAATTGCTTTTAATTGAAATTTCAGATCACATCCTATTACAAGTTATAACAATTAATAGAAAATATTGGATATATATCAACCTCATTGTTTCTTTATTTTACATTTAAAGTAGAAAACAAAATTTACTCATTTTAGGATTTAGTTTCCTATTATTTCACTTACTGCTTTTTAATTTAATTTATATTCTAATTTTTTAAACTTGCGTTAGTTATGTGTATTATTTCGGTGGATTATTAATATGATTTTAATATACTTATTCTACTAGTTTGTAATTTAATTAATTAATTATTTAAATTTATTTTGAATTATTATATATTAATATGGTTTAACGTAAATACAATTTGAAATTAAGTTACTACAATGGATGTAAGTAATTGAGATTAATATATATCACATAATAATTATGCCTGCAGTTACTTATCTAATGTAAGGGTTACCATTTGAACATTGTTTTCAATTATGTGTATTATTAAGATTGGGTTTTTTAATAATATAAAATATTATTTTCTCACAAACTCTTCAATCACTTAAAAATTTAATATATATTTTATTATGGATTACTTTTTGGACTTAAAAGAAGTGGGAGTTCTATTTTCATTCATAAAATTAGAGTTTTTTAATCATTTATTAAATTATTTTTATAATAAAATTAAAAAGATATTAAATTTAGTTTTTTAATATTTTTTAAAATATGAGTAATTTTTTAATCAATTTACATTTATATTTTTAGTTTGATCCCATGACCTGAAATCCTGGCTCCACCTCTGTGCCTTGCAGCCTGAAGCTGGTCCATATTTATCGGATTTCTAGTAGTATTCACCAACTCAAAAAGAAAATAATTAGAACAAAAAAAAAAAAAAGTGAAGCCACAGCGTCAGACTGTTTGAAATACGTGAGTTACTGTAATTCGTGTCACACATTAATATTCGTTGGATTAGTTGCCAAATATTAATAACCACCACCAGTAAACTAATGCGTGTTGTATATCAAAAAGTTGCTGTGGAGTTTTAACTTCAAATGGATAAGGACGAAAAAAGTTCAAAGAAATCGGCTCCAAGCAATGATTTGTTCACTCCTAAGATAGGGCATATCATATCAGAAAAAGAACTTGTCGTCCAAAATGTCCTCCAAAAGGTAGGTTTCAAATAATCACATTCGTGCATGAAATGTGTCTTTGTTTTGAAGGTGTTTTTTTTTTTTTTTTTTAATAGTTCAAAACTTTTGGTCCACGTGTAATCCCTCTTTCACTCTAATATATTTATTCATTCAAATTCATGCATATTATATAAAATTTTGGTATCGTACGTGTGGGACTGCACAAAGGCTAGAATTTTTAAATAAGAGAGACTAAAAACAAATAGATTTACACTTACATAAATTTGCTGGCATGAAATATTTCATGTACACGTCTCAGATTGGTAGGTATTGTACGTACATAAAATTATATTCAATGAGTAAACTCCAGAAGGAAGGGAATATGCGGCTGGTTGGCTCCAATGTCCATTCAATTATCCAAAATATTGTTGAGGCATCTAGTTACCTATTCTTCTATATTGTGAAAGTACTTTCCAGTTTTTCAGGTGGAAAAGCCTCGATGAATTTATATCTTTATAGTTATTGCACAGTCGTGTATTTGAAGAACAGCAAAATGAAACAAAAAAGAATTGATTTCTGGATATACATATAGATATATATATATAGTGCTTTTATAATTAGATATACCTGATTTTAAAAACGAATCATCAATCAATTAAATTTATTCATTATATTTATATCAAATAGGAAAGAGAATTTGTTTTAAGAGAGAAAATACAATTAATAAATTTGATTAATTGGTTTTTATTTTTTAAAATTAGATATATCTCATTATAAAAACACTATATATATAGGTTTCCATACCAACAGGACATACAAGGTGGTCTCACACACATAGATATTAATGTAACATGCATGCCACGCAAATGGCCAATGCCTTGGCTTTAGGGATGTCAAAAATCCCTATTGACATGGGCCCCATGGAGAGTCATCCTATTTGGGATGAGTTTGATACATTATAATTGGGGTTTGGGATGGAGATGAGATTGAATGTTAAAACCCATTTTGTTTTGAGATAGGGAAAATATTTTGATCATTGCCTCATTTTGTCCCATAGGACCCCTTAATTTTATAAATTTTATAGTAGATTATTTTATTGTGAATAAAATATTATTTATATATTTAATATTGTTTCATAAATCGGGACTGACAATTATAATTACAATAAAAAAATACTTAATTAAAATATTACTATGAGAAAATGGGATGAAATGGAATGTGGTGGTATGGGGATCGGGAGCCCTCTCTAAACATGGATTCTTGATCCTGGCCTCAAGTGGAAATGCCTCTATGTTTTAGATTTGACACCACCCTTATTCAGTACTTTCAAAGCCTGGATGATTACAGCAATGGCGTTATCAACTTCCTTATTTGGAGTAAAGCAATCAACTTTCTAGAACCCATTAAATAAAACTGTTTGTTGACAGAAATCATATTCATATATCACCGAACTGCCGCATTACATGAGGATTATTCTGGAGGCTGATCAGTGCTTTTATACGTCCATTGGATCATCCGAAACTTTGTCTACCACATTTACACGTGACCTTTCTACAATCTTCCAGGTTAATGTAGTCACCTTGTATAATATTTTATTTTATATTTTCAGTATACATATGATTTCGAAAGTTGAACATTCAACTTGACAATTTGAAATGTTATAAAATTTAGTATGGGGCAAAATTTCAACGAAATTGAAACTGAATTTAATGAGGTCTTGTCCGGTTAAAATTACAGTATCTGCACCGTCTATAATGTATGGACATAAAAGCATTGGTCTGCCGCATTATATTATATCAATGGATATACTTTGGAGGTGCTCCGGCTCCAAGGGAATGCGGCAGATCGGTGCCTTTTATGTCCTTTAAATCCATCCAAAACCTCTTCTAAATATTAACTCATTTAATCCAAACATATAATAGTTATTCAATAAAAACATATATTTGTTATATCATACATCTTTCATTCAATTTATATTATATCACAATACAAATATTGAATGAACATTTTAATGGTCTATTTGAAATAATTTTTGTTTTTTGCTTTTGATGGTAGAAAAAGAGAAATAGAAGCTCTTTTTCAAAAGTCATAATGGCCGGATTTCTTCCAAAGAATTTTTGGCCTTAAGAAGCGAAAAAGTGGCTTCCCAAAAACATCCCAAACAGGCCTTAAGTATTCATGTATAACTTTTAAGATAATTATCAGATGGTCATCACCTTCAAAACCAGGTATTTCTCGATAAATAAGTGCATTAGTCTTTAAAATAATGGATTTAATCTTTATTCTAAATTTCTAACTAACGTATATGACATTTTGACTCATCGATAGCAACTTCTAACAGTGTCGTGTCATGCTGCTAGAGGTGGAGGAATTTCCTGAGTTTTCTAGTCATTTGGAATTCATTGTAACTTCGTTTTTGGTATCCAAAACTTGTCCCCGACTGCTTCTTCATTTGCTAATTTCATGCTTGTGCACGTTTAAGAATAATAAAGATTGAAAAATTCATGTATAATGTATATGAAGCTCAAATTCGTGGTCGAAGCTCAAATTGTCTGTTCTAATGTATTCAACATAAAAGTAGATGATAATACATGTTCAAGAAATTGTTCGGTTCTAATAAATTTTTTATAATAAGGGTTAGCTATTTAAGTTGCCACCAAAAAATAGTAACTTATTTTAGTGACCAAATAGTTAGGTTTGACGCATCACCTCCTAGTGCAAGTGATTATACCTTCCTATTTTCTAACATATTAGGGATTCAATTCTCAGCAAACACATATTATAATTTATGTGAGTAGTTTTATCTTTTTATTAAAATTTTTCGGATAGATAGGTTCTGATATATCTTTGATCCGTTCAACATCAGTTTTTTATGAAAAAAAAAATGTTAGGTTTGCAAATCACAAACTATAGTGTGATATCGAATTAGTTGGAATTTGATGTGCTCACCCAAACTTGATTCTTGTTTTGTGACACGATGAAAAAGTTCGTTTGGGAAGGGTCGTATGGATCCGAACCTACTTGGGCCAATCTTTCACTCAATTGGCCTAATTTTTTCACTCAGTTGGGCTGGTTGTAGCCCACTATAGTAGAATTCAATTATTTTCGATTGGATTGATTGGAAGCAAATTTAATCCTGGAATGAGTTTCATCTGAACTTTTGTGAGGGTATTCCAGTTTGAAAGAAATGATGTCAATATTCAATCGTCTAGTATGAATTAGAAAACAATGTTAAGTAATCTTCACTATGTAAGTTTACGGTCTAAATAATACTCAAATCATGGTTGAATCAAAATCCTAACTGATTATATTCCTGTAAAATCTTTAATTTGATTTCTGCCTCTAGTTATCATTGATTAGACGGAAACTAACGTTGCACGCTTTATTTATTTGAAGTCACGTTGAAGGTTGGTTGGTGAAATGAGATGGTGTTGGCTCTTCACTTACAGACGCTAACTATATATATCCTGGATCATCTTGTACCAGTTAAATATCATCAATAATACTGGTTCTGATACTTTTACTCTTTGGGATTTCGTCATATCCTTTAGAAGATCAACCTATTTACAAGGAGTAAAGTTATATATATTGTCCAAGTTTACATCATAGATAATATGGCAAATTGATTTGTAATCATATCATCATTATTATATCATCTCATAGCTAATATGGTTGGTATGCATCTGCTTATCAAATGGACAAAAAAAGATTTGGGCAATGTGATTTTGAGAAGTCTCACAAGTTGAAGTTCAGGGATTCTTTTTAGGTTAATAAGTTGATTTCCTTTTGGACCCGTGAATTACCCACGATAGTCATATTAAGTGCACAACCCAAAACATTTCTTTAAAAGACCAACATCGAGACTCACCCTTCTGGGCTTTGGCCAAGTCTTTTGCCTTTCAAATTAGTCTTGTAAACTCATCTTCTCTATTAAGATTGAAGTCCACGTTCGTTCTCTTCCAATTCTAATTAGCTTGAGCAACAAAAACGCCTCATTTTGTGATAATATTCACAGGTTCGAGTGTTAATTAGTAAGTCATACCCTTTATGTTAAAATTCACAAAAGGTGTGAGTAACCCTCTTTCAATACTCGAGACAAGTCATCTAAGTCTCATTTGGACTGATCTCGATAGTTCTTTGACCCTGAATAGGTATTAGGAAATTTAAAAAAAAAAAAAAAAGCCTCATTTTGTTATAAACACAACTGGAATGGAGAATAAGCCAACAAGGGTGGCAATCTTTTGTCCACAGCTCTAATTCTGCTTTTTTGCTTGGGCTTCAAGCACTAGCGGACTTTGCTTGGAGGAACAAGAAAACAAAACTTAACAAGCTAAGCTATAGAAAGAAAAGCAAAAGCAGCCTTTTCTTTTGCTAGTTGGACCTGTACATTGACCTCATTTGATTCTTCAAGCTTAATTATCAATAGGAATGACTAACTACAAGATAACAACATTCGTTACAAAATTAAATTTTTAGGTTCAGTGATTACTTAACTTGTTAGCAATTAAACTCTCTTTCATATATCACAATTTACGAATTTTAGGTTTTCTATTTGTATACGGTTCTATTTCTATATAAATATTTTACATTTGACTTGTGAATTTTCATATTTGAAAGGAGTTAGTTGGATGATATTGACCTCATTTCATTCTTCAAGCTTAATTATCAATAGGAATGACTAACTACAAGATAACAACATTTGTTACAAATTTAAATTTTTAGGTTTAGTGGTTACTTAACTTGTTAGTAATTAAACTCTCTTTTATATATCACAATTTACGGATTTTAGGTTTTCCATTTGTATGCGTTTCAATTTCTATATAAATATTTTACATTTGACTTATGAATTTTCATATTTGAAAGGAGTTTGTTGGATGATATTGACCTCATTTCATTCTTCAAGCTTATTTATCAATAGAAATGACAAACTACAAGATACTAGTTTTTCTACTTTTGAAACGATGCATGTTTGCTTATGGAATGTTGTTTATGTTGAAAAACTCAGAAGTTATGCATACATTGTCCTTGTTTGAGTAGTTTCATTGGGTGGCTGCCAATATGCGCTTGGGCAAATGATATCATACTTAGTTACTTAAGCATGTGTTCATATAAGTCTTTAATGATGTCTGATAATCCATGAATATATGTTGCTTTTATCAAATATGATATTATTTGATAACTTGCCAATTCTAGTTATTATAATCAATGTTCCAAAAATCGTTAATCGCTAATCAATCGGCAAGGTAGCGATTAGCGATTTATCGATTATTCGATGATTAATCGACGAGTAATGTTTACCAACGGTCAAACTAGATCAAACCTGTAAAAAAAAAAAAAAACTAGAAATTTTTTTATAGGATCAAAATATAATCATATGATTACAAAATATCATCAAATTACCTATTTCATGCAATCTTTAAAATCACTTTAGCACAATCACATAATTACGATATATTAGATATTTTAAAAATTTCAATAGCATCGATACTTTAAAAAATTCAGTAGCATAACAACTATTTTTTTAACGATTCCATCTTGTAGTATACAAAAATAATAACACTTTAAAAGACTATTATATCTCAACTATTTAGAACTTTGATCCTTCTTTCAATCTCAAACACAACCAATCCAATTTATTTCATTTTAATAATTTGTGTCAACGAAGCTTCAAAGTTTATGCATGACATTGAATGTTATGAGTAACAACAAGTGTGCATGCATGACAGATGGCTAGCCATTGAATTTTACAATATTTGTTTTGAAGTGAAGTGGTTGCATATATTTAATTCAATGGCAACCACCAACTGATAAAAACACTTTTTTTTTACACAAATGATCCATACACCTTTTCCTTTTTTTAACCATTTCCTGTAGTTGCACAAAATATGTAGTGTTGCTAAAGCATTTTATAATTCTAACACAATAAGGTTAGCTAGATATCATGCCTCTCATATGTCATATCTACACCTTTAAGATTATAAATTCGAATCGTTTCTCTCTCTTTAAATTTTGAATTAATTATTATAATTAAACAAATCATCCTACAATTCTTATATAAGTAAGAATGTAAGATTGATATAGGCTAAAATACTAGTTAATATAAAATATATGGATGAATTTAAACTCAATCTTCCAAATTGTCAATAGATAAATATTATTATGTCATAATATAAACACTTAATTTAATGTATATTCAAACAAAAGTGAAATCAATGGTTATTACAATCACATCTTTTATTCATCTCTCAATTTTATGAACAAAATAAATTCTTATGCTTCAAATCAAGACCTTATATATATATATATATATATATAACCCTCACGTGACCCAAGTCACGTGATCACAATCCACTTAGGTAAGTCAGTTACACTCCAATAAACGGTATTAACCAACTGTTGCAAACTAAACTCGAAGAAAGAGATTTGGATACTTAGGGAAAGATAAGAAAGAGTTGAGAAGAGAGAATACATCGAGAAGGTTCTAAGAGATAAACAAATTTTCCATTTATTGAATTCAATGTATTCTCATTCATTGCTGTCTTTATTAGCTTGAGTATAAAATGAGTAAATACATCTCATATAAAGTTAAATGCAATGGGGTCCATAAATAAACAATGAAACATCTCACTCCAGCAAGTCCTTACCAAGTCAACTATAAACCGGCAAAAACCTTAATAAAATAACCAAATGATACTAAGCTGTCACATGCATTTTAATTCTAGATAACTCTTTTAATTTATTGATTCTCTATTACTCTATTATCAATATTCAACGACCACCCTTTCTTCTACATTATATATGCCAATGCATGCGAGAACCTGTATAGAACATTGAAGCATTCTCTTATAACTTCATCCCTTTCTGTGAGAAAAAATGGTAAATGTTTCTTTGTTGTTGTGTTTTGTTGCCTTGATTGCTTTTGGCTATGTTAATAGCTCCTTAGCTACAGAAGAGGTTGGAGTTTATGAACTCAAGAAAGGGAATTTCTCTGTGAAGTTCACCAACCGGGGTGCTACTATTATCTGTTGTTCTTCTAGTTCGTTACTTCCTACGCAAGTTTCAATTTCTACGAGCTGATTTTGTTTCACTTTTGTCTGTGAAGAAATGTTGTTCTTATGTTATCCGTTTTACGTTTACTTTCCAAGCAAGCTTGGTGATGTTGTTCTTGGATACGACTCAGACAAGACCTACAAGGTGAGTTTTGTTTTATTTGTTTGTAACATTTTTCTTGTATGTTGTTTTAGCTTCAAGGAAGACCGCACATTCCACTAGAGAGATTGGTTGCTATCTCTCTCTCACTCTCTCTTTAATATACAAAAATTGTTAAATAGTCTCACATTAGTTGAAGAAATGAATTTATATTGATTAATAAGAAGAGGAAAAATCTCTACTCATGAACGAACTTTGGAGACGGAGTTAGGCCAAAAACCATTTTTTGACAATATGACCGTACCATAGTCTTGCAACGCCTGTAGAGCATCCATCCCTTGCCGGTTTGACACATACTGTTTCACACTCAAGCTTAGAGGTCAACTCATGCCAAATCTTAGGTATGGGCATGTTCAGTAAGTCCTCCTTCCTCTATGTATCTTTGTTTATGGTAAAAACTCCCTTGTCTGCTATCTGTTAATTTCCAGAGGTAACAACTTTTTCTAGAGAGAGTTGTTGGAGTTTAAGAATTACTATCGAGCCTTTTTCTATATAAACTCAAGTTTTTGGTAGGGATTAAGAGATAATACAGATTAGCATTATTTTTGAGATCTCAAAACATATTACTTCATACCGTACATTATTAAGTGCCAGAGATGTTGCAACTTTGTCCATACAAGTTCTAGAAGCCGTCACACCAAGACCTTCATTCGCAGGAGAAGAAGAAGGAAAGAAAGTAATTCTACACATGGAAAACTTATTCTAATGACAAGTGTCAATGAGAACAAACCTGCATAGGGAACTCCTTCAGCCTCCAGCAATGATTGTAGTGTACCATATTCACCAATGCCTCCATGAACTGTCGATAACATCAGATAAAATTTACAATTAACAAAAAGCAAAAAGCTTTGATTATTTAGTCAACAGTTGCTACAGGCTGAAGTGATTCTGCCTGATCCATCTAGTTTGCGCTATAATACCAATTTAAATTCCAGAACCCACTTTAACTGTAAGGATGATTACATGAGAAAAGTTATAGGTATTTCATACAGTCTACATCCACCTCTAAATCACATGTACCAAACATGGAATATAATATCATCAGGACACAACACTGATAGGGAAAAATATACAGAAGCAAGAAATCAAAACTAAAATATATGGCCATGGGTTCCAGTAAGTCTAGCTCGTAAAGTTTATCCGCACTGCGTTAATACTTGATCAAATCCTGCCTTCATCAGGGATTGGGGAGGTTAAGGAAGTGTGGGAGGGATATGCACCAACATGTAGCCCAGTCATTAGAAATGTATTGCTTGGAAACCAAAAGAAAAAAAGAAACAAGAAAAAGGAGCTGGGAAGCAGAACTTGCAATAAAAACTGTCGCCTGAACTTCCTTGGCAAGCTTGACCCACTTCTCCATTGAAAATCTCATAGGTAGTTCATCACCTATATCAAACTCTGTAAACCAACTGTGCTCCTTTAAACCTTCCTTGAGATCATTCATCACTTGGTTCCGAAGTGAGATGTGAATGCAGCCCGAGATGGTTCAATAGCCTCTATGCATGCAGCAAGAACTTCCTCGGTTGTGCGTCTCAGCACAAGAGAGTAACTGTATTTACTTTAAAGAAGAGAAAGAAACAAGCAATGTGTTCGATTAACATAAATGAATTTTTAATTGATGCATCATTAGAGATTCTATAATTTACTAGTTTGTCAAAAACCAGTACAAAGAAGAATGGAACCCCCACATATGCAAGATAATATAAATTGTTATGAGAAAATGAAATACAATTAATTTCACATATATATTACAAATAGCTACCAACAATAAAAGGCTGGAACATTGAATCTATGCTTACGGTAGTGACCAAATCGCTTTGGAGCTTACATCAGAATCCTTTTTATCTGCACTCACTCCAGACAGAGATTTCATAGAAGGAGCAAGCAAACATGGAGTTACTTCAATCTGTTGACAACAAAATCAACAGTAAGAAGTGATTATGCCTAAAACATACTTCAATCAGAAACTAAAACAGTTGAACTTTGTAATACTACCAAGGTTAAAAAGAAGGTGTAAGATGATCAATCTCCAGTTAATGTAGCAGATTATTAACTAATTTTGCTTCAGTTTCTCAGGTCTATTAGTCAAAACAAAGTTACAAAGTATATGGCTAAGATTCCTCAACTTACATCATCAAAAGCTAGCAAATTAAGCCATACATTCGTCCCGCTCATAAGGGATACTTGCTGCTCCGAAGTGTCACCTCCAAATATGACAAAACTTTACCAACACCTTCACCTTTGTTGAGTGCCTCAGTAAGCCGAGAGACATTTGATCTTCCAGTCAAATGACCAAACACACTGCTGTATGATGCAAGATTGGGAAACCTCAAACAAGCACGATGGATGGTGGTTCGAAGAATGTTTGATTGTGAAAATCCAACCTGAACATGAGAAAGGAACTTTCTAAGGAAAAGTAGTGGTTTAGAGAAGGGAGAATGATAACAAAAACTTAAACAAGGATGGAATATATTGAACATGAAAACAAATTTTCATGCAATAATTAGCTTGGAAAAAGCATATGAAACATGTATTAACAAAAGATATAGGTTACCCTTCCTTAACCCACTTCATGCAATATGATCAACAAACCTTCAAATGGATGAAATTCAGAAAAAAGGATGATATGTTTACATCTACAAACTCCACACTTCATATATCTTATATCATAATATATTAAATCAAAACGACATGCCAGATAAGTTCACATCATCGTTGTGGCATGGTTTAGAAAGCCAACAGTTTTACCAGCTGATTCAGGAAAACCTTCACTCAATATTGCTGCAGGAAACACTTAAGTAATCATTTATTGAGAATATGCAAACTGTTTAGGATGATGTTCTGGTCACATAGCAGAACATATGATATATTCTCATTCAACTAGTTACAAGCCGAAATAAAAAACTTTCACAACAAGCTCAAAACGCATGATGATATCCAACCATAAAAATGACCTTTGAAGCTTGCTGAAATAAGAAGCTGGTCTGTTCCATCCCACTAATCTGATAGACACAGTTAACATTCCTATAAGATATTCTATAAGATATTTAAGGTGCAGGAAAGCCAGCAATCAGAGGAGTGGAAAAAAATTAGAGATTAATCTCACCAGGTTAATGTCAGTAAATAAAAGTGTACCCGATTCAGTCCTTCCATATTTCCCTTCTGAAAGAGGAAAATATATTTGTCAAAAAAAGGTAAAAACCATCCATCAATCTGAGCAAAATCACGCGGGCCAAAGCCGTTGAAATAACAGAGATGCACCTTCATGAATACTGATAATCACATCAATGGGGAAACGTGGCGGAGTGTGATAGACAACATGTGAAATATAAATAACTTCACAGAATCAGAAAAACGAAATTTAACAATTTATATGACTGCCACGATCCTCATAGGACATGCATCATGCATGGATGCAATGCTTTTACCTGGTGTGTTGGAAGATATTTCCTCCGGTACTTAAAAATCGCATCCTTCTCCCTCACATCACCACTGCCATGAAATTGAAGTTCCACCTGGGCATTGATGAGGTTAACAACTAATTATGCATCTAAAGCTAGAAGCCAGGAATACAACCTAAAGACAATTACAAAAATGAACACAGTACGTCATTGCTCCGCTTATGACTTCTCAACTTGATATACATCTCAAAGTCATTAGAAAAGTTTCCTATTCTTAACAAACAAATGGTGCTCAGAAAGTAAGCCTGATGAAGCTATCATTCCTACTTCTAAATCCTGGATTTATTTTTATATTTTTTTATTACATTTTTTTTTTGTAGAGCATACCTCAGTTGGCAGTAACACAACAGGATGGCAATCCAGACCCGACCCCACATCAAGGGCAATGGCAGTAAACTCACTTCCTCGTTCCAGAAATAATTCAACCAAGACTCTGTCATCAATCCCCTATCAAAACAAAAGGCAAATATAATTCATAAGATAATATCAGTTTGGTAGTCTTAAACTCTTCCGTGGCCCAAATTCAATATTAGTCCAGTCTGACTTTGAAGGTTGCAGCCACCTTTAGACAAAATTATACTAATACTTTCTATATTTTTCTCTAAAATTTACAGAAACATTTAATATTATTATATGTTTACCCTTTTTGGCAAAACGAACAATTAATCTACAATTTAAAATAGTTTGATTTGGGATAAAGTTGGTCCAAGTTTAGGCACACAATGGATGAATATCTAAACCAGACATAAAGGTTAGGTGTCAAGAAAACCCACAGTACCTCTAATATGATTTCTTTAGCCTTTTTAAGGGAATCAATGACACCATACGCAACTGTAACACCAATGCTTGATCCTGCTCTTGTTGGTTTAACCTGGAGAGAAAAAAAAAAAAAACTAAATTTGAGATCTAAAGGGCCTAGGAAATCATTTCATGATGGATGAGTTAAGATAATAAACTAGCCAAGAACCAGGAAGGAAATGTCTTACCACAACTTTCCCTGAGTTAGGGTCCAACTGGTTTCTCACAAACCACTTTGATAGTTCAAGTTCGTTTACTTCACTTCCCTAAATGCCAGTTCCGAAGTCAACAGAAACTTATAAGCATATATTATTAACTAAATGGACCAAAAAACAAAAGGTTATCGGACTCAGCATTTAAAAATTTCCTGAATATCAAATTGTCAAGTTTGTTAGAAGGAATAAGTAACTGCTCAAGAAGCAAAGAGATGGCCTCTTGAAGTCTGGATTACTGTTGACATGCAAATCTTCAACCAGTTATGTTCACATTCTTAATAGCATAAACAATGTAGAATCCACACAGCAATAATCAACTCAAAGTGAGATTTGAGTTTTGTGTTTTTTATTTTATGTTTTTCTTTTTGTTTAGTTTGTGTTTTTCATTTTGATTTATTTTATGATATTTCGTTTAGTTTTTTCTGTTTTTATTGGTTTTTTTTTAATTGTTTTCATTTAAATAATTTTGATCTCCACCTCAATTTTTTTTAATTTAATTTACTTATTTTGTTTTATTTTTAATTTTTATTCCATATTAAATCTTTACGACATCATAATTTGATGGATGGTGGAGATCTTAAAGTTTTGTTTTTTAATTAATTTTAAATAGCTAATAGAGTAAAAGATCTAAAATACATTTTCAACTGTTATGTTTGACTAACGGTCAATTCATAAAAAGATTAAATTGATGAACTTTTAAAATTTCAAGAATGACGGGTATTCAAAACGTATAAATGAATAAGAAATTATTATTTCGTTAAACATCAGAGACTAAATAGAAATTTCTCCCAAAATAGTCATAATTAAATATACCCTTTATAGTAGCATGGCCCAATCCATTGTTACAATTACAATCTAATATTTTCAATTCATAATATCATAAATTATGCGTTAAAAATATATAAAAATAATTAAAGAATGTAGTTTATGAATTTGAGACTAGTCCAGTGGTATGCTTCTCCCATGAAGTTGTAAATTTGAGTCTTGTCCCTTTTAAAATAATTAAATTAATTTTAAAATTTTGTATCATATTAAATTAATTTCTAGAAATAAATGTAACTATATATTATCAATTTTAAATAAATTATTTTTCTATAATTAATATAAAAATGTTATTTTTTTTGGAAATATTTAAAAAATATATTAACCTAATCTTCAAAATAATTAAATAAATTCAATATTATATTTAAAATGAAAAACAATATATATATAAATATATGTAGTACGTGTGTATAAACACCCTCGCTTTAAGCCTTTAACCCCTCTATTGTGGTGGGTTTAACAGCCACTTAAAAGGTTTGACATGGGATCTCCGGTCCCATGTCAGAACCAAACAGTAGATGAACTGAGTTTTGTTCAAACTCAGTCCAATCCATTGCTCCAAAGAGGCCCTTAAAGTGGATCTATCTTTTGTTGCCAAAACAGATCAAATGAAGATGCCCTCCACTCATCATACCCACTAAGCCCACTTGAGGCGAGCAGACAGATCACAAAAGTAGATAATGAAAAGTTATAAAATAATTGGTCACACCATCTCTCATCAATTAACACAAGAACAATATTAAAATCCATCAACAAATGTTAAAAAATTTGACATAAAAAATTTTAAATGTTAATGGATCAAAGATACCATGACATATTCTTTATTTTGTATGACAATCAACATAAATTAAATGAATGATACCGTGACTATCAAGTCACGGTAGACGGTTGACACAGTGCTTAAAGTAGCCTCAATGTCGCCCAATTCTATATAGGGAATCATTCAGTATGGTTGTGAAAAGTTGTTCTAAAATTGTAAACTCGAAAATCTTATTTTTGAAAATCTTTCATCCTCGACGATATTATCAAATCGAGTTTCCTCTTCATAATCATCTCTAGTTTGCTCTTCGTCATTATCCTCTATTATATCACCATCATCATCTGTGTCTCAATCTTCATCATCGCTAGCATCATTTATATAGTCATCATTAATGTTGTAAATGAGACTTTTCATAGATATAAATGGGGTGATAGAAGCATTAACCTGATTGTTACCAACCCCTGAAGTAAGATAAAATTGACTTTCAACCATATGCGGATTTACAGGTTTATCTGTATTTGGCACGTCATGTCTTATGTCTGGTATTGAGTCGGTGACATTTGGACGAACGATACGCCGACTAACTCTAGCTTCAAAATTGCTTGTAACATTATCGATATAAATCTCTCTAACATCAACATTTTTCACCATCATCAAACTAACCACACCAACATTAGACATGATGCGTATCTTTTTAACTAGACAATTTGTCACACTTTGCAATAAATAATAAATATGGATATCCCACCTTCTTTTATCAATGCTAGTCCCTCTATACACAACACCCACCAACGATGAAAAACTACTATCTTTAGGGACTCTGCACATGATAGACTCACCCCCAACGTAGTTAGATCCATTCCACTCTCCATCAAAATTGATTACGATCGTCTCTTAAGCCATTCCTATAACATTCAAATAATGTTTAATTAACCTCACTCCATTAGGTCAACATTATAAAATACAATTATATAGAACAAAATCTAACACTATAAATCAATAGCCACCATAAAAAACACAAGTTATATCAACATTATGCTAACATTGCCTAACTTGGTTTTTAAGTGGATCAAAAACCGTTTGATGAATTTGTTGTATACTCACAATACTCTCCATCCAAATCTAATCAAATAGAACAAAATACGATCATATCTAGCCATATATAACATTAAAATTCAATACACAACATCCAAAACATAACAAATATCAAAAACATAAAAAATTACTTAAATCGGTTTTTCATTTAAATGAACAAACCGATCTCATGATGAAATCTATTTTATAGCTCTGTAAAAATTGAAATTAATTTTTCAGTCAAATTAAAAATCGATTTTGTTGCAAACTTTGCAGAAACTACAAATCTACCTTACAGATATCATATATTACAACCAAATCATTCTTAAAATCTTTAGCTTGCAATTTGAACAAAACAATCTGAAAACCAACCAACCAAAAAACATATATTATTTTCAAAATTTAAATTACTTGAAATGAAAGAAGAAGCTTTAAAACCTTCAATGGATTAAACTTGAATGAATAAGAAACCTTCAATTGACAAAGAAGCTTCAATGAAGAATCCTTTATTAGGAAGTTTGACTTTCGGCTACAATGGTGAATGGAGGAAGAAAAACTATGAATGAAGTAAGAGAAAAGAGGTTAGGATGTTGTTAGACAGAAGAAAGTTATTTTGGTTATTTTGGGTTAGAACAATTGAGTGATTTTAATTTAAGGGTAGTTTAGTAATATTGGATATATGATAGAAATAATTTGTTTGAAAAGTCAAAAATAATTTTTTTTAAAAAATTGGGCAAAAACAATTTTTTTTTTTTATTTAGATAAAAGTGATCAATTTCTCTTAATAGAAATAATTTGTTTGAAAAATCAAAAATAATTTTTCTGATTATTTCAATGTTCCGGTTACTCGATTCTGCTGGATTCTCTGTAACTTTTGTTTTTATTATATTTGTCGATGTTTTTCAAGCTGCTACATTACTTGATTTGCATTAGCCACTTAGATTATCTCGAACATATTATATCAAATTTTACACCATTTTAATATCAATATTAAATTTTTTACATCAAATTTTATTTTACTCTAATATGTTTTACTTCAAATTGGTGTAAAAGATATTTTTTAAAAATATTTTATATATAATTCTTTAATAAATATTAATTAATTTATTTGGTATAAAATCTTATTTCCGAATAATTATTCATAACATATAAAAAAATTATTAAATACTCATGTGATTTTTATTTTTATTTTTTTACAAAATATTATTCTCATTATATTTCCAACTAATTTTTTAGTCATTTCATTGTTTTCAACTAATTTTTATCCAACTAATTTTTTATCCATCCCATTTTTCTGATCAACTTTTTATCTAACTAGTTTATTATCCACCCCATTATAAAATCTTATTTTCAAATAATTACTGATAATATATAAAAAAATTATTAATTACTCACATAATTTTTTTTAAAAATTTATTATAAAATATTATTATCATTAATTTTCCAATTAATTTTTTCGACTAATTTTTATTCAACTAATTTTTTATGCACCTAATTCTTTATTCATTCCATTTTTTTAATTTATTATAAAATTAGAGTTGCGAGAACAACACAATGGAATTGAGATTCTTTGAATCTCAAACTCTCTCATCTCTCATTTTTTTAGGATTCTCAATCCAATCAAAATCATATTTTTAGGTGGGATGAGATTTTTCATTTTCTATGTTTTTTCTCTTCTCTCCATCTAACTCTCTTTCTCTCATATTTCTTCATTCTCTCATCACTCAGCCACCTCTCTACCTTTTTTTTTTTTTTTTTTCTTCTTCTTCTTCTTCTTCTAAGTTTAGTGGTTTTGGGTTTGTCGAATCCAGAACTAGATAGTTATGGGTTCGATTAGAACCCTTGTTCTGATTTTTTTTTTTTTTTTTTTTAATGTTTTGATAATTTGATGTTGTTAATGATGTTAATGAATTGGATTGATGATATTGCTGAACTATGTTGGATGATATTGAATTATGGGAGATATTATAAATTGGATTTGGATTGATTATGAGATTAAGAATTGTGGTTTTTTTTTTTCAGATTTTTTATAAAATTAATTTTATATAATAAAAAATTAAAATTAATTTTATTCTAATTCAATATTAACCTATACCAAACATGATATGATATAATTTTTAATCCAATTTCAAATTCTACTAAATATGAGACAATGATTTTTCATTCCAATTTAATCAAATCCAATTCATTCTATTCTAAACTAATTTATTTCATTCTATTTCAATTTCACGTGTCAAACGGAGTCTGAATATCATCAGTAACAATAAGCGTTCATTATGACAAATGGTTAGCCATTGAATTTTACACTTTTATACGCTGATGTGTATATTTGTTTTGAAGTAAAGTGGTTGTATATATTTGATTCAGTGCCAACCGCCAACCCTCACCAGCCACCATTATCTATTTCTATTTTTGTTCTTATCTATTATCTATTCTCTATTCCTATTTCTATTTCTATTTCTATTTCTTATCTTATATCTTATATCTTGTACTCTATTTAAAAAATGCGAAGAGAGGCGTGAACGGTGCAAAAATTCCACACCCCAACATTTGTTTGAAAGTTAAATTACAATTTTATCGTCACTCAGCCATCAAAACCAAACTGCACCATCACCATCACTAGCTCGCCCGTCAACCATCAAAGCCAGACTTCACCATCTCGCTGGCCTTCACTCTCTTTTACCTTGACTGTTTTGACCTAACAGTGGAGCCGGCTCCGTCCGACAGCACTTTTGGAGGCAGAGATCCGGTCGCCGCCTACGGGCCATTGAGGCGGATGAGACCTTGATGGAGAGAGAGAAGGTGAAGATATAATTTGTGGATTTTTTTGATGATATAATTTGTGGGATCTGTATTGATTTTAATTGAAGTGGATGATAGTTTAGGTTGATATTGTGATTAATTGTTAGTTTTTTTTTTAATATATATATATATATATATATATATACTTTGAAGGTGAATTGAAGATGAACATGAAGATGGGTTTGGCGGCGGGGATAAGGGAGGCGGTCACGGTGGTGGTAGTGGTGGTGGCTTCTGTGACGAAGGACCTCTAGCAGAAGTCATGGGTCGGTGTCCATTCTTCCATTTAACTCTTTTTTTGTTTGCTTGAGAAAAATGTATGAAGTAGAAATAATAAAGTTTAGATTTTTATTCAGTTATGTTATCAAAAACAATGATCAAATATAGGTTCTATTTAACTAATTGGTATATGTTTTTGATGGCTTGAATTGGTGGAGAATATATGTGCTGTTTGATTGGTAGCTTGGAAGTAATTGTTTTATTTGTGAAAATAGCTGAAAAATGAGGACTTTATGCTTTCAAAAGCAGTGAAATCGCATTAACAATGCCCCGATGGAATCCCTACTATACTTTGTTTTGTTTAACTCGAAGTGATTTGTGTGTGTTCATAGATTGTTATGGTGTTATAATATGACTGTTTGGTGTATATTTTGCCTGAATTTTGAAAAGATATTTTAAAAATAGATTCATTATTTTGTTATTAATTTTGAGCTTTTTAAGTATATTTATTGATTGTTTATTAGTTTGCTTGTTTTTGTTCATGATATGAGTTTTTAGGAATATTGGTCATAATCAATCAAGTTATTTGGATGGATGTTTATTCTTTATTTTTTTGGTATTTAGAGTTTTCAAAGTTAAAATTTATGTTTCAGGGTGTTTCAATTGGTCCATTTTATACTGTTGGTCGTCTGCTAAGCTTGGAGGTGGTTGTTAGTTATATTCTGAAAACCATGTATTTGGAAATACAGAATTAGGGAGCAATGCATGTTTTGCTTTTGGTTTTACCTCTTTTTTTTTTTCCTTTTAGTATGTTTAATGAGAGATGTTCATTTATGTAAGTATTTTAAACTTTGTCAGGCAGAGGTGTTGTGGTTGGTGATGATCTTCCTAGGCAAACTATCTTAGGGTGCAATAACATTATTGGGCATCATGCTATGGTTGGTGTTAAATGCCAGGACATGAAATTCAAGGTTCATTTCTATTAGTTTAGATGTTAATTGATTTACTCTGGGCCTGATGGGTACTTGGTTGGATGTATGCTTTCTTGGAAGTTTAGTTTGTCAATTCGATTATGTGTCGATGACAATATTTCTGATTAAACATCATTGTATTTTATTGAATTCGATGTCTTTATTACAGATGTCATTGAACATGTTCATTGTGATTATATTGTTTAGTAGTAGCGTTTCATAATGTCTAGCAAGCTACTGACATATTTTTTTATATGGTTTTAGTTAGGGGATGAGTGTTTTCTTGATGTTGGAAACAACAATTATATCAGAGAGCATGGTTCGATTTATCGATCTTGAAAATCAAGTGATAGAACAGTATGGAGATGTGGCTGGTGTATATATATATATATATATATTCCTTTTGTTTTCTGTAGCCAGCACCATGTGGGTGAAGTTCTACATAGTGTTATATATAGTTATCTTATTTGTAAGTATTGGACTAGAAGTTGATTCAAGTGCTGTAAATGTTGGACTATACTCACACTGCAGGAGCTATCGTTGTTCATCAGTTTTGCCATGTTGGCTCATTTTCTTTCATTGGCAGAGGTTCTGTGGTATGATCCTTTTCTGTTTTCTAGCCCTGATTTTTCAATCTATTCTCTCATTCTCTGTGATGAGGAACTTGGATTTATTTATGGTTGTCTACTATTTATGTGAGGTGTTATACATAGCACCCTTAAAAGGCGTGCTTTTCCTTGGGCTTAAACAACCCTAGCCGTAAGCGGGATTTCACATATTCAAAATGCTATTCTCACTGATACCAAAGCTCTTGGAAACACGTGCGTCTGTGCTGAAAGTAGTGAAAGATAGGGTCGCAAGTGCCATTGCTTCGGGTAAAGAGCGTCCCATTTATACAGAAAAGGCTGTGAATTCAGGGGGTAAGCGTGATGGAATAGTGGTCAGAAAATACACTTTCGAAGGTGAAGACAAAAAAATCATTGAGCTGAAGATGGAAACGCATCAATTTTCCACTTCAAAAGAGTGACTGAAGTTCTATAAGGAATTTATAAGCCTTAAATCCCTTACATTTTAACTCGAGTTGGTTGGCAATTTTTCGATTCAGTGTTGTTAAGTTTTTCTTTTTTGTTTGTAGATGGTAGATCAGGTTGTCGACTCACTGTTGATCGGAATGTCCACCTCCTGCAACTATAAGGATCCGAGGCAATCTCCGATTGCTTTGGTGAATCTGTTGCAAGAGTCTTCCATCTTTAGCGGACTGCCATTTACTTTTATCTCTGAAAACTATGTTGCTAGGGTGGCAAGACAACTGCTGAGACAAAAAAAACTATCGTCATGGCAAGTTCAAAGCAAGAAGACGAGCAGTGCGCATTACTTGTGTTGGAGAGATTCGATGAGTACGCTGCTCAGGGAGTTGACGATATTAAATCACATATTGAGTTCTTCTCTCAGGTTGCAGAATACTACAATTATCCAAAGTATGAGTAATGTTCTTCGCATTTCATCTATGATGCTAGCTAGCTGTTTTTGTGATTGCGTTTTGTGTTCTATGATACTAGCTAGCTGTTTTTGTGATTGCGTTTTGTGTTGTATATATATTCCATGACACTCGTAGGGTTGCAGAATACTTACCTGAAATATGAGTAAAGATAAATAATTCACACTTTATCTAGGATACAAGTAAGATTTGGTTGGATTAGCTCACTTTTCTGTAGGTTATATATTCACTTATGCGGCTTGTTTGATTGCCTCTACCATGGGTAAATTTGGAGTTTCTCTTCCGCTGGGCGGATTTTCTATGTTCTTTTTGATGCTTTTAATCTTTTCGATCAAATACAAATGATCTTGTACGAGTAAGTTGTGATGCTGTCAAAGTCATAGATTATAGATTGAGCATAAGCGTAGAAGATCATTTATATTTGATCGAAAGGATTAAAAGCATAAAAAAGAACATAGAAAATCCGTCCATCGGAAGAGAAACACCAAATTTACCCATGGTAGAGGCAATCAAACAAGCCGCATAAGTAAATATATAACCTATAGAAAAGTGAGCTAACCCAACCAAATCTTGCTTGCATCCTAGAGAAAATGTGAATTATTTATCTTTACTCATATTTCAGGTAAGTATTCTGCAACCCTACGGGTGTCATGGAATATATATACAACACAAAACGCAATCACAAAAACAGCTAGCTAGCATCATAGAACACAAAACGCAATCACAAAAACAGCTAGCTAGCATCATATATGAAATGCGAAGAACATTACTCATACTTTGGATAATTGTAGTATTCTGTAACCAGAGAGAAGAACTCAATATGTGATTTAATGTCATCAACTCCCTGAGCAGCGTACTCATCAAATCTCTCCAACACAAGTAATGCACATTGCTCTTCTTCTTGCTTTCGAACTTGCCATGACGAGAGTTTTTTTTGTCTCAGCAGTTGTCTTGCCACCCTAGCAACATAGTTTTCAGAGATAAAAGTAAATGGCAGTCCGCTAAAGATGGAAGACTCCTGTAACAGATTCACCAAAGCAATCGGAGATTGCCTCGGATCCTTATAGTTGCAAAAGGTGGACATTCCGATCAACAGTGAGTCGTCAACCTGATCTACTATCTACAAACAAAAAAGAAAAACTTAACAACACTGAATCGAAAAATTGCCAACCAACTTGAGTTAAAATGTAAGGGATTTAAGGGCATACAAATTCCTTATAGAACTCCAGTCACTCTTTTGAAGTGGAAAATTGATGCGTTTCCATCTTCAGCTCAATGATTTTTTTGTCTTCACCTACGAAAGTGCATTTTTTTACTACTATTCCATCACGCTTACCCATTGAATTGACAGCCATTTCTGTATATATGGGACGCTCTTTACCCGAAGCAATGACACTTGCAACCCTATCCTTCACCATCTCTAACGCAGACGCACGTGTTTCCAATAGCTTTGGTATCAATGAGAACAACATTTTGAATCTGTGAAATCCTGCTTACGGCTAGGGTTGTTTAAGCCCGAGGAAAAGCACGCCTTTTAAGGGGCATCCTAACCTAACCCGACAAAAACGGTAGGGTGAGACGGTTTCTCTAGGTGCCTCTTAAACTTCGTGCTTTTCCTTGGGCTTAAACAACCATAGCCGTAAGTATGATTTCACATATTCAAAATGTTGTTCTCACTGATACCAAAGCTCTTGGAAACACGTGCATTTGCGTTAAAGGTAGTGAAGGATAGGGTCGCAAGTGCCATTGCTTCGGGTAAAGAGCGTCCCATACATACAGAAATGGCTGTGAATTCAGGGAGTAAGCGTGATGGAATAGTGGTCAGAAAATGCACTTTCGAAGGTGAAGACAAAAAAATCATTGAGCTGAAGATGGAAACGCATCAATTTTCCACTTCAAAAGAGTGACTAGAGTTCTATAAGGAATTTCTAAGCCCTTAAATCCCTAACATTTTAAATCGAGTTGGTAGGTAATTTTTCGATTCAGTGTTGTTAAGTTTTTCTTTTTTGTTTGTAGATGGTAGATCAGGTTGTCGACTCACTGTTGTTCGGAATGTCCATCTCCTGCAAGGCTGCAACTATAAGGATCCAAGGCAATCTCCGATTTCTTTGGTGAATCTGTTGCAAGAGTTTTCCATCTTTATCGGACTATCATTTACTTTTGTCTCTGAAAACTATGTTTCTAGGGTGGCAAGACAACTGCTGAGACAAAAAAAACTCTCGTCATGGCAAGTTCGAAAGCAAAAAGGTGAGCAGTGCGCATTACTTGTGTTAGAGAGATTTGATGAGTACGCTGCTCAGGGAGTTGACGACATTAAATCACATATTGAGTTCTTCTCTCGGGTTGCAGAATACTACAATTATCCAAAGTATGAGTAATGTTCTTCGCATTTTATCTATGATGCTAGCTAGCTGTTTTTGTGATTGCGTTTTGTGTTCTATGATGCTCGCTAGCTGTTTTTGTGATTGCGTTTTGTGTTGTATATATATATTCCATGACTCCCGTAGGCTTGCAGAATACTTACCTGAAATATGAGTAAGGATAAATGATTCACACTTTGTCTAGGATGCAAGCAAGATTTGGGTGGATTAGCTCACTTTTCTGTAGGTTATATATTCACTTATGCGGCTTGTTTAATTGCCACTACCATGGGTAAATTTGGTGTTTCTCTTTCGCTGGGCGAATTTTCTATGTTCTTTTTTATGCTTTTAATCCTTTTGATCAACTACAAATGATCTTGTATGAGTAAGTTGTGATGCTGTCAAGGTCATAGATTTCAGATTGAGCATAAGCGTAGAAGAACATTTGTATTTGATCGAAAAGATTAAAAGCATAAAAAAGAACATAGAAAATCCGCCCAGCGGAAGAGAAACTCAAAATTTACCCATGGTAGAGGCAATCAAACAAGCCGCATAAGTGAATATATAACCTCCAGAAAAGTCAGTTAATCCAACCAAATCTTGCTTGCATCCTAGACAAAGTGTGAATCATTAATCTTTACTCATATTTCAGGTAAGTATTCTGCAACCCTACGGGTGTCATGGAATATATATATACAACACAAAACGCAATCACAAAAACAGCTAGCTAGCATCATAGAACACAAAACGCAATCACAAAAACAGCTAGCTAGCATCATAGATAAAATGCGAAGAACATTACTCATACTTTGGATAATTGTAGTATTCTGCAACCCGAGAGAAGAACTCAATATGTGATTTAATGTCGTCAACTCCCTGAGCAGCGTACTCATCGAATCCTTCCAATACAAGTAATGTGCACTACTCATCTTCTTGCTTTCGAACTTGCCATGACGAGTGTTTTTTCTGTCTCAGCAGTTGTCTTGCCACCCTAGCAACATAGTTTTCAGAGACAAAAGTAAATGGCAGTCCGCTAAAGATAGAAGACGCCTGAAACAGATTCACCAAAGCAATCGGAGATTGCCTCGAATTCTTATAGTTGTAAGAGGTGGACATTCCGATCAACAGTGAGTCGACAACCTGATCTACCATCTACAAACAAAAAAGAAAAGCTTAACAACACTGAATCGAAAAATTGCCAACCAACTCGAGTTAAAATGTAAGGGATTTAGGGGCTTACAAATTCCTTATAGAACTCCAGTCACTCTTTTGAAGTGGAAAATTGATGCGTTTCCATCTTCAGCTCAATGATTTTTTTGTCTTCACTTTCGAAAGTGTATTTTCTGACCACTGTTCCATCACGCTTACCCCTTGAATTCGCAGCCATTTCTGTATATATGGGACACTCTTTACCCGAAGCAATGGCACTTGCGACCCTATCCTTCACAACCTTCAACGCAGACACACGTGTTTCCAAGAGCTTTGGTATCACTGAGAACAACATTTTGAATCTGTGAAATCCTGCTTATGGCTAGGGTTGTTTAAGCCCGAGGAAAAGCACGCCTTTTAAGGGGCATCCTGACCTAACCCGACAAAAACGGTAGAGTGAGACGGTTTCTCTAGATGCGCCTTAAACGGCGTGCTTTTCCTTGGGCTTAAACAACCCTAGCCGTAAGTAGGATTTCACATATTCAAAATGTTGTTCTCACTGATACCAAAGCTCTTGGAAACACGTGCGTCTGCATTGAAGGTAGTGAAGGATAGGGTTGCAAGTGCCATTGCTTCGGGTAAAGAGCGTCCCATATATGCAGAAATGATTGTGAATTCAGGGGGTAAGCGTGATGACATAATGGTGAGAAAATGCACTTTTGAAGGTGAAGACAAAAAACTCATTGAACTGAAGATGGAAACGCATCAATTTTCCACTTCAAAAGAGTGACTGGAGTTCTATAAGGAATTTGTAAGCCCTCAAATCCCTTACATGTTAACTCGAGTTGGTTGGCAATTTTTCGATTCAGTGTTGTTAACTTTTCTTTTTTGTTTGTAGATGGTAGATCAGGTTGTCGACTCACTGTTGTTCGGAATGTCCATCTCCTGCAACTATAAGGATCTGAGGCAATCTCCGATTGCTTTGGTGAATCTGTTGCAAGAGCATTCCATCTTTATCGGACTGCCATTTACTTTTGTCTCTGAAAACTATGTTGCTAGGGTGGCAAGACAACTGCTGAGACAAAAAAAACTCTCGTCATGGCAAGTTCGAAAGCAAAAAGAGGAGCAGTGCGCATTACTTGTGTTGGAGAGATTCGATGAGTACGCTGCTCAGGGAGTTGACGACATTAAATCACATATTGAGTTCTTCTCTCGGGTTGCAGAATACTACAATTATCCAAAGTATGAGTAATGTTCTTCGCATTTCATCTATGATGCTAGCTAGCTGTTTTTGTGATTGCGTTTTGTGTCCTATGATGCTAGCTAGCTGTTTTTGTGATTGCATTTTGTGTCCTATGATGCTAGCTAGCTGTTTTTGTGATTGCGTTTTGTGTTGTATATATATATTTCATGACACCCGTAGGCTTGCAGAATACTTACCTGAAATATGAGTAAGGATAAATTATTCACACTTTATCTAGGATGCAAGCAAGATTTGGTTGGATTAGCTCACTTTTCTGTAGGTTATATATTCACTTATGCGGCTTGTTTGATTGCCTCTACCATGGGTAAATTTGGTGTTTCTCTTCCGCTGGGCGAATTTTCTATGTTCTTTTTGATGCTTTTAATCCTTTTGATCAACTACAAATGATCTTGTATGAGTAAGTTATGATGCTGTCAAGGTCATAGATTTCAGATTGAGCATAAGCGTAGAAGATCATTTGTATTTGATCGAAAAGATTAAAAGCATAGAAAAAAACATAGAAAATCCACCCAACGGATGAGAAACACCAAATTTACCCATGGTAGAGGCAATCAAACAAGTCGCATAAGTTAATATATAATCTACAGAAAAGTGAGCTAATCCAACCAAATCTTGCTTGCATCCCAGATAAAGTGTGAATCAT
The DNA here is from genome assembly GCA_021234005.1 of Nephelium lappaceum. Classification (NCBI taxonomy): domain Eukaryota; kingdom Viridiplantae; phylum Streptophyta; class Magnoliopsida; order Sapindales; family Sapindaceae; genus Nephelium; species Nephelium lappaceum. Next base: position 1,225,885 of record CM038011.1, read on the forward strand.
TAATCTTTACTCATATTTCATGTAAGTATTTTGCAACCCTACGGGTGTCATGGAATATATATATACAACACAAAACGCAATCACAAAAACAGCTAGCTAGCATCATAGAACACAAAACACAATCACAAAAACAGCTAGCTAGCATCATAGATAAAATGCGAAGAACATTACTCATACTTTGGATAATTTTAGTATTCTGCAACCCGAGAGAAGAACTCAATATGTGATTTAATGTCGTCAACTCCCTGAGCAGCGTACTCATCGAATCCTTCCAATATACGTAATGCGCACTGCTCATCTTCTTGCTTTCGAACTTGCCATGACGAGAGTTTTTTCTGTCTCAGCAGTTGTCTTGCCACCCTAGTAACATAGTTTTCAGAGACAAAAGTAAATGACAGTCCGCTAAAGATGGAAGACTCTTGCAACAGATTCACTAAAGCAATCGGAGATTGCCTCGGATGCTTATAGTTGCAAGAGGTGGACATTCCGATCAACAGTGAATCGACAACCTGATCTACAATCTACAAACAAAAAAGAGAAACTTAACAACACTGAATCGAAAAATTGCCAACCAACTCGAGTTAAGATGTAAGGGATTTAAGGGCTTACAAATTCCTTATAGAACTCCAGTCACTCTTTTGAAGTGGAAAACTGATGCATTTCCATCTTCAGCTCAATGACTTTTTAATCTTCACTTTCGAAAGTGTATTTTCTGACCACTGTTCCATCACGCTTACCCCCTGAATTTACAGCCATTTCTGTATATATGAGACATTCTTTACCCGAAGCAATGACACTTGCAACCCTATCCTTCACCACCTTAAACGCAGACGCAAGTGTTTCAAAGAGCTTTGGTATCAGTGAGAACAACATTTTGAATATGTGAAATCCTACTTACGGCTAGGGTTGTTTAAGCTCGAGGAAAAGCACGCCTTTTAAGAGGCATCCTGACCTAACCTGACAAAAACGGTAGGGTGAGACGGTTTCTCTAGGTGCGCCTTAAACTGCGTGCTTTTCCTTGGGCTTCAACAACCCTAGCCGTAAGCAGGATTTCACATATTCAAAATGTTGTTCTCACTGATACCAAAGCTCTTTGAAACACGTGCGTCTGCGTTTAAGGTGGTGAAGAATAGGGTTGCAAGTGCCATTGCTTCGGGTAAAGAATGTCCCATATATACAGAAATGGCTGTGAATTCAGGGGGTAAGCGTGATGGAACAGTGGTCAGAAAATACACTTTCGAAAGTGAAGATTAAAAAATCATTGAGCTGAAGATGGAAACGCATCAATTTTCCACTTTAAAAGAGTGACTGGAGTTCTATAAGGAATTTGTAAGCCTTTAAATCCCTTACATCTTAACTCGAGTTGGTTGGCAATTTTTCGATTCAGTGTTGTTAAGTTTCTCTTTTTTGTTTGTAGATTGTAGATCAGGTTGTCGATTCACTGTTGATCGGAATGTCCACCTCTTGCAACTATAAGCATCCGAGGCAATCTCCGATTGCTTTAGTGAATCTGTTGCAAGAGTCTTCCATCTTTAGCGGATTGTCATTTACTTTTGTCTCTGAAAACTATGTTGCTAGGGTGGCAAGACAACTGCTGAAACAGAAAAAACTCTCGTCATGGCAAGTTCGAAAGCAAGAAGATGAGCAGTGCGCATTACTTATATTGGAAGGATTCGATGAGTACGCTGCTCAGGGAGTTGACGACATTAAATCACATATTGAGTTCTTCTCTCGGGTTGCAGAATACTAAAATTATCCAAAGTATGAGTAATGTTCTTCACATTTTATCTATGATGCTAGCTAGCTGTTTTTGTGATTGCGTTTTGTGTTCTATGATGCTAGCTAGCTGTTTTTGTGATTGCGTTTTGTGTTGTATATATATATTCCATGACACCCGTAGGGTTGCAGAATACTTACCTGAAATATGAGTAAAGATTAATGATTCACACTTTGTCTAGGATGCAAGCAAGATTTGGTTGGATTAGCTCACTTTTCTGTAGATTATATATTCACTTATGCGGCTTGTTTGATTGCCTCTACCATGGGTAAATTTGGTGTTTCTCTTCCGCTGGGCGGATTTTCTATGTTCTTTTCTATGCTTTTAATCTTTTCGATCAAATACAAATGATCTTGTATGAGTAAGTTGTGATGCTGTCAAGGTCATAGATTTTAGATTAAGCATAAGCGTAAAAGATCATTTGTATTTGATCGAAAGGATTAAAAGCATAAAAAAGAACATAGAAAATCCGCCTAGCGGAAGATAAACACCAAATTTACCCAAGTTAGAGGCAATCAAACAAGCCGTATAAGTGAATATATAACCTACAAAAAAGTGAGCTAATCCAACCAAATCTTGCTTGCATCCTAGACAAAGTGTGAATCATTAATCTTTACTCATATTTCAGGTAAGTATTCTGCAACCCTACGGGTGTCATGGAATATATATATACAACACAAAACGCAATCACAAAAACAGCTAGCTAGCATCATAGAACACAAAACGCAATCACAAAAACAGCTAGCTAGCATCATAGATAAAATGCGAAGAACATTACTCATACTTTGGATAATTGTAGTATTCTACAACTCGAGAGAAGAACTCAATATGTGATTTAATGTCGTCAACTCCCTGAGCAGCGTACTCATCGAATCTCTCCAACACAAGTAATGCGCACTGCTCGTCTTCTTGCTTTCGAACTTGCCATGACGAGAGTTTTTTTTGTCTCAGCAGTTGTCTTGCCACCCTAGCAACATAGTTTTCAGAGACAAAAGTAAATGGCAGTCCGCTAAAGATGGAAGACTCTTGCAACAGATTCACCAAAGCAATCGGAGATTCTTGGAACCTTATAGTTGCAGGAGGTGGACATTCCGATCAACAGTGAGTCGACAACCTGATCTACCATCTACAAACAAAAAAGAAAAACTTAACAACACTGAATCGAAAAATTGCCAGCCAACTCGAGTTAAAATGTAAGGGATTTAGGGGCTTACAAATTCCTTATAGAACTCCAGTCACTCTTTTAAAGTAGAAAATTGATGTGTTTTCATCTTCAGCTCAATGATTTTTTTGTCTTCACCTTCGAAAGTGCATTTTTTGACCACTATTCCATCACGCTTACCCCCTGAATTCACAGCCATTTTTGTATATATGGGACGCTCTTTACCCGAAGCAATGGCACTTGCGACCCTATCCTTCACCACTTTCAACGCAGACGCATGTGTTTCCAAGAGCTTTGGTATCAGTGAGAACAATATTTTGAATCTGTGAAATCCTGCTTACGGCTAGGGTTGTTTAAGCCAGAGGAAAAGCATGCCTTTTAAGGGGCACCTTGACCCAACCCGACAAAAACGGTAGGGTGAGATGGTTTCTCTAGGTGCCCCTTAAAAGGCGTGCTTTTCCTTGGGCTTAAATGACCCTAGCCGTAAGCAGGATTTCACAGATTCAAAATGTTGTTCTCACTGATACCAAAACTCTTGGAAACATGTGCGTATGCGTTGAAGGTGGTGAAGGATAGGGTCGCAAGTGCCATTGCTTCGGGTAAAGAGCGTCCCATATATACAGAAATGGCTGTGAATTTAGGGGGTAAGCGTGATGGAATAGTGGTGAGAAAATGCACTTTCAAAGGTGAAGACAAAAAAATCATTAAGCTGAAGATAGAAATGCATCAATTTTCCACTTCAAAAGAGTGACTGGAGTTCTATAAGGAATTTGTAAGCCCCTAAATCCCTTACATTTTAACTCGAGTTGGTTGGCAATTTTTCGATTCAGTGTTGTTAAGTTTTTCTTTTTTGTTTGTAGATGGTAGATCAGGTTGTCGACTCACTGTTGATCGGAATGTCCACCTCCTGCAACTATAAGGTTCCAAGAATCTCCGATTGCTTTGGTGAATCTGTTGCAAGAGTCTTCCATCTTTAGCGGACTGCCATTTACTTTTGTCTCTGAAAACTATGTTGCTAGGGTGGCAAGACAACTGCTGAGACAAAAAAAACTCTCGTCATGGCAAGTTCGAAAGCAAGAAGACGAGCAGTGCGCATTACTTGTGTTGGAGAGATTCGATGAGTACGTTGCTCAGGGAGTTGACGACATTAAATCACATATTGAGTTCTTCTCTCGAGTTGTAGAATACTACAATTATCCAAAGTATGAGTAATGTTCTTCGCATTTTATCTATGATGCTAGCTAGTTGTTTTTGTGATTGCGTTTTGTGTTCTATGATGCTAGCTAGCTGTTTTTGTGATTGCGTTTTGTGTTGTATATATATATTCCATGACACCCGTAGGGTTGCAGAATACTTACCTGAAATATGAGTAAAGATTAATGATTCACACTTTGTCTAGGATGCAAGCAAGATTTGGTTGGATTAGCTCACTTTTTTGTAGGTTATATATTCACTTATACGGCTTGTTTGATTGCCTCTAACTTGGGTAAATTTGGTGTTTATCTTCCGCTAGGCGGATTTTCTATGTTCTTTTTTATGCTTTTAATCCTTTCGATCAAATACAAATGATCTTGTACAAGTAAGTTGTGATGTTGTCAAGGTTATAGATTTCAGATTGAGCATAAGCGTAGAAGAGTTGGTGTTGCTACTGGGTTGCCTATGAGAGAATGATTTTTCATTAAAAAATAAATAAATAATTGAGGGCATAATAGTAAAATTACTTAAAGTCTATTATTCAATCAGTAATGGGAACTTGATGATCAGAAAGGGAATCAAGTTCGTTTTTTAATAAACAGCTGAATTTAAATTTTGGAATTAAGGTTAAGTTTTCTATCTTGAATTTCTGAGTAATAAACATGTCATGCCCTCCTAGGTTCCAATTGGTGTGTTGTGCAAGATTTACTGGTGTAGCCTTGTTTAGAACTTTGGCTCTTATTCTTACGCCCAAATTGCTCAGGTCTCCAATGAGACTCTATGTCACAGTCGCTTAGAGATCACCAGGAAATCCTGTAACAGATTAGACAAGATAACCACACTTACTCATTATAATTTGTGCACAAACAGATTTTATAATCACAATAACGAACCGACCTTGTTCGCCATCATAGCTATGATAAGCGAAAGACGGTGTGAGGAGCGAGTCCTTCAGTCTTATATGTTCTCGCTGTCCGGATAACATCACTAAAGCCTATTAGGCCACCTATGGTAATATGAAGAATTCATTATGATAATATTAGATATGTTGCTAAACCGAAAAAAATTATGTAAAAGCAATTGTAAGAGTTGCCATGAAGTATGTTTTTCCCTTCACTTGCAACGACTTTATAGTGGATTCCATTTAAGGTAATTTGAGCACCTCCAATTCTGTTAGCAACGCGTCCAACAATGGAACCAAAGTAACATGAATCATTCTGCACATTGTTGACAATTGTGCAGATAAGGATTAAATTTTAGTATTTAACTATTAGCATCTCTTTATATACCACAGAATCACAAGTGCCTGCACTAGTAGATGGAGATTATATGTGATGACATGTAACTTCATGCACGACTACGAATCAACACTAGGAATCATATAATAATTTAACAATCGTAGCAAGAAGTCAAATGTTTTAGCACCTTAACTCATTTCGATGAACTGACAAACTGCTTGTGCATATTTTTATAATGGAGATGTATAAATTAACGTTGTTTATAATCACATAGAGGGAGATGATAACATGAACTCTCCACATGGTTTGACAATCATTGATAGGATAATTACAGTTGACTCTAAATCATGTATTACGTTCTGTAATACGAATTTCCTAATTATAGTTTCTTTTAAATGTCACTTCTTACAGAAAATTTATAGATCAGGTTGAAACAGAAACAAAGTCAACGATTTCTTAGAGAACCAACTCACCAATCTCAATCATGTGTTACAATAAAAAACGTGAACTTGATAGATTAGCATTGACAAGTCAAGTCAATGCAAGGAAATTTTTAAAATCAGATGGCCGTATAACTGAAGGTTCCCACCATGAGCACATTATTATTAGCATCAGCCTACCTTTAAATAATCAGTTTGTTACTTTCAAAAGATAAGAATTGTTAACCGGTCACTTCTAAAAGATAAAAATGATCAACTTGTTACTTTGAAAAGATAAACATAGTCAACTTGTTGGACATCATTTTTCTTCCTAAAGAACAGCTATTGTCAGCTGAAATTCAGGACTTTAGCTAGTATAAAATTTACTAAAATCTTCAAAACGGTAGGGACAAATGTTGTGCGTCAAATTATTGAAGTTTGCTGTAAGAAAATTATCCATAAGTTAGATTTTCTTTTTCCTTTTACCTCATAATTAGCGCAATTGGTATCAGTGCAATCATTCTATAGAAAGCTCTATAAAGACAACACTTGATAGTTAACAAGCAAAAGAGAGAAAGCTTATGCAACTCACATAAAAGGTAGGAACTTTATATAAATTTTAAGATATGATCAAGAGCCTGATATTATTGGTGTCCCTGGTTTTTTTTATAAAAAATCATCATTATCTTAATCATGTTGAATAAAAAGAACGAGTTTTTACTTTAAAAAAAATGAATTTTAATAATATTGATCTGTTCTAACCACCTGAATAGACTCAATAAGTTTGGTCTTTTATTTAAGCTGAGGTCCCAGCCTATCAGATAAAAAAAAAAAAAAATGGTATGCATAAGACAAATAATGCAGCATCCTTAGCTATACCATTGTTTGTCTCATATCATATGGCATTACAATACAAGTAGTCCTGTTTATCTATTTTGTCTCTGTGTTTGTGAGAGAGAGTGAGAGAGAGACAGCAACCAATCTCTCTAATGGAATCTGCAGTCTTCCTTGAAGCTAAAACAAACATACAAGAAAAATGTTACAAACAAATAAAACAAAACTCACCTTATGGGTCTCAACTGAATCGTATCCAAGGACAACATCACCAAGCTTGCCTGGAAAGTAAACGTAAAACGGAAAACATAAGAACAACATTTCTTCACAGACAGAAGTGAAACAAAATCAGCTCGAAGCAAGTGAAACTTGCATAGGAAGTCACGAACTAGACACACCATGCTTGTCATGGAAAACAACAGAGGTAATAGTAATAGTAGCACCCCAGTTGGTGAACTTCACAGAGAAATTCCGTTTCTTGAGTTCATAAACTCCAACATCTTCTGTAGCTAAGGAGCTATTAACATAGCCAAAAGCAATCAAGACAAGAAAACACAATAACAAAGAAACCTTCACCATTTTTTCTCGCAGAAAGAGATGAAGTTTTAAGAGAATGCTTCAATGCTCTATACTGGTTCTCTCATACATTGGTATATATGATATAGAAGAGAGGGTGGTCATTGAATGTTGATAATAGAGTAACAGAGAATCAGTAAGTTAAAGAGTCATCCAGAATTAAAATGCACATGCGGCAGCTTAGCATCATTTGGTTATTTTATTAAGGTTTTGCCGGTTTATAGTTGACTGGGTAAGGGCTTGCTGGAGTGAGATGTTTCATTGTTCATTTATGGACCCCATTACATTTAACTTTATATGACATGTATGTATTCATTTTATACTCAAGCTAATAAAGAAAATAATGAATGAGAATACTGTATCAAAATAACAATAACAATAATAATAATAATAATAATAATAAATGAGAATACATTGAATTGAATACATTCTGTGACTAATTTCTCATGGACTGTCCAACTTTATGTCATATAATAATAACAACTACACTCACAAATAAATAAATCATGAATTGGTTGGCAAAATCACAAAGAATGTAAAGCAAGTGCTAGGGGTGACAAAAACAACCAATTCGACCCAAATCGGCCAGACACCCCGATCCGTTTGGAGTGGAAAGTAGTAGCCTATTAAGGGCACCCCACCCAAAAACCAAGTCCAAAAACCCCACTTAATTAATTGCACTAATTTAGGCAATAAATATGTGTTTATGGAATTCAGTTGCACTAATTTAGGCAATAAATCTGCATATATGAACCCCACTAAAAACCAGAACCAACGTTGAGAAGCAGAGGTCTTGTCCTTGTAATCCCACTGAAACTGGCAGCTGATAGACATTGAGAGGACAGCAGGGAGACTGGTTGGTAAGTTGCTTTCTACACGGGTTTGTTTGGGCTTTGGATTTTTACAAGTGGGCTTCTGTTGGATGTTGTTAGCCATTCCGGGCCCAAATTTTTAATATAATTCGAAGTGATTTTTAATAAATTCCAAAACATGTAAATAAGTTATACAATCTTTTATACAATTTATGAGTGATAAATATGTCATGCCCTCCTAGGTTCCAATAGGTGTGTTGTGCTAGATTTACTGGTGTTGCCTTGTTTAGAGCTTTGGCTCTTATTCTTACGCCCAAATTGATCATGTCTCCAATGAGACTCTATGTCACGGTCACTTAGAGATCATCAGGAAATCCTGTAACAGATTAGACAAGATAACCACACCTATTAATCATAATTTGTGCACAAACAGATTTTTATAATCAAGTTCTTGAATGGGAACTTAATTTCTTAAATGGGAGCTGGGAATCAAGTTTCCTTTTGAAGAGGAATCGATTTCTTTAATTAAGTTTAGGTCTATGTAAATTGATTCCCTATATATTTAGTACATAAACCATGAAATCACAAATAAAGATCTAAATTCCCTCCCCTTTCAATGATGTTTTTTTTAATAAACATGCTAAATATTACAAACAAAGTGATTTTTTTCCAAGTGAATGTTGACTGATTGAATTTAGATCCTCTCCCCACTTAAGTTTCATTAAAATTCTAACAATATCATCAATACAAATCAATTACAATTTAGTTTTCTCATGCATGATTTTGTTTAATATATAACCGATCATAATTTTTGAGGAAGATGAGAAGAAATCTTTGTTGGCCTTAAATAAATTCAGTGAAATTTTAATAGATATTTTTGATATGTCAAAACTAAAAATATAAGTATACATATTAATTTTAATTAATTAATTGTTGTTCTTTTTTTGTGTGTTGTAGCTTTCTACTTCCCAACTGATATGTGGTTTTTTGAAATAGACATGTAAACAAAAGAGAACAAGATGTATGCGAATTTTGTCTGATTGAGAAAACTGTAAAAGATTCAATTGGGTGGCCCTTGATTGATCCATCAAATTGCAGAAAACAAGTGCACGTTCTACACCTACCACATACACTTCCATTGATTCTTGAAGTAACATATCAAGACAGAAACCCCTGTGGATGACCCAAAATACAACAGTACCTTGTAGGTGAAGCCAGCGGTGATGGTCGCCCAACCAATAAAAATCAGTAATGCGTCAAATATAAATTAATTTATTTTTTATAATAAATATAATAAGCTTTAATATTTTTTTTGAACATAATTTTAATAAGTTTTTATAATTGCTTAATTTCAGATCACATCTATTACAAGTTATAACAATTAATAGAAAATATTGGATATATATCAACCTCATTGTTTATTTATTTTACATTTAAAATAGAAAACAAAATTTACTCATTTTGGGATTTAGTTTCCTATTAGTTCACTTACTGCCTTTTAATTTAATTTATATTCTAATTTTTTAAACTTGTGTTAGTTATGTGTATTATTTTGGTGGATTATTAATATGATTTTAATATACTTATTCTACTAGTTTGTAATTTAATTAATTATTTATTTAAATTTATTTTGAATTATTATATATTAATATGGTTTAACGTAAATACAATTTGAAATTAAGTTACTACAATGGATGTAAGTAATTGAGATTAATATATATCACATAATAATTATGCCTGCAGTTACTTATCTAATGTAAGGGTTACCATTTGAACATCGTTTTCAATTATGTGTATTATTAAGATTGGGGTTTTTAATAATATAAAATATTATTTTCGTACAAACTCTTCAATCAGTTAAAAATTTAATATATATTTTATTATGGATTACTTTTTGGACTTAAAAGAAGTGGGAGTTCCATTTTCATTCATAAAATTAGATTTTTTTTTATCATTTATTAAATTATTTTTATAATAAAATTAAAAAGATATTATATTTAGTTTTTTAATATTTTTTAAAATATTAGTAATTTTTTAAACAATTTACATTTAATAAAACTGTTTGTACACAGAAATGCCGCATTACATGGGGATTATTCAGCAGGCTGATGAGTGCTTTTATACGTCCATTGGATCATCCGAAACTTTGTCTACCACATTTACACGTGACCTTTCTACAATCTTCCAGGTTAATGTAGTCACCTTGTATAATATTTTATTTTATATTTTCAGTGTACATATGATTTCGAAAGTTGAACATTCAACTTGACAATTTGAAATGTTATAAAATTTAGTATGGGGCAAAATTTCAACGAAATTGAAACTGAATTTAATGAGGTCTTGTCCGGTTAAAATTACAGTATTTGCACCGTCTATAATGTATGGACATAAAAGCACTGGTCTGCCGCATTATATTATATCAATGGATATACTTTGGAGGTGCTCCGGCTCCGAGGGAATGCGGCAGATCGGTGCCTTTTATGTCCTTTAAATCAATCCAAAACCTCTTCTAAATATTAACTCATTTAATCTAAACATATAATAGTTATTCATAAAAACATATATTTGTTAGATCATACATCTTTCATTCAATTTATATTATATCACAATACAAATATTGAATGAATATTTTAATTTGTTAGATCTCTATATATATATATATGAGATTTTATATATATATATATGTTAGTTGAGATCTAATAATATATATACATGTATTAGTTGAAATCCAATACATTTTCGAATTTAGATCTATATATATTATGGAAATTATATATATATATATATTGAGGAAATTATATGTATAAAGCATTAGGGTAAATAAAAATAACTTGGGGTGGCATTTAGAACCGAACCCCAGTAACCCGACCTAACCCGACCATTTTTGTCCGGTTGGGTTGGGTTGGGTTGCAGCCTTAAAAAACCCGATCATTTTTCGTTCGATTGGGTCAGTGATAATAGTCTTTCTTTTTGGAAGATAATATATTTTGTGTTACATTCTTTTTAAATGTTTTGTTTTGTTCTCTTTTTTGTTTATAATTCTACAGCTTTCTCTTTCGTACAATGATCCAATTTGTCGTTTATCTTTTGGACTTCGCCTATAAAAAATAGATTTTTCAGTCAATTCTTATGCATTTACTAGAATCAGTTTCTGTTAAATGGATTCGTTTTACTGTTTTTTCTTAGTGATTATGCCTTTGAAGTGTCAAAGGCTCGGGAGGGGTTGATAAGGGTTTTATGTTTTACGTTGTTCTGTTAAAATGTCCATATTTGGTTGGTTACCCTAACTATATTCCCCTTTTCTATTTTTATTTTCAGAAATCAAAATGCATTTCGCAGTCATTCCAAAAGTTTTGGATTTACGTAAGTATAGGTTGGAGTTGGCTGCCGCTGCCATTACTATGGTGAACAAGCCTCTCACCTTTTCAGAGATGTTTGTGAACTCAGGTGGAAAAAAGATGGAATAGTCATAAGGAATTACTCTTTGGTCAAAAGATAATCAATAAGGTGGATCCGGTATGCTATTTTCTCATTCATTGAAATGATTTGAGTTATAATGAGCAATATGTAAGCTTGCCCTAAATCCTTTATTTTGTTTAAATCTTGATTGTTGATTATAATGAATTAAAAGCATATGATAAAAATACACATTTTAACTCGAGTTGGACAGTTTTTGCATTTAATGTATTGTTACGTTCTCGTTTTTTTTTTGCAGGTGCAAGAAAAGAACGTCCAGTTAATGGTGATTGGGATCACTACTAGTTGCAATAATAAGGATGCCAATCTGTCGCTGATTGCGTTGGCAAACCTTTAACAGACAACACCAATCCTTGACGTGCTCTCCTTCACTTTTTTGAGTGTGAACAATGCCTAAAGGCTGGTGAAACGACAGTTTAGAAATCGAAAACATAGGCCACATGCAATCAATGTTATAGAACATCAGATGTGTATTGCAATGATAATGGATTGGTTGGAAGTTTATATATGCTACCTAGGAGTATGACTGTATGGTCATTATCCTAGGCAGCGTATTCTTCCAATCTCTTCATTATTATTGGAGCACACACCTGAAGTTCTAGAACTTTGACTTGATGTGGCCATTATTTTAGATCTCTAAGCGTTTCGCCAGCCTCGTAGTATTGTTTTCACTCAGAAAAGTGAAAGGAAGCTCGTGAAGGATTGTTGATGTTTGTAATAGGTTAGCCAACACAATCGGAGATTGAATGGCATCCTTGTAGTTGTAACTGGTAGAAATCTCACCATTAACCTAGACGTTCTTTTCTTGCACTTACAAAAAATAAGGGAAAATGTAACAAAACATTGGATCCAAAAATTGTCGAACTCGATCTCGAGTTAAAGTGTGTATTATCCATCATATGCTCTTTATTATACTCAGCAGTAAAGAATTTGGACAAGCTTACACATTGCTCATGGTAGGCCAATCGTTTTTGTGAATCAGAAACTTGATAGGTTATCGGGTGGCACGATACTATAATGTATTGTTTTTTATTTTTTTGGCTTTGCCTTTATGTAATGGGCTTTTGTGTCTCTAATGATCCATCGATGAGGCCTTAGGTTTAGATTTGAATGAGTGGTGATGTTTACGCCTCTCTTAAATTGTGTGTATGCCCCTTTTTTAAGCACGTCCTATAAAAAATTATGAAAAATCTTTAGGGTGTAAATAAATCCCAATTAACATCGATACAACCCTCTTTTTATTGTTTATGTACTATGGTTTTATAAGTACAATCCATAATATTTATTTTATTATCTAATTAATTTTATTAAAATTTTGAGATTTTTTCTCTTAACAGACAAAGCTGTGAAGTATGATTTTTTTTATAATAATAATAAATTTAAAATTTATCATTTTATTATTAATTTTTTTAAGAAGATTTAAGTTATTGTCTACACTATGATTAATTTATATTTTTTAAAAGGTTTTAATATTTGAAAAAGTGTTAATTTAGAGAAGTTAAGGTTTGAGAAAGGATAGATAATTTTATTTCACTTTAATTTATAAAGTTACGTGATAGTATTTAAATAAATTTATGTTATTTGATCTTGGTATAATTTTTTAACTCAATTTGATAAAATATATTGTAGTATGATTGATGGATGGTTGATTATTAAGTACTTAGAATAAAATAAATTTTTTGTTTTATATATATTTTTTCTCTCAAACATTTATTTTCATTTTTTGCTAAATATAATAGTTTTATTATAATTTTATGGGATAATCCCTATTTCCCCCCTGTAGTTTGATGAAATAGCCAAAATCCCCCCTTGCTTTAAAAAATCACTAATATCCCCCCTATTGATTTACAAAATGGATAAAAAACCCCCTGTAGTTTATTAAAATATCCAAAAAACCCCCTACCGTCAATTTGAACGTTAAAAATCAACAGTTGACCGTTAATATGGAAGGGCAAAACCGTCCAAGTGAAATAAAATATAAAAAATATAAAAATTTAATAAAATAATAATTTAATATTTAAAAAATTGAAAACAATCTCCACCGTCCATCTTTAAAATGGACGGTGGTGATCAAAACTAATAAAAAAATTTTAAAAATTAAAAAAAACTCCACTCTCTCTCTTCCTCTCTTTCTTCTTTTTCTTCTTCTTCCTTTCTCTCTTTCTCTCTCTCTCTTCTTCTTCTTCTTTTTCTTCTTCTTCTTCTTCTTCTTCTTCTCGAAGCTGGGTTCCCGGAAACCCAGATCGGATCTGGGGTCCCGCAGCGGAACCCCAGAGCCGATCTGGGTTCCGACGATCTGGGGTTCCGATGCGGAAACCCAGCCCAGATCGGGGTTTCCAACAGAGGAAACCAAAATCATGCGGAAACCCCCGATCAGATCTGGGCGGGGTTTCCGCGTAGGAAACCCAGATCTGATCTGGGTTTCCTACGCGGAAACCCCGCCCAGATCGGGGTTTCCGCGTCGAAAACCAAGATTCGATCTGGGTTTCCGATGCTGAAACCCAGATCGGATCTGGGTTTCCGCGTCGGAAACGCAGATCGATCTATGGGTTTCCGCGTCGGAAACCCATAGATCTACCGGTTTCCGGCACTGGAAACCCAGAGATCTCTGGGTTTTCAGCACGGTTTCCAGTGCTGGAAACCCAAGGATTTCTGGGGTTTTCTGGGGTTTCCAATCCAGAATTTTTTTTTGTTTTGGTTTTTTCTTGTTATGTTGTTGTTGTGTTTTTTTGATGATGATGTTTGTGTTATGTTGTTGTTGCTTTTGATGATGGTTTGGTTGAAGAGAGATGAGTGAATGTGTCTGGGTTGAGGGGCAGTTTGGTGTTCTGGACGTTGATGGTGTGTTTTGGACGGTTTTCCGGTTGAAGGGCAGTTTGGTGTTCTGGATGATTACTGTGTTGAGGGGCAATTTGGTCTTTTCGCTCACTATTATAATCAGAAATCAATTCTCACTAATAGAGTTAACAGAAGGGGTAAAATATGATTTTCAGAAACTACAGGGGGGAAATTAGCGATTACATTAAACTACAGGGGGGAAACTAGGATTTTCCCTAATTTTATTTCATTTTCAATATTTTCATTTAATATGTTTTTTAAAAATTGTTTGACATTTAAAATTATTTTTAATATTCTGTAATTAATTTGTTTCTTTAAAAAGTGAAGTTAATGATTTGAGAAAATAAAAATGTTTTATCATGTACATAAGCAAGCGATTAATATATGAACCTAGTTATAACTTAATTATTCTTTTTAGTAATTTTATTTAAGAATAATTTTAGATTTTTAATCATACAGGGATGGACATACAAAATTTTGGGAGTGTTAATATCCTTACTCTTTGAATATAGTAGGGGTCCATCAAAAGTTTTTCTTTTCTATTTAGTGAGGATTTTGTATGCATTGTGCATCAACCTATAAAATGGGAAACTATCAATAAAATGGAAACTAGAGCAAACATAATTTGAGAATTTAAAACATCACTCATGAGATTATAAAAAATAGTAGTTTCTGCGTAGCTTTACCTCAGATATTGCTATGGCAAGTGCTCAATAGAACACCAGAAGGAAAGAAGAACACATGCCAATTTCATCATGAAAAAGGCTAGACACAAGAACATTACGCATGACTAATAACCTGCACCAGTAATTGAAAACTTAAACATCATCTTATACTTGTAAGTCTGTGCAGGATACACAATGGTTGAAGGGGATCTGGGGTGGTTAACCGAGTCAGGGAGTGCTGTCGATATTCAATCGTCTAGTATGAATTATGTTAGAAAACAATGGTAAGCAATATTGACTATGTAAATTTAAGGTCTAAATAATACTCAAATCATGGTTGAATCAAAATCCTGACTGATTATATTCCTATAAAATCTTTAATTTGATTTCTGCCTCTTGTTATCAATGATTAGAGGGAAACTAACGTTGCACGCTTTATTTATTTGAAGTCACGTTGAAGGTTGGTTGGTGAAATGAGATGGTGTTGTCTCTTCACTTTCAGACGCTAACTATACATATCTTGAATCATCTTGTGCTAGTTAATTATCATCAATCGTACTGGTTCTGGTACTATTACTCTTCATGATTTCGTAATATCCTTTTATAGAAGATCAACCTATTCCTAAGGAGAAAAGTTACATATATTGTCCAAATTTGCATCATAGATAATATGGCAAATTCATTTGTAATCATTGCATCATTATTATATTATCTCATAGCTTATATGGCTGGTATGCATCTGCTTATCAAATGGACAAAAAAATTTGGGCAATGTGATTTTAAGAAGTCTCACAAGTTGGAAGTTCATGATTCTTTTTTTTTAAAAAAAAATTGCAAGTACAATTACAATTATCGAAATCCGTTGAAATAGGATTTTGAAATACAGTTAGGATCTCTATTTACTGTAGATGGAAAAATGTTATCCAAATAAAGATAAAAAAATTACCCACACACTTATGGGACTTATGGCTATGGGTCGAACCCATCACTTGAGAGAGTGCAGTGGGTTGAGATTATCTTACCACAGGGCCATACACTTTCCTCAAGATTCTTTTTAGGTTAATAAGTTGGTTTCCTTTTTGGACCCGTGAATAATTACCCATAATAGTCATGTCAAGTGCATAACCCAAAACATTTCTTTAAAAGACCAAAATCGAGACTCGCTTTTTTGGGCTTTGGCCTAGTCTCTTGCCTATCAAATTAGTCTTGTAAAGTCATCTTCTCTACTAAGATTGAAACCCGCGTTCGTTCTCTTCCAATTCTAATTAATATGAGCAACAAAAATGCCTCATTTTGTGATAATATTCACAGGTTCGAGTGTTAATGAGTAAGTCATACCCTTTATGTTAATATTCACTAAAGGTATGGATAATCTTCTTCCAATGCTCGAAAATAATTATATAAGTCTCATTTGAACTGATCTCGATAATCTTTTGGCCTTAAAAGATATTAGGAAATGAAAAAAATAATAATAATAAAGAAAAGCCTTATTTTGTTATAAACACAGCTGGCATGGAGAATAAGCCAACAAGGGTGGCAATCTTTTGTCGACAGCTTTAATTCTGCTTTTTTGCTTTGGCTTCAAGCACTAGTGGACTTTGCTTGCAGGAACAAGAAAACGAAACCTAACAAGCTAAGCTATAGAAAGAAAAGCAAAAGCAGCCTTTTCTTTTGCTAACTACAAAATAATAGCATTCGTTACAAATTTAAATTTTTAGCTTTACTGATTACTTAACTTATTAATAATTAAAGTCTCTTTTATAACAATTCACATATCTCTAGTTTCTCTATTTGTCTAGGTTTCAATTTCTGTAAAAATACATTTGATATGTGAATTTTTATATTTGAAAGGAGTGTGTCAGATGATTTGGTCCTTTACCTGTGCCAAAGTTTAATATTGAACGATTATTTAATTTGATATTATATTCTCTTTTACTAGAAGGTTATGGGTTTTATCTCGATATATCATGCATTATATATTTGTTATATTTATATATATTTTACAATGAGGATGTAACTATATTCCTATATTTGAAAAAATCGTGTTTGATGACTTGACGATGTCATATGCTCTTTTACCAAGTAGTTTAGGTTTCTATTTTTGCAATTAAGTAACACTATCAACCAAACATTAGGTTTAGGACAGATAAAGATTCAGCCAACAAGATTAGAGATCTCATATGATAAATTAAATGAATTAATTCCAAACAAAACCATAAAAAGTGTGATGAATAAATTAGGTATGGATCCATATTTTGATCAAAATGATGGATGTCTAATCACTTGAGTCAATTTGAAGTTCTCTTTATCAATGGCGCGGTTGGTGAGATGACTAGAGTGAATACAGAGGAAAAAAGGGAACAAATTCCCTCTTGCATGGCCCAACATGTCCTTCTCATGGAAGTGGTTCTGACCAACGATAACAAAACCCCAATTTTTCTTCCATCGATATCATCATATATAATCATCTACCATGAATGCAAGCATTTATAAATATTGTTAGCACACATTTACGATCAAGATGACTCTAATCATCACACACAATATTTTATCCACACAAAAGTCGCAGTCATGGTTGCAGTCTTGATCTTGAAGAATTTTTTTTATCTTAAAACTACTAGAGGTCGTTTGTTTTTTTATCTAAAAACTGAACAGTATTAAAATTTACTGAAGGCTTAATAGTTTGCTTGAAGACTTTATAGTGACTAAAACCTAAAATCTGAATAACATGTTTGTTTTTTATTTTTCCTAATTTCTGAATATATTGTAAAATTATTTGTTTTTTAAAGTTAAAATTATTGAAAAACTAATAATTTGGCATTTATATTGTTTTTATTATTTGTTGTTATGTAATTTTAATTAATTTGTTATAAACAATTAAAGATAAATAATTTAATAAATTTTAAAATACTTTTATATACATATTAATAAATTTTATTCATACTTAAAATATGATTTAAAATTAATAGAATTAATGATATTTATATATTTAAATATATTAATATATATAAGAAAACAAATAGAAAATGCGAATGTTTAAATTGTAAATTAAAATATAGTAGTTCAATTGTAAGATAATTTGGGATGATATGTATTTGTGTTTTTCTTTTTAAATATTTTTAGGTGATTTATAATTAAGTGAAAGGTTAAAAATTCTTACTTGTTTTTTTTTTTAAATTATTTTATAAATAATTTTAAATGATTTGATCACCTAAAAAAGTAAACGAAAATAGTTTAATAGATTATAAGTGAAAAAAACAAACTACCTCTAACAAACTTAGAATTTAAGATAATGAAACATAATTTGAATATGTAATTTTATTATTTTTTTATGTATATTGAATAATTTTGGACATTTCTCAAAAAAAAAAAAAAGGACAGAAATAATTCAAGTTTGGTCTATATTGAAAGAAAAAATAGAATTATGACGTGTATATGCAGAAGCTTCTTTGACAGATAAGGTCTTGTACACGTGGAAAGCTTATCCATTTAAGCAATTTGTCTATAAATAGCACGTGACAATGACACAATTCCCAGCACGAAACCATTGAGAACTTGAGCTTCAATACAAAGTCACATCTTTTGGTTTTTCCCCGTTGAATTCAACAATTTATCTTAAATTAAAAATATAATAATAATAATACACAAGCTTGTAATTTTTTTTCACTATCTCTGTCTATTGATTCAATTATTGTTTTTTTTTTTTTTGAAAGTGAGAAAGTGAGAAATATATTACCCAACAAGAGAAGAAATACAATTCTCGGTGACTCCATGCCACCGACGGACCTCTACAGAGGACAAGGCCAGTGAGGCCAGAATATGTGCCAAGCGATTCCCTACCCTCGGAATGGCTTGGCACGACACAATTCCCACCTCACCACACAAAGCCTTAACATCATCAACAATGAAACCACTATCGCCCCACAACTCGCACTTAGACGACACCTCCACAACAACATTAGACGCATCGACCTCGGCAACACAAATTTGTAACCCTCGACTTTTAGCCAGCGACAGGCCAGCCCTTAGCGCCAAAAGCTCACCTAGAGCAGGCGAGACACTGCCCAGCATCCTACGAGCTTCAGCGACCACGACCACTCCCCTGTGATCTCTGATCGCCACCCCCACCCCAAACCAACCCATACCAGCAATCACCGCGGCATCTGTATTCAGTTTCAGATACCCAAGAGGGGGGGGACACCACACCGCGGGGAGGCGACGCACAGGGAGGCAGGGGGCAAACTGGGGGGAAACTTTTACCGAGGCCTGGAAATCGGCAAGCATGGTTACAGCCCACTCAGCAAGCTCAGAAGCTGGCCTCACTCTCAGGCCCTGGAAAGCAGCATTCCTATTACACCAAATACACCAGAGAAGCATACAAAGCAATTCAACCTCCTCCTTGCTACCCCACCTGGACGAAGCCTGAAGCACATCCCAGAGATGACCCTGAGCGAGCGTCCTGCCGACCTGAAGGCAACAGAAACCCTCCCAGACTGACAAAACAGACGGGCATCGAAAGAGCGCATGCTCCAGCGACTCAGCCCCCAACCCACAGAGACGACATTCCCCTTCTGAGACAATCCCCCTCTTAACCAGATTGACCAGCACCGGCAACGCATTATTACAGGCCCTCCACACAAAAATCTTAACCTTAGGGGGGAGACGAAGGTTCCACAACAATTTCCACCACCCGCTACCGAGCTGACTCGAGGAAGAGCAACCAGACAAACAACCAGACAACGCCAATTGGTATCCACTCTTGACCGTATAAAAACCATTCCTATCGAAATGCCACCTAAGTCTGTCCTTCACTTGCCGCTCACTCAGGGGAATCGCCAGAATCATTTCAACATCCACTGGTTGAAAGAGACGGGCTACCAATGGCAAGTTCCAACAGTGGTTAGAACGATCAATAAGCTCAGCCACTCGAAGGTTCACCTCACCCTGCCTGGAGACCGGTCTAAAGGATGAAGGCCTCGGAAGCCACGGGTCCAGGAATGCCTTGATGGACTGACCATCCCCTACCTGCCAACGGAGCCCCTTACATAACAGGTTCAATTATTGTTTTAGATGCAATTTGGGCTTCAGAACCATTGTCTCTATCATCACAAAATTAGATATTAAAACTTATCCTAGAAATTAATAAGCTGGCCAGTATCACATATTAAATTTAGGTGATGATATTTTTGTAAAAAGCGATACTAAATTAGAAAATATTCTGCATAATGGCTTTATATAAAAACATATATAGGTGTAAGGTGACGGTGGAGGTGCATATATCAGCAATTCCAGGTCCAATAATTGGTGTTTGTTAAGTTTCAAAAAAAAAATATTGGTGTTTGTTAAGAAGATATAAATATATAAATATATATATTTTTAATTTCATTTCCTTTTTGGAAAAAAAAAAAAAAAGAAAGAAAGAAAGAAAGAAAAAAGGTGTAATTGAACACCCTGGCTTGGTGGTTTGGTTATATACATATAGAAAAACAAACCACAAATTAATGCATGAATTTTTTAGTCGACATGCGGCTGATGATGACCTCTCAACACGCAAAGTCCCCAACTACCCTTTACCTAATGTAATATATATATATAATGTATATTTCGAATAGTTACTTTCGGATGAAAAACAGTTGATCCACCAATAAAAGAGGAAAATTCTAAACATATCTTTACATGATATGAATGATAAGACTCAAATTTTCATCATCTTAAAAGATAAAAAAGTATACAATCATCTCAATTAAAAGTGAATGTGTGAATTATTTATGCTTCTGTTAACATAATTACTCTTCATAGTTGTTTACAAATCTATTTCATTATATAAAAATAAAAGAAAATTCCAAACATATAAGGTAGGAATATGTGAATGTTGAAATTCAATTTAGTAGATAAAAAAAAAAAAAAAAAGTGTACAACCACTTTAAATTAAGAATAAATATTCTCGCTCGGTCCAAGTTGTTCTTTGGGCCACTTCTAGCACTCAAAATAATAATAATAATACAAATTATTTTATGGTTTTTATCCATAAAATTACTTCAAAAGTAATGACTAATATTGAAAATCTCGATTTGCATACTATCATCAATTAATACTAAATCCAATTGCACAACACCCCAATTCTTCAAGTAAAACATTTTAAAAATACGAGTGTATTTAGGTATATTTAATTTAAATTTATATAAAATCCAATAAAACCTAGCTGTATTAAAAAAATTATTGACTACATAAATTTCATTTAAGTAATAGATTTATATAGATTTTAAAATGATTTTTATAAAGAAAAAAAAATAACAAATTTTATCATTCCCTTAAAGATTTCATTGAATTTCTTAAAAATTTCAAACAAAATCAATATAGATTCTACATAATCTTGAGTATTGGACTTGAAAATTCCATCAAAATCTATCATTAAAAAAAATGTGAATTATTTATGCTTTTGTTAACAGTATTGCTTTTATACTAGTTTAAAAATCTATTCCACAATAATAATAATAAAAAGAAAATTCCAAACATATATGGTAATAAAATGTGAATGTTAGAAATTCAAACTTAGTAGACATATGTGTGTATATATATATATATATATATATATAAAAGTGCACAACCACTTTAAATTAAGAATAAGTATATAATTTTCTTTTATGGTTTTTATCCATATAATTGCTTCCAAAGTAATGACTAATACTATAAATACGATTTGCATTGTAACTCCAATTAATAATAAATCCAATTGCACAACCCCAATTCTTAAATTAAAGCATTTTAAAAATATATATTAGTATATTTAATCTAAATTTGAATGAATTTTATTTAAATTTAAATATATTCAACTCAAATTTATGTAAAATGCATTAAAATTTGAGTGTATTTAAGTCAGATTTATATGAAATTTAATAAAATCAAGTTGTATTAAAAAAATAATTGATTATACAGATTTTATTTAAATAATGAATTTAGATGGATTTTAAAATGATTTTTATAAAGAAAAAAATTATAACAAATCTCAGCATTCTTTTAAAAATTTCATTGAATTTCTTAAAAGTTCCAAACAAAATCAACAAAGATTCTAAGTAATCTGAAAATTTCACCAAAATTTATCATTAAAAAAATTCCATCTTAGAATCCGCTAGTTAAGATTAGTCGTGCAAGCATACGTCTCTTGCATTCTAAATAGATAATCATAAGTAGTGCATACCACTTCACATTTTCAACATTTTCTCATTAAAAAAAGAATTAGCTAGTTTTGTTTTCTACTAGTCACACAACCCATGCAGCACCCGGCCGGCTGAAAAAGCCATCATCATTTGGTGTGGACTTGATCAAACGGTTGATATTTTCCCACAGAACCCAAAACAAAACTTGATCTCATCTTCGTATTATATAATTTATTAATTAATAATACACACATTTTTTTACCTAGTAAACGGCCTACCTCGCCAGCCCCAGTTCCAAAATAACCGTTCTCCGTCCTCCTTCCATGACAAAAACAATCAAAACCAGTCAAAAACTAACAATTATTGCTGACCCTTGTATCATATCCCTTCACTCGCATATATAACGTACAAACGTATTTTTTCTTTAAAACAAAATTAAAAAAAAAAAAAAAACAAACAAACAAACAAACCAACTAGCAACAACTCCTCCTCCTTGTTCAATACAAGAACAAACACATTAATTCAAGGACCCACCAGCATCCATGGCGGTCTCTCCACAGATTTTCCCGGCGAGAAAGCGGCGGCCATCAGCAGGAGCATTCATATCTCCGAAGCTCTCGGATACGAAGCTGGTGGAATCGCTTCTCCTCCTCTGCCAAGAAATCTCATCGCTCAAGCCTTTCCAGTTCCTCTTGAAACGAAACTCCCTCTCCATAATCCGCAAAATCAAGCTTCTAAGTGTCCTCTTCGAGGAGCTACGCAGCGGCAGCCAGCTCTCCGTGTTCTCTCCTTCTACCATCCTATGTCTAGAGGAAATGTACATCCTCCTCCAGAGAATCAAGACTCTCCTCGAAGACTCCGGCGCCACCACCTCTACCTTCGCCACCACCACCACCACCACCAACAGCAAGATGTGGCTGCTGATGCAAATCGAAACTGTTGCCAATCTTTTTCATGAGTTAACGATGGACTTGTCCACTTTACTCGACATCATTCCTCTTAAAGAACTCGACTTGAACGAAGACGTTATAGAAGTCGTGGTTTTGATCAGAAACCAATGCAACCACCAACAACAATCGTCAAATTCGGTGAAATTACAAAACTACCCTTTCCTGTTGGATCCGAAAGATTATAACCTGAGACTAGAGGTTTTGACTATGCTCGATGGAATCAAGAGAGAAGTCATTCCTGAACAAGCGAGACTCCTGAATATTTTTCAAGCGCTTGGTTTACGAGATTCTTTGTCTTGTAAAGAGGAAATCGAGAGTCTTGAAGAGGAGATACGAAACCAAACCGATCAGAAATCGAAGTTTCAGTTGGTAGCGTTGATCGGTCTGGTACGTTACGCGAAGTGTGTTCTTTTCGGTGCGTCGTCGTCGTCGCAGAAGTCTGATTCGC
This sequence comes from Nephelium lappaceum, assembly GCA_021234005.1. NCBI lineage: Eukaryota > Viridiplantae > Streptophyta > Magnoliopsida > Sapindales > Sapindaceae > Nephelium > Nephelium lappaceum. Next base: position 1,249,432 of record CM038011.1, read on the forward strand.
GGCGGCAGAGGAAGCAATCGGCTGCGGAGGCGAATATTCCGGAGGATTTTCGGTGTCCGATTAGTTTGGAGTTGATGAGGGATCCTGTCGTCGTGGCGACGGGACAGACGTACGATCGGCAGTCGATTGGTGTGTGGATTGAATCTGGACACAACACGTGTCCCAAAACAGGTCAGAGTCTAGCCCACACAGGTTTGGTGCCTAACGCGGCGTTGAAGAACTTGATTGCTATGTGGTGCCGTGATCAGAAGATACCTTTCGAAGTGGCGTCGCCGTCAAGTAACGAGAAAGTTAACGGTGTTGTGGAGACAAATAAGGCGGCTTTGGAGGCAACAAAGATGACGGCATCGTTTTTGATTAATAAACTCTCGACTTCACAATCAATGGAGGCAGCTAATGATGCCGTTTATGAGCTACGGGTTCTAGCGAAGACAGACTCAGATAGTCGCACTTGCATTGCCGAAGCTGGAGCGATCCCTTTGCTTGTACGGTACTTAGGTTCGGAAACTGGTTTGGCTCTCCCGAACCTACAGGTCAATGCCATCACGACGATTTTAAACCTGTCGATTCTCACAGTGAATAAAACGAGGATTATGGAAACCGATGGAGCTTTAAACGGCGTTATCGAGGTGTTGAGATCGGGTGCCACGTGGGAGGCGAAGGGAAATGCTGCGGCTACTATTTTTAGTTTATCTGGTGTGCATGGGCACAGGAAGAGATTGGGAAGGAAGACACGTGTCGTGAGAGGATTGATTGATTTGGCTAATGAGGGACCCACTAGCACGAAGAGGGATGCTTTAGTGGCGATTTTTAATTTGACAGGCGATAGGGAGACTGTTGAGAAGTTAGTTGAGGCAGGAGTTGTGAAGACTGTTACCGAGGTGGTGGAGGTGCTGCCAGAGGAGGCGGTGACAATTCTTGAGGCGGTGGTGAAGAGGGGTGGGGTAGTGGCAGTCGCCGCCGCATACAGTGCTATCAAGAAGCTTGGGGCTTTGTTGAGGGATGGGTCGGATACGGCAAGAGAGAGTGCGGCAGCTACTCTTGTCACCATTTGTAGAAAAGGTGGGTCGGAGATGGTGGCAGAGTTAATGGCCATGCCTGGAATTGAAAGGCTTATCTGGGAATTGATGGAGACGGGAAACGCTAGAGCGCGACGAAAGACCGGCACACTCTTAAGGATTCTTAGGAGATGGGCGGCTGGTTTGGATGTTGCAACCATAGCCACGACCACCACCAGTTTCAGTTCTTCAAGAATAGTAGTGCCTAGTTAAACGATTTTTAGTTCATTATTTTTCATTCAATTGTAAATTATTCAAACACAACATTTAGTTTCTTCTTTACTTTATAATTATTGTAAAATCAATTCAATAGTTCATTTTTTCTTTCGTACAACAATTTACGCATGTTAGAAGATTTGTAATAGCAATCAAGTTTTGATTTTACACTTAAATATGGATTTAGTTTCTTTATTGGTTGAGTAAAGTTACTCGTAAATTTAAAATTTTCTTGAAGTTGAAATGTTGGTATAAATTAGTAGCTAGGTCATATATCTTTTAATAGCAATCAAGTTTTGATTTTTCTGCTACATATGGGAGTTGTTTGCATACTAAGATAAACGTGGTACAATGTGCAATTGAAGCAATTACAACGTTTCTTTAAGCTGTAATATTAATATTAGAGCCGCCGAATTCTTCTGTCAGACAGATCTAAATGGGTTGTCATTTGTCAATCACAAACTTTACATGAGCTGATGATGAGGAAACGCTGGCTGCGCACGCCGACAATATAACGTGTGCTAGATAATATTCAACTCGGAATGAGTACGTTGAAAGCATATTTGTCAAAACACAAATGTGTTTCAGAATTTTGTATCTGGAGGTGGCTCCAACCAGGAAACTTCAACCGCTGACTTTTTCCTTTACAGAAAATCGAAGAGGGTTTTTGTCAAACTCTCTTCATATATAAAAATTGCTTCCAACTTCACTCTTGCTTGCTTCAACTAATCAGCCTCAACTAATCAGCCCACGTCACTATTTTTATTCTTAATTTTTGCTTCTGTCCTAGATGTTACTAATTATGGTGGTGTTATATAAAATTCATGGCAACGCCATTGTAACGGTGGTCATGGTCATATTTTTTATCATGGTCACATCTCAAGGTTCCCAGGCTAGACCCTTGGATGGTTTTCTCCAGAAGAATGATCCAAAAATGATGGAAGAGTTTGAAGTTCAATCCAGATTAAAGAGGAAATTTGAATTCGTATCTCCAATTCCTGAGGAAGTCATTGACAAATACAGGTCCACATTGCTCTATTTCCTCCCAAAAGGACCCGTGCCACCATCTGCTCGGAGCGGAAAAATACACAATTACTATGACTAAATTTTGTTCTAAATCATTTTGTGCAATTGAATGTATGGGAAATAATAAAATCGTTTGGTTCTTTCAGTTACGTTGAAGTACTTCAGATATTGCTTGCTAAATGCTATTGTTCGCCATTTTGATTTGTGTTATTGCGTAGTGAAAAGTTCTCCAACGTGCATTTTCTTGCAGCCCAAAACTTTTTCGGATGATTGGTTCGTGTTGGGCTACATTTTGGAACTTTTATGGATAACTTGGGACATGAAAAATGTTTTAATGAAATAAATCTAGCATTTATTCATATGTCAGTCTCGTGATGTTATATCATGTAATTTGCTAAAATCTATATAAAATGACTGTTACATGGTAGATGTCTAGACGACTAGACATGCAGTGTAGTACAGTACATTTCCATTGACGTATTTGCTTGTACATTGCATAGAAGCAAATTTTGGGCTTAAAATTTCATATGAACTCAATATTATATGAACAACTTCCAAGTTAACAATATATCAATGAAATGGATGTATCACATCATCTTTAATCACATCCCATAAGATCGTACCACATATTCATTCATGTATAATCTTATATATATTCAAAATGGTCATTATAACTGTTGGCTTTTGTAGAAACATGTATATACTTGTTGCTTGCTAATTGGGTAAGAAACTGAGAATTAACACTAGTATCCCCATTGAAGTATTTGCCTTGGACATCGTATAGAAAGCAACTTTTGGGCCTAAAACTTCTCTCTAATGGGCTCAACATCTGTGTCCCTAATCCATTAAGCAGTAAGAAGCTAGACCTGAACCTAATCAAGCCACAATACAAGACAAACCTTCCTCTTAGCAAGCAAAACCTAGATATAGCTAGATGCCCATCATAAACAATAAATATGTTGTGATAGGTGGATTGCTATCCATCAACATGACCTGCCTCTCAAGTTTTAACTCTTTGTGTAAATACAAGCGCCATAAACTGCTACTATCTTTCAGGCAAGACGAAACATGCATTTGGTCCCCCACCACAACCCGCGCCCCCCCACCCCTCATTTGTTAAGTTGATCATTGTACTCAACACGTCAAATAGACCCAACCTAGTGCTCTGATCCATAGATAACAATCAAGTAGGGGACCATATGCATGTATGATGATATACTCAACTGGGATCCAGCTTGGCCCATCTTCGCTCTAAGTTATGATATCATATAACAACACCAATTAGCAATTAAGAACATGAACACACATGCATGCAGTTCACATTGACAGAAACTAATTGAGCTTGTTATTTCTCTAGCTAACTTCATGTGTGTCAGTTTTGGTTTTTTTGGTCACCCAATATGGGTCCATGTAGAAAATCCAAAACCGACTGTGTTGAGCAAGCGAAGAGCCTAATTAGAAAAGAATTTTTTTCTGGCCAACGATCATATTCGAATATAAACATGGGTATCAAAATCGTGTTTTTGGCTCTAGCAGTGGCTTCGCTGGACTTCTTTTAGATAACGATAGGGTAACAATTTGGCATCACACACGAATGTTAGTTACTTTGATAAGTACCCAAGGACACTAAAAACATGGATTTTACTGCCTTCCAGGACCCATTAATGATCCTGTGACCCACTCCTATTATTGAAATTCTCTAGTCATTTGTATACTAGGTAAATGATCTATAGAATTGCATATGCGATAAGAATTAAACATTACACACAAATGTCCTGTAATTACATTACCTAGCCACGGACAACAACAAAAGCACCCATAAACAAAATTTGTGAGGAGAGAAGTTTGATATGATAGTATTGCTGGACCACATCAAAATTTCTATGTCGACACATAATGCTGATTCCCAAAGTGCTCTGCAATCCCAAAATCTCCTTTAGTTTTCTGTCCTTATGTTCTTTTTGAATTTCTTCTTAATGGTCCAGTTCTTCAAAGCATGAAAAAGTAAAAAAGCACTGCCTCCGAAGGAAAAGCAGGTTGGCCATTCATCCAAAACAAGACCATAGATTGGGCAAAATGTAAGAAAAAAAAAAAAAAAAACCAGGAAATTAAATGGAAAGCACTTACGTGATTATGTTATGTATTAACAATCCTTTGATTTGTTTAAAAAATAAAAACAATTCTCTAGCTGTTCGGAACATCCTAAATATATATTTTTTAGATTCATCCATTTTACAATGGTGTACATTATAAAGAAAAGTTCTAGGAAGTTTTATGCATCAAATATTTTTTTTTTTTTTCGGAATTGCAAAGAATACATACGAATTAGGGACAAGACACGCTTCTTCATAAAACCATGACAATTTTGTAAAGATGAGTTAACCTATATAACTCATACACATACACTCTCCACAACTGATGTGAGATCCCAAAGGACCAGCCCACTCTCCTATTCCCATCAATGGGAGACACTACACCACCACAAACGCATGCATACATTGATTTTTTTTCAAATTGCAACATACGGGTCAGAAACAGGACATATTTTTTCACAAAATCATGATAATTTTGCAAAAGTGTGCTACCTATATAACCCATACGCACACACTCTCCACAACCTATATAATGTATTTTTTTATATTACATACGATAGGGATGATTCAAATACGACATGTTGCCCAGTTGTGTACTTTACACAAACAAAAATTCATGAAAATTGTAATCCGAAAAATGAGTAGAATGCAATGCAATGCAATAAATTAAAGCTGCCCTTGAATTGAATGATATAGGCCTTGAAGCAATAAATAAAAAAACAAGTGTGGGGTCTTCCTACGTTCAGAGGCTCAGCATGTGCGCCACGTGTACAAAACGGTTGGAAAATCATAGAGATTACTGATTAGCCGTAGTACGAATAGCACAGAAACTGGACCCTGGAAGGTTAAAAAAAGTGTTAACAAGGAGAATAATTGACAATAATCCTGTTTTTGATAATAACCAAAATGTAATCACAATTAGACACCAAACTTAGCTGATTTTATTACAAATTCCCTCTTTCTTGCCAACTTTTTAATTTCTTCTTTCGTGGACCCCACCTGGCCCCACACCAACCTCAAATCCAATATGTATCTTTCTCCCTTTTTATTTGATCTGTCTTCCACCCTCTACACAAAAGTCTCCTTAACTAGAAGAGAAATCTGATAAAAGAGAGCTTGTGTTTTGTAATTGTGTATATTCTACATTTTTTTTCTCAACATCATATCTCATTAGAGAGGAAGAATCCTGAAAAGGGGTTGTGTTGTTTTGATAGAGTGTGTGTTCTAATGGGTAATTACAGGTTTAGATTATCTGATATGATGCCCAATGCCTGGTTCTACAAGCTCAAAGACATGAGCAGAGGAAGAAACCACCAAGCCACCGCCACCTCCGCCGTGTCAGCCGCCGCTGCCACCACCAAATCTGTGAAGAAAAAGCCGACAAAAGCAGCTGCAATGACGAATCCAAAGCAACTCCAACAAAGCTCCCACTTGTATCCAAGAAAGTCCTACTACTTCACCAGGGAGCTTGGAGAGAGTGACAAGTTCTACAGTTCTCCTTCCAAGACGAAATCCACAGACGCCCCATTTCCTGTAGAGCCACCAAGGAAGTCTTCCAAGCAACGGAGACTGCGGAGGAGACCTCCTACCAAGCTTGTCAGCTCCTCTGTCTCTGCTGGGTGTAGCTGTCGTGCCACAATATGGACCAACAAGGCAGATCATGCTGGTGATGTTGATGATGATTATGATAATGATAATGATGATGATTCTCCTCCACCAGGCTACTTGTCAGGTTCTTCTCCGGAGCCTGGAACTCATGCAAATCATTGTGTTGTTGTGTCTGAGTTGAGGTCTGATCGTGCTCTTGTACCTGACTCACTCGATCACTCGGTTGCCTTGTCGAATTCCTGTAGTGACACAAAAGATATTGTTATCGATGTAGATAACAAACCGAAATTTACTAGTATTGACAAGTTCGATTTCGATAGCTTGTCTGAGCTTGAACTCCCTCCAATCATAACCAAACCTGTGAAGAAGGACACCAATGAACCAACCAAGTACAAGAAAACCTCTACCGAGTTCCAGGAAACAAATGGTCATGGTTCATTGTCTGTTAAAGTTGTCAAAGAAGAGAGAATCAACACCACCAACACCAAACAACAACAACAACAACACAAGACCAGTCCTGTCAAAAGAAGTTCAATGAATTCTCCAGGAGTGAGGCTCAGGCTCAATTCTCCGAAGATTGCAAGCAGGAAGATTCAGGGCAGAAGAAGCACCTCATCGAGCTCCAGCTCCAGTTCAAGAAGAAGCAACCTGTCAGACAGTTTTGCTGTTGTCAAATCATCATTTGATCCTCAGAAAGACTTCAGGGACTCAATGGTGGAGATGATAGTGGAAAACAACATCAGGGCGTCAAAGGACTTGGAGGACCTGCTTGCTTGCTATCTTTCTCTCAATTCTGATGAGTATCATGAACTCATCATCAAAGTTTTCAAGCAAATCTGGTTTGATTTGACCGAAGTTCGATTGAAGTAATAACAATTAATCAACTTAGATGTATATAAACCCTTTTGATATTTTTCAATTAAACTATTATTTGTAGCAGCTGAGAGCACCATGAACTTGTTTTAGTTACATAGCAGAACTTTCTTGTTCACATTTTTCAATGTCTCTTAGTTCTTCAATTTTCTACAATCAGAACAGTTTTGCAATTTGTAAAACTCTGGAATTGTTCGTGAAATTCTGTTTCTTCTGGTTCATTTTGGAATATGTGAGGCTCTTTTTTTTTTTTTTTTTTTATTTTTTGGTATTCACATGAACATTTAATTTGGACCCAAAAAAAAATAGACCCCACATCATTTTTTTTTCACTTTATAACACTAGAAACAACCCATTTTCCAATCTACACGACATAACACATAAAATTGCTTACAAAACTCTGGACTAGTGCTTTTGCAAGAAAATTAAGCACTTCTTGAGGTTGTAAGTAAAAGTGGGGTTTTGCTTGTGCTCTATTATCTTGTTTTCTTTTTATGATCAACTGAGTTTTCTTTTCTTCCTAAAGAGTCCAAAAAGGACAGAAATCTGTGTCCCTGAATGCAAAGTACTTGCATGCTTTGTGACCAACTTGGGAATATAACACAGAAACTATACACATAGTTGCATATAAAGGGACCCTCTCATGTACCAAAACTGACAGTTTCTTCCATCAATTTCAGATTTTTTTTCCTCCTAAAGAAGATAGCTTTTTCAGGGACAAAGATTCAGGTTTTTTATTTTTTATTTTTCTTTTTTTCACTCTTTTTTTCCCTTCACATATCTGAAGGCCTCTTCCCTCTCTGGGCTCTATGTCCCAGCTTTTCCACCATTAAAGAGTGAAAAGGCCGTGAATTCAAAATTTCTTCAGGGTGATACAAAAAAAGTAGATGATATAACCATGAAAAAGGTAAATTCAAATTTCTGTGACAGCGTGAAATGGAACCACAAAAGCTGTAGAGTAGTAGTGGTGGGTGTACCCTACAGAGACATGGCCTGCCTGGAAATATTTTACTTTGAAAATCTTCATATAGCTTTGGCTAAAGTTGAAATTTGATGTCTTAAAAAAGCTAAAGTTACTTCGATAATTTCAAAAGCAGTACCAAAAATTTCAAATTTTTTATCTCGGTACAATTATTATACATTGTAGACTTGGAGGATATATCTACATTAATTTTCTAATATAAACGTTCAAATGTCAAACTCTGCAATCCAACCCCTAAGATTTGTTTTATTTTTACAAGAAAGGAAAGTAACTTTTTGTACAAATATAAAAGCCAAACCCAAATAGGATACAAGTAATAATACATCTTATCTTGACCCACAAAATTCGTATTTTTTGATTTTTTGAAATTTGACTTCAATCAAGTTAAAAGTCTACTGAATTTGTTGAGATTCAATATTATATATATGGTTCGAATATCTACTCTCTATCATAACAGGATGAAAATTTTCCATACGTTCGTAATTAATGAATATAGTGAGATTGAAACTCCCCACTACAAACATGAAAATGTGCACATGGTTTGAGTTGACTAAAAAGTATCAACACAATATTTGATAGATTAAATGATTGAAATTTGATATTTGAATTAAAATTAATATACTATAGTCAATATATTAGGAGTAACTTTTAAGAATTGCGGATGATATATTTAATGTTAGAAATAAAATAAAATTTAAATTGTACAAACCTTCAAATCCTGAAACAAGCTATAAAATTTATTTTTTAACTTATGTCCAACATCTGAAATCTCCTTAATGTAACACCCTAACGAACAAAGTTTTGTATTACCTTGATGGACGGTACAGGATTAATGTTTTGTTGAGTAAGAAAGAGTCTCGTCAACCTTGAATGCTCTTGTTGGTGATGAAAACAGCATTAACCAAAGTTTGATAAGAAAGCACCGAGAGAAAGTTTTGTCTCTTTTTGAGACAAGGTGTTGAAAGCTTTGATATACCAACCATATAATATAATGAGAAAAAGATTACATTGTCTTAGCGGGATTTAATTATTCTGTATCAGCCCCTAACTTTGCGGTTCCGATTATTTTTATAAGAGTTATAGGAACCTTGCTTTTGCTGTACATTGATGACTTTTCTAATCATAATTTTTTTTTTTAAAAAAAAAAAAAAAAAAAAAAGAGAATAAGAAAACAAACCAATCCAAATCCTGTCTTTTCTCTTTTTTCTAGGTCCTCAATTACCCTCGAACAGTTTTGAAGCCAATTAAGCTAGTTGTAGGTTCTCAAACACAAAAAGGATCATTACATGTTACACGCAAAATGTTAGTAATTAAATACTATCGATTGGGGTGACCAAACAAGGGTGACACAACCAGTTCGTTGAAATCATATATATATATATATATAATCATGTTCTTAAAATAATATACTTTTATGTTTTTAACTCCTATTTATTCATATGGTTATGGCTTCCAAAAAAAAATGGTCCGTTATTGTTGGAGTCTCATTTGACTTTTAACCTCCTAGGCTAATTGAAAATTTAAAATAGTATCATATGTGATTACAAATATAGGTTAGTTGATAGTCATACCTTTCAGCAAAGTTAAAATTATAAATTTAAATTCCGCTAGCTCCTTCAAGTGAAAAAAATAACGGAAGTCTAATTAATTGTAACTGATTGGTTTATCTATTTAAATCCTTAAAAAATTCCTATTTTTTACTACAATTAATGAAAAATTGCATGAAAGTTATTGGTTATATATGGAAGTGTTATGTCCTTTGACATATTGAAATGGGCACACTAAATCAGCTTTTGTGAGTATTATTGATCACAATTTATTTTATCATCATGATTGGCGTGGTGGGATGACATTGAATAATGTAATGTACCTAGTGTGGACAGAAATTCATAAAAATACAACATATTCATTAGGTAGGTGAGACCTCAAAACATTGAAAGTTCTACAAAAACATAGATTACAAATTTGTTCGATTTGGACCATTCATTACTGTCATATGAGAACAAGTTTACATGATTTTTACCATCCTCAAGCATAAAAAATTATGCAAACAATCAGCCGCAGAAAACACGCAATAAACATGTAACAACTCATCACAAATATTATTTTTAATTTGGGAGCCCCGCAATTTTTTACCAGATTAAAAGAAAAGTTTTGTTTTGACCCATTTTTTTTATAAAAATTTATTTTTTAGCCCTCAAACAATCTATTTTTATTTTATATCCAAATTTATCAAAATACCTTCAATTCATAAAACACAGAAGAAAAAAAAAAACACGATTTTTAAATCTACTTAAAAACCGATGATTTAAAAATCAATATCGACTTGAAAATCAATATCGGTTTTTAAGTGGATTTAAAAATCACAAAGTGATAATTGATTTTGAAGTTCATGTACTTTAAGTCCACTTAAAAACCGATGCTGGTTTTTAAGTAGACTTAAAAATCGATTTTATTCAGTTGTCATTTTCACACTGAATCTCATCGGAAATCTCTATTTTCAAGTTAAATCTAACCAAATTTAACTCTAAATATCAACACCCAACCAAAAAAAAAAAAAAAAACCTTGAAAAATCATTAAAAAAAACTAAAAAAAAAAAATCCTAACAAAACTCAAGCAATCAATAAAAAAAAGTCAAAATATTTTATACCGTGAGTAATGGAGAAGGAAAAAAAATGTATACAAAGATAATTAAGTAATTTAGGTATAAATTATAATTAATTTATTTAAAGGGTTAAAAATAATTTTTTTTTTTTAAAAAAAAAGAGGTATAAACAAAATTTTCTTTACAAGAATGATCATTTTTTTTTTATTTCTACTTTTAATTATTAGGAAAAACTGTGGAATAAATCAAATTAAAAAATATATATACAACCTTGCATTGCATCTGTATGAATTATGATAGTGAATAATATATATATATATATATATATATAGGTATTGCCACGTAGCCATAGCCAAATCCATATAAATCACCACTTCGGAGACTGGTATCACAAGTTTGGTAGGCCAGATTCTTACGTGGCAAGATCTACGTGGTGTAGATAGTTTTGTGGCTTGACCTAATTTATCTTATGAGTAATTCTTTTATCAAGGTAAAGAAAATGGTTTCGATATAATGATAAAATCAGAACATACCTACATTTCTTTTTGAAAGGTCATGGGATTGTAAATCCCACTAAAGAGTAGACAATTTTTTCACTTTATGTGGATAGTCACTTTCTGTCCAATTAAAAATAGAGATCTAAATTATATCATAAAACCTTATATGAAGGTTTTGACAATTGTAATATTTGTAAATGTAATTATAATGTCAAAAAAAAAAAAAAAAAAAAAATCTTCTAACGACTTTGAATATTAATTCACTGGGACATGTTAGTGCATTGTGATATAATTTTCAGGATATTGTTTTTTTTTTCTTAATTTTTTTTTACTAATCTTATTTTTAACTACATGAACTAACATCTAACTTTTTAGTATATCTAGGTTCCACACTTATAAGAGAGTAGATATGAAACTTAAATTTATAATATGTTTTTAAAAAAATACGTAACTTTCAGAAACACTAAAAAATACTTATAGATTAATAAGTAATTTTATATGTATAAATTATTATTTGAACTTCACATATTTATGTTAATTACACAAACCTAACATAGATACGAGGGATAAAGTGTGAATGTGCACCTCATTGGCCATCTGTATTTGTGATTGAAATTCAGATTGCAACTTAATCATAGATCTTCTATGTTGTATGGATTCTATGGAAAACTACTTCTCCTTTGTATTGTACAACAAATTATTCAGATGGTACCAATAATGTTTGATCTCATCAACTTCTAGTTTGCCAATATATAAAAAACAATCGAGCGATAAGATAAAAAGAAGGGCCGGTTGGATAAAATTGTATGTTTATGCAAGTGTCGGCCGCGAGCCGCAAGGAGAGACTGAGTCAAAGAGGAAAGATTTCTAAAATATTTGAGAGAAACAAAAGAGGTTAGACGGACCAAGAGAGAAAACAAAGACGAGACGACCAACAAAAATCCGGAGAATCTGGGTTTTGCTTGGAGTGATCTCTGTGTCTGACCTTTGCCATTCTCACGTTTTTTATCTACTCTCGTTGTTAGTGGTGAGCTTTCGGTTGACAAGGCCTATATATGCAAGTGACTGAGAAGCTACCACTACTTTCCAAGTTATCACTTCCCAATTATTGCAACCATCTCACATATATATACGCGTTTACCTAAACTCTGTCGTCTGTCAACAGTCGTCTATATACAAATTTTGTCTTCTATATGTTCATAGAGGGTCATGCTAGCTAGGGTCGGGCTATTGGTATTGGTCCTTTTCTTTTTGGAAACTGTATTGGTATTCGTCTTTTTTCAGTAAATTTGCATTGTTATGTGCAAGCATCTAAATAATATAGATTGTGTCCTACTTCACGATTGTAGTAGAAACTACATAAATTAATATACAATTCTAGGTGTACATAATCATGTTAATTTGACATGAGTATGGCCTTCTAATGGGATAATAGCAAAATCAATTTATATATAGTTTATTAAATTAAGAATACAGAATTATGATATATAAATTTTATTCTATGCAAATTTTAGAGCAATAGTACATGTATTTAACTTCATAAGTTAGCTTTAACCGAGTAGATTAGCGTGCGAACACTATAATTGTATATATCTAAACTCCCTATCAAGTTCACAAAATAGAATATATCACGATTTAGTATTTAACTCCGTGTAGTTAACATTGGTAAATGGTAAAACGATCACCTAGAGAAAAACCCACATAGTACTAACTTGTCGCGTCTGACCCTCCGAAAAATCTCATGATTTAATTATCATACATATCAAGAAAGGTTGTGAGGATATGTTGTAATTATTCATGTATGAAGAAAAAAAAAAAAAAAAAAACAGGACATATATACAACTTCCATGCAATTTCGAGGACAAATCGATTGAAAATTTGAAATGATATAAATATTGGATGGTCAACAATACTGGATAAGTGAGTGAAAAAAGTGACCAAGTGCACGAGGGGGCAGGGAGACAAAAATCTCTGGGAATCTAAAAGCATAGAGTACACGGGTGCAATTGTATATTAAATATATGGTGGCAGTTTAGTATAAAATTGCTGACTCTCATGTGGTGGTGTCTCTATTCGTCAGGTCCCCACCAAATGTTTTTGTTTTCACTTTAATCATGCCAAAATTCTTGAATGAGATGATTTTATTATATTACTATCAATTTATCAAAATGTAACATAAGTTTTAATTGGACAGTTCCAATAAGATCACCTCACGCAAGTTTTTTTCCGACCGAAAAACCCAACACACTTTTGTATTAAATTCGGACCATAACTTGCTACTACATCAACAGGTCGTTTTCTTCTGACTAACACCACACCACATCACTCTCAATTTTTGCGTCGGTGTGAGAGCTCATGCAAAGCCCTTTTTCATTCTTGCTAATTTCTTTCCATTTCTTCCCATTTTTTAATGGTTTTTCTTCTTCTATTGTCTGCCACATATTCTGCAATAATCACTAAAATTAAGGGATGCTATTAGAAAAAAAATGTTTTGTGATTAGATCGTGACAATCAGTGGTTGATAAACTAGTGTGGTCTTCTAGTACGCCGTAGAATTTTTTTCCTATAGTTTGATTACCTCAAATACATGCATTTTTACTAGCTCGTTAAAGAGCTTGAGTAAAATTTGCACGAACTCTCATTGCATCTAATGTCTTGAACGTGAGAAATGTTTACTGCTCTTGAAATTATTTTACATACAAGAGAATATCTCGAAATAAATAAACCCTCAAGAGAATCATTTAAAATATTTGTCAAAACTATTTTTTTAACAATAAGAAATGATTTTATGTCTATTACATTTGGTTTAGTTGAAAAAGGAAAACATTACTAATGCCATATTATATGATTAATACCAAATATATGTGGATTGATACATTTTCTTAAATAAACATCACTAATAAAAGGAGAGAAGTTGATGTTATGGATTCGAGTCTTTTTCACATTGTATTAATAAAATTATGAGTGTGAGTTATGTCATATTCTTCTACTATTATATCTATAAATATTAAAAAAAAAGTTATTAACTTCTTTTTTTTTTATGGTTAATGAATCATTATCTTTTCTCTTATTAATTTAAAAAAATATCATTTTATCCATTCTCTTAATTAATCAATACTATTTTAAAGGATATTTTTTAATATTTTTAAAATTATTAAAAACAAATGATAATCCATCGATTATACGAACGAAAAAGGATAATAACACTTAAAAAACCATCAATAATGAAGATGCTGCGAAGAAACATGTTTGATAACTTCGATTGAGAGCTGTACAACAAATGTTGGTTAAAGGGTAGGGGCCCTAGGCTACTTAATAGGCAATTAATGATGGTAGACTTTTTGGCAACGTTGGAATGTTGCTGGAGTTGCAAGATTAGATTGTGATTGGAATGTGATGTGAATAGCACAACTTTTTCTTTTTCCGATACAGTGAATAGCACAATCTAGTGTTAATTTGCTGAGATTTTCAGCCTTTTGCCTGCAGTATAAGGTACATATTATGTGTCTAGGCATTTAAACGTAGAATCTTATAGATCTTTAAAGCAGTTTGGTCATTAGATTTATGCGGGGCCTCTCTATGCAATTGACATCTCAACAACATTTATTTTGATTTCTTACAAGCATTTGTTAAAAAGACACTGACAATTGACAGGTAATGTCACAAACATATCATTACTACCGCGAGGTTCATTCTTGTTTAACATCGACGAAGTTGACCTAACTAACAAAAACAAACAAAGAAATATATTAACTTAATTTTCTCCTTATTATTTTGAGAAAATTTTCTTTAGTTTTTTCAATTATAATAATTAAATAGAGATGTATCCTATCTTAATGTGAGAGAATTCAAAATCATTACTGAAACTTAATCAAATTTGAAAAATAATTGATTTCAAAAACAAATTGAAAAATAAATATTTGCTTTTGAAATTCAAAAAGAACACTCGTACCAAGAGGGCTTCTCAAGGTAAAACCTGATAAGAGGCAGTTTATTAGATTTCAAAAAAAAAAAAAAAAAAAGTTTATAAAAAAATATTGTATAAAGTTCTGAGTATATATCTATTTGGTACCATGAGAAAAGTAAAATAGATTTTCATTATTTCATTTGTTTGACAAGAAGATTAGATCATTTTAAATCATTGTGGTTGCAAATCGTATGTAATTAAATGAAAGTCAATTATTAGTTGTCTTAAATAGTAATTTTTAGTTGTCAATATATCACATCAATAGACAATAGAGCGAATTACAATTTAGCTACCCAGCCGAAACTCTAATTCAAGCGGAGCAATTGTTTCGATATTATTGCAATTAACCCTCCCGCCGTTAGTGAATCTCTGTTAGAGTTAATTGATTGAGGGGTAAATTTGTCTTTTAATTTTATTTTAAAATAAATTTTCAAAACTTTAAAATAAATTAAATAAAAAAATTTTTAATCAGATCTCCACCGTCCATTTTAAGATGGACGGTGGAGATTGATTATAAAAAAAAAATAAAAAAATTAAATAAAAATCAAACACAATTCATTTTCTCTCTCATCCACACACACACACACACACTCTCTCTCTCTCTCTCTCTCTCTCTCTCTCTCTTTCTTTTTCATGCCTCAGACATCTCTTCTCTTTGTTGTCGCCATCCTCTCTCTGTCGTCCATCTTCTTCTCTTCTCTTCTTCTTCTTCTTCTTCTTGGTTCGATTTGATTGTTTGAATCGAACCCATTGAAGGTTCGTTCGAACCCAGGAATCAAACCCAGATTTTCAGTTTCGATTCCTGGATTCGAATGAATCTTCAAATCGATTCTTGGGTTCGTTCGATTCATGGGTTCGAACGAACCCAGTGAATCGAACCCAGTGAATCGAACCCAGATTTCTGGGTTTGATTCACTGGGTTCGTTCGAACCCATGAATCGAACCTCTGGGTTTGATTCGAAGTGAACCCTATTGTAGATCTGGGTTGTGTTTTGTTTGAGAATAGAAAAGGGAAGAGGGGATCGGCGATGGTGATGATGGTGGATTTTGTTGATGATGGTGGATAAATCTTATGAAGAAGTTGAGTTTTTTTTTTTTTTTTGGTTTTGCTGGGATGACAGAAGTTCTGGGTTCATTCCGGTCTGGTCTGGCTTACGCGCGATGTCGAACTGGTCTGGTTCGACTTCGATCTGTCTTGGTCAGCTTCAGTTCATGCGCGGGTCGGCGCGAGCTCCTCGGTCGACCGGCTGAGCTGATGGTCGCCGTCGTCGTCTGGTTCTGCTCGGCTTTGTGTCTTCGATTCCCCGTGACCTCTACTCGGCGACGATCTGATCTGCAGTTGGTTAGGCGAGCTTCACGGCGTCGGGCTGAGTTGGATTGGCGGCAGCTCCCTCTTATTATTATTATTATTTATTTATTTATTTAATTTTTTATTTTTTATTTGATGGTTGATGAAAGTGTTTGAAGAAAAAAAATTAGAAAAATAATTGAAAAAAAAAAAAGTGTGGAATGAATCCAGAATTCTGGGTTCATCAAATGCACCCACCAGAAAACTGGGTTCATTCGAATGAACCCAGTTCGTACCCATTAAACCCAGATTTCTGGGTTCTAAGAAGAAGGAAAAGAAGAAGAAGAAGAAGCGAAAGAAAAAAAGAATAAGAAGAATGAGAGAGAGACTGTGACAGGAGAGATGATGAGGAAGGGAGAAGAAATTTTTAATTTTTTATTTGGTCAACGGGGTCAATTTCAATAATCAAGGGTAATTTCGTCTTTTTATCGATTTGATACTGTTCACCATCAAATATAACGGAATCTTCCTAACGGCAGGGGGGTAAATTGTAATAATATCGAAACAGTTGCTCCGCTTGAATTAGAGTTTCGGCTGGGTAGCTAAATTGTAATTCGCTCATAGACAATATCATTTCACAATAATAATAATAATTTTTTAATATCTTTCTATTTTTCAACCTTGCAATCATCCACGTCAAAGTAACTACACAATAAATGATATTCAAAAAATAAATAAATTAAAAGTTGGAGGTAATTTATTGAAATTATATATTAAATGAGTTGTTTAGAAATTTATACCCATAATCAGAAGATTTCAATGTAAAAAATTCAGTCTGAATCATATAAACACATAAGCTTATATTCCAGGTGGTTAGTGCACTTTTACTTTTCTTATGCAGTAGGAATGAAGTATAAATATATGTATTCACTAGTATGTATAGTTAATTTTTTCCTCTCATTATGTAAGTCTCCACAAATTTCTTCTTATATTTATATTCACTAGTATGTATAGTTAATTTTTTCTTCTTATTACGTAAGTCTCCACAAATTTCTCACTATTGATACTAGATTATCCTATTAGTAATCTGAAAAAAGAATTGGGGTCACTTTGAAGATAGATCGAAGGGAGTATCTATTATCAAGCAACAGAGCGGGCTCTAACTTCAGCCCAATCGTTTCTCTTAATTGGACTAGGCAGGAACAGACGCTGTGGCCAGGCGTAACGTGTCCTTTAAAGCCCCTACATGGAGTTACAAGACAGTAATATTTCACCATTCAATCAACATTTAAATTCCATATCTCAACTTTATAATTTGAAAAAAGTACCATACTTCCTAGCAGCCACAAAAGTTTAAGTAATAGTATAGCACTTTCTTTTTTTTTTGAAATACCACCAATGGTATACCTACTCCAACCTGGGTTAGATTGAATGAGGAATCTTTACCAATTATCATATTGGGTAGTGGTAATAATATAGCACTTGGTAAACAAAATCTCTGAACAATTCACTCCGTTTTAAGGAACACTTCATAGGCCAAGATTCCTCATATAGATATTATTGGGAAAATGTTTCTCTAACTTTAATCAAGCTAACGTTAGAAAATTGTTATCTTAAAATTCGTGAAAATCTACCTTTTACAATATCTAATTTTCTAAAAATTGTTTAGTATTTGATAATTCAATCACAAAGATGGTTCTCAGGGTTGCATGGGCTCATGAATTGGCCACAGTCCATGAAAACAAAAAGAAGCAACATTGAACAGCACCTGGGTATGTCAATGTCTTCACAAACTTTTTGTTTACTTTCATGGATCATGTGTGGCTTGCGCCTGTCAAGACAACTTGATATCTGTCAAATTTGGTGTCATCTGTGCCTTTTACCCAACAGATAGCTTTTTATTATTCCGTTTTATTTCGGATGGTGGGCATTTGCTTTTGGAAGTTAAGCTATTTGGGCAACTTTAAAACCACATTAAATGCTCAAGGATTTACAATTGTTATAGATTTTTGATAATTGCAATTGGACCATGTGAAGGTATTTAAAGAAATAGATCAAAATTGATGGTACTCGCGCCAGGGTTGGTCGACCTGCTGGTCCTTTACTATGTTGTCTCAGATGCCATTTTGTTTGTGTCTGCGTATGAGTTTGTGCAAAAAGTGAATGGATAAGCATAATGCACTAGCTTAAAGAGATAAAGTTTTAATGTTTTGCAGATGTTGAAGAAAATCATGATATCATTGACTTGGTTACATAGTACATGGTTTGCTAGCAGAACCAAAATGCAATAGACAAATAAAGGAGCCTATCACAATAATAATCTTTTAGACCCTAATTATTATGCACTCAACAATCCCACAGGGAAAATATCACATATCTTCATGAGGTATAATCTAAATCAAGTACTAATATTTCTAGTTGGTGTGATTTAAGGTCAGGTTAATAAGACTATTAGTGAATTTTAAACCAAACCAGCAAAATAACAGATGCAATATCATTTGACATTAATCCAATCCAAACAGAGTTACAAGCATTTTATTCAATCAAAAAAGCAGTACATGTTTTCTATATTTACAATAAATCTGTATATAACCAACCCTTTTTCAAAACTCGAAATCTTAAACCATGAATCTCAGACTGTACACCAAAAACTTCAGTTTCTGTAAGAAAAATCAAAGAATCGAAAAGGTTCTATAAAATCCAATCAAAGCTCACCAAAACATCAGCACTCTGAATGTAACAATTCAACTCTAAAATCTAAAAAGTCATGACCATAGAAACTTGAAAATGTGGTACAGGAAAGCCATGATGAGGGCTATCAGGATTTGATCTGATACCGAGATTGTCTTGTGAGTTCTCTTAATAAAACTATTTCCTAGATTTAAAGATGGACATGGACACTTGAGCTCTATACAGAAATCAGCTTGAAGGGCAGGCTGATTCAACATTTCCCCAAAAACACATTTGTATTCTCCAAGGCTCCACTCCTGTCAATACAAGGGCAAATTCTTGTCAATCTCAAACAACCCAATTCATAATCATAACAATTCTACAACAAGAACTTGAATCTTCTATTGATTTGAATTCTACCCAGTACTTAATATCTTATGATATGTAAGTACATTCATTAGTGATTGAAAATAAGCACTTTGGTGTATCCATACAAAATCTATCTCTTGATCGATGTTGAAATAAAAGCTACCTCAAGCTGTTTACCGACAGTGACAACAATTACTTTAGGGCCAGCAATGAAAGAAAAAATGCCTTGCTCTGATTGCACACAATATCTACATAGCTTGGTTGGAAAGTGGAGGCTGAAAAAGTGATCAAGACAATCTTTGTTCTTCTCTTTAACTAATGTCGAACCATTTCTGTGCATAACATCGTGGTTGTACTTGTATATGCTGAGAACATTCTGTTTTCGTAGGCTTCTCTTCCCACATTGCTTGCCTGCCAAGCTTTCCACAAAAACCTGTCTCACATGTTCTGCAATGTGATCTAGCTTACTTCCAACACACTCCATCTTTTCACTTCAAAAACCACAACATAATTCATTAACATCTGGACGTAAATTAAAATGATCCAGTAATAAACTACTTAAACAGCAAAAAAAACAAATAAAAAAAACAAAACAACCTGAATCAATGAGATTATGAATTTGAATCATACTAATAAAAAACCCGATAAGTAGTTAACATATACAGCATACTTGAAACTAAAATATAATTATTAATTCGAGTCATATTAATAAAAACCTGATAAGCTGTTAACATATAACATACCTAAAACTAAAATATAATTCAGGACCGATATATTCACGTGCCCTGTCCATGATATCTTTTCCTGAACGGATCCATACGATCTCCTCCTTGTTATCTTTGGGGCCTCCGATATCTCTTCCGCGTCCCGTATCTCTCTTCTGCAGGATCATGAAAACTCTTTCAGCTTCTCTCTCCAGGGACTGTAGCTCCTCCTCCTCCTCAATGCCGTGGACCTCGATCCTGAACACCCCGATTTCGCGAGCCGATTCCAGGATCCGATCCACCGATTCGGGCACCCTGGAGACCAGCGATTGCAGGTCGATCTCGTCCGGCATTCTGTCGCTATCGAAACGCTTGGTCGGCAGACTCTGCGACTCGGGCAATGCCAGCACAGGGACGTTAAGCGACTTGTCGATATAATCGGACAGGAAGTAATTGGCCGCCGACCGCGATCCCGAGCCGGTGGGGATCGGCGACGGAGGCGGCGCGGGAATGTTGGACCGACTGTCAGTGCGCACGATAGCCATCGGTGATGCGTACATTAAGAGAGAGAGAGAGACTTGAAGTGTCAGATGTGAAGAAGAAATTTAAAAGTCAGTTATAAAAAGCACTTTTGGCGAGATTTTGAAATGCAGGAAAAACGCAGAGGTGTCGGGCCCGGTGGGTGGCACGTCCTCGTTTCTACTGTTGCATTTGTTTCAAATCTTTTCAGCTGCAAAATTCTGTACGTTTATTATATATCCGATTTAATTTTGTGGGTTTATAACGTTATGTCATAATTATAACATTATGTTAAATTAGTGTTAGTTTAGTTTTTAAAATAATTCACATTAGTTGCGCTGATGAAATAATTTACGGGTTATTGTTCGGTTAATTGTTACCAACCGTAAATATATGTTTGATAAATTTTATATTAATTGTTACGAAATCTTTAGCATGATAAGTATCATAAAATCAGAATGTTAGTATGAGAAAAAAGAAGGGTATGGATTCCCGCGAAAATTATTACATTTTTACTTCAGTGAGCTTTCAATGGAAGCTGTCGATTGCAGTTTTGAAATTTTCGTTCAGGGTTCATGAAAGGTTGCAACGTGGCTCTGAGACCAATTCGACGTGAGAATTTTAGGCTTCGTTGGATGGAGCCCACTATGGGCATGTTTTGGGCCTGGGTCGAGAGTCAATGGGCCAGGGTGTGATTTAACAAATCCCTGTGGAAAGATGGCTTTTGATTGTTTATTTTTATTTATTTATTTTTTTTTTTGAAGTAGAAAGATGCCTTTTGAATTGTTTTTAATTGAAACCAATTGTTTGTAGCTTTTTGAGAAGTGCTTTTTGAACTTTTTGTTTTTATTGGTCAAATGTGTAGAAGTTGCTTCGTAGAAGGAACTATGAGATGATGCATAGCCCACCACAAAGTCGCTTTTCGGGTTTTCGATGTGCTGTTTAATAAGCAAAAGTGAAATTATTTAAAGCTATGCTTACGCCGGTTTGATAGACAAGTTGGGGGAAAACATATGCATTCAAACTGGTAATCTATTTATTTTTAACAATTGACAGTATCTAACAAGTCATTAGACCCCAACATTAGGGAATTTTATTAGAAAATAGAAAAATAGTTCAAAAGATTAAGGAAAACGAAAAGTCTAAATTTTTATAGAATGAAGGAGTAATTATTTTAATATAATCTAAAGTATTACTGAACAACCTTTCTCTAACAACTAGAAAGCAAACATGTTTTATTCAAATTGGTATTTTAATTGTTTAGGCATCCTAAATAAAACTTTAATAAGAAGTTTTAATAAAGTGGATATTTTAGTTGTTAGCCAATTATGAATTTTATCAGCCTTGATATTAAATATTTCGCTAATTATATAGTTTAATGTACGTGACTTCTCATTCATTTGCAGTGTACATCATATGTCACGTGTCACTTTTCTACCATGCTGATGTGTTCACTTGTTATTGGGCTCATCTTGCACCCATACACTATATTAATCTTACTCAATATTGGTTAAATTGATAAGTTGAACAGATCAGATCGCATTAAAATCCAAATGTTTAAAAAGCGGTTTAACTGGTTTGACCTATGCACTGATTTTACATAGTTCAAGCCACACCATTTTATTTTTGCATAACAGTTTCAAATATTTTACAAGAAACAGCAAACAACAAACCCAAATTACAGAGAGAGGGCTCATATGTAGTTTACACAAGCATTGTTTCAACACACCGGAAATTAACAACACAGTCAAAAACATTAATTAGGAGATTGGTTGGTGGATCGAAACCACCACTTAAATCCTGCTTTTCGTCATGATCATGATCTGGAACCGGAAGGCCTCCCACAGAAGTGGCCACCAACAGCACCTGGTTCATGATATCCGATGTTTTCGACAGCTCCAACTGTCTTAAACAACCGCCTCTTGTTAACTTCCTCCACAAGCGACCGGTGCAGCAACTGGCTACGTACGTCCAGCATTGACCGAATCCTGGATATCCTATTTTGATAACTTGAGCTGAAAGCTTTCCAGGAATTTACGCGGTCCTTGCAGTGTCTGAGATTTGTGTTCCTATTGGCTGCAGGACAGAACCTTGAAGATTTATGAGTTCTTTTCATGCAGAAAGGCTCTCCTCCTCTAAGACTTAAATCGAAATCATCTTCATTGCCTGAGTAGTAATCCATGTTAGAGTACTTGAAGGAGTTAACAGAACTTGCATCATCATGATCGAACAAGTTTTCTGCATCCAACCCAGTTCATAATATCACAATCTGAATTGAATTTGGAAAAATATATTCATGACATCGAAAAATAGGCGAAGACATTCCCTGTAGAAGAGGCTTCCTAAATTTTACAGGATTTTAGGAAATTCTTTGACATTTTCCATGGAGGTCTATTCTCATTTTCAGGATTTCAATAGCCAAACCTCAAGAGAGGTGGATGTAATTTTCATGAACAATTCTTAAGAATGAGACATACATGCATACATACATACCCTGTTGAAGCCAATTGTGATGAGTAGGATTCTCATTGTTTCCAAGACAAAACTTGTTTTCGAAGGAAGATATAAGACCAGGGAGAGAAGCATAGGAGGAGGAATGGGAAGAGTTTGAGTAGAAAGGATGGTGGATTCCATTTTCATCATCATCATCGTCTCCGTTGTCATCCTCATAGTAAAAGCTGTGCTGATGATGGAATTGAGGTGACACATATTGTTCCTTCCAATTTGGGACCAAAGAAGAAATCTCTTCCTCTATCATCTCAGAAATCTCCAGTGGTTCCCAATCAGTGATCTCCAATTCTTTAACCATCTCCAAGGCAACTTCACTTGGAGTATCATTAACGATGTCAAAGGGAAAGTATATATTCCTAGTATGACCTGTAATTGATTCAAAAAGATGGTCATCAAAGTGAAATTGCCAAGCTATATATATATATAAACAAAATTTCAAGCTTTTTCAGGTAGTATACCATCCTTGTCTGAAATTTGTACTTTCAGGAAAATTGTATCATCTTCAGGATTCATTGTCCCTGTGATGGTCATGTTGGTACTCCTTGTAGGTAAATCCTCGTAAGGTGGCACTAAATCCACTACCATTCCTTCAGGAGTCAAATTTTTGCACGGGATCATTGACGAGACAGGCGACAAATCCACTTCATCTGATGCTAGAAATGGATCAAGCAACAGCTCTTTAGCTGGCAATCTCTTCGAAACGTTCTCTAAACATTTCCCCACAAAACGCTGGGCCTCTGCATCTTGGATTCTGTAGAATGCTTTTGGCAACTTTCCCTGAGACAGATTGACCAATGTTGTACATCATATATATATATATATAAATGTGAATTGGACTTCCATAGAGTGAATTTGATACACAGACGATGCATATCAGTAAGCTTACCGAGGTCACTTTCTTGTAAATTTGTGCTGGATTCGAGCACTCGCTATATGGATACTCAGATGTGAGCATCTCTAACACACACATGCCAAAGGAGTAAATATCTACCAGCTCATTGTAAACTTCTTCATATAATTCTGGTGCCATAAATTCTGGAGTACCTGATACGAGAGTACAAAGTAGTAAATGTGAGACATGTTGTTAAAGAGTTCAAGTTCGGAGGGAGAGAGAGGTTACCTATAACACTGTGGGCATGTTGAGAGCCTCGGAGGATAGCTGCTAAGCCTAGATCACCAATCTTGACCTGTCCAAGATGGCCATTTATAAAGATGTTATCGCATTTGAGGTCTCTATGTATCACAGGAGGATCGTGGTTATGGAGGTAAGCTAGACCACGTAGAATTTGGCGAGCCCAGTTCTTGACTGCTCGAATATCTACTCGCTTGTACTTCTGCCTGTACCTGGAATTGGATCACACGTTATAAAATGCTAACATCACAAACATAAACTAAGCCAGCTAAAAAATTCCATATCCGAACAAGGTCTAGTAGTTACTCTCTAAGGGTGCCAGAGGTGAACATTTCGGTGATGAAATTGAAGGTTCTTCGATCAACATCAATCCAGGACTTGTAGAATCGCATGATGGAGTCATGATCAAGGTTCTTGAGAAGGTGAACCTCACAGTAGAGCCTCTGCAATGCCTCTGGTGAAAGGAAGACATCATTAAGCTTTACTTGATTCCATGCCACTTCCATTGCTAAGACCTCATCGAATGCTCTATACACTGTTTTCATAGCTCCTTTGCCAAGAATTTCCCGAAACTGTAAAGATAACACCGACATAGATAAATGCTTTCATTACATGATGACACAAACACAATCTTCTAACTCATCTGATTTATAATCTAAATAATCCTCCATTAGGTTTACCAAAACCACTTACATTGACCTTAATTTTCACCACTACAATCATGCATTCAATTTCACAAGCCTAATTTTGGTAGTCTCATTTTGGATTGGCTCAGTAACTAACACTCAACCAACTTTAAGACTAATCATCAAAATTTTTTTAAGTTCAGGAACAAGAATTGAAATCAGAATCCACCGAAACTACTGTTTTTGATCATCTACAAGACTAGCTAGATATATCAAGACTTATGTTCTGAAGAATTTCTAATCAAATTCAAATTGCCTTTTCAGGATCCGTTGGCAGGACAGAGTCAAGTTTAATATTGTTATGACCAGTTGATAGTTGTTGTAGGTCTTGTTCCATCCAATAATGGCCATTATAAAAACAGAACATACAAATTTGTACTATATCATAAGTCAAAAATTTACAGCAACATTCACTGTGTACAAAAAAAACACAAGCTGATCATCAATCTGTCGATGAAAAATTGTCAATCTGGATATAAACTGAGACTCTTTTAAGTCAACAACCATCTGTTTCTATTCAAGTAGTACAGAATTCAACGCCATAAAACTGTGCCTATATCTATCTCGAGGCTCATTCTACGGTTCCCTTAAATTTTTACAATGGCCTTAGTCAAATCCATTTACTTTTCTCCTTCTTGAAGAAAGTGATTCCTTCATGGCTTCACCGACTGCAGGCATCTTAATATATATATATTATATATATATATATAAAATATATTCTTTTTTTAAAAAAAGCTGCTTATGTTGAGAAGCACCGTAGAGAATCACAATAAAAGTGCTTCCACTGCCCATTATATTCACCAACTTCAATAATAGATATTCACCGCCCATTAATTTTAACCATCCAAAACAAGAAAAAAAGCAATAAATAAACGAACTGAATGTAAAATACACTATACATCATCATCTACATAAAATAAAAAATGAAACAAAATAACCACAACAATTTTAGTACTTACACGGCCATACCGACCAGAAGGATCGGTTTCAACATATCCAAGCTGAGGTTTGGCTCCATCGACACATCCACCTACCCGTGTGGTCTTGTACATGATGTTGTCACAAGTTTCAAGCATTCTATGACTCTATGTTGTATATTATTGATCTAATGTGTATATATGTATGATTCAACTATATATAAATATCAAAACTATATATTATATGTATAAAGGAGAAGACGAGAGGTGGGATATGCTAGATGATCCGAGGCTTTCCCTCATGATTCTCATAAGAGAAGACACCAAACAGTAACCAAAACAGCCTCGAGTAGTCGACACACAGCATAATCCAAGCCATCTCCACAACTACACGAGAGCGTTCGTAGTGATTATTATTCTTGGGAATCATCTGTGTTATGTTGCACACACAAAACGCAAAGATAAAGAGAAAGAGAAAAAGAGACGGTATCTAAAACGAAAAGATTTTTTATTTTTTTTTTGTGAGAACAGAATAAAAGCTATTGGAGAAGTGGATGTGGGGTGTGGTAAGGATCAAAAGAGAATATTTATGGGGTCAGGTTGACTGGCAATTATGAAGCAACTTTTTGGAGTTTCTGGAGGGAGAGAGTGGAGTTGATAATATGACTGTATCTATATGTGTATATTCTTGTGGCGGAGAGAATTTTAGAGCGTGAGAGAGAGTTTTAATGCAAAAAGATCATATTGATCAACAACAACAACGACTGGGGGCTTCTAAATTTGAAGAACCTGTGTCCACGTTTTGGTAGCGCCATTTGTGGTTACAAGAGCAGCCCGGAAATTAACAGCTATCGAGGTTGGATTTTCAGAGAGAGAATCTAAAACGAGGTTGATGAGATAGACACTGAGAGAGAGACACAGAGAGACAATTTGTAAGATTAAGACTAGTGCAAGTTGAACAGCAGCAAAAATAGTTTTTAAAATAAGTTTATTGTTAAACGAAAGCTGGTGGAAATTGCAGGTGGCATGTTATATATACACAACAATAAGTGAAAGAGAAATAAAAAAAGGTTTCGATGCGGTCCCCAGATTGCAAAGATGATGAAATTTGACAAAGTCCAATGGAGAGGTTATTATTGCACAGATTTTTTATTGTTAGAAGTCATTATATTGGGAAGGGCCATCTGAACCTGGTCATATTTGCCCTGGCTGCCCAGTGGCTCATGGGGTGTGTGTGTATATATATATATATAGAGAATTTCTGATATATTTTTTGGATAGAGCTAAAATTAGGAATTTTTTATTTTGAAATTCATTATCAATTCATTCGGGGTTATAAGCACTTGAAGGGACGATTAATTGTTATAAATACGATCTAGAATATAATTTTCTATTAAGGAAAATGTATTTATTGACACTTTAAAATTCAATGGATAAATATGAGATACAAATTTTTATCATAAAAATAAAATAGAAAATGTTAGTTATTAAAGAAAAAATATTTTAGTAGAAGTATAGGGAATGATCATATGATATTGATGCAGTTTTAACGTAAATTTTAGGGCAAATTACACTAAAGTACCTCGACCTATTGAATTATTACAGTCATGATGCGAGTTTAAGCTAAATTACACATAAGTACCTTTGACCTGGTTTGACTAACAATCAATTAACGGTAAAGTTAACATTTCAAGGGTAAATCGGTCTTTTTATATATCAAACAATATTTGAAATATTATTTAAACAAAATCTCTCTCTCTCTCTAAAAAAACAAAATCTCTCTCTCTAAAAAAACAAAATCTCTCTCTCTCTCTCTATATTTCCCTCTTCTTCTTCTTCCTCCATTTTCTTCTTCTTTTCTTCTTTTTCTTTTCTTCTTCTTGTTCTTCTGGGTATCTGGGTTCGCGACGAACCCAGATTCGACTGGGTTCGTCGCGAACCCAGATTCGACTGGGTTCGTCGCGAACCCAATCGAATCTGGGTTCGTCGCGAACCCAGTCGAATCTGGGTTCGTCGAACCCAGATTCGCGACGAACCCAGTCGAATCTGGGTTCGCAACGAACCCAGATTCGACTGGGTTCGTCGCGAACCCAGTCGAATCTGGGTTCGCGACGAACCCAGTCGAATCTGGGTTCGTCAAACCCAGATTCGCGACGACGAACCCAGATTCGACTGGGTTCGTCGAATCTGAGTTCGCGACGAACCCAGTCGAATCTGGGTTCGTTCGAACCCAGATTCGCGACGAACCCAGTCGAATCTGGGTTCGTCGTCCCCAGATTCGACTGGGTTCGTCGAATCTGAGTTCGCGACGAACCCAGTCGACGTCGCGAACTCAGATTCGACGAACCCAGTCGAATCTGGGTTCGTCAGATGCTTTAATTTGTATTTTTTTTTTTTAATTTTTTCTTAAGATTTGTTTAGATGTTTATTAAGATGAGTTGATGATGATGGTTTGATGATGATAATTGTGGGTTGATGAATGTTTTTGGTGTTGATGTGAGTTAATGCTTTAATGAAGTTTTGTTGGTGTTTGTTAATGGTGATTTGTTAATAAAGTTTGTGTTGATGTTGATAATTGGGATGAATCTGAGTGTTGGAAACTTTTTCTTTTAATTTTTTATTTAAATAATAATAATATAAATTAATTAAATTGTTTTGTATAAAAAATAAATAATTAAATTATTTTAAAATTTAGTGTGACGTGGCAGTTTGTAAGTAGGAATTAATTATTTTTTATTTTTTAATTTATTTAATATATAAAAAGACCAATTTACCCTTGAGATGTTAACTTTACCGTTAATTAACAGTTAGTCAAACCAGGTCAAAGGTATTTATGTGTAATTTAGTTTAAACTCGCATTATGACTGTAATAATTCAATAGGTCGAGGTACTTTAGTGTAATTTTCCCTAAATTTTATATATATGATAGAATATTTATGTTAATCTATATACTTAATGTCAGATTGTGAAACCAACTTAAGTTCAAATAATTTAAGTTGAGTTTTGTGAATCTGACTTTTTCCATTGTAAAATTATGCAAAGCCTTTATATATTTTCTCAGCATGGAATTGTATTTATACATTAGTATTTAAAAAAATTATGAATATAATAATTAAAAAAGAGGAATATGATTTAAATCTAATAGTTTCTTCGACATAAATGTAAGAAAATTATTATTCAACTACCTCATTGTTTGTCTACACTTGAATTATTTTACTGTTGTTAATATCTAATTATGTGACATCTACTTTATTCTTAACGATCATTATTAATTTTAAAAATTCGGCAAGAAAGTATTTTTTGATAAAGAAAAAATAAATCTCACTTGCTGGATGTAATCAACAATTGAATTTTAATATCCAAATAGAGAAAAATATTTCAATGTCTATACTAGTACATAACTATGGACTTGTTATATTAAAAGCAACCTTTAGTATAAGTCATTCTTCCAAAATATATTTAATTAATAATGAAAAATTTTAGAACAGTTTCAAAATCAGAAATCTTTGTTGAGACTTCACAAGATATGCTATATCTTCTCAGGTTTGGAGGATTCTATCTGACTTCTTGGTTGAAGTTACTGGATTGAATCAAGTCATCAACCAAGGACACCTATTGTTGGTTGATGGTTAATTAAGGTTACCAGATTTGCAGAATTTTGACTTGCTGTTGATGAGTCAGAAAGTTGGATTATTATGGTTGTTTGACAAAGATAGCGGTCCATGGAGGAAGAAGATGGAAAGTGTGTATATATATGTACGCGTGAGCTCCAATGGTTAATGTCAAAGCGTTCTTATCAGGAGCCATCTGTCCCTATTTAAATCTTGTTGATTTGAATAGCCACGTCACCGAAGATAACGAAATTAGAATACTCCTCTTTTAAATGTCAAATTAGGGCACTAACTTTCTTTCTTTAAAAAAAAATTATAAGATATCGTAATTTTTGTCCATACTAAAAATAATTTGGTAGTTGATTGTAATTACTGTATAAATTTTGACTAAAAAAAGATTATATTTATTTTATCCGATTTTATATAATTTAAGATTTAAAAATAATAGACGTATTTCGTATTATAATCTCATTAATATGGATGCGAGGGATCTTGGAGTGGGCTACCTCAACCTTCGTCAGCATTTTTTTCCTATTAACTCACAATTTGACATTATTTACAAAATAACTAAAGAGGGTAAACTTAGCAACCAATCCGAATTTGCTAAATTTGGCAAACATTTGACCTACTCCCAAAATACACGGTGAGAAATTCACAAAACTTGATAATGATGACATCTTTTCATCTTTTATATATATATATATATATATATATAAACATCTTTTCATCTTTTTTTGTTTCAAATTAATTTTATATAATTTAATATTTTGAAAGAACCACAGCATCTAATCTATTCTTATCTTCTAGGAACATACATGAGCACTCCAAATTGATTTGTCAAACACATATATAATTAGTTATTTTGTCACAACCCAAGATTTATAAATTAAGAGTTGACAATACATGTCAATACTTTTGTTAATTTTAATATTAATGTTTATAATTAACAGTGCGGGAAAGACAATGCCACATCGAATTTCTACACACAAAATTTGCAATGATAGACTTTATTTAATTGACATGATAATTAGATTCTCAAAGTGTGCAAATTTCATTTCAAACAATACGATTAAATTTGCGTTTACATGGTTTACATCGAATTACAAAAAGAATTAAAAAGACCAGATAATGATGTCCCATTCTTAAAAATAATTATAGCTTGGACAAAATCTAACACAACTAGAAGCTGCCAACAATGCATACAGAATTTTAGATTAATAGCAAAACACAACAGAAGACCTCGTTTGATGCGTGGAATAGAATTGAATAATTTACGTGGGATTGAATTAGAATAGATTGAATAAGATGAGATGAGATTAGATTAGATTAGATTAAATGTTATCCCATATTTGATAAAAGTAGAATAGAATTAAAAATAGTAGGTACAAATATGGATTTTAAAACCATTTTTCAAGGGTTTTTCATAAATTTTACATATTAGAACCAGTCAAACTTAGCTCTACAACCACCACCTTCGCTTACTTTCTCCATTACCACCCTCTTTCATCAATTATCTATAACACCAAAGAAGAAATCGACGATCGGTCATGCTGGAGAAATAACGGAAACTGCAACGGAGAGTTAAAGACTAAGACGAAGAAATAGATCAACGAGCACAAAAACCAATGATGGAGACAAAGACAAAGAAGAGGATCGACGAGCGAAGACGAAACAAAAGAAGAGAGAGATGAGAGAGAAGGAGCAATATTGGCGCACGTATAGAGAGGGAGAGGGAGGCAAAGGAAGAAGACAAGTGACTGGAGGCGCCAATGACGAAGGCAACGGCGAGGCATCGACGAAGGAGCAAATAGTGGAAAATTTTAACCTATATAAATTAATGGGTTAAATTTATCCTAAACTAATAATATAAATTTATGATGAGTTAAATTAATATACAATGAATGAAGGCACCAAACATAGGTTTGAACAAAAAAATAATCCAAACCCAATCTCATCCCAGGTAATAAATAAGGCCTAAAAGTATAATCATTTAGATGGAAAATCCCCCACTAAATGCTGGTTTCGAATATTCATACTAATTATACAGCAGACTCTCACGTATCAAGATTCGCTGTTGATCTCAACCTTTACTAACCATATTCTAATAAAAACTAATAAAAAAACATATTCATATGGTTACCAAATGCAAAATCGATCAACAATATCAGCCTGTAACATGATCCTTAAGAGATCCGAAGAGGATCCGAATCCTATGCGGATAGCGAATGGGAGCAACAGAAATTGAGATTTCTAGTACTAAAGCACCATTGCAACAAACAGAATAGCCAAAAATGTTAATACCATTACAGCTAGAGAAAAACATTATTTTCTAATTTTAAGTTTACATCAGACATCAGCAATGATAATTTGAGTCTACAATTTTACCTACAACAGGCAACACTGGTAACAAAACCTGGTTGAGAAACCATAATCTTTGTCTCCTATACAACGAACAACTGAAACTGATGCACGTCTATCAAGATTTAAGGGAGTTAAAAAGCAATTAGTTGAATGTACAAAATGCCTTTGAACCACACACAAAACAATGAAGTCCATATATAGAGCTAGTTTGGGATGGCCACGGGTTGGTGGCCATACGAGCAGAAAAGCTCAGGCACAGGCTGGCTGGTTTGTTAGCATTTACTGTTGGGTTGTTTCAAACTTAACCGTAAGAAACCATCCCCTCCCCAAAGCAATCAGATAGATAAAGGTGGAAAATCTTCATCTTTCATACGGTATGATTGTACAGCAATCCTACACGTCCACAATAGAAACAGAAAGCTTAAACATTATTTCACATATGTCACGGTTGCTGCTAAATAAGAATTTACATTGTATTCTCATACCTATCTTGCTCTGAGCCCAATAAAGGTTTTGGTTTCTGTGACCCTGGTGAGGAGACACTAGCACTAGCATTTTGCCCAACAGCAGAACCCATGTTTGGTTGCCTGCTGCTTTCAGGTGACATTTCTCCAAGAGAGAGATGTCCAACTGATCCAAATTCTACAGTTTTATCAGATGGATGTGTTGAGCCATTGGCATTAGGTTGTCCTTTTTTTTCAGGGGAACTGGATTGGCAGAGGTCTGAAAGTCCAGATTTTCCACTACTTTGATGAACATGAAACTGTCCGGGCGCCAGCTCACGGCTGCTTCTCTCAGGACAGTTTATTTCAGATGATGTCATGACACGGCCATTGTTCCGAGGAGACTTGATTTGATTCCTTCCCCTCCCAGCTGAGGGCCGATCCCTATAATGGGTCTGCAAAAATTAAAGCAAAAAACAGTTTGAGATAACAAAACCCACCACCTGAAATTTTACAACAAAACAGACGCTGCAAATTGATATCAAGATGAACTAAAATGGAACCACAAAGCAAATTTCAAATAAAATTCAACTGACCAAGAAATCCAAAGGCTCAGAAAACCATACCGTATTGGGAAAATAAGTCCCAGTTCCCCGAGGCTTTGGCATCTCTTCCATAGCAAAGCTTGCACCGGGTAGTATTGGTGAGTTAATTGGATAATATATTGGTCTAGGAACAACACCACCGGCATTCATCTGGGGCATTACATTTCGCCTGAATGGCAAAGACCGCGCTATTACATCCCATGAATTCTTGTTGTGAAACTGCGAAAGCATTGGTGGAGACATGGGGCCATAGGGTGCACTCAAAGCATGCTCAAACCACCACCGACCATGATGTAAACTATTCATGTGAGAATCATAATCCCCACTGAGATCTGCTATAGTGTTCAAAGCTTCGGGACTTCCAGCAGTCCTAGGTGATGCCTGATAACTAGAAAAACCATAATTGAAGTCCTCCGACCAAGGTACCGCACTCATGAGAAAAGAATGGTGCTTTGATCCAACCGGAGATAGAACATCATGATTTACACTCAAATAATTCTCTTCCTGATCATCGTGATTACCACTTAAGCCTGTCTCCTTGAAAGGTGCAGAGGAAAAACCAGAAGACACTTTCTTCTCTGAAAGACCGGAGCTAATTGGATGTTTCAACTCAGTGTTACCGTTTGTTATTTCTCCATTTCCCATCGAATAGGTCAAATAGGGATGTGATGCATGAGATACTTTACCCAATGTGACATTACTGTCTTCACCAGTTGGAGAGGGAGATTTAGGGACACCATTTGAAATTTTAAGACTTTGAATTTTGGAGGTTGCTAGGTCTTTTGCATCCCCAGAAAGACGACTTTCTGATACAGCAGCTCCATCCACAGAACCATGTGACTCTTTCACAATTTTGCAATCACTTGATTCCATCCCTAATACTTTAGCATTACCACCACCAGCATGCAACGGTCCCTCATGATCAGACCTACAGTTCTCTGTTATGCCACTTGAATAAGTGGATTCTGGTTCGTAAATTGATTGATCTTCTTGATAAGAATCTATGCCTGAAACTGTTGATGTGGCACCAGATCCGTTCTGTCTAGACATTGGGACAGGATCTTGAACATCGGGTCTCTGTTCACTTCCATGCCTATCCAAAGTGTTGGAGAAAAACTTACGGAGTTCAACAACCAAACTTTCTTCTGGTTGGGAGAGGATGCTCCCAAGTTTACGAGCCCCATACGTAAAAGCACTCCTTATACGATAAAAATTTCCTGCATGGAAAGGCAAGATATGTTATCATTGACTAATCTTTATAATCTTTGTTTTTCAGTCATGTTATCATTAATTAATCATCAACAATGATAAATCACCAAAAAACATTAGTTCTCATAATTACCATATTCATAAAATCTCAAATTACAAGACACTAATATTTCCTGACAAACAATATGATATCTTCCACACCATTATATTCTTATTAGCAAAATATAATCAGTTCGTGAATTTATTTTGCAAGTTCATTCTTCACTTTAACACAAATTATTTCTCAAAATATAGTTAGTTTTACAGATAACAATTCCCCAGAAAAAATAATAATTTCAATTTTATTTGAAAACTTATTCACTAAACAAGCTACATTAAGATGACACATGAAACCTTTCTCAAATTACATATTGCCTTCAACAATAGATAATGCACAGAGACATAATAATTCTTCCAATACTTAAGGAAGAAAAGACTCTAGGCCTCTGTATCTGACTAACAAAAAAGGTTTTACCTTTGCTCACACTGCGGCCCAAATTATTATTTTCTTTCAGTGGATCGACTATGTTCAGGTGCTTTGGGGGGAATGTTCGTGAATTCGTCTCAAAACCCCTTGAAGGAACTGAGAACTGTTCCACACAGTCCTTGAGGAATTCACTACTGAGCAACAAATCACCTCCACCATTTTCAGGCCTCTCAACTGCAAGCATGACCAAAATGATTCGTTTATGAATTGACATTTAGAACAATAAAATGCAATACAAACACAACGAATTGCTTTCTCACCCACAACATCTGGCAGGGATGATATGCGGACTGGTCCATTCAAACTAATGCAGTAGTTATCCCAATCAAATTTACTGAAATACTCCAAAAATTTGTACAGAACCTATAATAGCATATTCAATGAGTTAAATTTACTGGATAAATTTCTGTAGTAAACAAATGCAAATTCCTGCAAGCACTCACTGCTAAAGGACCGTTTAGTGATGAATGGAAGAGATGAAAGATGTACAAAACCAAAGTCTCCAAAGCATATGTAGATATCAAGCCATGATGAGCACCGAGGATTCGGCTCTCATAGTAACACCAAGCTTTAATTAATATAATGCTGCGTTTAAAGAGATGATCTTTTCCAATGAGGCGATCAACCTATAAAATAAACAAGATGTCAATCCCATTAGCACAATAACACACTCCTTTCTACTTGATATAACTAGAGTATAACATACAGATTTGCAGCAAATGGTTCAACTTCTTTATTAAATTCTAACCTAATCAATTTGCCAATTTTAGTGATTTATCCATAAAAAGAGACACATTTTCGGAAAGTATTAGCAAGATAGGGAAAGACAGAAAACTTCTACATACATGCTACTAATTAAATCAAAAGAAGAATTATGAAAACAATGATAAGAAGTAGAACATTCTAATGATTTAAATGACACAGTAACAATAGAAAGAAGAAAAAAAGAAAGGGAAATGCCGTTCTTTTACAACTACTAAATATAACCAATGAAAACATGTAAGTAGATAAAGCCAAAAAGTATCAAAACAAAACACAAATCATCCAATATGCCACCTCAATTGCAATAAATTGAGATTCATAATCTTGATGCAACCCCTGTCCACCAAGTTCCAAACTCACAGGTAAACTAATTTACTAAATGAGACACAAAGAAAAGCACATCCTATACAGAATCGCATCAACTGGGAATACCCATAAACAGATAAAAAAGCAAATTCAGTTAAATTATGAAAGAATTGCTTTCACTCAAATATTAACTTCACACGAGCTACCTGCTCAAGGAAGCATAGAGTACATAAGCCTCCTAACTGATTGAAGGAAATATCAACTACTATGTTTTGTACCAGACACTTTACAAGTTTGACCTGCAAACAGAAAACCAATACGTAAGATACCAAACCTAACAGATATACACCTAAAAAGACTTATAAAACATTAAAATAATATGAGAAATACGAATCATTTCAAGAATCAGAATCATAATTGTCATGTAATTTCATCCTGAAAAAAAAGGATATCGCATAACATACAAACACATGACCATAAAACCATTCATATTAAATCTTGGATCATTAAGCTTATATGCAGTAATAAGTTGTTTGCTTTATCTGCAAGCAGCTTGCAAGAATATTTTACCTAAATAAATGGAATATGGATATAGATGTCTCCAAATCATGTGCAACACCCTTAGTTATGTTTTATAGAGTATTAGAGTTAAAAAAAAGATTTCCAGGAATGACAATTTAATAAAATACAAAACACGGATGCAGTGAAGGTACTGTGTTACATGAAGCCCCTGCCGGCATGCAGCTGGAGCACATGGCAAAATCTATTCATGAACATGGCGAAAAAGTAGAGCAGCACGTATTCATGACTTTTCAAAGACAATTTAATAAAATACAAAACACAGATGCTGAGAATGGACCACCCAAGTGTTACACAATGAAGCCCATGCCATCGTGCATCTAACAGCAGCTCAAGCACAGAGCATAAATCTAGCCCATCAAGGCGGCAAAAATCGAGAGCAGCATATATCCACAACATTTCAAAGAGTTCTCCCTATCAAATCTCAATTTTTGTCAAACCCATCAACTAACTAAACCAGTGACATAATATTATCAAATAACTGAAGCAGGGAGCAGCCAGCCCTTTTGCCATGAATCTAGCTTGCTGCTCAAAGCCATGTCAGAGAATTAATTAAATTCACCAAGTGCAGGAGAAATAGCTGATGACTTTATATCCTAAAGCTAGGACCTAGGATACACTAGTTTCTTGCTCTCTTTCCAATCCCTCACATTTTACTAGAAGTACCAGACCTAAGCATGCTTATAACTTGCAAACTTCCCACATGTAGTCATTGACAAAATAAAATGCATGCACAAGACCAACCACACGCTGAACCAACATGCAGAGAGTGAAAAAAAAAAAACTCTAAATGTGAGAAAAACTAGCTTGGCTCCCTGTGTATCTACTTTTAACTCAGAAACAATATTGTATCAAGACATAAAACAAGGCATACGTTGTTTAGCAAATCCTAATGCAAGATTAAAAAAAACTACACAGTGGCTTTCTGAAGAATGTGATAAATCAAGTTATGAGTGAGGGGAAGGAACACTTCAAAAGTGTCAACATACCATAATATACAATAGACTTAACCTGTGAACAAAATGATGACGCGAATGATAAAAACTATGGCAATATGCAGGGGGCAAAAGGAGTTAAAAATCAAAACATATATAGCCAAAATGTATCAAGATCATCTCAGAGACCCAATATAGACCAAAGCTGCAATTTACAAAAGATATAAAACTTCTCATAAGAGACAGCACAATGTTATTGTCAGTATGCTATCTAGGAGAAGAATGATAATTATGCTATCTTGGAGAAAAACAATGATCAAAACAAGTAATGGAAAGACATAATTCTCCAATTACCATTAAATAATTAATATGCATAAAAATTTCTAGCAGAAATGACATGATTTCTTGAGCAAAAAGCATATATGAGTAAAGCATACAAAGATCTTCAGTAAACATATCATTGAAGTTAAGAACCTCTGCACGAATTAGCTGTGCGTCCTTCACTACAAACTCAGCGGCCCTGTTTTGATCTTCTCTTTCAAGAACGGAACACACATCATTGGCCAAAGCCTCTTCCACATTTAGACCACCAAAGGCAGTCAGATCAATATCCCCATCAGGGAGATAAGTCTTCAATGGGACCGATCCAAATGGATATACCTATAACAAATTTCAGTTAAAGCATAATCCATATGAATCCAAATTCCCCAAAACAAATTTCAAATCAACCGTTCTAAAGATTACCATCACAACACATGAAGAAAATGCATGGTAATATCAAGCAACACAATTATAAATGTTACCAAAAGACAAAAGCATGAAAATAGAAAGATGGAGCTCATTGCTTATGCATGGACAGGGGATTTCAACTTCAACCACATAAAGATACAGTGTAACTTTTCAATGCATTCAAACAATTACAAGTAATAGCCCTGTAGTTTTCTTTTTTGCATTTGTTCTCATTTTTATTTTCAAACATGGATGCCTAAGATAATCTTGAGCACAAATAACTTAAATACACAAACACTCAAATTGGCATCCTATTTTTTTAGTCTAAATTCAAAAGGACAAACAAACAGGGGAAGGAAAAAAGAAAATGATAGCTGTGGATCACCATAATTGCAACCATTGCATAGGAATGGTACCTACAACTCGGTACATCACTTCTCATCAGTTAGTCCCTCTACACAAATCCATCAATAAAATAACAAGCACCTGCAAAAATTTGTACTATGCTTTAAACCTACATCTACAAGACTCAATCAGCATTGAACTTAACTTCACCGATCAACCTATTGACTATGCAACAGAGATTCAATTCCACCATACGGTACAAGAATTTAAAAATCTTTCATCGCTACACCTTGATACCAAGTACAAAACACTATAGTCACACAATAACTCCAACATTCACCTTTTCGCATATGACCAAAAACAAATCCCCCAATTCCTTAATAACATCAAACTTACAAGACACATGATCCGAATCTCCCAAACACTTCCAATAGTAACGTAAACCTTTCGCACAA
This sequence comes from Nephelium lappaceum, assembly GCA_021234005.1. Lineage (NCBI taxonomy): Eukaryota > Viridiplantae > Streptophyta > Magnoliopsida > Sapindales > Sapindaceae > Nephelium > Nephelium lappaceum. Next base: position 1,288,020 of record CM038011.1, read on the forward strand.
TAAAAACAAATCTTCCGATCCCTTCATAACGTTAAACCAATAAAATGCTTCCAATACTAGCAAAACCCTTTCACATAAGGCAAACTACAGCTCTTCCAATTCCATAATTACATCAAACTAACAAACCACGCACCACAAATCTTCCAATTCCTCATAATGACCAAATCAAAACTTCCAACAGCCTTGAAAATCACAGTCACAGTTACCAAATCAACAACATACACCAAAATTACGACGAACAATAACACATTAATAGTCGTATACAATTTCTCACTACACTAGCAACCTATAAATCCAACTATTACCCAAAAACAACCGATCAAATCTATCGAAACTACTCAAAATCGCAACAATCATAAACAAAACACCATCAATTCATTCGAAAAACGTAGAATCACGAAATGTGCCATTACCTGACAACCGAGATAATTCATAATCAACCGTTGAACGTAATCGATAACAGCTTTTCTTCTCTCTTCAGAGACGACAGTCGGTTGGACCTGAGAAATAATCCCCTGCGTCGCTTCCTCCGCTCTCTGCCAGTACTCGGCACCAATTGTCGCCGTCGTCGTCGTCGTAGTCGTCGCCGCCGCCGCCGACTCTCTCTCCTTCAAGACGGTGCCGTTTCGTTCAGGCGACCAATCTCGGAGATCGCCCATCGAGAAATATCAATACAAACACACACAATCAAAATGAAAAAACAAAAAATCAAAACAAACGGCGCCGGTATCGGTACTCGCACGTGCGAGCATATGCACACACGTGTCGTCGACGAATCAGGAGATGAGAGGTGTTTTTTTTAAAAAAAAAAAATTTATCTGGAAACGGAGAGGTGATCTTTGGAAGACGATCAAGGGGTCGGACAAAAACGACAGGCCGAGATGAATAAAACGACAGGTGAAGATTGAGGAAGAGAAAATCTTTGTAAACAAACAGGTGGCGATGATGATGGTGATGGTAATGGTGGTTTTTGAAGAGGGGAAAAAAAAACAAACGAGACAAAAAAGTGATTTTAATGAATTGTGGGGTTGTGTTTTTCGTTTTCGTTGTTTTTGTTTTTTTTTTTTTAGGTGTTTTGTTTAAAAAATAAAATAAAATAAAACATAAATTTATAATTCTGTATCTGTCTTTTCTCTTTCCTTTGTTTTTGTTTTTATTTTTTTAATTTTTTAATTTTTAAACTTTTAGTTTTTTATTTTTTATGCTAAAATTTGACTCTTTTTTTAATTGTCGCGGTACTGTAATTTATTTTTCTTAATTATTGTGCTATGTTTCCTTTTTTTCTTGTTTAAACAATTATTGTGCTATGTTTCATTATCTCATCAGTAGAGAATTTTTTAGAGGGTAAAAATAATTTTAATCCCTAAATTTTGATAAATAATCAAATTTTTAATTATATTTCAAAAAATGATCAAATGATCGTTAACTTTTTGAAAAAATTCAAATTAGTCATTTCCTTTCCATCAATCAACTAACAATCAAATCTAACAAAAAATATGAAAAAACTCATTTAACCTAACCATATATGCACATGAAATTTACAACTAAAACCTAATCATATATGCATAAGAAATTTATAACTAAAACCAACCATTTATGTATTGAATTCAAGAATAAATTAGTCTTTTCACGTTTTCTTTTAAATTTAACCGTCTGTTAACAGACGTGAATAACTAATTTGACACTTTTTCAAAAAGTTAAGATTCATTTGGTCATTTTTCAAAATATAGTTAAAAATTTAATCACTTTGCAAAATTTAGAGACTAAAATGATTATAACCATTTTTTAACTTAATGATCAAGATTTTATATTAGGAAAGAAATCTATACCACAATAAGAGAAATATATGTTGGTAAAATGAGATATTTACTTAGGGGGTTGTATTCAATTATAACTTTAAAAAACTTTCATATACTTTTTTCACTAAATGATTTTTGTATAATTTTATAAACTTTTAATGACTTTATAGATTCATTAAAGACTCTCATAAATTTTTATAAACTCTTTTTTAAAAAACTTTCATTAACTTTGATAGGTTTTTTAAAAAAATTATGAAAAACTTTCATAAACTTCCATAGATTTTTATAAACTTTCGTATACTTTCATAGACTAAACTTTTACTAACTTATAATATAATATACACTTTATAAGTTAATAAAACTATATTTATTATGTCAGTAGTGATAAAAAAAACATGACATATAGAATTAAAGTAAAGTCACCTTAATTACATAAATTGATAATCAAAACACCAAATATTTTAAACATTTCATTATTCATTTTATGTCATTTATGAAAAATAAAATCTTAAATATATATTATTATCAATAATCCCAACATCGCTCCACATTTCAGTAGCTATAACAGTCTTTTATTCATTAATATACTATCTTTGTTCTTCTTGAATTTCAAGAAATGAGTTAAAATTGTCTCTTTTCATTAACTAATAATGATGAGAATGATGAAGATTCGTATATATTGCTAGATTTTTATAGATTTTCATTTACTTCTAAAATAAAAATATATTTCTTTAACAAGCTCGTGCAAATTATATACCTTGTAAGTTATATTTCTCATCTTTTTTGATATAGTATAAATAAACCGGTGAAAAATAACTATCAAAAGTAAAAGTTTAAGAAATTCCCTAACAAGTATGTAATAGAAATAAAAGTTGAAAAAAAAATATGTCACATGTATAGATATAATTAAACAATCAATTTTAAAAATTTATTTCTTTTAAATATACCATTAGCTAAAAAAAAATCCAAATATTAATTTTTTTTCTTTTTTATTTGAAATAGAGGTTTTTTCTCTTATTTTTTAGCATAAAAAATAAAGATCCTGTTGATTGATTTCATCGATTTTGAAGCAATGAGATTTTCAAATGAGATGATTTGGATTAATATCCATCTAGACTTTATATATATATATATAAATATAAATTACAAGATGTTTCCCTTTCTTAAATTTATTTTATTGAAATATAATTCCTCAATTTTTATTCAAACTTGAAATCTTCAACAAAATAATAAATTTATGTCATTTTGAAAAGAAAAGATCTAATATGATTCAAAAACTAAATTTGAATATAGGAAAAAAAAAATTGACCATTATAATTCACAATAAAATAGGAATAAAATATGTGTGCATGTGTGCATTTTTAAAATAAGTAAAATATTTTTACTTATGACTATTATTAAGTTTGGCGAGATTCAAATGTAAAAGAAATTGTGAGGTTTGTTTTTATAATTAATAACAAAAGTCTACACAAGTTTCTTAGGGGAGTGTGAGATAATTTGTAGAGTTTGATTATTATAAATTTAACATAAAAGTCTTTAAAAGTCTATCAAAATCATTAAAATTTTAAGGACAATCATGAAAAACCTCCTGACTTTTAATAGATTATCTATCTTCCCCCATGTGGTTTTATTTTTATCAAAAAAAACCCCCATATTGTTACTTTGCTAACAGAAAAATAGACCTAACATATGCAAAACGTAAAAAGACCTAACTACCCTTGGTTATGATATTTTAAAAAATACAAACACACTAAATTAAAAAATAAATAAATAATTAAAAAAAAAAAACAAAAAGTCAATCATCATCATCTTTAACCTCTTCGATCTCCATCTTCAATCATCTTCAACATCTTCCAATTCAGAATCATCAATCATCTTCTACATCCTCTTCTTTCCATCTTCTCCCCCTTTCTCTCTCTCACCTCTCTTTATACAAAAAATGGCCCCAAAAATAGCCCCAAACAAAAAAATCAACAAAAAATCAATTATCTTCAACAATGGAATTTAAAAAAGAAAAAATTAACAAAACATCAATTATCTCCAACAACAGAAATTGGAAAAAAAATCAACAAAAAAATTTGAAGCTTTTCTAGGTTTCCAAGCAACATCATCTATCATCAAACCCCTAAAATCAATCTAAAACCAAACATCATCAATCAAACCCAACATATTCAATCTCCCACAAAACCATCAAACCCAACATTATCATTAGAATCAAAATCATCAATCAAATTGAAAAAAAAAAAAAAAAAAAAAAAAAAAAAAAAAAACAAACCATCTGGGTTTGTATTGGGTTCCCCATATGGTTCATCTGTGTTCGTCAATTCGAACCCAGATAAACCTTCATCTGGGTTTTAACAGACAACAAGACGGTGGCACTGGACAACAACTAAGGGGTGGGAGGTGATAGTGTTGGTGGTCGGGTTGTATGGTTGGATTGTAGCTAATGTGACAAAGACTAAGTTGGAGGAGGCCGATTCGTGGTTTGGAAGATGGTGGTGATGAGGACGCCAGAAGGGGGATCTAGCGGAGGTCGATGTTCTGGCACAAGAGATGGTAGTGGAGGGAGGATCAGAGCACTGCGCCACCGCTAAAAAATTCAGAATCATCTGGGTTTCTTGAAGAGAAGAAGAACAAAAGGAACAAGAGAGAGAGAGAACGAAACAAACCTAGAGAAAAAGAAGAAGAAGATCAAGAGAGAGATGAGAGAGAGCGTCTAATAGAGATAGAAAGACCATAGTGATTTTTTTTTATTCAAAAAAGTTTATTTTTATTCAATATTTTTTTATTTTTTTAATTTTAAATAAAAATATCTTTATTTTTTATTTTTTATATTTAATATTATTTATTTTAATTTTTCATATTTTAATTAATATTATTTTAATTAATTTTCTTCGCGTTTCCATTTTTACCCTTAAGTCAAATGGTCAAACATATCCACCTCACGGAATCTGTTATTGTCAGAGGCATTATCATCTTTTCATATGCTTTCATGGGGTATTTTGGATATTTATTTTAAAGTTGGGGCTATTTTGGATAAAAATGAAATCAAATAGGGAAAATAGATAATCTATCAAAAGTCAGGGGCTTTAGGATTTTTTCAAAATTTTAAATTCTATAAAAACCATTAATATTTTGAATACTTCAAAACTTTTATAAACTCTTAAAAAATTTTGATTGAATACCTCATAACTTTTATATACTTTTTAAAAGTTATTAAAAATCTATATTGAATATCACATGACTTTTATAGAGTATTTAAAAATTTAGATTAAATACATCCAGACTTTTAAATTCTACAAAAGTCATTAAAAGTTTAAATTGAATACACCCCCTTAGACAATAGATGTAGAAAGCTCTCGATACATATTGAGGAATAAGCTAATGAAATTTAAATTTTTATCTCGAATATAAAACAAAATATATATACTATTTGAACTATGAGTGGACATGCTTTATTATTAGAGAATTGGTACATGTTGTATCATTATACATGATGTCATATATTTTCTCTTTTTCAACTTTATATTTTGTTTTAGATAGTAAAATAGTTGATATTGACGTTTGATACATATTGATTCAATATTATTGGACTTTTAATATTGCACGTAACATGTGTCATATATAGTTAAGAGTAAGGTATGGAAACTACCGTCCAATATGATTTGATAATAGTATTTATTCAGTCTTATAATAACTCAGGTTCAAGTTGTATCCCAAAAAATGATTAAGCTACAAAATTGAACTCTATATTTAAATGGGTGGCTAAGTTTGTTAGATTAAATGAATATATCATATACTAACATTCTTATTTCTGTCATGAGATTTACATACATTTATTTTATATTCTAAACTCTATTCTTTCTTTATTTGAAATGTTAAACTCCATTCCTCTTTTCTTTCTTATAAATAAATTTTCTGACTTATAAATATATATACTTTTTACCTTTCTATCAAGTGTTATAAGGATTTTAGTTATTTACTGCTCTAGAGTTTGTTATCATTTTACATTCCAATAAAGAAAATTTATAATTAATTGAGTGTATTTAACTAGATTTATGTGGATTCGTATGGATTTCACAACAATTTATCATTTAAAAAATATCTAAACCTCTAATTTGTTCTAATTTGAATACACTTCACTAATTTTATTTATTTATTTTTAAAGTCAATAACACTTATCTGTATTCCAGATAAATGATATAAAAGTAAACGATGTTTTTTCTTTCGTTTTTCTTATGGGCTGTCCAAAGTAGCAAAGCCCATGTGGTTGCTTTGAATATTGGTTTCTTCCGTGCCTGTCTCTGTCCAACAACATATATATATATATATATATATATATGTATATATATAGACAGAGTGAGAGGTCTCTGTCCAACAATATATATATAGAGAGAGAGAGAGAGTATAATAATTTTTTTTAAAATATTACTCTATAATTATTAAAATTGAATAAAATAAATAAATAACAACAAAAAACTCATGAGAAAAGGGAGGGCAGGAGGGCTGCTACCAAAAGCTTATTATGTACGGTAAAATACTAATAATAGTTCTAAAGATAACAAGATTGATATGCTTGACCATTTTATGTGGTGCTTTATTAATTACACTCAAAATTTATATTATGTTTCTATATTTAGGTTAATTAAAAGTTACAAATAAGTTATTCTCTTTTCTGGTTTCCTTAAAATTTAATGACATTATTGTTTCTATTAACAACAATAAGAAATGGTAAATTTTCCATGCAACCATGGATAACTCATAATTTTTTTTTTTTTTTTACTTTCACAAAAAAAAAAAGAAAAAAAAGAAAGTTCTCCCCACACTCAATTACTTTGTATACCTATTTTAAAATTTTACAAATTGATCATTTACTCATTATACCTTATAATACCAAAAGTGATTATTAATCTCATCAAAATTATTCCAATATATATTTTTTAATGAAATTATATTCAAATAATTTCTCATAACTAAAAATTATATTATAATCATTGAAAATTATTATTGAATCATACATTAATTTTAAATATTTTAGTCCATTATTTATTGCATAAGGGAACTATTAATTGCATTTAGAAAATTTTGCTTTGGTTTCCATATCAAATCAATTAATATTATTTGAGGTCAAATTCGGAATTTTATAAGGTATAGTGAGCGAATAGTCAATTTGTAAAATTTTAAATGGTTTAGGAAATAATTGGGTGGGAAGAACCTTTTTAAATGGCAATAAAGTCACTTTTTAAATGGCAATAATCCAATAATGTTGTTAATGACAATGGTAATAAAAAGTACTATGTTTGCTATGAAATTTATTTTGAGATTAACTTGGACAATAAAAGTTTGGTCTCTTGGTGACGGTTTTAATCCTAATTCATAATATATCATATGAGTTGGATACTCATTAATGATAAGGTGAGATGAGATGTATAACATTATTCAAAAATTATATCAAGATATGTTCAAATCAAACACTAAAAATAAATTGAGGTCGTCCTAATGACATATTTCTTATACGTTATTAAATTTGTAGATTTAGATTGTATTTCCATTCCAAATCCTAAATGATTTGTAATAGTTAGAAAATCTAATACTACAATATACAAACTAAGTCCTAATTTGCAAAGTTAAAACTCTAAATTTTATATTTTATTAGTGTAATAACTATTAAACTTATAATTGACTTTAACCCGAATTTCATTATACCTTATACAAATGATTAATCACTCTAAATCAAATTGGATTGCAAACGCAATATCAACAATAAATTTAACTAAAACTTTAATAATCCGATCATTAATAGTCACCTCTCACCACCACAATTGTACACCAATTATTGATTGTTGAATGTACAACTTCTCTATATCAATAGCGGGTAGTCTCACTCTATTCAAAAAGAAATCAGACGTGAGGAGACTTCTAAACTTACCCATATCGCATTCAAAGTGATTAATTAATTTAAGCAGGTTTTTAAATTCTAATCCAAGTCTGGTGTCAACCCTCACCTAAAAAAAAGTGAAAAAAAAAAAATAGATGAATTCAAAATTTTCATCACATAAGTGGGCCTTGAGCGATTGTTTAACAAGCCACGTCGGCACGAATGCCCAAGCCAGATTCATCGACCATTGCAGAATCACCTATATTTCTAGACATATTGACATTGAGACTGGCTTCTTCTTTAAATCAAAGCACCTTTTAAAATAGACGGTGGCCGAACTCCCGCGGAAAACATGATTTTTCTTATTTCACGGAGGATTTATATTGTCTTTCCTAATCCAATTAAGATCCTATTTTTTAAAATAGAGCTTCAATATTCATCAAAGTTTCAAGTATCAAAAACATAAATTAAATAGTCATACAAATTTTAAACGTTAAAAATTTCATTTAGCCCCTCAACTAATACTTAAAAATACGAAGTGCAATTTTTCTAGTTTTTAGGGTTGATGTTTAGAGAAGTTTGTAATTCCAAGTTTCATTTGAAGATTTCAAGATACACAAAATAAAAATCATCAACTATAAGACATCTCTTTAATTTCATAATAGAACTCTCCTGCTGCTAAACTGTCAATAGCAAAATATTTTCATCCTCAATGGTTTCTTATATTTGGTTTAATAGTCCTTAACAATAGAATATGTAATGAGGCTCAAAATAATTGTGTATAACTAATGCATAAAAGCTGTGAGGTATTGTCATACAAATGTAGACTGACATTCAACACTAATAGAGAAGACTTCTGATAGGATATCCAATTACAATATGCAACTCTACTCTACTATTACCAGCTTCATTTCCACTTCAAGAAAGAAAAAACAAACAAATAGGGACTGACTTCTATTCTGCATCCTGCTGATGAACTTCAACGTGTTTACTTCTTATTCCTTTTCTTATTCTGATTTTGTATTACCTGAATCTTTCAACATCCTAAAATTTCCATACAAACCAAAAAGGTCCAACTTACAAGTCTAATATTTCTATACAAATCGAAAAGGTCCAACTTACAAATTTTTGCACACTCCATTCATCACATGCAAAAGAGCGAGGATCTTGTGTGCTTCTGAAGGAGAGGTTGTGGGTAGGTCCCGCTGACGCCATAGCATCTGATAGACCTGCTCAAAGATACGTCGCATTTCCATTGCCATCACTGAATCTCCAGGGTTTATTGCAACTGCTACTGCTGTCATCCATTCCACCTTTCTCGTTGTTTCGCTGCTGATATCACGAGCCAATAGCCAGAACAACACCAGAAGAACTCCTTGAGAGAGTGGTGAAATTGGCAATATTCCCCATAGATCAACCTGATGAAACAAAACAATATCAAAAATCAAATGTGAATATTTGTCAGCTCCTATTTACGATTGATACAAAACTGCACCTGCCAACCAATGATGACCCCAAATGAAATGCAAACAAAGGATTAGTCCCTGGTCTAAACCATAAATTACACTTCACAAGATCTGAAAAAAAGGGACTAATCAATGACCTCATATGCAATCCAAACAATGAATAGTCCACTTCCTCTCCTGGTCTGGACCCATTTGAAAACAAGCATTCTTTTAAAGAACCATCAAATACGGGAAACAAGTGTTCCTTTGAAGAACAACCCAGACGTGTTTGGATTATAATGGTCATATCTAAGATTAATTTGCTATAGCATCGCTGAGACAACGAAACATTCCCTAAAAGACAAAGCATTTTCACATAAATAATCAGAGCCGACTTACCATCATGTAGCTACTTGCAGTTACTATACAAGTCATTTACAATGTAAGAGCTCAAATTTACAACTATGGGGTCAAATTTTATGGAGTGCTAGGTCTAAATGTGAAACCCGTCTCATTTGAGGGCTACAGCCATTTGTCAAGTAAACCAAATGTGTCCCCTTTTCATCATTTCTTAACATATTATATAGTCTGAGCAGTTGTAAATTGTAATGTTTAAAGAAAAAACCGGGAAGAAGAAAAAAAATCTGGCCATTCATCATCAAGGTCAATGGGTGATGCCTGAGCTTTAAGCAGGTAGTTTTAAGTATTCACCAAAGGCTGAAAAAACTGGACATAGAAAAGGAAATGTCCTGGGGCCTCAGTTTTGAAAGAGAAAGCTGTATCCTAGGCAGCTCGCTATTATAATAGAAGACTCACATGCTCATCCATAAATAGATGGAATAACATTGATTCAACTTGAATTGAACTTATCTGTCCTAATTGACCACTCAATTAAGTACGCTACACATGAATGTAGGTCGTCATTGGCAATGCATATGTCACATGTAATGTAGCCAAATAAACAACATTTACTAGCCATTTTGGACTTGGACATTTTGATAAAGCCACAGAACTATGTGGTGGGTGGGTCAACAGGTGTGAGAGCACACAATTCAAAGAAGCAAACCTGAGAACATAACCAGGAGACGATTTTAACATTGCTTCTGCACAGGGCTTTAGTAAATGCCTCCTCATATTTGCGCTCAGCTATCAACCTAGACAATTCAATTGTTGGATCCAAAGATGCCTCAACCTGTTTTATGAGAAAAGAAATGAAAGTGAAAAACACTCAACAATTACAGATACATTGATACAAACAGAAATTATTACTATTGTCATTTCTTTAATTGATACACAATTTGACTCTCCACTAGTTAACATACATCTACACAATTAGAGAAAAAGAAAATGAACAAGCGGATACCATCTCATGTACACTAGCCAATGCTCCACTTAAAGTCTGAGTAATTGATGATGCTGAATTAATTGCATCCTGAAATGATAATCCCATGTTGCATATGGTTATATCTTATAAAGATATAGTAGCAGAAAATTACATAAAACAATGACATAAGATGTCCACGGTTTTACTAATTCCATCAGGAGAAGACTTCAACATAAGGAATGAAAAAACTCTTGTATAAGTTTTACCATGGATACATATAAGTTGCAACAAATCTAGACAGTATGTGAACTCCAACAGAAGCATCATAATATAATAAACATACCCTCAAAGCAATGGCCAGGGAAGAATGTGTACTCTCCAACTGCTGTTGAGCTGCAGTTGTATGTTTGCTAAGCCCTTCCTGAAATGTGGCATCAATCTGCTCAAACATAGCTTTGCATGACAGGTCAAATGCAGGAATAATTGAAGATTCCAATTTCGACCGCAATGCATCCTGCAAGTACAAATTTCTCTATTTAAAACAAAGAAGTATGTAATCCTCAATCCAACCAAAGAAACAAAATGCTCAGGCTTTCCAAGTCAATCAAAATTTTAATGGCAAATCAGCAATGTCAAGGCAATGTAAGCATTTCAATATATTACACATTTCAAGATAGACAGAAGCACGCAACGATCCTCTTAGCAATCTGAGTTAAGAAGAAGGAGATTTAATTATTTATAAATTTATTATGAAGGTGAATTAAGGAAAGGCCAGATGGTAATCTTGAACTTTATAGGTTGTGCATCTGATTTGGCTTTTAATTTTAAAAGCCAAACCATCTTGTAGGAAATCAGGTTGTGTTAACTCTTTCACACAACCTATGCCATCAGTGACAATGCTCAAGTTTACATTTAAGCAATATAGTGCATAACAGACCTTTGAATCATTATCTTCTGCATACGACATCTTTGTTTCCAAATATACAACTGAATGAACAAATCAAGTTGCACTTCACTTATGAGTTAGAATTTCCTAATTTTGTGTGTGCCAAGAAGATCATAATACAAATATGCATGCCCTCACTAATATTATTTTTGAAAAATATTTGGTAGATCTATAAAGTTGAATACATTTACATTATCTGGCCATAAAAGAAGCAAAAGAAGTTCAACAGAATTGTTTAATAAAAGAAAAAATGTCTGGCACAATTATTTTAACAGGTATGCAATCAACTTAAGCCTAAAATTACCCGGAGAGCTTGTTTGCCAGATGTTTGAAACTGTGCTCGGATTTGCCTGGCTACTGTAGCTTCCAATTTTGAAACAACTGACTTTTCTAGTTGATTCACTGCCTTTTCACCTACTCCTTTCTGCAAGAAATTTGATAACAAACATCAATGGGAAAACTTTTTTAACAATTTAAGCAAAGTTTCAGTGGCCCACAAAATTGAATAGCTTCACTGTACTGAAAGCTTTTGAAGGAGAAAGCCCATCATTTAGAATGAAGCCATTAGAAAAAGGCAAGCTGTCATGCTAACTAATAATATGGTTTGTACTATGCTTATATAGCTTTCTGACTGGGTAAAATGGCTTTGATAACATTATCTGTGTTGCAATAATTTCTATCATTTGTGAATATTAGTATGTATACTGCCATGGCTTCATTCATAGCAAAGGACTCCTCCAAAACAATTGAGATACTAAAACCAACAAAGCACTTCAATTCAAACAAGACATCCAAATACATTCTGAGGTGTCAAGAAATTTTGGTGTTTTACCTGGAATGACTCTGTAATAGCATTAAATGTGCTTTTCTCCAGAGCAGGAGATATTGCATGTGCTATAGATGGCCCAATGGCAGCTATTTCCATCTGCGGTAAGTCTTTGTTTATAGAATTATTGATCAAATTTGTTATCTGCTGTGTATAGTCTCGGTTTAACTTCTCACGTATCACATTCTCTTCTTGGAGATGAGCCCATAGAGCTGTATTAGCCTTGATAGCTTTTTCAATGCTCCAGCCCAAGGATGCCTCCAGTCTTTCACCTTCTTTGTTAATTGGATCAGAAACCATTGCATTCGTCTGCCTCTGCATTTCTTTTTGCATGTCTATTAACTACACACAAAAGCCAAAAACATTAATTCCAGAATGCCAGTAAAAAATAATATAGTAATTTGGGAAACAAAAAATGCAGGGTGAAGAAGATAGTTTCACTATCAACATTTTCTTGTCCTGTAAACAATTTATTATTATCTGATTGCTAATCTTATCTAAGAAAACATGCGTTATGTAATTAATTTTCTTCATAAAAAAGGAACATATTCAAAGGTTTTTCAAGAGAAGACATTATCTTCATAGCTAAAATACTTGACATGATTCATTACTACCTGTTGACTTAATTTGCTTAGCTTCAAGTTCAAACCATCCATGCATTCAATTCATACTTGTTTCTAACTATATACAAGCATACCGACCAAAAGAATTATGCATGAGTATAAAGAGGGGAAACAAGATAACTGGCAACTGAATTTACAGTCGCATGACAGTTTGATTGCTTTTAGGCCCTAGAATGATGAAGACGAGCAACCGGGCAAAATTTCTACCCAAACTGGTACATACTTCAAAAACAAATGGATATGTTTCTGCTCAAGGCAACTTCAGAAGAACACAAGTTACCAGTTCAAATGCAAAAATTCACGAAAACTAACAAAAATCTAGCTCAGAAAAACACAAGACAACAAAAATTTAGGTGTCGGTAAAAACCATACTACAATAAATACTCATATAAGTTAAAAATATAAGTATTTAGAACAGTTTTTGCTGTGCTTCAAAAATTACAAAAGATTTACCTGGTCAAACATATCTCGCATGACTGCCAACTGAGACAAAGTAGCAACATCAGTGGATGGGGCACCGGAACCGCAAGCTGCCTCAGTAGATGGGGCAGGGGACACCGGAATTGCCACTGGAGCTTCCGATGCACCAGCCTTTGCAGGTGCATCTTTTGGCAAGTCTTGTTCTTCAACCTCCCCATTATTAGAAGGTCTATCAGAGTGTTCGCTGCTTGCCTAAAAGAGACTTGAAAATTAGCTTTATACATTGAACGAATTGTTTCAACAGTGAGAACAATTAAACTCGTAAGCAATAATTAATACCTCAGCGTCATCAGGTTCCTTAGATGTTTCAGAATTTTTGTTCTTCTTCTTCTTTTTCTTCTTCTTGTTTTTGTTCTTCTTCTTCTTCGTCTTCTTCTTATCCTAATTTTGCTTCTCATCAATCATCATCCATTTCCAGATCAATACAAACAAGGCGATAAACCTTAAGAGTTTTATCAGAATTATATATTTAATTCTGAAATAATCAGAAAAAACCTTAAGAGCCAGCACGTGCAGCCAAATCTAGCTATATATATATATGTATATTGATAGCAATATTTGAGAACCAAATTAAAAAGCATGATAATGATGCAATTATCTTTTTGAAGATTGCAGTAAAGACGTTGACCAAACACTTGAGGTCAAGACTTAACAAACCTTAAGAGCCTGCACTTCCGATCCAACGGCTAAAATTTCATCCTGCATCAGAGAGTTCCTCGACTGTAAGTAATTCAAACATTATCAGATTCAACAAAACGAAAAGAAGATTGAAAATCAGAACTGAAGCAAACCTCAAGAGGTTGGAAGGCGGTGTCGTTTAAAGCCAATTGGAGTTGGAATTCATTGAGCTCTTGCTCGACTGTTTCCTTCGATCGTTTGGCCTCTTCTAAGTCCACATTCGCCGCCGCTAGTTCCGATTCATACTCTTTGATTTGATTCTGCAAATCGACCGCTCTTCTCACTGCATGTATCGGATTCCAAATCTCAACATCCGAGAAAATGTAGTGAAACAAAACGACCATAGCTACCGAGAGAGAAAGTGTATGGATCTCAAACAAACCTTTCTGAGAATTCTCGGGGGCGAAGTCGTGAATCAGGTTTAGCACTTGCTTCTTCATGTCGCTTCCCGCCATTGTTGGCGCTTTTTTTCTCTCCTTCGATTTTCAAATTTTAAAATGCTTTCAATTTTGAAATGAGACAATTTTTAAAGGAGACTACGAGACTCCTTTTTAAACAGGTAAACTTCATTTTAATTGTTAATATTTAGAAAAATATCAAATTTTTAAATTTTTTTTAAAACAGTTATTTTAATCCCTAATTTTTTCAAAACCCTTCAAAAAAGTCCAACTCATCGATCAATTAACAATCAAACTAAACAAAAAAATGAAAAAGTCTCAATTGTCCCTCATAGCTTAAAATGACTATTTTAACCCTAACAAAATCAAAATATTACATATTATTTGATCAATAAAAAGCCAACACATGTAAAATAATATGATTTTTTTTAAAAGAAATCTTATTATTGTTTTTTTTTTTAAATTAAACGATAATTTTTTTAAAATTCAGGAAACAAATTTTACTCATGAAAAAAAAAATCCAATTGTTGTTTTCATCCATCCTTCATCCAACCATTAAAAATATTTATTTAAAAAATAAAACAAGTTAATTTTAAAAATCTAAACAAATGGATTTCACTTTTTTGTTTGATCTGGAAGAGTCCAAAACAAAAACAAAAACCTTTCATTTCGTCTGAATCATCTCTCCTTCATCTTTACCAATTTTTTCCTTCTTCTTAATCTCTTTCATTATTCTACATCTCCTCCGTTTCCTTCATTGACCTTCATCCCCTTCTCTTTTCCCTTCCCCTCAAATCAAGCACTTCGTTGTGATGAAGGTGCTCTCCGTCGAAAATGAGTGATCTAGATTCAATCGAATCTGGATGAAATCGCTCTGATTCTAGGTTTGGATCCCATAACCAGAATAGACCTTCATCGTATCAATCTAAGATGGAGAACCGTCGAAAATGGAGTCGATCTACTCTATCTTCGACGAATTTCCATCTTAGTCCTATGCGATAAAGGTCCTCTCTAGTTCTAGGTTCCGAACCTAGTTTACCTAGAACTAGAGAGGTTTCAACTAAGTTCGATCAAACCCAGATAAAAGCCATTAACCCCCTGTTTTGAATTTCTTTTTCTTTTTTTATATACCATTTTGATGTTGTTGTTCTTAATGTTGTTATTGTCAGAGATCATGAGGTTGATGATATTGTGATATTGTTGATATGTTAAAGACTGTGGGAGATGATGTTGATAAAGTAGATTGTTAATGATATTGATAAATAGGCTTAATGATGTTGGAGATCCAATCCAGTGGATCTTTACATTTTTTTATCTTTTTTTTTTTAATTTTTTTATAAAATTAATTTTATGTCTATAACAAATTATTTAAATTATTTTTTTTTAAAAAATACATATATTTATAATTTTAGTCATCCATGTGTCACAATCTTAGCCTATTATATGAAAATATCATCTTACCCTTCCTACTTAAACAATCTATCACCGTTGACAGTCAACTGACTAACGGTTTGAAATTTTTTGAAATGTTTTAAAAAAGTTGGAGATGAAAATAACTGTTTCTAAAAAAACTTTAAAAATTTGATATTTTTCTAAATCTCAAGGATTCAAATGAAATTTTTCCATTTTGAAATTATGTATGGATCATGCGATGTCAACAGCCTAATATACAATCAGAAGGTCCAGGCCCAAAACAAATGATGAAGGGGCCTAAGCCTAATGCTAATGAGTAATTAGAGTTTTTTTTTTTTTTTTTTGGATAGTATAGTAATTTCTCATAAGATGTCACCTTTATACATATCGACCAACAAAGTCGAAATCATATCATACTCGATATTTTCTATATTTTAAATGATCAATATAAAAAAATATTCATGAATACTTTTATATTTTAAGAGTATAAAAGTATTCATGATAATTTGGTATTTTCCCAGAAATCGATGTTTATTTCTTCGATATGGATAGAGTTTGTGTTTTAATGCTTGCTTTAAAGAGTTTCATGTTCCAACGTCTCAAGGGAAAAATACTAGCTGAGTTGTTTCTTAAATGGAATTATGGTTTTAACAATATTGCTAATATAATGAAAATAATAATTTATTATCTAACGATAGTTTACGTACATTTTCTCAAAAAAAAAAAAAAAAACGATATTTCACTACATGTTTTTAATCAAACTACTACTTTTAGCTTGTACGGCTATATATTTTTTATAAATTATAATTTGCTTATCTTGCATATCCAAAGGCTGTTGGGCTTGTGAAACTGAGGAAATAATTAATAAATTTTACAAGTGGATATATGAAATTGTTGTTATCAAGTACTGCGCAAGGATGGTATACAAAATCTTTGTTTTTTTTTTTTTGAATAAAGTATAGAAAATCATTTTGATTTGTTACAAATAATATCATATAATTGATAATAATTTAAACAAAATAATACTATTAATTCAGTTGTTAAATTTAAATATCCATTCAATATAAATTATAAATAATAATATTTAATTATTTTAATTTTAAAACTTATTTTATAAAAAAAAATGAATATAAATTTAAACACGTGTCTTGCATGTGCGGTCAAAACTAGTCGTATATGTGTATATACACAAATAATAACAATAATAATAATAATTCTCAATTAAGTACTTATTTGCAATCTTTTATTTTGGAGCTTATGATTTTCACCTCTCATTGTTAATTACGTGGTCGTTTATTTTTATCATTTTTAACTTAATAGGTTGGAATTATACTTATTAAATGATTTTTTTTTTTAAATGGTCAAATTATTTAAAATCATTCAAAAACCATTGAAAGAAAAAAATTATAATTTTTAACTTTTATCTGAATGTAAAGTTACTTAATGATTTCTTAAATATATTATTACAAATCTATCGTTCGCAAATAACATATTTATAAATTTGTCCTAATTTTACATTATATAGATTTCTTTTAAATGTAATTAATAAAATATTATAATTACTCAAATATATATTACTTTACAATTTGAACTTTTGTTGTAATAGTAATTTAACTTAAGAATATTTTATTTATTTTTAATTAGATATATAAATTTAATTTATTTTATTATAATAATTTATTTATGTATATATAATTTTCAAAAAAAAAAATTGTTTTACTATAATAATTAATCATATTCTGATTATGAATAAAAATATTATTAATATATACATAAAAGTGTTTCGGTATTTGTTAAATAATTATTAATATTATAATTATTTATATTATATTAAATGAAGTTACATAACTAACTAATGATAAAATACTATAAATGTTAAATACTAGTTTTCAGACAATGTAAATTAAAGAAAAAAAAACAAAATTATTATTCATTAAAAGGTGAGGAAGAAAAAAAAATACAAACATATTATTAAAATTTAAGGTTTCAATCACTATTTAGTATTCAACAACATTGTTAGTCTACAGACAAAAAAAATAAATGACCCCTACCACTATAATAAACTCTCTATGTACTTTTATCTCTCTGTATGATATAATACGATGAATAATAATGATAATAAAAAAAAATGATACAAAGCAACACTAGATGCAATTTCTGATGGAGTTACTTGATGGGTTGGATGTTTAAACATCTGAGAGTTTTCAAACGAAGCAGTAGTAGGTGAAATCTCTGATAGAGTTGACAGATGGGTTGGATATATTTAAACAACTGAGAGTTTTCAGACAGAGCAGCAATAGATAAAATCTCTAATGGAGTTACCTGATGAATTGAATGTTTAAACAACTGATAATTTTTGAATGAAGCAGCAGTAGTTTAATTCTTTGATGGAGTTATCAGATGGGTTGGATGTTTAAGGACTTAAGGAGGTATAGGAACCATAGAAATATCATTTTGTGCAACACTTCTATCCACAAATTGTCACCAGTGTAGGGCACATCGACCTTTTTTCCCTTGAAAGTGTTTGATCTATGATCAACTAAGTAATCAATAACTGATTGGTCGCCAACAACTGATTTAGAGTGGTTAACTTGGACAATAAAAGTTTGGTCTCGTGGTGAGGGTTTTAATCCTAATCATAATATATCATATGAGTTGGATACCTATTAATGACAAAGTGAAATGAGATGTATAACATTATTCATAAATTATATCAAGATATATTCAAATCAAATACTAAAAACAAAATGAGGTTGTCGTAATGATATATTTTTTATGTGTCATTAAAAGTGTAGATTCATATGGTATTTCCATTCCAAATCCTAAAAGATTTGTGATAGTTAGAAAATCTAATACTGCAATATATAAAATAAGTCCTAATTTGCAAAGTTAAAATTTTATATTTTATATTTTATCAGTGTAATAGCTACTAAACTTATAATTGACATTAAACCGAATTTCATTATATCTTATATAAACGATTAATCACTCTAAATCAAATTGGATTGCAAACGCAATATCAACAATAAATTTAACTAAAACTTTAATAATCCAATCATTAATAGTTACCTCTCACCGCAACAACTGTACACCAATTATTGATTATTGAATGTACAACTTCTCCATATCAATAACGGGTAGTCTCACTCTATTCATAAAGAAAACAGATGTGGGGAGACTTCTAAACTTATCCATTCAAAGTGATTAATTAAGCAGGTTTTTAAATTCTAATCCAAGTTGGTGTCAACCCTCAACTAAAAAGGTGAAAAGAGAAGTAGATGTATTCAAAATTTTCATCACATAAGTGGGTCTTGAGCAATTGTTTAACCAGCCATATCGGCACGAATGCCCAAGCCAGATCCATCAGCCATTGCAGAGTCACCTATGCTTCGAGACATATTGACATTGAGACTGGCTTCTTTAAATCAAATCGCCTTTTAAAATAGATGGTGGCTGAACTCCTGTGAAAAGCATGATTTTTCTTATTTTATGGAGGATTTATATTGTCTTTTCAAATCGAATTAAAATTCTATTTTTTAAAGTAGAGCTTCAATATTCATCCAAGTTTTGAGCTTCAAAAACATAAATTAAATAATCATATAAATTTTAAGCGTTAAAAACTTCATTTAACCCCTCAACTAATACTTAAAGATACGAAGGATGCATTTTTCTAGATTTTCAGGATTGATTTTTAAAGTAGTTTGTAATTCCAAGTTTCATTTGAAGATTACAAGATACACAAAATAAAAATCAACTATAAGACATCTCTTTAATTTCATAGTAGACCTCTCCTGCTGCTAAACTGTCAATAGCAAAATATTTTCATCCTCAATGGTTTCTTATATTTGGTTTAATAGTCCTTAACAATAAAATATGTAATGAGGCTCAAAATGACTGTGTTTCACTAATGCATAAAAGCCGTGAGATGTCGTCATACAAATGTAGATCGACATTCAACACTAATAGAGAAGACTTCTGATAGGATACTCAATTACAATATGCAACGCTATGCAACTCTACTCTACTGTTACCAGCTTCACTTCCACTTCAAGAAAGAAAAACAAACAAATAGAGACTGACTTCTATTCTGCATCCTGCTGATGAACTTCGACATGTTTACTTCTTATTCTTCTTTTTATCCTGATTTTGTATTACCTGAATCTTTCAACTTCCTAATATTTCTATACAAACCGAAAAGGTCCAACTTACAAATTTTTGTGCACTTCATTCATGACATGCAAAAGAGCGAGGATCTTGTGTGCTTCTGAAGGAGAGGTTGTGGATAGGTCCCGCTGACGCCAGTAGCATCTGATAGACCTGCTCAAAGATACGTCGCATTTGCTTTTCTATCATTGAATCTCCAGGGTTTATTGCAACTGCTACTGCTGTCATCCATTCCACCTTTATCGTTGTTTCGCTGCTAATATCACAAGCCAATAGCCAAAACAGGGCGAGAAGAACTCCTTGAGAGAGTGGTGACATTGACAATATTCCCCATAGATCAACCTGATGAAATAAAACAATATCAAAAATCAAATGTGAATATTTGTCAGCTCCTATTTATGATTGATACAAAACTGCAACTGCCAACCAATGATGACCCCAAAATGCAAACAACGGATTAGTCCCTGGTCTAAAACATAAATTACACATCACAAGATCTGAAAAAAAGGGACTAATCAATGACCTCATATGCAATCCAAACAAAGAATAGTCCACTTCCTCTCCCTGGTCTGGACCCATTTCAAAACAAGCGTTCTTTCAAAGAACCATCAAGTACAGGAAACAAGTGTTCCTTTGAAGAACAACCCATGACGTATTTGGATTATAATGGTCATATCTAAGATTAACTTGCTATAGCATCTTTGAGACAACAAAACATTCTCTAAAGACGAAGCATTTTCACATAAATAATCAGAACCGGCTTACCATCATGTAGCAACTTGCAGTTGATATACAGGTCATTTACAATGTAAGAGCTCAAATTTACAACTGTGGGGTCAAAATTTATGGAGTGCTAGGTCTAAATGTGAAACCCGTCTCATTTAAGGGCTACAGCCATTTGTCAAGTCAACCACATATGTCCTCTTTTCATCATTTCTTAATGTATTATATGGTCTGAACAGTTGTAAATTATTCTAAAGAAAAAACCGGGAAGAAAAAAAATCTGGCCATGCATCATTGAGGTCGATGAGTGATGCCTGAGCTTTAAGCAGGTAGTTTTAAGTATTCACCAAAGACTGAAAAAACTGGACATAGAAAAGGAAATGTCCTGGGGCCTAAGTTTTGACAGAAAAAGCTGTATCCTAGGCAGCTCGCTATTATAATAGAAGACTCACATGCCCATCCATAAATAGATGGAATAACACTGATTCAACTTGAATTGAACTTATCTGTCTTAATTGACCACTCAATTAAGTACGCTATACATGAATGTAGGTCGTCAATGGCAATACATATGTCACATGTAATGTAGACAAATAAACAACATTTACTAGCCATATTGGACTTGGACATTTTGATAAAGCCACAGAACTTTGTGGTGGGTGGGTGAACGGGTGTGAGAGCGCAGAATTCAAAGAAGCAAACCTGAGAACATAACCAGGAGACAATTTTAACATCACTTCTGCTCAGGGCTATAGTAAATGCCTCCTCATATTTGCGCTCAGCTATCAACCTAGACAATTCAGTTGTTGGATCTGAAGATGCCTCAATCTGTTTTATGAGAAAAGAAATGAAAGTCAAAAACACTCGAAAATTACAGATACATTGACACAAACAGAAATTATTACTATTGTCATTTTTTTAATTGATACACAATTTGACTCTCCACCAGTTAACATACATCTACACAATTAGAGAAAAAGAAAATGAACAAGCGGATACCATCTCATGTACACTAGCCAACGCTCCACTTAAAGTCCGAGTAATTGATGATGCTGAATTAATTGCATCCTGAAATGATAATCCCATGTTGCATATGGTTATATCTTATAAAGACATAGTAGCAGAAAATCACATAAAACAATGACATAAGATGTCCACAGGTTTTACTAATTCCAGCAGGAGAAGACTTCAACATAAGGAACGAAAAAACTCTTGTATAGGTTTTACCATGCATACATATAACTTGCAACAAATCTAGACAGTATGTGAACTCCAACAGAAGCATCATAATATAATAACATACCCTCAAACCAATGGCCAGGGAAGAATGTGTACTCTCCAACTGCTGTTGAGCTGCAGTTGTATGTTTGCTAAGCCCTTTCTGAAATGTGGCATCAATCTCCTCAAACATGACTTTGCATGACATGTCAAATGCAGGAATAGTTGAGGATTCCAATTTAGACCATAATGCATCCTGCAAGTACAAATTTCTCTATTTATAACAAAGAAGCATGTAATCACCAATCCAAACAAATTTTATTATATTAAATGATGTTACATAACAACTAATAATAAAAGAACATAAATGTCAAATACTAGTTTTCAAACAATTTTAATTTTAAAAAAACAAACAAAGTTATTATTCATTCAAATGTAAGGAAAAAAAAAAAAAAAGCAAACATGTTATTCAGATTTTAGGTTTCAGTCACTATTCAGTCTTCAATTTTCAACAACATTATTCAGTCTTCAAACAAAAAAACAAATGGCTCCTACCACTATAATAAACTCTCTATATACTTTTATCTCTCTCTATGCTAATATGATGAATAATAATGATAATAAAAAAAATGATACAAAGCAGCACTAGATGCAAGTTCTGATGGAGTTACCAGATGGGTTGGATGCTTAAACATCTGAGAGTTTTCAAACGAAGTGGCAGTAGATGAAATCTCTAATGGAGTTCGTAGATGGGTTGGACGTTTAAACAACTGAAGATCTTTCAGACAGAGCAGTAGTAGATAAAATCTCTGACGGAGTTACCAGATGGGTTGGATGCTCAAACATCTGAGAGTTTTCAAACGAAGCAGCAGCAGATAAATCTCTGATGGAGTTGGCAGATGGGTTGGACGTTTAAACAACTGAGAGTTTTCAGACAGAGCGATAGTAGATAAAATCTCTGATGGAGTTACCTGATGAGTTGGATGTTTAAACAACTGAGAGTTTTTGGAAGAAGCAGCAGTGGATAAATTTTTTGATGGAGTTATTGGATAGGTTAGATGTTTAAACACTGCAGGAGGCATAGGAACCATAGAAATGTCATTTTGTGCAACACTTCTATCAGCCTTCCACAAATTGCCATCAGTGTAAGGCACGTCAACCTTTTTTTCCTTGAAAGTGTTTGATCTATGATCAACCGAGTAATCAATAACTGATTGGTTGCCACCAAGATCATTAGGCTGCGGAGAAGGTTCATAACTATTTGATGGATTTCTAAAACCAGATGATTTATGAGATAACCCTAATCTCAAAGGAAGAGGAGGAAATGCAGTGTGGAAATTGTCAGCATTACCGTGAGATGGCAAACCACCACTTGGCTTAGTTTTAGAGCTTGAAGCATTTTCTGGTAAATTAGCAAGCTCATAACTATTTGATGGACTTCTAAAACAAGATGATTTATGAGATAACCTTAATTTCAAAGGAAGAGGAGGAAATGCAGTGTGGAAATTGTCAGCATTACCATGAGATGGCAAACCACCACTTGGCTTAGTTTCAGAGCCTGAAGCATTTTCTAGTAAACTAGTAAGCTCATAACTATTTAATGGACTTCCAAAACCAGATGATTTATGAGATAACCTTAATCTCAATGGAAGAGAAGGAGATGCAGTCTGGAAATTGTCAGCATTACAGTGAGATGGCAAACCACCACTTGGCTTAGTTTCAGAGCCTGAAGCATTTTTTAGTAAACTAGTAAGCTCATAACTATTTGATGGACTTCTACAACCAGATAATTTATGAGATAACCTTAATCTCAAAGGAAGAGGAGGAAATGCAGTGTGGAAATTGTCAGCATTATCATGAGATGGCAAACCGCTGCTTGGCTTAGTCTCAGAGCCTGAAGCATTTTCTGGTAAACTAGTAACCTCTGTAGAAGGTAAGCTTTCTGGACGGCTGGCTACAGGGACACTCTCAGTGCTGCTTGAAAGCACAGCTGGCAAAGAAGTTATGGTACTTGCAGGTATGTCAGCAGATTTACTTCCACGAGATGATTCTAAAGTAGCCGAGCCATTAGAATCAGCAGCATCAAAAGCACAGGCAGCATTGGAGTCTGTTTTCTCCAACTCTGGGTTCTCTAGAGGTGGTGGCAGGCACTGAGACAGGTCCAATGCATATTGCCGAATAGCCTGTGTTTGGACACGGTAAACCTGTATGATATGCTCTCCCTCTGGGGAGCCATCACTTCTTCCAGTAAGACTCAATATAGGCATCGTAACTGTAAATTCAGCTATGTAATGCATGCCGGTTGCAGCCGAATTGGGTCCATAATCTATGTGTACAGCATAGATGGCATTCTTCTTGGCATTAGCAAGTAGAGACAGGCTGGCACGATTCAGTGCTACAACTTGATTGAAGAATACATCCTCAAACCTGGAACTCTTCAAGTCCAAAGTCTGAGTACAATTCCAAGACTCAACATCGCTAGGCAACAACCAGCCCTCCTCCTCGGCAGAAGCCCAAATCTTCACTTCCCAATTCGAAGGACCCTATAAATATGACAAATCAACTAAGCCTTATACATGGAGACAACAAACATTCAAAGGAAAGAGATAGATAGAGAGATGCAGAATATATACACCAAGAGCAAAGAATATTTATGATGAGAGCCAAGCCTATTTCCAACAAGTTCGCATATTACCCAATCGCAAGAATTGATAAGTTTAGCATAACGTTGGATATGAAATAATAAAAATTAAAGAAAATTAGAAACCTACCCCTTTTATAAGCACACTGTGCTGTGGGTGAGGACCAATCAAGAATGTAACTGAATTAACAGGATGGCCATCATATGGTCTCAAAACTGCAAGTGGTGTTGCCTTATGATCATCCCAAATCTTCACCTGTTGCAAAAGATAAATGTTGCACATAAAAATTTAACAAATTATTTTGCTAACAATACATGCTGAAAAGTAAATGTACCAGTACCAGTCACAGTGAAAATGACAAGCAACAAACACCTTAGACATTAAATCATCTAAGCCAACGGCACTTATAATTACTAGTATCGCACTCTTTGGTTATGGCGATGATCGTCCAATGATAGAAAGCCCCACCGAGATGGGCAAAATTACTCATTTATGAAAAGTTCCTCCTTCAGAGCCATTTTAATTGATATAACCTTACCACAAAAACTAGTTGGTAAAACATTACCAAACATGTTTCTTAATATCATAAGGACACACATTCGGCCTTACACTTTCGATGCTCAACTTCGATTCTTTCACAAAAGCAACAATCCTAAAGAAAACACAATCAAGATACCCCAAAGCCAGTAGAAGGAAACAGACCGTGCCATCGGTTGAAGCTGAAGCTAAGCGGGTAGTCAGACATTGAGACATTGACAGCTCAGTAATTTCACCATCATGTTTGCCGACTAAATGGACCCCATGAATCAAGTCGTCAACACAACACATGAGAGGTTCCTCCGATTCTTCGCCTTTCCCAACTCTGTTGCTATCAATCTTCAAAATCCGATTTCCAATTGCAACCATCAAAATCTCCTGCAAACCAAACCAAACCAATATATTCATTCAGAATGCAAAAGCATATACCAAAAGCAGAGTCCATAATGAGTTAAAATCATAATATGATTACTTGTTTGTGAGGATGCCAACAGACTCGCGGATTGACGGATTCCCCATCTGCCAAAATGTGAATGGCAACAACAGTCTTTCCCAAAACTTGAGGTTTATCTTCCTCATCGGTGATGTTCCATATATAAAAGTGCCCATCATCACTTGCACTGCACAAAAGGGTATAGTATAAGAGCAAGTTTGAATATTTGAATATCTAAAAAGAAAAGAGGGAAGGTTACCTAGCCAAAAGATGAACGTCTCTGTCAAAAAAAGCCACATGAGTAACCCTCTGAGTGTAGCCGCGAAGCAAGGATCTGAAAGCAGTGATAATGTCGAGAATGCCGATGAGAAAGCTATTAACAGCAATATGACGACCCAGAACCAATTCAGGATCCGATGCATGCTTGGAAAAAGGGGTGACTTCAAGCTGAGGCTGCACTTCACCTTCCAGCCTGACATCTATGTCATGGGCAGCGTGATTGCCAGTCAAGCGCCTACCTTTGTGGACTTTAGGCATTCCTTCCTCAATTGCACTCATATTTTCAGTTACAGAATCACCAAATTCAGTATGTTTATTGTCACTGAGCCGAAGGCAAAGGTCAAAACATGCAAAAATTAATATGAAGATGTGTTACGTTTTAAGAGCAGGATTTTAGGAGTTAGAATACTGTATATTGCGTCTTATAAGGAAATACTTTATATTTGTGTCTTATAAGGAAATATAAGATATTATTTTAGGACTCAGAATCCTATAAGAATCAGGATATGAGAAAAGAAAAGGAAAATTACAGAGACTTGAAGCACCGGAGAAGAAAACACAAGTCCACAGAGAGGCTTCGAATAAGTTGGCGGGGAAGTATAAACGATTCGCTTTATTGGCCCAATTTGGCCAACTCCAGACTTAACAAATTTAGGTAGTAACGTTTGTCACTACAGATCCGTGACCATGAGCCCAAAAAAATCACTTCCACATTGTATTCCAAAACGTTAATTGGGCCCACAAAAGCCCGGCCCAAGTCAACCACCAATAATTGGGCCGTCAAAACTGTTCTCTGCCCGAAAAGAACCCACCGAGACTGGTTTCAACTTCCACCGTTTTCACAGTGAAAACAGAGGGTTTTCAAAACTTGGATCAAGCGAAAAATCTCGAAATTTCATGGCGACAACTCGGAGGATGACAGGCCATGGAAGAAGACTGGTAGCGTTACTGCTGTTGCTGTCACTGTCGCTGTCTCTGCCATCGGTTTCGCTCGCTTACAGGCCCGGTGACATCGTCCCCATGAGCAAGATGGGTCAATACCACAACGTCTGTATATATAAACTAAACAAGTTTGCTTTTTCATCGTTTAAATTACGATTTCTCGAACTGGGTTTGTTTTATTTTTGCGTTTTATTGAAGGGATCTTTTTGGTTTTTGTAATTTCAGTCGAGGACCGTGTGGCAAGACGTGATCGGCAAACACTGTCCAATCTTTGCAGTGAATCGAGAGGTATATGATTGAAACTGTTGTTGTTTTTGTATAAATTGTTGAATTGTTGTGAATTTAAGTGTTAGCGAGCGGGTCATGACTCGAATTCACAATGCGGGTGTAAATTGTTATTAGTACTTAATTGTCTCAACTTTTGTTAGCCGAATCAGTTACTCGATCGAAAATTGTTGATTGTGTATTGTAAAATGTAGGTATTGATTGTGCTAAGAAATTGTTTTTATAGAATTGAGTCACCTCAACTTTTGTTGGTTGAATCGGTTATTTGATCGGGAATTGTTGATTGTGATATGTAGGTTTTGATTCTGCTGTCAAATTGTTTATTAGAACTAAACTCTGCAACTTACGTTGGCGAAATCAATTACTTGATTGAAAATTATTAATTGTGATATGTAGATGTTGATACATAGGTATTAATTGTGCCAATAGATTGTTTTTTAAGAAATGAATCACCTGGACTTTGGTTAGCTGAATCGGTTATTTGATAAAAAATTGTTGGTTGTGATATGTAGGTATTGATTCCAATTGGGAAACCGACTGGCTACACTGGAGCTGATCCTTATAAAATGTGAGAAGAGTCCTGCATTTTCTTTTATTGATATTTATTTGTTGTTTATATGTTGTTTTTGTATCTGGGTGCTTAGGAGTTTGTTATTAGTTGGAGATATTAAGTGTGTGTTTTGCTTTCATGTATGTGATTTTGGTTTGTTTGCAGATCGTTTCAAGTTGGAAGAGAAAAGTTTCTGGTTCCGTGGCTTTTTGTGATAAATCGTAAGAGTACTGAGGTTCCAATGATCGAAATGAATTTAGTAAGGCTTCTGTTTAATCTGGATGATTATTGTGCTTGCTGGATGTCTATTGTATTGTTCAGGAAACTATATTTTCTTGGATATGCGATTGTTGTGCAATCTTTTGCAGTTACATCCTGAATAATTAGTTATTGTGCTTTTATGTGATTCAGAGGTACTCAGGGAATGATCTGCATGGTGTCAATACAAAAGTTGTCGACATGCCTCACCACTGTATGTATTATTATTGTGATTAATTCTTCCTTTATACCAATTTACTAAA
The DNA here is from genome assembly GCA_021234005.1 of Nephelium lappaceum. NCBI lineage: Eukaryota > Viridiplantae > Streptophyta > Magnoliopsida > Sapindales > Sapindaceae > Nephelium > Nephelium lappaceum. The sequence goes on from CM038011.1 coordinate 1,316,124, forward strand.
CAGTAGAGAACAATATATTGCTGGAAGGAAGTGTTCTCCTCCTACTTGTTCTTCTTGTAATATGGATTTTTGCTTCATATGGTTCCAAAAATCTCTGCCTCATGTTTAAAGGATTTTTTCCTCATGGAGAAATTTTCTATTTTGTAAACTACAAACCGGCATGCGAATTTTTGTCAGTAAATTGTTTGAGCTAACTTTGTTTGTGATAGATGAGTTCGATTACAGCTATTAAGTATTTTCTTGAACAGATGTTGAAATTCATCCGAATATGCGTCAACAATTTTGGGATGCTCAGCACTGGCCAAAACATATTCTTGTCAGATACACATGGTCAGTATCACAACCTTGGGGTCAATTCTTCCTGCTTCTATCTTTATTGGCTGATTAGCTTGTTTCCAATTTGGTTTGTAGAATTCTGGCTTCGTGGAACGATTGTGTTAATATAGATACAACTTTTGGATCATTGATAGTGGATTCCTTATAAATGGGTGCATGTCATTATAAGTTTTTTAATTTCTCTGCCTTTCTAAACCGTACTTTCTTTCTAGTTTCATGGAAATGGTTTAGCATGGCTCATTTTTTCTGGGTTGCAGTTAAGGGTTTTGTAACAGACCAGGCATAATCATAAACAATGATAAAAAGTAGCTTTTTCTGGTGGATTGGTAATATCCTTTTGTTATGGAGGTTCATAAACATTATAGTCTGACTCTGATCAAAAGGTGTGACCTAAACCCAGTGCATCTGCTTCTGAGTTGGTCTTTGACTTTGCAAACTTCAAATCTGTTACATTTTTATAGTTATTGGACTAAGTACATAATGCTAAAGGTGCAATTGGAATTGTATCATCATCCTCAATAGAGGTTCAAGGCATGCAATTTTTTTTTTAACTCGTGCTTTCTTTTTGGTGTCTGCTGTGTCATAGAAGCTCAATACTTTTCTTTTGTATATAGCACGTCAAAACTCTTTATTGAGATTAAATTCTCTCATGTTTGTCACAGGGAGGAACAATCGGAGATAGATGTTGTAACTGGATTTTACTTTTTGTTTGGATCAGGTAAAGTTTATGCTTTCCATAAGCTGGATTGTGGTTGCAGTGATGCTGAATACTAGGTTTACATTCAAGAGTGTCTGATGAGTCGATGTGATATAACAATGAAAACTCTAATAATCTTAATTTATATGCCAACATGTTAGGGTTGTTAAGTTGCTCAGTTAATCTCATATGTCTCTGTGTAGAATCTATTTTGATCACTGCATTTTACTGCTTCAAATAAAAGAAAAATTCTAAATAAAAGAACTAATGCTTTTAGTTGGTCTCATTTATTGTATATTTTTTTCCTGAGTTGATAATAAAATAGCTCAATAAGAACGTATTGACACCCGGTCTGGGTTCTGCACCACCAGGATAGAATTTAACTATGAGTTTGTGGGGTTGCCTTGTTTCGGTTTTCAAGGAAGAAAAAGGAAGGTTATTTGTGTTATTTATTTTCTACTTTTGAATTTGCTGTCAACAAGCATGTCAATACACTTGTGCAACTACAAACCATACTGTAAGCCTAACGTCTGTGGGGATATTTATTGCCAAAAAAATAGCTAACAATTTGTGATTACAGTATGAGAGCACTATTTATGCATATTACTGAAATATACTTAATTCGTGCCAACAGCGCTGACGCTGTCTTTTATTCTCTCAATCTACGTCTTGGAATCATCTCGGGACAAATTCGCAAGGTACTGTTTTCTGTCCTGTGATTATAACGAACTTTGTTCTTGTTGACATGCTGTTCTGGACTTGTAACTAAAGGACCAAAGAGTCCAAGCAACAAATAACTGCGAAATTGAGATGATTCCTGTGAATTGTTTCCAGGTTTGTAAGGGAGACTGTTGTAGAAAGCAGTGCACCAGGCGTCGTGGTTGCCAAAGTTGAATGATGGAACCTTCTAAAATTTCGATACACAGCAATCTACATGTCGAACGAATCTTTCTCAAAGAAGTTCATGAGATCAACCGCGGACGTTTCCTGCCAGATAGTGCTTGTTTCCCTGTGAGGGAATCATTTGTTCAAGAAAGTAAATGCCAGTCAAAATGTATGTTTATTTAGAATTCAGGAAGTGATACTGAGATCCCCTTGTGCCCTGAAAGGAACTCAACACTTTAAACAAATTTAGAATTTTAACTTGTTTTGTATGTACTCTCTTTCACCAAAAAATATACCCTAGGGATTTTTTCCTTATAGGTTGTAATCTGTAGTTCATGCAAAGCAGCCTAATATACGTTTCTTGAGTTTGGTGACAATACTCTTTCTGTTTTTTTGTCCCTTTAAAATTGTTGATAATGTTCTTTTCAAAAAAAAAAAAGTTGTTGATAATGTATATGCATTCTCTGGTTTAAAGAGAACAAAAAAATTGATGAGATTAGGTTGTCATTCAGCAATTTAAAATAAGATTAAGGAGTGCATTTGGTATTATCATATAACTCGTTTGTTTTTCAAAAAATAATTATATAACTTTCTTTTTTTTTGTACCATGAAAAGTTATGCATAAATTTTAAATGACATAGTTTCGTTATCAAATTGACTGAAGATTTTTCAGATTATGTTACTGAATTATGAATAGGAAAAAGATTGTTTTTGATACTGCTTGATATGATTTAATCACAAATGGAAATTGACAAAAATAAGTAACCAATTTTTTTAAAGATTTTTCTTAACTATCACAAATTTGATAGTTGGAGATGGATCTTCTTGGGGAAGTTTGATTTCCCTTTCGATAAAACCTTGTATGATTCTGATTTCCATTTAAAGCAAAAAAAATCACAAATTCTGCACGTCAAAAGGATATTTTCTTGATTTTGCATCTAAAATTCATATTAAATACAAGACAAAAAATCAAATATTCAACAAATCATACTTGCAAAAATTAGAACAAATATTGAATTGAGCAAACTTCTTAATTTCTAAAGCATAAGATTGAACAAGATGTTAGCAGAAACGTTAAAATAAATACTTCACACAAACCATGAACTAACTAGAAGAATCAATAATATTGTTTTGAAAAGACCATCCAGAGGAGCTTGCATGGGAGAGTTTCCGGCAGGCTTCAAGTATTTGTTCAAACATGTCAGCAGTGCAAACGACAGTTATCGGACCGTCGAAAGTGATCTCAAACGCATCATCCTGAGACCGCTCAATGAACTCATTCAATGGCGGGCATGACAAGTATCTTATTGGAACCAAGTATTTGATCAGCTCGGCCTCTTCATCTTCCGTTTCGCGCACGTAAATTGGCACAAACCCTTCTGGAATCTTGATTGTTGCTGCATTCTCGCCCACCTCTAGCTTCTTGTAAGAGTGCTTGTGCTTGTTGCCATTGGAATGGCCCCCACATAGAATGTTTTTGAAAAAAGAACTCATTGTGACTACTTTGGAAACTTTGTGAAAAAAAAGGACACCCGTTTATGTGTTTGTTGTAAATTTTGCAAACTAGAGGAGAAAGAAAAGGTTAAAAAAGAAAAAAAGATTGATGAATTGAGAGGAGTGATTGTCGAGAGAAGTTAAAAAGAAATTTATAGGATTGTAGGAAATTTACACTTCAATGCATGGGACTAGACTTATTTAATAATTTTTCGTACTTTGACTAAACTATAAAACTGAGTTGGCTTCATTCTCTTAAAAAATAAAAAACAAACTGAGTTGACTTTGAAGTGGTGGCCACAGAGTGAGGGCTGGGCCCATCGGTGTCTTGTCAAACGTTATGGGTCCAATTGTTGGCAGTTTTTCTCCATGTCACGGGTAGCTCTCTTCCATTATTAAAAGGTAATATCCGAGTTATGCTTTTAAGATCATATTTGGATTGATTCTGATTCTTATTAAGATATATATTGGTATTTTTGAAAAGGAAAAATACTGAGTTGACTTCAAGATATGGGAAAATTTTGATATTTTGATATATATATTTTTTGGTTTACTCTGTTTTTATACTACAAAATGTTATGATGTGCTTTTGCATGTATAGGTGACTAATTTAATTATTTGCTAATATAGGATTTTAAATTGATCAAAAAATAGAACATAACAGGAATAAACGAATTAACTAATATAAACAGATAATTACATCATGACGTAAATGAGAGCATTTATGAGCAAATTAAATGTATTTTGGTTTTTCATTTAAGAAAAGAATGACAGATTTTATTGAGTTTCCAATTTTATCACAGAGTGATCAATTCTTTCAATGCATTTTCCTAGTTCTTTCTTTGATATCCTCTCGGATTCTTCTCAATTTCCTTTTGCCAGAACTAGAGAGGAGTAGTTATTAGAGAATAGAGATACTTTGTTTGAACTACATCTAATTTAGGGAAATTTTGTTGATGAAACAATAGAATTTCATTATTTAAAAATTAGTATACAATTATTAGAAGGACCATAACAATCCCTAATTGTCTTGTGTGTTTAAATAAATTTTAAAAAAAAATCCCTAATTCTTAAATTGTGTGCTCTATTTAAAACAAAATTAAAGAAAATTTTATATAAATAAATAAGTATGCAATGTACGTTCAATGTTTTTCCTATTTTAGTGGAACCTGGTTTTTTATTGCTAACATTGGCCCACTAATTGACCATGATTGGGTCTGCCGAATTTGAGCCCATTTGGGCACCACACTCGGTGTTGAAGCTTGTTTGAAAATAATTTCCATTTATTTTTTTCTCTGTTAGCCGTGCTTATATATTACACATTTAAATGAGAGAAGAGTAATTATTTGACTTTTAATAAATTTTGACGTTTACTTTTATACTTCAAAATTAAAATTATGATTTGTATTCAACTATCAATAAATTTTAGTTCGATTATCAACAAACTTCAACTAATGTGAAAGTGATTTAAACGAAATTCAAATAAAACGAATGATGTATTTATATAATAAACTATGAACTAAAATCACTAACTACAAGAACCAATATTGTTTGAAAAACATATTGAAGAGTACTCCAAAGCTTAGCGATCAAGAAGAGCTTGCATTAGAGAGTTTGCATCAATTAATTGTTCAAACATATCAGGCATGCAAGGGAGAGTTATTGGACCGTCGAAATAGGTCTCAAAGTCTTCACCCTGAGATTGCATGATGAACTCTTTCAATGGCGGGCATGACAGGAATGCTATTGGTTTCAAGCATTTGATCAACTCATAAGGAAATTTACACTTCAATACATACGACGGAATTTATTCAATAAAATTTTTATATTTGCCTATAACATAAAACCAATTATAATTCTCGGATCTTTGACTTCAAAATATGGGGAAAAAAACTTGATATTAGCATTTTATTATTAAAAATAAAATATGGGAAAAAAACTTGATATTTTGAATTTTTTTTTACTCTATTTTTATTACTATTAAATTTTATGGTGTGCTTTTGTATAGAGATTTAATTTAATTATAATTGTTGCTAATAGACGATCTTAATTTGATTGAAAAACTAAATACAACAGGAATGAATGAACAAACTTACTAATATAAACAAACTATTACGTGATGTATGTGAGAGAATTTATGAGCAAATTAAATGCTATTTGATTTTTCATTTCAAAAAAAAAAAGATTGAATTTATGGAATATCCATTTGTATCATAAAGTCATCAGGTATAGAGATTTAATTTAATAATAAATGTTGCTAATAGACGATCTTAATTTGATTGAAAAACTAAACACAATAGGAATGAATGAACAAACTTACTAATATAAACAAACTATTACGTGATGTATGTCAGAGAATTTATGAACAAATTAAATGCTATTTGATTTTTTATTTCAAAAAAGAAAGATTGAATTTATGGAATATCCATTTGTATCATAAAGTTATCAGGTATAGAGATTTAATTTAATTATAAATGTTGCTAATAGACTATCTTAATTTGATTGAAAAACTAAACACTACAGGAATGAATGAACAAACTTACTAATACAAGCAAACTATTATGTGATGTATGTGAGAGAATTTATGAGCAAATTAAATGCTATTTGATTTTTCATTTCAGAAAATAAAGATTGAATTTATGGAATATCCATTTGTATCATAAAGTCATCAATTTCTTCAATGCAATCTCTTAAATTTTCTTTTGCCAGAACTAGAGGGACATAGCTAGTAGTCAATAGAGCCACTTTGTTTGAACAAAGTTTTTAATTTCTAAAGAGTAAGATTGAACAAGATGATAGCAAAAAAGTTAAAGTAAGTACTTCACACAAACCATGAACTAAATAGAAGAATGAATATTGTTTTGAAAAAAACCTATCTAGAGGAGCTTGCATGGAAGAGTTTTCGGCAGGCTTCAAGTATTTGTTCAAACATGTCAGCAGTGCAAACGACAGTTATCGGACCGTCGAAAATGATCTCAAACACATCATCCTGAGACTGCACAATGAACTCATTCAATGGCGGGCACGCCAAGTATGTTATTGGAACTAAGTATTTGATCAGCTCAGCTTCTTGATCTTCCGTTTCGCGCACGTAAATTGGCACAAACCCTTCTGGAATCTTGATTGTTGCTGCATTCTCGCCCACCTCTAGCTTCTTGTAAGAGTGCTTGTGCTTGTTGCTATTGGAATGGCTCCCACATAGAATGGTTTTGAAAAAAGAACTCATTGTAACTACTTTGGAAACTTTGTGAAAAAAAATGCAGACTCGTTTATGTGTTTGTTGTAAATTTTGTAAACTAGAGGAGAAGAAATGAAAAAAAAAAAAAAAAAGGATTGATGAATTGAGAGGAGTGATTGTGGAGAAAAGAAACAAACAAGAAATTTACAGGATTGTAGGAATCCTAATTGTGCATAGAATCTTTGTTTCCATGCCTGTATCAAATTAGTAAATAATTGCAAATGAGGAAATTTACACTTTAATACATGGGACTCGATTTATTTAAGAAAGTTTTCTTACTTGCCTCAATTATTAATCGAGTTGTGATATATTCTTGACTTCAGGATACGAGGAACATATATATATATATACACATATATATACATAGTGTTTCGATCATCTGTGTTTCCTAACTTTAAAATGTTAGTATGAATTAATCAAATTCATCCATCGCATTCTCTCCCATAAAACAAATTTTCGCTCCTATTTAATTCAAATACAATAGATAAATTTGATTAATTCGTTCTAACTTTTTAAAGTTAGGAAGCATTGATGGTAGAATTATTATATATATATGATTTACTTTATTTTTATACTATAAAATGTTATTATGTGCTTTTGTATAGGTGATTAATTTAATTATAAATGTTGCTAATATAGGATTTTAAATTGATTAAAAATAAAACATAACAGGAATAAACAAATTAACTAACATAAACAAATAATTACATGATGTATATCAGTATATGAGAGAATTTATGAGCAAATTAAATGGTTTTTGGTTTTCCATTTCATAAAAGAATGAAAGATTTTATTGAATTTCCAACTTTGTCATAGAGTGATCAATTCTTTCAATGCATTTTCCTTGTTCTTTCTTTGATACCTTCTAGGATTCTTCTCAATTTTCTTTTGCTAGAACTAGAGGGGAGTAGTTGTTAGAGAATAGAGATACTTTGTTTGAACTACATCTAATTTTGGGAAATTTTTTTGATGAAACAAGAGAATTTCATTATTTAAAAATAAGTATACAATTATTAGAAGGAACAAAACAATCCCTAATTGTCTTGTGTGTTTGAATAAATGAAAAGAAAAAAATCCCTAATTCTTAAATTGTGTGTTCTGTTTTAAACAAAATTAAAGAAAATCTTATATTAATAAATAAGAGCATATATACAATGTACGTTCAGTGTTTTTCGTATATTAGTGGAACCCGGTTTTTTACAGCTAGTATTTGCCCACTAATGGACCATGATTGGGTCTGCGGAATGTGAGCCCATTTAGACACCACACTGGGTGTTGAAGCTTGTTTGAAATAATTTCCAGTTACATTTTTCCCTGTTAGTCGTGTTTATAAATTACAAATTCAAATGTTAAAAAAAAAAAGTTACAAATTTAAATGAGAGAAGAGAAATTATTCAACTTTTAATAAATTGTGACATTTACTTTTATACTTTAAAAAATTAAAATTAGGAATTTTATTCAACTCTCGATAAATTTTAGTTCGACTATCAACAAACTTTAACTGATGCAAAAGTGGTTCAAATAAAATTCAAATAGAACGAATGAGGAATTTATATAATGAACTATGAACTAAATCACTAACTACAGGAACCAATATTGTTTTGAAAAAACTATTGAAAAGTACTCCCAAAGGTTAGCGATCAAGAAGAGCTTGCATGAGAGAGTTTGCATCGATTGATTGTTCAAACATATCAGGCATGCAAGGCAGAGTTATTGGACCGTCGAAGTAGGTCTCAAAGTCATCATCCTGAGACTGCTTGATGAACTCATTAGATGGCGAGCATGACAGATATGATATAATCCGTACCAAGCATTTGATCAGCTTATAAGGGAAATTTACACTTTAATACATGCAATGCAACTTATTCAATGAAGTTTTTATCTTTGCTTATAACTTAAAACCAATTATAATTCTCGGATCTTTGACTTCAAAATATGGGAAAAAACTTGATGTTTTGACTATGATTAGGTAGGCCGAGTCTGACAAACAATTACAATGAGCCGAAGAAAAAAGGAGCCCATCTTAGATTGTAGTTTAGACACCAGACTTGATGCTTGTTTGAAGATAATTTCCTTATTGTTTTTATTTTTTTTTGCATTGTTGATTTTCTTTGGTAATGATATAGTTGTATTTACAAACAAGAATAACTTATGAGAAAAGAAAAAAAAAACAAAAAGAATGAAATTATTTAACTTTTAATGTAAATATAGAATTTTATTTTTATTTCTAATTCCTGAAAATTAGTAAATATTAGACTGAAATATCTTCTAGCTTATTTCCAATTATTCTATCTTCCATTCCCAATAAAATTTAAATTTTTCTCTTTTTCTATAGTGAATATGCCCTAGTGATTTAGTATAGATTTCATATGTTTTGACTAACATGGAAATAAGTGTGTGTCTTATAAATTGGTTCAATGGACGTTTCGGCATTTATATATATATACACACACACACACACTTTAATCCAAATAAATTTGATAACAGATCAATAATTTTCGAAGTTATTTGCTTTTATAGATATGTATTTAAATGGTCTTAACACCAATATATGAATTCTTTTCACAATTGAAGTATTCAAAGTATATTAATCTTTTTTTAATATATATATATATTACATTAAATTTAGGATTATAGAAAAAGAGAGATTAATCCAACTTATAACCTCTAAGATATAAGTATAAAAGGTTACGATTAGGTCAACGTCATCTTATCCATATAATATTCACCCATTACAATATCATGTAGCGGACAAACATTTGATGTGGCTCAATAGTAATATATACTATGCAGCGGCTCCCATCAATTCCGCTAAAAGAGCAGCCCATGAAAGTAAACTAAATCCAAAGTTAGGCCCATGTGTTTAAAGTGCCAAAATTTTCCGCCAATTGAAAACATGACAAACGATAATATTTATTTGTTTATAAATCTCTTTTGGACCTTGAATCCATCCAATTCTTTATTGAATTTTTAATTATAATATAATCACTTATTAATTTCATATAGATTCAAATAGTTTAATAAAATAAGACTGAGAGTTATTGAACTAGTGTCCCTTTAATATATACATTATTAATATAACGAACACTACAAAATAATTTAAAATGAACTTTCAAATAATTATGAAATCACTTCTCTACCACATGACCAATTTTCGTGATTTGGTGGCAGTGTAGGAGACAAAGTGTTTTCTTTAAATGTTTTTTGTAGTTAGAAAACAGATATCCATGAAGGAGATATTTTTCCACAGGTGACTGACCGTGTTTATTTTTGTTTTGGCAATCAAAGGGAGAAAAGATAACTTCAACTGTTTTGGCTACCAAATTCTTGACATGAACAGGTGTTGCTGTGACATAGCAAGGCAGCATCCAAGATTGACTTTGGAGCAAAAGTGCCACTTGGCAAAATCTTAGTGGGTCAGAGGAGTCATCAAATTGATTACCACACTTTAGTTAGAGTTTGTCGGGATGGCACTGTAAATCACAGTGGGTGGACATTGGGCATTGGTTGGTCCCCACAACTGAGATTCATGGGAGTCCACGAATAAAAAAATACTAAAATAAAATATTATAAAAATAAATAATACCCAACCAACTAAGTAGTAGCTTCTAACTTTTTATCGTCTTGTTAGAGCATAGAGTTCAGCTTAGGAAAAATGAAAGGAGGACGGGAGTAATATATATATATATATATATATATATATATATATTTTTGAAGAACACAAACGATTATAAAAAATTACCGAGATTGATCACTGATAGTACAATTTGAATAACTATTTTCACGACCAAAAAATGACTACTCTTATAATAGGAGACTCATACTCACACTTTATATTTTAATAGAATAACAGTGAGATTTAATATGCTTGAGATCAAAAAAGATACTCAACCACTCCTATTAATAGATGATGTAGATAGAAATAACTAATACAAGTAATGCTTTCTTATCAATCCCCTTTAGCTCATACGCTTCTTAATGCATTTTTTTTTTTTTATCTCATCTTTCTATGTGTATTTCACGATCATAAAGAGCTTTTTTAATGTAATTAGATTTTTTTTAATTTTAATTATAAAAATAAATATCTAAGTTATATGACTAATAAATCATTTTTATTATTTGTGACAAACTTTGATTTGTTTGGTGTTAACTCTGAAAAAGAGTAATAGTATTTTTTTTTTCCTTTTGAAATAATTATAATAAGAGATTAAACAAGATTTTGTTAGTAATATAATAATATGAACAGATAATAATATAAAAGTTAAAATTCTAGAGACTCTCCAAATTACGATAAATTTATAGCAAAAGAAATATAAAATAAAAATATTGAGGTTCGTGCGTAATATGGTGTCTTTAAGACAAATTCGTCATTCATCATCTATGTTGTTTAACGTTTGTCTCTCAAGATATAACAATAACAAATTCCGACAAACCAAATTGAGTTCATATCTCTATCACTCTGGAAACTTATGACTAATAACGGTGTTTGAAAGAAAGTAAAACTAAAAAAATAAAATGGATTCTTAGCTGTTTCCAAACAATTACAAGGGATGCCAATTTATTTGCTTCATGTAGAATATTTGAAATCAAGAAAACAATGGTCTTTAAATTCTCTTTAATTCCATTGATTTTATAGTTACAAAGTATTAATCCAAGAGTTTATTCTACAAATTCAATTCAAAATTAAACATGTTTGTAATTACAAAATTCAAAAATTAATTATACAAATTCAATTAAGAAAGACCTTATTTCCTTCCAATTGGTGCACTTTGAGTTTCAAATTCTTATTGATCACTCAAGCACCATTCTGACCTAACAAGTATATCAATTCGATGTTATTGTAGAGGAGAATACGAATCTACCTTGATATTTCAAAATCGAAATCAAAATTTCAATCAAAATGGTTAATAAACTTGGACTTTTATGTCTCAATTTTATAACAGATTTTAAGCATCACCTATTATAAATTTATCATGGAAGTAGAAATCTTCTCAAGTAATGGCAACTCTTGATTAATTGAAAAGGTAAATTGAATTGAAATGCCAGTTGATCGATTAACAAATCATTAATAAAACAAATTTCCTAGACTAAATGACAATCAATAATCTCATAGATGTCACTAATAAACACCATAATTTTTGTTAGTACATATGTATTAGCATCACATGATATATGATAGTGTTTCGATGTTTATATTATTGGCATCATTGTATAGTATTAGTTTGAGCAAACTCAAGATATGATGTTCTTAGTAATTTCATGTATGTTAACAATTGGTACAACAACCAACTCAATTATTTCAACAATTTTGAGCGTTCAGCAGTGTGCAATAAAGAGGGAAGGATTTTTGCTGTGAATTAAACCAGTTTCTCTCATTTTTCTCAAGTTTATCTTTATATCTATCTGGTGAGAAAAATAATATTTTTTAATGAATATCTTTTCATTAATTAGAATTTCCTTTTATAAAAAGATATTTTCCTTTTGGGATGAACATGTTGAAGTATATTTTTGGAATTATTACTTGTATTCATATGATATTTATTTCTCTAAAATACATCTTTTTGATTTATTCTTTGACCAAATTAGAGTCTTTATCTCCTGGATAAATGTAGACATAATTATTACTAGATTTGGTGAAAATTCTATTTTTAGCATATTTATTTTATGATTTTTTTTTTGTTGATTTTAAAGTAAATCTCTTTCATTTATTAAACATATTCATTGATCAAAATTGGAATTGATCTCTTGGATGAATCTGGTCATGATAATGACCAGATTCGATTATATCTATTAAATAGGAATAAAACTCCTATTTTAAAGCTTGATTGTATTTGAGTTATTTTATCTCTAATTAATATCTTTATTTTGCAGATTTTTTGTAAAAAAAAAATTGGTTGCACATTGGTTCTATAAAACCGGATCGATCTCATAAAGATTGGGGCACAGAACATGAGAGTAAAAACTATAAAACCGAATTGATCTCATAAATATTAGGTTGCAAAACATGAGAGTAAAATATTTTATGAGAGATGCATGTATTTTGTAAAACTTATAATATTTTTCTAAGTATTTTGAGTTTTACGGAATGATTAACTTTTTAGAATATTTTTAACTACATATGTTTTTCAAGATGAACGGTGGTTTGTCCTTGGAAGAGAATCGATCTCAATCCATTGGAGAGAGTTCAAATAGGTAGAGATCTTAAACATCGAGGGGAGCTCACTATATTGGATTAGTAAAGAGAGTGATACACTTTGCGTCAATTGTAAATAAAAAGTTCTTAGTTAATTGAGTCAAGTTGTGTATAAATTATTTGAATCTATCCTTAGTTAATTAACTCAAGTTGTGTATAAATTATTTGAATCTTCATTAATCAATATAAACATCTGGACGTGATTTCGTGGATATAGAGTAATATTGAACCACATTAAAAATATTGCTGTCTTTTTTGTTTTCTATTTCAATATCTACTTATTAATTGTTACAACATTTTAATTCAGTGCGTTACAACAATTCATTTTAAATTGTTACAACAACTATTAATCAGTTGTTATAATAACTTATTGTAAATTGTTATAACAATTTAATCAAGTTTACTTAATAACGAAAATTTGGTTACTGGTAAGGAAACAGGTTTTTTCAATTTCTAAGGAGACTACTTGTTTGCCATTGTCAATTACTCGAACTCGATCTAATTAATTTGATATAAAAGATAACAAATATTATGTATTTTTAATTTGGCAACCTTACTGAAACCTCAAAAGTAAGAAAAATTCAAAGTTGTATTTGAGTGTTGAAGTAAAGCTTGAAGTAAATAAAGGATATTAAAAATGATTTCTTTTCTTTAATTTAATCTGTGATCCAAACAAAAGCTAAGATCAACCATAGTCCCTCATTCCTGTCAGATTTTTTTTAACAATTTGAATACATTGTCTCCTTTAAAAGTTTAAACTAACTGTCTCCTTTAAAAGTTTAAACTAACTTAATTACATAAAGTTTTAATTAAAGAATATTAAGATTAATTAATTAAGTAAAGTGAGTTTGTCGTCTAATTAAGAGATAGAAAGAGAGTTAAACCATGTGGAGACCATTTGGGTGCATCAGGGACCAGGATAGCCCTCATTCCAACCAAATAAAATAAACTCTTGCAATTTGTTTTTATTATCTTATGAAGAAGATAAAAACATTATCCAAATAAATAAATTGGTGAAACTTATAAATAATTAACGTAAATTAAATGTTATTTATATAATTGAATATCTAATGACACTTTCACAAATTTTAAGCATTAAAAGCAGCAGCGGCCAATAGTATACTCAAATAGTGCATTTTTTAATATCAATTTCCAAGTACCCTTTTGAGAAGAAAAAGCAATGTCGATCATCATTTCATGTTGTTTAAAAAGGTCCGGAAGAAGGACGAACAAGGGCATGGACCAACTTGCAGAGACCACATAGAATATCTGAAAATTTCAAAAAGGAACTGCTTTAGTTTTGGAGGGTTATTACTTATTGACGTTATTAACTAAGCTTTTTTGGATTTAGATTCGGATGTACGCACTTTATTTCAATACAAATTTAAATTACGATATAAATTATTCATATCATAAAATTAAGTGGATAAAATATAGATGGTGTACATATGATAGATTTTATAAGTTGAGAATATAGTACAAAAAATAAATACATGGCGGGTGTAATTAATTTGTCGGAAATATATACTACCAAACAATTTAAAAAATGGGATTAAGTGAACAAGTTGGAGGTAATGTTTGAGAGAGCATTTGCTGGAAATTTGGTTGGTTCATACAGGTATCTTTCCGTACAGTTACGGGTGGGGGGGTTTCTTGAAGCTGGTCCCGATCGATTGAACCTAAAAAAACATGCAGAGACAACACGCATGCACAGCAAAAAGTGTACGACCATCCACTCTCTTAAGTTGCTTTCTAAATTAATTAAATTAAAAGAAATTAAATACATTAATAAAGATCTTAAACAGTAATTAATAGAGTAATTTAATTTCAAGTTCATGTTAGTGCAAAGTTCAATGGTCAGAGAAGAATTAAAGGGGTTTCGTTCTAGTGTGTTTGTGTGTGTGTGTGTATTTGGTTAAAATTAGTGTCAATGTTCAATGAATTTTAATTTTTGTAATTGCCAAAAGCCTAGCTACCTACTCCACTTGGTTTTAGTTTGGCTTGATGTTATCATTACATATATTCTGCTTTGAGAGGAGTCTTCTTAAGTGATTTAGTTGTTATGGTACAAATTTCGAACAATAAATTATTCATATATCAAATGAGTGTGAGTCATCAAAATCTTATGTCATTATTACTGGAAACATTTTATGAACCAAGCAGACAATATCTACTCAAGATACAAACAACAAGATTGATATTTGTTTCATGATAGATTGAACAATTAATAATATGATCTTCAAAAACCAGCTAGTTAGTTGAAGCAAGTTAAGGTTCTTTTGAGTTGTGATTGGCTTCAAAGTGAAAGCAATATCCCCATGTGTTTGTTATAATGATGTTGGAAGAATGACTCCATATTATTTCAACTAGCAACTTGTCTCTATCAAGAAATCCAAAGAAGGGGAGGGTGTGTGTATTAGAAGTCATCGATTAGTTAATTAATTTAACAAACAATTAATTAGGTTAGTGTGGGGAGAAAAGGAGACATGGGCATAATCATGATCAAACTCCATCATTTTGTTCATATAATTGAAGTTCCTATGAACCAATCAAAGTAAAAGATAGTCATGGCCCATACATGGCACAAAAAACCTTACTTTTTCATTAGTACCCATAAGTTCAAGCACCAGTTATTTTTAGTTTAATTTTTTTTATTTGTTCTTTAAATTTCCAAATGGAAAAGGTATATAAACATATATGATTAATGCTGGCCGTTGCACGTATAGATCCTAAAGCAAAAAATCCTTGGTGTAAAGAACTAAAGCCTGTGATCAGAAACTCCATTTTTTAATCTCAAAATTAAGAATGAAAAAAACAAATAAAAAAAGTGAAAAACACAAAAAAGCCCCCAAGTACTCAAATGATTCTTGTGTAATTTTAAGTTAATTATTTTAATTGAAAGGCTGAAAAGGTCTTAGTACACATTAAAAGTTTGATGCATAAAGAGAACTCCCACCACCCACCATTTTATTTGTTCTTCAAAAAAGAAAAAATAATCTCAGATAGAAATGTGTGAATTAAAAGTGGAAATATTCTTTTTCTATAAATGGGTGAGCTCAGTCAAATGGGGTTGGATCCCCGTGAAAAGAAAAGCAAACCGTACGTAAACACAGCTAAGAGCTTCAAGCAAAGCAAACTATTGAGCCTTACAAGAGCCAACTTGGAAAGTTAAAAATGATTTATTGAAGTACAAAGAGGCTCAATCTCACACTTGATATGATACTTCCATCCTTTTTAAATTGTCGGACATATTTCAGTGATCATCATAACTCTTTTCTAGTACTGATACATCCACATTTTTTTTCTATTTATATGTAATTAGTTACAATTCTTTACAATATAACTCATTATAATCAGAATAATTTATTTCATGATATTATTTATAGTTATAAAATTCATTTATAAGAATTTTTTTCTTAAGATTTTTTTTTCATTATTAACCTTTGCTTTTTATCTTCTATTTACATGTAATTACGAGCAATCGTAATCATCTATAGCAATCGTTGATGATTCTATATATAACTACTTACCCATCTGAATAATTTATTTGATGATCATTCACGACAACAAAATCCATAGAAAAGAATTTTTATCTCATATATATATATAACAGAGATTAGAGAAGGGTCAAATGGAACTGAGTTCTATTTCTTAGACATGGGGCTAGAGAGCTTTCCTGCTTACTGTCAGATCAAATTTCCTTATTTATTATTTGTCTTCTTCATGGTGAGTTGAGTACTCATGATTATTAAGTTAGGTATAAATCAGCAGTGGCATGCATGATTTGACTGCAAGTTAAATTATAAGAATTTTGCAGATAAAGATTGGAAAAGAAGTGAGAGTTTTACACATAAGCTGTTAGTGGTAGTCAAGACTTTGTGCTTTTGACCATGTCTATGTTTGTCTATAAATATGCTGCCTAGGAGACCTTTGAATCTGCCCACATATTATTGTCGTTAATTGAAAAATAATAATTTATATAGTTTAGCCACTATAAGGGTTAGATTAATTAAATTAATTATTAGCTTTAATTTTATTGTGATAAAAGAGTCTTTAATTATCTTGGTTTGAAATTAACTATGGACATTGAAAATAATACATATAAGTAGATGCAAAGTTAACCATTTCAAAACTTGCATCATTGATTGTTTGAAAAAAAAAAATTAGTTCATCAATTGGATAAAATACTTAACTGCATAAGACATATAGACTCAATCCACTTAAAATTACGTTATATAATATGACTAATCATTCATATAGGAGATTTATGTTATATAATATAATTTAAGTAAATTAAACATATACGTTAAAATGTTTATTTAATAGTGATAAGCCCTTCTAAATTAAATATAGATTAAAATTAATACATTTGAAATACCTCCAAGAGAAGTAAACTAATTACAAGTCATGTTCAGCAAGAGTGTGTTGTCAACCATTTTAATGAGGAAGCATAATCAAACAAAAACACTTCATTGAAACACTCGAAATACACATTTTAAATTCATCTACACAACTTTATCTAAGAATCTCATTATGGTTCAATTCACAAGCAAATCGTTAATGTTCTTTTTTGTTTAAATTTTGGTTTTTTCTTTTTATTTGTTTTATATGTTGGTTTCGTAAGAAGGTAAACAAACAAGAAAAGTTTGATTACTCCTGTTCTCTTGATTGAGGGGTTGTCTCATTATTCAAATGCATAGTGTGTCCTAACTCTTGTTCCCCTTCACAGATGCAATGAAGATACTCTTTAAACTATTGATTAGTTAATTAATTAATGTCATTAATTTCTCGTTTCTACACCACGTATCTACACTGCATTTGTGAAACAACCAAATGTGTGTGTTATGGGTGGTGTTCAACGTTAAATGTACCTATCTAACATAATTTGATACATAGGACAAGTATGGTTCAATTAAACATTAAAAACCTTTGAAATCCACATGGCGTCAAGCAAAAAACCAATTTTTATACAAGTGTTTGGAAGAATCCAGAGGAATAGTTAAAATTGTACTTTTGATTCTAACTAATTTGGCAGGAACATGATATGGTCAAGCGTTAATTTTTGTTAAAATGAGTTTAGTCATATCAAGTATATTACGAAGGTTGAATTGATCATTTAATTATTATAAAAATATATTTTTTTTTCATAAAAAATTTATATATATTGTATCTAAATACGTTTAAAGTTTCAAATCGTTCTCTAAAATATTTTTAAACTACTTGAAATTATTTAGTATTCATTTATAATGTAAAAATGTTCTGAATAGAAAATGATTATATCTCGAACAGAAGAATCATATTGTAATATGTATATTTGATTATAAATATTTATTATGTTACAGATTTTTAAAAAAAATGATTATATCTCGAATAAAAAGATCATATTGTAACACGTATATTTGATTAGAACATATATATTTAATTATAAATATTTATGATGTTACATATTCTTAATAAAAAATAATTATATATCGAATAGAAGGGTCATATTGCAACACGTATATTTGATTAGAAGTATTTAATACGTTAGAGAACCTCCTAATTGGAGTGGGGCAAATAGGATTTATAGGATATCAAATTATCAATCGGATGAAGAACAACTTTTGAGCCTAGCCAGCACCTAAGCCTCAATCCTATAAAGCTAATTTTTTCATGTAAAAAAATAATTAGTTGATGTGACCTTAAAAAAAGCTTTAAACATTTGATAATCTCTAGCTTTTTAAACCTTGTTAGTTACTTTCCAAACCAACTTTTCATGGCTTTTCAGGCCCACCACCACACAACCTCAAACGTGAAAATGTTGCTCAAGTTTTAGGCAGGGATTTCTGCCCCTACCACAAAGAAAAACACCATAATAATCACTTCAAAAGCTCTACTTCAATAAGCAGCTCACCACTTATTACAAGCTTTTCCACCAACCAAAAACACAAAAATGCACCATATCTAACTTCGAGATAGCATCCATAATTTGAGGCCTCTCTAAGGCCGCGAAAATAATTAATATAACTATATATTTCAGTGTAGCATTTGTCCTATTTTATTGAGTCAAAAAAAAAAGGAAACAAATATAAATAAATATTCATATACATCACATAAATCATAAACGAATAACGAAAAGCAGTGTCTGTCCTCCGGATCACTGTTCTTTGTCCACTAAATATTAAAAATAAAATAAAATTTATTTTTTTCGTTATTGACATTATATAAGAATAAGACAATTAAAAAAAAAATCCCTGCAAGAAGCAAAAAAAAAAGTGGAAATACAGGGCTTCAACTTATAGTATTTATATATATACACAATTCAAAGGGCCTAGTTAATTGTTCCCCCATTGATTTCCATGTTCCAATGCACTTGCTTCTCTGCTCTTCCATCTTCTCTTTGCATTCACAAATTACTACTTCCATTGCCAACTCCATCAACTTCACTTTTTTCTCCTCTCACTCTCTCTAAATTTTCAGGTTCACTCACTCTCTTTTTCTATTTATCAGGATCACACGTATACATTAAAAAAGAAAGTGTTTACATCTACATGTATGTATGTGTATGTACAAAGCTAACGTTCTGTTTCTGTGATCATGACAGTTGCAGAGGTTGGTTTGGTCCTGGAATCACTTAACAAGTGAGAATTCTTCCTCTGCGACTGTTTCGGTTTCAGGTTCTTTTTTGTTTCAGAGGGAAGTCTTGAAGAAAGATGTGCCCTGGAAGCGAACAGCATTCGATTACAAGAGAAGCAGATTATAACGAAGAGTCGAGACGAGTAAAACCGGAACCAAAGTTCATACAAGGCTGTCTCCGACGACTTCCGGTGAATGGTCTCCGTGGACTGCCATTAAATGAGGCAAGCAAGACCACTCTGTTTTCTTTGTTTCTCTTGTTTGTGTTCTGTTTTTCATCTTTGGAAATAAATAAATAAAAAGAGTAAAAAAAAGAGGCTGTGAGTTTCTTTCTTTCTTTCTTTCTTTCTTTTTTTTTTTTTTTTTCATTTTTATCAATGATCACAGATTCACATGTCTAAAATTAGTTTAACGTTTTTATGGTATAAGTTTACTAAGATGGAAAGAGATTTTCATTCAAATTATATGCTCTTGACAGTACTTTGTTTTTTTCTTTAGTGTAAAGAAAAGGTGATCTTTCTGTTCAAGCAAATATCTATAATTTATAAGAATAGTAAATCTAACTTCTCAGTCCCCTTGAGATTCTAAGCAATGAATTTTATTCTGTTATTTTTATGTATATTCAATGGTGCAATTTTGATGTTCTAGTGACGATGACTTGTGAAAAGATTGGCTCTTTGATAACATTATTTTGGGTGCCACTTCATGTGTTTGTTTGGTGAATGGAACACTAAAATTTATGCGAAGGATAGATACCCATTTAAGAGGGAGAGGAGAGACTTGAATATCTTGAAGAAAAAATTTTCCGTGTAAAGAATAGGAGAGTATAATTCAGGTGGATAGTGGGATTCCACTTTAGGCTAACACTTTCTATTAAGATATATCTCTTTAAAGGAAGATTTTAAAAAATATTGGAGTATTGAAACCTTTTAGGAAAATTTTTAATTTTGAATTTAGAAGAAAATTTCTGAATGATATAAAATAAAATTTTGTTGTAAAAAAGCATAATGTTAAGGTTTAGGGAAAGTTCCCCTTTTGCTTATTATTTTCCCTTATAAAATAAAATTTTGTTGTAAAAAGCAATAAAAAACAAAGAATTGTAGTAGAGAGAGCAAAAATGGTTGTGTTTTGACTTTCTAGTGAAAATGACCAGTAGAGTGCACTAAACGGAAGTGACAGCAGAGCACCAAAATAAACTTTGTCGATATTCTTTTCTTTTGGGTAATTTGTTTTTATTCAAAGAAGTCATACATCAAGTGGATCTTACTGTTTTTGTTTTTTATGTTTCATTTACCTATTGAAGGACCCATTCTACAATATAGATTACAAATCACGATCCACAGCCTGTATCCATTGAAGTTTTTTTTTTTTTTTTTTTTCCTGCTTTTGAGGATTGAAAAAGTGCATCTTATAGCCATTCATTTCACTGTGACGGCAGTAAAGAAGTTTAAAATAAAACCAAATATTTATAGTCATAATCATAATTAATATATACATGAAATTTAATAGACTATATTAAATCCATAAAATGATAAAGTATACATTATCTAAGATAATTTATTTTATTTGCAGGCTTTCCTTTATAAAGGGTTGATACCGTACATTAATACCCTATTAATATATATAAAAATCACAAAACACCTTTAGACCCCTGATCTCTTACCATTTCCATTCACTAAGGTGCTAAATTTAATTAACATCATAAATATTTAAAGTTTGTGTGAGGAGTTTTCTTTTTTAATTATAGGAGTAAGTAGTATATTATTTATAGGAATAGAAATTCGGATTGTATAAATCTGACTTAATCTCAACAGGTCTTGACGGTCCTAAAACTATAAGACTCCAACTTCTGAATTTGTGAGGATCATAACTAACATCAATCCTGTGAATTGGCTTGTGCAGGTGGGAGAAGAAATACTATCTCTAGGAAAAATTGCATTCCCTATAGTGCTGACAACACTGCTTATATATTCAAGATCTGTGATATCAATGCTATTCTTAAGTCATCTAGGCAAGGTGGAGTTAGCTGGGGGCGCATTGGCACTCGGGTGTGCAAACATCACAGGCCACTCACTCATCAAAGGCCTGTGCATGGGGATGGATCCAATCTGTGGTCAGGCCTTTGGAGCCAAGAGACTTCACATCCTCAGCCAAGTCTATCAGAAAACTCTGTGCCTACTCTTGCTTGTTTGCATACCCATATCACTCCTGTGGCTCAATGTGGAACCGATTTTCCTGAAGCTTGGACAGGATCCTGAGATCTCAAGAGTAGCAAGAACTTACTTGATATTTGCAATTCCTGAATTGGTAGCTCAAGCTGCTCTTCAACCAATGAGATCCTTCCTCAGGACACAAGGCTTGACCAGCCCTCTAACAATAGCTGCCATTGTAGCGACAGTCCTCCACCTCCCAATCAACTACATTTTTGCTATACATTTGAATTGGGGGATCAAAGGGGTTGCATTGGCTTTGGCTTGTAACACATTAAACTTGAACTTTGGATTGTTAATCTATGTGGTCATATGGGAAAATCAAATCAAACCTTGGCATCATTTCACAGTTTCTGCATTTTTGCAAGGCTGGGGACCTCTGCTGGCCCTGTCAATCCCCAGCTGTGTCTCTGTTTGCTTGGAGTGGTGGTGGTACGAAATAATGTTGTTCCTTTGTGGGTTGCTCAGGAATCCTGGGGCCAGCGTGGCCGCGATGGGCATACTAGTTCAAACAACCTCGTTGTTGTACGTGTTCCCTTTCGCATTGAGCTGCAGCCTGACAACACGAGTTGGGCACGCATTGGGTGCCCGCCAGCCCTCTCGCGCTCAATGGACTGCCATAATTGGCATCATTATGGCATTTGGGTTTGGCCTATTTGCTGCTGTTCTTTCGTGGCTGTTGAAATCATTGTGGGGGAAATTGTTCACTGAGGAGCCTCTGATTCTTGATTTGATCTCAACTGCACTTCCAATTCTGGGGTTATGCGAAATCGGAAATGCTCCCCAGACAGCTGCCTGTGGGGTGTTAACAGGGACTGCTAGGCCAAAGGACGGTGTACGAATAAATTTATGTTCATTTTACTTGATTGGACTGCCTGTTGCGATTCTGGTGACTTTCAAATTCAAAATTGGCTTCCAGGGTCTGTGGTTTGGGCTGCTGGCAGCACAGATGGCGTGTGTGTGCTTGATGACTTACACACTGATTAGAACAGATTGGAAGCACCAGGCCAAGAGGGCTGAGGAGCTTACTCTGGCTGCAGGAGAAAATGAAGATTTAGAAACCGGTCTGATTAGCGAGGAACAATGACTACTACAACTCAGGATGGTTTAACTTCTCTTAACGTGAGTCCCGAGAATATAGTTTCAGAAATAGCCTTTTGACAGGTTTCAGGGTAGATTATAACTTATAAATTAGTACACAGTGTCCCTTCTGACAAGAAACTGCCAAGTCAACGGTGTTCTTGACAATGAAAAAAAGGAAAGAATAGAAGAGAAATGGCTATCACTCTGTTACAGGTCTCTAAATATGATCATTTATTCATTCATGATCTACACAACTGAAGTATTCATTGAATTAATTTATTAAGAAATATAGAATTCATATACTTGATGTTGAGACTTAGAGACCTTTTGGATACATCTGTAATATTGATTTGACATCGAGTACATTGAAATTATGTAAAATATAAATGTGGTAGTAGTGTTCTAGTGGATTAGCATACCAAATCATTTACATCAAACCTGCTTTAATTGAGGTGAATAATGAAAAAATAACAAAATTATCTTCCAAAACAAAGATACTAATTCATAAAAATATTTGAATTTTATGAATAGATTAAAAAAATAGTTTATGAAATCTTAATATCATTATGTTAGATATACATAACTTAAGATTATCAAATAATTACAGTTTTATTACAACCTTGTCATATGCACATTTAGTGTACATTTGATACAGCTTATTTATTGGTCAAAAGTACTTTTTTAATGCCAAAAGCTCTACTTGATTTTTTTTGCATCGTTTAGTTGACATCCTAGTCGAGCTTTTGAGAAATTAAAAAAGTTGAAAAATGTCTAATTAAAGAAGCTCAAATTTTGAGCTTCTCCAAGTAGATGTTTTTGAGAATTTTTAAATTTTAAAATATCTAATCTAACCCTATTTTATTTTGTTAATATCTTAATACCCTTATAATCCTATTTCTTTTTTTTTTTAATAAATACAAACACATAGCCTCCATTTTTATTCTTTTTATTTTATAAAAACATCTGAGAACTCATTTTTAACCAGTAATTTTTTTATATTTTGTGTTTTTTTTTTTCAATTGATTTTGGTTGCAATTTTTTTTTTATCTTATTGTCATGAATATTATATGTCATATTTGTTTTATATATATATATAATTGGTTTTGTTATTAGTTTGTTTTAATTGGTTTTGTTATTGGTTCGTTAATATATATGTATATATATTGTAATTGGTTTTGTTATTAGTTCATATCTATATATATATATATATATATATATATATATATACACTACAATTGGTTTTAATTGGTTTTGTTATTAGTTCGTTTTAATGGGTTTTGTTATCGGTTCATTGATATATATATTGCAATTGGTTTTGTTATTAGTTCATTGATATATATATATATATATATATATATATATACACTACAATTGGTTTTGTTATTGATTCATTGATATTTATGTATATATATATATATCAAATTACATTTCTTTTCATGCATCGAAATTAATTAATTTTTATTATTTGTACTGATTTTCTAATATTGTTGTTAGATTTTGAGTTTTTTTTTTTAAATATAATTTCAAAAATGATATTGTTTTTTTATTGAGCTATTTCAAAGAGAATTATTTGAAAAATCACACGGTATTCCATTGACGAGATAGTTTTAAAAATCTACTTAGATCAAATAAAATTAAAGATGTAAAATCTTATTAATAAATCTAAATAAACGTTTTTCTTTTAAAAAACAAAAAAAAAAAAAAATTAGCCAAACAAAATTAGTCCACAAATCTGAAATAGGTACAATTGAACTTTACGATAATCATAAAATTAATAAAATAAAATAAAATAAAGTAGAGAAATACAACTTTTTTTATTTCTTTAGGCTTTAAACCAAGAGTGAAAAATTGATAGAGAGCAATAAAATCTTTATTACTACTACGATTGATTAATTTTTTATAGTTGAGGTTGAAGCAATTACTTTCTAGAATGAATATATTTTTCTCTCTCATGTCATTTTTAGTAAATTAATAATCTAAAAATGCTTTAAAAATAATTTAACTCAATAGACTATAATTTAACTCAACAAACTATAATTTAAAAGAGATTTTTTAACTAACAATCAAACAACCAATATTTTTCTTCCTAAAGAACTACTTTCAAAAAATCTACTTTCAAAAGATTTACTTTTAAAAAATTTACTTAGAGAAGTTGTACCAAACAAAACCTTAATCTACAAATTCTCTCATCAGGACTTCATTTTTTACTGTTTTCTCCCATCACGCTTTATGTGCATCACCAAAAAAGAAGATTTCCATAAGCAAAAATATTCACCTTATCAAAAAAATGAATGGAGGAAGAGCTTGATCCCACAGTGGACATTCTAACACTTTCATACACACGAGAGAAACTTGAATTTTTTCTAAAACTCATCAAACATTCTTGTAAAAGTGATATCGTTTTAAACTATTTCTTAATATAGAGCAAAGACATCATAATTCTCATACCAGATTAGTAATCGCATGAGATGATATCTATAATATTAAATTTATAAATCTCTAATCAATTATTGTTAGTGACCAATGTAGTAGAATAAACACGTTATTCATATTGAAACTCTTGTTTCCACTAGCTGTTTATTCATGTTTGATTAATTTCTATAAGTTTATGAGCTTATTTTTTGCAAAACTATGAATGATATTAATTATACAAACACCACAGAACTCAATACTTATAGTACAAAATAGAAACTAAAATAAGATAGCCTCAATTTGTTTTGAGCTTTTTGCATAATCGGTTAATCTCTACCATATATTGTCTATTTAATATATATATATAGAGAAAGAGATTTTAACACACCCATATAAACGAGATTGTGACTTTGAGTCATACCTGTTTGGACTCTCAATTGTAATAGTTGTTTATTATTATTGTTATTATTATTAAAAAAAGTGTATTTTTTTAATTGATTATACTCTGGCATGAATAGAAATATTTGGGCTTGCAGAATGTGAGGCTAGTGGTTGCATGTGAATCGAGTGCCAAGCCCAAGAGGCTCATTATTTCTCTGGGGCCAATATGAGGTTTTGTCTAAATGGGCTAAATTGATAATGCATCAGTATAGGCCACAAATATCAAACAGCATCGTTTGTGATAACAAGGGTAGTATTGAAACGGGGCATGTAATATTTGGTCTCGTCTAAATAAGCTCTAAAAGATGATCGACTTGTAAAATTAAAAACACAACAATAAATGTAAGTTACAAAAACAAACTTGCATTAAATTATAAACGGATCCCTTGGGTACAGTACTACAGTTTACAAATTAACTGCAGACAGTACAGTACTCCATGGTAGTTGTGATAATTTTTTTTATTTTTTGGCAAAAGTAATTGTGATAACTAAATTATGTAATTAAAGTTATCAAATATTTGAATTATTTAATACAACCCCTTTTCTATGGTCCAAGATTGGTATCTGTTTGGACAGGTGTTTTAAAGCGTGATAGTTTTCTCTCTTTGTTTTTTTTAGTAATGCTGTTGATAATTAACCAAATATTTTCTACATACTTACACAATTTTGATTGGTACCTGTTAATATCTATTGCGTCGTTTAATATTAGTTGAGTGGTCCAATAAAGTCAAAGAAACTTGAAACTTACATGCAATTTGGATAATTGTCTTAAACATAAAAAATTCTAAGTTGGATTTAAAAACAAACAACAAAATTCAACCAAAAATATTAGAAAATTCACACTACTTGTATGATTTCGTTAGTGTTAGTTACCATCTTATATTGTTAGTTGTGGAGACAGTGAAACTGGAAAATGCAAAATGTAAGTGGATATTTGAAATTGATATTGAGAAAAAGTATATAATCGAATTAAAAAATGGATAAGATAAATCGATCAAAAAACTTAAAAATCTCATATCTATCGCAATTTTGATTGATGCCTATTAGTGTCTATTAGTATCATTTATTATTCGTCGAGGGGTGTAATAAGGTCTTAGAAGCTTGAAACTTACACAATTTGGATAATTATCTTGAGGAAAATGATATCATTTAAAAATAGACAACAAAAGTCAATTAAAATATTAGAAATATTGTATTGTTCACAGGGTTTTGATAAGTGTCTGTCAACACATGATATCATCAGTTGAAGGATACAGTGAAGCTAGAATGATGCAAAACGTACATTGAAAATTTGAAATTGATCTTGAGAAAGAATAAATGAGTTAGATTTTAGAAATGATAGAGTAAATCAACAAAAAAAAGAAAAAAAGAAAAAAAAAAAACACTTCTCGCACGATTTGGTTGGTGCCCATTAAAGTCTAACTTTTTAGTATAAGTTGAGGGGTCCAATGAGTTAAAGAAGCTTGAAATTTAAATAAACAAGTTGCCTAATTATCTTAAACAAAATGATTTCAATTGGATTTTAAAACAGAAAACAAAATTCAATTAAAAATTTAAAAAAAATCACACTACTACTCGCATGAGTTTGATCAATACCGATCAATATCTTATATTGTTAGTTAACAGATACAGTGAAGTTGAAACAATTCAAAACGCAAGCGAAATATTGAAACTGATATGAATAAATAGTATGTTAGTAGAATGAAAAAATAGACAAGGTAAATCAACCAAAGGAAAAAAAAGAAAAAAAAAAAAAAAAAACTCACTCGCGCAATTTTAGTTAGTGTTTGTTAATATCTCTTTGCGTTGCTTAATATTAACTGAGCAGTCTAATAAAGTTAGAGAATCTGGAAACTCACTTACAAATTGGATAATTCTTTTGAAGAAATCATTACTTGGTTTTAAAATCAGACAACAAAATTAATCAGAACATTAAAATTTTTCGCAATACTCGCACAATTTTAGTTCATACCAGTCAGCGTTGGAATTGAGGGTATGAAATTGGAAAATTGCAAAGAGTACATGGAAATCCGAAATTGATCTTGAGAAAGCCTAAGTCGGTTGGATTTAAAAATTAACAAAATAAGTCAACAAAAAGCATCTCGCACAATTTTGGTCGGTTCTCGGCGATGTATATTACCATCATTTATTGTTGGTGGGTTCGAAAAAGTCAAAGAAGATAAAACCTTACATATAATTCGTATAATTATCTTGAAATAAATTATCTCAGTTGAATTTAAAAACCAAAAAAAAAAAAAAAAATCAACAAAAAAAAAATAAAAAAATCTCACTTCCCACGTAATTTTAGATGATATCTATTAGTATCTATTGCGGTCTTAAAGTCAGATAAACTCGGAACTTATAAACAGTGTGGATAATTATCTGGTAAATGAGGGGTGTCATGTGGATTTAAAGTCCGAGACGCAAAATACACGTATTTATTCTAAATCAATTTGGAGTCCTGAGGCTTGAAACACACCGAGATCAAATCCATCAGCCACCAAGGACTCGATCATGAAACTAGATTACGTATGATCCAAGGGACCCACACATCATTGGAATTCTTTTTTGTTTCGTATTTTATTTTCTAGTTGGATAATATATAAATATAGGAACATTCACGTGTTTTTTTAAGCGAGATGGTCACATCAAGAGTAGGTACAAATAATGATAAAATTGTTAAATTTAAATTCTGGATGATACTAATTGTAAGTCATGTTAAATTTCAATTCAATTATAAAATTGTTGTTGACTTGATTATACAAGAATAATTTTTATGTTCATAATTACGAAGTTTCAGATGGATGAATACAATTGATTGACCATACCAAGAACTCCATTGTATTGAGTTAAGAGAGGAAAAAATGGATAATAAATGTCAAAAAACAATAAGTTTTTTATTTATTTCAAATTTTCTAAATTTTTTGCTAGGATACAAATAAAATAAAATAAAAGTGGGTACATGATAAAAGAGTCATACATCAAATTTTTAATTGATATAGTTATATGCTTTCTGAAATCCAACCAGTTACTCAAAATGTATAAATAATAAAATTTTTTCTTTTCTTTATCTATGAGTCCAAATAAGATATATATACTGTATTGAATGTTATAATATTTGATGTTGGACCATTTTTCATTGACAATATAATTAAAAAAATAAAAATTTAAAAAATGAAATGGAAATTGTTAACATGTATGAATTGAAAAATTATCATTTTTCATTATGAAAATAATAACGGTTTATTGATATTTATTGAGATCAGATACTGTATGTACAGTTCGAATTATTACTTTAATAAACGAAATATAACCGCTCTCATAATAGTATAATATATTTTGATAATCACTTTCATAATAAAGAAAGGAAAACCATCGGTATAAACTTTAATAAATGAAGGGTTCTATGATCACTTGTGAAAAAAGATACTACATATAGCACAGTTTGATATTGAACGATATTCATGGTTGAAATGTTTGGTTTAGATAGTCACCATCAATGGATAATAAAGCAAAATAATGAGAGAAAAGTAAAAGAGATGCCGACATGTGTTCCACTTGTAGCAGTAGCAGACAGTTGCCTTTTAGAGGTGTACAGGCACAGAGTGATTTGGCTTGTAGCCTTTGGAAGCAACTAGAATTTAACTACCTTATCCCTCCCTCCACCAAGGGAGCTCGCTTTCCTGTTGTCTCCCTCCTCACTCTGCATGCCATGTCATCCTCCATTATTTTTCTCATTTCTTCTTCTTCTTCTTCCTCACGTGACTGTCACTCACCAGTCACCACTCCCACTGCCTCGCCCAATCCTACTTGACATCCATTTCAGTTATTTCATGTTGTGATCACCCGCAGCAAACAGAGAAGAGCGTTACAACTTCAAATTATTTTTATTAACTTGATTCTTCACGTTTTAAAAAAATATACTTTGATATCAGATCAGATAACTATCAGAATTTAGTTAGGATAGAACTTTATTATGACCCCTTAGGGTTCAATAAATCTTTCATACATGATAGATGAGGGTATTGTTTTAGTTGTATCACTCTTTTCAAAGCTATTGAGTTTATCATAGTGATTTGAAGTCTTGTTTTTGTTTATGAACTTATAAGATCTGGAAAGCTCTTATTCAATAATGGAACTTATTTTCCAAACAGTACTAACATCAATTGATTTGTTAAGTTTCGATGAACTTATAATTTGATTGGGGTTAAAGTTTATAGATAAATAGCATCCAGTCAGCTTAAGAATATCATGTATCTGAGTTGTTTTCATCCAAATTGATATCTAAAAAAAGGGCAAATTACACTAAAGTATCCGGACCTATCGAATTATTACAGTCATTATGCGAGTTTTATCTAAATTACACATAAATACCTTTGACCTGATTTGACTAACAATCCATTAACGGTAAAATTAACATCTCAAGGGTAAATTGGTCTTTTTCTATATCAAATAATATTATTTAAACAAAATATCTCTCTCTCTCTAAAAAACAAAATCTCTCTCTCTTATTCTTCTTCTTCTTCTTTTTTTTTTCTTCTTCTTCTGCTCGTCTTCTTCTTCTTCGTCTAGAACTCTTATTCTTTTTCTTCTGCTTCTGGAACTCTTCTTCTGCTTCTGCTCGTCTTCTTCTTCTTATTCTTCTTTTTCTGTTCTTCTTGTTATCTGGGTTCCATTCGAACCCAGATCTAGGTTCCTTCGAACCCAGTTCTAGGTTGGAATCGAACCCAATTTCTGGGTTCCTTCGAACCCATATCTAGGTTCGAAGGGACCCAGTTTTTTGGTTCGGATCGAACCCAGAACGGGGTTTCAACGGAACCCAGATCTGGGTTCGAATGGAACTCAGAAACTGGGTTCGATTCGAACCCATAATCGAACCCAGTTTCTGGGCTCGAATTGAACCTAAAAACTGGGTTCCTTCGAACCCAGATCTGGGTTCGATTCTGGGTTCCATTCGAACCCAGTTTCTGTTCTTGTTTTTTTTTTTTTTCCTTTTTTGCGTGGTGGTGGTTGGTTGCTGGTGGTGATAGTTGGCTGTTTGGGTGCTATATTGATTTAAGGGTGGTTGTGGTGGTAAGTCGATCGGGATGACTGGGTTTTTGACATATAAAAGAAGAATAATAAGAGAAGAAGAAACAGAAGAGAATAAGAAGAACAGAGAGAAATCGAGAGAGGGAGAGAGAAATTTGACATATAAAAAGACCATTTTACCCTTGAGACGTTTATTTTGCCGTTGATGGACTGTTAGTCAAACTCAGTCAAGGATATCTTTGTGTAATTTAGTCTAAACTCGCATTATTATTGTAATAACATAATAAGTCGAGTACTTTAGTGTAATTTTCCCCTAAAAAAAACAGAAACACTAAGTTTTTGTAGACCGAGTCAAATGAGCTTACCATGGAAAACAAGAAGTCTGTAGCAGAGGAATGACTCGTAAGACGAAGCCCAATGAAGCCAACAAAGAAGCCGCCAAGCTGAAATGGAAAGATGGGGCACGATCACCAAAGTGATAATAACCCCAATTAAACACACCCATAAAAGCTTTTGCCTTTTAGATCAGAGAAACTCAAACTCAGAAGCGCTTCCCATCCCAACTTGGAACTTTCAAATTTCAAAGACCAAAAAGTAAAAGCGCCTTCTGGCTTCTGCTGCCTCTATAATTCCTGTTTCTTTGTCTCTTTTTTTTTTTTTTTTAATAATTAGGAAATTTGCAAAGATCTCTCTAAGATTTTGATTATGTTTTGAAATTTTGGATTAAAATTCCTCTATTATATATCAAAATCAATTTATACTTTAAAATTTAGTTAAAAATTCCTTAATTTCACGCTAAAAATCTCATATAACAATTTTCATCTAAATTAAACTTTTAG
This sequence comes from Nephelium lappaceum, assembly GCA_021234005.1. Classification (NCBI taxonomy): domain Eukaryota; kingdom Viridiplantae; phylum Streptophyta; class Magnoliopsida; order Sapindales; family Sapindaceae; genus Nephelium; species Nephelium lappaceum. Next base: position 1,347,598 of record CM038011.1, read on the forward strand.
AAAACAGTCAAACTTTAAGGGGCATTTATAAATGTTCCTTTAATTTTTTGCATTATTATTATTATTATTTTAAAATAATTTTTTGCATTATTGATTGTGTGTAATGGAAGAGTGTGTGAGAGTGAGACATTGACAAATTCAAAGCTGCTCTTTAATTTTCAGCCCCCAGTTCCCTTTTCACTCCAATAATTTGTCAACTTTAATGTATCAACTTGTACTTTATTTATTTCTTTGTTTTTAAAAATAATGTTATGTTATGGCCTTTAGGGCCAGTCAACGATTTATTATCATTTTTTTAAGCATGAAATTCATCAGCAGTAAGAGGGATTGGCAACCCTGAGGGGCGATTAGGTTTTGACATACTTTTCAAATAATAATAATAACAATTGACAAAAGTGGATACATTCAGATTATATTAATCGATTTTTTTTTTTAAAAAAAAATTCAATGATTTAGCCTTTAAAATTTGGTGTGAATTTCAGTTTTACCCTTATTCAATTTGAAAATGTATTTGATAAGCATATTTGCTAAGAAGTCATGTGATTATATATATTTATATATAATTTAATGCTTTTGGTCCCTACTTTTACTTACCCCGTTGTATTATTAAGCTGTTTAGAGAAAGCGAAAACAATAGAAACATCAATTTGATGTTTTCAACTTTGTCCATTGAATATGGAAGACAGTGCATTCATTTTCCAAGCTCTCGCATTGAAAAATAAATTTTGAGTTTATCACAAATTTTTTATAGAAAAACTTGTTTGAAGAATGATAATAATCATAATTATGTGTTTTTTTTTTTCCTTCTGTTGTTTAGCGGCATTTTCATGAATCCCGTTCATATTTTTAAAGAAAATTTTTGTTACGTCCGTTCCATTAAATACAATCATCATTCATGCATTACCTTCTTCAAATTTATTTTGATTTTTATCCAATCATATTTGAATTTTCTACTAAACGACACGCTTTTATTATATAGGTTGCACAGAAAAACATAGTGAGACGATCTTTCATCTTTTTAGCGGTGTAATCTGGATTCATTTTTCAACCAATTAGCTATTCATTGTTTAATGCTTGAAGCAGCCTAAACAGTGAAGGAGGCCCACAAATATTGTTTTTCCACACGAATTTTATGATTGGTTATAAATGCTGGTGGCCCACTTTCTCGTTTTTCGAGCCGGTCCCTTGAGGTCGGTTCCAAATTTGTGTTTAGTAGAATAAAAAGAAAATGCTACAAAAACGAAAATTCTCTTAGTGAGAGACAAAAACTCCATGTGAAAAATACGCACAGATAAACGTCAGTCAAAGTAACGTTATATTGAAGTTAGGTAAGAAAATTGACGTTAAGATTTTCCTAAACACATCTACATTGGAAAAGAATAGGTTGAATTTAGTAATACGTCAAACTTACCACAATAGCACGTTTAGTTGGTTACTATTCTCTCTTTAGATAGAAATTTTGAGTTTTTTCTTACTTGAAAAATATGGTTATGAGAAGTAATTTTTTTTAAAAAAAAAAACACTATAGATTTCAATTTTTTTTAGTATGAACTTTCAAAAAAAAAAAGATAAGAATATTTATAAGATTATTCATCATTTGTTTTTGTTAATGTAATATACTTTTATTTCTTATTTCAATTACACATGCTGTTGAAAAATTTATTGGGTCAATAATACTATTTATTTGAATTTAATGGAATAAAATTTACTCAGCTTTATAACCCTCGTATTTACATTTGGAGATTGTGAATTTGATTTGTGTTTGATTTTTTTCATTTTCTGAATTTACTATAATATATATATATTTAGAAACAACATTATTTGAGTTAAAAAAAAAGGGAAAAAAACATTATTTATTTAATTTGTTACATAATTTAAAAACCAAAAGAAATATATAACATTAAATAAATATCATTGATGCCGGTGGGTCAGGGATTTTTAAGGGTCCTGTGATTCATGTGTCGGAAACAATGGAATCTGGAAACGATGATGAGAGTCTGGCAATCTCTGATCATTCACAGACGAATCTTGTGAATGTCAGAAAACGATCACGCTCCAGTCCTAATCGGACGGTGATGGAGCCAATGGGGACCACTCATCCACTCGTATTTTGACACTCAGGCAACTCTATCAATCACCAAACCAACAATAAATTAGATTGGGATGGAGGACCAGAACTGGGGTCCCATCTTCACCGCCTCGTGGCCGAAACAGATACTGATATTTTTTCTCATTATGAATTGTTAAATCAAATCCTCCAACATAAATGGCCGGAAAGCCACGAGTAAATATTTCGTACGGTTTCAGCTATCAATACTTTTAGTGCAAGAAGTTGCGGATTATTTGTTATAAAGAATCCAAGTAACATTATGATTGGAAAAATTCATGTTCTTATTCGTGCATGTTTTTGTTTTTTTCCTTTTAAATAATTGTATTTTCTTTTCTTCCAAAAAAACAAATTATATTTTCTCTTCTTTATTTGTACTTGTAAATTGCACATCCACAAGAAAAATTACACGCGGTAGGAGTTGGGGAAGAGAACGTCACCCGATTTGAATTTATAATTTCTTTAATTTGGATGAATTTATGAACTATTTTACAATTTTACTGCCTCAACTTTTATTATTAAAAAGTTCGCTTAAAAGTTTTAAAATATTTTGTAGAAAAGTTTTAACAAAATTCATTATATAATATGAGTCGAAGCAGATCTAATGATCAGGATTTTGCTTAATAAAATGGAGTCGATTACTTTTTTGAACTTTGACCAAATTAGAATAATTAATGATCGTGTACTTCTCTTTTTATATTGAGGTTCTAATGCCTCCGAATTTATTAAAAAACAAGTGAGAGAATGTATTGTAAGGAGCAGCTATTATAACTTGAATCTAATCTACGCTAATTTAAACAGATTTTAACCGGTTTTTATAAACATCAATATAAAAAAAAATAATCCAAAGAAACTGAGCGGCTCGAATCGAGTATGAATTGTACTAAGGCAAAATTCAAATTATAGTAAACTGAATCCGTCTAGCTCTTTTGACACCTCTAACTATTGTAATTTACATCTAATCTAGATAAATTTAGATCAATCGTAATTCGTTTCTATATCAATTTTTTCAAAAAATTAAAAAAAAAACCCAAAGAAATTGATCAGCTCAAACCAAACACAAACCATATGAAATCAAATTTGAACCGAATTGTATTAAATTTATTAAGCTCTTTTGACACACTAGCTTTTTTAATTTGTGATCAATCTTAATAAATCTAGATGGATCGTAACTTATTTCTACATTAATGTTTTTAAATGAAGTTTGTCTATTTTACTAGTTATGTAAATTATCTATTAATAATAATATTTGAATTAGTTATAGGGAAGATCATTGGATATTCAATTATTATTATTAATTTATAATTTTATCCAATCAATAATGTGGTTGAATTTTTTAAAAAATAACAACAAAGAAATCGAGTCTGTTTAGACCGGGTTTGAATCATACGGAACGAGGTCCGGATTGGACTAGATCGGATTAAATCAATCTTGCTCGTTTGATGCCTGCACCTAAGCCTAGCCTAGCCTAGCCAAGCCGAGGGGGGCATGAGAGATGGGGACGAGACGAGTTTGTCTGCGATAAGAGAGGTCCATGTAAGAATCCTGGACCAAGAACGTCCAAATCGCTGATGCTGCTACTACGATGAACACTAAAAGGCCTGATTCCTTTGCTCTACACGTGTCCTCCTCTCATTCGCCATCCCTATTTTCCTCCTCCAAACAAACATCAAAATCCCCCCTTGCCTCTCTCTCTCCATTTCTTCTCAAAATATTTCTCATACAACCTCCGCACCGGAACAGACCCTCCCTTCGCCGGAGAAAAAACTCTGACCTGTTTTCCCGGCAACGACGTCGTTTGTTTGTTGTTGTTCTTGACTATATATGCATATATGATTAAGTGAAAGTCTTTGTGGTTTTTTTTCTCCGCCCTTTTAGCGTACACTGTAAGTTGCTTTTTTTTTTCTTTTGTCTTGTCTTGGGTTCAAGAATCTGACAAACTTGAAAAAAATTGGATTTTTTTGGAGGGTTAGTTCGGGCAGTGATCACAGGAACTGGGTTTTTGTTTTTGGCGGTTTTAAGGATGTCTGTCGGAATTTCGAGAGGGAGAGAGAAAAAATTGTATTTTTTCAAGTGATTTGTGGCTGCTGATTGGTGGGGCTGTGTTTACATGAAGAGAAGTGGATTGAAGTAAAGATTTTTAGTCCAAAAAAAAAAAAAAAAAGAGAAAAGATGAGGAATTCGGGGATAGTTTGAGGGTTGCTTTGCAACAATGAGTTGCAGAGGAGGATCAGGAGAAGAGTTGAAACAAGATGAGCATGATTTGCGGAGGCCTGTTAGGGGAGAATCTAGAAGGGTCACACAGCAGCAACAGCTAAATGGATCGATAACAGCCGCCCCCCAGTTGACCATCGACCAAAGTCTGCTTGTTGACCCCAAATTGTTGTTTATTGGCAACAAAATTGGTGAGGGAGCTCATGGAAAAGTTTATGAGGGAAGGTCAGTTTTTCCAAGAATTCAATTTCTACGCTTTTTTTTTTTTTTTTTTACGCTTTCAGGTGGTGGAAAATATGCTAAATGTTTGTATTTGCTTGACATTATGACAATATAAGTTGTTCTAGACAGGATGTACTTGTAAGTAATGTAAGCAAACGGGTTGCTGGATTGTATAGTGCTCTTCGAGTGACTGTTTATTATGTTGAAATATGTAATTATTTTGTGTTACAGGAGAAGCTAATATGTGAAGAATTAGGATTTTGGTATTGGTTTTTTGTTTTTATAACTTTTTATTTTTTGAAAATGGAGGTGGGGTATGTTTCTTGAGGAACAAATGTTACTTCTGGACTAGTTTTCGTTTATATACATCTGGCATGTAAGTTGTGTTATGTTGTATTGGACCCTTAAGATGAAAAGATGACTTCTTTCTATTGATTATGAATTGCTATTACTAGAAACAATGTCGTGGAATGAAGTTGTACTGTTCAGGGAGCACAATGTGTGTATAGATGTAGTTTGTCTAGCAGCTGGAGTCGTAGTTACATAGGTTAGTCTAATACTTTTCCAGGTATGGCGATCGAGTTGTTGCTATCAAGGTTCTCCATCGTGGGAGCACTTCAGATGAAAGAACTGCACTTGAGAGCCGTTTTGCTCGTGAAGTCAATATGATGTCTAGAGTAAAACATGACAATCTTGTCAAGGTTAGTTTCAAAATGATGTGTAATTACTGTCCTTCTAGCTGATGATCCTTTTTTCATTTTTAACCTAATCTGTATCCATTTTTTGTGAGCTTTTTACGTTGCTTGCCTTTGCAGTTTATTGGAGCTTGTAAGGATCCACTGATGGTGATAGTAACAGAGCTGTTACCAGGGATGTCATTGCGGAAGTATATGGTTGGCATTCGTCCAAACAAGTTAGACCTTCATGTGGCTTTGAATTTCGCCCTTGACATAGCTCGAGCCATGGAGTGTCTGCATGCCAATATGATTATACATAGAGATCTGAAACCAGGTACTTATTGAACATACTTAATAATAAGTGATAGGACATTATCTGCTGACAGTTACTATATTTCCTGTAGGTAATCTAAGGTTTTATGTATTGATTTTTCTATTTTTAGTAAGCATTTTAATTTAGAAGCAATGCACTTGTTTTAATCTTGTTTCACCGCTTCTTTTCAATTTCCTATATGTGTTATGAAAAAAGTGTACATGCTATCTTCAAATCATTTGTATAAATTATGTGAAAAATTGAAGTTAGTTGTAACAGAGCTAACAATAATTGCGACATAATTCATCTCCGTTTGCATTGACGATATCCTCAATTTGTTTCCTCCTGCAATTTGTGTTATCTGATTAGGCCATTGACATGAATCCTGGTGAAGTTTTCAATGAAAATGTATAACTCTATTATTCTGTTTTTGTTCTTTACACTGTTTTTCTTTGTAAGTCCAAGCTTCTTCTGTCCAAAATGTTTATGACAAGAACAATTTTTGAAAATTAGAAATGTACTGAAGATCTTTGCTACCATTTCTAGAAGAGTTGATGATTGACTGCTTTTCAGCTTGGATGATTGAGGCTTGTAGTGTTAATACAAAATCTATGCCAATGAAACTAGAATGTACTTCAATTTCAATGTCTAATTCGTATTCAAATGTATCTACGCAGACAATCTGTTGCTTACAGAAAATCACAACTCTCTGAAGCTCGCAGATTTTGGACTTGCAAGAGAAGAAACTGTGACTGAGATGATGACTGCTGAAACTGGGACTTACCGTTGGATGGCTCCTGAGGTTTGAGGCATTTTCTCATGAGCTTTTGTGAGATATTTTTTTGCAGTATTTTTCCTTAAAAAACAATCCGCGCTTCACACTTGTTAGGTACAAAGTCGAGGTTTCATTAAAAAAGTTTTGTTGAAAATCATATTGAATAAGTGGTAGATATCGGGTTTCTACACTGTCCTTATGGTTTAGCTGCAAATAAATTATGCTTCTATCGTGATTTTCTCTTCCAATTATTTGGAAGTGGTTAATATTGACTGTTTGTGAAGATGTGATATAGCCATAATGATTTGGGCAGAAATCTTACGCTCAATATATATGTGTATATATATATATGTATATTTTCTTTTCTGCTCTGGGCCTATAAACGATAAGATTGTACAAAATGGGCAACAATTTTTCAACTCTTAAGACTTGTTTGACTTGAATTGTTGAATGGCTGTGTTGAACTAGTTGGCTTTTTGTCACTTGTGATGATAAAAACTGAGGATGTGCTAAAGTATCATGTGACTTTTCCAGCTCCTCCAGTTCTCATTTTTCCTTTTACTCACAATCCATCTGTTTTTTTTGCAGTTGTATAGCACCGTGACACTGCGCCAGGGAGAGAAGAAGCATTACAATAACAAAGTCGATGTCTACAGCTTTGGAATTGTCTTATGGGAGTTGTTAACCAACCGCATGCCTTTTGAAGGCATGTCCAATCTACAGGCTGCTTATGCTGCTGCTTTTAAGGTGCAAGAATTAATCGTCTGTATTTCTGTATTGCATTTGGTCATCACATGTATTGAATATTGAAACAAAAACATTACTGATCAGATTATTGCTGTTGTTTGAAAATGCAGCATGAACGACCTAGGCTTCCGGAGGATATATCCCCTGATCTTGCATTTATCATACAATCATGTTGGGTTGAGGATCCTAATATGAGGCCAAGCTTCAGCCAGATCATTCGCATGCTGAATGCCTTCCTCTTTACGCTTGCACCACCCCCACAATCTGTTCCAGAATCTGACCCCAATGACGAAGCAGCTACAAGTAATGGCACCATGACTGAGATATCTGCTCGTGCAAGAGGGAAGTTTGCCTTCCTTCGCCAACTTTTCACTGCTAAGAAGACTAGGAACTCACAATGAGTTGGTAAATTTTGAAAAATTTTCATTTTGTTCCTATTCAAAGAAAGTTGGCATGCATCAGTAGATGTATATTTTTAGCGAATCTGCTGTTAATTACCTTATTGATAATGCTTAGTTCAGGATGAAAAATGTTGAAAAGAAATGACTATTATGAGGGAACTCATTCGGAAATAAAAGGAAAAAAAGACAAATAGAGGATAATTTACGTTGGCTAGTTGACTTTTGTAAAGAGCTTAATGGTTTTAGACTTGTCTTAATACCGATGTTACCTCATTTTCAGACTCAGTAGGTTAGCAACCAATCTAGTTTCCAGATTATGTACAAATATCTAGGTCAATAAATTGCTGTCAAAGCGACCAAAGATTGTATGCAATGGCTTTGAACAGAAACTTCGAGCAGTATATAATGTGTTACTTCTAGTTCACACAAGTTGGCCTGGTTTATATGCAGTGGCTTTTAGCTCCTAAACAAAGATTGGGGATTTAATTATCATAAAGTTGGATGCTTTACATATAATATTGAGATTCAAATCCCCTTGAGGCCGTTTGCATAAAATATATAATATTTCACGGATTACTTGACCTTGAAGACTATGAAAGGGCAGAGATTTCTGGGTATCAATAGAATGCATGCACATCAGCACATGTGATGAATGCCATGATTTTCATTGTGGTAAAGCACCTAAACTAGAATGAATGCCTCTTTTGATCCTAGACAATAACATGACAGCTTAAGATTTTGGTTTTGATAGAAAGAAATATCAAATTCACAAGCCATTAACTTCCACAAAAACGTTTCGAATGCATTTGATGACATTTTTGTCTTCTCTGTTTCGTATGGTATCATATTTTCTTTTCGAGATGCTGAACATGTGAAGGTGATTGGAACTAGAGGTATTATTATCAGATTATATGAGCTCGCTCTACCGACAAATTACATCACCATATTGTTAGATGATTAAGTTTGGTTTCACATGGGAAAATTGAATAATGAAAAAGTGGTTTTTTTGTTTTCCTAGTTGGACCACTTGACCAGATATATGGACCAATCAAAGTTTTGGTCTTCGTCCTTGGACCAAGAAATTAGAAACGACCCATTTGGAAGTCATTCAGCAAATTTATGCAAGGTTTCTCATTCGTGAAAGGGTGTATTTGTCAATAAACAACTTGTCGTTTATTAAACTCAGCAATTTAATATCAATATCCTTGAATTTTGGTCAAAATAACTCAAAACTAGACAAGCAGTTTCTTATTGATTACATTACATGCACAACTTCAGAGCTCTTTCGTGACAATTGCAGATAAACTAGATGACAAAAAACAACATAAATTATATATTCATTTGTCATTCAATCTGACCAGAGTAAAGCTGAACAAGGTCTTCTTTTGCCGCGGTTTTTGCCAAGTCCATCCCTTCGATTAATTGTCGAAAAAATGAAAAGTTCAGATAAATAGAAGATCCTGATGAGCCGACATTTGTTGCTCTCAATCTGACATGTCCTTGGTAGAAAGCATGCATGATTTTTATAGAGTGATGAGTAACTTGTAACTGCAGGGCAGCAATAATGAGAATCAAATGTACTAGTGATTGGTCTGAAAAAGTCACTCTATCATCTGCCAAAGTGTTGTCGACTACGCGATGATTTTCATTCACAGAAGACTGAAGCTGTGCATCGATGGTAACGACCCAACATGCACTAAATTTTCTGCTTCCTTAGTACATTTAGGATCACCCGCGTCTAGTTGCTCAATATATAGTCCCATTATCCCTAAAAATGTATTTATATAAGTCTTTTAAACACTATATATAAGATGCATAATTATATTCCTACCACAGTAGAAGATAGACATTGTCTATAAACATATAAAAAAACTGTTTTTAAACATTACATTCCTATAATATTAGAAGATAGAGATTGCCTAGTAAAAAAAAAAACCATTTTTAAACATTATGTGCAATGTAAAGAACTATGCTCCTATAATATTGGAAGACATTTTAGTTCCATGATCTCTAGAATTCTATTTTTATATGTCTTTTAAACATTACACGTATAATATAGAATTATATTCCTATAATATTGTTGGAAGATAAAGATTATGTATGAACGTTGAAAAGAAAAAGAACCGTTTTTAAACATTGCACATACAATATAGAGAAATATGCTTCTATGGTATTCGAAGATATTTTAGTCTCACACTCTAGAGTTCTACTTTTATGTCTTTTAAACACTACATTTTAAAATGTAGAATTAATAAAAATCAAATTTTAAACACTATACGTACAATGCATAATTATACTCCTATTATATTGGAAGATAGAGATTGTATATAAACCCATGAAAAAAATAAAAACCGTTTTTTAACATCACATGCACATTGTAAAACTATACTCCTATAATACTATAAGATATTTAGTTCCACAATTTCTAGAATTCTACTTTTATAAGTCTTCACAAAACGTAATGGAAAAAACTTCGGACAATGCCTATAAATCTATCTCGTTAAGTTCCTATTGAATTGTTTAAAAGAATTCTTAGAATGTCTCATCCATTCAAATTTCTCCACAATTTTAGAATTTCAAAAATCACCACAATGTAAGTCAATTTCAAAAATCACCAAAATGTAAGGTGAAAAAAAAATTCTTTAATATATCAGTATATAATTTTATATGTTTTAAAAAGTGTTAAATATAAATTTTATAATTTTACTCCTAATCCTTAATATATAGTTTTACCAATTCAAACATACATTCAATACTATCTACTTTTAATTTTCTTTTTCTTAAACATTTGATCAAATATGTATATATATTATCTCATGAATTTTTTGAAAATTGTTTGAAAAAGACTGTAAACTAAAATGGGCAACGAGTCCATTTATTAGATGAGTCTAATGGTGGACTCCATCAAAAAAGTTAGTTTTCTTCTTCATTTGACAACCATTGGATCTCAAGGATCCAACGGATGATAACCATTTCATAAAAAAATCAGAATCCAATTCAATGGTCAAGGTTTTCGACAAATTTACACGCCAAACAGCAAGTGTAAAAGCTACATCTAGTTGTTTCAAAAAAAAAAAAAAAGCTACATCTAGTTAAAAAAGGAAAAATAATAATTAAATAAAAATGAAAGACTCTAGGGTCAATGCTTTTGAGTAACCATAGAAGACAGAATCACACACACAAAAAACACTAGACACAGAGAGAGAGAGAGGAAATCTTCCATTTTTTTGATTCAAGATCTAGAAGAGATTCAAAGAACAGTCTCTGTTGTTCGATGAACACCACCTCATCGTATATCGAACCGTATCAACTTCGAAGATTTCTCTAAGTCAAACAAAAAAAAAAAAAAAATCAGAGAGAGAGAGATAGAGAGATGGGTTCGGGTTCAGGTTCAGAGTTGAGTGTTGAGAGACTTGAGAGAGCAGCAACCATAAAACTAAAATATGGGTTTGTGATTTTGGCGTGTTTACTCGGCTGGGTCGGTCTCTGATTGGACTGAGATTTCGAGAGTTCTGATAAAGATTTTGTCTCTTTTTTTTTTCTTTGTTGTTGTTTTGGGTGATGAGAAAATGAGTGAAAAGAATGCAGCGGCCTTGCATACAGCTGTGAACTCGGTACAGGCGTTGGGGAGGGGTTTTGATGTGAATTATGATACGAGGTTGTTGTATTGTAAAGGGGTTGCAGGGGCGAGAGTGGTGGAGGTTGATGAGAAGAACACTAAGAATCTCGACTTGTATGATGACATAGTCGTGCCTGATGTTCCCAGGGATGTCAAGTTCTCTCATTCTCAGGAGTCGTCTGGAAGACAGAGGTCTGGTGTTTGCTCTTTTCAGGAGGTATGTGTGTGTGTGTGTTATTGTTGTCTGCATGTGTTCAATTTGTTGTTCTTTGGTACATGAATTTGGTTGCTGTGTTGTGTTTAGTTTTTGTGTTAAATTGTTGTTTTTGTTTTAGTTTGTGGGGGTGGCTCTCAATTGCTTAGATTTGATGTCCTTCTTGAGTTGGTTTCTGTGATGCTAATTCTTGATCAGAGTTTTGTTTCGATTAGTGATTCTTGGTTGTATTACTTTGAATTGGTGTAAATGAACTAGCTTTATTTACAATGAAAGACCAGGGTGCGAATACAGGTGGAAGTTGGAAGCTTTAGCATCAATTGAACTCAAGTTGAAGTTTTTTGAGGTCTATTGTTCCTGTGAAAAGAAATTGTTTAGTTGCTAGACATAAAAAAAGAAAAAAAAAAAGAAAAAAAAAAAAAGAGCTCGAGTTACTTTAAGTTGCTGGAGTTGTAATTCTGCATGGTGTTGGTAGGCATCCTGTGACTACAGCAAGATTACCACCCATTAGAAAATGATAGATGAGTTATCAAGCTTGGTGATCGTTGAGAATGATAATAGGCAGTTGTGTGCATTTGGTTTCAAAATCTAATGTGGATGCAAAAGCCAAATTAAGCTGTGAAGGAGCTTTGCTAGGTCTTTAAAGGTGTTTGTTTTAGCTCGAGAAAAGTAAAATTTATGTGATAATTTCTACATTGGCTTTAATTATGAAGTGGTTGTCAAGAATCACCTTGAAACAGCTCAGCATTTTTTATATCTGAGTTATGCTTCTGGATAACTTGTTGGAATTATTTATGTTGTTTGGGAATGAAATTTATCTTTGGTATTCTTCCCTCGATTTATAGTCCTTCCAATCATATTATGTGCCTTTGCTTTCTTATATGATAATTTCTGTTGTAACTTACTTTTGATCTTAAATTTCGTGCATATGTCCTGCTGAAGCATATTCATAAGTTAAAGTATCCATATCTTAATAATTTTAAGATTAGCAAATTAGACCCCTCCACACCCCAAACCCGCCAACAAAAAGATATACACGATATTCATGGAGTGGCGCAACTGTGAGCGTTAGATAGCCTATCATTTATTGGGCCTTTACTTGACAACTTAAAGTTTTGGATACAACAGTTTTTAAGATGATATTAGAACTTGGTTTTTCTTAGGAGTCTTGGGTTCGATTCCGCTCACATGATTATTTTTGAATTTGATATTTAATATTAGTTTTGTTGTGTGTTTGTATTTGGGTTTGGTCCAGTTGCCAAGCCAGTTAGTTTGGCACGAGGAAATATGTTAGAGAGTCCTATAATAGTAGTTGGGCCCTGACTTGATTGCTTAAACTTTTGGGTCCGATGGTTACTAAGTATGAGTTGTTTGTCATTTATAGTGAAGGATATGGATATGATCATTGTATTGGATGAAGGTTAACTTGGAAAAAGTTAGAATGAGGTTGACATGTCAATTTCCCTTGGCATGAGGATGAAATGCACAGTGAATGACAATAGTATTTTGAACTTAACATTAGGATGCTTATTTAAATATTTCATGTTGCTTTAATTTGTTCTAATATGCTTTTTGAAATATTTGAATGCAGATGGTGGATTATTTTAATCAAAAGGCTAATTTATCTGGAGGATTTCCTCTTGGTAGTTTCAATTCTGCATTTAGCTTTACTGGTTCAAAGCATGTTGATGCTGCAGCAACAAAGACCTTATCAATGGACGGGTTGTATATTCCGCTTGCTAAATTTGAGCTTAAACCGCCATTAATTTTGCGGGAAAATGTCAAACGGGCTGTTCCAGTATGTTGGGACCCTCCATCTTTGGCAAGGTATGGGGTGTTGAAATTATTAACAGAAAAAATATTGATCCCATAGCTGATCTTTTACCTAACTATTAGTTACTCCTTTTTACAGCTTTATTGAAAATTTTGGCACTCATGTCATCACTTCGGTAACTATTGGTGGCAAAGATGTGATATATGTTAAACAGCATCAGTCATCACCTTTGTCAACCATGGAGATCAAAAACTATGTTCAGGATGTTGGAAACCAGAGGTTCTCTTACAAAGCTGGTCTTACAAGTTCAGGTCAAATGAAAATGAAGGAAAAGGCTAGTGCCCATGTATTATATGGCTTTTCTTGTAATGTGTTGTATTTTCTTAAATGCCAGGTACTTACTCTGTATAATCTTTTGACTGTGCAGGGTCTTGATCCTGGCTTATTCAATAGTCAAGGGATATACCCTCAACCCACAAATGCACCAATTCTTACAGGCAAAGAAGTATGTAGACATCCTTCTTATGTTCTTCTAATTCCAATTAATGTTGATACTCTAACTATACCTTCTGTGCCTTACTTTTAAAGCATTCAAATAATGTATTCAAATAAGTATACACACAATTAGGTGCAGAGTGTAGAACCATTTTTTTTTATAATTTCAGAGTTTCTGACAAATAGGTATGTGATTTTTATATCCTTTTCAATCACAGAGAATGTAGGTGTTGTGGTTTGTCCCTCATGGCTCGATTTTGGAGTTTAAATAAGTGGCAGAGCCAATGATTTGCTTATAATCTTGATATGTTCATACTATTGATTGCTAATTTCCTAGACCTTCATTCTTCTATTTTTTTTAATGAATTGAACTCAAAACTTCCTCGAATCTGATTGCTGCAGGATGTTACGGTCATTTTCCGGAGGAGGGGTGGAGACGATCTAGAACAAAACCATACCCAATGGGCACTAACTGTCCGTTCCTCTCCTGATGTCATTGAAATGACTTTCATCCCTATCACTGCTCTCCTTGATGGCATACCTGGAAAGGATCATCTATCTCGTGCCATTGGTCTCTATCTTGAATGTAAGATGATTAGAGCTTCCTCTTTGAGTATTTATATAGTTTTCCTTGTTTGCTTTTTTAGTAATTGCATGTATTTCTCCTAACCGTGAGCTTCCACTGGATGACTGCAAACAGACAAGCCTCAGATCGAAGAGCTGAGATATTTTCTAGAGTTTCAGATTCCTAGGGTATGGGCTCCTGTACAGGATAGGATTCCTGGCCATCAAAGAAAGGAACCTGTCTGCCCATCTCTGCAATTCAGCATCATGGGGCAAAAGCTTTATGTCAGCCAAGAGCAGGTGAAAATTATTGTTGCTATCATTGCTATCATCATGAACTCTCACTTGCATGCTTATAAACCTAGGATGGGATGTACGATAACAGGCAAAGAAGCCAATTTTTTCTGTTTTTAAAAAATCTGTTTTTAACTATTCTTTGTGTAAATGCAGATATCAGTTGGTCGTAAGCCTGTTACAGGCTTGAGGTTATGTCTGGAAGGAAGCAAGCAGAACCGGCTAAGTATTCATCTTCAACACTTGGCATCCCTTCCCAAGATTTTACGTCCATATTGGGACACCCATGTGCCGATTGGTGCCCCAAAGTGGCAAGGACCGGAGGAGCAAGACAGCCGATGGTTTGAGCCAGTAAAGTGGAAGAATTTCTCTCATGTGAGTACTGCACCTATTGAGAACCCTGAAACCTTTATTGGCGACCTCTCAGGAGTCTACATAGTCACTGGAGCTCAACTTGGGGTGTGGGATTTCGGATCCAAAAACGTCTTGTTCATGAAGCTGCTGTATTCTCGACTGCCAGGCTGCACAATACGAAGATCCTTGTGGGATCATTGCCTGAATGACAAGTCTAAGAAAGCCACCACCATAGGAATCACCTCCAATTCGGGTGACTCTAGCACAGGTGCAAAAGAAAACTATGCAGGCAACAAGTTGGCCAAGTTAATAGACATGTCCGAGATGAGCAGAGGGCCGGAAGATCCTCCAGGTCATTGGCTGGTCACCGGGGGAAAGCTGGGGGTGGAGAAAGGCAAGATTGTTTTGAGAGTAAAATACTCCTTGCTGAATTATTGAGCGTAATAACATGGTATTTAATGGTATAAATATAATGTGCAAGAAAATGGAGGGTAGTGATCATTTTAGATGTATATGGTTTTGTGTTCATGATGCCTGTAAACAAATTCCATATTGATGAACTCAGTTGGATGGGTAAGGGCATATGTATTTAGGTGGTTTCTTGGAAGTGTAGTATCATCCAATTTTGGAGGCAAAATCAGTTTTCTTTGGTAAGTCCTGTGAATTTGTAGAGATTGTCAATTTCTTCTTAGTGATAAAAGGATTGTAGAGGTAAATTCCAAAATGGACATGCTTATATATTTAGCATATAGTTGGATCTTCCATTTTTTGGGTGTATCTTTTACTATTCATAATTACATATAGAGATTTTTTTATAGATTCTGAAAGCTATATCTTGAAAAAAACTTCAAATTGCTGACATTATGTTCACACCCTTTTTTCCTCTTTTGTTGAGTTTTCACCAAATTTTCAAAAATATATAAAGTGGTTTACTTTTCTTTTACTTTTTTTTTTTTTTTGTCAACTTTTATTTTGAACATTTGACCGCAAATGATATTTACATAAAATGTTTCATAATGAAAACTCAAATTGATGGATGTCTTTCTATCTGGAAAAATGAAAGAGTGGTGATATTTCCACCCCTCTAAAACTGTATATACATTCTAAAATATAATCATTTTTTAAATTTCAATATTATCCTTGATAATATTGTCAAAAAACTGAGATATCAAACCCAAACTATGAGAGAAAAAATGACTGGTTCGGCCAGGCCATCTATAAGTGATGATGTAGCAAATTGTGTTGAACATTCTTCGTATTGTAAAGTTTCTCATCTTAGTGGGGATGTGCCCAAGGGAAAATCTGAAAGTTCTGGGTAGGTTGTTGTTGAAACGACTTCAATATCTGTGGGTCAAAATGGTCATAAATCAAATGTTTTCGGTAGGTTCCTATTGAAATTACTTCAACATCCGTCGGTCAAGATGGTCATAAATCAGATGTTTTCAGCACGATAGACGCTGCAATGGCTGTAGGAAAAAAGTTGATGATACCGAGCAATATAGAATAAAATTCATGGATGGGGTTCCCCATGGTTCATGAGGAAATAGTGAGGGTTCTGCAAGTGACGAGGAAAATATCAGTTTATCAAGCTATATATTAGAAGAAAACTCTTATGGTTCAGATTATTAGTCTGATAAGAATCACAATTTAGGAACAACTACTGACGCAAAACAAAATGAGGGACAAGAGGAAGTCTAGAAGAAGACTTTGAAGATGGCGAAGAGAAGTTCGAGAATCAATGGTTGATGCTGCAACACAGGGACTTAATTGAAACAAGAGAAATACAACATCTTAGTAATAATAATTTTGACAAGAAACAAATAGATTTTATCGATTTATATTGTTGTGAAGAAATTCTGGATTTGATATTTGTATGTTAACGAAGAAGATGACGGAGAGCATAATGATGATGATAGTGAAAAATAAAAAAATATATTAATATGAGGTGTGATTACAAACTTTTAATATGATAAAAAAAAAAAAAAATTAATTAGGTGAACATACATAAATAAGTGCACGTACAGTATTTCAGGGGTGCCATGGTTACTCAAATTGTAAATAAGAAATGTAGAATGAATGGGGATCCAAAGGCCACAATGACTTCAATTAAAGCGCTTCTGGACCCAACTCAAGGCTCGACCTAAAGCCCAAGAAGTCATATTTTCCATGTAGATCAATAAATCTCGGAGCTGGTTACAAACGGAATCCTCAACATTTCTCTCGTTCAAAAGATTTGACAAGTGACCAAAATTCAATAATCGAAAGATAGTTTACAAAGTTCCATTATTGTTAGTGTCCTGCTTACTTGTTGGAAGAGTTGCCCTACGTGAAAATATTGCCTGGGGTAGCCGATCCAAACTCTGGAATCATTGAAAGATCATTGAACTCTGGGACAGCTTAAACAGCAATAGCTCTTCTAATTTTTCGACCAAAGGCCAGTGGTTGATCACCGTTTACCCGCCTAGGTGCTATGCGTCTAGTGTCTAGCTCTTTGTAGAACATGGAAAAATACTTGATTACCATTACCTAACAAATTTATATTTAGTTCATGTATTTTTTTTTTAATTATCGATTAAAACTCGTTTCATTTAATTAGTAGAGGATACTATGACAGTTGTCTGAACTTGAATTATATATACTTTGACCCGTAATTAATGATGGCAAGCTTCAACTTATAATTATATTCCCACATAGAAATTATCAAGTTAATCAATAATCACCCCACACTCAAATTTCAACTGAGTAGGGATTATATATAAAAACATAACGAATTTGGTATAATAGCCTAGCGGGTGCCAATTTGCAACCACAGCATAAACCCAGATACACATGTATAAATTTCTCCACGTTAACGTGCCTATTCGTCCTTTACAATCCAAATTGAGATTTCGACATTTCTAAAATTGGCCTCCCTCAAAAGTTTGTCCAAATTGCCATTTAGCAGGCACAACATTGTAGCTGGTGAAAGTCCTGCCATCGCTAATGGTGACCTTGAAAGAGAGGCTTTGACCATTTAGATATGAATTGCTTTGCCAATTTTGGCCCCAGTTTCTTGACATTGGTTGCCATCCTGTTCTAGACCCCTTGATGAACACAGCCGTCACATCTCCTGAACCACCCACGTTTGTTATCAGGACCAAATTGAAGTATGAATGGCCATTGATGGTGAATCTTATACCTCCTTTCTTCAGACATGGAACCCTACCAAAAAAAAAAGAAAAACCAAACAAACAAACAAAAAAAAAATCATCACTTTTTCTAGTGTAGACGTCTACATCATACAAATTAATCTGGAATGGGATATCCGGACTCGACAACTTATACATGGCTTCAAATGTCACCTTCTGAAGAGGACAGGAACGATTCCAGCGCGATATTGAGCTATCTGCAAGAAGGCAGGCTGGGCCAAATCGAAATGTTGGAGAGGAGGATTGCACCAACCACCATTATCATTAGACAATGCATAGTTAGGAGGGCATAAGTTGGTGGCAGTCACTGTGATGGTACCAGGGAGGCACCATTGAGGATCATTGTTGCACCGAATCTGGTAACACGAACCGCAGCTCAAGCCACTGTTGAAAAGAGCAGTGCTCAGAGCTGCAGTGTTCGTGCCGTATCCCTGGCTGTACAAGTTTCCGTACCCACACGCTCCCCCTACAAACAGTACAACATCTTGTAAGATTGTTAACACGAAAAGTTTTAGATTCAATTAATACTTGAATATATAAAATTGCTGACTTTATCTTTTAGCAAATGTGATTAGTTCATTAAAAAATGTAACAAAATTTTCTGGAATTAACTACCTTACGGATTAGGTAACATTATCCAATAATTACAACCATTAGATTGGTTTTACTAATCACCCTTACAACCAATCTAATGAATGTAATTAATGGGTAAGATTACTCAACCAATAACGTAACTAGCTATATATATATATATATTTTTATCGTATTGGGATCAACTCACCCATTGTGCCAAAAGCATCAGCGCCACCATAAAATGTGGCATGGGCGCTTTGCCAACCGTCACCATAGTCTGCATTAGCGTCATAAACATACAACACAAACAGAAAGAGAAACATCAAATTCTGCATAGCTTGAATGGCCATAATAACTGTATGCTTCTCTCTCTAATGTGTGATGAAGAAGAAAAGAAATGGTTATTTCTTAATGCTAGAGATGATGCAGAAGAGACGTATTTATACTAGAAGAGAAGTGATTAAATTAGTAGAGAGAGGTGGGTTTGATTTCCTTATGAGAATACAATAACAAGTACGCGGTTGTCACATTGGAGCCAACCCAACCCAACTGCCAAAATAAAACGCTTCTGGCCATGGCGCCGTACGCATTGCATAAGTTTAATTATTATTTGGTGTGGACTTCAATGCCGAGTTTCAACTGGGGCTGGTATATGTATACATATATTTATGGTATTTGTTTATTTTCTTCTGTTGTTTTGTGTAGTTTTAGAAGAAAAACAATCACATTAATTCCATCTACCAGATTTAATAAAACGTAATGTTATTTTAATACATATATTATCATTCATATTGGATAACGCTACTCTCTCTCCCTCTCTTCACGTCTATTGCCCGAACTCACCATTTTTTCTAAAAATTTTTATTGTTGACTTGGACTTTATGTTCACTATTCTTTTGAATAACAAAGCATTGTGCTGCATCTATGCACATTCTCGATGTATGCATTTTTTTTTTCAGATTCTATATGTATATATATAGAAATTAATCTCGACATTGTTGATTAGACTCTTCTCTCTCATTTTCTATTTTAACTTATAGATGAAGCAATTTGATGATTATAATATCGATGAGATGGATCTTTAATCCTAATAACTGCTGCATTTAAATGGCTATTGATTGTTAATCAATGACTTCAATGAGTGGTGGTTGGTCTTAATTAGGTTCTTTTAGTGCTAACATTTCAAGACAACAATAGCTAGAAGCGTTTCAAGAAAACTAGAAATTTTTATTATTATTATTATTATTTTTTTGACGAAACTAGAAATGAAATTTTATAACCGTAAATTCATAACAAATTCGTGGGGAAAAAAAAAAAAAGCGATAGTAATCATGCATTACAAAACTTTTCAAAGTTCACAAAAAATCTACCCAAGATTTAACTTCATCGGATTCAAAAACGCAGTTTGTCTCGTCACTCCTATTGTTGTAAAAGATCGTTGAAGGAAACAAAAAACCCTGTAAGGGGTTTGGGGATGCATGCAGTATTTAAAAAGTCACAGAGGCTTGCTGTGTACTTGTGCACATGGTTGTTGAGGATGAGAGGTTGAGGAGATTAACACATCAGCTACTTGTTGGACGATTAATTACACACGTGAGTGAGATTGCTTGGGTAGTCGTTGACATGCTGGCCGACCAAGTTAGCATTTTGGTAGGAATAAGTGATGATGTGTCCATCAGTCCATGCTTAATTACCTGGTTTCTCACCCATTGTGATCTTCAAGTTGCGTTTTTGAAAATGTATGAACGTTACTTCAATTAATCGAAGCACTGTGAATCTTTCTTATTTTTTTATCTCAAACGTGTTCATGTTTTTTTTTTTTTTCATGATACGATCTATGATGAAACAATTTAAACCTAAAACATGGCTAGGTTCTATCTTTATCACTAAATGGTAGTCAAATGTATTTATAATTAATAGTTTGATTTATATGGATGGAGGTGCTTTTTTTTTTTTCCTTTTACTTTATGTATATGGTGTTAAGGTTGAGGGAATACGTAAACAAAAGGAATGATAAATAATAATATATTGTATGTTAATACTTTCGAAATCAAAATATATAAAAGAGTTTAATATATTATGGATGATGATTCATCGTGGAGTTTTTGTGGAAACTAAAAATTGAAGCTCCCTCTAAAGTGAGAGTTGAAATGTAGATAACCATTAATAAGGCAGCCACCCGTTAAATGGTCTCATTAAGTTATAACGAAAAATTTGTTCACAAGAGAAGTGAATGAAGAAAAGACCACTCCAGCGCGGTAGTTTTTGTAAACGCTATGCTCTGAACTCCCACTTCAATTTTGACTTGGAAAAAGAGGAAATATTTTGGTGTATACGACAAGAAAGGTTTCAACAAAATGAAGGTACTATATTATGCAATTAAATTTAAGCATGTGATATTGTTTTGTGTACAATTTTTATTGAAAGACCAACTAATCGAAATTATTATAGTAATTGATATCAAGGGATGCGGTTTTGGATAATAATCATATAATTAGTAAATTATTAACAGTTTAGTGATAAGTATGTGTGTCGAATACTCAAATTTACTACTACATAATAGAATTGCTTGGTCGTGTTCTGAGGTTTTTGAGAGGAGTGGCGATATTTTCACCCCTCCAAACTTGTATGTACACTCCATAGCATCAATTTTTTTCATTAAATTTCAATATTACCGTTAAATAGCATTATAAAAACTCAACTGTAATTTTGATACACAAGCTTAATAAATTTTGATCAACCCAGATACATTGCAACATAAACAGAACAGAAGATACAACGAAGATTACATAAACGGATTTTTGAGATTTCATAAACAAAACTAAGATTGAGAAGCTGTATTGAGAACTCAAAATTTATGAAGCTTCATAAGTTAATTGGGTAATACAGAAACCATAACGGAAGATATAGTTCCCATAAACCAACTAATCCGCGAAGAATCCATGAAACAATCCGTGAGACGTAAATGATCAAATGGAAACGACATAGGAATCAACCCCACAATTGTGCTCGAATTAACCTTCTCCCCTGAAGCAAGCAACTTTTTAAACAGCATCATCAAACACTCGGTCTCACCATTGCAAGTATACCCAGATCTCATTGCATTACAACTTATCAAATCTGGTCCATGAATCTCTCTAAACAACAATTTCGCCTTCTCAGTCTCTCCACATTTCGAATACAACGAAACCAACCCAGTAAGCACATAGACGTGATCACGTAACCCCATTTTCAAACCCAAGCGCTCACATAAACGAAGGGTAATGTTGGAATTTAAAAATAAATTAATGATTTGGGATGTACATATAATTTTGGAGGGGTGGAAATATCGCCAATCTTTTGAGAGTGTGACTTTTGGTCCACTAACCATAGGCCCAAGAAACAATCAGCATTTTAGACTCTAGAGAGAAATCTCCTGACAAAACATTGTGATGAGTTCGTGCTCGTTTTGTTGAACTTTTTTTTTTAAGCCCAAACATGCACGGAAACATCCAATTCTGACCTAGTGTTATAGTCCTGATGAGGAATTAATTGGGCCACTTTATATAATGAGAAAGTCTAGAAGGCTTAGCTAGTCGTTTGCCGGTTGAAGAGCCCAAACAAAACGATGAACTTTTTCAAAACAAGTTAAAAGCCCCATTAACAATAAAACCTTTTTTTTTTTTGAAAGACATTAACAATAAAACTTGGATAAGGTTGTGATATATAGTGCACGCAAATAAAAATAAATTTTATGGTTTTTACTTTTAATATATATATATAGAGAGAGAGAGAGAGAACACACACACGTTAATTTCTTGTAATTTAATGTGACATGAATGCTATTTTTAGTCACGTATTCTAACAAGTTCCTACTTTTTAATATGCAAATATAAACAGAAATTATCATAGTAAAATGGTTTGAAATGAAGTCTTGTTTAATTTGAAATGGTCAGAAGAAAAAAATTTATTGTGGTAGTTAGGATGGATATATTTATATCTATTTACAATTTAAGAGTAAAAAACATAATCTTTTTCACTCGCGGGTATAACTATGAAGTTAAAAATTCAAATTTATTACCATTTTAAGAATCAAATCACATTGAATAATTATGCATTTCTTATTTGTAGTCATTGATAAAACTCAAGTTACATGTTAAATAGTTGAGAGACTTCTGCCTATAATCCTATGTTTAAACATGAGCATTGAAATCATGTTTAATCTCGAAGTTCCTGAATACATTGCATTTTAAATTAAAATCCTAAAAAAATTTGGAGTACACAGTAAGACATAGAGACGTGACCGGTGTCCTCTCCGAAGATGAACGTGGAGCATAAATGTAATGGGGGCCAGTGATGCAAAGCAGAGATATGGGGCCCGATTATTAGGTAAGTAGCAGTGTCTTCGACTTCACAGGGCGGGCACAAAATGCTGACCGCTTGCTTTCTTTTCACATTCTCACTCTAATTAAATATTTTGATAAGACAAAAAATGTACAAAATTTGACTCATCCACCACCTTTCTGACACGTATCTCGCGTTTGCATGTTAACTTGATGGCTTCACTGCTCTCTGGTGTCTTCTCCTCCGTCGGTGCCCACTGCCCACCTCCACCACCTAATTGGAGAGTGTGTCGTGGTTTGAAATTCAAACCCCATATGTAGAGATAGAAACAATCCACGATGCATATTTATTGTTAAGCAATTAATCCAGACAAGATGTTTTCTTTTCTTTTTTTTTTGGAAATTAGATGTTTGTTTTTCTTTAAGAAAAGAAGATCGTATCTTTGAATATTTACTTCGATTAGGCATGGTTAATTGGTTATGGAGCAATGTAGGTCACGAAATTAACCAAAAACAAATTGAGATATGCATTTATAAAATAGAGTAGGTCAATTGGCACAATTTTAAGCAAATAAAAAGATAGAATAGATTAATGATTTGAAACACATTGCATTTATTGAAGTAGGTGGTCAGTAGTATGACATGGTGTTCGATGCATGAAAAAAAAATAGAAAAAATGAGAGAGTAGCGAAGGAATGATAGAAGAGGCACAATACTGTCCCACACATAATGGAAGGTGTCAATCATGGAAATATAAATTATTTTTGAAGATAGTGTAATTAATTTTTGTCAACATTTTAGTTGATCGTAGCTTGCAATTATTGACATTTAATCTAGTAAACCTACCTCTGCTCTGATACATTGATGATACGTGACACGTGTATTCATTTGGTGTGTAATGGGATTTTAAATATAGATGTAGTTAAAAACACGGGGAAACTAAATTTATAAAAATATCAATAGAAATATTAAAAATATTCTTAAAATATTCTCAATATTTTTAGATAATTTTTTTTATTAATAACCTCAAAATAAAGAAAATATTGGGTATCTTTTTTATATTTAATTCCCCGTAACTAATCCTATTTTGTGATGCATTTTGCTATTATTAGCCCCTTTGTAATTAGAAACCTATAAAAACAGTCCCTTCAATTTGAAATTCGGTTGCTAAACAATAAGCTAAAAAATAATAATAAAGCCGTGAAGTTACCAAATCCAGTAAACTACGAGCTTGCTAGATCGATCAAAAATGCGTCCAAGTTGTTAGATATGACTAATTAGGTGAGGGGACAAAAAATTAATCATTGACGGTGATTCGTGAAATTAAAATAACCAATAATTAGAACTAGCATTAAATATTGGCAACAGAAAAACGTAAAAAGGATTATCTAAATGATAAAATAGGGTTTTAAGAAAGGAAATCTTCCATGCAACGGAAATTATCTAACTAATTATATTATATTATATAAATAACTGATTAAATATTTTTTAATGTCATATAGCCACATTTTAGTACCCAAAAATACATTAAAAATTTCTTCTTAATGATGGAGTTTTGTCTTTTGAGCTATAAAATTAAATTTTAGAAAATCAATACAATTTGAATCTATAATTTTACAGGTATTATTCAACCACAATAGTTTTTGTTCAATTAATACACGGAGTCAAACATTTCAATTTTGCAAACGCTTCCATAATTAGGTTGATTCACCTTTTGGTAATATTTCTTTAAAATAGCTGTGATTAATTCTGAAAACACTACTCTAATTGTACGACTTGATGGTTAACGGTTGTGAAGAAAGTGATTGAACCCCTCACTCCACGCAGCCTATCCATAAGATCCCATAACCCACTGTTGTGTCCGCAGTCCATAATTAATGTCCATATTGTGTCTCGATCTATTACTATTTTATGCATTTCGCATATGACTTTTTACCACATTTTGATCCTGGACCACACACAGCAAGCAGCATGAAACTGCAGAGGCCAGCAGGGTGCCCGCAGTGTTTTCATTCAATAAATAAATAATAATAATACATATTTTTTTATATATAAAACGATTATTATATGCCTGTACATCTTCATATAGTCAAAATACTACAAATAATAGCAGTTGTAATGGTTAATAAAACATTAATAATGGTTACAAATTACCAAATGTTTTGAAAAAATAAAAATAATGAATAATAATATTTCATATTCATGTCTCAGTAATAATATTACAAAAAGTATATATGATTTTATTCTATTTTTTCATCTTTTACATAGAACGAAACGTTAATGTTTTATGTTATGCATGTCGTTGATAATTTGTTGGGTGCACTTGCCCCTAAACTTCAAACTTTTGGTTCAGACCATATTGATGTACGTATTCTTATTTTAAGTCATTCACATTGCATTGAAACGATGTATATATTCTTATTTCAAGGCATTCACATTTCATTGAAACAATCTAGCTCAGCTGACAAACAACTATTGCATCGAGTGAAGCAACCCAATTTTGATAAGATTTACGTGCGCTGACAAAAAATAGGAGCATCAACCCGGAACCTTCATGTAACTATCTATAAAAACAATAAATTTATGTATCATGTAACAAATTTGACGTCAATTATGGAGATTTTTTTTTTTTTTTCAAAGAAACCTCAATGGAACGATAAGAATTTCACTTGTCCTTGACTTGAAGAATTAATCAAGTTCAATATCTTCAACTTGACGTGCGCAGAAAAGATTTGGGTTCTGTGTGAATTATGATACTTGATAAGGTCCCCATGCGACTTAAAATTTTCAAGTGAAATTCATCGACGTTCATATATTAATGAAATTTACGATTATATCGCTTGTAAAGCCAAATAATCTCTAGACGATTTGACTAGAAGTACATTCAATTGTAAAATCTTATAAGTCTGCTAGTGTTGAAGTGTTGTGGGAAAATTGATGTGATTGATCGGGGACAAATTTGTTTTCACATGTGTCTAAGATATTGTCACCAATCACCATTAATAAAATATAAATTCGTTCATAATTCAGGTAGTTAGTATATTTTTGTGATTGAAGTTTAAATCTAATCGTACATATTTATTAATAAATACAAAGACAAAATGTTGAAGTTTTTTTCTCTTATAATGAGATTAAATTTATCTCATCATGTACATTTTTGTCATGTGCAAAGAGTGATCACTTTTGTAGTTTATTGTAAGATTAGATTTCTCCAATTATTACGAATATAGATTTTTGGATTGCACGTATTGTTTAGTTTTGGCAAGTTCCCAATGGGTTTCCAATCAATGGTAAAATTTTTCATAATTGTTTTTTGTTTTTTAAGAAGTAATACACTTATTGTTTAGAAAGCCTAACAACTCAAAATATAAATACTGGGTTGTGTCAGTTATGGGTATGTATATACACCCTTCTCTTGGTTGTTATATTTACAACATAAAATTCAATTTTTTTTGGGGATAATCCCAGTTTCCCTCCTCTTGTTTAAAGAAATCGCTAATTACCCCCCTGTAGTTTTTAAAAAACCTATTTTACCCCTTCTGTTAACTCTGTTAGTGGAAGTTGGTTTTTAACCATGATAATAAGCAAAAAGACCAAATTGCCCCTTAACAGTATAACCATTATCATCCATTCATCCAACCCAGCCATCTTCACCCATCTTCGTTTAATCTATCCATCATCAACAGCAAACACCATCGCCATCAAACCCCTCAACACTGTAACAACAACATCAAATATAACAACATAACACAAAACTCTCAACACTGTAATAACAACATCAAAACACAACAGCAATATAAAAAAAAAAAATGTGGGTTGTCAGAAACCCAAAGATTTCTGGATTTCAGACGCGGAAACCCAGAAATCTTTCAGTTTTCGGCACCGAAAACCCAAAAAGCTCTGGGTTTTCGATCGAAAACCCAGAGATCTACGGGTTTCCGGCGTCGGAAACCCAGAGATCTACGGGTTTTCGAGCGAAAACCCGTAGATCAACGGGTTTCCAGTCGGAAACCCATCGAGCGGAAACCCGTAGATCTACGGGTTTCCGACCGGAACGCCGTAGATCTACGGGTTTCCGACCAGAACCCCGTAGATCTACGGGTTTCCGACCGGAACCCAGTTTGGGTTTCCGTCGATGGAGACCCTCCTTTGACGAAGACCGCCGAGAGAGAGAGAGGCATCAGTCGAGAGAGAGAGAGGAGAAGAAGAAGAAGAGAGAGAGAGAGAGGAGGAGGAAGAAGAAAAAAAAGAGAAAGAGAAGAGAGAGAATGAGAATAGAGAGAGAGAGTGTATGTAGTTGAATTTTATTTTTTTTGGATGATTAAAATTTTTAAATTTTAAAAGTTTTCAATAGTTTTAATCTTCACCGTCCATCTTTAAAATGGACGATGAAGATTTTTTTCAATTTTTGTAAATATTAAATTATCAATTTATTAAATTTTTATATTTTTTTATATTTTATTTTGCTTGGACAGTTTTGTCCTTTCACATTAACGGTCAACTGTTGAATTTTAACGTTCAAATTGATGGTAGGGGGTTTTTTGAATATTTTAATAAAACATAGGGGGTTTTTTATCCATTTTGTAAATCAAGAGGGGGATATTAGTGATTTTTAAACGTAAGGGGGGATTTTGGCTATTTCATCAAACTACAGGAGGGAAACTAGGATTATCCCTTTTTTTTTCCCCTTTACATATCTCCTTTTAATAATCGGTGAGTAAATTACTGAATTTATGGTTATATTGTAATTACATAAAGAAAAAGGCAAAAAAAAAAAAAAAACAGGTCACCTGTGATTGTTGTGAGTTGTGAGATGTGAATGGTCTCATACTCTCAGTCCTTGTTTGTTTTTTTGTTTTTCTTTTTTGACATTGCAAGTATATTTACAAATATGGTAACAATGTCAGTCGGAATTTTTAGATAGGACTCTA
This sequence comes from Nephelium lappaceum, assembly GCA_021234005.1. NCBI lineage: Eukaryota > Viridiplantae > Streptophyta > Magnoliopsida > Sapindales > Sapindaceae > Nephelium > Nephelium lappaceum. Next base: position 1,375,382 of record CM038011.1, read on the forward strand.
TAGTACAATTCAGAACTTTGCTTCTGACTAAGCGAGAGGGGATTACTTATATAAAATGAAAAAATTACCCACCCCTTGATGGTGGGATTTATAGTGAGTTAAACCCACGATCTGTTTTAAAGGTAAAGGTGGATGAGTTTTGGTTTTATCATTACAGGCCATTTTCTTGTCAGTCCATCTTCTATACAGATAAAGGTTAAATCAAAATTTTGTCCAACGCTGGAATGAGAGGGATTCATTCCTATGTTTTACTCGGCTTCAGACCGGATAAGATTTTCACAGAACCCACCTAGTATCGACACCTAGTGCTACAAATTCTTAATCAAGTGAAGACTGAAGACAACGATTTTCCCTCGATCGCTTTCATTTAAATATATTACGACATTTGAAGTTGATTTTGTGATTTACTTATGATAAAGAAGACAACAAATCTTCAAATTTTACATAATAAAAGATGCTTGCAAAATAAATAATTATGGGTCGGGGACTCCGGGTTAATATATACTTTTGACTCAACCATTAAAAATTTTAAGATTTGTAATATTATAAATCAAAATAAAAATATTTTTTTTCATAATACATATAAATATGTACAATTTCGTTTTTATATAAATTTGTACCATCACAAATCTCCTTTAAAGGTGGATTTTAACACTGTCTATTATAATGTATCATTTGTAATATGCAAACATCACTTATTAGATCTAAAGTCAATGAAAAAGATTTCACATATTTGTTTTCCACTTTCGATTGAAACATAATCTTAAAGCTAAAATGTAAACTATAATATAAAAAATAAATGTTAAATAAAAGATATGTTTTTTTTTGAAGTAATAAAAGATATGTTATGCCTCTATGTACATAGAATAAAAGCACTTTTCCTAAGTTGCCGTACTGTTTCAACATTTGTATCTTCGTAAAAGTATAATATTGAACTCACCACTTATTATTTTAGTAAGTTAGAGATTAATATGATAATATTTTAAATTTGAATAATTATATTATAAATATATACATATACCTATAATAATTCTATCATCAATGTCTTCTAACTTTAAAAAGTTAGAATAAATCAATCAAATTCATTCATTACATTTGAATTAAATAGGAGAGATAATGCAATTGATGAATTTGATTGGTTGGTCCTAACTTTTGAAAATTAGAAAATACTGATAGTAGAAGCGCTATATATATAAAGTGTTTCTACTATTAGTATTTCTTAACTTTAAAAAGTTAGGACCAACGAATCAAACTCATCCATTGTATTATTTCTTCTAAAATAAATTATCTTTTTTATTTAATTCAAATACAATTGATGAATTTGATTAGTTTGTCCTAACTTTTTAAAGTTACGAGACTGACGGTAAAATTACTATATATATATAGTGTGCATGCTTCTACCATCAGTATCTCCTAACTTTAAAAAGTTAGAACAAAATAATCAAATTCATTAATTATATCATCTCTTCTAAAATAAATTTTTTCTTCTATTTAATTCAAATACAATAAATGAATTTGATTAGTTCGTTTTAATATTTTAAAATTAAAAAATACTGATGATGAAATTATTTTTTATTTATTTATTTTTTTTATAAAGTCTCCTATATTTATAATATCAAAAAGAAAAACCACTTGAAAAAAATGGTGGCAGAGCCCAATGTACTTATGTTCCAATGTCCCACACGCAACATGAGTACATTGTAGGGCATGTCAATCACGGGATAGAAAAAGATCTACTTTCAAAGGAAAGTAATTCAAATATTGTCAAACTTTGTAGGCAAATATTCAAATTCAATCTAGTAGATGTACCACATCTTTTATGTACAGATGATGATGGACACCTGTTATTTCCACTAGGAGTGTTACCTGATTTTGGTCATGCATTTACAACCAGCAATATTTATTCTCCTCTGTAATTACGTTAATCCGCCGAAACATCTGGTAGCATCCATGTTCCTTTCCATCTTCCCATTGAAAATCTTAATCGATTCGTTTATTTGTCGGTTGACACAGTCTTCTAAAATTCGCATAAATTCAGAATAAAGAGAACGAAATTCTTTGTTGTCAACTACAGTTCCACACATTGAACTTTTTATAGATAAGTATATCCCTTGAAGTAAATTCATTAAGCACTTTCCTTTTCTCTTCATGGTATAACTTCGAATATCTTCTTTATCAATTAAATCTCAAATTAAGAGAATCCTTCCCGTAGTAAGAGTTATATTCCATACCACATTTATTGTGATTGATTTTATTATATCCCAATAGACTGTCGATCCAATTGATGCAAATTAAAAAAATATCCTATAAAAATATGATTTTATTCACACATTTACGTATAATTTAAATAGTTAATACATACTACTACTCTGCTATCTAATATCGTTTGATGGTAGAAAACGTTCATTTAATTTGATAATGTTTTAAGTTCAAGTGACGTCACCACAATTGATATGTCAAAAAGAAGAAAAAAAAATAGTTATTACACTTCCATCTTATATACACAATAAGATTCGAGTCCAATTATGTAAATTTATTAATATGTGTAGGAAGTTTCTTCTCTTATCATGAGAGAAATATCTTAAAAGCATTTTTCAGGGCCGCACTTACATATAGTGTTTAATCTTAATAAATTCAAATAAACTTTCAATTATTGATTATATTTTCATTTATCCTTTACATAAAACAACAAGCTCTTGTCAATAGTGAACCTATTTATACAAATATGAATATCATATCAAACGTTTTCATCATTAATTACTATAATAATGGGAAGATGGATTCATGAGACAAGATTGATTAGTTCATCATCAAATTACTATGATAACGTGAAGAAAAATACATCAAACAAGATTGATTCGAGGACTAAATATTATCCATTTTCATACAAACTGGGTTAACAATTGAACTAACCAAACCCAAAAGGCTACGAGCTAGCTTGCAAGACGGAACCAAATGTGTCCAAGTTGTTGAATACGACAAGCGTGAAGGGATAAAAAATAATTACATTTTCACGAATTTAGAAAGGTTAAGGAAAAATTTTAGCTTAAGAGAGAATCTAAATCCTCAATAATAATTGAAGGGTGGTTATAAAAGAAATATTATCCATTCTCAATTCTTTTCATTTTTATTTTTATAACGCTTTATTTATTTCAACTTTGGATTGAAATCTAATAAAATTAAATTACTCCTATATCATTATTAGATCTTACAAAAAACAAACATTACAGCATTTAATTAGACCAACAACCAACCAGCCAGCTTGCTCCTTGTCTCCCCCAATCGTCGTTCACTCTCTTTACATTTTTTTCTATATAAACCCTATATCCCCTCACTCTTCTCCACGTTTACTCAAGCATCTCAACACAAATCCTAACTAAATCTTCAAAAACTTTTCAACTTAAGGAAAACCATGGCTACTCTCAAGCTTGTTTTTGCTCTGGTGGCTTGCATGTTGGTGGCCTCACCAATGGCTCAGGCCGCCATAACATGTGGTCAGGTCACAAGCAGCTTGGCTCCATGCATCCCGTACTTGAGGAATGGTGGGAATGTACCTCCACCATGCTGCAATGGAATCAAGAATCTCAACAACGCTGCTCAAACCACTCCTGATCGCCAGCAGGCTTGCAGGTGCTTGCAAAACGCTGCTAAGGCCATCTCTGGCATCAACACCAACCTCGCTGCTGGCCTCCCTGGCAAGTGCGGTGTCAACATTCCTTACAAGATCAGCACCTCCACCAACTGCGCTTCGTATGTTCTCTTCTTATTTTCTCATTTGAGAATTCTTCTTAGTAGTGAAGGGAAAAAAGAAAAGACGCGAACGACGTTTTCACATCAGAAAATGTCCTATTAAATAAGTAAAAAAACAGTGAAAAGTTGAGAAAATGACATAGACAAAATGTGAGTTTTTAAAAATAATAAACTATTTTTATCACCGTTAATATTTACGAATTGTAGCTGTTGAATAAAGATAATAGTTTACATAATGAAGGAAGTGAATTGTGGCTTTTTGTTTTTTGTTTTGAATGACAGTTAATGACTACGTACTATGGCATTCAACAAATTTACTTTAATTTTTTTGGTGCTGGTGACATCTCTCTAAAAAAAAATTTGTAACACTCATTCTCTGCATGTTTGTGGAGGAGTATATTAAAACACAAGGGGCAGTTTACACTGGAGAATCGGAGAATGGCCTTTTATTTTTTTCTGTTTGTTGAATCATTTGAACGGTTTCTCTCCTTTTTTTTTTTTTAATAGAGCTAAAAGGACTGGAAAAAAACCATGTAGATGGTTTAAAGTCCTTATCTTTCTATTTCTTGCTAAATCTTTTGAAAATTTTCTAACCAATTAGGCTGGTTAATTTGTCTTGCAGGGTCAAGTGAGGTGTAATGATTGGAGTTTCTGGGCGAGAAAGTTAGTACCGTAGTAGTGTGACCATAACAATAAGAGGATGATTTTGTATCCTAGTAGGGTGGTCTCCACTTACGAGAGTCCCCCTGTTGGGTCTGTCATTGTATCTTTAATTTTATGTGTCTTTGTCTCCAGTACCAGTAATTTAAGTTAATGTTATGGTTATATTTTTCTCTCATTATCCCTAATTTTTCAGACTCTATACTATTTCATTTTTCCGTTTAACCTTTATTAATCACTAAAAAAAATTTATGATGTAAATTTAACTAGCGTTCAATCTGTTATGTTCATTGCAATTATGTGTATACAAATATGAAAAACCTAAAATGGAATATAATATTATTGTCACAAAACTTGAATTTTTAACATAAAAATTATAATTTTATATTAATTTCATTTTCAAATGGTAATATCCCCCTAACTTGGCCATTGTACTTCGAAGACTTAATTAAGTGCAGAACTTTCAACATAATGTGGGTGTGTGACGGTGACATAAGCCAAGTGAAATAAATGGAGGTGAAACGTTCCCGTGTAGTTGTGCTGTGTGATTGAACAAGTCTGTAGTTGTACCATATAATTGTCAGCTAATGGTCCCTATGCAGCTATATATAATGTACTAGTATTGGCTTTTATCTGTAACGGTGATAAATCATATTTATGATTATTTCACTTGTAAGGCCTACAAAATCTTAAAAATTTAAAAAAATTTAATAATATGATTGATAATATTTTTAAAAATATATTTTAAAAATAAAAATAATAGAAATTTATTTAATATTATTTTTAAAAATAGATCAAAATTAAAATTATATTTAAATGAAAATCATTTTTAAAAATATTGATATTATTAGAGATAAATATTTTTATTTTTTTGAGTTTTATCGTATATAAATGAAAATGATTTTAAAAAATAATCGAAAACGAAAAAATATCATTTTTATTTTTATTTTAAATTTTACTGTTTATTTTTAAAAACATGTTGTTTATTTTTGAAAATACATTTGTAAAAATGATTAATAAATATATTTTTCAATATTTTTTATTTTTAAAAATAAAAAGCAGTTTTAAATAGCAGTGTCAAACACCACCAAAATTTTCCATTCTATCACATATATCACACAGAAAATGAAAAATTGAAAAAGAATTCAACAAAAAAAAGTCTAGATAAATAGTGGTAAAATAAAAATTCAAATAAAAAGTCAGAAAATGTTATCGTGTTGTCACCCTCTAAAGAACAAGCATTACCACATGCCCATGTATTGTTGTGGCATGTGAATTGTTTTGCACTTTTGCTTCAATCAATCTTATTTACAGATATAAATCAAATCATTTCTTTTCTAAGTAAGAAAAATCAAATTTTGTACAATACTGAAATGGGAGGACTGTTCAATGTTTTGCTTCATTACAAGAGATTTTACTTCACTATTTTTAAATTAATTCTTTCCACGAAATCCACTTAATTAATGAGAGCTAGTAAATATTTATCAAATTGTGCAGGCTTGGCTAGATTGATATTTTAGTTTCAAAGACCACAAAATTGTGCAATGAAGTTAAGAAATCAATTTTCCCTTCATCTTAGCATTCACTTAAATATGTTAAATTTATAAATTGATTTTGTTATTTACTTAAGAAAGACCTAAAGAAAATGAATATCTATACATATATATATATATATATATATATTTATGTCTTCAAGTCAAGAGATCCACAAAAGAATTCAAACGATCAACTTCATCAAATCAAGCAAGATAATCACTTATAAGGTTTAGCCAATAAAAAAGATTTCACATCAAAAGATTTGTTTTACACTTTCGATTGAAACATAAAATGTCAATTGTCAAGAAAACAGATATATAGAAATAAAGTATAAAACGAAATTTAAGAAATATTACAGCTTGCCGAGACATACATGAAACCGAAGTTTCTATAGTGTTTTAGGATACAAAGTTTTCATGCGAAATAGTTTCTTTTTATTTTCTCATTCAAGAAAATTTCAGTTAATATATCTTTGATGTGATTTTAAGAAAATCTAATATTCCCATATGGAGTATATAGCGTTGGCAACCTTTTTTATTTTTTACTTACGCAATTTTTTTAAACGAATAAGTATTCTAATTTTTCAATGCTTGATGTTGTATATTGCATATCGTATTTTGAAACAGTACATAACATGTACAATTAGTCTTATGAAAAGAATCGCTTAAATTTAATCTTTATCTTTTAAAGTGTGTGGATCCAACAGTTCCCAGAATTTACTAAATGAAAATGCCATTTATCTTGGCTTTGCTTTCTAAGCAAACCTAATGAGAATAAAATTTATTTTTTAAAGATTGGTAATTGGAAAATCCTAATGATGAACATTGTCATTTTAAGAGCATTTAAGTTGCTCAACATAAGAAGAACCCGAAAAGGGAGCATTAATCAACTCCAACTGCTAAGTAAGGCCGCCTTGTACAGGCATTTATGTAACCCAATTTTTCTGTAAGTAAATGCCAGACCCCAGTTAATATAATATGTTTCCTAACAAATAAAGCATTTTTTTTAAAAGTACTTTCTTGTTACAAACATTAAGCTTAGCTGTTGCAGCCAATTAATCATGGCTAGCTCCATGGCTTTCAAGCTGGCGCGGCTTGCCGTGGTTATATATGAAAAACGTAATGAGTGCACCAACTAGCCAAGCTACCATAACTTGTGGTCAAGTGACAAGAAGCCTGCACTCTTTACCTTAAGACTACGTTTGGTACATAAAATCTGGGATGAAATTAAAATTAAAAAATTCCAAACTACTTGAATGTTATTTTTGAAAACTAATTGGAATGAATGAGATTGAGATTTTTTGAATCCCAACTTCCAATCCATTCACATTCTTTTTATATTTTTCAATCTCACCCATAATCATGTCATTGGGTGGAATGAGATTTCATTTCCTATCTTTTTTCTTCTCTCCATTTATCTCTCTCTCACTTTCTTTCATTCTCTTATCACACATCCATGGAACCTTTCTACCATCTCTTATTCTTCTTCTTTTTTTTTTTTTTTTCTTTTTCTTCTAAGTTAAGATGAACCCAGAACCAGATCGATTCTGGGTTCGGTAAACCCAAAACTAATTTGCCTCTTGGTTAGATCGGTTCTGGATTTGGCTAACCCAGAACCAGAACCAACATCTAGTTCCGAGTCACCGAACCGAGAACCATATCTGGGTTTGACGATGAACCCAAAACCATTTAGTTTTGGGTTCTATTATGAGTTTTTTTATTTTGTTTCGTTTTTTTGTTTGTTTGTTTTTTTTTTTTTTTTATGTTATAATGATTTAATATTGTTGATGATGTTATTGTTGTGAGAGATGATGATATTGATGAATTAGATTGATGATATTGATGAACTGTGGGTTGATGATGTTGAATTGTGGAAAATGATGATATTGATGAAGTGTGGTTTTTTATATTTGATGAATTGTGGGAGATGATGTTTAGTCTTTTTTTGTTTTTAGATTTTTAGTAAAATTAATTTTATATAATAAAAAATTTAAATTAATTTATTCCAATCCATTCCCAACCTACACCAAATATGATATAGTATACTTTTTAATTCAATCCCAAATTCTACCAAACATGGGATAATGATTTTCATTTCAATCTAATCTAATCTAATCTAATCCCAATCCATTCCATTTCAATCCAATCCATTCTATTCCATTCCATTCAAATCTCGTGTGCCAAATGGAGCTTAAGGATATTGAAGCCTTCTTCCAGCCTGACCATCAACAAGCTTTAAAGTGGTTAAAATCAGATGCTTATGCTTCGAGCAGAACCAGAACCAAAGATAAAAATACAATTCACATTGGCATCATACCAAAAGAGGGCTTTCGGAGAAGATAAGGCTAAAGTTACAAGCTTATATGCCAAGCGATTTTCAGTTCTAAGAATGACTTGATATTTATAGACACCCACAACTTCACAAAAGTCTTAATATCTAAAAGAAGAGGGAAAGCTTAACCCCTAGAGACATAAGACACATTCAGCAAAGAAGCTACCCTAACGGTATCCACTTTAACGAAATCTACTTTCAACTATAAGGAAAAAGCAAGTAACAGACCTTCTCTGAAAGCAACCAGTTCACCAATTTCTGGGCTGTAGTTACCCTTCCAAGGTTTAGCCATAGCGACAATTGTCAAGCCTTGATGGTTGCGAACAGCGAAACCAAGCCCTGATAAGAAAGAGTTGGAGTGAATGGCTACATCTAAATTGAATTTTAGGTAGCCAACAGAAGGAGGACACTAGCCAGGAACGGGCGAAGCAGCATCTGATTTAGGCAAAATAGACAAGGTAATTTTAGTGTTTCGAAATTCTTCCAACAATTCCAAAGCTTTGGAAATAGTTGACTCAGGTTCTCTACAAAAATTAATCATACACCTCGCATTTCGGTTATTCTAAATTCATCACAAAATCATACAAACCTTAGAAACTAAACTCTTTTCATCCAACTGCCAAACCCCAAACAGAATCTAAATAACATCATTCAACTTGAACTTATCAAGGAAAGACTTTTTCTCATAAAGATTCCAAGCCTTTTTAGCTATATGACACCAAAAAAGGGCATGAGCTCCATTTTCTTGGGATTCCTTAAAGAGGTCACAATAAGCATCACCAAGGACGTTGCGATGAACCGGGTTTACCATGAGAGGGAAGGCCTTTATACACGCTCTATACACAAAAATCTTAACTTTAGGAAAATATTGAGGTTCCAAAGAACCTACCACCATATCTGAATCGGCTCAACTGAACAAGAGGCACTACTAACTAAAAACAAATACTCAACAACTATTCGATATCCATTGTTAATAGTGTAAGCACCTTTTTTGTTGAAGAATCAACATCTACAAATCGAGATGTCCCTATAACTAAGAGGAATAGAGAGAATAGAATCTCAATCAATAGATAGTAGTAAATTATTAATCTTACTAAAATCCCATTGTTTACTTTCAGGGTTGATGAGGTCTGCCGCTTTGAAGTTCTCTCTCAAATTTGTTGAGACCACCTTAAATGAATTTGGCTTGGAAATCCACCTATCATTGAACACCTCAATATTCTTACCATTTCCCACTTGCCAAATCTAACATTTAAGAAACAATTCTCTTCCCCAAAGTAAACTCCTTTACGCATGAAAAACTCCATGACTGCATTTCATCTGCAAAAACTCAGAGTTAGGGAAATATTTGGCGTTGGGGACATGAGTGGCAAACAAATCCGGATTAATGACCACTCTCTAGGCCTGTTTGGCTAGCAAGGATTGATTAAACAGAGTTAAGTCTTTAAACCCCAGTCCTTCTAAAGCTTTAGGCTGACACATCTTATCCCACCCAACCCAATTAATTTTGTGTTTCCCTTCCTTCATTCCCCACCAAAATCTTGAAGCCAAAGAGCCAAGATCTTTGCAAAGACCCGCTGGCAATTGGAAGATACTGATGACATAAGTAGGGATCACTTGCATAACCGCTTTGATAAGAACTTCTTTAACCCCCTTGAGAAAATAAATGACTCTTCTAGCCTTTTAACCTTTTCCAAACCTTTTCCTTGATGTCATTGAAGGTTTTCAACTTACTCCGTTCCACTAGAGAAGGCAATCCTAAATATTGATCATGGGAGCTACCATTGCGGATGCCCAAACGAGAACAAATGTCGTCTTTCATTTGGAAGGGAACATTAAGGCTGAAACAAATGGCTAACTATAAAAATAATAAAATTACCATGAGGTATACTCATAATAGTTAATTATTATATTGAAGATGGGTAATGACTGTGATAAAAAGATTACCGAGAATGGATATTGCTTGAACCAAATAATATAATTATCAAGTAAAATATCTATAACAGTTATAATATTGAAGAGGGATAATACCTGTGATAAAATAAGTAACAAAAATGGTTATTTTCTATACTAAATAAAATAATTACCATACGAGATACCCGTAATAGTTGTTATATTGAATACGGATAATGTTTGTGTTATCAACAATGAGTATTACTTCTTGTAAATCATAAATCTTATTTTGTTTAGAACTAATTTTGCCTTTGATTGATAAATTAATTATTGTACACGTGCTATACCTATTGTCAGGTAACATTAATATATATTTTTTTTGTATAAATTTTGTAATATAGGTAAGTAGTCAGATAACACTTTGATTAATAATTTGCAGCATGTATGAAGCTCATAAAATTTCTAAAGCATTTATATAATATTGAACATGATAAAATTCATAACCATAAAAATTCTAAAATATTCATATATAATAGTACCAAATCCTTATACAAAATGTTAACTCAAAAAAATATCTACATTCTAATTGTTGACGGTTGGAGGTTTAGAGGAAAGAAAAAAAAAAACTTATCATGACAAGAGTGAGAGGAACTCTGATACTTGAGTTGAGAGTGAAAATGATGTGGGTGGGAATAGAAAATTGTTTGATAATTTTTCCTTAGCCAAATTTTGTATACTCAAATATTCATCATGGGCAAGATTTTTGCTCTCTAATAGTTTATATCCACCTTGGGTAAGTTTTATGTTGTCAAATCAAATACGTATCAGGGGCTATGATTGCTACCAAACATCTATCATAACTATCAAAAGCCCACAATGAAGACTTTTAAATGAACATATCCATAATAGGATTTTAAAAGCCCGTGATGAATAATTTTTTCTAACACGGGCCATTTGAGTTTGTGATAACTAGATTGTGATAATAAGTGGAATTTGTTGTAGTATGCAACAGGTTAATTTGATACGTCTGAAGTGAGAGGACCAAAAATTAATTGTTAATTTGGTGGTTTGTGAATAACCATATATAATTAAAAGCACCGGCTAGAAAATAACATAGAAACTGAAACTGTCAATCAAATAAGGGCTTAATTACTTATATATTGTTGATAGGCATTTGCTATAAACTTTAATCGACTTAGGTTCATTCAAATTTTGGTAACATTTTCTTAATATAATTCTGAAAACCAAGCCCCACCCTAACCGGCTGGTACTCTCCATCTTATCGTTCGATGGTTTATGATGTGTTGATTCCCACAGTGACAGTGTTGGTAGTCTCTAATCTTCATACTGTGTCTCAGTCTATTCCTATTTTGTGCATATTGCCACGACTGTTAATACATTCTTGTTTCAGGACTATATTTTTGTTTCTTGTTATAAAAGATACAAGTTGCATTGGTTCAATCTCATGATGACACGCCTGCTAGCTAGTTTAGTAAAGGACACTATTATATGATATCTAACAATTAAAATTTTTATAAAATTAAAATTTTTATCATTTTTTTTAAGCATAAAACTTTTATTATTCTAAAATATGCGATTACATAAAATTTTATTTTTATCTATATTTGAAACAATAGATGGTTTCTAGTAATAGTTTCTAGTAATCTTAAAACAAACTTTCACGCAACCTTTGAGCGAATTCTATCAATATAAGTCGAATCAAATATCACTCTAGCTTATTCAAACACCCTCCTAACTCTCCCCACTGAGTTTTCAAAGCTTTCTTAACTTAAAAATAATAATAATAATAATAAAAATAAAAATAAAAATAACGTGGTTGCCCTGAAGCTGGTCTGTGTTCTGGTCGCTTGTATGTTGGCGGTGGCACCAATGGCTCAAGCCGCCATAACATGTGATCAAGTCAGGAGCAGCTTGTATCCTTGCATCCAATACCTGAAGTCTGGTGGGCCTGTGCCTGCAGAATGCTGCAATGGAGTCAAGTCTCTTAACAGCGCTGCTAGTACCACTCCTGATCGCCAGCGCCCAGCGGGCTTGCAAGTGCTTGCAAGATGCAGTTAAGTCGGCCTCTCGCACTGACCCTAACCTCGCCTCTGGTCTCCCGGGCAAGTGCGGTGTCAACGTTCCTTACAATATCGGCACCTTGACCTCCACCGGTTGCACTGAGTACACTTCTTTATTATCTTTTATTCATTTTAGAACTCTTAGTACCGACTAATGAATGGAAAAACGAATATATATAATTCATAAAAGAAAGTAGTTTCCATCGTAAAAAGAAAAAAAGAATGAAATTGTCTATATTACATACTGTTCACCTACTTTTTCAAGTGGAACTACCAGAACTATATTTAGTCAAACAATTTCAATGTTTTTGCCTATAGAGCTAAAATCATTGTACATATATATGAAATTACATGCAGATGATTTACACAATAAATGTCGTTTATCCTTTTATTTGTTTGCTGAATATTTTGAAGACGTTCTTATGATTTTGGCTTGTTTGTTGCGCATGCAGCATGAAGTGAAAACATTCGAGCTTCTGGTCCCGAAAATACGGTAGTGGTGTGAAATAACAATAAGGGATGATGTCTTTGTATCCTATTTTGGTGGATCACCCTTTTTATTAGTTCTGTCCCAGTGTGTCTTTAATTTTAAGTGTCATTGTCTTCTGTGAACCAGCTCTGTCCCAGTAATTCAAGTTAATTTTATGGTTCTCTCCCTCTCTCTCTCTGTCCTTAATTTTCCTCCCTCTAAACTATTTCATTTAATGTCTGTATGTTACTGAAATAATTTGGAAAAATAAATAATTTCCATCCTCTCTTAATCTGAACTAATTTAAATTCATACTTTGAATTCACGGATTTATAAGTACATTCTGAGATAGAAAACAAGAATTATGATAATGGTCTCAATTTCATATGTTACTAATTCTGTACGAACAAGTTTTACTTATAATATTACTAGAAAATGGAATTGATGCATCGGTTTTTCTCTTGTTTGCAAAATATTCATAAGGGACGAACTGAATTGGCTACTAGTACTACTTGTAAGAACTAATTAAGTTCAGAATTTTCAACGTGAAGTAGGTGGGTGACTGCGATACATATAAGCAGATCAAACATGTGGTTGTGAAGTTGTCCATTGAAGTTGTCAGTTAATATTTTCCCAACGCAATTTTAATGCGCTAGTATAGGCTTTTAACTTTTCCATTGAAGTTCGTATGTTTTGACATTTATGATTATTTTCCTTGTAAGCCTATGTGATCTCTAAAAGGCTTTTAACTTTTCAGTATAGGCTTACTGAAATAATTTGAAAAAATAAATAATTTGCATCCTCTCTTAATCTGAACTAATTTAAATTCATACTTTGAATTCATGGATTTATAAGTACATTCTAAGATAGAAAACAATAATTATGATAATGGTCTCAATTTCATATGTTACTAATTATGTACGCACGAGTTTTACTTATAATGTTACTAGAAAATGGAATTGATGCATCGGTTTTTCTCTTGTTTGCAAAATATTCATAAGGGACGAACTGAATTGGCTACTAGTACTACTTGTAAGAACTAATTAAGTTCAGAATTTTCAACGTGAAGTAGGTGGGTGACTGCGATACATATAAGCAGATCAAACATGTGGTTGTGAAGTTGTCCATTGAAGTTGTCAGTTAATATTTTCCCAACGCAATTTTAATGCGCTAGTATAGGCTTTTAACTTTTCCATTGAAGTTCGTATGTTTTGACATTTATGATTATTTTCCTTGTAAGCCTATGTGATCTCTAAAAGGCTTTTAACTTTTCAGTATAGGCTTACTGAAATAATTTGAAAAAATAAATAATTTGCATCCTCTCTTAATCTGAACTAATTTAAATTCATACTTTGAATTCATGGATTTATAAGTACATTCTAAGATAGAAAACAAGAATTATGATAATGGTCTCAATTTCATATGTTACTAATTATGTACGCACGAGTTTTACTTATAATGTTACTAGAAAATGGAATTGATGCATCGGTTTTTCTCTTGTTTGCAAAATATTCATAAGGGACGAACTGAATTGGCTACTAGTACTACTTGTAAGAACTAATTAAGTTCAGAATTTTCAACGTGAAGTAGGTGGGTGACTGCGATACATATAAGCCAGATCAAACATGTGGTTTTGAAGTTGTCCATTGAAGTTGTCAGTTAATATTTTCCCAACGCAATTTTAATGCGCTAGTATAGGCTTTTAACTTTTCCATTGAAGTTCGTATGTTTTGACATTTATGATTATTTTCCTTGTAAGCCTATATGATCTCTAAAAATTACCAAGTTTTCCAGGTCGCTGACGTACAGAAAAATCAGAGCATAATGATCAATGAAAAATTGAAAGTAAAATCTATATAGAAAGTAGTGGTAGAATAAGGATTCAAAAAAGTCAGATAGTGATCATATCATGCTGTTATTCTCCAAAAAAAAAAAAAATGCTGTCTCATCTACGCATTGTAGTGGCATATGAATTGTTAGTCTTAAGTCCATGGCATACACAAATAAAATTAAGCCAAATCAAAATTGTCCGACATTAAATTGGGAGACTTAAATGTTCTGCTCTATTGCAAGAGCTTTTACTTCAGTGTATATAAATTAAATCAGATTTCCTCGATAGCCAGTTAATAAATCACTGTTTGTAATTGATGAGGTTGTGTATGTTGTGCAAGATTCGGACCTAATTAAAATGAGTTCCTATCATCAAATTTTACATCAAACAAGATAACCACCTACCAGGTTAAATTGTAATTCACCTTGAAAGATGCGTTTTACACTTTCCATTGATGTATTATCTAGCTTAAAATAATATGTCGAAAAACAAAACAAAAAACAAAAAAAAAAAAAAAAACAAAAAGAAAAACAAATATGTAAATGTAAAGCATAAAAGGAAATGTGAAAATATTCGGTGGTATTTAGCACCATTTTTTAAAACTGTTTTTTATTTTTAAAAACGAAAAACACTAAAATGTGTTTGTCAATCGTTTTTAAAAACACGTTTTCGGAAATGAAAAACATGTTTTAAAAAATGTACAGTAAAACTTAAGGTAAAAGTGAAAAATAATTTTTTTTCATTTTCTATCATTTTCGAAATCTTTTTTTTTTTTTTACAATAAAATTCAAAAAAGTAAAAACATCAATTTCTAATAGTTACATCATCATTTTTAAAAACAATGTTCATCCAAATATATTTTCAGTTTTCACCTATTTTTAAAAATGGTACCAAACAACTTTTTATTATTTTTCGTTTTAGAAATATATTTTCAAAAATACTACCAAACGCATTACCGTTTTTGAAAACATCGATTTTTAAAACATGTTTTTCGTTTTTAAAAATACTTTTCGAAAATATCATTTTAAAAATATATCCAAATGCACCCTTATAGCTCTTACAAATACAGTAAACCGAGCTTGATAGGTTGACGCAGTGACGTATATCTCCCTAGCCTTGCTTCTCTAAGCAAGTACTTGTTCAAATCTCAAAGGTCACCTAAAGAAGTGATAATTTTTTTACTAATTGTAGGTAGTCCTCTCCTGTCCTGAGAGTTGATTTCCGGGTTACACGTTAAACGGGTTATATTTGTATGTATCGGTAGATATATGACTTGATGTCAGAAAATGTGCTAATAATTAAAAAAATAAAAATAAAAATAAAACAGAACCAAAGTTATGTTGAGAGAACCTCATATTTACAAAAAGAGTTGGCCCCTCTCATACAGAAATTTATGTTCCAACCACATAACCCAATTTTTCGGTAAATAAATACCATACCCCAGTTAATAACGTAATACGCACACACCAAATCCTAACAAAGCACTTCTTCCCCATAGTACTTTCTTGTTAAAAACATTTAATCGCATCCATTACAGCCAATTAATCATATTGCTAACTCTATGGCTTTCAAGCTGGAGGTTTGTGTGGCGTGCTTAATTGATTATGTGCACGGGGACAGGTGCACCCATTACTTAAGTTGCCATAACATGTGGTCAAGTGACAATCGGCCTTGGACGCTGCATGATCCCTACCTCAAGGCTGGTGGAGCCGTGCCTCCCGGGCAGCTGCAGTAAAATTAAGAGCCTTGATGTGGTGGCTACCACCGCTACCGACCGCCAGCAGATTTGAAACTGATTAAAATCTGCTGCTTCGAGCATCTCTGGTAGTCATTAACTACAATCTCGCTTCTAAGATATATAAGCCCTAATATTGACAGCAATAGGTTTGATTATAAGATTAGAGTGAGGGTGCCAAAAATTAATTATTGATGGCAGTCAATTTGTGAATTTGAAACAACCATGATTAAAATAAAATCACTGGCTAGAAAATAAAGCAGGAACAGTCATCCAAAATGGCTAAATAAGTGCTAACTTGATGGAGTAAGCATTTGCAGTCATTTTTTTTTTCTTCCTCTTCTGAGCACTGGTGCTAACTTGATGGAGTAAGCATTTGCTGTATTTTTTTTAATTTGAGTATTGATACTAGTTCAAAGTACAGTCGGGATTAAATGAGATAACACTTTGGTGACATGGTATGAAAAATCTACATCATGTGGGAGGTCAGCCCACAGCAGTCGAGAGAGATAGGTATAGAACTCATTACCTTGTTAGGTCATGGACCACGATAGCTCACCACTTCAAATTTCGGTAACATTTGCTCTAAATAGTTCTGAACACTCCAGTACTCTAGCTAACTAGCTAGTACGTATCGTCCCTTCTGATGGCTTGAAGGCTTATTGTATGGAAAATTTTAATTGATTCCCAAATTACTGTTGTCTAGTCTCTCACCATGCTGTGTAACTGTGTTTCAATGAATTCCTATTTTGTTCATATTATTGGACAAGCCACGACTTTAAATACATATTTATTCCAGGACCATGTTCTGCTTCTAGTTTTAAACAACTGTGTTGCGTTGGATCAATTTGGTGATGACACATAGCTGCAAGATTACCTGAAGGACTTATTAAAATAAATGTTAATAATGATACGTACCTAACATTCCAAATCCAAAAATCCATATGTTCAAATAAAATTTTTATTTGTTTGAAATGAAAACGTATAATAGTACCTGTAATTTGGCTTCTAGCTTTGTTTGAAACATTAAATGTCTCTTTAACATATATTCTTAAAACACACATTAATATGATTTTTTAGTGAATTGTATCTGTTTTAGTATATAAGATTTTTTTTTTTTTTGAGAATGATACGTAAGATTGTTATGATCTCATGATAAAAAAATAAAAGTACTAAACCCTAGAGTTTCAGTCCTATTATTATATATTTAATGTTAAATTTTATACTACAAAGACTCAAGGCATGTTTGTAAGGGATCCTTAATATTAATCATCATAACTCTAATATATTGTATATATTCATAATTAAGTCACGTTAATTAAAATGTGCCTCTAATGGAATGTATTAACAACTTAAAACATAAATTAATAAATAATTTATATTTATTCTTTTATTATGTTAATATATAATTTTTTAATTTTTTAAAAGATAAATATAATTTATTTATTTATTAATCTTTAACATGTTCACATATCAACATATTCCCTATTAATATTGTATATACCTTTCCTCAACTGGTTTTCACCAATTTAAGAGCTTTCAACATCCATGATCAGATAAGTTTAAAAAAAAATAAACATCCTTGATCAGATCCGATGTCAACAATAATGATTAAGGAAGAACAGATATTCTCATTTGAAAAGCTTTAAAAAATAATAATAATAATGGAGACAAAATTAAAATACAAAATTGGAGTACTAATCACAAATTGAAAATTGAAAAAGAGAAAATCCCTGTAGGCCTCACACTTCTCCATACTCATTTAATTAGACCCAACAACCAACCAACTTCTTTAGTCACCCAATATTGTTAACTCTCTTTGCAATATTGTCTATATAAAACCCTAGAGCCCCTCACTTTTCTCCACACCCACTCAAGCCCATTCAAACAAACGTAACCTTCTTCGCTTAGTTTTCAAATCTTTCTCCACTTGAAAAAACAAAACAAAACATGGCTGCTCTCAAGCTGGTCTGTACACTGGTCGCTTGCATGTTAGTTGTGGCACCAATGGCTCAAGCAGCCATGACATGTGGTCAGGTCACGAGCAACTTGGCTCCTTGCATCCAGTACTTGAGGTCTGGTGGGGCTGTGCCTGGACCATGCTGCAATGGAGTCAAGTCTCTTAACAGCGCTGCTACTACCACTCCTGATCGCCAACAGGCTTGCAAGTGCTTGCAAGAAGCTGCTAAGTCCATCTCTGGCATTGACCCTAACGTCGCAGCTGGACTCCCCGGCAAGTGCGGTGTCAACATTCCTTACAAGATCAGCACCTCCACCAACTGTGCTACGTATGTTTTCTCCTATATCTTCTTTTCTCATTTGAGAAATCTTTATAGAGTGAATGAGAAATACATGCGGATATTTCGCACCACAAAATATCTTTTATCAAACAAAAGAAAGATTGTGATTCTTATCACATTTTTTTCATATAGAAATGACAATGTTAAAACACATGCGGTTTGTTTGCACCGGAAAACTCTTTTTTTTCCTCTCAAGTTTACTAAATTATTTGAATGTTTTTCGTATGAAAATATATGAAAAAAAAAAGCCGATGGTTTACACAAGAAATGTCTTTATCTTTTTATTTGTTTGATAAATCTTTTGAAGATTTTCTTACAATTTTGGCTGGTTTGTTTTTGCAGGGTCAAGTGAAGTGTTATCATTGGAGTTTCTGGGCCGGAAATATGATAGTTATGTGGAAATAAAAATAAGAGGATGTTTTTCTCTTTTAGTTAAAGGTCTCCACTTATGCGAGTCCCTCTTTTATTGTTATGTCCTAGTGTCTTTAATTTTATGTGTCTTTGTCTTTTGTGAGCCAAATCTGTCCCAGTAGTTGTTGAAGTTACTCTTATGGTTTATCTCTCTCATTCTGCTTAATTTTCCTTCCTCTGCACTGATTCATGGATCCATTACATGCCTATAAATTGCTGAAAATAATTGGAAATATAAATAACGACCAAGATCCCTTACTCTGAACTATAAATGCTCATACTTTGGACGCACGGATTAATTTAATAATATCTAAGGATAGTAAAACTTAAAAAAAAAAAAAATGAATAATGATAAATGTATATAGTAATTTAACAGTCAATTTTGATATGTTCATAATACATGTGCATGTAGCGACGTATCAATACATAGTTTACATAAAATATCAAGAGAAACTTGATATTAATGCATCGGTTATTTATTTGTAATTGCACATAATCTCCTATCATACGATGCTGTATTTCTCATCCACATTACGTAAGTGTTCAAATTCCTCCAAACATAATTTACAAACTTTATGTTATAGTAATATATACTGAATAATTAGTAATAGTTAATTAATTAGTTAAGAATCTAATTTCTACATGAAGTGGTTGTGTTATATAAGCCAAATGAAATATACAGTTGTGAAGTTTCAATTGGTGTACTTCTGTTGTATAAGTACAAATTAATGACTATACCATATAGTTGTCAGTCAATTAATTAATGTGGTCTAAATGCAACTTTAATGCACTAGTATTTACTTTTTAACTTTTCCGGTGAGTGACAAACATTGAAGTTCATATTTTTGAACCTGTATTAGATTATTCCGCTTGTAAAGCCTACTTGATATCCACCATATTCAAACAGATTTTTGATTCATTGCAATTTGCAAGAGATGATGCCATAACAAGACTACAATTAATCTCAGCTTTGTAATTTACGAGAATATGAGATTGTGCAGGCTTTACAAGACTGAGATATATTACTTTCAAAGCCCAAAGTTTTGCAATTAATTAATCAAGCAAAGACGTGGATTTCCCTTAATCTAGCTATAATTTTGTTTAGTGACTTACATATGTTAAAAAGACTTAAAAGAAAATGAACATATCTTCAATTTTACTTGTCAAAAAATCCTTAAAATTTTCAAGCAAGATTATCCCTTATCAGGTTTAAGCCCATAAAAAAAGTATTTCACGTTGAAAGATACTATTGATTGAAATATAATCTTTCATCGTAAGAGAAAATATCTAAATATTAATATATCAAATGAAGAAATATGTTTGGGTTTAACAAAAATGAATATATTTAGTCTAAGAAGAATTTAAGATGTTTTACAGCGTACAAAGAAAGAAGCACAGTAAAAGCATTTCGTCCTAAGCTATTCTAAGCTATTCTTTTACATACTCCTTGGTAGATTTTGTCTACAGTTTTTCCTTTTTGAGATATCACTTGTAATGAGAACGATTTAAATCAGATATATTGTCACGTTTTTTTTTCTTTTAAGATATGTTATCAAATTAAGTAAATATTTTTTTATCATTAAATTAAATCATATTGGACAGTGATTTACTTCGTTTTAACTTCTAAGTTGGTGTAATGTTTAAGGAAATTTGTATTTCAAGTACAAACTAATTTATTTTTCTGTTTTCCATTGAAGCAAATTTTGTGAAAAAGGGCAAGGTCTAAGCGATTTTATTAAACACTATCCGTGAACCATTGATTTGGATCTTCCCAATTTTAACATTGTCATTTTGAGAGCATTCAAGTAGCTCAACTATCAGCAGAACCTGAAAAGGGAAAGCATTAAATAAAGTCCAACCACTAAAGTCCCCGTGGTACACATTTAAGTTCTAGTCCACGTAACCCAGTTTTTTGGTGTGTAAATACCGTACCGCGGTTAACATGATACTCGCACACCAATTCCAAACAAAGCAATTTTATTCAAAGCAATTCCTCGTTAAGTAATTAATCTTTGCCAACAAACTCAATTAATCATGGCTAGCTCTACGACTTTCAAACTGACAATTTGCGTTGTGCTTACGTGCATGGTGATGGATGCACCCATTGCTCAAGCTGCCATAAGATAATGTGGTTCACAATTTGTGTGTTGTGTTGTGTTGTGCTCAAAAATGCATTAAAGAAGAGAGAGAAAAGAAAACGGATTTATTTGGGATGCATCAATATGTATATATTTAGTGATAAAAGTAAATCTTAGCCATCCATCTCATTTAAATCTAAAGATCAACAACTTACATATGAAATTATATAATTTTTAGAGGCTGCCAAGGCCTGCGTCATAATTTTGATATTATCTATTAGGGAGACTTTCATTTTAATTCCTATTGTTTGAGGAAATAATTTTTTACCAAATATTAGCGAAATAAGGTGCACGATCCTTTAAATTTTAGAAAATACATCACTTTGGTCTAGCCGTCAGTTGACCGTTAATCAAATTTAATGATGCCAAGGGTGTTATTATCTTTAGACATAAGGAGGACACATGTCAACATGAAATTAAATTATATAAAAATAAAACCTTAAAAATATTAAATGTTAAATTAAAAAATACATTTAAAAATTAAAAATTAATTTTCAAAATTAAAAATTTTGAAATCTCTACTATCCATTACAATTATACACGGTAGAGATTTTGTATAAAGAAATGAAAAAAAAAGGAAAAAATGTGAAAAAATAAAAATAAAAAATAAATCCACTTTTGCCACCCTTTCATCTTCATCTTCAACTCAACAATCACAATCTTCAACCACTTCATCTTTTACCCAATAACCAAATCTATCTTCATCTTTAATAAAAAACAAAGACCATAAAATCAATCCAAATCTATCAACATTTTGGCAATATTTATTAAAAAAAAAACCCAAAAGAAATTCATTTTTTTTTAAAGAAAAAAAATTAAGTTTAATGATGTGTTTGGAACCCATACCACCATCAGCATCGAACGAACATAAGATATTCCATCTAAGCTGGTGCGAACCCTCCTAGGTTTGTCATCGAATGAATCCAAGTGGGTTTGATGGTCAAAATGAACCCATCTGGGTATGTCAATGAGGGAGGGGTGCAGTAGTGGTGACGATGGCGATCGCGATGGATGGAGAAAGAAAAGGGAAAGAGATAGTCATGGGTTAGGTGGGTTGACAGGGTTGATGTTCGATGGGTTGGATGGGTTACCCTGGCGTTCTCCTCTTACTTGACTAGTCAGACCATCGTCGATGCTGTCTCTGACGACTCCATGGACATCATCCAACGATGCCTCCATCAACTCCATCTGGATTCCTGGGTTTGATGAACCCAAATGAACTCATCTCAATTCAAACCCAATGAACCTTTGATTTTGATTTTTTTTTTTTATTCTGAATTTTAATTTTTAAATTAAACCTTCACCATCCACCACAACTTGATGGATGGTGGAGATTTAAAATTTTCATTTTATTTTATTGATTTTAATTTCAATTTTTTAATTTAATTTAATATTTTATAAAAGACAAGAGTACTTTTTATATTCGTTATGTTTGACCGTTAGCAATTTGGTCAAATGGACCAAAGTGATATATTTTTAGAAACTTAAGGGACCACAAACCTTATTTCGTCAATAGTTGGTAAAAAAAAAAAAAAAATCCTCAAATAGTAAGATTAAGGTGAAATTTTTCCCTATTACATTTAAATTGATAGGTTGAAGGATTATATAATATAAGATACATATCACGATCAAATTTATGCATCGACAATATAAATATGAAATATATGGCAATGAGACTGCGATTTTGATGGCATTAATATTTATGTTGCTCAACTATAAGCAATACCAAAAACCGACAACATTAAATCAAATACAACTGTTAACTAAATCCTCCTCGAATACACTAACGTTTAGGTTCGCAACCCAAATATTTTATCAATTTATATTTTATTTTTTAATTTAATTTAATTCAATATTCACTATTTAATTTAATATTTGATAGAACACTAGAGTATTTTTGACATTTCGGTTATTTTGTTACAATAAACCATTAGCAATTTGGCCAAATAGACTAAAATGATTATTTTCTAAAACTTAAGGGACCACAAACCTTATTTCATTGATAATTGGTAATAAAAATTTCCTCAAACAATAGGGATCCAGTTGAAATTTTTCCTAGTATATTTAAATTAATAAGTCGAAGGATCTATATAATAAATATAAGATACACATTGGTCAAATTTATGCATCAACAATATAAATACGAAAAAAATATGACAATGATACTGCCATTTTGATAGCATTATTTAAGTTCTCAACTATAAGCAATACCTGAAAATGAGAGCATTAAATCAAGTCCAACTGCTAACTAATTAATCTTCGTCGGATACACTCATTTTGTTCAAGTTCATAACCCAGACATTTCTGTTATAAATACCAGACCCCAGTTACCATAATACTCACAAAAGAATTCCTAAGAAGCTCTTATCTGTAAAGCACTTCTCTGTTAATTATCTTCTTTAATTTTATTTTTAGTCAATTAATCATGGCTAGCTCTATGGCCCTTAAGCTGGTTTGCGTGGTGCTTATGTGTATGGTGGTGGGTGCACCCATTGCCCAAGCTGCCATAACATGTGGTCAAGTGACAAGCAGTCTTGGACCGTGCATCTCCTACCTCAGGTCTGGTGGAACCGTCCCTCCATCCTGTTGTAGCGGAATTAAGAGCCTTGCTAACTCGGCCACCACCACTCCCGATCGCCAGCAGGCCTGCAAGTGCTTAAAATCCGCCTCTGGGAGCATCTCTGGCATCAACTACGGTCTCGCTGCTGGCCTCCCTGGCAAGTGTGGTGTCAGCATCCCTTACAAGATTAGCCCTTCCACTGACTGCAGCAGGTTCGCCTTTCATCTAACTTAATCTACCAGTCTCCAATAGAATTATGTTATGTTTATAAACTTCCACAACTAACGTAGTTGGAATGGATATACATACATATGACCAGTACTGGAATATTGTTGCTATCTCATATATTCTCAATTACACACATGATATGAACTAAAGCAATATATGGTGAAAATTTTCAAAGAAGTTGGTATAGTTAGGTTCTGTAACATCAATAATTTATCTTATCAAAGAGTTTTAATGGGATTATTTTGTTTTTCTTTCTTTCTTTTTTTTTTTTTTTTTTTTTTTTGGTTGTGTTACAGCGTCAAGTGAAGTTACTGCAAAGGGATCATTTTCAGCTGCTGGCAGAAACTAGCACAAATGAGAATAAAAGTGGGTTCTAATGACTCTCTTATAGGAGAGCCATCATGAATACAAATATGTCATCCACTATGTTGTTAAATATATTATTTACTATATTAATAATAGTTTGTCTTTCTTACTCTCCTCTTATTGTATGCTAATTATCAATTGGCTAAGTTTTAATTACTCTCTAATATCATTCAATTTTCCGTTTCAATTATCAAATTAACTTTATTATGCATTGAAGATGAAATATATATATATATATATATATATGTATATATATCAAGGCATCAAGGTAGGATGCAAAACGAGGCTAATTAACATATATGAGCTGCTTTTGGAATTTAATAATTAATCAAATTTTAAGAAACAAATATAATAAATTTTATTATTTTTTATTGTGATTCCAATTCCATCAAATCTCAAGAAGGATTGAATAAAATTCGGCTTATTTATGGGATTACTGTCATGTTTGTATTTAATATAACCATAAAACAAGAAAATCGAAATGATAAACAATTAACTTATCACTTATCAGTCATGGTCCTAGTGTTAATAATTCCCTTGTCTTGGAAACTAAAAGTATGGATGATGAACAATATATAATTATTCCCCTTCCAAAAAAAGAAAAACACAAATAATAGTAAGAATAATATTGTAACTTCAAGAAAATTAACCTTAACGTTTTGTTCTTTGATTTTCAAGAAACAAATAAATAAAAAAGGTTTTAAGTTTGAGAATCTTATTTCTCTATAGAGTATTATGCAAAAATTTCAGAAAATAACACTAAAGGAAGTGCAAATTTTTAAACTAGTATTGAAAAATAAAAAAAGTTTTTTAGTATATTAGTATGAATAAATTATAATTTACAAACAAAAGTAATAATTTTTTGTGAATGCTTAATAAACTCATTTTAATTTTTTCTATACTAGTTTTAAAATCTGTATTACTTTCAATACTGAAAAAAATAACTCCATTGTTTAGAAACCCTCTATAATTAAACGTTATGAAATTTTAGTAAGCTCATCGTCTCCTTGTCTAAATTGATTTTTGTGCCTAAGAAACCTTCTATTAATTAAATTTGTTTGGTAACTTACTCTTCTAATTCAATATGGTGTTGATTAATTGATTGATTAATATAAAATCATTTTTAAATTAAAATGAGGGCATCAATTAATGATAGACTCTCCAGTGAAGCCAAGACGAAACCTGATTTCTTCATCAATTATTATGCGTTAACGTCGCGATTCCTAATCCATGTAGTTAAATATCAGTTCCGTCAATTTATAAAAAATTTAAATAATCACCAAACATCATAGATATATATTTGACAAAAGGAACAAGCACTATTCAAACGTTTACAATCTTGCAATTCTGTGGAGTGTGGACAAATGAAATTCAAGATTTCCTAGGTATACATCGACTGCAAAGGACATTGATGCAGTGTTCGAACCACCGTGGCATTAATGCTTTGAAAGCTGGCCCTTACTCACCTTTTTAAAGGCCACCATTGGCCCATCTTAGATCTTTAACAGAAGTTTCATATTTGGATGGAAAAGCCATCAAAATCATCCCTCTTTTGTTAAAAATTTTCAATATGGTATTTTGAAAGTTAGGCAATGAGTCCTAATTGTTACGTTATAACTGGAAAAAAAAAAAAAAGAATCTATTTTTTAGAGTTGTATCAAACTAAATTTTGGAGTCTCGCATGTTGGTCCTATGGCTCTCAATTGAGGTCTCAAAAGGGGCTTGATTGGTCCTGATGGAGTCTCGAGAGGGTCTTGAGGGAGCCTTGAATGGGTACCCAAGGAGTCTTGAATCGGTCTCGAAAGGTCTTAGATGGGTTCTTAAACGTGGTCTGAATGGAGTCTCGAATGGGTCTTGAATTGTGATCTTATAAGTGTCTTAAATGTGGTCTCGAACAGGTTGACGAAATCTTAAACAGGTATCAAATGAGGTCTTGAATGACATCTCATTGATGTCTTAGTGGGGTCTTGAATTTGTTTTCGATTGCTCTAGTTCAAAACTCACCAGTAAAAAACCATTACTAGATAAATAATTTGCTTGGTTCCCAAACTTCTTTTACTGTTTTTCTTTTACTTGACTTACAATTCTTACTCATACAAGATATATAAAATTTTAGAAGTACATGGATACAGTAATATTACATTTAATAACGTATACCTTCACAATCATTAATGTCAACCATCAGTGGATGTAATCTAGAGGAATCTTAATGCGGTCCTGAGTGGTCTCGAATAGGGTCTTGACTGGGGGGGACAAAACTTGTCTTGATGGATCTCAAATGAAGTTCCGATGGGGTCTCAACTGTCAATGCCGGTTGATGTCGTATTAGAATTTATAAATATACACTGATTAAGAAGTGAGGAATTATGTTCGCCATGCACGTTATAGGCTGTAGCTAGCCTGTAGTGAAATTTGTTGTTGTGGACGAAATAAGTGGCTATGTTATCTTAACATATCCCGACCTAGCTAGATTGCGTGTTGTTCCAGAGAAAATGTTATATTACTTGAGAACAGGTCTGATGTTGTACACATTATTCAAACTACTGGGCCCAGTGATTTACGCGCAAGTCCGGTGAATCATGATTTAGTATATTTGTTGGGCAATTGAATAGCATTTAACATGCTCAGCAACAACTCATAGCAGCAATGAATTCAATCCAACTACCACAACACCAAATATGTTTCTGATGCCTATATTAACCTCAACATTGACAGTAGTCCACATGCACAAAACTGGGGTTTCTCTTCACTTGTCCAGAAAAGTTTGAGCTTCTGTTTTGTTCCAAACATAGAGTCATCACCATGGCTGCTAGCTGTGTTGCTCTCAAACTGGCCTGTTTGGTGCTTGTTGTGTCAATGATGGCTATAGCACCCAAGTCCACCCAAGCAGCTATAACATGTGGGCAGGTGGTCAGCAACCTGACTCCATGCATAAGCTACGTCACGGGCGGCGGAAATGTGCCACCAGACTGCTGCAATGGGGTCAGGACTCTCTATGATGCGGCCCGGACTACTCCTGACCGCCAGACTGTCTGCAAATGCTTGAAACAGGCTGTTAGTGGAGTCTCCTACACCGGCTTCAACCTTGGCCTCGCGGCTGGGCTTCCCGGCAAATGTGGTGTCAACATTCCTTACAAGGTCAGCCCTTCTACTGACTGCGACAGGTATGTGATCATCTCTTATATACAAGTCATAAATACTATTTTGATGCATCCATCTGTGTTTATTTATCAGAATTTATTAGATAATTAGAAAAGTTACATGTCATCTTTCAATGAACTCATCTGGTAAAATATGCATATTTTATGATTAATTTTTTTTAAAACAAATGATTAACTTTTTCTTTGCTTTTCATTACAGTGTGAAGTGAGATCAGGACGACTGGGATGGATGGTGGAGTGATCAGTGTTTAATAGTACTAGACTATGAATAAGCTAGTGGTTTTGTGTTTGTCTAGTACGTTCTAGCTTGCGTGCATCTTAATATGCGTTTAAACTGAAAAATATAATTTCAGTTAGCTGGTGGCCTGGCAATCTGGTTATGATCTAGCATATCTATAACAAAACGACTTTCTAATTAACTCTTCAATGTCTTCTTCCTCCTTTTTTCTTCCTTTAAATTTATCTTGATCTGAACTTGAATTAAGTTTTAAGTCATTATCTTTGAGACAGTAGTCTTTAGAGACCCATCGCTAACACAGTTTTTTCCTTCCTTACTCCCAACTCTTGTATATATCTCATTGTTGTGAGAGTGCATTCAGGATCGCGCATATAATATATATATATAGTAGAATCTCAATCACAATATCTATATCATTGTGAGAATATATATCCCCCTTATTATGGAAACAATTTTCAATCACACATATACGGTTAATTTTAAATCATGCACGTAATATTTACTCTATGCAAGTGCTAGCAAACTTGTAATCGGATTGCTGGTGGATATTGAAGAAAAAAAAAGACTCTATGTGTTTATATATTATTTTTTATTAACCATATATATGTATAATCAAGCAAGAGGTATTCTACATTCAAGCATTCTATAGTTACAATGCATGATTTCTAGCACGAGGCAAACACACAGATACATAAGTGCCTAATTAATCATTCCAAAACTAGGCTGACTTCCAACATTAATTAATTACTTTGCCTGCAAGAGGTATAGTATCAATAATACCTTCGCAGCAATGGATCCCAGCTTCTTATGAGTATTATAGAGATAATCAGCTTCTTTGATATATACGTTGAATGATATGGTCCGATCTTTAATTATTTACTCTTACATCAACGAGATTGTACATTGTTCTTATTATGTATTTTTTTTAATAATTAAAATAGAAAAAATTCCCACATACACCGATAAATCCTCCAACTTCCTTTAGCATCTGCTACAAGGACCATTAAAAATATGGTGAGAAGTAGCAAGCAGCAACACAAGCACTTTCAATACCCCAATATATATGGTCTTGAACTTTTTCTGTTGTTGTGTCAGGGTGAACCAGTGAAATGAGAACTTGCAAACCCAGCTAGCCATGTATCGCAACCATTTTTATACTACCAGATTTTCTAGTTTGAAAAGGTCCATACTGATCTTGTTTTCAACTGATTAGTATTCTATATTGCAAAAGTTGGTATGAAGAATTTAATTGAAGCGACCGCTAGGGGTATAACACCAGTGCAAGTTACAAACCATTTTGCCTTTTCATTTAATGTATATTTAAGTAGTTCTTCTATCCAGGACCATTCACATGATCACTTTTAACCGGTAAGTAAATTATCGTTTAATGGTATAAGTTTTCAACATATTACATGAGGAATTAATGTGAAATGTTATAACTAGGTGACGAAATCTTGTGACTCAATGACCTCTTCACATCCCTTAATCAAATTTGTGTTTAGTGAAATGTACACAAGACTACTGACATGTCTGTTTCAATTTTTTAATTAATGAGGATCAAAATTTATAAACTTTTGAAGATATATATCACAAACATTATTAATAATTGAGTACTATGGACTAATTTACAAAATTTTTATCCATTATTTTTATTTTTTTTTTAGTAAAATTAGTCATTATTTTTAGATACAACTAATTAATTAAGTACCTTCAATAATTAGCTATAGCTCATATGTCAAGTTCTCTAATTTCCTCTCGTAAAGAATGTCTTTCTTTTTATGTTTATGCTTCCCAACTACATAAGTTTTAGAACTACGTTTGGATCGAAGATATTCCATCTCGTGAGGGAGAATTTGAGATGATTCTCCTGACTTTTTGTAATCGTTTTGTTATTACTAATTTATCTTTGAGTGGCGATATTGACACCCCCAAAACCTATACATACACTCCTTCCGTAACATCACTTCATTAAAAATTTTAAAAACTCTAATTTACAAATAAACCTCATTTAATACCAAAAATATCTCTCCTTCAATTTCTTTTTGTATTATGTTTTTTTGATGGCATTCATGGTTTTGTGCTTTAGGTATCAACCCATGGCACTAAAAACTTCCATTTGGAATAGATTCTGACTGTAGAATGCAATGTCCGACAAGAACCAAGTGCTAGTGGTTCCAAGCAAGTGAAGTCTATGGCGGCCAAGGAACTATGAACTTAACAAACCAAAATCCTTCCCTTTTTCTTGAGTAATATGCTCAACTTTTAGTTGTTGTGCTTCCAAATTAATTTGAAGAACTTCTGACATATCAGATGCAGTGTAACGAGCAGCAATAAACGGGTAATCACCTATTGCATAAGTTGGGGCATTATATTTGGCCTTAAAAGCTGAAGAGACTACAATTGCAGCCATGCTACCAACCAAAATCCCAAAACCTGCGTTGCGAAAACAACGATAAAAGCACATGACTGTAGCAGAGAGTAGGCACCTATTTTCGTTCCTCTAATAAAAATAATAAGAATTAAATTAAAACAAATCATTACTTTTCGTCTTAAGCCCAAACCTGATCTATTTGACTTGATTTATTTTTTAATAAATTATATAATTAATATTAAAAATTAAATATATAAATAAATAATAACAATTTAAACTTACAATAATTCAGTCTTAACTCCAATATAACATCATATATAAATAATTATCAAGATAAAATTCATAAATAATATAAATTCTTTAAATATAAATACTAAAACAATTAATACATAAAAAAATTCATGACAAATATTATAATACTATACATGACAAAGTTTCATTACACACACACCAAAATATTACTACTACATAGTGAAATTCTTCCATAAATTCCAAAATAATAATTGTAACACAACAATATAAGTATTTAGATGACAATAGATGAGATCAGGGCCGGATGGGCCCTTCCCAAACCCAACCTAGTTTTTTAATAAAGTGCCCCAAACCAAACTTGTGTCCCAAACGGGTCACTACTTTCCGTTTCAAACTTATCCCAAACGGATTGGGATTTCGTCGGTTTGGTTCAGATAAGATATTTTTGTCATCCTTAAATTCTTGACCCTTTACACATATAAATACTCATGGTCTTTTTTTATTAATTTATTTATTTTGAAGGGTACCACCAATAATTGAAAAATCGTGATAGAACAATGTCATTTTCAGAGCCTTTTAAGTTGTTTAACCATTAATAGAAATTGAAAACGGGAGCTTTAAATCAAATCCAACTGCTAACGGAGGTCCTACTACACATATTTATGTTCCAGACCACGTAACCCAATTTTTCTGTGTATAAATACCAGACCCCAGTTAACAATATACTCACACACCAATTCCTAGCGAAGCACTGTTTTCCAAAGCACTTCCTAATTGTCTAGTAAATAATCTTCTTTGTTAGTATAGTTGATTAATCATGGCTATTTCTATGGCTTTAAAGCTGGTTGCATGCGTTGTGCTTTTGTGCATGGTAATGGGTGCATCCATTGCCCAATCTTCCATGCATAACATGTGGTCAAGTGACAAGCAGCGTTGGACCTTGATCCCCTACCTCAAGCCTGGTGGGGCTGTACCTCCGTCCTGCTGCAGCGGAATTAAAAGCCTTGCTGGGCTGCCACCACCACTCCTGACCGCCAGCAGGCTTACAAATGCTTGAAATCCGTCGCTTTGAGCATTTCTGGTATCAACTTTAATCTAGAGTCTGGCCTCCCTGGCAAGTGTGGTATCAGGGCTCCTTTCAAGATCAACCCTGCCACTAACTGCGGCAGGTTTGTTCTCAACTATCTTAATATAAGTAAGATTTTTCCGCATTTGAAAAAGGAAAAAAAAAGTAAGATTTTTCCATATATTAAAGTACACAATCACAAGCACAGGAGGATTGCCTATTTGCCATAGTGGTAAGCAATCTGCTTGACATATTGAGTGTGCTAGGTTTAAACTATCTTTGCTAGTTCTGGTTGTACCCTAGCCTGATATTAGTTATCAAATAAAAAAATAAATAAAGTACACAATCACACACACAAATACAATGAATTGGTGATATCTTTTTAATATCGAAAATTAAATTAAGATTTGTTTATCATTTATTAATTTCTCTAACCATGCAAATTGTTTGTTTATATATATTCATCTATTTGGTGTTACAGCGTGAAGTGAAGATCGATCTTGATGAGCAGAGATCGACCTTAGAAAAAGGAATAAAATTGGGTGCTGATCATGGTTCTCTTTTAGGAGAGTCATAATAACAAAATAATAGTACTTGCAAAATGTCATCCATTGAGGTGTTGTAATAAAAAATGTAATTTAATAATATCTTATTGTTCTTGTACTCCTCTTATCTTGTTCTAGCTAAGTCAATTTTTTTATACAGAATATATATATATATATATATTTTTGATAAGATATATATATATATATATTGAAAGAGAGAAATAGTATATTTTGACGAATCTGAGGCACTCTTCAAAAGTTATGAAATGCAGCTCTTTATGGATAAACAAATGAGAGGAATTAACCCCACTAGTGGCATTGATGGAAGTCCCTTATTTTGTTACCACCCTCTCTGTAAACTTATTATAATAGGTTTTCAGGTGTTATGTGTGCAACAATTAATAAATGCAGAGAGAAAGAGTACATGACGATAGGAAATTTATACCTCAATCTTTTATACATAGTTTTGGGGGCAGGATCTGCGGCCTCTTAAAATTACATAATTTTTTACACAAATTGTTGACATTTGAATTTGAATAAGATGGATGGTTAAAATGTACTTATATCCTTAAATTTGCACACGTTTGATACATTCTAAATAAATTTGTTTTCTTTTATCCCTTTTCTTTAATACAATATCTTTCCTCTTTCATTATTAATAAAACAATCAAGTAATTAATTAGTTTTTCTCATTACATGTGCAGATTTGAATGTTTTTAATATTTATTTGAAAATTTAATTGTTTGACAATAGGTTTTGGCAGCAATTTTGTTGGGGTGTTTGCCTTATAGTATCTATTGTCAGCAATCTTGTTGGGATGTTTGCCTTATAGTTTATCCTACTGCAACATAGTTTTGAAGGAAAAGCTATTACACGGATCTAAACACAGTTTCTCCTTGTAATTTTGTAACAACCTCAGTTTATGGTTAAATTTAATTTATCAAAAAATGTGGAAAATGTAAAATAATTAATCAATATAATATCTTTTAATTGAAATATATTATTTTAAAGTACAAGCATTGGCGACATTTTGAAAAATACATAAATTTGGGGGTGCAAATACAACTTTAGAGGAGTGCCACTATTGCCAATCCGTTTTAAAAGTGGCAGCAAACTAGACTGTACTGGCTGAGCCCACATTATTGGGCCTAAAATTGATCGACATCTAATCGTAAAGAAGCCCAACCCATTTCTTCTTCTGCACTCTTCGTGTCAAACCTTACCATATCAAATCGTTACTCAAACCTAGTACATCAAAGTTTAGTTCCCAAGACCAAAAACGAAGATTAAAAAAAAATAAAAAAATAAAAACTATACCTATTCCACATTTTAAAATATTGTAACACATCAAATTTGTAAACAATAGATTATCTACCTTCACTCTCTCTTTATTCACGCTTTTATAAACTACTAAATATGAGATTGAGATTAATTTAATAAGGATAAAGTTATTTCCTAGATTCAATATCGAATACACATAATTTAAATGATGAGATGACTAAAAAACAAATAAAAATTAATTTTTTTAAAAAAGAGAGAGAGAGAGAGAAAAAAAGAAAGACAAAAACAAAAAGAAGGACCATCTTAATATTAATTATGAAACAATGATGGAACACAAAGTTCGGTAGAATTTTGTATTTGATTGCTAGTCCATTCGCATAAAAATTCACAACTTTGGACTGAAAATAAGTTTATGTGGGATTGTTACAACTGCTAAGAGCTTTTCATTCTAATTATCCTACCTAATTCGATAAAATCCCGTATTGATCCGTTAATGGCTTTTGATGTAACGTGAGACACAACCAAGACGCCTACCATGACAGCACACGTTGTTAATTCTTTTGAAGCTCTCTCACAATCAATAAAACCGATCAGTCTGATATCCACTTATTATTTGTAAACCAAAACTAGGCATTATTGACCCATCAACTTGTCCCCCGTCGTCACGGAGCTGTCATCTTTCTTCACAAACTGACATCTTGTGATTGAGCCACAAATTACAGTCGCCACAAATTACAGTCGCCACACAACAGACTGCATCGTCTGCTGCCTCTCGTGTCGGCTCTCCAATCCTTTTTTTTTATATATTTATTTATTTGGATATTTTGAGGAAGTTTGTGTAA
This sequence comes from Nephelium lappaceum, assembly GCA_021234005.1. Taxonomy (NCBI): domain Eukaryota; kingdom Viridiplantae; phylum Streptophyta; class Magnoliopsida; order Sapindales; family Sapindaceae; genus Nephelium; species Nephelium lappaceum. Next base: position 1,409,427 of record CM038011.1, read on the forward strand.
TTTGGTTTGAATAGAATTATTATTATTATTATTATTTAAAATTGAATATAATCAATTTGATAGATTAAGTGTTTTTTCACTTCAGTAAAACAACGATTAAAATTATATTCAACTTTAATCGAATAATTGTGCATTTCTTGTCCTGTTTTGATGATCGTGCATGGTTTGAATTTTATATTATTCACAACCTTTAATTAAATATTTATGCACCTACTCATAAAAAAAATAAGGAGAATTCTTTCTATGTTATAGGAATAGCTATTTAGTATCTAAATCCATACAAGAGAGAAGAAAACAAGTATAAAGATACATCTTTGATATTGTTTAGGTCTAATTAATAGTGTTCAATTTGATTAAATACAACAATCATTTTTTCAACGATCTAACTTTTTTTTTCCCTTAAAAAAGCAAATAAAAATAAACAAATTTTTTCTTATGTATATAGTATTCGATTTTGCACAAATACTACAATTAATTTTTCAACAATCTTAGACGCATTTTTCTTCTTCTTTTAAAAGGTGGATAAAATTAAACAAATGTTTTATCTTATGTACACTTAATGACTATAAAATCAAAATTTGTCTAGCCAATAATTGTTGATTTGAGTTCCTCTATTACATTTTATTGACATTTTTTATAATTGATTTATTTACACACGGTTTCAACCTTTCAAGTTTCGAAGAGAATTTTTACAAATTCTATGAAACTTCCTAAAATCTAAGAGAACTATGACAATTTTGGGAACATGAAGAGAAGTTTCTCTCAAACTTCATCATCACTAGAGTTAAATGTTAATTTGTCTTATATTTCACCTAGACGTCTAGGTAAATTAATTAACTTTCCAATAATTTAAAATTGCGAGGAAGCTTCAGTTCACCTGTGACAACGAAAAGGGACACGCAGTAGATATTTTTGAAGTCTTTTTTTATTAAAAAATAAAAAAAATAATAATAATAAAGGAAAGGTGGATAGATATTTTGTGGGTAGATGGAAGATTTTCTTTATGCCCTAATCATAGTACTTATCTGCCTAGAATGATGTCAAAAGCTAGACATGACCAATTCAGAAAGTGGCAGCACATTTTCCACTCATTCAAGCCTGTCGATATCTTTTAGATAAAAAAAAGATCGCAGACACCAAACTGTTCGGGATTGGTCCAAAGCACGCTAGAATTATTTGGGTTTTAGTACAACCATTACAATCAAGGATTACGCTAGGATTTGGTGCCAAGCTTTTAACTGTTAATGAAGTATTCTGATGATGTTTGGTTAGGCAAATCTGATACACAACTTTTATCTCAAAATTTTTTAATCAAGAGTTTTTACTCGACCCCTCTTCGGACTACAACAACAATCACATTGGTGTTTAAATTTATAGCTCCTAGCTACCTGTCTTAGCTTCCCACTAACTCTTATGAGCACCACAAAAGTCACTTTTCAAACATCTGGATAATGATATGGAGATATATATTTACCCACTTGAGACATTTCTAGTCACTCGCTGAAGATGAGTTCTACCAAAACAAATCAAGGCTCTTCATCATGTTGAGGTAAGTCCGAAGATTAAAACTTTTCTTCTCCAAGTGTATAGAAGCTTATCTGATTTTTATAAATAGAGAGAGAGGACCATTTTCTGATTAAGAAATTGGAATCAATTTGCAGCAAAACGGTCCCGGATTCCAATACCAGAGCCACCCACAATAACAAAAATAATTTCGCATCCCTTTTTAGGCTTAGATGTAATTTTTTCCTTATCTTAGACACAAACAAGATGCTTTTTCTGTGTCTTTTTCTAGTTGGAATTATGACAACATTCCTGTAAGGGCTCAAAAGAAAAGTAAAGAAAATTAAAGCACACCCTTTTGCAGCTAGATTTCGACTTTCAAAAATCCTTCTCTTTCTTTGATTTTTCGACTTGTATTACTCATATTCCTTTCCAGTCAAACATCCCAACATTTTGTAACCCGTTAGTGGTTTACATATACACAAGCTTGAAACCCTTCTCTTCCAATATGCATATGCATCGACGGTTGCTCGAGACCGAGCTAAGTCATGTAGCTCCGGCAAGTGGAAACAGAACTCATGATGCATATCTAAACGAGACCAGCTTCGACACCAATATGGTGATCATACTAGCGGCTCTACTGTGTGCGTTGATATGTGCACTGGGGTTGAACTCGATAGTCCGCTGTGCTTTGCGTTGTAGTCACAGGTTTGTCATGGAGACTCCCGAGCAGGCTGCAGCCCGCCTGGCGGCAACTGGCCTCAAGAAGCGTGACTTGAGGCAGATTCCGGTTGCGGTCTACGGGGAGGGCGTGGATATTCCGGCCACCGAGTGTCCGATCTGCTTAGGTGAGTTTGTTGATGGAGAAAAAGTCCGGGTGCTACCAAAGTGTAATCATGGTTTCCATGTGAGGTGCATCGACACATGGTTGTTGTCACATTCTTCGTGCCCCAATTGTCGCCATTCCTTGCTGGAAAAGACCGCAACTTCAGGCACCGCGGAGGAGGTCGCCGGAGCTAGACGGCCGGAAAATAGGGCCGTTCCGGCAAGTGAGGCAGTTATAGTTAATATTAATGAAGCTGGTTAAGGTACCACATGACTTGAATTTACGTTTCCACTAAATGTGATGTGGGTGTTACAAATTCAGTTTTTCACCGAAGTAATCTCAATTTTCGTTAAAGTAGGTTATATTAGTAATAATAATACGAACAAATCTTGGTAGGCATAAATGAAAAGTTTCAAGTTTGGTTTAATTACTGTTTCTTTTTTTAGGAGAAGTTTCTTTTAAATGGAGTGAGTTACTGAGATTAATATATATTTAGTTTTGTAGATCTAAAGAAATGATTGACAATAGCAAGCAAGCTTTGTAGTTATCCAATATCTTATCCGATTCTGCATGTGCAACTTCTCAATCAATTATGGGTTGTTTATTTCGAAAATGTTTTCAGTATAATACAGCATATGACAAACTATTCATGAGTTACTCTATTATTTATTGCTTGGAGTGGTATTGTTTTGTTTGGACCAAACCTTTGTCCATAATTGGTTGATACTTACATCACCCCGAATTTTGGGTTTGAAAATTTGGTACATGAGTAGTCTTTTTACCAACTAGTAATTAATATTTTAAATAGGGCTGGGAATATGAGTACAAAATTTGGGTTTGAAAGTTGATTAGTCTTTCTACCAACTAGTCATATTTTAAATAGGGGTGGACAAAAAAACATAACCCGAATTAAACGACTTGACCCCAATTGAATGTTAGTTCTTTAGTTCAAGTCATATGACCCATAGAAAGGGTGTTTGATCCTATATTTGCATAACTTACCTTTTTTCGATTCGGTTTGGTTTTGTGCTAAGTACTTAAAACTAAACCAAACCAAAAACCAACTAGAATATATTATATTTTTTTATAAAGCATGTCTATGCATGTGCTCTTCAAGTAATTCAAACTTTTTATTTGTCTAAAGGGCATATGCATAAATTCAGGTCCCTCATTAACCCTAAACATCGATCTCGATCAAAACAGAACCCCTCATTGCTAATTTGCATTTTCTTTTTCTTTTTCTTCTTCAAGCCAACACCCCTGCAGTTCGTCATTCACCGATTCCATCGCCTATCCCATCGTCGAACTCCTATCCTCACCCAATGGCAGACTCATAAATCTATGTAAGGAGGGCCATTCTTATATAATAATTATAATATAAAAAAACAAAGCTATATATTTATTTGTAATGTTTGCTTCAATTGTTAGAAAGACATTATATGTAATAAAAATAGTTAAAATATGTAGTTTTACCCTTTACAAAATTAGAAACAAAATTTCTTAAAATAATATTCTTCATATAAGTATAAAAGCAAAAAGATATCAATTATGAGTTGGTTGTGCATTAACTATCTTCCTTTTTCTTAAAGAAAAAAGTTCAAATTTCATATTATTTAAAAAAAATAAATAAAAATTTAATTTAGGGATATGTATTATTTATAATGAGAGTTGCTATTCAAATTGCAAATAAATATATACAATCAAACTACATATATTCATTATTAAAGTTACTAATCAAACTACATTTGTAGCTAATCTTTTATCTAATAAATATATATGATTTATAACAAAGTAAAGTAAAATAAAAATAAAAAATAAAAACAAATTATTGTTCATGTGAATTTTTTATTTATAAATTTTGTTATATAAAATTTACATCAATAATCGTGAGTAAATCAAGATCTATAAAGATTAAATAATATTGAAATGTAATGGGAAAAAAAAAAAGAGAAAAACTAACATGTTTTGATAGGAAAAATGATTGAACCATGGTGGATAGCAGGGAAAAAAAAAATCCATGCCATAAAAAATAAAAAATAAAAACCCAACCATTTATGAGACAAAGCAACAATTATGAGTGAATAAAAGAAAAAAAAAAAAAAAAAACATTTATGAGAAAAAGAAAATCTAACCAGCGATTACGGTAGAAAGGTAGGTATGCTAAACCATCAAAGCCCCTCTCTTTAAGTGCCTCTATTTGACAATTTTTTTTATATAATATATTAAATGACTACCCAAAAAAAGGAGGAAAAGGCAGAAACTTTTAGTTGGTGCTCGGATCGAACTGTGGGGGCAACAAGAAAGAAACGCGCGATTCAACCATCAGGCCTATTCTGTGCATGTGTAATGTTTTGGTTTTATATTTATATATTTATAGCTAATGCCTAATATATAAACTTAATAAACTTCTAAAAAATTTGGGTGGGGGGACACATGTCTCCCCTCGCCCAATGGTGGGCTCGCCCTGTTCTCACCAAGTTTCTTTGCTATTATATTTTCTATATCATTTTTTTTAATTTTATTTTCTAGATTATTAGCTAGTTTTTTTGCTGATTCAATTTTTTTTCTTCTATTTTTGGCTGAAAGAATCACCCCTATCAATTGTCATCATCGAACTGTTGACCAATCTATCGTTGTACTTCGTCGTTAATGTGTTTTTGTCACCTCCTATAACTATAAGGAACTCTCTACAACAACATGAATGACAGACTGATTCAGTTATATAAAAATCCAAATTTGAGCCTATAACCGAGAGGATCGAACCAATAGTGTTCAGTACAGGTCGGTTCCAATCCTCGTTTTTTGCATATTTGGTTCTGCATACTAAGATTGAACAAAAATCGTCTTGATTCGATTACAACAGAAACTGAACTGAACATCATATTATCTATACCTAATTTTTAAAGTTAGGCAAGTAAGTACTAGTCTTTGTACCGCCTATTATTGGTTAACGTTAGCTTAATGGTTGACCAAACTAGTTGCCAAGAAATTTCAAGGAATTATCAATTGGTAGTGTCGAAATGATGTCCATTAATTTAATGAGTCTAGAATAGTTAAAAAAACAATAAAGGATAATCTAATGAGTCTACATATAAACTTTTGATGTTGTTCATTACTTTTATAGACCCATGTTGTATTAACATGTAGTGTGAAATAACAATGGAAATTCAATTCCTCAGTTACATCACTAATGGCTTCCTCTACAAGTTGTTTAGTCAAGTTGCCAAAATGGTAAATTTTGATGGCTATAAATTTCTGAAAATACATCATTATTAATTGTACAATCCACTGTGTTGTGGTTAATGGGTTTGAATTTTCATAGTTCACAATGATCCTGCTGGTAAAAGGGTATAGTGTTTTCCATTTTAGAATTATTATAAATCTGAAGGATACAAGAGGATATGAGTTAAACTCATAATTTTATTTATATGATTGTAAAGAGTTTACTATTAATTGACATCTATTTTTGTCATAAATATAATTTTAATAAGCAATGAAAATGCACAATCTTTTAGCACTTAAAAGTGATTTGCAAACTTCTCATTCACATCCATAATTGATATTCAAGTTACATCACATGGATAAATATGGATAGTTACATCTTTTTATTAAGAAGCTATGTATTTTTTTAATGTTATAAAAATAAATTTTGGGATCGCAAAAGTCTCCACATCATAAGGCCACGAAGGCTTTTAAAAGCCGTCTAGAAATTATAGGGGCTTTTAAAACTATCACAAATTTATATCATGAATTAACATTTTTCTTGTAGTGCCAAGATCAATAAGTAACGAGAACTTGTCATTAATTATGGTATGTTGAATATTGTTCTAGGATAAGAATCACATTAATCGATGGATCAACATCAACCGCCCCCCTCATTAATGCCATTCTCTTCCCTTCGACGATACAATAATTTAATTCCTTATTACTTAGGTAGAAGAAATAAGATAGCACTGAAACAAATCAAGATTAATTAACAGAGGTATAATATGGGCTTGAAATTCCAAGCTGGAGCCCATTTCTGGTAGAGCCAACATTGACTCACTGCTACTGTGATGGGCCTGGTCAGCGGACCCGTCGATCAGTGAGCCTAGTTTGGGTCTAACAGCCAGGCCACCTATATGTTTTTTTTGTTTTTTGACTAAGCCAGGCCACCTATTTAATACCGCAATAGATCTTCAAGATCAGGAACAACATGATTCAGATTTTTAACTTTTTTTTTTTTTTTTTCAAATATCAAAATGAAAAGAAAGTTTTGTAGGTTTGAGCTACGTTAAAATCAATTATAGATGAGTGTGGAAATAGAAAAAATATATATTTATATATATATATATATGATGTCGGGTGTTTCCCAATGGATTGAGTTGCAACAAAAAAAAAATATCAATTTCATTTCAGATTTCAGATTTGTCTAATGTTGACCTTAGAGTAATCAAATTATATCGTTTTTTTTTTAAATATCATTATGACACAATAATTTTAATATGATATCTACTAAATCAATCCTCTTTATCATCAATCAAGCCATGTTAACGGTATCAAATTAGACTTTTTTTTTTTAAAGGATTTGATTTGGTTTAAATATACAATTCCGACGAGTTTAAACCATTATTACTTTTAAAAATTTATAAATAAACTTTCATTCAATTATTCATTCAAATCGGACCGAATCTAAATGGTACTATCTAAAAGTAAAAATCAATTTAAAATCTGAACATAAAAGTCAAATTAAATCCTCGAACAAGTGGTCCAAAAGCAATTGAATTCTACACATTTAGACTTGGATCGTAGAATGAGTCCCAAAGACAATCAACGCAAAACCCTACCCAAACGGCATCATGGATTGGTTTCTTTTCTACCGATAATGGAAACACAACGGCTAGTAAGGTAAAAGGAGTCCTCTCTCTTGGCAACCCCATCTTCCCCTCCACTCTACACAATGCAAGCAGAATCTGAGCAGCAGCAGTCCTGGAAAATTAATGTCCATGCCAGATCCAAAAGCTGCCATTTCAAATTCAAAGCAACAACCACCCTACCCGCTTCCAAGTTCCATCGAATCTCGCTCTTCTTCAGGTTCCATAACTTCTTCCTCCAAGTCAAATCAAAGCCTCAAAGTCAAACCTTCTTCTTCGCCAGTCAGCAACAACAACACCACCAACAACGACCAAGTCTCAAATCCAGAATCCTCACAGCTTTTCAAAAACTACGTGCTCGTCGTGTCAAGAGCCGCAACCCAGATATTAAATCCTCCCTTCACCGATTAAAACACTATGCTTATGAGGTACGTATACAGATTTAACATTCAGCTTCACATTTGATTTATTGATTCTTGTTTTATTATCTTAACGATTTTTTTTTTCCTCGTAGGAACCGATCCGCATTAGTTCATTGGTTATAGGGATTCTTTCATTTGTGTCTCGAATAATTTCAGAGGTTGAATGCAAGAGAATTGTCATTCTTGGCTCAGGTTTATTGCTATACTTTGCTATATTGTTCAGGAAATATGTGACAGAAAAATCTACCAGAGCGTTGATATTTTCAGTGGTTGCGGCATTGGTTTGTTTGGTGGTAGGGTTTCGTTTGGATACCTTCGTGTATTGTTATCAAGGCTATGTCTCAGAATTTGTTTTCAAGGCCTGGAATTATATACATGCTGTATCTTCTAGTTATGTGAAACTTTTGTAAATAAATGGACAATTTCAATCTATTTTATCCATGGTTTCATTGTTTGTTGAATATTGTTCAACATTATCCCCATTTTTTTTTCCTGATAAAGTGAATTCAGATATACATATATAGAGGAAAAACTGGAGATGCATCTTTTTTCCCTATTAATTTGCAATGACAGGTTAATAAGTGAAGGGTAATATTCATCAACTGAAATCTACATTTGATTTTTGTTTTTTTATTATTTTTTTTGTTTCGAAGTTCACCAACATATTAAGTGCAGGGATAGGTGCCAATAGACTTGTTTGATTTGCATTCCATTCGATCCATATTGAATCCTCATCAATTTGGGAATTTAGATTTTAAGATTTGAATTTGGGTTGGATTGGATCTTTAAGTATTGAGAATCAATAGTTTTAATTCAATTCAATCTATTGGAAATAAATATTTGAACCAGATTTAGAACATTTGAAAATTTTTGAGACATAGTTCAGTAACCGTTTTGAAAAAGTATATTTATTTGGCAAGTCTATGTATGATTACCGAATTGTGAATACATTATTTCAAAATTAATGTGGTAACTATAATTAGTTTATCATACCGTGTAAACAAAATTTTTGGGTAAATTTTTTGAAAATGTAATATTATTTATTTACTATTAAGGGATCCTTATGAGATAAAAGAAACTAATTACCATTTTATAACTACAAGTTTACTAAAGTTTAGTTGAAACTTGGGAATCAATTTACATGAATCTCGGACATAAATTATAAATTAAGTTTTTGTATTAAATAGAACATAACTTCCTGTCCCACCTAAAGATTTAAGCTGTCTATCCAAATTTTTTTTAATGAAACTTGATTCATTTTTATATTCATTTTCTACTAATAAATATATAGTTAAGTTAAAATGAATCAGTTCGATTGTCAATGTTTATCATTTGAAGAAAAGAAGAGCAACTTGGAGCCCATTTGTCCCTACCACATTCTCAATTGGGCTTGGGATCATTCAAGGCCATCTAGTCTCGAAGTTAAACGGTCCAATCTACATATGATTGTTGAATTGAAAATTTGAACCCCACGAGATACAAGAGTGAGAATTGAAAAACATCACACCTTTTTTTTTTTTTTTTTTTAAATAGAAAAACATCACACTTGAAAAGAAATAAAAACAGTATAAAGTGAAGGAGCGTCGGGGTCCCACGTGCTGGCTGGCTTGGTGAGAAATAAAAAATTCGTCTCCACGCGTACGAGGCGCGTGGAGACACTATTATATTAATAATAATAATATGACTTTAAATGATATGATGTAGACAAAGTTGTTGATGTCAGTGGGTCCCACCAGAACTTTAAATGGATCAGAGGTGGCCGTCGATGTTCCCGCCACTCGCAGATCGGACGGATCAGGTTCTCAGTCAAAGAGCTATCTTGATAGGTCTCTTTGACCACACCGGAAACATGCCTTTTTTAAAAAAAAAAAATCATTAAAAAAAAAACTAATTTCCAAACTTTGACTGGATTGTCACTTCAATCGAGGTCCCTTCGTTGAATATCGAGGCACATTTTTAAATTACCTTTTTAGTCATCAAATCTTCAAAATATTACATTTTCACCCTACATCGACCCGGATCCGACCTGCCCTACCCAAAAATTATCTTGTAATTGTTTTTAATAAAATGTTTACTAACTTTAACAAGGTAGTTATAACAAAAAAAAAAAAAAACAAGGTAGTTATATTGTATCATATGTATTTGCTTAATAACCCTGTTATATATTATAAATCTTATGTTAGAGTTGTACACTTCATGATGACATGGAAATTGTACAATTCTTTTAATAAAATCTATTGATTATGTTTTGTTGTTAAAACAAAAAATCAAACAATCATTATTTGGGTTTAAAATTGTCGAAGTTGTTAAGGTAAGTTTTACTAATAAAAGCTTAAGACATTTAAAAGGATTTCATAATATTCATTACAAATCCATAAAAAAAAAAAGACATGTGCACACTTTTCATATCAGACAAATCTTATTATCCCATATCATAATTGATATATTATATAAATAATTAACGTATGCAACAAAACGAACAAATTTGGTACTTCATTCGACACCGTCTGCAAATAATTTAACAGAAATATGATTTTATATTCATCCATTTAGCAAAATATGGTCAAAGGCAGACTGTAATTGCTGACCCGAATAAAAATGTGCACGCACATATCCAACTAACAACAAGCTGGAGAGAAAAGACTTGGAAGCAAGAAGAAGACGAAAATGGCAAGAATATGAAATAAAACAGCAATTCAAAGGGCAAAGTTAGGGAAGAATGGGAGAACAAGAATGCCATTTTTGTTGTGTGCGCGCTTGTGTCTATATATATATATATATATATATACACACAGATTTTAAAAATACCGGTAAACTCTAATTTTAAAAAATTAAGAGAAATTAATTAAATTCATAAATTATATAATCTTTTATGAAATATATTCTCTTATATTTTTAATTTAAATAAAAATATAATGAATAAATGTAATTGATTCGTTCTAATTTTTTAAAGTTAGGAGATACATATATATGAGTAATACTAAATTTTTTAAATATTTTATCCAAATTCATATCTAATGACATGTGAGTTATCAAAATCCTATTAATTATCACATTATCTCATGATTAACAAAATTTCGATAAATCACGTCATATTATTTTGGATATGAATTTAAATAAAATATTTGAAAAACCTAATATTGTTTTCTCTCTTTATATATAAGTATATATTATCTCTCTATATATATGTATATATTCTTTTAAAATATATCTTTATTTTGGTAGGAGTAGTTGAATATTTTTCTAAATTTTAGACAGTTCTCCTCTTATTCATAAAATATTAGTATAAAAAAATGTGCATATCTTAACGATTCAAAACTTAATTAAATAATTTATATTTACTTTTAAAATATAACAAGACACATATTTTTCTATATTAAAAATATAAATATATAATTTTTATTTATATTTTCAAATCTTAACATATGTCTTAAAAGTAATCCTATTAATATCTCCTATTATATAATACAAAATTTACTTGATGTAAAAATTTTAATACAAATCGGTGTAAATTCAAATCGTTATGGTTCATATTTGGTCAAATTGAAGTGTATAGTGTAAAATTGAATTCGCTTTGATTTACATCGTTCCAAATTAAGGCGTAAATTGAATTGATTTCAATTTTACATATCAAGCAAATGGAAGTGACTTTAATTTCCATGTATATAAAGATTTTTAAATAGAGATAATTTTAAAAAATTTATTATAGTTTGTAAAAATATTCATTTTACCACTTATAGTTTTATTTTTATCCAAAATTTTTTTTGACGTTAACAAAAACACTCAAAATATTTTATGGAGGTTTATGAAAAAACGATAATATCTCTAATACTTATATATTGATGATGAAGTTATGAGAGATAAAATAGATATTTTCAGTTAATTTATTAACATCAAAAGAGATTTTAGATAAAAATAAAACCATAAATGATAAAATGAATTTTTGTTGTAAATCACAATATATATATATATATTTGGTAAATCCCCTTCCCAAAATAAAAATTCGTGGAATCCAGTTTCTGATAAATGCGGGTTTTGATTGGTTTGACCATTGTTTATTGGGGCTCCATTTATGTCTTTCTCTCTCTCTCTCTGTCATAATAATAATAATATTATTATTATTATTCTTCACATCTTCTGTCTACTTTTCTCTCTCTCTCACTTCTCTTCTTTGACTTGTGAAAGGTTTTTCTTTTCTCTGCTTTTCTTTTCATCTAATCAAAACCCACCCACAAACGTTCTCTGCTTTTCTTCGTTCCACCATTTTCATTTTGAGACAGACCTTGTATGAGCTGCTATATTCAGGTACCCATCACCAGTTTTTATTTTCAATTTTTTTATCAAAATTTGAAATTTCTTATATGTTATTTTTTCGGTCAAGAATTCATGGATTACTGTGTATTGTATTTTTGTTTCTTGATGACGGGTTTCATTTTTTATTTTAAATAATTTTTTATTTATATTATTACGCACATATTTATGTCTGTTTGTGGTGATTTGTAGAAATAGACAACTTTTTTTCTTTTTCTTCAACTAGCCGATTGGTTGATGTGTTAATTCTAGTATTTCTTCTTATTTTGGATCTGGGTTTATGTTATATATATAAAAAAAAAAATCCGGGTTCAAACTTTGATTTTTAAAGTTGTTGTCTTTTTTCGATAGAGCATTAATGGTGTTGTTGTAATTTTGTTTATAATATGTTGTCTTTGATGATATGGCAGAAATTGGATTCAAGCTGTTTTATTTATTTATTTATTTTATTTTATTTTGTTTTTTTATTCATTCATTTTTGTATAGAAAAGTTGGTTATTTGATTAGGGTTTTAGTTGTGTAAGAATTAATTGTATTTGTGATCCAAATTGTTAAATTATTGTACTTAGGTGGAATTTTATCAATTTACTGATCAGTTGTGGTCTTTTGAGTGTAATAAGGTTGTAATTACTTTGATTTGAATTGTTTGTGTAGGTCTATAATTGAACCTTTTTTTGTGGTTTATTATTTTCGGGGTTCCGGTTTTGTGTAGTTTGGTAAAGGGTTGGACTTGTAGGATTTATGTAAAATGAAAAATAATACTAGAGCTATGGTAATGTAGATTGCTTGTTGGATGACGATACGCCTGCAAATTGTTAATGTTTACTAAATGGGCATTAATGTTTGAGGTTTCGATTGATACGTATTTTCTTTGTTTTTCTTTTTGGCAGAAGTGCTGTGAGTCTTGTTACGACTGGAGTTTTGTATATAAGATGGGTTGTTTCACAGTTTTGAAGGGTAAGAAGAAAAAACCTGAGCAGACAGTTCACTTAAAGCGAGTCAATCCACAGGAGCAGACTCCAACCATACTGCCTGAACCCCAAATACCTACCCGCTCATTGCAATCGGCACCCCCAAGTTTTAGGACAAGAGTGAAGCCTATTCAACAAAATAACACAGTTACTAACACTAGGGAACGAGCATTATCTGCCCCATCCAGTCTTGATGCGGCTGAACAAGATGTTCTTGCATCGGCTGAATATGAAGAACAAGAAGAATCAAAGAGCCGGGTTGGATTGATGAAGGAACAACAACGGTCGTCGAGTCCACAACCTCTTCCGCTTCCTTCACCTCAAGGTGCTGCTGCACTTAAGCCTGCAGGAAGCTTTAAGGGGAATGTAAGTGGACCATTGTTTGCATCTGGACCTCTGCCGCTGCCTCCTACTGGTACTGGAACACTCCGGAACTTTCCTTATGAAGAAGTCGCAGCTGCTTGCCTCAATTTCTATTCAGATCGATGTGTGTCAGAAGGTCTTTCTTCTGTAATGTATAGAGCTTCCTTTGGAGATGATGCTTCAAGTTCAAAGAAGTTTGATGCTATTGTTACTCGCCTTAACCCATCTACTCAGGTAATGTACGAGCATATTGTTTATATGGATGTGTAATCAAGCATGTCCTCATGATTTTTCTTTTGTATATTCTTTGCGACCTTGATTATATCTCCAGTTGGACACAGCATTGTTTTAACATTTTAGTTGATCATATTTGCTGAATAGTGAATGTTTGATGTGACAGATTAAATTGTTGATATAATTATACAACATAAAACATGAATGTGATTGAGCACTTAATATGGTGGTGGTTCTATGGTATGTGAAATAATGTTAGGAATGCTATATGCGAAGCAGTCAAAAGTACAGTTCTGTTCACTTGGTGGTTTAATTGGACGGGATTGTAACAAATAATTTAATAATGCACACACCTTTCATGCAGGAGTACTTCATTAAACACATTTTTTTTGGTTCATAAAATTCTGGAATGTCTAAGTGATTTATCTAATATCTCATGGTTTCTGTGTGTAACAGGGTCTGAAAGAATTTATAAGCGAAGTAAACACGATTGCATCTTTGCAACATCCAAACCTCTGTAAATTGCTTGGTTATCATGCGCGTGATGGTTCAGAGCAGCGAATGTTGATCTACGAGAGGCTTTTTCATGGAAGCTTGGACCGGCTTCTATATGGGAGGTCAGATGGGCCTTCTCTAGATTGGAACACTAGAATGAAAATAGCATTATGTGCTGCTCAGGGCCTTACCTTCTTGCATGAAGAAGGTCCTTTTCAGGTAATTGGATATTTTTGACTTCATTTTTGAGATTCGTAGAACTGAATAACAAAATGCTCATGTAGCATTGTCTTTTTTTAATATATGCTTAAAAATAATCTAAGATTGGTTCTCGTTTGTAGTTATTAAATACACATTATGTTTGTTTACAGGCGATGTACAATGAATTTTCAACTGCAAATATACAAATTGACAAAGATTTCAGTGCAAAGCTTTCTGGGTATGGTTGTGTGGGTCATATACCTGAGACAGAAATCTCCAATAGTTCAATTGTAAGTACTTTTACGTTTGTGCTTGTATTGTTCTCTAATATACTTGAATTTGAAATCATCCATATAGTTTGTGGGAATTGATTATATTCTCGTTTTTTTGGTCTATAAAGGCTGCAGCGAATCTTTCAGTAGAGACACTGGAAAGAGGATTGCTGACTCCTAAGAGCAATGTTTGGAGTTTTGGAATTGTGCTACTTGAACTACTAACCGGCAGGAAAAACCTTGATAGCCGTCGTCCCAAGGAAGAGAGGAACCTGGTTAAATGGAGCAAGCCTTTCTTGGCTGATGATTGTCGACTCTCACTAATCATGGATCCTCAGCTAAAAGGTCGCTTCCCAGCCAAAGCAGCCCGGACAGTGGCAGACATCGCTCAAAAGTGTCTTCAAAAGGATCCATCAGAAAGACCGACCATGAGAACAATCGTTGAGCATCTCAAAACCATACAAGACCTGAAATACCCTAGTCGATATCCTCTGCAAGAGCCAGTTGGAATTGCTGGTAAACATATGACAAGATCACCAAGTCTTAATGGAATCATCACCCCTGCACCACGGTTAAATTTTTCGCCATCCCCACCATCCGCAGCGCGACTGTCCATTTCTCCTACAAGGCCACTTGCTGTGCCCTTAACTCTTCCACCGTGTGCTTGTTCTACCAACATCACCCTGGAGGAACTTGAACGGCAGGGAAGTCGGAAGTCGTCGTCATCATCCACCATTAGAAGGGCTAGTGTAGAAGGATTTTGAGTGTTTATAGTATGCATTTTTTCATTTGTTTCTGGTGTACCTTTTTTTCTTTTCCCTTTTGTGATTTAACACATATATAGAAAGATAAAAGATGTGGTGAAGCACCGTTACCATCTCTCAAGATGATGATATTGAGAGGATGGTATTTTGTAGATAAAGAGTACAAGCCTGGTTGGACAGGGGTTCAATCACTTACCTTCAATCCAGATGCCTGTTACATAAACAAGCTGCAGATTCTTCCTTCTAAATCTCCTCTTTGGACTTTAGTATACTAGATTGTGCTCCCTCAGGTTTTCTTTGGCAGGAATTTTTAGTTCAATCATTGATATTCTTAGTAAATCTGTATCCAATTTTGTCTGTAAACTGTATCACTCATTACAGTTCCATGTATGCTTCTTAGCACAATCTGCATATCAACTATCAAGAAGTTAACAAGCCAACAATATTTTGGGAAATTTTACATGTTTTATGTTTTATAAGTTTCTTTTTTTTTTTTTTTTTTAATTTGAAAGATATATAGTTTATAAGTTTGATGTTTGTGAATTCTATCAACGTTTTTATATTTTTTTTTTGAAATTGAATTCTATCAACTTATTATACTATCAAATTATAGTTTGCAGAAGAAAGCAGATTAAAATATGAGTATGGTCCTAAAAACTTGTATGTATACTTCAAATTAATATTTATTTAAATTTGAACAATACCCTAAATGAAATTGTTACAATAATTTTAAATGTAATTTACATATCATATTAATATAGTAATTAATTTTAAATGCGTACAATATTTTTTTAAACATTAATTGCCTATTAATTAAAACTAAATGTTGAATGCTTAAAATAAAATGCTAAATAGCAATTACAAAACAGGTATAAAAATAAAAGATCACTTACTTTAATTAAAAATAAATTAAATGAAAAATTAAACGAAAAATAAACATGCTATTGCAAGTTGCAACCCTCCTCCCATGCCTTCATTTTATCTATAAATTTCATTTTATAATTATTAATTTATGATATCTAATTCAACTTAAAATTGAGAACATACTTAATAACACGAGGGATGTGATCACAATTATAACATTTATAATATACTTTATATATATAATACTTTTATGATCAGAATGTCCTAACTTTAAAATGTAAGAATCAACTAATCAAATTCATGAATTATATTCTCTCTTCTAAAATAAATTTTTTCTCTTATTTAATTCAAATGCAATGGATAAATTAATTGACTGGTTGTTATTTTTTAAAGTTAGAATATCCTGATTATAAAAAAATTATATATATATATATATATATGTGTGCGCGCGCGCGCGTAATTGATTGGCCTGATCCACTTAACGGGTTCTCTGTCCTGACCAAAAGGATTTGAGCCTACTCTTCGAAGCCCCATCATCCTCACTTAACGACGCCGTATTAGTTTCCGATATAGAGGGAGTTAGAAACCGTCTGCCCTTCTCATCTTCACTTGACTACTCTTACAAAATCAGGTTCGTTCCGTGTCTTTTGCTCTTCTATTTATTTATTTATTATTTTTTTTGAAAAGTTGTGTCTTTTGCTCTTCTATTGTTTGTCGATTCAAGCTTCAGATTTCCCATGTTTGATTTCTGAGATAATTATGGTTGTGAATGGAAAAGGGTGCCATCTTTTTTATCTTTTCACATTGGTTTACAGTCTTCGAAATAATATAACTTCAAAATCCATGCTTTGTATATCAAAGAATCTAATTTTTGTTTGGTTTCACTAGAGAACGAGCCAGCAAGCCACGATATTGAATGTTTTATGTGGGGTCTACTTATTTTTGAAGGGATTTCATTTTCACAGCATGTTTATGTCTCTGGCTTGTCTTGCTTTTAACATATCCGTATGTGCTTATGACTGCGTATTTATTTTATTGACTTGGGGGGAGATGGGATTTGAACTTTGAATGTCAATATTTGCTGAGAAGTGTATTCACGAATTGTGTTTTTAATAATGTAGCATTGTGAAAGAATCATGAAGTTGAAAAATAGTAAGAAACAGAAAGGAGGGAAAGACATCATCAGCAGATTGCCAGATGATGTTCTTATTCACATCCTATCACGTCTCGAAACTGTACATGCTGTTAGAACCTGCATTTTATCATCCAGATGGAAGAATCTCTGGAAGTCAATCTACAACCTTGACTTCAAATTCGGATTTGGTAGGGTTGAGAAGCATATTTCATTTATCAACCGGGTACTTAGCCTTTTGCAATCCAAAGATATTCGAGGTTTTCATCTCAATTTTGTTCTTTCTAATTTAGAGTTAGGTCATATCGGCAAATGGGTACACTATGCAGCCGAACGCAATGTTTGTGAACTTACTTTGAATATTTATTATGATTACCTGGGATGTATTAGATTGCCTCAAAACATTTTTATGTGCAAATCACTCGTGAAGCTAGCTGTGCATTATCTGCATTTTGATTATGATATTCCCGACTCCGTGGTGTGTTTTCCAAGTCTTAAAAGCTTGTATATTACTGTTTGCATCTGTTCTGATAATCCAGCTGACCAAATGCCAAAACTGTTTCATAGCTGCCCTGTTCTTGAAGATTTGACAATTGATGGAATAATTGACCGTAATGTAAAGACTTTTGAGATTACTTTGCCAACTCTTAGAACACTAAATATATATGGGGATACTTGCGATATCGGACTTTATTCTACACCAAACAAATTTGTGGTTAAAGCCCGTAATCTTGAATACCTCAATATTCATGGAAAGGAAACCTTTTCATTTTTCGTATTGGGCGAGACTCCCTTCCTAAGTAAGGTGGCTCTGGTTAGTAAGATATGGGATTTCCCAAAGTATGTTTCTAAGAATGAAGGTAATCAGACAATGGAGTTTTTGAGTGGAATCAAGAATACAAGGTCTCTATCATTGTCTATCCCCGTATCGAGAGTAAGCTTTCTTCCTTTTAACATTTTTCTAATTTTCAGTTTTAAGTTTATATATTTTATATATCTTAATATTTGGTTTTTCCTTGGAGCTCACAAGAAATTTACATCATAAAATGTTAACTTTTTTAAGATTTATCATTGACTGTTAGTATCATTTCAATGAAGGTTTTAAGCTTCGCTTTTGATGGTAATTTGCCAAGCTTTCCCAATTTGATTCATCTGGAATTGGGAATTGAATCTTGTTTTGGCTGGAAACTCCTTCCACACTTCCTCACAAATTCACCTAATCTGCAAGTCCTTAATTTGAAGCAAGTGAGTTAGAATTACTGAACAAATATATTTTTCTAATTTGTTGGTTATTTTGCTTCTAATATGTGCAATATTTATGAAAATTCAAGGTAAATACTATTGACATTTACACTTTGGTTCTTCAATCTACACCAATAGATCCTTCAAACCTGCATACACAAAAAGCAAAGCTATCATAAATGACGCCAGTGTTTATTCCAGCGTGGCTTCTCCAACACTCAAGTTAGAATTTGGTGGTGTTGAGGTCACGCGGGAACCAACACCACTGCCTTTTTATGATGGCTTTTCCTTTTGTGTTTGCTGGTTTTAAGGATCCGTTGGCTTCGATTGAAGAATCTAATTCTCGACGTCAACAAATGCATTTCATCTATATTTATTCATATACATTACAAAAACAAGTGATTAGCTTGAAAATTGTTTGAAAGATATATTACTCAATATAAGTGATTGTGGTTAGCTCAGCATTTGTATTTAAGGTTTGAATCTTCATTGCTTATAAGGATCATAAAGAATTTGAGCTGGATGAACGACTTGGGCTGGATGATTTTGTTTGGTTTGACTTGGAGAGTGCGCCATCCTGTTTGTTGTTGCACGTCAAAAGGATTCAAATAAAAAATATGGTAGGGGAGTATGACGAGCTAGAAGTGATCAAGTATCTATTGAAAAATAGCGAAGTCTTGGAGAGCTTTTTGGTTCAGATTAAAATTCCTAATTTTCAGCGTGCAGAAAAGATCCGGAAACTTGTTCTAAAGTTTCCAAGGGGTTCCACCCGTTGTGAAATTAAATTTCTTTGATACCTGTGAGAAGATGGATCTTGGAATCTTAGCTGAAGTGAAGCCATATTTTTTTACAGGATGCTTCTTTGTGCTATAGCATTCTACAATGTGCTGTATACATTCTGAAACCGAAAATGTATGTTCTCTTTGGCGAAAAGATTACATGGTAGATCTTGTAAGCACTGGATTGTTAAGATATGTGACAAGTCTTTATAAATATATGAAAGTGACTTGTTTTTTTTTTTTTTTTGGCAGAATGAAATGTTTTTTTTGTTTTTTTGTTGTTCTTGTTGCTGCATTTTTCATACGTTAGGTATTCCAGGTTGTGCAAAAAAACAGTCAAGTGAATATATATATATATATATATATATATATATATCAACTTCCAGTCTTTTACCTTCACTCTGCAATATCTATCTCTTCCATGTTATGCTGTTAATATAATGAACCCTCCAGGAGACAATCAACTAATAATGTCATGGCAAATGCATACCCAGATCAATGCAAACATAGTGCCTTCAAAATAATAATAATAATAATAAATAAATAAAAAGATCAATGGAAACATAGTATAACACATATCATATCTAGAATTTTCTGTCAGCCGGTGGAAATTCAAGATATGTTCTCTCTAGCTACTGGAATGTCAAAATCTGCACAATCTGTAACATTGAAGTCATTTGATAACTTAGTGGCTACTTCAGTTAATTTTTGTTAAACCTTATCAGTGGCTCAATATATAATGTGTATATATTGACTTTTTGATTTGTTAGATTTGCCTTGCTATGACATGCAGCCATTTGTTGTGAATTGTGATGATTTCTTGATACCTCATCTCATTAGCAGCAGCGATATGTGATTGAATTAATGCAATTGCCTTTTGGCTCTCTGGTAGGCCCTTTAATTTGTTAATTGTTTCTTGAGGAAATGTATATTTGAAGAAAGGGACTCTCCTTGGGTGCTTCTCATCCTAGTTGTTTAGTGAGTACCACAACAGAGTGGCAAGGTCCATTATGCAATCACAGAGGTTCAATCAAGCAAGCACCTCATTGTTGGGTGATTGCTTCTCTCTTACAAGCCATAGTCATAAAGACATATCACCACAATCTGATTTGCCATCTTATAATTAATCATAAATAGTTGTTTCATTTACTTTTCTTGAAAAAAATCGTTACAACTCATAGCCTGTTGTTTTTTCGGTTATAGAATCATCATATAATTAAAAGGTAAACGGGAAAGAAGCAGCGGTTCTTATTTTCAAATCACCCAAATATATATATGTATATAAGACTTTTATAATCATATATACCTGATTTTAAAAAATAAGAATCAACTAATTAAATTTATCAATTGCATTCTCTCTCCTAAAACAAATTCTCTCTCATA
Source organism: Nephelium lappaceum (assembly GCA_021234005.1). Taxonomy (NCBI): domain Eukaryota; kingdom Viridiplantae; phylum Streptophyta; class Magnoliopsida; order Sapindales; family Sapindaceae; genus Nephelium; species Nephelium lappaceum. The sequence continues at coordinate 1,430,042 of CM038011.1, forward strand.
TTTAATTCAAATGTAATGGATGAATTTGATTGGTTGGTCCTTACTTTTTAAAATAAGGTATATTTGATTATAAAAGCTCTATATATATATATCAGTTCTTTTCTCCTTGGTATGCACTAATATAGTACTTTTTAATTTCTCAATTATTAGTAGTTAGATTTAATTATTTTTATTTGCTTTCACTTAATCAATAGTCATTTATAATTAATTAATAGTCCATAAATAATATACTGATTTAATTAATTTCATTGTATATTGTGGTGAAAATTATATATATAAATAATTTTATAAAAAAAAAGACTATTGATTCAGTGAAAGCAAATGAAAATAATTAAATCTAACTACTAATAATTGAAAAATTAAAACTACTATATTAATGTGTGCCAAGAAGAAAAGAACTGATATATACACTGATTTAATTAATTTCATTGTATATTGTGGTGAAAATTATATATATATATATATTTATGTATGATCGTGTGATTGTTGTAGGGAGTAATTTTATAGTGATTGAGATTAGGAAGAATACACGGTCCGAATTAAAATCGCCGGCAACCAAATCGTGATAGGTGAAAAGCGAAAAATGGAGGTAGAGGAATTTTGAACTCTAAATTAAATTATGCTTAAAATTGATATGTGGGCCTAGTGGGCTTTTCATAGTTTGTTATCCAAAATGGACGAAGCTCGTAAATTAGTTGTGTTTGGGCCCTTTGGACCCCGACCCATAGTTTATAGTTAACTTTTGAATTAGAATGACGATGTTTCCACCCTTTAAAATCGCATGTACACACCAAATTTATATATATATATATTAAAATTTCAATATTATCGTTATATTAAATCAAATGTTAATATCATTAGATTATCCAAAAACTTAAAAAAAGAAAAGAAAAGAAAAGAAAAAGACACAGGTTCTTGCTCACAAAGTAAATTGACTTCGACAAAATACTACATAAACGTTTGGGAATAACCAAACTCTAAACAAGATTCGTTTTCTCTATCAAAGGAAAGGAACTAGACGGTTGATTGCAAACAGAATTTTGTGACCTGAAGCTGTGCACCTGTCAATCGTCTGAAGCCTTGGGGAAACTTTCCGGTGTCTTCAAAACTGCTATGGGTGGTGCATCCTTACGTGCCAAAACAGCTGCCCGAAACTCATCCACCTTCGAAACATCCTTGAACTTCAATGCAAAAGTGCAAAGGTCGTCCTTTCCTTCACTAACACTATTTTTGCAGGCAAAATTGATGCCTTTCTTGTCCGTAGTTGTGAGCTTCATGTCAGCATAAAGGCTAGCATTCAAAATGAACCTGTTATTTCCCCTAGTTATAATAAAAATAACATAAAAAAATTAGTGGGCAATGGAGTTTCAATAGCTGATTATTTCAACAGCGACTCTTCTGGGTTTCGTCTCTCTCTGCAAACAACATAGTTTCGAGTCCTCTGCAAACAGTTATTTATGATAGATATATTTGTTAAATTAATAGAAAGGGCATATTTGGTATATAGTGGGATGTGGTTAAAAAAACAGATTTTTTAAAAAAATTAATGGGGTGCACGAACAAATAGGTGTGTACATACAACTTTTGAGGAGTAGTAATATCGCCACTTTTGAATTATACCATTTTGCGATGGATTTACTCTTTGAAATCGAAACTTGTCTGCAAGAGAAAGAGGGAGAGACATGGTGGTCTGTTTGCATGCAATGGAGGTCGAAGAGAGAGATGGGAGTTGTTAAGGAACCTTCTTTTTCCAAAATTAAATTGCTAAGGCGAAACCAACAATTGGTTAGTTTTCTAAATGGACACATGCTAGATTACATATACTTACATTTATGCTAAGGTTTGAGTTATTGAATGGTAGATGGTATTTAAAAAATATATATATATATATTCTTAAATACCTGACATATGAATCAGTTGAATGTGGATGAATTTGGTTCCTATGTTAAACAATTAGTGCTTAATTATTAATAAAGTGTAAAATTGAGATGGGTTCTAAACATTCATTGTGTTACCATATTGTTAAAAATTCAATTAAGAATTCGTTTCAATATGGCATGGGGTTCAAATTCAACATATTTTAAATGAAACAATAAGTTAGATTTCATTTTAAGGAATGAGGAATGCCAATATATTTATTATAGATAGACAAATGTTGGCAACTTGCGAAAAAAGTTATGGCATGACGGTAAATCACAGTCTACCCATATTGAGGTTATAGGTTCTATTAGCATAAATCTCATTTATATGGGTATTTTCCTCACACATGTGAATTACTCTCATTTGTCTTTTAGGAGTTGATCTCAGAGTTGCGGCGCTTTAGTATAAAATTGTTTTACCATTTTATCTTAAAGTGCTCAACGAAACAACCAAATTGCATGTCCAACATGGGAAGATTTGAAAAGATCTTTGATTCATTAAAACGCACCATGCCTTTTCTGTTATGATCATGCAACATTCGAAATTTATCATAATATACGATTCAAATGATATTTTATGTGTATTATGTTGTATGTATATGTGGGGATTCAGCCTTCTATATGATTTATCTCCTTTTAGTGCACTATCTCTCACCCAAAGGCAAAAACAAAGTGGAAGAACTAATTAAACATGTCATGTTATTGCATAATATGCACACAAAACAAAAATAATTATTGATTTCATCAACTTCTTCTCTTATATGGTTCAAGAAAACACACACACACATATATATATATATATATTAGTGATTTTACCATCAGTGTCTTTTAACTTTAAAAGGTTAGGACGAACCAATCAAATTCATCTATTATATTTGAATTAAATAGGAAAGAGATTATTTTAAGAGAGAGAATACAATAGATGAATTTGATCGGTTCGTCATTATTTTTTAAAATTAGAAGACACTAATGGTAAAATCATTGTATATAAGACTTTTATAATTAGATATACTTAATTTTAAAAAGTAAGGACTAATCAATTAAATTCATTCTTTGTATTTGAATTGCATAAGGGAGAAAATTTATTTAAAGAAAGAGAATGCAAAGAATAAATTTAATTGATTGATTTTTATTTTTTAAAATTAAGTATATTTGATTGTAAAAGTCATATATATATATATATACACACACATCTATATGTATAAAGAGATAATCAATTGGGCTGATCCACTTATTGGGCTCTCTTGCCTGATCCAAAGATTACGACTCTTCAAAGCCTCTTTACTGCTCTTTTCACACTTAAACGACGCCGTATTAATTTCCTACCATGGAAAGAAACTGTTTGCCCTTTTCATCTTCACTCTACTACTCTTTCAACATCAGGTTTGTTCCATGTCTTTTTGCTCTTCTATTGTTTGTTTATTCAGTCTTCAGATTTCCTAAGTTTGATTTTTGAGAGAATTATGGTTGTGAATGGCAAAGAAACCGTCTTTTTTATCTTTTCATATTGGTTTACGGTCTTTGAAATAATATAACTTCAAAACCCCTGCTCTGTGTATCAAACAATCTAATTGTTGTTTGGTTTCACTAGAGAACCAGCCACCCAGCCTTTATATTAAATTTCATGTTGGGTCTGTTTATTTTTGAAGGGATTTCATTTTCATAGCATGTATATGTCTCCGTCTCGTCTTGTTTGTGCTTATGATTCTGTATTTATTTTATTAACTTTGAATGTCAATATTTGCTGAGAGGTGTTTACGAATTGTGTTTTTAATAACGTAGCATTGTGAAAGAATCATGAAGTTGAAAAACCGTAGGACACAGAGAAGAGGGAAAGATATCATCAGCAGATTGCCAGATGATGTTCTTATTCACATCCTATCGCGTCTCAAAACTGTAGATGCTGTTAGAACCTGCATTTTATCATCCAGATGGAAGAATCTCTGGAAGTCAATCTACAACCTTGACTTCAATTTCGAACATGATCGGGATCCTTCCTTTATCAACGGAGTACTTAGCCTTTTGCAATCCAAAGATATTCAACAATTTCATCTCTGTGCTTCATCTGGATTTGGGCTTACTAACAGTAATATTATTGATTTAGATCATATTGGCAAGTGGGTATACTATGCAGCTGAACACAATGTTTGTGAGCTTGCTATGTTCATATTTGATCGAGACGATCAACCTGTTAGATTGCCTCGAAGCATTTTAACTTGCAAATCACTCGTGAAGCTAACTTTGCGTTATGGGCATTATGATTTTAATATTCCCGACTCCGTGGTGTGTTTTCCAAGTCTTAAAAGCTTATCTACTACTTGGTCGCTTTGTGAGAATCCAGACCAAATGCTAAAACTGCTTCATAGCTGCCCTCTACTTGAAGATTTGACAATTGATGGAATAGTTGAGTGCAGTGAAAATGAAAAGACTTTTGAGATTACGTTGCCAACTCTTAGAACACTAAATATATATGGGGAAGGTAGCGACATCGCATTTTATAGTGCGCCAAGCAAATATATGTTTAAAGCCCGTAATCTTGAATATCTCTATATCTGTGAATGTAAAACATTTTCATTTTTTGTATTGGGCGAGACTCCCTTCCTAAGTAAGGCATTTCTGGTTAATGAGATATGGGATATCCCAGAGTATGCTTCTAACAATGAAGGTAATCAGACAATGGAATTTTTGAGTGGAATCAAGAATACAAGGTCTCTGTCGGTGTCTATGGCCGCATCGAGAGTATGTTTTTTTCCCTCAACATTTTTCTAATTTTCAGTTTTAAGTTTATATATTTGGTTTTTTCTTGGAGCTCACAAGATATTTATGTCAAAATGCTGAGTTTTTTTAAGATTTATCATTGACTATTATTGTTATTTCAATGAAGGTTTTAAGCTTTGCTTTTGATGGTAATTTGCCAAGCTTTCCCAATTTGATTCATCTGGAATTGGGAATTGAGTCTTGTTTTGGCTGGAAACTCCTTCTACACTTCCTCACAAATTCGTCTAATCTACAAGTCCTTAATTTGAAGCAAGTGAGTTAGAATTAATGAACAAATATATTTTTCTAATTTGTTATTTTGCTTCTAATTTGTGCAGTATTAATGAAATTCAAGGTAAATACTATTGACATTGAGATTTAGGTTCTTCAATCAACACCAATGGATCCTTAAAACCTGCATACACAAAAGGAAAAACTATCATAAAAGGGCGCCGGTGGTTATTCCAGTATGGCCTCTCCAACACTCAAGTTAGAATTTGGTGGTGTTGAGGTCACTTCAGAACGAACACCGGTGCCCTTGTTATGATAACTTTTCCTTTAATGTTTGCAGGTTTTAAGGAACCATTGGTTTTGATTAAAGAACCTAATTCTCGACGTCAACAAAACATTTATTCATATACATTACAAAAACAAGTGATTTGCTTGAATATTTTTTGAAAGATATATCACTCAATAGTAGTGATTCTGGTTACCTCAGCATTTGTATTTAAGGTTTGAATCTTCATTGTTTATAAGGATCATAAAGAATTTAATCTGCGTGAAGAACATGCGCTTTGTGAACAACTTCGGCTGGATGATTTTGTTTGGTTTGACTTGGAGAGTGTGCCATCCTGTTTGTTGTTGCACGTCAAAAGGATTCAAATAAAAAATATGGTAGGGGAGTATGACGAGCTAGAAGTGATCAAGTATCTATTGAAAAATGGCAGTGTCTTGGAGAGTTTTTCGGTTCAGATAAAAAGTCCTAACTTTAAGCGTGCGGAAAAGATCCGAAATCTAGTTCTAAAGTTTCCAAGGGGTTCCACGCTTTGTGAAATTAAATTTCTTTGAAACCTGTGAGAAGATGGATTTTGGAATGTTAGCTGAAGTGGTCATTTTTTTTTATCTGGATGCTTCTTTGTGCTAAACGCATAAACAATGTGCTGCATACATGCTGAAACCGAAAATGTATGTACAATTTTGCAAAATGATTACATGGTAGATCTTGTAAGCACTGGATTGTTAAGATGTGTGACAAGATTTTATGAATATATGAAAGTGACTATTTTTTTTTTTGGGCAGAATGAAATGGTTTGTTGTTGCATTTTTCATACATTAGGTATTCCAGATTGTACAAAAAACAGTAAGTGTGTGTCTGTATGTATATATATTAGCATTGTGTATTTGTCAACTTCCAGTCTTTTGCCTTCACTCTGCAATATCTACATCTTCCATGTCATGTTGTTAATATAATGAAACCCCCAGGAGACAATCAACTAATAATGTCAGGTCAAATGCATACACAGATCAATGCAAACATTGTACAACATATATCGTACGTAGAATTTTCTCTCAGACGATGGAAATTCAAGATGTGTTCTCTCTAACTACTGCAATGTCAAATCTGCTCCATTTGTAACATTTAAATCATTTGAAAACTTAATAGTGGCTACTTCAGTTAATTTTGTTAGACCTTATCAGTGGCTCAATATATGATGTGTATGTATTGACTTTTTGATTTGTTAAATTTGCCTTGCTATGACATGCAGCCATTTGTTGTGAATTGTGATTATTTCTTGATATATCATCTCATTAGTAGCTGCAATATGTGATTGAATTAATGCAATTGCCTTTTGGTCTACGGTAGGCCCTTTAATTGTCATTTGTTACATGAAGGAAATGTATTATTGAAGAAAAGGACTCTCCTTGAGTGCTTCTCATTGTAGCTGTTTACTGAGTACCACAACACAGTGGCAAGGTTCCTTACACGATCACAGAGGTTCAATCAAGCAAGTACCTCATTCTTGGGTGATTGCTCCTCTCTTACAAGCCATAGTCATTAAGATATATCACCTCTATCTGTTTTGTCATCTTATAATCAATCATAAATGGTTGTTTACTTTTTCTGAAAAATATCATTACAATTCATAATCCTAGTTGTTTTTTAGCTATAGGATCATCATATAATTAAAAGGTAGATTGCGATAAAGCAGCAGTCCTCGTTATTAAATCACTCAAATATACATACTATATATATATACATATATACATATATACTATATATATAATGATTTTACTATCAGTACTAATAGTAACATTCACTCCATATATATATATATATATGGGATAATGTGATTGTTGTAGGGAGTAATTTTATAGTGATTGAAATTAGGAAGAATATATGGTCCGAATTAAAATCGCTGGCAACAAAATCGTGAAAGAGGAAAAGCAAAAAATGGAGATTGCGGAATTTCAAACCCTAAATTAAATTCGTCTTTGAATTGATATGTGGGCCTAGAGGGCGTCTCATATTTTGTTATCCAAAATGGACGAAGCCCGTAAAAAGTTTGCGTTGGGGCCCTTTGGACCCTGACCCATAGTCTATAGTTAGCTTTTGAATTATACCATTTTGCGGTGGATTTACTCTTCGAAATCGAAAGTTGTCTGCAAGAGATAGAGGGAGAGACATGGTGGTCTGTTTGCATACAATGGAGGTTGAAGAGAGAGATGGGAATTGTTAAAGAGCCTTCTTTTTCCAAAATTAAGGTTTTTTTGCTTTATTATTTATTTATTTTTTTTTAAAATGGCTGAGGCAAAATTAACAATTGGTTAGTGTATTAAATGGAAACATACCAGATTACATACTCTTATCTTATATTTATGTCTAAGGTTTGAGTTATTGAATGGTAGATGGTATTTTAAAAAAGAAAAAAAAAATCTTAGATTCATATGACATGTGACATCGAATGTGGATGAATTTTGTTCCAATGTTAAAAAATTAGTGATTAATTATTAATAAAGTGTAAAAATTAAGATAGGTTCTAAACATTCATTGTGTTACCATATTGTTAAAAATTCAGTTAAAAAATCGTTTCAAAAGGGGATGGGGTTCAAATTCAACTTATTCTAAATGAAACAATAAGTTGATTAAATTTTAAGGAATGAGTAATGCCAAGATATTTATCATTAATAGACAAATGTTGGCAACTTGTCTGGTCATAGTAAACATCATTGAACTTGAAAATTACTACTCATTGTACCATAGATGACCAAAAGTGCTCAGTGAAACAACCAAATTACATGTCCTACGTACGGGGAAGATTGGAAACGATCTTGGATGGATCAGAATATGCACCATGCCTTTTCTGTTATGATCATGCAGCACTCGAAATTTATCATTATAGATTATTCAAATTTCATGATATTTGATGTGCATTATGCTGTTTGTGTATGTGGGGATTCAGCCTTTTATAGTGGACTACAGCACCATCTCTCACCCAAGACAAATACAAAGTGGAAGAAATTAAACATGTTATGTTGTCACGCACTATGCAAGAAAGAAAAAACCGTATTTATTATTGCTTTCATCAGCTTCTTCTCTTATATGGTTCAAGAAGTAAAATTTTGACTAGTCTCTTTACCAAATTTGGTTGGAATATCATTCTAAAGTAATTCAAACTATAGTTGTAATAAATTGAATTTAAGCATCATTGGCTATTGATCGTATGATCAAATTAAAGGACAATCCATTTTCTCATGAAAAGGCACTTTATGTTTTGGTTTAATGTAATGCTATAAAATTAGGTGACTTTTAGGCATTTTGTAAGAGTAAATACCAAGAAAATTAATTGAGTTTACTTGTGCATGTGCAAGTGGGTTAGTGAAACCACAACATATGGCCACCTGATTTTGAGTACCCATTTGAAAATTGTCAAAACCTTAATTTTAGTTATAACCAAGAGTTGGCTGATAATGACTTTGTAACGAGTAATCTTATAATTGAAGACTCTCAAAATTCTCTGTAAAGTTATATAATTAATTAATCGTTGGCATGATACCTGTTGGATTATGTCAAGAAATGGAAACTTGGGGTTGATGAAAAGTAAGCATCACTTATTTCAATCAAAAAAAGAAAAAAAAGAAAAAAAAAAGTAGGCATCACTCATGAGTCATGACTTTCAACTGAATGTCTCATTTCCCATGCCTCCATGTTCCATAGAAATTGAAACAATTCAACAGTAAGTTCATCAATAAGATTACGAAATCAAAGCATGCCTTTCTCATCCTTCTTTTAAATTTATAATATATATATATTTAAAAAAATCCCTCAATTTGCTTACTCTCCTGGTTTCAAAGCTAGTTTATAATCTTATTCAGTTTTCCATTCAATTAGTCGTTGAAGGTATGCAAATTTAGGCATGAGAAATTCTCTGCAATTATTAGATGGATTATTTATATTGAATGTATGTATGCATAACTGCTAGAAAGAGGTTGTCCAATTATATCTCGACAGATAATGGATTATAGATCCCCAAATTAACAGTTTAGTTGTTGAATAGCCAATCATTTTTTGACATATCAACATAGGTCAAATATCAATGCTGCTTCTTTTGAACTACCCTCCGATATAAATTATAATTTAAATAAATTCTAATAATTTCAAATTTGCTTATAAAGTCGTTTACGAAATTCATCAAGATATGGTAATATATTTTATGAGATTTTTGGACCAATTTTTATGTACTCAGACTATCAATTTATGTATTTAAATTTGATACATAATATTTGATAAATATTCATAGACATATATCTATTTTCTCTTTTTCTATTTGTTACCTAGCTTTGATCTCGTATCTGCGTGTTCAGATGATGATTTCTACACCTAATTTACAATGAAGATCACGAAAAATGTGGGGAGGACCACAGGTTGGGTAAGCCGTAAGCCTAGTGATCTTTAGCAGTAATAATATTTATTTGGTGGGAACCAAGAGGTCCAAGGGCCAAGCTCAAAGGGACCATGTTATGTACACGATGGACCATGGTTACATTCTATGTATCCTTGTAAACGCAGTCATAGTTGGTTCATGTCAACATCAAACACAGTGGTGGAACTAAAAATTTAATTTGATAAGAGCTTGGTTGTAATGGTACTATATAAAAATCTTAGCAAAAGTAACAACCAAATGATTTATAATCTTTTTCTCACACCTGCATAAATGAAAATATGAATTATAATTATTCCTCTCCAATTATCAAATTTTTAATAATATATATTTTGATTAAAAAAAAAAAAAAAAAACTCAGTCACGTTTGGTTCATATACTTGCCTAATTTGAGCCCCTTACAAGTCCCACTGTAGTGGTGTAAATTCGCGGTAGATACATATGTGAGGGTCGCAGGCACTTCATCAGAACATATAATGAAATTTGACACTCTAATAAAAAATATCTTTTCTATAATCGATGCATTCACTGGCTATCATAGTCTTAGAACAATATATATATATATATATATATATATAGCATGTATTCTCTTGCATAGGTAAAATATCTGTAGCGTAACCATGAATTGATGCATTATTCTCACCGACCTAGAAAGGGTTCTTGATTTGGTTTAGAAAAAGACAAAGTGTTCTGCACAATTATTAATGCAGTGAATCTTTAAATGAATATGAATTTTTGTTGATCTAGTTTTTATTATAGCACATTAAAAATTTAAGATTGATTGAAAACGAACAACTAAAAATGAAAAAAAAAACAGATAATTCTATAATTAATGTCAATATATATGTATCACATGCTATTTAAAAACTCAACAAAGTCAAAAATTAAACCAATCAAATGGAGATTGACCAGATTCACGAAGATCGTTTTCTCCTCATTTTTTTATTAATTTTCCAAATCCAAGGAGATCACCAATGGGACTAGCTAGTTGACGTTGAATTATGATTTTTTTTTTTTTTGTTTTTTATATGCTCCACTTGCTGCAAAGGTTTATGTACAAATTAGTTAAAAGGTGCGAGCCAAAGACAATTAAGATAATCCCAACTACAATAAAATAAGGGGATGAACCAGTCGAAAAATGAATGTAGGTACAAAATCTAGGTAATTTTGTGTATATATATATATATATATATATTTTTTTTCTTTTTGTCATTAAAGCTCCAGGAAGGGACGCTATCTTTAACATAAATCTTATTAATCCATATGCATATATATATATATATATATATTCATCATAAGACTTATTTAAATAATTATCGAAACTATACGAGATGAGATACTGATGACACGATCCGGAAAACAGTTTTCATATGGGAGATATAAGCCCATATAACGATGGAGGATGACCCGTATAAGGTAAAAAGGCAGCCACATAGTGGTTGCATTATTTTTATATTGAACCCAAGTTCTCAAAAAATTTGAGTGTGTTGCCTACCACTAAAGCAAAGCCCAAACAACCAATATTGACATAATATACTGTTCTATTTACATTAATGTTTAGGTGATTTTATATCTCATTTTTTATCTGTACAAGAAAAATCTCACATTATCAATGAAATATTAAATATGAGAAGTTATCTTTCAATTTATTGGATAATTAGCTATCTCTTTATTTGTAGGAGCTACACATCCTAAATTCAGGAATATTTTTGATAAATTTGTTATGTCAATTGTAATATATATACAAGATAATTATTACGTGTAATATTTTAATAATTTCTCATCTAAAATTCAATTATGTAATATAATGAAATCAACATTTATTGGATTGGTGCCTTGCTTCTAAGCAAGTGCATGGTTCTAATCTCAGGAGCCACCTTTAGTGTGGTAAATTTTTTACTAATTGTGAATAGTCTTCTCCTATTTTAGGAGTAGATTTGGCAGACTGCACACTAGACGAATCATATCTATAGGTCTCGATAAATATTATAGAATTTTATTAAAAAAAGAACGCATAAAACTTCAAATATGATCCGTCCACTATATACAATATGTATTACAACTGCATATGTTAAATTTCATATGACTTCAATAAGTGGCCCTTTACTATAACCCATTTAAAATATCAAAGCCAAAGCTGTGTCTTCTTCTCTCCTCTCCATCTCTCCTTCATAAAGTGAAGTGATCACCCCCACACCATTGTCAAAACCCCCAAAAGAATAACTTCAATCCAATCTAAATCAGTCAAATCCAAAATGTTTAGTAAAAGCCCTGATCTTGTCCAAAACTCACTCCAAATCAAGAAAGAAGACAAGTTCTTCTCAAGAATTCTCTCCAAAGACACCTCCAACCCTTCTTTCAGATTCCACAACTATGAAGGAAAACCTGGTGCAGTTCCATTCTTGTGGGAGTCTCGACCAGGCACACCAAAATGTGCTTTCCATGAATCCACTCTCGTCCCTCCTCTCACTCCTCCTCCTTCCTACTATTTCAGTTCCAACAAAAACCCCATCAAGAAAACCTCCTCATCAAGAGCCTCCAAGCTATTGCATGTCTTGTTCCCCAAGATGCTGAATCTCAAGAAAACCAACAGCAGTGTCTCAGTTAACATCGTCTTTGTCATCCTCCTCGTCATGGCCATCCTCGAATTTCTCAACTGTGGTTCCTGTAACTAGTCCCAAGAAGTACCAAAACCGCCTCCAAGGTAGGAGAGGATTGTCGTTTGATTCAAGGGTGGATTGTCATAACGAAGAAGATCAAGCTGAGATGGGATCGTCACCTACTTCAACTTTGTGTTTTGGTATTGGAAAAGGAAGCTTTAGTAGTAGTAGTAGTAGTAATACTAGTGGTGGGCTGCTTCAAGGACGTTGATCGATCTTTGATCACGGAAATCAAACGGTGGTGATTGGAATTTGTAACCAATGCCTTGAGCTACATCAAATAAAAATTCAATGGCTGGCATTGGATCTATATATATATATATATATATATATATTTGTTCTAGTTATTTTGTCAATGTCTCTTGTTTTATGTATGGTTTATGGTGTACTTTATTTAGAAAATAACTAGACTTCTGTTAAGTTGTATTTTTGTCATCTATAGTACTATTTTTATCAACCTTTAATTCTTATGAAAAAGAAATTTTTGTTTTCTTGTTTTAAGATGTGCTTTTTCTCTTCTTATTCTCTTCTATTATTATGGAGTTTGTATATTAAAGAAAATAGAAAAAATCACTTGAATTACTAGATATTGTTAAAACTTCAATTCATGATCTCAATTAATAGCTTAGATATAAAGTTTTATTTGTTAATATTGTATTGATAGAATTTGGATTTTCTTCTAACCTAGATTTTTTCTTAACCTTAACTAATGTTATGATATATAAATATTGAAATTAATGAACGGTTAAAATTTGACTTACCAGTACATGTTAAGTACGGACAAGTAAACATCCACTTATCCATACTAAAAAGGAGAGTCCCTCCTCCTAGATTGGGTTTTTTGTTTGCTTTAATGGGCAGCAGTACTCTGTAATGGTAATGTTTTATTTAAGATTCCTTTGATTGTTGTTGAACACATCATGCAACCCATGATATGATATAACATAGCCAATGATATCCAAGGAGAACACTGTTGGCCTCGACTCAGAGATATTCACAAATTACAATAGGACACTGACAATTTAGTTGAGCAATTAATTTTTTAAAAGTGACGTAGATTAAGTAGGGAATGTGATACACAATGGTTGTTGATGACTTGCTTAAAACATGTTGTGTTTTAATTGTTTTCTTTCTCAGTTTCATCGATCATTTATTTGTTTAATGCCAAAAATAGATCGGTAGAGTTTCCCTCCACAATATTAAATTTTTGGTTCTTACTATTGGTTTTTTTTGGAATCTTCTGGCTCTCTCACTGTTCTCTTGTCCTTTTTATCTATTTAAAGCTTGTCAATTGTCACCTTTCTCAAAAGAGGAAAAGCTCCGGTTTGTTTTTAATCAATCCTTCATTTAACTAAGCTGTGTTAGCTGTGTATTTTGGGTGGTCCCTATCAATGCTCTTTCTAATGAAATTTCTCCATTTAAGGGTTCAATTCCCTTAAGTAAAAGTTTAGAATTTGAAGTGGTTGAACAATTAGAGATCTAGATTGCGTATGAAATGTGACTTGGCCTAATTTTAGAAGTTGTGTAGTCATTTGTTTAAATTTTGATTACGTTTCTATGTATTCTTTACACGTTTAGATAAACAAATATTGAATTAATACAATATGTATGATCATTTAAATTTATATTCTGATATTTAACAAGAAACTTTATAAAAATTAAGATCTTATAAACAAAACTATACAATCAAGACATAATCTAGACAATATCATTGCAATAAGCATTTAAAAAGTTTATAACTATGTACTTTAAAATCACTCAATTTTCATCTATGTAATGTCCAACCAGCAGTCAGAGAACATAGGACTTCTTTTTTATTTTTTTCCTTTTCTTTTCTTTTCCTTTTCTTTTTGTTCTCTAAGATGTACCAAAAAGTTTATTAAAACAAAGACTTGTAACAAGAACTGATTCTCTTTGCTTTAATAACCAATGAAGACTAGGCTTGAAGACAAGGAGACAACCGACAAGGAGATTAACTATTTAACAAACCCAACACCTAGGTTGAACCACTGTTCTTCCATCTAGTTTGTCGGCAGTTCTGATTTGAGAGAGTGTCTTCACAGGCCCACAGCTGCCTCCACCTGGGCGTGGGCCATTCACTTTGGTTTAATTTAATGTCTACTCTTTTTTTATATCTATAATTTTCAATAATTCAACCAAGTTCCAAATCCACATAGTGTGTTGCCAACATTTAACAATTGACATATATTTATAGAAACTTGAGTAAGTAGAAATGATCTCAACCTGTTGCATGTACTAATCGCTGAGAATTTTATATCTATGGAACGGTAAAATCTAATTATTTGTATATAGGAACCATATTGTTGACGGGGCATGTACATTAGAGATATTATGGTTCTAGTTTCCTCTCTATTGAATACTTGAGGGAAACTAGGTACCAATTACATTTTGGTATGGCATCTACACACTAACATTATAAAGAATCTTGGCTTCCTGATCTGATCTGGTGACTTCATTTATGGCATTTGCTAGATAACTGACATTGCCAGTAGTCACACCAGCCATGCTGTCCACACAACAACACAGTTCATAGTAAGAGCAAAATCTAAGTTTTATTTTCTGTGACAATAGATCTAATGATGTTTATCAGATGAATTTACCTGATTCGCCCATCGCGAGTCAAGTATATATGGGATTCACTTGCTAGCCGATCAACCTGATCAGGCGTTAAGCCAGAAAAGCAAAACATCCCAACCTACATTTTCAAAAGTTCAGAATTAGTTAGTAAACTAATTTATCTCGTGTTCAAATGTTCAAATCTTTATATGCATCCATGTATTAACACATGTATACATAGACTGAATGAACTGGACTTCAATGCTAGCTACCAACCTGATTGGTTATATGTTCCCAGTTGAGAGGAGAATCCAATCTTTCAAGACTATCTTGTAGGGTAGCTCGCATTCTGCGAATGCGATTTGCCATGGACTTACGTGTGGATATAAATTAGAATTGTAGGCATATCAGAATCAGACTTACAATAATATAAAAAGAAAACAGGGAAAATCATATTATATATTACCTTCACCTCTTCGATCCATAATGACTTAAGAAATGGATCGCCAAGAATTGTTGAGACCAGTAACACACCATGAACCGGAGGGCTGCTGTACATTGCCCTGGCAATCCGCTGCAATTGGCTTCTTATACAACCCGCTTGCCTTGAATCAGCACAGAGAATGCTGTAGACATGAAATTGGGGTTAAATGAAACAGAAAAATGATATGGATACACCCAAACCAGAAGACAAATTGTGATCATGGAGCTGTAAAATGTGGTAACATATCGTGGCTCAGCGTTTTAGTTTAACCTTCTGACCACCAATGACCATAAACACATTATGGCTACGATGTTACTTTAATTTGTTTGAATTTGGGTCCCAAACATGAGTTCTAGAAACACAATGACTGAAAAAATCAATCTTCATTCATGAATTTAACCAAACTATGTGAACTCGTGCCAACAGCACGATGGACTGACACAGTTTCTGCTCCTCATTAGTAGTCTCCTACTAGGAAAGGTCCAATTAAAAAACTGTGAAGATAGGTATAGATTCAGTTGCAGTAAATAAACCACTGATAGCTCCATACCTGAGACAACCAACTCTGTGTCCATACAATCCCATGTTCTTTGCAAAGGATTGAGCGCAACCTACTAAATGATCATCATCCAGAAAAATCTGAATTGCTTGGGCATCCTTATCGAGATTTCCACTTGCAAAACCTTGATAAGCCATGTCAAAGAAGGGAAAATGATTCTTCACCTAAAAGATATTCGGAAAAAGGATAAAAACCAATTACATAATGAAGGAATATCGTACCAAAAATACTACATAGAACACCAAATTACCTTGAACTGATATGAGATCTCTCTCCACTGTTCTTCAGTAGGGTCAACCCCAGTTGGGTTGTGGGCGCAAGGATGGAGTAAGAAAAAAGAACCATCCGGTGCATTCTGCAGAACAACAAAAAACCATAAAATGAAGACATTATATAATCTTTCATGTTTTAGTATTCTATAGCAAGTTCAAAAGATTGGAGGAACAACAATTTGTTTATTGATTATTCAAGATAATGTGCACATAAAAATAAAAAACACAAACAAACAAACAAACATATGCACAAGGTTGATTTCTTCTTTTATATGAGTATACCATAAAGATTCACATTCCCATTAATATATTTCAAGGAAATTAGAAACAGGCAACGGCGTTGCACTACATGTTCTTTTGAATCATTCAAAATAGTACATCCTCTAGTTCGTAACTATCCAATCCTAAAGAGTGAGATTCTACCTTGACATCATCTATGAGTGCTGAAAAATTTAGACCCTTCGAAGCAGGATCAAAGTAACGGAAGGTTCTCTCTGGAACTTGGGCATCTCTCCAGATGTTGTGGTGACTGTGTAAATGAATACAAATGAATTTCATCAATATAATAAAGAAGAGATTCAAGCATTAGATAATATACTTGGGACAAAACTGCAAGGATATAAAAAGCGGAATCATACTTGGACCAAGTTGGATTTGGCAAATAAATACATGATTCAGGATTAAAATGCCTCTGAAATTCAGCAAAGAGACGGCATGCGCCTGTGCCAGAAAGAGCTTGCACTCCCGCAACCCTTCCTTCTTTGACAACATCCGAATCCTTTCCAAAAACCAACTTCACACTCTCTTCAACCATTTTTGAACTAACTGCAGCAGAAACTGACTCCCTGCCAATGTCTCTCAAAGGATCAAACTACATTACACTTTAAAAGATACACAAAGAAGTATTCAGCCAAAGGAAAACCCACATTTTACAGCCAAATCATCTCAGGAAATTAATACCGGTTCTCATTTTGCAATCACGTAATGCCTAGCAAGGTTGCTCCTATAAACGTAGGTATGCATATGATTTGCATTGGAACCAAAATGAATTTGAAATCACTAGCAAAAAACAGTTTTGTACATATGATTTGCAATATTGGAACCATAAAGAATATGAAATCTCTAGCAAATACAAAAAGCTTTACACAAATTATTTGCATTGGAACCAAATTTTGGTACTGGAAAATCTATTCGCGGATATAGAAAACCTATAAATATGATCAGCATCATTTATGCGGCGTCAAGAGAAGAATGAAACAAAACTCACAAGAACTCACTGCCTGCAATTCTGGCCTCTGCTTCTCGAACACATCGAAGCACCACTGGTCTCCCTTCATCATCCCTATAAGCTCCCTACAAGTATTGAATCATTTCAAACAACGGAAAACAAAAACACTTCTAAATCATCTTGCTTTTTTAATATCAAATTATCAAAGACAAAACAGAGAACACAACATTAGAATACAGAGAAAAGGACTGGTAAGAGATATGATTGTGATTATCTGGTACTCGTTCAAATGATTTTGTTGAGAGATTGAAATAAGAAATCTTGACAGTCATGTTGATTGCGTGGATACTATTACTATTTCGTATCAACATGTTTAACTCAATAATTAACGGAGCCAGAGACTATTTGGAGGCTGTCTCGATATGACTCGATACCAGTTTTTACGTCACTCCATAGTCAGTAGCTCATTGCCTGGTACTGTTTCTTCAAAATTAACATAAATGAATAGTCTACTAATCCTCAAAAACATTCAATATCCACCAATACATATTAACTTACACCCTTTCAAAAAAGACATCATATATCAAGTTGAACATCGAATCTACTGTTCTACGTGAAAAAGCGTGCAGAGTTCCCGCAGATAATATATGTAGATAGCGAGAGATTATTTTTGTTAGTACCACTCCAAGATTGATCTTGTTGGGTGAGGGATCTGCACCAAAGGCCTCGGTAACACTAGTGATGGGGTCCTTTGTTGCCGGGCCAACACGGTTCCACCATCCCAGGCTCCTTGCTGAGCTTGTTGAGATGCTGCATCTCCTCATCATATATTTCCACAACATCATGAATGATCGATAAAATGTGATTCTCCAATCTCGATCAGCCGCCGTGAAAAGCTGCTTCCTCCGCCGCTGTTGTTGTTGTTGCTGCTGCTGCTGCTGCTGCCACCACTTCCTTAGTTGTTTGCAATCTATTGAAGGGTCAGAGAGGTGGAGCTTTTAAAAAATGGGAATCCATGTCTCTGTTTCCAAAACCATGCATGTTTGTCTATTGTTTCAGTTCCAGTGTGCTGGTTTTTGGGTTCCTTGAACAGCCAACAGAAAAAAACGACAATTTGACTCATCTTTCTCTTATTTCAACTTTCAATTTCAAAGTCCTTAGTGGACCCGGTTTGAGTCTTTGAGATGATGTGGTAGAATTCGAACAATGGCCCACGGTTTCTCATTTTAAGATACCGTAATCACTTAAGTACAAATTACCTCTATGCAAGTACTTTAAAAAAAAAAAACAAAAATCGCCTCTATAAAGTATTTCAAAAAAAAATTACCCACATAAGATATGATCTAAAATAAATAGAAGTATCTTTTTAATTTATTAATAATTAATCCCTATACTGTTATACTAAATATTTAATATTAAGGCCAATAATTATTAAATATGTATAAACACCTAAATATCCTTAAGGTTTAAAGAAAGAGTTGAATTGATAAATTAGATTTTATAAAATGACAAAAAAATTTATCAATAGTGAGAATACATGAGAGAAAAAATCATATATATTGATATATATATTTGGAGGACTGGGATTGGCCCAAGAGATTATTGGGACCAACCGGAATAGAAGAATTGATGGCGTGATCCGATAAACTACTCCTATATGGGAGGAAACCATCCACACGAAGGTGGGGAAGAGGTCCACACAAGAGTGAAGGGCAACTCACATATAAAGTTGAAAAACTTTGTTATTTTAGGCTATTCGGATGTCAAACCCATGTCACCAAAAACATGGGGGCAACTGACGCCTAAACCAACGACGTTAACTGCTATTGACAATTCAAATATATATTAGATTTTGTAACAATCATAACTAGTCTATGTCAACATTTTTTTTTTAAAATATATTTATTGGTTTTCTAAATGAGGAAATAATTGTTTTAAATATAATTCATTGGTAATAAATGATTGTGGAATCAAATTCTATACGTTTATACTTTTTATTTCAGATCGACTATTGATAATACTATATTTTATTTTGGATCATTTTTTTTTTTAGAATTTACGAATAATTTTTAAACAATAGCAAATTCTTTCTTTTTTGTTTATAAAATCATAAACAATTTGTTGTTTATTATTTTCAAAATTAGGGTTTCTTGCAACATGATGAAATCAATGCTCGAAAATTACAAGTATGGCAGGACGTAGTTTCACTAAACTTGATGCTTTATGAATAAATACGAGATTTAGGACCCTCAATTTATAAAATTTTATTCATACTTAATCTTATTTATAAGACTTTTGAAAAAAAATTATAACCTATTCTTCATGTAACACGTGAGCTTCAAATTTGGAGGTGATATGGTGAATTTAATTTCTAAAATTAACATTATAGTTAACAAGATAAGTAATATTTTAATTATTAACAATCAACAGATTTTGGGAGAGGGCCTTAAAAAATATTTATATTTTGCAAATCATTTGTATATATATTCCCACCGTTGATTTTTTATTTTTATCTATTTTTAAGGTCTAATTTGTCAATGCAGTTCTTTCTTTAAACTTCAATGATTTTTTGGTCTTTATACATATTTGATAATTATTGTTTTTTATATTAAGTGTTTAGTGTAAAAGTGTGGGGGTTGATTGTTAATAAATTAAAAAGTTAGCTCTATTTGTTTTATGTCGTACCTCAAGTAGGTAATTTGTACAATAATCTGGTTTGTTCAAATTTTTATATTTATATACAAGACGCGTGACAAAATTTTTTAGTGTAAGGGTTGGATATTGACTGATTGGGGTTGGACAAGCCCAATAGCCCATTATAAGGGCTTACATTCTGAATTGGATTTGGACCAATGAATACTCTTAGATCAGGCTGTAACGTACAAGGTCCAACCCATTGTCAAAATAAAAAGTTGTTCAGTTTTAACTTTTAACTCTAGACGAAATTATAATTACTCACAATTATTCATTTAAAAGGAAAAAAATTCTTACACATAGACATACAATTCCAAGAATACAATTATAATTACTCACAGATCACAAATAACATTTAACTTTTGCAACAATTGTGGTGTCTCAAACAATTTGAACTTCGCTTGAACAAATTCAATAATAAACGCAAAAATCCAAAACAACAAAAAATAGAACAATAACAAAGTTAATAAGAGTTCACTTTCCTGCAATTCAAACGAATCTGACCTTGGTTACCGGTCAAAACTTTGATGTTGCCCATTTTGACCATGGACTTGGCAAAATCACCAGAGAATGCCTTGGCATTGTAGCTATATGTCTTCACCAGCCCATCTGTAGAACCACCATTGAGGAGTGCCTGGTCAGAGTGAAGCAGTCCCTTGTACTTCACCAAGTTAGAGAAGTAGGCTGTGTCAAAACGTGCCGGTGAGGGGTCCAGTGGAGCCAAGTTGGTGTCGCCACCGTTACGTGGACATGTCTTTCTACGCTCCTTAGCGAAGTCAGGGTCGATGTTGCTTTCGTTGTAGATATGGTCTTTGAATGTGCGGCATTGAGCGAATCCTAGGGTGTGACCGCCTGAGAGAGCCACCAAGTCTCTCTCGTTGAGGCCTTGTTTTTTGAAGTTTTGGATCAGTGCAGGGAGGTCCATGAATGGTGATGGGATGTCTTTGTTCGCTTGGGTCCTGCTAGCTGTGGTTGAGTCCCTTCTTCCTAGTAGCACGTTCCATGAAGGCCCTCCAAGCTGTACAATAATTTGTAGTGTAGAATATTTAGTTAAAGAAATCATGTACCAAGAAAATGTAGTGATTATAATTTGTAAGTCCTAAATAGAAGAAATGAGAAAATTTTAAAGTTTTTTTAACATCATTTGTATTTACAAACTATAGTTTAGGAATGACGAAAATGGTTTACCAATGAAGATTGTAAACTATATGGAAATGAATCGTGTGAATTATATTTTTTATTTTCTAACTTTAATTTGCAAGTATTGATATCTCAAAACATTCATTTAAATTTTTTTATTCTATTTTCAAAACTTTTTTTTTTCTTTTCTTTTAGAATAAAAAAGATCAAGGGTTTGATTTTTAACCTTTTTTTTTTTTTTTTTTTTTTTTTTCTGTTTGTCAAAGATTGTAGGCCTTGGTGAGTACCATGATGATTTTGGAACTTGAGTTCATGGAGTTGGATAGGTCATAATTATAAATACTAGAAGAGTTAGTAGGCACATACCTGCAACAACAGAATCATGAGCTGTGACAGCCAAGATATCAGCACAAGAAACAATGGGGCGTCCGCAAACTTTGTCTACCTCTCTTTTGATTTCGTCAATGACTTCGAATCCTCTTGCAGAGTTTTGATTAGCAAGTGAATTCTTTTCACTATCTATGGTGGATGTAGAATCCAGAAGATTCGAGGCATCACAACCCTGCATAATCACAAACGTATATATAATATATATTAGAATTCATGCACATTAAAACCAAGAATAATTATACCTGCTTCATGAAAGAAACAAAATTAGTGGGTTACATTAACGAAACAATCGTGGAAGTGAAGACGAAGCAGAGAAGCCCCCATGCGTCGTTCTTTGTAGACTGCAGCCTCAACCACTCGCTTGATGGTAGGCAAAGCTTGGGGACACACATGTTCATAGTAATAAGGAGACAATGTTGACAAAGCTGTGGCCGTGAAGGCCAATATGAGGAGGACGTTAAACGTGAATACGTTACGTGAAGCCATTGATGAGTTAGCTAACTATTAAGCTTGAACTCTTAATTTTGATGTGGTACATGCTTCTTGGTTTTTAGCATATTTATAGTACTATTAGCTCTATGTCATCCTTGGACTTGGCCAATCATTTAGACTACTTCTGCTTCTCGGAAGTCGTCCGCCATTTTTTCAGCTTGAATGGTGTAGGCGTGTAGCCCATTTTTGCAAGAAACCCATAGGAGAGAACATATATTTAAAGTCTCGTTAATTATTGATAGGATTAATTAAATTAATATAATACTGATGATCGCCTTGAGATAGACATGCATTTGTCGTTTAGATAGAATAGGTGACCCAAAATAATTAAAAAAGATTAGAGCCGATTAAAATAATCCTCTTAACTCTTTTGTCAAGTCAATAAAATTATAGTCTATAGGAGCAAGCTGTCCCTTACATTAATTCTGTATTAGGTGAAAACTTAGAATTGTGCGGATGTCAAGCGATGTTGTGGACAAAGTCCTATTACGCTCAAGGCCGTAGGTAGCTAATTTATTGTTAAAATTCTAATGAGAACAACTGTAAATGAGCTGCTTAATTAATCTTATTTATAGTTGTAAATGAGTGTGCATTTTCATAATGGTTGCTGCATAATCAAACACTTGTCACGGGGTCAATTGTTCTACTATAATTTGCATGCAGCTATTTAACACGTATAAAATAAAACTAATGTTATATTATCAATAAATTTACTTAAATGATATGATAAGTTTATATGTAATTATCATATTATCAATATATCATCTCAAAATTAATATGATGACTATAAATTAGTTTATTACATTAGTTGGATAAAATTTTTTAATATATTTTTAAAAAGTGTAGTATTATTCATAACATAAACTTTTTTCTAATGTCAAAAGATAAAAATTTTATGTAATACATTGCTTGTACCATTGATTTTTTTTTTTTTTTTTCCTTTTAAGAAAGCATGTACCATTGATTCATCCCAATAATGTCAACGGCAGTTTGTGTTGACTGCATCAAAAGTGTACCTTCTCATTTTAATACTATGATGAACTTAAAAATCAAGACACGTCATTGTAATGATTAATAATATGACTAGGTCTGAGCAAGTAACATTTGTTTTTCTATAAAAGTTTTCTTGAATTTTAAGCTAAGTTGAGAGGATCAAAATTTCTTGGTTCATCGTTGATTCTTTCTCTGCAGCATTTAGTTGATCTTATCTACTAACCTATCTACTTCTTATGTATGTTCTATTTCATGAGCTCATGACTGAAATAACAACTCATTTTTACTGTGTATGTGTAGCAGTTTTTTCTGTACACCAGTTATTAAACTTCATTCAATCAACAACTAAAATTAATAAGTTCATTAGGTTTTAGAACTCAATAAAACTTATATAACTTACTAGAAGAAAAGCATTTTAATTGTAGCTCAGTAAGTCTGAATAAATGTTAAAAATGATCATCCAGAACAAGGCATTGTTTACTATAGCAATTATAATCAAAAGGTTGATCCAAAACTCATTCCAATTAGTGCAGCTTGGGCTATGGTCTGGCAGTAAGACTATCAGCCACACTCTCTCAAATGGAGGCTTTTTACCCATGAGTGTCATATTATTATGGGTATTTTTTTCCCACTATTTGTGAGCTATACCCTTCACAGCGCCCGCGCCCCCCCCCCCCCCCCCCCCCTCTAATTGGTCCTTTCATTCCTAGGAATTGATATCAAGATCACATTATAACGTCTATCGCTGCTGATCCCAATTGTACATAGGATTAGCCCCAGTCATTAAAAAAAAGAACACTCGTTCCAATTAGTGTGAAACTTAAAAAGGTTGCAAGCTGACGTATGCGCTTGAGTTGGATCGAGCCTGAATCCTATAATGGGCCAATGACTTTACAAATTGAAAGAGTTTGTTATTTACAAATTTATTTTTAAAAATTTAATTAAATAAATTCTCGATTAATGTGTTTTGTTACTACCATATGTATATTTGATTTGATAATGTTTTGGATTTAAATTACTACATGGTAGATGATTTTTTTTTTTTAAAAGAAAGAAATTTTATTAAATGATTTTTTTTTGAGAAATTTTATTAAATGAATTGAATCTACTTTTCTTCTATTAATTTGATATTTGAAATTAATGTGTTTCAAAAACAATGAAACAAAATAAAAAAATAATTGTTATCTTACTTTTTATTATTTTTGTTTCGGTGCTCTACTAAAATTTCTTCTTGTGCTATTTAAAAAGTTTGATAGCTTCTTATGTATAGTGTTGCAGTAATTACTGTAAGTTTACACTTTTCCAGCTATAGCTTATTTTATTTGCACATAACAAAAAACATGGTGCACCCAAAAATAAGAAGGCGGATATTACAACTCATTTGAATCATGCTAGCACCTATGATGATTCAAGTTCAACCCCTGGTGACTCAGCCCAAATTTTATCGTCAAAAAGGTAAATAATGAAATGTTTTAGACATAATAAAAATTAAATAATATAATGTTCTAGTTACAGATTTGTCCTTTATTTTGATTTATTTGTTACTATTAGTATGAAATAATCTCACACATTGTCTCTTACTTTTCACTTATTTTTCATTGTATATTATATTAAAATATATAACAGAATAAGTCCTATATAATACAATTCCAAGAAATACAAATAATACTTGCAATTCACAAATAGCATGTTTTACACTTTACAGGCTTCATATCAAGAAAGATATAAAAAGCCTCAAATTAATTATTATTTTCCGATACATATTATCGTAAACAATTTAACTTACTCTTTGAATTATAATTTGAATAACAGTACAAACTCAAAAACCCAAAACAATAATCAATCAATTTATTTATTTAGCTATCTTTTTTTATGATCTATATTTAGAGATTTTTAAATGTAAGACTATATGTACTGTCATTAATTAGTTATGTTATTTTTTCTTGTTATTAGTTACGTCTTTATTATATTGGAGATGACTATAATTTTTTTTTAATAATATTATTAATTTATTAAATTGTTCATTTTTATATAAATTTGTGGTCCGCCGCTGACTTAAGTAGTTGTTCACTTTCCTGCAGTTACAACGAATTCGACCTTGTTTACCGGTCAAAACTTTGATGTTGCCCATTTTGACCATGGAGTTGGCAAAATCACCAGAGAATGCCTCGGCATTGTAGCTATATGTCTTCACCAGCCCATCTGTGGAGCCACCATTGACAAGCGCCTGATCCGAGTGAAGCAGTCCCTTGTGCTTCACCAAGTTAGAGAAGTAGGCTGTGTCAAAACTTGCAGTTGAGGGGTCCAGTGGAGCCAAGTTGGTGTCGCCACCGTTACCTGGACATGCCTTTCTACGCTTCTTAGCGAAGTCAGGGTCGATGTTGGTTTCGTTGTAGATACGGCCTTGGAATGTGCGGCATTGAGCAAATCCTAGGGTGTGACCGCCAGAGAGTGCCACCAAATCACTCTCGTTGAGGCCTTGTCTTTTGAAGCTTTGTATCAGTGCAGGGAGGTCCATGAATGGTGTTGGAAGGTCACTATTGGCTTGGGTACTGCTGGCTGTGGTCGAGTCCCTTCTTCCTAGTGGCACCTTCCAGTAAGGCCCTCCTAGCTGCAGCATTAATTTATGGTGTACAATATTATTTAGCTAAAGCAAATCATGTACCAAAAAACTATAGTGAATACGAGTCCTTGATAGCAATTACGGTTTGGAGGGCCCTTTTTTTGAACTCAAGCTCGTGGAAACGTATAAATAAAACAAGTAATTGAATTAAGATGTTTGACTTTTAACGTTACTTTATATATATATATATATATAGATTTTTAATATTACTTGATAAAAATGTGATTTTTTTTAGGTTTATTAAAAATTGTAAGAGGTGGTCGTATTATGATTATAAGCTTGTATTTACAAATTTAGATAGTTATAATTAATATAAATAAAAAATTAATAGAGAATCCTTACTCATATATCGTAACAACCGAATCACAAGCTGTGACAGTCAAAATATCAAAACAAAAGACACTTGGGACCTCCACAAATTCTATCGAGCTCTCCCTTGATTTGGTCAATGACTTTGAATCCTCTTGCGGAGTTTTGATTAGCAAGTGAATTCTTTTCACGGTTGATGGTAGATGTAGAATCCAGAAGAATTGAGGCTTCACAACCCTACGTGATTACAAACGTATATATTAGAAATCTTACATATTAAAGCCGAGAATAATTATACCTGGTTCATGAAAGAACAGAATTAATGTATTACATTAACGAAAGAGTGGTGAAAGTGAAGGCGAAAGAGAGAAGCTCCCATATGTCGTTCGTTGTAGACCGCAGCCTCGACCACTCGCTTGATGGTAGGCAAAGCTTGGGGATACTTATGTTCATAGTTGTAAGGAGACAGTGTTGAGAAAGCTGTGGCCGCGAAGGCCAATATAAGGAAGACATGAAGATGGAATGGACTACGCAAAGCCATTGATGAGTGAATTAGCTACTCTATTAAGTTTTGCTTGAACTCTGATCAATTTTGATGAGGTACTTGCATCTTGGTTTTAGCTTATTCATAGGAAGCTCTACGTCATCCTTACACTTGGCCAATCATTAAGGCTACTCCTGCTTCTTGGAAGTTTTCTTTCACTTAATTTCTAGCTTTAATGATGAAGACCTGTAGTCCATTTTTGCAGGAAACCCCATAAGAAGAACATATATTTAAATATGATTAATTATAGTTTTGATTAATTAAATTATTTTTGTTAGTGATAGTCACCTTGTAAGACATCATACACTACTCCAAAATAGTTAAAAGATTTAATTGCTTGACATCTGTTTTATTAAATTTTGTAACCGTCATCTATTTGAGTAGAAAATATGTGAGAAAGTCATCGGTTGTAGATGGATATATAGTATTTTAAATCACATCGATGCATATATATTATTTTAAAACACATCAATTACATATAAAAGTGAGGTTATATATGAGATAAAAACCATTTATTTATTTTTATAAATTTAATATGATTTTCATAGTTATTAAAATTTTCATTTGGGTTACTACTAATCACACATTCCAACATCAACATTTTAATTTCCATAGTAATTTAATGACATCTCCTTTTCATTAAAACAATATATATGTCCTGTAACAATAAAACTAGTACAATATTTCAAAATGAGCGACTAAATAAGGTAGATTCAGAAATAAGTCAAGTTCCACTATTCAGAATTACATAAACTTATAATTTACAAAAATTCATCAATGAGTGAAACCAATTAAGTCTACACAAAATTCATGTTGTCTTCTCGATTGAATTTTTCCTTATCCATAATCTGGTATGAAAAATATTTTGTAGAGTCATATGAAACATTCTCAAATATATATGACGCTCAAAGCCGTAGCTAATTTATAGTTGGTTAAAATTCTAATGAAAACAACTGTAAATAAGCAGCTTAATTAATGTTATTTATAGTAGATTTTTAAAGGAATTTTGCTTTTTCACATTGGTAGCTGCATAATTGAACACTTGTCACTGGCTTTATGGTTTACTATAATTGACATGCAGCTGTTTAAAAGTATAAGATAAATCTTTTTTTCCAAAAGTCAACTACTAATTTTCACATGGAAAATATTTTATGTCATATTGCATTGCATGTGCCATTGGTTCATTCCAATAATATACTTTGTCAACAGCATTTTGTGTCGACTGCATCAAAAGTGAACCTACTCACTTTAATGTTATGAACTTCAAAATCAAGAAACACATCTTTGTAAATGATTAATTATTAATAATATGATTAGGTAGGAGCAAGTAACATTTGTTGTTCTATAAAAGTTAATTTTCTTGGATTTTAAGCCACGTTGAGAGGTCAATATTTCGTGGGCCGTCGTTGATTCTTTCTCCGCAGCACTAAGTTGATCTACGAACCTATCCACTTCTTATGTATGTCTTTGTGAGCTCATGATTGAAAATTTTGAAATAACAGCTCATTTTTATGGTCTATGTATATAAGTTTTTCTTTATACCAAATATTAAACTTCATTCAATCAAGTACAACTAAAATTAATAAGTTTGTTAGGGTTTTAGAATTCAATAAAACTTATATAATTTACTAAAAGAAAAGCATTTTTATTGCAGCTCAGTAAGTCTGAATGAATGTCAAAAATCATGATCGTCCAGAACAAAGTATTGTCTAGTAGAGTAATTGTAGTTGGAAAGCTTGATCCAAAACTCATTCCATTAGTATGACACCAAAATGGGATGGAAGTTGATGTATGGGTCTAGGTTGAACCGGGTTTGAATCCTATAATGCGCCAATGACATTTTTCTTTTAGTATTGAGATTAACCCTGTTAAGGAAGTCACTTAAAACCTACCTCATTCTTGTCAACCTCTAATTGGTTATTGTAGTAGCTACTCTGTCATTATATGATTGGTCCACCTCACATATAGTTAGTTAGGATTGTAACTAACTAAAACCTGGATGTATATAAGTTGAGGTACTGCTCTATTGTAAACACGCAATCATAAGAGTAAAATCACAATTACATTTTTCTAGAAAATATTTTGATCCAAAAGCTCTCTGCCTTCACATGGTATTAGAGCTCTGGTTCACACAACAATGACGACCATAGGAGAAGCGTCAAGACCACACAGTGAAGAAAATATCAATAACTCAACAACGCTAAATCAGGTACAAGCATCATCCTTTCCCACGCACTTGAACTTCAATTTACCATTGAAGCTAGATCAGAATAATTTCATTTTATGGAAATCACAAGTCCTCCCAACCATTATGGCTTACGATCTTGAGGAGTTTATACTTAGAACGAAGAAGAGTCCTAGAAATTATCTTGAAGAGAATGATGATGAACTTGGTGAAGAGTCAAGAAATGTAAATCCTGAGTTTGTCAAGTGGAAAAAAGCAGATCAACTGCTTGTGTGTTGGTTACTTTCCACTTTGACTCCCATCTTGAGTCAAGTAACACATTGTGTTACCTCTTGTGAAGTATGACATACTCTAGAGAAACTGTATTCACGGCAATCACTTGCCAAGATTATGCAAATAAGGTCTCAGCTTTAGTCAACAAGGAAAGGGACCTTGTCAATTTCAGATTACATTGCTAAAATGAAGACACTTTCAGATACATTAGGTGTAGCAGGTCAACCAGTGTTAGATAGGGATTTAGTCATGCATATTTTAGAGGGTCTTGGCAATGAATTTGATGCAGTTGTGGTAAACTTGACGTCTCATTTGAACAATTCAGGTGGGATATCACTTCAAGATGCTCAATTTTTGTTAATGAGTTACGAGACTAGGATGGAACAACAAGCTGCGGTGGCCTCAATTGCTACTAATAATGCCATTGCTAACTATTCTTATAGTGACAAGATTGGACAACGTGGAGGAAGCCAGAACTATAATAGAGGAAGAAGAGGCAGAGGAAGAGGCCAAAATGGTGGAAGAGGCAGTTCTAGACCTCAGTGTCAGCTTTGTAGAAAACCTGGACACTATTTAGCCATTTGTTTTTATAGGTTTGATCACAATTTTCAGGGAAATCGAATACCATTTCACGGAGGTCAAGGTACTAATGTCAGGTTTAGGTGGATTTCAAGGTCATCATGCTAGTATTCAAGGACCTTTGCAGTAAGCACATGCATTGTATGAATCCTCACACAGATCGTCACATGCTCACGGTTCAGAAGATGTTTAGTGCTTAGACAGTGGAGCAACAAACCTATTGCACCTCAGAACTAAGCAACCTTAGTCTCAAGAATGAACACAAAGGCCCTGAGAGATTGACAGTTGGAAATGGTAACAAATTACCTATCTCACATATTGGTTTTTCTATTATCCCTTCACACATAACCCACTAAATCTCTTTATTTGAAACATATTTTGCATGTGCCTAGCATTACAAAAAACTTGTTCAGCATATCTCAATTCACAAAAGATAATAATGCTATAGTTGAATTTGACTCACATGGTTGCATGATAAAGGATCGGAATTCAAAGAGAATACTTCTTCAAGGGCAGCAGAAAGATGGATTGTACCATCTTAAGCTACCATCTTCCAACTTTAAGAAGTTACATGGCTTGAATGCTGGTACGGGGTCTTAAGTTTGTTTATCAACTTTCAAGTGTATCGAAGAAAATGAGTTGAATCCTTCTGAATCTAGTGATAACAGTCAGTTCTTTCATTCTAATGTTTCTACTGCATTCTTAAGTGTGAAACCTTCTTGTACATATAAAGGTTCAAACACTTGTCAATTTGTCAATAAGTTTCATTCGGCAAATGTTCTTGATCTATATAGATGTTCCTTCAATTGTAATAGTCTTTGTGATATAAATAAAACTTGCAACAGTGTTGCCTTTGTTGATTCAAGTGATGTTTCTTCAAAATGTGATCAAATAAATCAATGGCATCATAAACTAGGTCATCCATCTTTTCGAGTAATGAACCAAATTCTTAGATCTTTAAAAATATCAGTTCCTTCGAACTATGATAAGTTTTGTGATGCTTGCCAATGTGGTAAAGCGTATCAGCTACCATATTCAACTTCCACAACCAAAACCTTTGCTCTTCTTGAGTTAGTGTGTGTTGATATATGGGGACCAACACCAGCTCTCTCATCTCATGGTTTTAGATATTATATACATTTTGTAGACCACTTTACAAGATACACATGGATTTTTCCTCTTCATACAAAATCTCAAGTTAGAGAAGTGTTTGTTCTATTCAAAAACACTGCAAAAATTATGTTTGAAACCAAACTTAAGTGTGTTCAAAATGACCTTAGTGCTGAGTTTAGAGCTCTTCACAACATTTTTAGCAAACAAGGCATTCAATTTAGGTACTCTTGTGCCTATTCTCACCAACAGAATGGCCTTACTGTAGAGGAAGCATAGACATATCGTGGAAACTAGGCCTAACTTTGCTCTCTCAAGCAAAAATGCCACTTCAGTTCTTGTGGGAGGCTTTTCACCACTGCAGTTCACCTCATAAATAGACAACCAACCCCAATTCTTAAAAACAAGTCCCTATATGAAGTTGTTTATCATCATAAGCCACACTATCATGAGCTCAAAGGTTTTGGTTATGTATGTTATCTTTTGCTCAGGCCTTATCACAGAGTCAAGTTTAATTTTCACTCAACAAAGTGCTTATTCATTGGCTACTGTCTTCAATAAAAGGGTTATAAATGTTTACACCCTTCTAGTCAAGTGTATGTGTCAAGAGATGTAGTTTTTCATGAGTCTGAGTTTCCTTTTTCCTCATTGTTTTCATCATCTTCAACATCTACACAATCTTCTAATGGTTCTAATCTTTTTGTGTCTGTGTTATACACCCCACCAGCAACTCAAACAAATTCTGAAAGTGATCTTACATCATGCACTAATAAGTCAGTTCATACTATAGCACAACACCTAGACCATTCACACACTCCAAACTCTTCACACCTTCACAAATCAAATCACCCTCAAAATTCCTCAACGTTACGTACGACAGATCCTGCTATACCCTTTTGGATCAATATACCAGCATCCAATCCTGTCCCAACTTCTAAGCATCCTATGATGACTAGGCACAAATCTACAACCATGACAGCCTTAACCAATGCAATAGTCAATCTACATCCCTCTCTAGAGCCTAAAAATGTTAATGAAGCCTTGAGTAATGAGGAAGTGGAGGACTGCTATGGATGATGAGTACACAACTCTTATCAAAAATAATACTTGATCCTTAGTTCCCTATCAACCTAATATGAATGTAATAGGCAACAAATGGATTTTCAAAATCAAGTATAATGCAGATTGTAGTGTGCAAAGATACAAAGCAAGACCGGTTGCGAAAGGATTCTATCAAAATGGTGGTCTTGATTACTTTGAGACCTTTAGCCCTGTTGTGAAAGTGTCTACAATTTGAATCATCCTCAGTCTAGCAGTCTCCTTGCAATGGCAGATAGAACAACTTGACATTAATAATGCTTTTCTCAATGGAGAGTTGCAAGAGACTGTTTACATGGTTCAGCTTGAAGGGTTCACTCATCCTCAATTATCTCAGCATATGTGCAGGTTGCACAAATCACTTTATGGGTTGAAACAGGCACCACGCGCCTGGTATGATAAGTTGAAGGCTGCTCTTCTCACTTGGGGGTTCATCAATTCAAAAGTAGATAGTTCCTTGTTCATTCAGTACCATTCCACTGGCTTGGTTCTGGTTTTGGTGTATGTTGATGACATTCTTGTCACAGGATCTAGTCCAACTCTTATTGCTCAAGTCATTCAACAGCTGCATTCCACATTTGCACTGAAATTACTTGGTAATCCAAGTTGCTTCCTTGGTTTTGAAATAACCAAAACCTCTACTGGCTTACATCTTTCTCATCTCAAGTATGCTATTGACATATTAAAGAGGACCAACATGTTTCACTCCAAACCATGTCCAACTCCAATGGCTTATGGTTCCAAGCTGACTAAGGAGTCTGGTGAACAATTTTCAGACCCTACCTTGTATAAAAGCACAGTAAGGGCTTTGCAATATTTGACCATATCTCGACCTAACGTGTCTTTTGTGGTCAACAAGCTAAGTCAGTACTTAGCTGCTCCAACAACCTCTCACTAGCTTGCTTGCAAAAGGGTGTTGAGATATATCAAAGGTACACTCACTTTTGGTTTGCATTTCAAGCCTTCCTCAAACCTTGATCTTGTTTGCTTTGCTGACGCCAATTGGCGAAGCTGTTTAGATGATAGGAAGTCTACCTCAGGATTGTGCTTATTCCTAGGAAACAGTCTTATTACATGGAGTGCTAGGAAGCAACGAGTTGTTGCTCGCTCAAGTACAGAGGCAGAGTACCGTGCCTTGGCACAAGCTGCAACTGAAATCCTGTGGACATTGTCTTTCTTGTCAGAGCTGCACATGACAATTTCAAATCTTTCTATCATATGGTGTGATAATACTGGTGCAACCTCTTTAGCTCACAATCCAGTTCTTCACTCTTGCACTAAGCATGTTGAACTTGATCTTCATTTCCTTCATGATAACATAGTTGCCAATGTTTTTTATGTTCGATATGTTCCGTCCGAAGGTCAGGTTGTTGATATATATACGAAACCATTGCAGCAAGGTAGATTTGACAAATTAAAGACCAAACTGATAGTGGATAAATCCACCATCAGTTTGAAGGGGGATGTTAAGGAAGTCACTTAAAACCTACCTCATTGTTGTCAGCCTCTGATTGGTTATTGTAATAGCCACTCTGTCATTATATGATTGGTCCACCTCACCTCTAGTTAGTTAGGATTGTAACTAACTAAAACCTGGATGTATATAAGTTCAGGTACTGCTCTGTTGTAAACACGCAATCATAAGAGTAAAATCACAACTACATTTTTCTAAAAAGTTTTCTGATCCAAAAGCTCTCTGCTTTCACAAACCCAAAAAACAATCGAGATCAAATAAGATTGAATATTAGTGGTACGGTCCGGAAAACAGCTTTCTTATAGAAAGAAACAATTCACACGTAGGTAAGGGAATAGCTCACACGGGGGGGAGGGGTGAGGGTGTGTGGTGTAAGGAAGGGAGGGTGGGGAGGGGAGAGAGATGGGATGGGGAGGAGGGGCGCACACATAGGTGGGAGATGCACCAATTTAGGGGTGAGGGGTGTCGAACCATTATCTCATAAGAGACTATAGGTGGGCAACATCATTTTTACCCACTGTACCTGCTGCTTAAGTGACAGGCCAATGACTTGACAATTTGAACTGTTATTTATAAATTTAATTTTAAAAATTTCATTAAATAAATTCTTCATTTAATGTGATGTAATTTGTTGGTATTATATATACATTTAATTTGATAATATTTTAGATTTGAATTACAATATTGTTGGTGATATTTATTTCAAAAAAAAAAATTATTAAATGGATTGGATTTCTTACTTAATTTCCTGATTAATTTGATATTTGAAATTGATGTGTTTCGATAACAATTAAACAATATATTACCAAAATATCTTCTTTTGCCATTTAAAAAGTCTGATAGTTTCTCATGCGTAGTGTCGTAGTGATTATTATAAGTTTACACTTTTTCAGCGATAGCTCATTTTATTAAATAATAAATAATAAAAAACATTGTGCACACAAAAAATAAGAGGTTGATATTACGTCTTATTGATCAGGCCAGCACCTATCATGATTCAAGTTCAACTCCTGGTGACTCAGCCCAAATTTTATCGTTATAGAAGGTAAATAATATTGAATTTTTTTACTAAAATTAAATAATATAATATATTCTAGTGGAAAAACTGTCCTTCTGTCTTCCTCAAATTTTTATTAATAGTATAAAATAATCTCACACACTCTCTCTTATTTTCATTGTATATGATATTAAAATATATAATAGACAATATATATATACATATATTTATCTGAAAAAAGGCTTCACAGTCTTTAAGAACTAAAATTAATCATTGGTGGCCACATAAATCTTATATAAATGCAATTCCAACAATACAAATATTACTTACAATTAAAAAAAAAAAGAACAAAATATTTTACACTTTACAGGCTCTACATCAAGAATGATATAAAAAGCCTCAAATTAACCATTATTTCCGACACATTGTGTAGTAAACAATTTCGCTCACAAATTGCATAAACACAAAAACCCAAAACAATAGTCTTTGACGGCTAGCGCCGTTGGTTATTACACCAACTGCCCTCATGGCTCTAAAGGTATGGGTTGACACTCTATGATTTCGAAAGATAATTTATTTTCTCACTTTCTATATGGATTGTTCCCTCACTCTTGTGTGGACTTATCCCTCATTTTCGTGTGGGTGGATTCTTTCCATTTAAAAGTAATTTTTTAGACTGCATCACCAGTATTTCTATTTTGATAAATCTCAATTATCTCCTAAACTAGCTCTAGTCTCAAAAAAAAAAAAAAAAAAAAAAAAACCAAAAACAATAATCAATTAGTTTAGTAGTTGTTCACTTTCCTGCAGTTCAAACGAATTTGACCTTGTTTACCGGTCAAAACTTTAATGTTGCCCATTTTGACCATGGACCTGGCAAAATCAACCTGAGAACGCCTTGGCATTGTTGCTATATGTCTTCACCAGCCCATCTGTAGCACCGCCATTGAAGAGTGCCTGATCAGAGTGAAGCAGTCCCTTGTGCTTGACCAACTTAGAGAAGTAAGCTGTGTCAAAACGTGCCGGTGAGGGGTCCAGCGGAGCCAGGTTGGTGTCGCCTCCGTTACGTGGACAGGTCTTTCTACGCTCCTTAGCGAAGTCAGGGTCGATGTTGGTTTCGTTGTAGATACGGTCTTTGAATGTGCGGCATTGAGCAAATCCCAGGGTGTGACCGCCTGAGAGAGCCACCAAGTCTCTCTCGTTGAGGCCTTGTCTTTTGAAGTTTTGGATCAGTGCAGGGAGGTCCATGATTGGTGTTGGAAGGTCTCTGTCGGCTTGGGTACTGCTAGCTGTGGTTGAGTCCCTCCTTCCTAGTGGCACATGCCATGAAGGCCCTCCAAGCTGCACATTTGTGGTAGAAAATAAGCCGAAGTAAATTATGTACCAAAAGAAAAAACAGTTTTGCACTCAAGCTTGCTAAGTTATCCTATTTCTACTCTTGTTTTTCATTTTGACTTTTATAAGAAAAATTTGGTGTCGAGTAAAGTATTCACATGTATAAAAGAAAGAAAAAATAATAATCTTGATTATTAATTGTTTTATATTAATATGTCAATTTATCACAAAAAATAAAGAAAAAATAAGCAATGAGAAAATTATCGTAATGTTTAAATTTCAAAGGACAAATCAACTAGTATAGCTGATAGTTCATGGAGTTGATTTGTAACATAACCTAATCGATACAAAAAGAATTACTTTTTATTGAAGATTTTATGGTTCAACAAAGACTATCATTTCGAGTTCACAAAGCTGTAAGAGGTGATTTTTGGGTCATATAATAAATTATAGAAGAGATAGAATATACATATATATACACACACATGCACACATATACGCACCGCAACAACAGAATCACGAGCTGCGACGGCCAAAATGTCAGCACAAGAAACAACTGGGCAGTCCGCAAATTTTGTCGACCTCTTTCTTGATCTGGTCGATTACTTCGAATCCTCTTGCGGAGTTTTGATTAGCTCGAGAATTCTTTTCGCTGTCTATGATGGATGTAGAGTCTAGAAGGATTGAAGCGTCACAGCCCTACAAAAACAAAGAACAAACAAACACATACATATATGAATTCATGCACATCTAAACCAAGAAGGATTTACTACTTTAACTAAAAGAAAAAAGAACAGTATTATTGTATATTACGTTAACGAAACAATCGTGGAAGTGAAGGCGAAGCAGAGAAGCCCCCATGCGTCGTTCTTTGTGGACTGCAGCCTTGACCACTCGCTTGATGGTAGGCAAAGCTTGGGGACACACATGTTCATAGTAGTAAGGCGACAGTGTTGGGAAAGCTGTGGCCGTGAAGGCCAAAATCAATATGAGGAAGACATGGAGCTGAAATGTACTACACGAAGCCATCGATGAGTTAATTGGCAACTCTGTTATGCTTGCTTGAACTCTGAATTTTGATGTTGTGCTTGCGTCTTGGTTTTTGGCTTATTTATAGTAACCTAGCTAGCTCCATGTCATTCTTGGACTTGGTCAATCATTTAGACCACTTCAGCTTCTGCTTCTTGCAAGTTTTCTTTCATTTTCTAGATTGAATGGTGTGGCTTGTAGCCTATTTTTACAAGAAACCGAGGAGAAAACAGATGCTATAAATGTCATTAACTATCATTTTCATTATATTAAATTACTATTTAAAGCAGACGCGGAAGAACATTACTTGGATGCATAGCAATATATATTTAATGAGAAGGGATGTTATGAATGATAATCACATTGCCAAAGTAATACAGGAAAAAAAAAAATAGAACTAATTAAATTAACCATATCTTAATTTCACTTGAACATAGTGAATGACATAGATGAATTAATATATTTTCTTGCAGGAAAAATTATTAAATTATATTAAGAGCGGCAAGTGTGCAATACATTAAGTTTGTTTTAGGTGAAAAATTGTTATCTTCTACTAATTGGAATTTAGCTGTTATCCTTTTAAGGATACATAATATTTCTGAAGCCAACCAATTTATATGGAAAAAAAACAGAAATGTAATCTTTTCAACCCTCGCACGTGTAGTCGACTCATTCCAATAATGTACTTTGTCAAATGCTTTTCGTGCTGATTTCACCAAAACTGGAAACTTCACCCGCTCACTTTAATATTATGGAAGAGATCAAGCCCAAGCGCCCCCATCACAATCAAGAAACATTGTTGTAGTAATCGATATTATGATTAGGTCAGAGTAAGTGTTCTCTGCTGTTTTGGTTTTCTTGAATATTATATTATGATATACTTCATGAGCTCACGCTTGAAGTAATGACTCTTTTTTTAGTGTGTAAGTATTGATGTTTTCTCCATACAAGATATTAAAATTCATTCAATCAACAGCTGAAATAAGTTTATTAGAGTTTTAGAACTCATCAAGAAAAAAAAAATTAGAAAACACATAGGTAGGAAGGTTGTTTCTCTCTCTCCTTCTATGTATAGGCAGTCATCTCACCTTTATATGGACTGTTATCCTGTTTATATATGAATCGTTCCCTCTCGTATGACAATCGTTCTCGGAATCGTGTTATTAGTATTTGATCCTGTTTGATTCTAATAATTTTTTTGGTTAATCTTAGTAATGTAATGTAATAAAAAAAACAAAACAAAAACAAAACAAAACAAAACAAAGGAGGAAAACATAGTGCAGGTCAATATGTTCCAATGAATGCTAAAATCTATTCTTCCTAAGCCAAAATATTATTAAATAGAATACTGTTTTGTATTGTTATATTGAAAATTCATTCTAGATAATATCACCAGTGTGAGACCCACGTGGTTTCAGCATCAAGGTTCGTTGTTGATGAGCTTGTTTAGATGCTGTACCTTCTCACTACTCCACACCATCTCAAATTGTCCAATTTTTCTACATTCTCAGTCGCTATGAATTAAGCTGCTAATTGCGTTGTCTCCGCTGCCACCACCTTCATTATTTGCACTTTAATTTTTTTCTATTTTTTTAATAAGTTTGAACGATAGATCTATCTTACTCAATAGGCCTCGCTTTCTTCAAAATTATGTTTCTTTGTTTATCATATTTCGGTTTCTTTTAAAATATATTTCTTTATTTACTACATTCCAGTTGTAAATATGAAGGATAGATGCACACTATTCAAACATAGGTAAATGAGTATCTAATAAAAATCAATATTTTTTAAGTAATGAAGTTAAAAATAGGATTGTAAAATTCTTGAAAATTTATTAAATTTCGTCAAAAGTATGAATATGCATTTCTCTTGTTATGATACAGTGAAATTTAATTTATTTTGAAGCCTATTTGTTACAAAGTTCATGTTTTTGTAATGTCTTAAAATTAGTATGCAGTGTTGTAGAACAAATAATCTTGAAAATAAAATTTTATAGCATCCTAACTAAAATATTATTGTTTATATATTAAATCCAATTAGAACAGAATAAAAAGTTCTTCTGTATATTGCAAACCCAATTTCATAGACAAACAATGTGTTAATTGTATCTGAATCAGTTAAGTCAGACATAATATAACGACTTTCTGTTTTCAACAAAATTATACTTCATAATTTTCTTATTAAAAAAAAGTCATAAAACATAAATATCTCGCTTCCTTCTTCTTCATCTTTAGAAATATGATGTTATAGAATTACTTTAACCAAAAGAGAAACGACAGTTTGACTCATCTGTCCCCCATTGTTAATTTCAAAGCCAAGTTTATTACACTCATTGATAGGCTCCCTTGAGATGGTAAATTAAATCAATGTCAACTATTTTTGCTGTGGTTTCTTCTTGTTCTAAGACTCATTATATTAGTCTAATTTTTATAACGAAGCATTGTAATAATAGTGAGATCAATTAATAAATGTATTGTCGAATATTTTAGAATCTAAAATTGGGAAGATGCATTCTCATAATTAAAAAAGGAAATTCTCTATATATAATTCGAACTTTCATTATTAAGTGAATAGAAATATGTACAATCACATCAACTAATTAAGAAAAGATGTGTATATCCTTAATATGCTTTAGTCATATAGCAAATGTTATATATAATAGGCTTAATTCCTTTTATTTCATTAAGAATACAAATAAATTAATATAAAATTACCTTCTTTTTCTATAAAAGTTAGACTCATATAGAACAGTACTGCAGAATAATCGAATAATCATTCCAAATAAAGCTGGAATGGACACAAAGCCATTGATGAGTGAATTGGCTACTCCTGCTTCTTGGAAGTTTTCTTTCATTTAATTTCTAGCTTTAATGATGAAGACCTGTAGTCCATTTTTGCACGAATCCCCATAGGAACAAATATATTTAAATATGATTAATCATAGTTTTGATTAATTAAATTATTTTTATTAGTGATAGTCACCTCGTAAGACATACAGACACTGCTCCAAATAGTTAAAAGATTTTAATTGCTGGACATCTGTTTTATTAAATTTCGTAACCCTCTTCTATTTGAGTAAAAGACACATGAAAAAATCATAGATGGATATATAGTATTTTAAATCACATCATTACATATATATTATTTTAAAACACATAAGTTACATATAAAAGTGAGATTACATATAAAATAAAAACTATTTATTTATTTTTATATATGTAATACAAT
Source organism: Nephelium lappaceum (assembly GCA_021234005.1). Taxonomy (NCBI): domain Eukaryota; kingdom Viridiplantae; phylum Streptophyta; class Magnoliopsida; order Sapindales; family Sapindaceae; genus Nephelium; species Nephelium lappaceum. Next base: position 1,469,931 of record CM038011.1, read on the forward strand.
TTTCATAGTTATTAAGCTTTTTCATTTCGTTTACTATACTAATCATATATTCCAACATCGACATTTTAATATTTCCATAGTAATTTAATGGCATATCTTTTTTATTAAAATAATATATATATGTCCAGTAACAATAAACATGGTACAATATTTCAAAATAGCAACTACATAAGGTAGATTGAGAAACAAGTCAAATTCCACTATTCAGAATTACATACACTTATAATTAGCAAAAATTCATCAATGAGTGAAATCAATTAACTCTACACAAAATTCATGTCTTCTGGATTGTATTTTTCCATATCCATAATCTGGTATGAAAAATATTTATAGGATCATATGAAACATTCTCAGATATATATGACGCTCAAAGCCGTAGCTAATTTATAGTTGGTAAAGATTCTAATGAAAACAACTGTAAATGTTGGAAGTGTTTAAGTAACTAAGCGTAGCTGGATTCATTAGCCAATAACAATGTGCCCAGTAAGATGAGTTAGTCGGTCAATAACCAATCAGATGATGACAGCATAGAAGAGGTAGTTATTGCTTTCCAGGTTCTACGTAATATTGGTAAGCAAAGCTGAACCAGTAACTTGTATCATAAGAAATGAAAACAGAGAGCATTTTGTGAATGGAATAAAATAGTGTTCTCTCATTTTCTTGGTTCTTGAGTTTCCTTTTCATGGTATCAGAGCATCCATGGGCTAGTCTGAGACCACCGTGGAGCTTCGTTGACATCTTCGACTTCGTTATCGGCAATCTGACAACATCAGTAGGTTGTTCTTCAATTTTTTCTTTGGATTTTTTGTTGTGATTTTTCTGATTGTTTAAAGATTATGAATTTTTTAGAGTTAGTGCTGATTGATTGTGGAATCGATCATTGTTTGGTGATAATTGTTGAAGTCACTTGCTAAATTCTTGATCATTGCTAAGATTTCTTGTTGAAGTGATTACGATTTTCGATTACGATCTTCACTTGAATCAGTCTTTTAGTTGAAAGAAGTGTGTTTTCTTGTTTTAGAAGCATAGCAATGGTAGGTTTTGAACCTCAAGTTGAAGAAGAAGGTTTAGATTCACCCAATATGTCTCATTCTAGTTCTCAGTTAAAGAAATCTCAGGTGAATCTCCTCTCATCTAATCTGAATTTTAAGCTCCCAATCAAACTTGATCAAACCAATCATAAATTTTGGAAGCATCAAGTTTTACCAGCCATACGAGCCTTCGATTTAGAGGAATATGTCCTTAGCCCAAAGAAATGTCCACCCCATTATGTAGATGAGGAAAAGGAGATTATAAGTGAAGAGTTTTTGCTTTGGAAAAAGTCAGATCAGCTACTTGTTTGTTGGCTTTTCTCCACCTTGAGTGAGGCTGTCTTTGGTCAAGTTACCCATTGTACAACATCCTATGAAGTGTGGAGTACTCTTGAAACCTTGAATGCCCAGCAATCTAGATCCAGTATACTGCAGTTGAGAGCAGAGTTACAATCTACAAGGAAGGGGTCTTCTACTAATAGTGAATACATCGTAAAAATGAAGAGTCTGGGTGAAAAATTAGCTGTAGCTGGGCAGCCTTTGTCCAATGAAGACTTGATTTCACTTGTACTTGGTGGACTTGGGCTTGAATGTGATCCGGTCGTAGTGAATATTACCTCAAGGCAGGATGTTGTAACTCTACAGGAAGTTCAATTTCAACTCATGAGTCATGAAAATCGATTGGCTCAGCATAGGGCATTTACTACTGTTGATCTGTCTCAAACTTCAGCTCATTATGTCTATAACTACAACATTAGAGGAGAACCTTCAAGAGTTCGTTTTAGAGGCAGAGGCCGTGGAAGAAACGGAGGCAATGGAGGTAGAATGGCCCTAGAGTAATCTGTCAACTCTGTGGAAAGACTGGTCATGTAGTGTCGTCCTGTTATAAGAGATTTGACCAATCTTTTCAAGGGTTAACTTTGTAAGCTGAATGTACAAGTAAAACCAGGCCAGTCTCAAAGCAGCCAAGGACACAGTCAAGGAAACTACCAGGCCTATTCCCACCAGCTAAGCTTACTTAAACACTTCCAACAGTAAATAAGCAGCTTAATTAATGTTATTTATAGTTGATTTTTAAAGGAATTTTGCTTTTTCACATTGTTAGCTGCATAATTGAACACTTGTCACTGGCTTTATGGTTTACTATAATTGACGTGCAGCTGTTTAAACGTATAAGAAATTTTTTTTTTTTCCTAAAGTCAACTATTAGTTTTCACATGGAAAAAATTTTCTCTTATATTGCGTTGCATGTGCCATTGGTTCATTATAATAGTATACTTTGTCAACAGCATTTTGTGTTGACTGCATCAAAAGTGAACCTACTCACTTTAATGTAGGGATAATCTCAAAAAAACCCTAACTTATGATAAATTATCCATTTTTCTCATATAATTTTATTTTTATCTAAAATAAGGTCTGATTTTAAAATAAACATTCAAAATATCCCTTGAAAACATATGAAATGATAATAATATCCCTAATGGTATCAGATTCCATTAGGTGGATATGGTTAATCATTTGACTCCAAGGGCAAAAGCAAAAAGCCGAAAATTTTTTTAAAAAAATTAATTAAAATATGAAAAATCAAAATAAATAAATAATATTAAATATAAAATATAAAAAATAAAGATATTTTTATTTAGAAATTTAAAAAAAAAATGAATAAATTCAAAAGAAATTTACTATCACTCAGCTCTCTCTCTCTAACCTCACCAGTTTCTCTCTCTCTCTCTCTCTCTTTAACCTCATTTTCTTCTTCTTTTGCTCTGTCGCTCGCCGTTGCCTCCCTTCTCTTCTTCTGCTTCGTCTCTCATCGTCGCCTTAACCAGACATCTACCATCACCCCCTCTTATGCCAACTCCTCTTCATCTTTATCTCTTTCTGTTGTCGCTAGCGTTAATGCCATTGCCTCCTCTCATCTCCTCTTTCTTTTCATCATCTAGATTCGAACCTAAATGAATCCTTAACTGGGTTACCCAGTTGAGGGTTCATCTAGGTTCGAACCTAGCTGAAAGTTCACCTGGGTTTGAATCCAGTTAAAGGTTTGATGCTTGATGCTTCATGTTGTTCTATTTTTGATGATTTTTGGGTTTCCAGGTGTGCTTGATGATGTTTGGTGATTTTTTTTTTTTTCAATCTTCATGGGTTTGAGACAATTGATGATTAGGGTTTGATATTTTTGATGATTTTGAGTTGAAGATAGTTGGGCTTTATCTGTGATGATTATGGGTTATTGATTGTTATTAGTGATTCTGAAGATTGTTGATGATGATGATCATGTAATGGTTGGTGGAGATCCAATTTGGATCTCCACCTTCTTTTTATACAATTTTTTATTAGTTTATAATTTCTTATTTTATAATTATTTTACTTAAAAAAAAAAAAACAATTTGAGGGTTAAAATTGTTTTTTCACTTGTTATATAATTTTTCTATCAACTTTGTAATAGAAATGAGATTTTAAATAAAAACGAAATCACATGGGGAAAATGGATAATCTATCAAAAGTTAGGTGGTTTTTTTAGGATTTTTCCTTAATGTTATGATGAACTTCAAAATCAAGAAACACAACTTTGTAATGATTAATAATATGATTAGGTAAGAGCAAGTAACATTTGTTGTTCTATAAAAGTTAATTTTCTTGAATTTCAAGCTACATTGAGAGGTCAATTTTTCGTGGGCCGTCGTTGATTCTTTCTCCACAGCATTAAGTTGATCTCCTAACCTATCTACTTCTTTTGTATGTCTTCCTGAGCTCATGATTGAAAATTTTGAAATGACAGCTCATTTTTATGGTTTATGTATATAAGTTTTTCTTTATACCAGATATTAAACTTCATTCAATCAAGTACAACTAAAGTTAATATATAAGTTTATTAGGGTTTTAGAACTCAATAAAACTTATATAATTGACTAAAAGAAAAGCATTTTTATTGCAGCTCAATAAGTCGGAATGAATGTTAAAAATCATGATCATCTAAAACAAAGTATTGTCTAGTAGAGTAATTCTAGTTGGAAAGTTTGATCCAAAACTCATTCCAATTAGTATGACACCAAAACAGGATGGAAGTTGATGTATGGGTTTGGGTTGAACCGGGTTTTTTGGTTATTACTGAAACTAGATTGGAGAACAATCTAGATCAAGTGGTAATGAATGCTAGTATTGTGGTCTGGAGAGCGACTCCTCTACGAAAGGAAACAACCCACATGTAGACAGAGGAACGGTCAACACTAAGGTAGGGTGGGGTAGGTTTGGCACACATAGGTGGGAGATTGGGGGGGGGGGGGGGGGGGAGGGGAAGGAGAGGGGACAAAAGACCATGGGTGGGCAACATCACTTTTACCCATTGCACTGCTGCTCAAGTGAAGGGCCAATGACTTTATAATTTGAAAGATTATGTTATTTACAAATTTAGTTTTAAAATTTTCATTGAATAAATTCTCGTTTAATGTGATTTAATTTGTTGGTATTATATGGTATTATATATACTTTCAATTTGATAATATTTTATATTTAAATTAAGACATTGTAGGTGATATTTAAATATATATATATATATATATTAAATGGATTGGATTCCTTACTTAATTTCCTGATTAATTTGATATTTAAAGTTGATGTGTTTCGAAAACAATTAAACAAAATATAACTGAAATTTCTTCTTTTGCCATTTAAAAAGTCTGATAGTTTCTCATATGTAGTGTCGTAGTAATTATTATAAGTTTACACTTTTCCAGCTATAGCTCATTTTATTAAATAATAAATAACCAAAAACATCGTGCACGCAAAAAATAAGAGGGTGATATTACATCTCATTGAATCGGGCCAGCACCTATGATGATTCAAGTTCAACTCCTGTGACTCAGCCCAAATTTTACCGTTATAGAATGTAAATAATATTGAATTTTTTTTACTAAAATTAAGTAATATAATATATTCTAGTGAAAAAATTGTCCTTCCGTTTTCATTAAATTTTTATTACTAGTATGAAATAATCTCACACACTCTCACTTATTTTTCATTGTATATTATATTAAAATATATAATAAACATAAATTATATATATGATCTGAAAAAAGTTTTACAGTCTTAAGAACTAAAATTAATCATTGGAGACCACATAAATCTTATATAAATACAATTCCAACAATATAAATGTTACTTACAATTCAAAAAAATAAAAAAATAAAAAAATATTTTACACTTCACAGGCTCTATATCAAGAATGATATAAAACGCCTCAAATTAATCATTATTTTCCGACACATTGTGTAGTCAACAATTTCCCTCACTCTCAGAATTACAAATTGCCTTAACACAAAAACCAAAAACAATAATCAATTAGTTTAGTAGTTGTTCACTTTCCTGCAGTTCAAACGAATTTGACCTTGCTTACCGGTCAAAACTTTGATGTTGCTCATTTTGACCATGGACTTGGCAAAATCACCCGAGAACGCCTTGGCATCGTTGCTATATGTCTTCACCAGCCCATCTGTAGCACCACCATTGAAGAGTGCCTGATCAGAGTGAAGCAGTCCCTTGTGCTTGACCAACTTAGAGAAGTAAGCTGTGTCAAAACGTGCCGGTGAGGGGTCCAGCGGAGCCAGGTTGGTGTCGCCTCCGTTACGTGGACAGGTCTTTCTACGCTCTTTAGCGAAGTCAGGGTCGATGTTGGTTTCGTTGTAGATACGGTCTTTGAATGTGCGGCATTGAGCAAATCCCAGGGTGTGACCGCCTGAGAGAGCCACCAAGTCTCTCTCGTTGAGGCCTTGTCTTTTGAAGTTTTGGATCAGTGCAGGGAGGTCCATGATTGGTGTTGGAAGGTCTCTGTCGGCTTGGGTACTGCTAGCTGTGGTTGAGTCCCTCCTTCCTAGTGGCACATGCCATGAAGGCCCTCCAAGCTGCACATTTGTGGTAGAAAATAAGCCAAAGTAAATTATCTACCAAAAGAAAAAACAGTTTTGCACTCAAGCTTGCTAAGTTATCCTATTTCTACTCTTGTTTTTCATTTTGACTTTTTATAAGAAAAATTTGGTGTCGAGTAAAGTATTCACGTGTATAAAAGAAAGAAAGAAAGAAATAATAATCTTGATTATTAATTGTTTTATATTAATATGTCATTTTATCACAAAAAATAAAGAAAAAATAAGCAATGAGAAAATTATCGTAATGTTTAAATTTCAAAGGACAAATCAACTAGTATAGCTGATAGTTCATGGAGTTGATTTGTAACATAACCTAATCGATACAAAAAGAATTACTTTTTATTGAAGATTTTATGGTTCAACAAAGACTATCATTTCGAGTTCACAAAGCTGTAAGAGGTGATTTTTGGGTCATATAATAAATTATAGAAGAGATAGAATATACATATATATACACACACACGCACACATATACGCACCGCAACAACAGAATCACGAGCTACGACGGCCAAAATGTCAGCACAAGAAACAACTGGGCGTCCGCAAATTTTGTCGACCTCTTTCTTGATCTGGTCGATTACTTCGAATCCTCTTGCGGAGTTTTGATTAGCTCGAGAATTCTTTTCGCTGTCTATGATGGATGTAGAGTCCTAGAAGGATTGAAGCGTCGCAGCCCTACAAAACAAAGAACAAACAAACACATACAATATGAATTCATGCACATCTAAACCAAGAAGGATTTACTACTTTAACTAAAAGAAAAAAGAACAGTATTATTGTATATTACGTTAACGAAACAATCGTGGAAGTGAAGGCGAAGCAGAGAAGCCCCCATGCGTCGTTCTTTGTGGACTGCAGCCTCGGACCACTCGCTTGATGGTAGGCAAAGCTTGGGGACACACATGTTCATAGTAGTAAGGCGACAGTGTTGGGAAAGCTGTGGCCGTGAAGGCCAAAATCAATATGAGGAAGACATGGAGCTGAAATGTACTACACGAAGCCATCGATGAGTTAATTGGCAACTCTGTTATGCTTGCTTGAACTCTGAATTTTGATGTTGTGCTTGCGTCTTGGTTTTTGGCTTATTTATAGTAACCTAGCTAGCTCCATGTCATCCTTGGACTTGGTCAATCATTTAGACCACTTCAGCTTCTGCTTCTTGCAAGTTTTCTTTCATATTCTAGATTGAATGGTGTGGCTTGTAGCCTATTTTTACAAGAAACCGAGGAGATCAAAACAGATGCTATAAATGTCATTAACTATCATTTTCATTATATTAAATTACTATTTAAAGCAGACGCGGAAGAACATTACTTGGATGCATAGCAATATATATTTAATGAGAAGGGATGTTATTAGTGATAATCACATTGCCAAAGTAATACAGGAAAAAAAAAAATAGAACTAATTAAATTAACCATATCTTAATTTCACTTGAACATAGTGAATGACATTGATGAATTAATATATTTTCTTGCAGGAAAAATTATTAAATTATATTAAGAGCGGCAAGTGTGCAATACATTAAGTTTGTTTTAGGTGAAAAATTGTTACCTTCTACTAATTGGAATTTAGCTGTTATCCTTTTAAGGATACATAATATTTCTGAAGCCAACCAATTTATATGGAAAAAAAACAGAAATGTAATCTTTTCAACCCTCGCACGTGTAGTCGACTCATTCCAATAATGTACTTTGTCAAATGCTTTTCGTGTTGATTTCACCAAAACTGGAAACTTCACCCGCTCACTTTAATATTATGGAAGAGATCAAGCCCAAGCGCCCCCATCACAATCAAGAAACATTGTTGTAGTAATCGATATTATGATTAGGTCAGAGTATGATTAGGTCAGAGTAAGAGCAACTCCAATTAGGCTGTGGATGGTAGAAAAATAAAGTGTCATGTAGGATTATGTGAAAAAAAACTCTCTCCAATGCAAATGTCAACCTTAACTGTCAAGCTGACTTGACAAAAAAAAAATCAACACTGTGAGGATGGCTGTCTACATATAGAGAGTCTATTAGACAGATCTTGAAATACTAACTCAGCAACTCACATTAAATGCTCTCTTCAATGTGTGGATTTTAAATAGAACCATTGGAGACTATTTTTTGGTTTGACTGTCTATCAATACCATGTAAGAAACAATTGTCTTGACATTGATGACATGACAATGGATTATGAAAAACAATCCACAGTCTCATTAGAGATGCTCTAAGTGTTCTCTGCTGTTTTGGTTTTCTTGAATATTATATTATGATATACTTCATGAGCTCACGCTTGAAGTATAACTCTTTTTTTAGTGTGTAAGTACTGATGTTTTCTCCATACAAGATATTAAAATTCATTCAATCAACAGCTGAGATAAGTTTATTAGAGTTTTAGAACTCATTAAAACAGAAAAATTAGAACACGCATAGGCAGCAAGATTGTTTCTCTCCCTTCTCCTATGTGTAGATAATCCCTCTGTCTTTATATGAGTCATTCCCCTATCTATATATAGATCGTTTTTTTTGTATAGGAACCATTTTCAGGATCGTGCCACTAATATTCGATCATGTTTGGTCTAGATTTTTTTGGGCCTGTCGCAATACAATGTAATAAAAAAAATTAGAGAAAAACACAGTGCAGGTCAACACGTTCCAATAAATGCTAAAATCTGTCCTTCCTAAGCCAAAATATTATTAAATAGAAAAGTATTTTTTATTATTGTATAGAACATTCATTCTAGATTATATCAACGGTGATATCAATTGCATGGTTCTTTTAGTGTGGGACCCACGTGGTTGCACCAGCCTAGGTTCGTGGTTGATGAGTTTGTTTAGATGCTACACCTTCTCGCTATTCTGCACCATCTCAAATTGTCCAATTTTTCTACATTCTCAGTCTCCAGGAATTAAGCTGCTAATTTCGTAGTCTCCGCTGCCACCACCTTCATTGTTTGCACTTTTTTATTTTATTTTATTTTATTTTTAATAAGTTTGAAGGATGGATCTATCTTACTCAAAAGGTCTCTTTCTTCAAAATTATGTTTCTTTGTTTATCATATTTCGGTTTCTTTTAAAATATACTTCTTTATTTACTACATTCCAACAGTAAATATGAAGGATAGATGCACACTATTCAATCATAGGTAAATAACTATTTAATAAAAATCAATATTTTTTAAGTAATGAAGTTAAAAATAGGATTGTTAAATTCTTGAAAATTTATTAAATTTCGTCAAAAGTATGAATATGTACTTCTCTTATTATGATATAGTGAAATTTATTTTATTTGGAAGCCTATTTGCTACATAGTCCATGTTTTTGTAATGTCTTAAAATTAGTATGCAGCGTTGCAAAAAAAATAATCTTGAAAATAAAATTTTAAAACGTCCCACCCAAAATATTATTATTTATCTATTAAATCCAATTAGAACTGAATGAAAAATTCTTCCATATATGATTCAGAAGAATGTATTGCAAACCTAATTTTATAGACAAACAATATGTGCTAATCATATCTGAGTCGGTTAAGTCGGACATAATATGACGACTTTTTGTTTTCAATAAAATCCCACTTCAGGATTTTCTAATTGAAAAAAGTCATAAAACAGAAATACCTCTTTTTCCTTCATTTTCATCTTTGGAAATATGATGCAACAAGCAGAGTAGTTTTAGCTAAAAGAGAAACGACAGTTTGACTCTTCTTTCTTCAGTCATTAATTTTAAAGCCAAGTTTATTACACTCATTGCTAGGCTCCCTTGAGATGGTAAATTAAACCAATGTCAACTATTTTTGCTGTGGTTTCTTCTTGTTCTAAGACTCATAATATTAGTCTAATTTTTATAGCAAAGCATTGCAATAATAGTGAGATCAATTAATACATGCATTGTCAAATATTTTAAAATCTAAAACTGGAGAGATGCATTCTCATAATAAAAAAAGGAAGCACTCTACATATAATTTGAACTCTCATTATTAAGTGAATAAAAAGATGTACAACCACATCAACTAATTAAGAAGAGATGTGTATATCCTTGATATGCTTTAGTCATATAGCAAATGGTATATATAATAGGCATAATTCCTTTTATTTCATTAAGAACACTAATAAATTAATTAATATCATATTACCTTCTTTTTCTATAAACTTTCGACTCATATAGAACAGTACCACAGAGAAATCGGATAATCATTCCAAATAAAACTAAACTGGGTAGTCACAAGGGACTTCCTCCAATTGGACACACCACAGCAATGTATGCCTTGCCAATGCATGGGCAATTTTGTTAGCTCGCTTTGAAATTAACACAACATCAAGGACAGAAAAAAATTTAATGTAACTCAAAATACATAAACAACAACTTTTAGGGGCTTAATATCAAGAAAGATATAAAACCCCCTTCTTACAAAATACAAATTGAATGAAAATACAAACCCACAAAAATACAAACAAACAAACAAATTGCTTTCAGCACTTCATCACTAGTTCGCTTTCCTGCAGTTGACACGAATCTGACCTTGTTCGCCGGTCAAAACTTTGATGTTCCCCATTTTGACCATGGACTCGGCAAAATCATCCGAGAACTGCATGGGATCATTGCTATAAGTCTTCACTTTCTCATCCGTGGAACCCCCACTGAAGAGTTGCTGATCAGAGTGAAGCAGTCCCTTCTTGTTGACCAAGTTAGTGAAGTAACCTATGTCAAAAAGCGCCGGGGTCGGGTCCAGTGGAGCTAGGTTGCTGTCCCCGCCATTGCTTGGACAGGTCTGTCTACGCTCGTTAGCGAATTGAGGGTCGATGTTTGTTTCGTTGTAGATGCGGTTTCTGAAAGTGCGGCATTGTGCGAAGCCTATGGTGTGACCACCCGAGAGTGCCACCAAGTCTTCCTCGTCGAGGCCTTGTTTCTTGAAGTTTTCGATCAGTGCAGGGAGGTCCATGAACGATATTGGAAGGTCCGCGTCGGCTTGGGCTATGCTAGCCGTTGCTGAGTCCCTTCTTCCTAGTAGCACGCTCCACGAAGGCCCTCCTAGCTGCAGATTTGTAGAAATAAATTAGACAAAGCAAAACATATATAGTAATGAAGTACGCATAGAAGGAGGTTTATAATTTGTCAATATGTGTTAAGGGCTTGATGCTTAATCACAAAAAATACATTGATTAAAGTCACAGAAAAATCTTATCTCAAGTGTACTTGAATCTTTTAAGTTTGTCTACTCGTCATTAGTGATAATAGTAGAGATATTATTCGGAATATGATTTGTTGTGGTTTGTTGTTATATGAAGTGTTTAATTTTTAACGACATTTCACTATATATATATATATAGATAGTTTTGTTCAATCACAGGTTATATGGTTTTATGAAGTCTATGAGTTTAAACTCCATTTCACTCAGCTAAATATGGCAGTTTTTGAATCATAATTATAAATAAAACAAGAGTTAGTAGGAACGTACAGCTACAACAGAATCACGAGCTGCAACAGTCAAAATATCGGCACACGAAACAACGGGGCCTCCACAAATTTTGTCGACCTCCGTCTTAATTTGGTCAATGACATCAAATCCTCTTGTGGAGTTTCGATTAGCGGCTGAATTCTTTTCTGTATCCATGGTAGCCGTAGCATCAAGAAGAAGCGAGGCATCACAACCCTACATATAGTTACAAAGACCAAGCTCATATATATTAGAATTCATGCAAATCAAAGACAACTTTAATTAGCTACTAAATGAAAACGAGAAACATTCTATATATATATATATAACAGTATTAGTGTATTACGTTAACAAAACAATCGTGGAAGTGAAGGCGAAGCAAAGAAGCTCCCATGCGGCGTTCTGTGTACACTGCAGCCTCGACCACTCGCTTGATGGTCGGCAAAGCTTGGGGACACACATTCTCATAGTAATAAGGAGATAGTGTTGACAAAGCTGTGGCCGCAAAGGCCAGCATGAGGAAAACGTTAAGCTGGAATGTGCTACGTGAAGCCATTGATGAGTTAGCAAACTCTATTAAGCTAGCTTGAATTCTGAATTCTGCTGTGGTTTTGCATCTTGGTTTTTAGCCTATTTATAGTATAAAGCTCTATGTCATATCATTGGACTTGGTCAATTATCAAGGCTAAATCTACTACTTCTCGAAAACTTTGTTTTTTTTTTTTTTTTGATTGACTGGTGTAGACGTGTAACCTATTCTTCTAAGAAACTTACATGTACATTGGAGAGAACATATATTAGAAATCTCATTAATCCTAATTTTGATTGTTATAAGTTGTTTTTATTAAAAATAATACCCTGAGAGAGACATGAATATGTCATTCCGAGTAATATAGGTAATCCAACATAATTAATACAGAAAAATATAACAGTATAGAGGTGGTTAAAATAAACCATATCTTAATCACTTTGATATAGTCAATGCCATTATAATTTATAATATTAAAAACGACTGTAAAATAAAGTTTTTTAAAAAAAAAAACGTTGAGATAGTAATTCAATGTTTGGTGAAAACTCTGCCTTCTATTGGTCAAATTTTACTGTTTATCTTGTATAAAATAATTATTTTTTAATTTCTAAAGTCAAATTCAATATAGGAATTCAAAAAATATGTTATCTAATATATATAATAATATATAAATATACTCTTAATGTATGTCTCATTTGATCCATTCCAATAATATACTTTTTCAAACGCATGTGAGCACATTTTGTGTTGATTCCATCTATATTGTACCTAATCATCATTTTAATATCATGAATTAGAAGCCTTCTTCAAAATCGAGAACCATGTGTTGTAGACTCGTAGTTAATAATATTATGATGTGATTAGCTATCGGATCAAGTTTATCTCTTGCTCTGTAAAAGTTTTCTTGTATAGGCTACGCTGAGAGGTGCAATATTTGGTATTCGCGGTTGATTTTTTTTTTTTTTCTGCAGGGTTGAGTTGATCCACTAACTTATCTACTTCTTATGTACGTTCTACTTCACGAGCTCATAGTTAAAACTGCTTCTCATTGTTTATTGTGTTTGTATAGATGTTTTCGATGCATACATACATATATATATATATATATTAAAATTCGTTCAGTAGCTGAAAGTTAATTAATTACTAAGTATTGCAACTTAAGATCTCGATTAATGCTAAAAATTTGATCACTCAAACCAAAGAATTGTTAACTAAAGTCCCATCCCATATTATCTTTCCTTTGAAACAAAGAAATTAAAATTAAGCGTCTGCATGATGAGCTATTAGCCCAGTGGTAGAGAACGCCTTTTTAATACCTATCTAAAATTTTTTGTCCAAAACTTACTTAAAATAATATAACAGCAAGTTATGTATACATATCATATCATTAAGGCAACTTTTGGTTAAAATAGTTAGTGAGGGTATGTTTATGAACTAATGGTACTAAAAATTTCAACTCGATTCCTAATATTATTTTTTTTGCACCATTTAATAGGATTAATCTATCTCATAATTTCACATAATACGTATCACATCATTTCAAATAGATTTTCAAGCAAAACTATCGGGCTTAGTGTATAGTATCAACAATGCCCATCTGTGGAGCCACCAGTGACAAGTGCCTGCTCAGAGTGAAGCAGGCCCTTGTGCTTCACCAAGTTAGACAAGTGGGCTGTGTCAAAACTTGCAGTTGAGGGGTCCAGTGGAGCCAATTTGGTGTCCCCACCGTTACGTGGACATGTCTTTCTACGCTCCTTAGCGAAGTCAGGGTCGACGTTGGTTTCGTCGTAGATACGGCCTTGGAATGTGCGGAATTGAGCAAATCCTAGGGTGTGACCGCCTGAGAGCGCCACCAAGTCACTCTCGTTGAGGTCTTGTCTTTGAAGCTTTGTATCAGTGCAGGGAGGTCCATGAATGGTGCTGGAAGGTCACTATTGGCTTGGGAACGCTCATGCTCATAGTCGTAAGAGACAGTGTTCAGAAAGCTGTGGCCGTGAAGGCCAATATAAGGAAGACATGAAGCTGGAATGGACTACACAAAGCCATTGATGAGTGAATTGGCTGTCATCCTTACACTTGGCCAATCATTAAGACTACTCCTGCTTCTTGGAAGTTTTCTTTCATTTAATTTCTAGCTTTAATGATGAAGACCTGCAGTCCATTTTTGCACGAATCCCCATAGGAACAAATATATTTAACTATGATTAATTATAGTTTTGATTAATTAAATTATTTTTATTAGTGATAGTCACCTCGTAAGACATGCATACACTACTCCAAAATAGTTAAAAGATTTTAATTGCTTGACATCTGTTTTATTAAATTTCGTAACCCTCTTCTATTTGAGTAAAAAACATATGAAAAGATCATCGATTGTAGATGGATATATAATATTTTAAATCACATCATTATATTATATTATTTTAAAACACATCAGTTACATATAAAAGTGAGATTACATATAAAATAAAAACTATTTATTTATTTTTATATATGTAATACGATTTTCATAGTTATTAAACTTTTTCAGTTCGCTTACTATACTTATCACACATTCCAACATCGACATTTTAATTTCCATAGTAATTTAATGGCATATCTTTTTATTAAAATAATATATATACATATATGTCCAGTAACAATAAACCTGGTGCAATATTTCAAAATAGCAACTACATAAGGTAGATTGAGAAACAAGTCAAATTCCACTATTCAGAATTACATACACTTATAATTAGCAAAAATTCATCAATGAGTGAAATCAATTAACTCTACACAAAATTCATGTCTTCTCGATTGTATTTTCGATATCCATAATCTGGTATGAAAAATATTTATAGGATCATATGAAACATTCTCAAATATATATGACGCTCAAAGCCGTAGCTAATTTATAATTGGTTAAGATTCTAATGAAAACAACTGTAAATGTTGGAAGTGTTTAAGTAACTAAGCTTAGCTGGATTCATTAGCCAATAACAATGTGCCAAGTAAGATAAGTTAGTCGGTCAATAATCAATCAGATGATGACAGCATAGAAGAGGTAGTTATAGCTTTCCAGGTTCTACATATATTGGTAAGCAAAGCTGAACCAGTAACTTGTATCATAAGAAATGAAAACAGGGAGCATTTTGTGAATGGAATAAAATCGTGTTCTCTCTTTTTCTTGGATCTTGAGTTTCTTTTTCATGGTATCAGAGCATCCATGGGCTAGTCTGAGACCACCGTGGAGCTCCGTTGACGTCTTCGACTTCGTTATCGGCAATCTGACAACATCAGTATGTTGTTCTTCAATTTTTTCTTTGGATTTTTTGTTGTGATTTTTCTGATTGTTTAAAGAGTATGAATTTTTTAGGGTTAGTGCTGATTGATTGTGGAATCGATCATTGTTTGGTGATAATTGTTGAAGTCAATTGCTAAATTCTTGATCATTGCTAAGATTTCTTGTTGAAGTGATTACGATTTTCGATTACGATCTTCACTTGAATCAGTCTTTTGGTTGAAAGAAGTGTGTTTTCTTGTTTTAGAAGTATAGCAATGGTAGGTTTTGAACCTCAAGTTGAAGAAGAAGGTTTAGATTCACCCAATAGGTCTCATTCTAGTTCTCAGTTAAAGAAATCTCAGGTGAATCTCCTCTCATCTAATCTGAATTTTAAGCTCCCAATCAAACTTGATCAAACCAATCATAACTTTTGGAAGCATCAAGTTTTACCAGCCATACGAGCCTTCGATTTAGAGGAATATTTCCTTAGCCCAAAGAAATGTCCACCCCATTATGTAGATGAGGAAAAGGAGATTATAAGTGAAGAGTTTTTGCTTTGGAAAAAGGCATATCAGCTACTTGTTTGTTGGCTTTTCTCCACCTTGAGTGAGGCTGTCTTTGGCCAAGTTACCCATTGTACAACATCCTATGAAGTGTGGAGTACTCTTGAAACCTTGTATGCCCAGCAATCTAGATTCAGTATACTGCAGTTGAGAGCAGAGTTACAATCTACAAGGAAGGGGTCTTCTACTATTAGTGAATACCTCCTAAAAATGAAGAGTCTGGGTGAAAAATTAGCTATAGCTGGGCAGCCTTTGTCCAATGAAGACTTGATTTCACATGTACTTGGTGGACTTGGGCTTGAATATGATCCGGTCGTAGTGAATATTACCTCAAGGCAGGATGTTGTAACTCTACAGGAAGTTCAATTTCAACTCATGAGTCATGAAAATCGATTGGCTCAGCATAGGGCATTTACTACTGTTGATCTGTCTCAAACTTCAGCTCATTATGTCTATAACTACAACATTAGAGGAGAACCTTCAAGAGTTCGTTTTAGAGGCAGAGGCCGTGGAAGAAACGGAGGCAATGGAGGTAGAAATGGCCCTAGAGTAATCTGTCAACTCTGTGGAAAGACTGGTCATGTAGTGTCGTCCTGTTATAAGAGATTTGACCAATCTTTTCAAGGGTTAACTTTGTAAGCTGAATGTAAAAGTAAAACCAGGCCAGTCTCAAAGCAGCCAAGGACACACTCAAGGAAACTACCAGGCCTATTCCCACCAGCTAAGCTTACTTACTTAAACACTTCCAACAGTAAATAAGCAGCTTAATTAATGTTATTTATAGTAGATTTTAAAGGAATTTTGCTTTTTCACATTGTTAGCTGCATAATTGAACACTTGTCACTGGCTTTATGGTTTAGTATAATTGACGTGCAGCTGTTTAAACGTATAAGAAAATTTTTTTTTTCCTAAAGTCAACTATTAGTTTTCACATGGAAAAAATTTTCTCTCATATTGCGTTGCATGTGCCATTGGTTCATTCCAATAGTATACTTTGTCAACAGCATTTTGTGTTGACTGCATCAAAAGTGAACTTACTCACTTTAATGTAGGGATAATCTCAAAAAAAACCCTAACTTTTGATAAATTATCCATTTTTCTCATATAATTTTATTTTTATCTAAAATAAGGTCTGATTTTAAAATAAACATTCAAAATATCCCTTGAAAACATATGAAAGGATAATAATATCCCTAATAGTATCAGATTCCATTAGGTGGATCTGGTTGATCATTTGACTCCAAGGGCAAAAGCAAAAAGTCAAAAAAAAATTTTAAAAAATTAATTAAAATATGAAAAATCAAAATAAATAAATACTATTAAATATAAAATATAAAGATATTTTTATTTAGAAATTTTTTAAAAAATTTTGAATAAATTCAAAAGAAATTTACTATCACTCAGCTCTCTCTCTCTCTAACCTCACCAGTTTCTCTCTCTCTCTTTAACCTCATTTTCTTCTTCTTTTGCTTCGTCGTCGTCGCCTCCCTTCTCTTCTTCTACTTCGTCTCTCATCGTCGCCTTAACCAGACATCTACCATCACCCCCTCTTATGCCAACTCCTCTTCATCTTTATCTCTTTCTATTGTCGCTAGCATCAACGCCATTGCCTCCTCTCATCTCCTCTTTCCTTTCATCATCTGGATTCGAACTTAAATGAGTCCTTAACTGGGTTACCCAGTTAAGGGTTCATCTAGGTTCGAACCTAGTTGAAAGTTCACTTGGGTTTGAATCCAGTTAAAGGTTTGATGCTTGATGCTTTATGTTGTTCTATTTTTTATGATTTTTGGGTTTCCAGGTGTGCTTGATAATGTTTGGTGATTTTTTTTTTCAATCTTCATGGGTTTAAGGCGATTGATAATTAAGGTTTGATATTTTTAATGATTTTGAGTTGAAGATAGTTGGGCTTTATCTGTGATGGTTATGGGTTATTGATTGTTGTTAGTGGCTCTGAAGATTGTTGATGATGATGATCATGTAATGGTTGGTGGAGATCCAATTTGGATCTCCACTTTTTTTTATACAATTTTTTATTAGTTTATAATTTCTTATTTTCTAATTATTTTATTTTAAAAAAAAAACAATTTGAGGGTTAAAATTGTTTTTTCACTTGTTATATAATTTTTCTATAAACTTTGTAATAGAAAGAGGATTTTAAATAAAAACGAAACCACATGGGAAAAATGGATAACCTATCAAAAGTTATGTGGTTTTTTCAGGATTTTTCCTTAATGTTATGATGAACTTCAAAATCAAGAAACACAACTTTGTAATGATTAATAATATGATTAGGTAGGAGCAAGTAACATTTGTTGTTCTATAAAAGTTAATTTTCTTGAATTTCAAGCTACGTTGAGAGGTCAATTTTTCGCGGGCCGTCGTTGATTCTTTCTCCACAGCATTAAGTTGATCTCCTAACCTATCTACTTCTTTTGTATGTCTTCTTGAGCTCATGATTGAAAATTTTGAAATAACAGCTCATTTTTACAGTCTATGTATATAAGTTTTTCTTTATACCAGATATTAAACTTCATTCAATCAAGTACAACTAAAGTTAATATATAAGTTTATTAGGGTTTTAGAACTCAATAAAACTTATATAATTTACTAAAAGAAAAGCATTTTTATTGCAACTTAGTAAGTTGGAATGAATGTTAAAAATCATGATCATCTAAAACAAAGTATTGTCTAGTAGAGTAATTCTAGTTGGAAAGTTTGATCCAAAACTCATTCCAATTAGTATGACACCAAAATGGGATGGAAGTTGATGTATGGGTTTGGGTTGAACAGGGTTTTTTTGGTTATTACTGAAACTAGCTCGGAGAACAATCTAGATCAAACGGTAATGAATGCTAGTGTTGTGGCCCGGAGAGCGACTCCTTTACGAAAGGAAACGACCCACACGTAGGTGGAGGAACAGTCAACACTAAGGTGGGGGGGTGGGGTGGGGTTGACACACATAGGTGGGAGATGCACCAATTTGGGGGGGCGGGGTAGGGGAGGTCAAACCATTGTCTCACAAAAGACTATGGGTGGGCAACATCACTTTTACCCACTGCACTGCTGCTCAAGTGAAGGGCCAATGACTTTATAATTCGAAAGATTATGTTATTTACAAATTTAGTTTTAAAATTTTCATTAAATAACTCGTTTAATGTGATTTAATTTGTTGGTATTATATGGTATTATATATACATTCAATTTGATAATATTTTATATTTAAATTAAGACATTGTAGGTGATATTTAAAATATATATATATATTAAATGGATTGCATTTCTTACTTAATTTCCTGATTAATTTGATATTTGATGTTGATGTGTTTCGAAAACAATTAAACAAAATATAACTAAAATTTCTTCTTTTGCCATTTAAAAAGTCTGATAGTTTCTCATATGTAGTGTCGTAGTAATTATTATAAGTTTACACTTTTCCAGCTATAGCTCATTTTATTAAATAATAAATAACCAAAAACATCGTGCACGCAAAAAATAAGAGGGTGATATTACGTCTCATTGAATCGGGCCAGCACCTATGATGATTCAAGTTCAACTCCTGGTGACTCAGCCCAAATTTTACCGTTATAGAATGTAAATAATATTGAATTTTTTTACTGAAATTAAGTAATATAATATATTCTAGTGAAAAAATTGTCCTTCCGTTTTCATTAAATTTTTATTACTAGTGTGAAATAATCTCACACACTCTCACTTATTTTTCATTGTATATTATATTAAAATATATAATAAACATAAATTATATATATATTATCTGAAAAAAATTTTACACTCTTAAGAACTAAAATTAATCATTGGTGACCACATAAATCTTATATAAATACAATTCCAACAATACAAATGTTACTTACAATTCAAAAAAATTAAAAAATTAAAAAATCTTTTACACTTTACAGGCTCTATATCAAGAATGATATAAAAAGTCTCAAATTAATCATTATTTTCCGACACATTGTGTAGTAAACAATTTCCCTCACTCTCAGAATTACAAATAGCATTAACACAAAAACCCAAAACAATAATCAATTAGTTTAGTAGTTGTTCACTTTCCTGCAGTTCAAACGAATTTGACCTTGCTTACCGGTCAAAACTTTGATGTTGCCCATTTTGACCATGGACTTGGTAAAATCACCCGAGAACGCCTTGGCATTGTAGCTATATGTCTTCACCAGCCCATCTGTAGCACCACCATTGAAGAGTGCCTGATCAGAGTGAAGCAACCCCTTGTGCTTGACCAACTTAGAGAAGTAAGCTGTGTCAAAACGTGCCGGTGAGGGGTCCAGCGGAGCCAGGTTGGTGTCGCCTCCGTTACGTGGACAGGTATTTCTACGCTCCTTAGCGAAGTCAGGGTCGATGTTGGTTTCGTTGTAGATACGGTCTTTGAATGTGCGGCATTGAGCAAATCCCAGGGTGTGACCGCCTGAGAGAGCCACCAAGTCTCTCTCGTTGAGGCCTTGTCTTTTGAAGTTTTGGATCAGTGCAGGGAGGTCCATGCTTGGTGTTGGAAGGTCTCTGTCGGCTTGGGTCCTGCTAGCTGTGGTTGAGTCCCTCCTTCCTAGTGGCACATTCCATGAAGGCCCTCCAAGCTGCACATTTGTGGTAGAAAATAAGCCGAAGTAAATTATGTACCAAAAGAAAAAACAGTTTTGCACTCAAGCTTGCTAAGTTATCCTATTTCTACTCTTGTTTTTCATTTTGACTTTTTATAAGAAAAATTTGGTGTCGAGTAAAGTATTCACGTGTATAAAAGAAAGAAAAAAATAATAATCTTGATTATTAATTCATTTTATCACAAAAAATAAAGAAAAAACAAGCAATGAGAAAATTATCGTAAAGTTTAAATTTCAAAGGACAAATCAACTAGTATAGCTGATGGTTCATGGAGTTGATTTAAAACATAACTTAATCGATACAAAAAGAATTATTTTTTATTGAAGATTTTATGGTTCAACAAAGACTATCATTTCGAGTTCACAAAACTGTAAGAGGTGATTTTTGGGTCATATAATAAATTATAGAAGAGATAGAATATATATATATACGCACACACGCACACATATACGCACCGCAACAACAGAATCATGAGCTGCGACGGCCAAAATGTCAGCACAAGAAACAACCGGGCGTCCGCAAATTTTGTCGACCTCTTTCTTGATCTGGTCGATTACTTCGAATCCTCTTGCAGAGTTTTGATTAGCTCGAGAATTCTTTTCGCTGTCTATGATGGATGTAGAGTCTAGAAGGATTGAAGCGTCACAGCCCTACAAAAACAAAGAACAAACAAACACATACATATATGAATTCATGCACATCCAAACCAAGAAGGATTTACTACTTTAACTAAAAGAAAAAAGAACAGTATTATTGTATATTACGTTAACGAAACAATCGTGGAAGTGAAGGCGAAGCAGAGAAGCCCCCATGCGTCGTTCTTTGTGGACTGCAGCCTCGACCACTCGCTTGATGGTAGGCAAAGCTTGGGGACACACATGTTCATAGTAGTAAGGCGACAGTGTTGGGAAAGCTGTGGCCGTGAAGGCCAAAATCAATATGAGGAAGACATGGAGCTGAAATGTACTACACGAAGCCATCGATGAGTTAATTGGCAACTCTGTTATGCTTGCTTGAACTCTGAATTTTGATGTTGTGCTTGCGTCTTGGTTTTTGGCTTATTTATAGTAACCTAGCTAGCTCCATGTCATCCTTGGACTTGGTCAATCATTTAGACCACTTCAGCTTCTGCTTCTTGCAAGTTTTCTTTCATTTTCTAGATTGAATGGTGTGGCTTGTAGCCTATTTTTACAAGAAACCGAGGAGAAAACAGATGCTATAAATGTCATTAAGTATCATTTTAATTATATTAAATTACTATTTAAAGCAGACGCGGAAGAACATTACTTGGATGCATAGCAATATATATTTAATGAGAAGGGATGTTATTAATGATAATCACGTTGCCAAAGTAATACAGGAAAAAAAAAATAGAACTAATTAAATTAACCATATCTTAATTTCACTTGAACATAGTGAATGACATTGATGAATTAATATATTTTCTTGCAGGAAAAATTATTAAATTATATTAAGAGCGGCAAGTGTGCAATACATTAAGTTTGTTTTAGGTGAAAAATTGTTACCTTCTACTAATTGGAATCTAGCTGTTATCCTTTTAAGGATACATAATATTTCTGAAGCCAACCAATTTATATGGGAAAAAAAACCAAAAATGTAATCTTTCAACCCTCGCACGTGTTGTCGACTCATTCCAATAATGTACTTTGTCAAATGCTTTTCGTGTTGATTTCACCAAAACTGGAAACTTCACCCGCTCACTTTAATATTATGGAAGAGATCAAGCCCAAGCGCCCCCATCACAATCAAGAAACATTGTTGTAGTAATCGATATTATGATTAGGTCAGAGTAAGTGTTCTCTGCTGTTTTGGTTTTCTTGAATATTATATAATGATACTTCATGAGCTCACGCTTGAAGTAATAACTCTTTTTTTAGTGTGTAAGTATTGATGTTTTCTCCATACAAGATATTAAAATTCATTCAATCAACAGCTGAAATAAGTTTATTAGAGTTTTAGAACTCATCAAAAAAAAAAAAAAATTAGAAAACACATAGGTAGCAAGGTTGTTTCTCTCTCTCCTCCTATGTATAGGCAGTCCTCTCATCTTTATATGGACTGTTATCCTATTTATATGTGAATCGTTCCCTCTCATATGACAGTCGTTCTCGGAATCTTGTTATTAGTATTTGATCCCGTTTGATTCTAATAATTTATTTGGTCAGTCTTAGTAATGTAATGTAATAAAAAAAAAAAAAAAAAAAACAAAACAAAGGGGGAAAACATAGTGCAGGTCAATATGTTCCAATAAATGCTAAAATACATTCTTCCTAAGCCAAAATATTATTAAATAGAATACTGTTTTGTATTGTTATATTGAAAATTCATTCTAGATAATAGGAAAAATCCTAGTTTACCCCTGTAGTTTAACGTAATCGCTAATTTTCCCCTTGTAGTTTTTGAAAATCCTATTTTACCCCTTCTGTTAACTCTGTTAGTGAGAATTGATTTCTGACTATAATAGTGAGCGAAAAGACCAAACTGCCCCTTAACACCAAACTGCCCTTCAACCGTAAGAAATCCAGATCCGATCTGGGTTTCCTCTGTTGGAAACCCCGATCTGGGCGGAGATCTGGGTTTCCGTAGATTCGATCTGGGTTCCGCAGCGGGAACCCAGATCGATCTGGGTTCCCGACGATCTGGGTTCCCGCAGCGGGAACCCAGATCGGAAACCCAGATCCGAGCTGGGTTTCCGGACACGGAAACCCAGCTTCGAGCTGGGTTTCGTATGGGTACTGTCGAGAGAGAAGAAGAAGAAGAAGAAGAAGAAGAAGAGAGAGAGAAAGAGAGAAAGGAAGAAGAAGAAAAAGAAGAAAGAGAGGAAGAGAGAGAGTGGAGTTTTTTTAAAATTTTTAAACTTTTTTAATAGTTTTGATCACCACCGTCCATTTTTAAAATGGACGGTGGTGATTGTTTTCAATTTTTTAAATATTAAATTATTATTTTATTAAATTTTTATATTTTTTATATTTTATTTCACTTGGACAGTTTTGTCCTTCCATATTAACGATCAACTGTTGATTTTTAACGTTCAACTTGACGGTAGGGGGTTTTTTGGATATTTTAATAAACTACAGTGGGTTTTTTATCCATTTTGTAAATCAATAGGGAGGATATTAGCGATTTTTTAAAATAAAGGGGGATTTTGGCTATTTCATCAAACTACAGGGGGTAATTGGGATTATCCCTAGATAATATCACCAGTGTGAGACCCACGTGGTTTCAGCATCAAGGTTCGTTGTTGATGAGCTTGTTTAGATGCTGTACCTTCTCACTACTCCACACCATCTCAAATTGTCCAATTTTTCTACATTCTCAGTCGCTATGAATTAAGCTGCTAATTTCGTTGTCTCCGCTGCCACCACCTTCATTATTTGCACTTTTTTTTTTTCTATTTTTTTAATAAGTTTGAACGATGGATCTATCTTACTCAATAGGCCTCGCTTTCTTCAAAATTATGTTTCTTTGTTTATCATATTTCGGTTTCTTTTAAAATATATTTCTTTATTTACTACATTCCAGTTGTAAATATGAAGGATAGATGCACACTATTCAAACATAGGTAAATGAGTATTTAATAAAAATCAATATTTTTTAAGTAATGAAGTTAAAAATAGGATTGTAAAATTCTTGAAAATTTATTAAATTTCGTCAAAAGTATGAATATGCATTTCTCTTGTTATGATACCGTGAAATTTAATTTATTTTGAAGCCTATTTGTTACAAAGTTCATGTTTTTGTAATGTCTTAAAATTAGTATGCAGTGTTGTAGAACAAATAATCTTGAAAATAAAATTTTATAGTATCCTAACTAAAATATTATTGTTTATATATTAAATCCAATTAGAACAGAATAAAAAGTTCTTCTGTATATTGCAAACCCAATTTCATAGACAAACAATATGTGCTAATTGTATCTGAGTCAGTTAAGTCAGATATAATATAACGACATTCTGTTTTCAACAAAATTATATTTCATAATTTTCTTATTAAAAAAAAGTCCTAAAACATAAATATCTCGCTTCCTTCTTCTTCATCTTTAGAAATATGATGTGATAGAATCGCTTTAACCAAAAGAGAAACGACAGTTTGACTCATCTGTCTCCCATTGTTAATTTCAAAGCCAAGTTTATTACACTCATTGATAGGCTCCCTTGAGATGGTAAATTAAATCAATGTCAACTATTTTTGCTGTGGTTTCTTCTTGTTCTAAGACTCATTATATTAGTCTAATTTTTATAACGAAGCATTGCAATAATAGCGAGATCAATTAATAAATGTATTGTCGAATATTTTAGAATCTAAAATTGGGAAGATGCATTCTCATAATTAAAAAAGGAAACTCTCTATATATAATTCGAACTTTCATTATTAAGTGAATAGAAATATGTACAATCATATCAACTAATTAAGAAAAGATGTGTATATCCTTGATATGCTTTAGTCATATAGCAAATGGTATATATAATAGGCTTAATTCCTTTTATTTCATTAAGAATACAAATAAATTAATATAAAATTGCCTTCTTTTTCTATAAAAGTTAGGGGTCGTTTGTTTTTTGCACTTAACACTTAATGGTGCTGAATTATGCTAAATAAGTGATTTCTGTTTGTTTTTTTAAGTGGTCAAACCACTTAAAACTACCCAAAAATCACTAAAAATAAAAAGCTACATTTTCTGACTTTTCACTTAATACCAAATCAGTTAATGATTTTATAAATTTATTATTCTAATTTTATCCCTTCCAAAATAACAAATTTCCAAGTTTGTTTTAGTTTTACATTATAAAAATTTCTTTTAATACTTCAACAAACATATTTCTAAATTTGACCTAATTTTATATTATACATATTCATTTTAATGATATTTTTTTCAATATTATTTTGATTTAAATATATAACAATAATCATTCAACTTAATACCATTTTATTTATTTTTATTTAATTTGCTTTACTATAATAATTTATTTATGTGTATATAATTTTTTTTAAAAAATAATTTACTATAATAATTAATCATATTTTAATTATGAATAAAAATATTATTAATATATACATAAAAGTATTTTAGCATTTGCTAAATAATTTATTTTAATTGTTTGTATTATATTAAATAAAGTTACATAACAACTAATAGTAAAAAGATATAAATGTCAAATTACTAGTTTTCAGATAATTTTAACTTTAAAAAACAAACAAGATTACTATACATTCAGATGTAAAGGAAAAAAAAAAACAAACATGTCATTCAGATTTCAGGTTTCAGTCACCTTTCAGTCTTCAGTTTTCAGTAGCACTGTTCAGTCTTCAGATAAAAAAACAAACGACTCTTAGACTCATATAGAACAGTATTGCAGAAAAATCGGATAATCATTCCAAATAAAGCTGGAATGGACTACACAAAGCCATTGATGAGTGAATTGGCTACTCCTGCTTCTTGGAAGTTTTCTTTCATTTAATTTCTAGCTTTAATGATGAAGACCTGTAGTCCATTTTTGCACGAATCCCCATAGGAACAAATATATTTAAATATGATTAATTATAGTTTTGATTAATTAAATTATTTTTATTAGTGATAGTCACCTCCTAAGACATGCATACACTACTCCAAATAGTTAAAAGATTTTAATTGCTTGACATCTGTTTTATTAAATTTTGTAACCCTCTTCTACTTGAGTAAAAGACATATGAAAAAATCATCGATTATAGATGGATATATAGTATTTTAAATCACATCATTACATATATATTATATATTATTTTAAAACACATAAGTTACATATAAAAGTGAGATTACATATAAAATAAAAACTATTTATTTATTTTTATATATGTAATAGAATTTTCATAGTTATTAAGCTTTTTCATTTCGTTTACTATACTAATCACACATTCCAACATCGACATTTTAATTTCCATAGTAATTTAATGGCATATCTTTTGTATTAAAATAATATATATATGTCCAGTAACAATAAACCTGGTACAATATTTCAAAATAGCAACTACATAAGGTAGATTGAGAAACAAGTCAAATTCCACTATTCAGAATTACACACACTTATAATTAGCAAAAATTCATCAATGAGTGAAATCAATTAACTTACAGAAAATTCATGTCTTCTGGATTGTATTTTTCCATATCCATAATCTGGTATGAAAAATATTTATAGGATCATATGAAACATTCTCAAATATATATGACGCTCAAAGCCGTAGCTAATTTATAGTTGGTTAAGATTCTAATGAAAACAACTGTAAATGTTGGAAGTGTTTAAGTAACTAAGCGTAGCTGGATTCATTAGCCAAAAACAATGTGCCAAGTAAGATAAGTTAGTCGGTCAATAACCAATCAGATGATGACAGCATAGAAGAGGTAGTTATTGCTTTCCAGGTTCTACGTAATATTGGTAAGCAAAGCTGAACCAGTAACTTGTATCATAAGAAATGAAAACAGAGAGCATTTTGTGAATGGAATAAAATCGTGTTCTCTAATTTTCTTGGTTCTTGAGTTTCCTTTTCATGGTATCAGAGCATCCATGGGCTAGTCTGAGACCACCGTGGAGCTCCGTTGACATCTTCGACTTCGTTATCGGCAATCTGACAACATCAGTAGGTTGTTCTTCAATTTTTTCTTTGGATTTTTTGTTGTGATTTTTCTGATTGTTTAAAGAATTTTTTAGGGTTAGTGCTGATTGATTGTGGAATCGATCATTGTTTGGTGATAATTGTTGAAGTCACTTGCTAAATTCTTGATCATTGCTAAGATTTCTTGTTGAAGTGATTACGATTTTCGATTACGATCTTCACTTGAATCAGTCTTTTGGTTGAAAGAAGTGTGTTTTCTTGTTTTAGAAGTATAGCAATGGTAGGTTTTGAACCTCAAGTTGAAGAAGAAGGTTTAGATTCACCCAATAGGTCTCATTCTAGTTCTCAGTTAAAGAAATCTCAGGTGAATCTCCTCTCATCTAATCTGAATTTTAAGCTCCCAATCAAACTTGATCAAACCAATCATAACTTTTGGAAGCATCAAGTTTTACCAGCCATACGAGCCTTCGATTTAGAGGAATATGTCCTTAGCCCAAAGAAATGTCCACCCCATTATGTAGATGAGGAAAAGGAGATTATAAGTGAATATTTTTGCTTTGGAAAAAGGCAGATCAGCTACTTGTTTGTTGGCTTTTCTCCACCTTGAGTGAGGCTGTCTTTGGCCAAGTTACCCATTGTACAACATCCTATGAAGTGTGGTGTATTCTTGAAACCTTGTATGCCCAGCAATCTAGATCCAGTGTACTGCAGTTGAGAGCAGAGTTACAATCTACAAGGAAGGGGTCTTCTACTATTAGTGAATACATCCTAAAAATGAAGAGTCTGGGTGAAAAATTAGCTATAGCTGGGCAGCCTTTGTCCAATGAAGACTTGATTTCACATGTACCTGGTCTACTTGGGCTTGAATATGATCCGGTCGTAGTGAATATTACCTCAAGGCAGGATGTTGTAACTCTACAGGAAGTTCAATTTCAACTCATGAGTCATGAAAATCGATTGGCTCAGCATAGGGCATTTACTACTGTTGATCTGTCTCAAACTTCAGCTCATTATGTCTATAACTACAACATTAGAGGAGAACCTTCAAGAGTTCGTTTTAGAGGCAGAGACCCTGGAAGAAACGGAGGCAATGGAGGTAGAAATGGCCCTAGAGTAATCTGTCAACTCTGTGGAAAGACTGGTCATGTAGTGTCGTCCTGTTATAAGAGATTTGACCAATCTTTTCAAGGGTTAACTTTGTAAGCTGAATGTACAAGTAAAACCAGGCCAGTCTCAAAGCAGCCAAGGACACACTCAAGGAAACTACCAGGCCTATTCCCACCAGCTAAGCTTACTTACTTAAACACTTCCAACAGTAAATAAGCAGCTTAATTAATGTTATTTATAGTTGATTTTTAAAGGAATTTTGCTTTTCACATTGTTAGCTGCATAATTGAACACTTGTCACTGGCTTTATGGTTTACTATAATTGACATGCAGCTGTTTAAACGTATAAGATTTTTTTTTTTTTTCCTAAAGTGAACTATTAGTTTTCACGTGGAAAAAATTCTCTCATATTGTGTTGCATGTGCCATTGGTTCTTTCCAATAGTATACTTTGTCACAACAGCATTTTGTGTTGACTGCATCAAAAGTGAACCTACTCACTTTAATGTAGGGATAATCTCAAAAAAAACCTTAACTTTTGATAAATTATCAATTTTCTCATATAATTTTATTTTTATCTAAAATACGGTCTGATTTTAAAATAAACACTCAAAATATCCCTTGAAAACATATGAAAGGATAATAATACCCTTGATGGTATCAGATTCCATTAGGTGAATATGGTTGATCATTTGACTCCAAGGGCAAAAGCAAAAAGCCGAAATTTTTTTTAAAAAAATTAATTAAAATATAAAAAATCAAAATAAATAAATAATATTAAATTTAAAATTTTAAAAATAAAGATATTTTTATTTAGAAATTTAAAAAAAAATATATTGAATAAATTCAAAAAAAAATTTACTGTCACTCGACTCTCTCTCTCTCTAACCTCACCAGTTTCTCTCTCTTTAACCTCATTTTCTTCTTCTTTTGCTCCGCTGCTCGCCGCTACCTCCCTTCTCTTCTTTTGCTTCGTCTCTCATCGTCGCCTTAACCAGACATCTACCATCACCCCCTCTTATGCCAACTCTTCTTCATCTCTATCTCTTTCTGTTGTCGCTAGCACCAACGCCATTGCCTCATCTCATCCCCTCTTTCTTTTCATCATCTGGTTTCAAGTTCATCTGAGTTCGAACCTAAATGAATCCTCAACTGGGTTACCCAATTGAGGGTTTATCTAGGTTCGAACCTAGTTGAAAGTTCATCTGGGTTTGAATCCAGTTAAAGGTTTGATGTTTGATGCTTCATGTTGTTCTATTTTTTATGATTTTTGGGTTTCTAGGTGTGCTTAATGATGTTTGGTGATTTTTTTTTTTTTCAATCTTCATGGGTTTGAGACGATTGATGATTAGGGTTTGATATTTTTTATGATTTTGAGTTAAAGATAGTTGGGCTTTATATGTGATGGTTATGGGTTATTGATTGTTGTTAGTGGTTCTGAAGATTATTGATGATGATGATCATGTAATGGCTGGTGGAGATCCAATTTGGATCTCCACTTTTTTTTTATACAATTTTTTATTAGTTTATAATTTCTTATTTTATAATTATTTTATTTATAAAAAAAAAAAAAACAATTTGAGGGTTAAAATTGTTTTTTCAATTGTTATATAATTTTTCTAGCAACTTTGTAATAGAAATGGAGTTTTAAATAAAAACGAAACCACATGAGGAAAATGGATAATCTATCAAAATTTAGGTGGTTTTTTTAGGATTTTTCCTTAATGTTATGATGAACTTCAAAATCAAAAAACACAACTTTGTAATGATTAATAATATGATTAGGTAGGAGCAAGTAACATTTGTTGTTCTATAAAAGTTAATTTTCTTGAATTTCAAGCTACGTTGAGAGGTCAATTTTTCGTGGGCCGTCGTTGATTCTTTCTCCACAGCATTAAGTTGATCTACTAACCTATCTACTTCTTTTGTATGTCTTCCTGAGCTCATGATTGAAAATTTTGAAATAACAGCTCATTTTTACGGTCTATGTATATAAGTTTTTCTTTATACCAGATATTAAACATCATTCAATCAACTACAACTAAAGTTAATATATAAGTTTATTAGGGTTTTAGAACTCAATAAAACTTATATAATTTACTAAAAGAAAAGCATTTTTATTGCAGGTCAGTAAGTCGGAATGAATGTTAAAAATCATGATCATCTAAAACAAAGTATTGTCTAGTAGAGTAATTCTAGTTGGAAAGTTTGATCCAAAACTCATTCCAATTAGTATGACACCAAAATGGGATGGAAGTTGATGTATGGGTTTGGGTTGAACCAGGTTTTTTTGGTTATTACTGAAACTAGCTCGGAAAACAATCCAGATCAAGGGATAATGAATGCTAGTGTTGTGGCTCGGAGAGCGACTCCTCTACGAAAGGAAACGACCCACACGTAGGTGGAGGAACGGTCAACACTAAGGTTGGGGGGTGGGGTGGGGTTGGCACACATAGGTGGGAGATGCACCAATTAAATAAATTCTCGTTTAATGTGATTTAATTTGTTGGTATTATATATACATTCAATTTGATAATATTTTATATTTAAATTAAGACATTGTAGGTGATATTTAAAAAATATATATATATATTAAATGGATTGGATTTCTTACTTAATTTCCTGATTAATTTGATATTTGATGTTGATGTGTTTCGAAAACAATTAAACAAAATATAACTAAAATTTCTTCTTTTGCCATTTAAAAAGTCTGATAGTTTCTCATATGTAGTGTCGTAGTAATTATTATAAGTTTATAGCTCATTTTATTAAATAATAAATAACCAAAAACATCGTGCACGCAAAAAATAAGAGGGTGACATTACGTCTCATTGAATCGGGCCAGCACCTATGATGATTCAAGTTCAACTCCTGGTGACTCAGCCCAAATTTTACCGTTATAGAATGTAAATAATATTGAATTTTTTTACTAAAATTAAGTAATATAATATATTCTAGTGAAAAAATTGTCCTTCCGTTTTCATTAAATTTTTATTACTAGTATGAAATAATCTCACACACTCTCACTTATTTTTCATTGTATATTATATTAAAATATATAATAAACATAAATTATATATATTATCTGAAAAAAGTTTTACAGTCTTAAGAACTAAAATTAATCATTGGTGACCACATAAATCTTATATAAATACAATTCCAACAATACAAATGCTACTTACAATTCAAAAAAATTAAAAAATTAAAAAATCTTTTACACTTCACAGTCTCTATATCAAGAATGATATAAAAAGCCTCAAATTAATCATTATTTTCCGACACATTGTGTAGTAAACAATTTCCCTCACTCTCAGAATTACAAATTGCATTAACACAAAAACCCAAAACAATAATCAATTAGTTTAGTAGTTGTTCACTTTCCTGCAGTTCAAACGAATTTGACCTTGCTTACCGGTCAAAACTTTGATGTTGCCCATTTTGACCATGGACTTGGCAAAATCACCCGAGAACGCCTTGGCATTGTAGCTATATGTCTTCACCAGCCCATCTGTAGCACCACCATTGAAGAGTGCCTGATCAGAGTGAAGCAACCCCTTGTGCTTGACCAACTTAGAGAAGTAAGCTGTGTCAAAACGTGCCGGTGAGGGGTCCAGCGGAGCCAGGTTGGTGTCGCCTCCGTTACGTGGACAGGTCTTTCTACGCTCCTTAGCGAAGTCAGGGTCGATGTTGGTTTCGTTGTAGATACGGTCTTTGAATGTGCGGCATTGAGCAAATCCTAGGGTGTGGCCGCCTGAGAGAGCCACCAAGTCTCTCTCGTTGAGGCCTTGTCTTTTGAAGTTTTGGATCAGTGCAGGGAGGTCCATGAATGGTGTTGGAATGTCTCTGTCGGCTTGGGTCCTGCTAGCTGTGGTTGAGTCCCTCCTTCCTAGTGGCACATTCCATGAAGGCCCTCCAAGCTGCACATTTGTGGTAGAAAATAAGCCCAAGTAAATTATGTACCAAAAAAAAAAATAGTTTTGCACTCAAGCTTGCTAAGTTATCCTATTTCTACTCTTGTTTTTTATTTTGACTTTTTATAAGAAAAATTTGGTGTCGAGTAAACTATAAAAGAAAAAAATTAATTATCTTGATTATTTATTGTCTTATATTAATATGTCATTTTATCAGAAAAAATAAAGGAAAAACAAGTAATGAGAAAATTATCGTAATGTTTAAATTTCAAAGGACAAATCAAGTAGTATAACTGATAGTTCATGGAATTGATTTGTAACATAACTAATCGATACAAAAAGAATTATTTTTTATTGAAGATTTTATGGTTCAACAAGGACTATGATTTCGAGTTCATAAAGCTGTATGAGATGGTTTTTGGTCATATAATAAATTATAGGGGAGATAGAATATATATATATATATAGACATGTACCGCAATAACAGAATCACGAGCTGCGACAGTCAAAATGTCTGCACAAGAAACAACTGGGCCTCCACAAATTTTATCGACCTCTTTCTTGATCTGATCGATTACTTCGAATCCTCTTGCGGAGTTTTGATTAGCTCGAGAATTTTTTTCACTGTCTATGATGGATGTGGAGTCCAGAAGGATTGAAGCGTCACAGCCCTACAAAAACAAAGAACAAACACACACAAACATATAAGAATTCATGCACATCAGAACCAAGAAGGATTTACTACTTTAACTAAAAGACAAAAGAACAATATTCTTGTATATTACGTTAACGAAACAATCGTGGAAGCGAAGGCGCAGCAGAGAAGCCCCCATGCGTCGTTCTTTGTGGACTGCAGCCTCGACTACTCGCTTGATGGTAGGCAAAGCTTGGGGACACACATGTTCATAGTAGTGAGGAGACAGTGTTGAGAAAGCTGTGGCCGTGAAGGCCAAAATCAATATGAGGAAGACATGAAGCTGAAATGTACTACACGAAGCCATCGATGAGTTAATTAGCAACTCTGTTATGCTTGCTTGAACTCTGAATTTTGATGTTGTACTTGCGTCTTGGTTTTGTCTTATTTATAGTAACCTGGCTCGCTCCATGTCATCCTTGGACTTGGCCGATGATTTAGACTACTTCAGCTTCTGCTTCTTGCAAGTTTTCTTTCATTTTCTAGATTGAATGGTGTGGCGTGTAGCCTATTTTTACAAGACACCGAGGAGAAAACAGGTGCTCTAAATGTCATTAATTATCATTTTGATTATATTAAATTACTATTTAAAGCAGACACGGAAGAACATTACTTGGATGCATAGTAATATATATTAATTAGAATGGATGTTGTTGATGATAATCACATTGCCAAAGTAATACAGGAAAAAAAAAAAGAACTAATTAAATTAACCATATCTTAATTTCACTTTGACATAGTTAATAACATTGATGAATTAATATATTTTCTTGCAGAAAAATTTATTAAATAATATTCAGAGCGGCAAGTGTGCAATATATTAATTTTGTTTTAGGTGAAAAATTATTGCCTTCTACTGATTGGAATTTAGCTGTTATCCTAATAAGAATACATACTTTTTCTGAAGTCAACCAATTTATATGGAAAAAAAAAACTGTCATCTGATCAACCCTCGCACGTGTTGTTGACTCATTCCAATAATGTAATGCATTTTGTGTTGATTTAATCAAAACTGGAAACTTCACCTGCTCACTTTAATATCATGGAAGAGATCAAGCCCAAGCGCCCTCATCAAAGTCAAGAAACACTGTTGTAGCAATCAATATTATAATTAGGTCAGAGTAGGTGTTATCTCCTGTTTTGATTTTCTTGAATATTATATTATAATTTACTTCTTGAGCTCACGCTTGAAGTAATAAGTCTTTTTTGAGTGTGTATGTATTGATGTTTTCTCCATACAAGATATTAAAATTCATTCAATCAACAGCTGAGATAAGGTTATTAGAGTTTTAGAACTCATTAAAACAGAAAAATTAGAACACGCATAGGCAGCAAGATTGTTTCTCTCCCTTCTCCTATGTGTAGATAATCCCTCCGTCCTTATATGGGTCATTCCCTTATCTATATGTAAATCATTATTTTTAATAGAAACCGTTTTCAGGATCGTGCCACTAATATTCGATCATGTTTGGTTCAGATTTTTTTGGGTCTGTCGCAATCCAATGTAATAAAAAAAAAAAAAATTAGAGGAAAACACAGTGCAAGTCAACACGTTCCAATAAATGCTAAAATCTGTCCTTCCTAAGCCAAAATATTATTAAATAGAATAGTATTTTGTATTGTTGTATTGAACATTCATTCTAGATAATATCAACGGTGACATCACTTGCATGGTCCTTTTAGTGTGGGACCCACGTGGTTCGTGGTTGATGAGTTTGTTTAGATGCTACACCTTCTCGCTATTCCGCACCATCTCAAATTGTCCGATTTTTCTACATTCTCAGTCGCCATGAATTAAGCTGCTAATTTCGTAGTCTCCGCTGCCACCACCTTCATTGTTTGCCCTTTTTTTTTAATTTTTTTTTTTTAAATAAGTTTGAAGGATGGATCTATCTTACTCAAAAGGTCTGGCTTTCTTCAAAATTATGTTTCTTTGTTTATCATATTTCGGTTTCTTTTAAAATATACTTCTTTATTTACTACATTCCAACCGTAAATATGAAGGATAGATGCACACTATTCAATCATAGGTGACTGAGTATTTAATAAAAATCAATATTTTTTAAGTAATGAAGTTAAAAATAGGATTGTTAAATTCTTGAAAATTTATTAAATTTCGTCAAAAGTATGAATATGTACTTCTCTTATTATGATATAGTGAAATTTATTTTATTTTGAAGCCTATTTGCTACATAGTCCGTGTTTTTGTAATGTCTTAAAAGTAGTATGCAGCGTTGCAAAAAAAAATAATCTTGAAAATAAAATTTTAAAACATCCCACCCAAAATATTATTATTTATCTATTAAATCCAATTAGAACTGAATGAAAAATTCTTCCATATATGGTTCAGAAGAATGTATTGCAAACTTAATTTTATAGACAAAAAATATGTGTTAATCATATCTGCGTCGGTTAAGTCGGACATAATATGACGACTTTCTATTTTCAATAAAATCTCACTTTAGGATTTTCTAATTGAAAAAAGTCACAAAACAGAAATACCTCTTTTCTCTTCATTTTCATCTTTGGAAATACGATGCAACAAGCAGAGTAGCTTTAGCTAAAAGAGAAACGACAGTTTGACTCTTCTTCCTTCGATCGTTAATTTTAAAGCCAAGTTTATTACACTCATTGCTAGGCTCCCTTGAGATGGTAAATTAAACCAATGTCAACTATTTTTGCTGTGGTTTCTTCTTGTTCTAAGACTCATAATATTAGTCTAATTTTTATAGCAAATTAAGCATTGCAATAATAGTGAGATCAATTAATACATGCATTGTCAAATATTTTAAAATCTAAAACTGGAGAGATGCACTCTCATAATAAAAAAAGAAACTCTCTATATATAATGTGAACTCACATTTATTAAGTGAATAAAAAGATGTACAACCACATCAACTAATTAAGAAGAGATGTGTATATCCTTGATATGCTTTAGTCATATAGCAAATGGTATATATAATAGGCATAATTCCTTTTATTTCATTAAGAATACTAATAAATTAATTAATATCATATTACCTTCTTTTTCTATAAATTTTCGACTCATATAGAACAGTACCACAGAGAAATCGGATAATCATTCCAAATAAAACTAAACTGGGTAGTCACAAGGGACTTCGTCCAATTGGACACACCACAGCAATGTATGCCTTGCTAATGCATGGGCAATTTTGTTAGGTCGCTTTGAAATTAACACAACATCAAGGACAGAAAAAATTTTAATATAACTCAAAATACATAAACAACAACTTCTAGGGGCTTAATATCAAGAAACATATAAAACCCCCTTCTTACAAAATACAAATTGAATGAAAATACAAACCCACAAAAATACAAACAAACAAACAAATTGCTTTCACCACTTCATCACTAGTTGGCTTTCCTGCAGTTGACACGAATCTGACCTTGTTCGCCGGTCAAAACTTTGATGTTCCCCATTTTGACCATGGACTCGGCAAAATCATCCGAGAACTCCATGGGATCATTGCTATAAGTCTTCACTTTCTCATCCGTGGAACCCCCACTGAAGAGTTGCTGATCAGAGTGAAGCAGTCCCTTCTTGTTGACCAAGTTAGTGAAGTAACCTATGTCAAAAAGCGCCGGGGTCGGGTCCAGTGGAGCTAGGTTGCTGTCCCCGCCATTGCTTGGACAGGTCTGTCTACGCTCGTTAGCGAATTGAGGGTCGATGTTTGTTTCGTTGTAGATGCGGTTTCTGAATGTGCGGCATTGTGCGAAGCCTATGGTGTGACCACCCGAGAGTGCCACCAAGTCTTCCTCGTCGAGGCCTTGTTTCTTGTAGTTTTCGATCAGTGCAGGGAGGTCCATGAACGGCGTTGGAATGTCCGCGTCGGCTTGGGCTATGCTAGCCGTTGCTGAGTCCCTTCTTCCTAGTAGCACGCTCCATGAAGGCCCTCCTAGCTGCAGATTTGTAGAAATAAATTAGACAAAGCAAAACATATATAGTAATGAAGTACGCATAGAAGGAGGTTTATAATTTGTCAATATGTGTTAAGGGCTTGATGCTTAATCACAAAAAATACATTGATTAAAGTCACAGAAAAATCTTATCTCAAGTGTACTTGAATTTTTTAAGTTTGTCTACTCGTTATTAGTGATAATAGTAGAGATATTATTCGGAATATGATTTGTTGTGGTTTGTTGTTATATGAAGTGTTTAATTTTTAACGACACTTCACTATATATATATATAGATAGTTTTGTTCAATCACAGGTTATATGATTTTATGAAGTCTATGAGTTTAAACTCCATTTCACTCAGCTAAATATTACAGTTTTTGAATCATAATTATAAATAAAACAAGAGTTAGTAGTGACGTACAGCTACAACAGAATCACGAGCTGCAACAGCCAAAATATCAGCACAGGAAACAACGGGGCCTCCACAAATTTTGTCGACCTCCATCTTAATTTGGTCAATGACATCAAATCCTCTTGTGGAGTTTCGATTAGCGGCTGAATTCTTTTCAGTATCCATGGTAGCCGTAGCATCAAGAAGAAGCGAGGCATCACAACCCTACATATAGTTACAAAGACCAAGCACATATATATTAGAATTCATGCAAATCAAAGACAACTCTAATTAGCTACTAAATGAAAACGAGAAACATTCTATATATATATATAACAGTATTAGTGTATTACGTTAACAAAACAATCGTGGAAGTGAAGGCGAAGCAAAGAAGCCCCCATGCGGCGTTCTCTGTACACTGCAGCCTCGACCACTCGCTTGATGGTCGGCAAAGCTTGGGGACACACATTCTCATAGTAATAAGGAGATAGTGTTGACAAAGTTGTGGCCGCAAAGGCCAGTATGAGGAAAACGTTAAGCTGGAATGTGCTACGTGAAGCCATTGATGAGTTAGCAAACTCTATTAAGCTAGCTTGAATTCTGAATTCTGCTGTGGTTTTGCATCTTGGTTTTTAGCCTATTTATAGTGTAAAGCCCTATGTCATATCATTGGACTTGGTCAATTATCAAGGCTAAATCTGCTACTTCTAGAAAACTTTGTTCTTTTTTTTAGCTTGACTGGTGTAGACGTGTAACCTATTCTTCTACGAAACTTACATGGACATTGGAGAGAACATATATTATAAATCTCATTAAGCCTAATTTTGATTGTTATAAGTTGTTTTTATTAAAAATAATACCCTGAGAGAGACATGGATATGTCATTCCGAGTAATATAAGTAATCCAACATAATTAATACAGAAAAATATAACAGTATAGAGGTGGTTAAAATAAACCATATCTTAACCACTTTGATATAGTCAATGCCATTATAATTTATAATATTAAAAGCGACTGTCAAATAAAGTTCAAAAAAAAAAAAAAGCGTTGAAATAGTAATTCAATATTTGGTGAAAACTCTGCCTTCTATTGGTCAAATTTTACTGTTTATCTTGTATAAAATAATTATTTTTTAATTTCTAAAGTCACATTCAATATAGGAATTCAAAAAATATGTTATCTACTATATATAATAATATATAAATATACTCTTAATGTATGTCTCATTTGATCCATTCCAATAATATACTTTTTCAAACGCATGTGAGCACATTTTGTGTTGATTCCATCTATATTGTACCTAATCATCATTTTAATATCATGAATTAGAAGCCTTCTTCAAAATCGAGAACCATGTGTTGTAGACTCGTAGTTAATAATATTATGATGTGATTAGCTATCGGAGCAAGTTTATCTCTTGCTCTGTAAAAATTTTGTTGTATATGCTACGCTGAGAGGTGCAATATTTGGTATTCGTGGTTGATTTTTTTCTCTGCAGGGTAGAGTTGATCCACTAACTTATCTACTTCTTCTTTATGGTCTACTTCATGAGCTCATAGTTAAAACTGCATCTCATTTTTTATAGTGTTTGTATAGATGTTTTTGTTTCATACATATATATTAAAGTTCGTTCAGTAACTGAAAGTTAATTAATTACTAAGTATTGCAACTTTAAATCTCGATGAATGCTAAAAATTTGATCGTTCAAACCAAAGAATTGTTGGCTAAAGTCCCACCCCATATTATCTTTCCTTTGAAACCAAGAAATTAAAATTAAGCATGTGTATGATGAGTTATTGGCCCAGTGGTAGAGAGCGTCTTTTTAATACCTATCTAAAATTTTTTGTCCAAAACTTACTTAATATAATCTAATAGCAAGTATGTATAAATATCATATCATTAGGACAACTTTTGGTTAAAATAGTTAGTGAGGGTATGCTTATGAACAAATGGCGCTAAAAATTTCAACTCGGTTTCTAATACTATTTTGTTTTTTTACCATTTAGTGGGATTAATATATCATGAAACTATCTCATAATTTCACATAACATTACAAATTACATATCATATCATTTCAAATAGATTTTCAAACAAAACTATCGGGCTCTGTGTATAGTATTAACTATGCATTTTCCATTTCTAACTTGTATCTAATAGTTATTCATAGATATATAATAGTTGTTCTTTGAATGCGCGTGCGTGTGTAGTCTCGTTCTTTAAACGTTCCTAAATAAAGAAACATAGAAGCAACATCACTATATCAGAAGAATAGATACTGCCTCTCTCAAATCTCTATCTCGCCAAACATACACACATCATTAAGTAATAATATAGATGAAGTATTAATCGATCATATACATGACAGATGGAATCATCTTAGCTTATGTCTGCTTATATATGATATAATGATAACATTTGATATTCAGAAAGAGCTTTTGTTTATTAAAATAAATTGATGAAAACAGGCATAGAAAACTGCCGACGTTTTGGTGAAAGAAATGACAATAATATTAATAACAAAAGGTTTAAATAAGACTCAGTTCCCTCTCAGTGGAACTGGCTTGCTTGGTCTTGTTTACAAGGTATGATCCTGGTATTATATACTAATTAATTACTGGAATGTGTTTTGCCTATTTAAATATTTTTCAAAGATGGGTAAAAAGTAAAAGATGACAGCTAATTTAGACCTAGCCAAGTTTATGTCAGTCAAACTTAGTCATTCACGCAAGCTCTTGAGGATAAACCTGCATCAACTTGTTAAAAATAAAACAAAAAACATAACATCTGGTGCAACAAGTGAACAATAACTCTGAGCTGTAAAAATATGAGATTGGTCAATGATATTACCGCCCGTCTGTGCCACTGAGGATGTTAATTTTATTTGTATCTCCATTTATAGGAATTTGAGTCTCGTTTTATTTATTTATTTTTCTTTTGAAAGAGAGTCTCGTCTTATTTATTGAAAAGCATATCTGGAGTACCTTTCTATTGTTGCACATGCAGTAGTTATCCAGGCTGCATTAGCCGAGCTGGATCTCATCAGTTCCCCAAATCAAATATTGCAGACTCGCAGTCTTGTTAATTCCCTTGTTGTTAGAGCAGCCCACACGGCAATAATGGGCTTCATAAGATTCTTCAATGTTGCATCTGTCTAGTGAGTCCATATACACGACTGGGCCCTTAAATCATCAACGTGTTAATTAATTCGCCCAAACTGAAAATAATGGGTCTATTGAGCCGGCCCTACAAAGAATATATATATATATATATATATATGCCTGCAATGTAATTCAATTTTGATAAATGTAGCTGTTAAAACTCACTAAATAAGCATCTTACAAACTTAACCAAGATTTTTATTTTACAATAAAATAATAAGTTTCTTTTTTAAAATAATTATGAATGTACAAAGATATTTTATTTTCTGTCTTCGCTAAGTAACTTTGAAAAACTAAAAAAAAATTATAAGGAGGTAACCCTTTGGTGTCTAAGGTTAATTAAAAAACAATAATGTTACATGTCAAATTAACCATTTGTGGCTTATTCATTCATAACTCAAGTAGTTATTACTATATTTTTTCATTACATTTGTAATACTAATTCAAGTATTATTATATGCATTTATCAATATGTGGGGAGATTTTTCTGCTTACAGAAACAGACAACTACTAGTATTATGGGAAAAAATTTCTTGATCGTATATATAATGTTTAATTTCATTGGTATTATTATATTTTAATTACTTTATAATTATATATAAAAAATTATCATCTGTCATAAAGTTTAATGACAAACACCACTGCCTTGATGAAAAACATACACTAATTTAATTCAAAACCTGGTCAACCAGTTTACAAACTTTCACCGAGATTTTCTGACTTACATTTGAGCTGATCCACTACAAAGTTAAGAAAACACATCAACAACAATTTTTTTCGGCCAATGACCACATCAACTACACTAGCTAGTAAAACAAAATCCTTATTTTTCAACCCAACCGAAAAAAAAAAAAAAAAAAAAAAAAAAAAAAAAAAAAACACAAGACACGCCACACGCACTCGCACTGCTGGCCTAAAAAAATCAATTGGTTTTCCTGCAATTGGTCCTAATCTGGCCATTGGAGCCAGTGAGTGGACTAAGATTTCCCATCTTCACCATTGCGTTTGCAAAATCTGTCCTGAAAGTTTGCAAGTTGGAGCTATAAGCATTGACTTGTGAGTCAGTAGAGCCACCACTAAAGAGCTGCTGGTCAGAGTGCAACAGCCCCTTCTGGCCCACCAAGTTCTTAAAATAAGCATTGTCAAATGCATTTGGGCTGGTCACGTCCAATGGGGACAGATTGTCATCGCCTCCAGTGCTCGGACACCTGGCCCTAGTCGAAGTGGCGAAGGAAGATTCAATGTTGGTCTCGTTGTAGATCCTGGTGCGGAAAGTTGTGCATCTAGCTTGGCCTATTGTGTGAGATCCTGAGAGAGCTACCATTTCTTTCGCGGAGAATCCCTTGTTCGAAAAGGCACTGGTCAGGGCGCTGAGGTCGGAAGTTGGTGCGGGGATGTTGCTGTTAGCAGCGCTTAGACTTGCCGTGGTTGAGTCTCTCCTCCCCAGTTGAACACTCCAGCTAGGTCCTCCCAACTAAAACAAACACGAATATATATATTTATATATATACATAAGAACTATAGATCATACTGCTTTACTGATTCAGTAAAGTTAACAAACTAGATAGGAGCTATTGGATCATATGTATATATAATCAATCCAACAGTAACTCTCCATAAAACAGTAACTAAACATCAACATATATTAAATCAACACTAGATGTTAAATAATTAACAATACCATAGAATTTAGGGGTGGATCCAGCATAGGCTCAGACAGGGCACATGCCGCTCCTAAAATTTTTTGAAAATTATTGGGTTCATTATATTAATTGGTATATATTAAAATATATAAATAAATTGTTATATATAAATTTTTGAAGTAAATATTATGAATAGCATAAAATGTTGCTAGTGGCATGGGGTTAATTTGTCTTCTTTTCCCCTTATCACTATTGTTCGATCCTCCATCATGACACATAAATTTTTCTCATTTTTCTCATTTAAAACATGTGCTAGTGGCATGGAGCCTGCCTTTGTTTCTCTTTATCACCATGGTTCGATTCCCCACCATAATATATAGTTTTTTCTTTTCTCCAAAAAAATGTTACCATAACATGTAGATTTTTTTTTTCCCTAAAAAACGTATGGTCTATGGGTATCTCCCACCACAATACATAGTTTTTTTTTTCCCAAAAACACAATAAAACATAGTTTTTTTTTTTTCCCAAAAACACAATGAAAAAAATTGATAAAAAATGCACCTTGAATTTTTTTTTTCTTTTACATAAACCATTTTATATGATAAAATTCACAATAAGAAAATTCATATAAACTATAATTGTTTCTATCTTAAATTTTTATTTTATTTTACTTTGTTATAAGATGGCTCCACTAAAATAAATGTTTGGGAGTACCGCCACTGCCATAGATGAGGCTATGATTTGATCAATTCATTTGGTTTAATTTATCTAATATTTAAATTCCGGTTAAAAGTTCTTGTAAGGGTGACATAAATTGAATGCAAAACGAAAGTTGTTTTTCTTACAGCAACAACTGAGTCCCTCGCAACAACAGCTAAGATGTCAGCACATGAAACAACACCGGGGCACGAACTCTCCAACTGAGATTTGATGGAGTCGATGACTTCAAATCCCCTCACTGAGTTGTTATTTGGAAGTGCAGTTTTCTCTCCGGTGAAAGTTGATGTGTCGTCCAACAGTATCGATGCATCACATCCCTGTATGTGATAAAATGTTAGACCAACGTTAAAAGCCAGTTAAAACTTTTTGAAGAATTATCGAAATAATGTTGTATTGTTCACATGCATATTTATGTATCCCAATTATTCATTCTTTACACACCTTTCGTACTAATGTAGAGAGCTTTAATAATATTGTGTTGTAACCTTTAGCCAACATTAGGTACCACAATTTTGATTTCATATTATATAGTAGACGACAGGCCCAACTAACATGAGTACATGACATGCATGCAGTGTTTGAAAAGTCTAATATGATATCGTTGACTGCATGATTTTTTTAGTCCTAAAAGTCTTTATGCTTTCGTTTAAAGAAAATTGCACTGCTCCCCTTCTTTGGGCGGCTTCTAATTACAATTAATTAAGTGATCTACAATTTTTTTTTAAAAGAAAAAAAGTAGAGACACAAGGAAAGTTTTATTTTTAATATTTTTAGTCATCTATCAATATATAAATTCCAAAATCCAAATAAACAGTGAGGAAATAGTAAAAAACTTTTTTTTTTTCTGAAAAAGATCAAACAATAAATCAAAGTAGTATTAGAAGACGCGTTCCTATTCTCATCTAATTATTATTATTTCCTTTTCATAAATTTCAATAGTATGAACAAATTTAATTTATTGGAAAAATAATAATAATTAAGACCAGTCATAAAAATTGGTGACTACGACACGAAATAACAACCAAATCAAGTAATCAATGACTAAAAATACAAATACAGGCTTAGAGATTAATGCAACATGTGTCTAGTGATGCAACAAGAACGAGTACTGAAAAAATATAGGAGTAAGAGACCAAAACTTGCATTAACAAAGCAATCATGAAAATGAAGACGGAGCAAGGATGCTCCCATGCGGCGCTCTTTCGACACAGCAGAGTTCACTGCTGTTTTGATGGTGGAAAGAGCGTTACGGCATGTCGTGCCATAGAAACTCTCGGAGGACAATTGAGCAGAAGCTGTCCCAAAAACAAAAAGAAATGAAACTAAACACAATAAGAATCCAATCTTGTTGGAATATTTAGGAGCCATGGCTGCTATATAAGACTTATAAGCTTTTGCTGTTTAGTGCTATATAGCTTGAATGGTTTTTGGTGCTTTAACACATCATGTATTTATAGAGAGTCCCTTGTAGTACTCTTTAAATTTTAGTGTCCTTTACTTCTTTTAGGTCAACGTGATACAAATTTAAAAATATATAAAATATTTCTGAGTGTATTGAACAAGAGTGGAGGTCTAAAAAGATGATCAATGGTTACATACGATGTGTTTGAAAGTTGTGTGTGTTTGGAATTGGAAGTCAGCTGTAAATTCGGTGGATCCGTGTCGTCTTCGATTTGATGAGTTTCACCGAGAAGCAACTCTCTCATTCCGTGAAGAGCATATATTCAGTTTTGTCTCTTTTGGTCAAATTAAGGCACACAATGTATTAATGGCACGTAAAGTAATTAACCAAAGTCAATTACACTAACGGTTTTTTCTATAAAAACACAATTGAATTAACATATCTTTTTTGTAAATTTTATCTGTCTTCGAAGGAAGAAAGTGATCTCCCTTTCCTTCAATTTAAATGTGTGCTAAAATATTTATAGAATTTATGCAACGGTTCAAATAACTACTAATACAGGAAAGTGGCCTTTTTAACCAAAAGTAAGATGTTATCTAATTAAGGCATACAAAGTTTTCCTCCTCGACACAATGAATGCA
The DNA here is from genome assembly GCA_021234005.1 of Nephelium lappaceum. Taxonomy (NCBI): domain Eukaryota; kingdom Viridiplantae; phylum Streptophyta; class Magnoliopsida; order Sapindales; family Sapindaceae; genus Nephelium; species Nephelium lappaceum. Next base: position 1,514,488 of record CM038011.1, read on the forward strand.
AGAGCACAACCAGGACAAGCACTTCTTTGAAAAGCTTGTGTGTCTTCAAAGGAATGAAATGTGATCTTTCCTTATTATAATTTAAACGAGTACAACATTGTGCTCATAGAATGTCATAATTTGAATCACTAGTCATTGTCAGCTTAATTCATGAACGTTGAAAAATCTTATAATAATATTTAGTAATCATTAGACCACGTCGTAAGATATAAGTATTTTTTTCGTTTTGTTATAGTTTTTTTAATCACCTACCTGAAAGTAGTAGATCATAGTTGAATTTTACTTTTTTTTTTAAAAAAAAAAAAAGACAATTCTTACCGGCCTTGTACCATAGAGATAATAGAATATCCAGTAGAATATATACATAATGTCAAAGCTGTCTAAATGCAGTTTTCTTATGAAGCAAATTAACCTTCAATAATCAGAAATTTTTGTTTAAATTAAAGATATTTCACAATCATTTTTGCTGTCAAGTAAAGGATATATGTTACTCGATTGCTTAGTTTTTTTGTTTTTAATTGAAAAATAGTTTAATAGAGAGTGTCACAGCCCACCGACAAAAACGAATTAAGGAAACATCTCTGCTGTTCAGATCTGGATGGATTAATGGTCACTTCAACAGATGGATCAAAGATCATTATCAGCCAAAGGTTTTTCTTCTCTAATTTTTTGGTTAAACGTGTCTACACATTTTACGTGTTAAAGGTTTGAAATTTAGTACCATTTTTCCGATTACTTAGGCTATAATTCATTCCAATTAGCTAATGAAGTTTTCAATTGGGAATGTCTTATTTTATCATTCTCACCGTTAAATCCATCTAATAGATAAGCAATTTTTTTATATCCATTTTTATTGTTCTAGGCGAAATAAACTGAGCTCCAGACTTTTTAAAAATTTAGATGCACCAAAACTAAAAATTTTTATATATATAATCCTGTTGTGTGAATGGAATTTAAATAGTAAATTATGTGGTCAATCAGTGAGGTGTTATATTGCTAAGGTTGTAGTTACATCTAGTTAAAATATACTTAGCTTCAAAGCCACCGCATTTACCAAATCTGTAAAGGCGTGTCGTCAAACATGCATTCCAGCTGCTGGTAACTTGATTTAAAAATAAATTATGATAATAGCATGCATTGACTCAATTACATAATTTATATAGTCAACCATCAACAGGTATCATGTCTCAACTTCTATTGTCAGCAAAAATTTTTTAAGAAGATATATCAAAGTAAAATTAATCAATGTAATGATTATCACTACAATATTTTAAAATTGCCCCGGTTAGAAGCAATTGACAAACTTTGTAGTTTTGTGGGGGAGGAGTACCGAACTTGGATGTTTCCATTTTCAAATTCACTTGGTCCACTGTATTCATGATAACGGCCCTAAAACCCTTTTAACTTGAAGTAAATTTCAGTGGAGTATCAAAACTTCACCATTATCTTTTCTACAAGTAATATCATTTAATGTATCTAAAGACGATGTTTTTAACATTAGGATTGAAAAAGAAAAATTCAAACATCTGCATTTAGTCTCTTGATCTATTCATAGTTTTAAAGTTTCAAATTTATTATATTTAAATATTTTAGAATTCGTTTATATATTGTTGATCAATAATTTTATGAGGGTTAGCATTTTGAATCATGGTTTTCCATTGCTACATAAACTACATATTCTCTCTTTTTCTTATATTTTTGAACGTGAGATCAGTCTCACATTCTCCTCTAACACACATGAAATTGGTTATCTCTAACAATAGTCACAACTGAGAATGTAATTACAAGAAGTTAACAAAATTATTATAGCTTTCTTTTTTTTTTTAAATAAAAATAATAACATAATTTAAAGTTAGAAGACAATGACAAAATTTGAATCCATAATTTTATTGATATATATGTGTATAACAAGATCGTAACTAACCGATCAATATAATTTGATAATAGAAATGCTAATTGTTCGGCTTGATATTCAGATTTGAGTAATTTTCGTCAAGATAGTATCTTTAAAAAAAAATACAAGTTTTATCAACAAACCATCTCTAATTTCCGTCTGGAATGATATTATTATAGCAGCTCAAAATCACTTTTTGATCATGATTTGCCCAAGTAATCTTTTTATAACAGAGTAGTTAGCGAGCCCACATCCATTGAAGAAGTCAAATAACGAATTGAGCATGTCTCCAAATGATAGCAGTGCTAATCATCGTAATATGACAAGGGTCTGTCGTTTTCAAATTTATGATTAATTTGTTTCTCGTGTATTATCATGTTCTGATTATCCTTAAATTTACATAGCTTTTTATAGATTTTAAGCGTAAATCTTTGACAATTAAAAGTTAATTATGATTAATTAACACCATCTGCATATTAGTATTAAGGAGAAGATCTGAAAATTTCCACCGCCTTTGTCGACATCGACCCCACACGCTTTCGCTTAAAATATAGGTACGTGATTCATTTAAAACTATGTTTCTTTTTTGGTTCTTTTATTTTAAAACTATGTTTCTTTTTTGGTTCTTTTATTTCATGACAAGAAATATACATATGTATATATATGTATATATATAGAGGGAGTTTTTATAATCAGGTACACTTTATTTTAAAAAATAAAAATCAATCAATCAAATTCATCTATTGCATTTAAATTAAATAGGAGAAAAAATTTATTTTAGGAGAGAAAATGTAATAGATGAATTTGATTGGTTAGTTCTTACTTTTTAAAATCATATATATTTGATTATAAACGGTATATATATATATATATATAGGACTTGTATGACTAGTGATTCCTAACTTTGAACCAATTAAATTTATCCATTACATTTAAATTGAATAGGACAGAGAATTTATTTTAGAAAATAGAATGTAATGAATGAATTTGATTAGTTCGTCATAACTTTTTAAAGTTAAGATAGGAGACACTGACCATAAAAGTTTTGTACATATATATATGTATATATTAGTGTTGTGGAACTCGATGAGTTGCACCGAGTTCTTGTCGAGAAGCCACTCCGCAGTAATTTAGCGAGCCAAGAACCCCCTAATTAGGGGTTCTAGGTATTGGGCGATCTAGGCAATTTAGGGCTCCACTCCAAGCATTATGGAGCCTCTTTTTTTTAAACATGGGACACCAAAACGATGTATTTTAAGGACGACAAAGCTGTTTTGGTGTTCAATGATTGGGTAAAAAAAAAGTTTGAAAGAAGAAAGCAAGTTGAAACCAATTACTAGATCGCATCCACCACTCACCTCTCACTTTTGCAAACCCTAACCCTCACCCTTCAAAGTCGTCGCCTACCACTGATTTGTCGTCATCGTTGCTGGTCACTGTTGTCATCGCTGCTAAAGTTGTGCGATGATTGAACGATTAAAGTCGATCAGAGTTGAGAATTGGTAAGTTACTGGTGAGATGAGTGGCGAGTGGGGAGTGGGGTTTGATGGAGATTGGGGTTTGAATAGTTTGATCGAGGTTGGAAATTCAAGTGAACTGTGAAGATTGAAGAATGATGAGTGGGGTTTGATCAAAAGATGAACTAGTGAGTGGTGAAGACAAATTGATAAAGGCATCGTTTTTCGACTTTTTTTCATTAAGAAACCCCAAAACGACGTCATGTGTGTGTACGTGTGTGTGTATGTGTGTGTGTGTGTGTCTGTGTGTGTGTAGTTTCTTCATCATGACTCTTCTAATAATCATTGTGTTTCATGCATGGATTGTATGTAAGAGAATTGTTATAAATCTAAATAAATTTTTATAAAGTAGATATAGTATTGTTATTAATTCGATATGTAACTCTCTTTCATATTCATATTTGATGTGATTAAGTTAATTATTAGTTTTTTTTTTCTTTTTTTATGAAGACTATTTGGAGTTATGAGACCTTTTATTGAAGTTGTAAGACTTAGCCATCTAATTTAATTTTCCAAGTTATAGAATCTAAACTAGTATGAGAATTTCAAATCAAACACCTTTCTTAGTTTCATATTTGTCAACTATTTTGTTATGTAAACTAAATTGTAGTCTATTCACGCAAACTGCCAAAAGCCATTTATTATGATAAATACTTTTATATTTCAATACCAACAATCTAACACGATAACGAATAGTCATATATTCATAGCTCTTATTTCCTTCGTTGACATATTCGTTTTTTTATTTTATTTAATATTTTTTTTCCGATTGTGGCATTGTGCCAAATGGGTTGATTTACCTAATCCTTATTGTATAATTTTATGTATATATAACAAAATTATATTTATCATTGTAAAGTAGTCAAATCAATAGAAATAGTTGGTCAAATTTTTAGTCGTATCTTGTAACCCGCCAAATAAATTAAACTGAGCCAATTTTAAGTCTCCCTAAGTAGAGCAATATTTTTAAAAAAAAACAAAATGGCTGCAAATGAGGAAGTGAAATTTAGTAAAATAATTAAGAGAGAATTAAAAACGAGAATTAATTAGTTGCTACTTGCTTACTTTTAGCTTTGTCTCTTTGTTGATATTATGATATAAAAGTAGGGAATTCTAGAAAGTAGTGGAAAAAAAAAAATAAAGAAACAGTAGGGCCAAGAAATTAGAATTATTTTGGTATCACTCGTTGAACTTATTGTACTTTTAGAGATTCGAAGCGAAGGTGGTCTACTTTTTTTGACTTTGTAATTGTGTGAATAGAAGTACTTTTATTCCAATGTTGAAAATAGCATTTCATGCGTGTTATTCATTGATAGTTACAATTGCCTAAATCAGCACCTATTCAACGCGGAATTTTCTCAACTGCTCCTTCGATGATGTATACATATATATATATATATATCAATCTTTTAATTCAATGAAACTGATGTGATAATATGATAATGGATAGTGATATTAACTAGTGTTGACTGATACAACCAAAGTTAATAAAAATTGTTAACTGAGTTTGTGATTCATGCACGATTTTGGCGTTAAGTGAATAAACTTAATCGCTTAAATATTCTTGCAGCGAAATAAGACTTTCATCAGTTCTCCTTCCCACAATAATTTTCATATATATATATATATATATATATATATATATGTAATTCGGTTTATTGTGCCCCATGCAATGCATTTTTATTCCTAATAAGCGAGAAATGCATTTCTATTGTATATATGTATATAGGCACTAGCACTTTATATATGTATGCAAGCATAATGTACTTCCATCAATAGCTTCTTTTTTTTTTCATATAAATACAAGGTAATTGAATAAAAAAAATCTAAAGGTTTTACCAGAACCTGCCAATATTAAATACTGTTTGTATCATATGAAAATCTATTCAGATAATATAATTTACTCCCACAATAAGGGAGATAGATATCCAAAATTAAAATTAAATTAAGACACATGAATAAGATGTGAATTAAAATTCTCACTTTATCCCAAGCCTTTTTATATTTGTTTTATTATTTTAGTTTATTGTCTTATCGGGTCTGTTGTTATTGTTGTTTCATTCATTACTTTAACTGATTCAGCGTTTTTTTTAATAATTAACTCAGTTTTTTTTTTTTTTTTTTGATAACTAGTACTTAATCTAGGGAACAATCAGGATAGTAGAGATATAATTCTAGGATGCGATGAGGGTAACAACTCTCAAGATAAAAAATAGCAACCTATATCAAGTGAGGGTGCAAATAGAAAAATTCACAAATTATTGGGGGAAGCACATGTAAGACCCACAACCTCTGGATGAGGAAGTCGGTGGGGAGCGTTTATTTATCACGACACGGCTGCTCATACTAGATTAATTCGGTTTTGACGTCATAGAAATTGAGATAACTCGAATCCAAGTTGAACAACACTGGTGGTTGTGGAACTCCTTTTCGGAGAAAACGTCGTCGTGGCAACTGGCAACTACAAAGAAACCCAGTAGGAAGCTAATCGAAAGAAATCTAAAAAGTAGTCATTACATAGAAGATAATGGGTTGACAACAAATGGGCCATGGTTTCAAGTTTGACTAACTAGCTTTCTTGTATTGTGGGCTCTTTAATTTTTATTTCTTATCGTTATTTTTTGAAGCATCAATTTCATCTTTTGTAATACCGGTCACACAAATTTGTAATTGAGTTTTTGCATGGACAAATTACATGCATTGCATGGAAGAGAAGTTGAGGTTACTCAATTGTAAACCCCTGGTATTCATACATTTCCATGCGATTATGAATTTGAATCATTCACTAATGTGTATATAATTTCTTTCTTTGTTACTTTAATTAATTAGATATTTATTACTGTGCATAGGTACACTAACACTTCTACACATGAAATCAACAATTTGTGAAGTTTGCTATCATGCGATACCTATATATTTGTTGTAGAGAATCCATCAAATTTACTTAATATTTTCTTGTTTCACATTTAAAGTTTGTTTCTTTGAATCATTGAATTTCAGTTTAATAAATATCAATTATTTAGATCATAATCATATGTAAAAGGAATCTAGTACGAAGAGCTTACCTATAGATCGATAATTTTGGAAACATATTAATATATCAAATTACAATAAATAGGTATTACATCTTTAAAAATATTGAAAAATTTAGTTTTAATTGAACTTAATAACACAATATTTTATAGAATCTTATTTTATATTCAAATTTGTGCTCAAATAATGTGGTATCCTAAAAAGCAAGAAAACTAACCAATTAAAATTGATAAATTAAGATTTTATAGGTTAACTCTTCTTCTTTCTAGGATGCTACATCATTTAAACTTCAAAGTTGGACTCCAGTTTTGACAAATTAAAGAAATATTACTGTATTTTATATTAATTCATGAACAAGAAGTGTGCTCCATCATAGATATTTTTAGTTTCTTATAATGAACCTTGTTGGTACGTATATTTAATAAAACAAAATTCCACAATTTCTAATTAAATTAAGATACATGAGTATGATCATAAATTAAAATTCTAATTAGTTATTGTACTTCGCAAAACCTCTAATATTATTATCATTTTGTTTTTGTACTTTATTGTCTCTCATCGGTTCTCTAATGAAATATTTGCTATTTTTGTTTCATTTATTATACTACAAACAATTCAATTTTTTTACTGCATAACTAATTAAACTCATGATGTGGTGGAAATTGAGAAAACTGGAATCTATAAGTTGATCTACACCAGTGGAACTCCTTTTTGGAGAAAAAATTGTGGAGGCAACTACATAGAATTTGAGAAACCGATTGGAACTTGGAAGCTGCCCTAAAGGAATCTAATGAGAAGCCACTGCATAGAAGATGATGGGTTGACAACAAAATGGGCCATTGTTTCGACTCTTGACTTTTGATTAACAACCCTTTTTTTATGTGGGTCCATCCTATGATCTTTCAATCTGAAGCATCAACTTCATCATTTATGAGTCCGTGTTTACACATTTCCATTAGCTTTTATAATGTGTCACAAATTGTACATTTCTAATCCATTTTTTTGTATCCCATGGAATATACTGACAGAAGTTAAAGGTAACTCAACTGAAAATCTCTCACACCTATATCAATAAAATTGTAAGTATGAATAATGTATATCTCTTTTTCAACTCTTAAATTTGTATTAATTCCAAAAATAATAATAATAAGGCATACGTCTTGTTTGAATATAGAGTTGGGCACATAAGTGAAAGGATGGTGGAGTGGGATGAACTTAGTCTTTTTGAAGAGATATAAGATATAAGCCCATTTATGTTTATACACAAAGAAAAGTAGACATGTATTGGACCAGTTACACTTGGAAGAGGAACAAAGAGCGCCAGTGCTATATCCATCCCAGCTACTTCTAAGGACAACTTAAAACAGTAGCATGCTGTGATCACATATTCTACTTAGAACACCCAATTTCATCTGAAATCTAAAGCATTATATCACAAGAACATAGTAATTTGGTGTTTTGCAGTGTCTGTATATAAAAATTATTTACATTATAAATTTATAAAATCAGTTGTAAAGAATTATAGTTATATAAATTAGATTAGTATTAAATTATATTGATATAATTAAATTGAATATTTAATAAATTAATATATAACAGTACAAAGTAATTAGTTTTAAGTTAGGAGGAGCTAGTAAATTAATGATTTTACAGTTGGAGACATTCCTCCAACATTCAACAAGCAATCCGATATGTCCCCTCGTACCTTTCATCATTACCATCTTTATTATGGTGTCTAGTTTATACATAGTTTCATCATTTCAATTCTAGATTCCATATATTGGCTAACAAATTCCCAACACCATTCAACCTTCTGCAAACTGTAACATCATAAAATTATTATTTCCATGTTTCCATGCATGAAGTGGTTTTTTCAAAGCATGTAATCATTAGTTATTGCATTGTTTCCATATATGTAGTGTTCTATTTTCCAATCGATAACGTTGCTGTTCCATGCACATTTCCATATTTTACCCGCGGGTAGACTTCTATCTTCATCGTCACCATATTATTTTTCCAAAGATATATATATATATATATCTCATCACTTTGTACCTACTTAAAACATCAATAACCCAAGTACACATCATGGCTCTAAAATTTTTGTTTTACAAATTGTTATGATTTATATCAGTAAAGTGTAAGTACGTAGAAAGTATTTTTTGAAAGGGATGATATGGTTACAATCTTACAAATATTCTTGTCAATGAGAATATTAATAGCTTTAGTAGGTAGAGTAGGTTGTAAAATTGTAGTTGAAAACAACCGCTTCTATATTTGTTGGAGATTCCTTTCTTAATTTTAGAATTTACTGGCCTTCTTATATATAGTATTTATATTCTTTTCATAATTCATCCAAGTTGGTCTTTTGTCTATGTTTGAAGGGAAAAAAAAAAGGAAAGAAAGAAAGAAAGAAACATGATACTAAAATCACTCCCTATACGTGTATATTCTAGCTTTTATAACTCATGTGATACATTTATTATTTTTTCTTCATATTTATGATATAGTTTCGAATTTCATCATACGTATTTATCAGTATGTATGAATAGTTTTCTTTCTTACTGTAGAAATCGATTTCCACTAATATTATTAGAATGAAATTTTCAAATCGTATATAATATTTAGTTTTAACAGGGTTTGTGCAAATTTCCAACACTCCAACCATTAGTGACAGTAGATTCCTTATGATATTATGGGTATATTAAAAAAACTTGTCACTCACGTACACACTGTTGATGTACGAAATGTTAAATTTTTAACAGTTCATATTCCTAACCTGTTCAACTGAAACCCACACGAGGCACAACACAATGGTGAAAGACATTGACTTTACAATAAATACTTGTCACTTCGTGTTGTTTGTGTTTATATTGGAAACTACCTCTTCAATGAAGTGCTGGTGCCGCTGAATCACTGCCACAAAACTACCAGCTGAGAAACATTTAATTATCATCCGTATGTATAGATGAGCCAAGAAACGATATCGATGGGACAAATAAGTGACAAATATTCATATCATTTCTATTTCCTTCCTCGAGATTTGTTTGTTCAACTTGTCCTTAATTTTTCTTTTTTATTTTTTTTTCTTTTAAGTAGAAATTGACTTTTCTAAAATCAACTCTAGTGAGTGTTTCAAATTTAATTATTACAAATCCGCTTTAAGAAGAAACTAATAGTAGTAAGGAACGTTAGAAGTAGCTTAAGACTTATGATCTAGGTTGTCAAAACATAATTTTTCTTATGATGTAGTATGTAAATTATTAAAATTATGTAAATTATGAAATGATATAATAATTAATATATTAATCATATTATTTGAATAAAAATTTTGGATAGTTTAACATTATTTTTAAATTAATTATAATTATCAGTAATGTTAGATTATCTAAAAATTTTATTCAAATAATATGATATATGAATTAACAAAACTGCATTATTGTATACTTTATATAGTATTAACAACTCATATATCATGTAATTTAAACATAAATTTGGACAAATTTTTTTGACAATTAACCTTGCAATATTCTTTAAAGACACTTCCAATTCATGTATTTTCAATGAATAGATCTAGGTTAATCGAATAATAACTCTACTCTAGTTTACCACTTTGCTTCAATTTTTTTTTTTTTTTATTCTTTTTCTAAAGAAAAGCACTTCGCTTGAATTCTTATTTGACTATAAATCGAAAATTGAATATTGACACACAGACAATGTCATGGTATGGGTGCCAATTTATTGTTATATTAAATGATTTTTTCGACTGATCAAGTATCTGCTTCTTAGAAGCAGTAATAAAACTTTATTCACAAATTGACGGTAGATATATAATATATTGCTTTTGCTGCATGAAACAAAAAAAAAAAAAAAAAAAAAGAGGTGCAAGAAAAAAAAAAATTGAGATGCATTGCAGAATTACTTCTGCTCAATATTGTTCTCACTCCAGTTATTGATAGCCTGCAATATTGCTTGTTTCACCATTTGAGCATCTATATTTCCTTCAACTTGCCCTTCGATATTCTGCAAAATGAAAGAGTTGTGCTAATGTTAATCGGTGAGAGAATTGGATTAAAGGTTTCGTGATATATGTAATATAGAATTTATTGTCAATCTTATGAACGATATCATCCTATCGTATAGTTGATAAAATAAAAGCTCCGAGTCACTAAAAAATTTTAGTACCAATTGATTACGTGTAAACAACTGCATAAGTAATTAATCACATACTTTGAAGTACAATATTGAATCTTTTCATCTGTAATGTACTGGTGTGTGTGTGTGTGTGTGTATGCAAAAGAAAAATTAAATACTTTTCTCTAATTCTAACCACCTATTATTGGTGTCTGTACTTGCAGCCACAATCCAAAATGTATGGTTCAGATCTTGTTTTGTTGTTCACATGGTGAAATAATTTAATTTCCAAGTACAAAAATACATGATGTTCCGGGGCATATCAATAAATGATGATGCATATGCACACTATAATTGTTTGATAGATATAGAATGCAATAAGGAGTATAAAATATAATGATGACTTATCAGACTTGAATGTTCACATTAAAAATTAAAAGACGAAAAAGTGCTTTCTTCTTACTTCTCCTCCAATAGCTTCTAACTGGAAATTGTCCGAACAAGAAACCCTAGCATCATGCACATCAAGGCCCAGTTCCTCAAAGGCTTGCAGTATGGAGACAAGTAAACCTGAACAATTCTTCTCTGAATACACGTTGATAAGGAAACCCTTATCTAGGGTTTCCACGGTAACCTGCTGAAAACACAAAATCATCCACAAACAACAATTAAATTACTGATTTTAAGGGGCACCGAATGAGAGAAGTTTGATACATCTAACATTTGAATATCGATCGATCAAGTAGTGTCATTAAAAGCATGTATGTATGGTATGATTTTATTGGATAATGGATGTATACGGGAAACATATTTTTCCCAAATTCAGCACTTTCTTACCAAAGAGGGGCTTCTCATTTATTAAGTGAAGTGATTTTGTTGGCAAAAAATAAAAAAATTTGACAAGACAAAAATTTGTATGTGCACCTATTTGAGTGATGCTTAAATATTCACCGATAAAAAAGAAAGCGATTGTAATTAATATGCACCATTGGTAGCGGATTTTGGACGGATGACATTTGTGAGGTCCCGATCTCTTGGTTTAGTCTTTCAACTTTTTGCTTCAACTCCTCTATATATTTGGATGCATCCACTACGATCGAGGTTTTGCTCACCTGCCAAGCATCAGAATCAGTAATTGAGTCAATTAAAAGAATTAAACTATATATCTTGACGACCCTGCAGGTCACGCTATATCAATTAGATTTTTGTGTGCATTATTTTTTTTTTTTTAAAAAAAAAAAGAGCTATTGTTGGATTCATATCATGCTCTCATGTATTTTCAGGCGACTAACATTCATTTTCATTAGATTTCTAGCTCAACCGATGTTAAGAGATCAGGAGAAAAGCCATTAAAACAGAGAACTAGATAGGTTATAACAGAGAAATTAGGGTTATCCAGTATTACAGAACTAGAGTTGGAAACATCACGAAGCAGCTGCAACTTCTCGTACAAAGCTGGTTTCTTTCGACCCCTAGGTGACTTGCTTCGCTTCTTATCTTCCATTTACCTGCGTTTTTTAATTCCCATTTTCGCACCGCAAGCTCTGGGGGGGCTTTTAAAGGGGAGAGATGATAACTCATGAACCCAATCTCATATCTTTGTTTGTTTCTTGCATGAGTGCCTCCGTTCCCCCACATGAAATTATTATTCTTTGTTGTGAATTTACAGAATTGACCTCCTTCATTTCTCCGACCGAAATCTTCCCCATATATATATAGCTGCTCGAATTAAAAAAGATCCATCACATTATGCACATTACCAATAAGTCAATAACTTGTTGAATGAATATACATACAATATATACGTCAGCAACACAGAAAACGTTTTTGAAATGTTATGATTATTGGAAAAATCAACACAATATGCCCATCAAATCTTCTTTAAAAAAATGATTATCACTTTTTAGGGTTTGGCTTTTTACTGAAAAATTAACTACTATTCAAATAAAAAATTACTAAGTACCAGGAAATGTAACATACAAAGCAAAATTATTCTTAGGCTGCTGTTAATTAAATATTAAAAAATTGAAGAAAATAAAAAGAAGAGAAATTCTTGTGGGGGCATTTAGGTATTGTGAAGACAAGATGATGAGAAAATGGAGAGAGACATTTTGCATGAGAGGGACAAAAACAAAAGGGTGACGGCGAGAGAGAGAAATAAAAATTCTGCCCCGTGAGCATGTATGAGAGAAGTAGTGTTTTTTGGAGGGATTGACAGCTAAACAAACCTTGACGCCTTCCTTCACTGCTTTCAATACCTCTCTACTTTCATCCATTTCACGAGCAGATTCTTTCAATTCAACGCGTACCATTCTAGCCCCAGCAATTTCTCTCTCTCTCTACACGTGGCATTTTTAACTTTAATTTCTTCCCACAAAATGGGTGTGAAGCTTGGCACATGTACACATATATACCAGTATTACTTCATCTCAAATTAATTTCATCAAACGCTAGCTAGTCTATTAGCGGTTGGGGCTATTAGACTATATTTAGCTACGTGAAACCTTTTAAAGATCAATAAACTATGATAATTGCAGCCTGCATGTGCTTGTGGATTGTCCAGAAGACTATATATGTAGAGAGAGAAAGATTATAGAGAGAGTTAGTGACGGATCAGTCAAATTCAAATACTGAAAACCTTGACGTACGAGGAGATCCAACATGATCAATCTTGTTCTTTATATGAAATCAATGTATATCCTATTATTCTAAGGTTACAATTTTAATGTGTAGATATTTGAGTTTTCTGCACACAAGTATATATAAACAAAAGGGATTTTGAATCGCAGTTGCATTGCCTCTAGCTAGCATTGTTGTCTCCATTCAACACAAACAAAATCACTGCGTACCCTATTCACATGTGTGCCCTTTAATCATCACAACAAAACAATTCACCACTCTTGCATAAACTGCTTCAAATCTTGTCCCCTGCCCTAGTTCCAATTTTTGCTATTAGGGTTTTAGGATTCTAGCTAGAAGCTATCGATTTTGTTCCCTAAAATTTGCTTGTATATCTTCGCATATATATACATATACAGCATTCAAACTAATTATAATAAATTAATATGTCATATGGTTATTAATATTATATAAACCATCATGATAATAGGATTATATATTGTCTTTAATCATTGGTAATTGAAAACTTAACAATGTGAAATAATGCACAAAAACTTCTTGCAATCATAATAAAAATTTTCTTCCTAATTTTACAAGCAAGGAGATGGGTGGATGGTCCCATCTAATATTACATTGTGATATGGAATCCTGCAGAGAAGAAGCATTATTTGAAGAGTTATCAACTACACGTGTTCAACTTTCTTTCTCGATTATAGGTGTAATGATTAAATGCTACATGACATGGGCGCAATGGAGTGGATTTAATTTGTTGTTTTCTCCCAAGAAATTCCAATCTCTTGCAATTAGGTTGGATGAATTGGTTGATGATAATTGGACAACATCAGTCCTGGAAATTCAATAACAAGCTTCTGTCATTTGAGGGTGACTTGGTGCTTATCATCATATTGATGGGGTGTTAAAAAAGCAAGTATAATTAGAAAATAGACGAGCAAACTTATAAAATAATCACTCCATCTAGAGAGCCCAGATATTTTCTTATCCTTAACTGTAGTCTATAAATCTTGATCGATAGGTGATCTTTAATTTTAGCATTAATAAATCGAAAAAAGTAGTGGGGTAATAGAAAAAAGTAGTGGAGTGATTATAATTGGTGTTAATTACCACCACACTTAAAAGTTTAAGTTGATAGAAAAAAATCTAACTATGAGATTTAAAGACTTGAGGTTAACACATTAATATGCTCTCTCACATACAATATGGACAGATGACAGATAACAGATACATGCTAAATTCTCTCTTCCATATAATATATCTAATAAAAATTTTAAATAAAAGAGGCAGAAGATGGTTTGAACTGAAGGACCTTCAAACTCTAATAATAGGTTAGTTACTATCATATCCAAAAACTTAAGTTGATAGGAAATAATCTAACTATAATATTTAAATACTTAGGCTGATACATTGACAATAGGAAAGTTAATTCATCTAGTTGGGAGGAAATAAAAAAATTTGAGTTCATTAATGAGAATGCATGACTTGAAATTAACTATAATCAAGAAATTTTGTATAGTCACCTTGTTTTTCATATCCGCTTGTGTATCTCTCTCTATATATACATATATATAGTGATTCTACTATCAGTATCTCCTAAAAAATTAAGACGAATCAATTGAATTCATCCATTATATTTGAATTCAATAGAAAGAGAATTTGTTTTAGAAGAGAGAATGTAATTGATGAATTTGATTAATTCGTCTTAACTTTTTAAAGTTATAAGACACTGATGGTAGAATTACTTCTTTATATGTGTATATATATATATATATATAAACAACCATGCACTCACTACAAATTAAAACTTTGGTGGGTTCGTTAAACATAAGAGAGGAAATTAGTCTTCTTAATTACGATTTGATTGTTCTACTCGGCTACTCCAATGTCCTGAAAATAGTTTTTTCCTTTAATTTTTGTAATGTTATTATAGCTGACAATATATGTACATCTACGTGATATATGCTTGATTGTCGTTACTATGTTGCATAGAAATTATCACATTAAATTAGAGTATTTTAATAAAATGATGGTGAATTGCTGATCTGTATACCATTTCTTCTGACTAATATTGCCCAAGAAAATTATATATAACTAGCTACCGAAGAGAATGCATATGAATGATTGAATGTCCAATCAGACAATACGGATATTGCTTCAAATAGTAGTGCTAATTTGGAAAGGTGTCTCGTGACAAAACCTTTTTTTCTGAACCTACTTTTCTGGCAAATGAGATTCCAATCTCTCGAAGTTTGAAAAACATGGAGACAATCTATAGTTGGGCAGGCAGTCATATACAAAGGTTTTAGAAGAAAATCCTGGGCAGTGATGACTTGTCAACTAATTATGATAGCTCCTCAGAGAAACAAACTGATTAGAAGTTCTCTTTCATGGCTAGCTAGCTTTTGATTTGAAGAAATCTAAATTGATTATTATTAATTTTAGACTTTAGTTCTATTTGATATACTCGATAGAGTGTCCGTTGTGAGCTTGACGACTCACTAAACGTTATGAGGAAGACTTTGCATTTCTTTAAAAACATTTTAAAAAAAAATTACCTTGGATAACTCATATAAATAACCTTTTTGTCTACATCTATTTAGTGAGTGTTTTTGCTTATTATATATCTCTTTTTCTCTCTGATATAATTTGAAGAGCAGTACAAGACCGTTGTAGAGTTTCTTCGGTACATGACTTGTGGATGTTGAATCAATCAATCTATACCTTTTATGCATCCGACAATAAATGATCAATTAATAATTTGGGATAGGGTATTAATTAACACAAATGTGCAGCACGTTATTGAAGATATATACACATATAAGCTAGCTCTTTCAGGTAACATTTGATGAGATTTCCCTATGACGTACATATATTTGCATCTTTAATTTCATGAGTAGTAGTTTACGTGTGTAATTGAAAACTCCATTTCAGAGATGAATTACTCTCTCACTTCATCTTTGCAAAATAAGTTCAAATAAACAAGTCACTTTCCAATTGAAAAGTTGCTTACGGCTTTTTTTTTCAATTATCAGAACTAGAAGCATGCAGACAAGGCAATATTACCATGCTCTCTCTCAATCAGCCTTCACACAATCTCTTGACAGCTATATATATTTGTCCACATTGAAGTTTACATGTCACATATTATAAATCTCACACACATTAAAAAAACATCAGGAAATACACCAAATATTATATTATAATAAAATGTAGTACATCCTAACTTATGAATTTTTATATATGTTAATAGTTCAGGAAACAAATCTTCATATATATATATATATAAACTAGAAAGTAGCAAGAAGTTTCTTTTATTAATTTTGATTCATTTTTTAATTTTTCGGTTGGTTCGAATCATAACCATTTTCTAATACTACATCTAAATATTTTAAAATGCAAACTAATACCTCATAGTAGTCATTCTATTGTTGGTCTAAGGCAAGCAAAACATGTTCTACATATGGTTAAAGTTTTGTTTGGTATTAATGTGGGGTCTATGTGATCAGTGTATGATAAGTACTGATATATACAAGTCTCTGTTGTGATGTGAGACTTTGTGACATTAAGGTTCACGGGATGCATTTTGGTTTTCGAAAGACAACAATTTGATCCAAAACAAGCATAGAGCAGGAGAAAGAAACTCATAGATGGAGGAGCATTATATGCATATATAAATGTCATACAAAGGAGTCTATGTTCGGTTTCCTCGCATGTGGGATGCTCAGCAAATCTCAGCCCTAGGATCTATGATGAAGATCAAGAAAAACTGACCCGTTATCAAGGATGGATCATAGATGTTAGGTGGGACCACTAGCCCACTAGACAGCTAAGATTATAACTTTGAACTAGATGGATGTTTTAATCCCCCACAAAATAGGAGAAAGAGTCCTTTTCTCTCTTTAATTCGAGATGCTATGCATTAATTATATAAGCACATACACTACTGACGAATTAGCTTTTGAAATCCATCAAACAGATTGTGAAACGACAGGATACCCACTCTTTGCTATAATTACAAAAAACAATTGGCATCATCAATTCGAAGCTCTTGGTTATTCCATTTTCACGGATACAAGAAAGACAAGCTAGCTGGAGTACTACATATGTTCATATACTTTCCCATGAAATCTGGACAACTGGATTTTGATTAAGTCAAAAATTATTTGCATGTGAAGAACCAAAAAAATGGGAAAAAAAATAAAATGAAAAAAAAAAAAAAAAAACCTTGTGCGGTATCGTTTTAAAGAGATCCCTATAACTTATGAGCAAATGATTTCATATATACTTATTGACGTAAGGAATTAATATTCTCATATGGGATTTGGAAAGATTTAAGTTTTGATCTTATACTGCTTCAATAAGATTTTATGAGTTTTGATTTTAAGAGATTAGCTTGTACTCTTTCTTGAAAAGGTTTGATGATGCGAAGAGGTTTTTATTGATCGATATAAAATAAATAACCTATGCGAGGACAAAATGAGTCTCATTCTCCTAAAAAAAACTAGCATTAAACAACTATCTCTAGTAAACTGAATAACAAATATAATTAAGAGCATCATGTAAAACGATAACAAAACAATCTCAAAGAGTATAGCAAAAACAAAATGATTATTGTGAGTGTACATCAATCAGAACATTGCTTTCCAATGTAAAGATTACTATTCTTACTTTTCTTCAAAATTCATGAAAGAATAAGCTTGAATGCTTAATCCTTTTTTTCTTAACTATTATAATTAATTAAGGTTTTAAGAAAAGATGACACAATTCAAATTTGCAACCTCATAAGTGTAAGCTTGAGAATATATCATTACGTCAACCTCAAATTTGAATTGTAAACTTGTAAGCAACAAAATAGAGTTTGTTACTTCATTTCTTATATAACTAGCTAGGTTATCATTACCCACACAATATATTTACCTTTACAGCAGGAAAACTTTTGTTCAATACAATACAACTATAAAATCTGTCATGCAAGATCCGCCCTTTTACTTATGTCTTCATTATTAACCCAAAACACTAAATAATAATACACTACAATGAAACAAAGAAAAAAATAATAATAAAAATATAAATCCCGAGCATTTATTTAGATCAGCAATAAGCAGTATCATGAACTCGTCGAGCTAACATTGCTATGAGTATGATGTCAATAACTCCTCATTCGTTGAATTTTAATAGTGCCAAATGCACCCCATTAAAGTTCCCGACTTTGGGCATTTAAAAAATTTAAAAAGAAAACAATGTCAGGCGCCTTTAGCATCAAGCCCATTTTAAATCCTAAAAATGCTCAGTAAAGACCTCAGACTTGAGTTAATCCAGGCCCAAATATTTAAATTTTCAAGGAAAAGCCCATGAACTAAACACTTACATTTAAAAAAACAAACTACTAAAAGTTGATCCAGGCCCACATTTTTTGTTTTCATAGAAAAGCCCATGAACCAAACACTTAAATTTAAAAACATTAGACAACACGATGCTGAAGTAACCAGAGGCTTGCTGCGCACCCTATCGCCTAACTTCTTGGCGCTAGCGGAAGACCCAGTGTTCCAAATTGGCGCAGCCCTCGTCGCTGCTGTTCTTCTGGTTGTAACATCACAAATATCTGTAATCATTAAAGCGCTTATATTTCGATGTGGGATGTGAAAGGTAGATCAACCACCCAACTTGAAAACAGCTGGCTGATGCCACTGTTTCTTTTTCACAGTTCCATTTAAGAGTGCTTTTTACAGAAGTAGTTTCAAAAACATTGCTTGAGGAGTGACTAACATTAATTGTTTCTCTTCCCAGATTCTTCACGTGATGTGATGTAATTAAATTCCAACTATGCCAAATCAGGAGATCCATCTCTTTTTTTTGTTTTCTTTTAAAATGATGATTTGATACTTGAATCTAGATCATACGCTTAACTACGCTTGCACCGATAAATTTTTTCAAACTTGTAGACGCGGCATAGCAACCATTAATTGGACACCGAGGTTGATTTACATTACATCATTGGTGATTGTGCTGACCCCGTGGAAACTGAAACAATGGCCTCAGCCCGTTGTTTTCAAGTGTTTTGATGTCCGAATCTACCTTTCAATCCCACATCGGAAACTTAATTCTTTAGATAGTATTACATATCTATGATATTGTCGCAACCGGCATGCTGGTGGTGATGAGGGTTGAAACGGCTTAAAACTCCGGGCTTTTTACTAGCGCTTCGATGGTAGGTCAATGTTTTGCGTGCTTATCAGAGTTGCTTCTTATTAAGAAAATGTGTCAAAGGCAACAAAACTTGTGTAAGTTGTGTGCTGTAAATATAACCACAGTTCATACAATTTGAAGTGCAATGCTCTTTGCTTTTTGAACAATCAGCCTGTCAAATAGGGCCAAAATTGTATTTCCCTCTCTCTATAAACACAACCGAAAAGAAAAGAGAACTACAAATTCTGGGGTATTGAATTTTGATGATAAGACTCCAAGCTCCACGATCAGTCAAGTGTTGTTGTTAGTAGCCAATAGTAATTTCCTTCTCTTTTGAATCAAATAATATGCAAGTCCACCAAAAACAGCTAAAATAATTAAACCATCAACCACTCCCACCAACGCCAGCACCCATTTCTTCACATTAGATTTCCCATGACTCCTCTGTGTTCCTTTTGGTACCTTCACCATATAACTCAACCCACTACCCTTCTCAACCTGCTTGACACCCATCACCACTCCATAAACCGAACACTCCTTCTCACCAGATGAATACAATGCAGCAACGCATTTACAGTCATTTATGCACATATTCGCGCACTTCTCTTTGCTGATATTCCCCATCGTGGGAGCATTTCTCAGGACAGAACTCACACCTTGTAGCTCAAGCAACTCCACGCGACCACCTCCACAGAACCCTCCAGTAACGTCTCCACTGCAATCAGAATCAGTCTTTTCTTTCTTCACAAGTATCCCAATGCTAGAACATGCATTCAAAGACGTACATATCCCACATGGTTTACAAGCCAGAGGAAGATCACAAGTCGCGTTAAGAGCCTGAAACGAGGCCTGGAAATTCCCCTCATTCGCGGAGTAATAATACAGCCCCAGGTTTCCCGTCTTGTTCACCAGAGCTAGAAATCTCAAGGGCTGCAATCTTTGTGTAATAATCTGTGAGATTTTTTTGCCTTCATCATTGAATATATTCAAACCATTTCTAGCCAATGCAACAAAACTAATGTTCCTGTTCTTGGAAGGCTTGTATTCCCAGTACGAATAGTTCCACTTCCCCAGATGCAAGAACAAAGCAAGCTTGTCTCTTTGAATCTCAAAAGAGTAAAATGCAGTGGAGTTTCTTGGGAAAGAAGTCAACCGTGTTGCAACATTCAATCTCTGTCCCCAGACCATCACATCTGTTGGAAAATTGAAACTCTGCCATTTAACACGGTTCAAAGAATCAACCAGGACCAAATTGCCTGATTTCATTATCTCTAACCTCTGCATACATTAAAAATTTGGTCACATATTGTTACAATATATTGTCTAATTCATTAGTGTCATTACTATAAGAAAAATTTTTAGTTACCTCCACTCCTTGTCCAGAAGTTCCAGTTTTCCACCCAATTCGTTCTTTCGGACCCTTCAAGTGCAAGTCTCCATTTTCAGTCAATTCCAGGACACATTTGTCTGACACATAAAACCTGGAGTAATGACCAGAATTCCACACCTTGAAATCTCCAAGAAAGACTTCCAGGGAACAAGCGTATCTCCCATTAACAGCTGCAACACTCAATGCAGCTTTGAAGCTTGGCACAGTAGTCTGCTCTGTCTCCATCAAAAAGGCTCTACCAATGAACCCAAAACTGTACTCAACAGGCACAGCGAGTGTCAACCTGTATCCTTTATAAACAGCCTGACTTGCAACTCCCATGAGAGGTGACCAAAACAACCAGCAGGAAACCAAACAAGTAGTTTGAGGCCAAGTTTTGACTTCTCCGGCAAGAGGGTCTGCCGTGCATATCAGGATTTTCCGGGAAAATTTGGTGGGGAGAAAGTGAGGGGAACAAAAAGGTAAGGCATGAGTGTATAGTGTGATTGTGAGAGGTTGATTTGTCCCACACCCACTACCACTCTCGAAAAAAGGTCTTTGATGAGCTCTCATTTTGGCTTTGTAATTGTCTCAGCAAATGTGTGTATTTAATTAGTGGGGTTACTCATGCCCATTATTATCATGACCAAAAACTAAACAATGGTTGTTATTTTTGTTTTTACTTTAAATTTCTAATTTAATAGCTTCGAAAAGTAACGCAGCAGATAGTTGCTGTTGTTATTGTGCAACAGCCTGTCCATGTGACGCTGTTTTCCTGCCCACTGCCTTAAATTTGCAATTTATTTGTAGAGTAACATTAGGGTGTACTAGTTTTTGTTGGAAATTGAACTTTTGATAGAATTTTCGAACAATCAAAACGTATTTCGATGATGAACATGAAGTGTGGTCGAATTTACGTGGGGCCTGGTACATCCAAGTCAGTCAGGTTGATCGATTGCTTAGCTTTTTGAAAGTGGACAGGAGGGCAGCCGTCCTCATGAGTGGGATTGTGGAAGTTCTGATTTTTGTCTGCCACGTGCATGAATCATTCAGTGCCACGTGTCATCATGGGTTTCGCTGACACTGCTCTCACGCTTGGGTGACGTGTTGCGTACCATGTCAGCAACATAAGCGGCGGCTTTTTATTGAAAATGGGCCAAACGCAAGACCCAAGTATGCAGTTTCGAGTTGTGGTATTGGAACCCCCATGTCTCACTTCCACGTGTTACTTTGTTTTGTAACTAAAAATCAAATGTATGTGTGACTACTATAGTTCTATTATATATATGTATGGTATTAGGTTTCATTAAAGTTCAATCTATCAACTTAAATTGATGAAAGGAATGAAATTGACTAATGAAGTTATTATTTTGAGGCATTTTATAAAGATATGTAGTTAATTTTTTTCCATCATTCTAAGAATAGTTATATCTCAGTTATAAATATAGGTATTATGTATTTGTTGAGACTACTAAAATGCTATTTCATATATATATATATATATATACACATAATTTGGTAAAAGGAATTACATTGGTTTATTAAGTTATTATCATAAGCATTTTACAAGTATATATGTTTAGTCAAATATGTGTGATTAGTGTTTTTCTCATATTGTAAACATAATTATTTCTCAATTATAAAAGTAGATCTTCAGACTATATAAGATCCTGAAAGATTTTTGATTCATTCAGGTATAGATTTTAAAAAATAATAAGAATAATAGATGAGAGAGGGCATGTTATAGCTCGATAGAGGGGTGAAAGCAGTAGTCGAAGAAGTTGAATGACAATGGACTGCAATTAGAAGATTGAAGAATGAAAATGGGCCAAAATGGGCCGTAGTTGGTCCAAAAGCCGGAAAAGTTCTTTTGTGTTCAATTAAGGCGTCGTCTCTCATTCCTATCTCTCACTTCTCTAAGTCTCCAAGTGAGCTGAACCAGCGCCGATTTCAATGCAACAAACCAACACTTGACTTGACTTGCACGCATCAGAACGAACTCACAACCATCTTGTATATAATAAGTCCCTTCTGTCCTGAAACTGTACGATGTTGCCGTCCTACTACAGTGTAATTCAAACCAATCATTTTCATTTGTCAATAGTGACAACAACCCTCTTCTTATCCTGCCAAATTCCAGTTAGGTCCTTTTCTCTGGAGAAAGCGATGAATCTTGGTAAAAACAACTCAAAGGGTCCGAGAGGAAAAGGTCCGACGACACATGCAATCAATAGATCACTCCGTTCTGATTCTGTGAGTGCTTTTTTTCTTCACTTTGAAATAGTAGTATGGTCACTAATAATTGAAGGATTAGTTTTTTTTTTTTTTTTTTTAACTTTCTGACACTAGATTAGATAATGGGACAAGATATGACTCTAACATGTATCCTGAAATGTTACTTTCAGAAAATGGGAGAGGTCTACACACATTAAGTGAAAAAATTATCCATATTTTTGTAAATGTTATGCTCGAACCTGACTCCTTTTTTTTTTTTTTTTTTTTTGGAAAGATGGGCACGTGGATTGGTGTGACTGCACTAACACACTTGGAAGCAATTGAACGATTAACTGTTGGTAGTTATATGAATACATGAAACTGAATTTACATGGCAATATCAAGTTTTAGCTTGTGTGCTAGTATACAGGAAGTTTATCTCTACAGATGTAATTGCAAAATGAATTTAATTTTTTATTATATGTATATATTTTTTAAAATTTTTAAATTATAAATTTTCCTAAACCGTTAAATTTAAATCTAAGGATTAATAACTATTCCAGTACTTATATACTAATCTTTACTTATATACTAATCTTGTATGGTACTATAAGCTGTGGTTCTTGTAGTTTTTCTTGTAAATGACTGATTAACTTTCATGATCAGCCGATGGGTGGTGATGGACCGTCTCGCAGTAATGTTAAAAATTCCCACAAGAATGTGCACCGGTCTTCTAAGCCTGTGCCAAGTTCGCCATCTCCTACCTATGAAGAAGAATACCCCTGCACTAGGTGCATCCATTCCTTCTACTTGGAAAAGGAAAACGAGGATTGATTTGGGATCACAGCAGAAGACGGAACGTGTGGATTCATCACAATTCACTAATGTTGAAAGAACACAATCTAGAGAAAACTATATCGAGCATAGAGAAGGAACCGGTAAAATTGATGTCTCAGAAGATTCACCTAAGGTTGAACCTTTTAAACCACTCGATATCTGCTTATCGAGGAAGAGAAATTATTCTGTTGTAAAAGTTTCAATGTGTGCAGAAGAAAAGGGAAAACAAATTGTGGATTTTACTAGAACAAGATCAGTGCTGAGGCCTGGCATGGTTCTTCTAAAACGTTACATTAATGTTAGCGACCAGGTGAATTTTTTTACCTTTGCATTTAGTTAAGATAACATTTCAAGTCTAGCAACAATTGAGAGTGTAATAGTTCAAAATTATAGAACTATTAAGTGTTTCATCACCTCTTTTCAAAAAAAAATGAGTAACATCATCTAGATGCAATTATATGATTATACCAATTGCAATTGATTCAGATTCAAATTGTGAGGATTTGTCTAAAACTTGGAAAGGGTCCTGGAGGATTTTATCAGCCTGGTTACAAAAGTGGAGCCAAACTTCGTCTGCAGATGATGTGTCTTGGCCTCAATTGGGACCCTGAGACATGAGAATATGAAGCACCACGTTCCTCTGACGGGTTTGAGCCCCCTGCAATTCCTGATAAATTTACTCGGTTGGTTCAGAGAGCAATCCGAGATGCTCGTGCCCCTATCAAAAAGGATGTTGAAGTTGACAATGTTGAAGACATACTTCCTGCAATGTCTCCTTACATATGCATTGTAAACTTTTATGACACCACTGGACGACTTGGACTCCATCAGGTTTGTAGCTGATTAACATCTAATGTTTCGATCTATATAATATTTTGTTAAATAGTGTGAATTTTTAAACATCGCTAAACATTTTCGTACGTAGGATAGTGATGAAACAGAATACAGTCTCCGAAAAGGGTTGCCTGTTGTCTTTCTCTATAGGCGATTCAGCAGAATTTCTCTATGGCGACGAAAGGGATGTTGACAAGGCAGAAAGGATAGTATTAGAATCAGGTGATGTGCCGATAGTTGGCGGTGACTCTAGACACATATTTCACGGTGTATCAAGCATAATACCCAACTCAGCTCAGGTTTATTTACTACAGAGGACTAATTTTCGTCCAGACCGCCTTAATATAACCTTTAGAGAATATTGAAAAAAATACTATCAAGTGTAACCACAGGTCATATTTCATGTTTGTACAAATTCGAGCTTCAAATCAAAAGCAGAAGGAGCCTGTTTATTTTGTTAGTACAGATTATGAACAGTTTGTGAATTGTACTAATAAATTTGTGAACTTGTCAGTATCTCAAAAGCACCTCATCCTTCACTTTATGATTACTATTGTTGAATTTAATGGGGTTTTATAAAGTGAAGTGACCTACAATCACTGATTACTATTGTTGAATTTTGTGTCACTTAATCCTCTATTTGTAAGGGAGATAAGGACTTCAAAGTATCCTACAATAATCACATATTATTATTGTCATATTTTATTTTATCTTCAAATCTCTGACGCAAGTAGATGCTATCATACAGTAGTTAATCGAATTCAAAGTTGTTTTTAACTACAAGACGTAAAGTTTCCACATACAGTTGAATTTTTCACGAACTAAACATTTTTTAGCAGTAGATTTTAAATAGGTAGCCTAACAGGTTTCCACATAAAGTTGAACTTTTCACCAACTTAAACAATGTTAGACACCTAGACTTCCAAAAATTTTGTGAAACATACGATTTTGCCATTGTTGTCATTATTGTTCATTAATTATCAGTCACAAACAAACAGTAATCGTGATTAGGTAGAAGTTCGGATTACAAGAATCCTATTAGATAAGCAAGAAAATTCGTGCGGCGCACATACATACATGCATATATATATAGATATATAAAAGCAACAAATAATCATATAATATACAAGACACGTACGTATTGCAACAAAGAAGGTTAGCAATGTAAAGATTCCCCGTCATAACATGATAGCTATTGTCTGTTGGGTAAATAAAATTATCATAAGTTACTTGACTAGATAATCTAATACATCCAATTCACCGCTAAATCTCAATTAATGGTGATTAGACCTTCTGATACATAGGGTAGTCAACACCCTACTGAAACATTTTTATAGTACTATTCAATTCTGATCGGTAGAAATTTTTCTTTTTCTTTTTGTGGGAATTGATCAATTCTGAAATAAACATTTTTAAAATATTTTAACTGAGAATTTTCGCTGACGTATAATGAATTGATGTAATTGTTTTTCATAGAGTTTCCTGCGTGCAAACTTATGTTTAAAGATAAAAATTTACTTCCACATCCATCGGAAAAAAAAAATTCAGTTAATATATAATGAATTGCTATAATTCTTTTTCACGAAGTTTCTTTAGAGTGGACATCTGCTTAAACATATATATTTACCTGCACGCCGGTCATTTCGAGTTTTTGCACAGATGGTCTAGCACTAGAGAATTTTGGACGGTTTCAATTAATCTTTATCCTTGCTTGTATCTTTCGTCGGCACTGTGCTCTCTTCTCTGGTTTAATCATCTTTTTTATCCGATTGAAAACTACAAGCTTGTCTTCTTAATGGGATGCCATTAGAAATCAACTATAAAAAATACCAATGAAAGTGGGATAGAAATGTGGAAATCCTACGCAGCAAACACACTTGTTGGTGCCATCACGCTAAAAAAACAATAAAGTATGGAAAAACTAGTTGTGGGTGTATATGAAATCCATTTATTTACACATCCTTGGCAGCAAACACACTTGTTGGTGCCATCACGCTAAAAAACAATGAAGTATGGAAAAACTAGTGGTGTGTGGTGTATATGAAATCCTTTTATTTACTCTTTACACGATTTTAGGGTCATTAACTTTACAAATTTTATTTAAACCAAGATTTTAATGGGTTTCAAAGTAAAATTAATGAATAACAATATTTATGACAAATCTTGCTTTATTTTTAAAATTTCATTAGATTTCAGAAATATTTTTAACGAATTATAAATGAAAACTGTTGATGAAAAAAATGTATCTTCACACCAATGATAAAGAAATAATTATAGAAGACACCGGAGGGGTTAAGGACTAGGCTATAAGATCCCCTCCGTGGAATAGAAAACGATCTCCTAAATAGTTTGTATCTCCTCTCCACTTGCAAATAAAGAAAAGGAAGTCAGGGGTCGCTGGTGGTTCACTGACGAATACCCTCTGACACTCAAGTCTGCGAGTGGTTTGAAGGATAACTTTGATATTGAAGGTGAAAAGAGAGAGAGAAAGAGAGAGGAAGGTATCCGAAGGCTAAGATACCTCCCGAAACCTTAGAACAACACCCAATATTTTTGAAGGGTTCTCCTAAGGAGTCCTTTTGCGTATCAGAGTGTTCTTAGGTTAGTGAGAATGACTTACCCTTTTGAATGATACAATATTTGTATATATATGACCTCTCCATTTGACCTAGACTCATTGGTGCTCCCCTCAATCATTGGTCTCTTTTCCTTAATGTACATCGTTTTCCCTTTCCTCATTCAATGTGTTCTACCTGAGCTATCATTTTCTCATATGTTCCCTTTATTTTCACTTTTCTTACAGCTCTGATCTAGGGGTGGCAAAACGGGTTGATGTGTCGAGTCGAGCTGAATTCGATTTGATTCGTTTATGGATTCGATCAATTCGACATGAATTCATTTAATAAATCGATCAGCACTTTTGGATTTGACACGAATTCATTTAGAAACAAATGATACGACACGACACGATTAATTCGTTTATCATTTGGATTATAAGGATTCAAACTCATTAACCTGTCAATTCGTTTAACCCGTTTAACTCGTTTAATTCGTTTATACAAACATGGACAATGGTGATTCTAACACAATCATAGCCAAACCTCAAAGTTTCAAATACTTCTAACTAAGCGCAATAAACTTCTATACAAATTACATTAATTCTAAATCAATCAAACACACCCAATAAAATTAAAAAATAAAATGAAAACCAAAATCAAAGTATAGAAAACACAAAAGAAAATGAAAGAGGTGGTTGAGTCGTGGAGACGGGGCGATGATTGTGAGGGAAAAGGGGAGAAGTGGCAATGACCACGAGGGAGAAACGACCATGACAACTACCGTAAAGGAAAAAGGGAGGAGCGGTGATCATTAGGGAGAGGGGGAGAAGCGACGACGATCATGAGGAAGAAAGAAGCGATGACCGTAAGGGAGAAGCGGTGGCCGACGACCATCAAGGAGAAAAGGTGTTGATTGGGATGGAGAGTGTGTGGTATGGGTAGCTGCCAAAAAATGAAAATGAATTTGAAATTGGTAGGGTTTATTTAAATGTGTGTCTGTGTGTATATATATATATATATATATGTATGTGTGTGTGTGCGCGCACGCATAATTACACCCTAACCCCTACAATATGCTAATTTATAATTTGACCCATAATTCAATCGTGTCAACCCGCGATTCGTTTAAGCAGATCTAATTCGATTTATTTAATAAATGAATTAAGCGGGTTGACACGATTACGACACAAATTCGTTTAACTCAAGCTCACACCCATTTATTTTTCACGAATTCGTGTCGACCCATCGTGTCGTAACCTATATTACAACCGCTACTTTGATCTTTGCTGAGGTGGTAGGCTTGGGTCTTCACCTTTTTTCCTCAGCAACCCGATAGCTAGTACTCCTAGGTTCCAGGTCTACCCAACTAGCTATCATGTTTGATAGCCTGTCGCTTGGATGACATGAGGGACTCGTCATCCTTGATTGAATTTCAAATGGCTCTGGTCCCATGGGCTTCACTCATACTCTTCGTTTTGGACACTTACCCTTGACTTTTCTTAAGTAATTAGGCCATTTGCTAAGCACTTCCTTGGTTTCTCCTTTGGGACCTCCATCCTCAGAGGATACTTTCACCAAACCAAGCCTATTTGCCAATGGGCCTTATGCCTGAGAAGCCCAAAATTAGAGAGTTAATTTCTCTTTTAGAATTTATGAATTCCATTAAAATATATCATTAAAAAAAAATCTATCAAATTCTAATAAATTTTAGATTAAAAACATCCCATGATATGACAAATGGGTTTGAGTTGCCAATTTACAGCGTTATTGAACCTACATTTTCACTTGACGTGGCAATTCAGTTGTAAAGTCAATGGTTTTTTAAAAAATACGATAGATGAGTTGTGAGTTGCGGTTGCCAATTTAGAGCTTTAATGACCCTACATTCTTACCTAACATGGCAATTAAGTTAATGATTTTTTTAATATAATTAAATTTGTTGGAGTTTTTTAATCATCTAAATTAAATACTTAGATTTTTTATAAAATTCAAACGGGATTGCAATGGAATCCATTACAAATGTTCATTGAATACAACAATTGATTTTATATAAACCTAGATTAAATGCACCAGATTTTTAAATGAATTAAATTTACCTATTTGTCCCACTACTATTACCATCATTCTAACATTTTAATCGTTACTAATACGATTAGTTAAGTTGAAATTACCAATTTATCCTGCATATTTATTCAACCCATATTAGGTTGCTCCATATATCAATTGCTGCGATTTTTATTTTTTCAACGAGGCTGAAAGTCCATAAGACAAATAATGTGACCACTTGGCACAGTTTGCACATGAAACGTATTTTTTTCATGTTTACATATCCTATGTGATTACAATCTATAAAATAAGATAATACGTTTTAATATTAGCCAATTGCCTACTTATAAATTCATTTATATATGTTTAGATGAGATTAGATCTTAAAATAATGCTTAATCCCAATCATTACAGACAAAGATAACAAATCCTTAAAATCCGTTTCTAATTATATATTACAATTTCAATGATCAGATACATAATCCTGGCGAGTGGCGATGAATATGCAACACTCGTCCGGGCAGATTCATTTACTAATTTTACTATACCATAAACAAAGGGCGAATCCATCATTTTCAAGGGTAATCAGTGGGCCTTAAACAAGGGTAGATTCGTCATTTCAAGGGACGAAAGATACCAAACAAATCTGGCCCATGTGACACGTCAGCACACTATCTCTGCTATATAAAACTCTACATCGTCGAGCCTCCTCACTGATCACCTTCCATATCAAAATCACGCACACCAACGCAACACATACACACGCACACACACACACACACACTCCTGCATTTTCGGAATCTAAAAGCCCGAAAAAACACCAAACCACCAACAACTACAGAGACAGCGAAGCGAGAAGCGAGAGAGAAAGAGAAAGAAACCAAAAACCCAAAAAAAAAATGACGAGATTTCTTGTAGCGGCCGCGAGGAGGGCATCATCGGAAACGAATTCTCTCCGATCACGTCGCTGCTTTTTCTCTAGCGTAGCTGCTACTCGAACCGAAAATGACGGTTTTCTTCCGAAAATGCCCCCGTTCGATTACTCTCCTCCTCCCTACACCGGCCCCTCCGCCGCCGACGTCCTCGCCAAGAGGAAGGCCTATCTCAGCCCCGCCATCCCCCACTTCTACAGCAAACCGGTCCGTCCAGTTTTTTTTTGTCTTATATATAATCTGTTTACGTTTTTTATTATATTTCGTTACGTGTGAGAGTTTTGTTCTGAAACGGAAACGAATCCTGACCGTTAAGATCTGAAGCGATGGATTTTTGTTTGTTTGTTTTGCTTGTGTCAGTTGAACGTGGTGGATGGGAAGAGGCAGTACTTGTTCGACGAGAACGGGCGGAGATACCTTGACGGTTTTGGAGGGATTGCTACGGTGTGTTGCGGGCATTGCCATCCCGATGTCGTCGAGGCAGTTGTCAACCAGATCAACCGCATACAACACTCCACTGTCCTCTACCTCAACCATGCCATCGCTGATTTCGCCGAGTCTCTAGCCTCCAAAATGCCTGGTAATCTCAAGGTACGTATACGTGTCATCACTCTAATGTTGAATTTTCTTTTCTTTTTTTTTTTCAAATAAATATATTGCGTTTTTAAGATATGAGAAAAACAAATTTTATCAATTTATTTTGTTGAGGTGGCAATTGTTGGTAGATTATTAAAACATCAGTATATATCTGATGAGTTTGGGATTTTCATCGTGGTCCACCAACCAATGAAAAAAAAATTCTGGAAGTCGTCAACCAGATAAGCCGCATGCACACACCACTCAATGAATAATAAATTCTGGAAGTTATCAACCCATATGCACATGCAGAAATGTAGAGTTTTCTGTGCTTCCTTTCAGATTGATACGCGGTTGTACATATATGAGGATCGTATAAGTAGATATTGAATTTGTAGAGATTAATAATTCTCATATCAGAATTGAGTTTTTAAGAATTAATTTATATGTATATGTACCGGTATATTGTACAGGATATACAAAGATTACACATCATCCTTAATAGAAGTAATTGAATATCTATCTTAACTCTAAAAAATCAAGGGTTCAAGTCTCAACTTATGGAAGTAGTTAATCTCTCAATTGTGAAAGTAGTCATTTGGACCGTGTTATTAATAATGAATCTCAATAAGTTCCGACAGATTTTTATATTTCAAATATATGAGAGAATATCGAATTTTTTAGTGAACAATAATTCAAATATTAGGACTCATATTTTTTAGAATTAGTTGGTGCGTTTCACATCAATTATTTTTTCGCCCTTGCAAATCTATGTGCATTTGTATATATTAAGGCCAGTGCTAATGAGGGAAAAAAAATCATGATAGAGACTAATTTTTGTTAGGAAGTAATTTGATTATGTATTTATATATATATGGGCTATATATGGCAGGTGGTGTTTTTTACTAATTCAGGAACCGAAGCGAACGAGCTGGCGCTTATGATTGCGAGGCTGTACACAGGATGCAATGACATTATTTCGCTGAGGAATGCGTACCATGGGAACGCAGCCGGAACTATGGGAACTACTGCTCAGTGCAACTGGAAATTTAATGTTGTTCAGGTACATATGGATATGATACATGTCACCATTGGTTGCTTTGAGATTTTTTAAAAGAGTTGATGGGCTCAAGACAATTATGGGTCGTCATTATTAATGTTAAAAGACAGCTTATATGGTAATGTCAGATGGATGATGATGACCCTTTGCTATTGTGTGGGCTTTAGGAGTGTTTTTCCCTAGGTCGTTTTAATTAAATTTTGGATTTAAATTTATATCATATTAGACATTCCAATTCGTTTTCTGGGTATATATCCACTGTCAGTTGAGTAGTATATCGATTAAATAAGTATTTTCTTTTAATTTTTTGTTTGTATTAAATTTTTTATAAAAGAAGTTTAAATTTGAATAATATGTAAAAATATATATATAATAATCTTTATTATCCATTGTATTTTATAATGATGTGTCACTGAATTATCAAATTTTTTTTAAAAAAAAAAGGACGATAGATAATGTGTGTTTATTAAACTTTAATACACATATTTATTAATATATATTTTTTATTATGAAAGTAATTTCTAACATCCTTAAAAAAGAGGAAAGTAATTTCCAACGTATGTATTTACGTTTTAAATTAGGATTCTAACATTATTGCAAGGAGATCCATGCATAATACATTGAATATTCTAAAAGATGGTGTTATCAATAAAATTAAGTTCTGATTGAAGTGCATCCCATGTGTCCTCTTGCCGGTAGGGAAGAAAAGATATTTTTAAACGGGAAGGAATCTCAGGCCTTTATTTTCGTTATCATGAAGTTTGCATCTATATGGCACATCTTTTGTTTTTTCTTTTTTTTGAGAAAATGACATATCTTTTTTTTGATATGATAGGTATGAGACCCAGTCTAGCCCATATAAGGTGTCAGTGTAGGCCCACTTGTCATTGTCGAAAACTAGTAGAAGCAACATGAAAAAAAGAAAGAGAAACTTCGTTCTAATACTTAAGATTTCAAAAAATATCAAAATTTTAAATTTTTTTTAAAAATGATTCTTTTTATCCTTAACTTTTCAAAACTCTTTAAAAAAATTCAAAACGTTAGTCAATTAACGGTTAATGATGACTTTAAACCATTTTTAAGAAATTATATTCGGAAACATTTTAGATTATTTAACTTATAAATTTATTGTTTTATTAAGATAATCCGGTAATTTATTTGAAACTAATAACTATCAAGATAAAAATATTTTTTTTCATATTTTGTTAATGCTAATCGTCAGTTGATTAATAGTTTTGGACATTTTCAAAGAGTTTTTGAAAAAATAGAGACGAAGAGAGCTGTTTTCAAAAGAGTTGTAAAAATTTGATATTTTCTAAAACCTTAGGGATCCAAATGAAGTTTTTCTAGAAGGGAAAGCATTGCACTTGCAAAAAGTATATAATAAAGCTTCTTGGATTAATTTTATGTATGCAACATTATCAAACAGGCTTTAAACTATGTTTTTTAATTTAGAATTATTATTTAAATGCAATTTAATTTTTTCAATAAATGCAATTTAATTATAAGCTTCATATTATAGTAACTTAATATTATATTTTCTCACTGGTTTGGACTACAGACTGGAGTTCATCATGCCTTGAACCCAGACCCATATAGGGGGGTCTTTGGTTCAGATGGTGAAAAGTATGCAAAAGATGTTCAAGACCTTATTGACTTTGGAACTTCTGGTCGTGTTGCTGGGTTTATTACTGAAGCTATACAGGTAAATATTATCTGCTTTGAGTTGTTTTTCTCCATTTTAGCTACATTTGTGAGGATTAGGCATGAAAATAAATCATTTTTATAAATTCTTGGGAGTAAAGATGTTTTTCCACTTGACAGGGAGTGGGTGGCATTGTAGAATTGGCCCCAGGTTACTTGCCTGCCGCTTATAAAAGTATCAAAGAAGCAGGAGGCCTTTGCATTGCTGATGAGGTTCAGGCTGGATTTGGTCGCATAGGAAGCCATTTCTGGGGTTTTGAGTCCCAAGGTGTTGTTCCTGACATAGTGACAATGGCTAAGGTTAGTGTTTTTCCCATTAATGTCAACTTGCAAATTGAAATCTTGGTAATCTTTTATTGGCAGTTTGTGATTTCAAGCTGGACCATTGTCCTTGAAATTATACAAACATACAATTTAAGTCAGAGGGTATTTTGTTCTGTGCATAAAATGTCCATGGCAATGCAAGTTATGATATGCAAAGAATATCTATCCACAGTCAACAGGCACCATGCCACTATCTCATACCATCCCATGCACTAGAATCTGATTTTTATGTGTTGATTACATGTACTCGTTCATGTTACAACAGGGAATTGGAAATGGCATTCCTCTTGGTGCTGTAGTAACTACTCCTGAGATTGCAGAGGTCTTGACTCGCCGCAGTTATTTCAACACCTTTGGTGGAAATCCTGTATGTACCGCAGCAGGGTTGGCTGTTCTGAAAGTAATTGAAAAAGAAAAGCTTCAGGAGAATGCCTTTGTTGTTGGATCCCATTTGAAAGAAAGACTAACTGCTCTCAAAGACAAATATGAAAGTAAGCATCCATAGAAATTTTTTAGTATCGTACCATGCCATATTATTGCACATCATGATAAGCATTGTGCCCGTGGTTCTAAATTTGATTCTGGCTCTGTCTCTGCAGTTATTGGAGATGTAAGGGGAAGAGGATTGCTGCTTGGAGTTGAACTTGTCTCCGATCGCCAAAAGAAAACACCTGCAAAGTCTGAAACTCTACATGTAATGGACCAAATGAAAGGTACATCATGAATAAGTCTTTCCACTGCTTATATTATAGTTATACATGCTGTAACCTGTAAGCTTCAAGATGCATGCTAATAAACCTCCTTTGTAAATGTAGAAATGGGTGTATTGATCGGAAAAGGTGGATTTTATGGCAATGTGTTTCGAATCACTCCTCCTCTCTGCTTCTCTAAAGAAGATGCTGGTAAGTCGATTCTACATGTGCGCTATTTTTCATGAATAAAATTGTGCAAATCCCTTCTCATTGCAACACTCGCCATTTCTTATTATGCTTCCTTTGGGTTGCAGATTATCTTGTAGATGTTATGGACTACACAATGTCAAAGATGTGAATCCCCCTCCAACCTATATAAGTGGATAGAAGACTTGTATATGGTCCTTCCCAACCAAATCTTATTAGAATTGTAACATCAATAATGTGTCCTTTGTGAGGGAAGTTATCAAATACAGATAGGTTTCTCCTTGAACAATTCGCATTAATCTCAGAAACCGATGAGCGAGCCAACATCTCGTTGGCTGTCGCATTCAAACCTTTTTCATGTGGTTCTTGCTTTTAAATCACAATAATCTCAGTAAACCGATGAGTCAACATCTCATTGGCTCTCGCATTTAGAACCTTTTCGTCTGGTTCTCGCTTTTAATATTTTTCGTACGGTTTTAACATTACTTAATTTTAGGTTGCCGTAATGTCAATAGTTGATGGTATAATCATCAGTCCCGCTCTGCTTTGCAACAACTGAATTTAAAATTTCTGCATTTGGTGTGCACGGATGCCATGAAAAATTGTTAGAAATTGAATTGAAATCTGATCCATGGCGGACTATTATAGTTTTCATTGAAATTTTCTATACGATTTTTTTTTTAATATATTGGGATGAAACAAGCAGATTCGCACAACGAAATGTAAAACTAATAATATTAATCTTATATCAATTCAAATTGTTTTTTATAGGAAACAAAATTATTCATTAACAAAAGCAAATAGGATGATTCTAGTGATCGGCTTCCCTTGGTTTCTCCATAAACTTTTATAGGGAAAGTCATTTGAGGATGGCTTCTAATGGAAGAGCTTTTAGAGCTCATAAGCTCTTTTTTTTTGTTTATCCGAACTATATTATAAGCCAATTTTAGGCATTAAAAGCCCTTTTGGGTCTCTTACAAGCCCTGCCAAACAGGGACTATTGGAAGCCACATATCTTCGTATGGAGATCCTGAATTGAAACGAAGATATGTTGAATCCACAAGGGCGATAAAAAGGGGCTATTAATTTATGTCAGTTTTTATTTCCACATGCAACCAATATATACATATATATACTGAAAACAAAGTAAGGTTAATAACTTTACTTCAAAAAACATGTAAGGTTAGTAACTTAATATGACATTGAGAGAAAGCAAGATCATTGGTCCCACAACGCAAAATAATATCACAGGCATGACTTCCAAAAACGAATCATATATCAAGACAGTGAATTACCTATCATACATGATTTGCGTTAATATATGCATTAGTTCTAGTTGCAGTTGATGTGATTCCACACTCCCTTTTTTTTTTTTTTATACAATTCCTGTTGTGCAATCAAAAAATGCTCAGTAACCCCAACAACTTAATTTGACATATAAAATGAAGAATTAATTCTCTTGATCTTGAACAAATTAAATTTAATAAAACCTATCTTTTATATATATATATATATAACATTGATCTCCATTTGCATTGCTGGATCGTGATGTAAATCAACCACAAGTCATTTTAAAGTTTTCGTCTCTATATATGTTGACTTTTGCAGTTCAATTAAGTTTTAACATTAAGTTTATAAATTAATACACCACAAACGAAGTTTCTCACAATATCACAAAGTAGATGTAATCGAAAAATAAATGAAGTGACTACCTACCACAAAATAAATTACTGATACAAAATTGAATAATTCGTGATGAAAAAGAAACCTGCCTTCTACCTATCATGTCGAGCATCCATGGATGACATTGGAGAGTAGGAATACGAGTATGTCCGTCTGGAGGCCACCGTGGATCGCCGCGTGGACAAGCTGTAATAGCCTATAGCGGAGGTCATGATGGAAGCAACGTCGACAAGTAAACATGCAAGTTCTTGGAAGACGTAGATGCTCTTTCTCAGGATTACATTTATCAGTATGGAAAATGCATCCTCCAACCTGCTCATGTTGTTTGTTTGATTTTTGTGTTGTGGGGATTGATGATGATTGTTGGGGGAGATCAGATGTTTAAAAAACTTTAGAATATTTGAGGAGGCATGTTGCATACCACATTAAAAAAAAAAAAACACAAAACGCACAACCTTTTATTTTGATATATCTGGGAAGAGAAGGCCAGCTGCATACTTGCATTATTATTCAGCCGCAGAATTAAATTAATGCGAGCGTGTGTAATTACTTAAATGTCCTCACGTGTGTATCTGTCGCAGGACCGGCAGGTCAAAATGTTTGATTTTTTGTTTTTTGGCTTGCCTATCGAAATGACTGTCTATTATAACCTGTCCATTTTAGCTGTATTTTTCATCATGCAAATGCTCACTAGCGTTGGAAATGAGAAAGTAATGTGCATTGATATGATGTACATGGATGGATTCTGAAAAAACTTTCAGGTTGAATTCGAACTAAAGAATTATTATAAGAATTATATTCTATTAGATAAAAATACATATAATGTAATTTTAAATAACTGATTAAACAATCATAATGTAAAAGTATTTGTGGAATTTCTTTATCCCTATCTCACATTATTTCCAAAGACACACGAATGATCTATTATTGACTATTGTATTGTATTTCAGCTTTTGCTAATTTGTATGAATCTTTTAATTGATTTCAACAAAATTAAAGAATTTTTGAATTCAAATGGTTGGAATTTACATTCATTAGAGCGAAAAGCTGATATTTAATTATGAAAAAATAAAGTTTTCATAGAGTCGGACGACTCTACAAAAATTAATAGAAGTGAAACTGATATTAGCTTCAATTTTTTTTCAATACATTCTTCTCATATGGTTACTCAAAAATTAAGTTATTATATAATTTTGTTGACATAAACATAAAAAATACAAATTCAAAACATTATAAGAAATCAAATTCATTGAATCGCGGAATGAACACTCGACACGTGCATATTAGGTAAGGCGAAAACTGTGGAAGAGTCAGCATGTGAGTTGAATTTGGAAGAATTGAGAGGTGGTTGTATAGCGCAATCATGTAAATGATGAGGGGCAGAGTTGGAATTTAATGATGAAATGTCAGAGGGCAAAGAATAAAATGTGGATGAGGACATTATGAACTCATCCCATGGTGAGTTTGGGCATTATAAAACTGTTCGTACATCCAAATTCGGGGGCTTTTGTAGCAAAATGTCGACACCCTTTAAGGATGGGAAAGAGACAATTTCAAGTAGGTGAGAAACTGGTTTCTCATGAGTGACAAGTCGAAAATGTTTGCACGCAATGGTCTCAATCAAGATCTCAACATTACATTACCACGAAAGGAAGGCTATTTTATATGACAACATCAAAGCAATTGTATACAAATCAGTAAATGTAACCTTAGCTCCTTTATTGGTGGTGTAGTTAGCACTACTTCTCTTGTCTCTGTTTTAAAGAGACGAGTTTCGAGCATCTTCCATAATTATGTTAGTCTATATTTCAAACCGTACCTTAGAGTATATATCAAAAGATTCTGACTGATAATATCTATACTTATAATATGTAGTATGTAATTTAAAAAAAAAAAAAAAGAAAAAAGAAAGAAAAGGAAATGTTACATTAAAAAGTTTTGAACAATATTACTTGTAATATGTAGCGGTATAGTACATTTTGGTGTGGTGTTTGTCACAATCAAAATCGAAAAAATGCGTTTATATTGGAAGGTTTTGGTCTGTCCTAGCTAGATTAGGCGATTGTAGAGATTATGAAAGTGATTAATTTATTTATTTCTAAAGAATTACTTAAATGGCTTTTGGTTTAAAACTTTTTGTTGGATCATTAATAATTTAATATACATAACATGTTTGCAAAAAAAAAAAAAGTACATTTTAAGATTAAAATACAATTTCAGCATGTCCATCTCCAGTTAAATAATTATACACCTCATATTCCATATTAATAATGAAAATTCAAATCCTACATTACTTGTACAAAAATAAGTGTGAAGAAACCTCTTCCTTAACATTGTACTTAAAATAATAATTTTTTTATGAAAACTCAAATCAAATGAGTTAGAAGTCAATCAAAAGTCCGGAACATACCCAAATCATCATTATTTGCATGATCTATATTTATTTACACCCAAAACAAGATGAAAAATCTTCTCACATATGCTTGAAAATGCATATAATGAAGTGGATGAAGAGGCGTATAATCACTTGAATTAAGATGAGAAACACTTCTTTATTAGTTACTTTGTTATCTATTTGTTT
The DNA here is from genome assembly GCA_021234005.1 of Nephelium lappaceum. Classification (NCBI taxonomy): domain Eukaryota; kingdom Viridiplantae; phylum Streptophyta; class Magnoliopsida; order Sapindales; family Sapindaceae; genus Nephelium; species Nephelium lappaceum. The sequence continues at coordinate 1,553,503 of CM038011.1, forward strand.
ACATGAGCTGAGGCCGGTCATCAAAATTGCGATTAGAAGCATAACCCAATGGACGCGGGCATGAGTCTGTTCCGGTGGGGTTATTACCATTACAAGCTAGATCCACCTGTCTACTCTACAATCCAAACTGGGTCAAATTTGAATTCGTCTCCGAGAGTGGCAATTGTAGCTTGAAAAGACCATGCACAGTGGGCTCACACTGCTCCTCTCGCCCCCCCTAGATCCACCTGTCTACTCTACAAACCAAACTGGGTCAAATTTGAATTCGTCTCCGAGAGAGGCAATTGTAGCTTGAAAAGACCATGCACAGTGGACTCACAGTGCTTTCCCCCCACCCAATCACCTCCACAACCACAAGTATTGTCAACACTATGCAGCAAATTCAAATGCAAGCCGCAGCACAGGCCCCAGCATGAGCCTGCAAAATGTCAACTTTGTCTCAAGTTATCATTTGCAGAACAAACATTTTCACAATTCTTTGTGGCGGCTAATGGAAGATCATGTGCATGGTGGACGTCAGAGACAACATTATTGGCACCTTACGAATGTTATCTTGACACCCTTTTTACAGTTACATATAGGTCGAGTTTACTAATTTGAAATGACAGTGAAAAGTAGTTAGTTTCGTACGAAATAAAATAAAGAAAGGACACTTAATTCCGTAAATTGGAATGTGGTTCAAGTTCCACATATTTTAGTTCCAATACTTTTAAATAAATATGATAATCATACATCCGAAATTAAGTTTTCTTATCTACGATTCCTAATTACTAAATGTACCAAGAAGCAACGAAACCAGGTTAACCCAATTCAACGAGCCTAAACACAGCCCCGAAACAAGCGGCCCAACCGATTCTTCGCTTGGCCTGGCATGGCAATTTTAGTCCACACCCACCACAAATCTCCTATTGCCGACACTAGATTTGCCGATGCTTATATTATTTTTATCAATAGATTACCCACTACAAGTTTACAAAAGTCGGTGATAAAAAAATTTACATTGAGATGCGACACCTATCCTGGTACATGCACCCTATAAGTTGGAAACAATGTGAAAATTATTATAACAAATTAAAAAAATAAATAAAAAGCTCATAGTCATAGGGAACAATAACACAAACAGCTTTTACCAGTCCAAACGAAGTCATTAATATAAATTAAGTTAAATCAAATTTGTCACTTCGCAGCAAATCACGGCAGTTCCTGTTCTTAGGTAGTTTAAAACAGCTATAAATTGTCGTCGATTGATGCGACTAGAATGACATCACTCGGGACCTTAGCAATTGCATCCCATCCACTGAATAATTTAAAAGAGTTTGTGCGTGCAAAATACAACATAATACGTAGACACGGTCCAGACACAACACACTTCCTCCGTTAGTGGTTCTTTCTTGACCGTTTTGTCTTGATATGATGAACCAACGTGATTATCTGTGTTGGCGTGGAAAGATCATGATTCATTTTAAAATTGTTTCAACATGTCATCCTACACTTTCATTTTTCTATGAACCTTATTTGTGTTAAGGTTCTAAAACTCCACATTAAAGCTATGAGTTAGACAATGAACTATAAATATACGTTTTAAATTAATGACTAATCCTATGTAACACAGTATGTAAAGTTTACGTTACTTGATATAAGGGTTTGAGAATTATATATAAAAGGGAAACTTCATTTTAATTCTTTAGGTTTAAAAAAATATCGAGCTATTAAAACTATTTTGAAAACAGTTATTTTCATCTTTAACTTTTCAAAAACTCTTCAAAACAATAAAAAACTGTCAATCAACTGACAATCAACACTAATAGAATGAGTAAAAAAATATTTTTACCCTTAATAGTTGTTAGTTTCACGTAAATTATCAGATTATCCTAATAAAACAATGAATTTATAGTTAAATATTCTAAAATGTCTCTGAATTTAAGTTATTAAAAATAGTCTAAAGTCATAATTAACCGTTAGTTGACTAATGGTTTGAGTTTTTTTGAAGAATTTCGAAAAATTTAGGGATAAAAATAGTTATTTTAAAAAGAACTTTAAAATTTTGATATTTTTCGAAACCTTGAAAATTAAAACGAAGTTTTTCCATATATTAAAAGGTTACTCTTTCAAAATTGTAGCAATATCGAATAAATTACATTAACTTTATCAGTTTGTGTCCTGACTTGCTATATTTAAGAGGTTTAACATGAAATTTGTGTAATTGAAGACGAATTTAGAAATTCATATATGAAAATATCGTTATCACGAGATTGTAGCAAAGAATTCTTTTATTACACTACCCGTATAAAGTTTGCATACTAACTACATCTGTGGAGTTTAATGTGAAGTTCGAGTCCCTTAATAAGACGTCTATCAATTATATATGAAAACTTCATAAGAAAGCAAAATCATTTTAATTATGCTTAATTCTATAGCATTTGCATGCTAACTTGCTATCTACAGGATGTCCTATATGAAGTTTGATTAAGATAACATGTGTTTCATGGATCTTGTACGAAATGTTATCATCACGAGATTATAGCAAAATTATATTTTGTTTCCTACAAATTTTTTGCGTGCAATTAAGCGTTTAATACAACGACTCTTTTATCATTATATAAGATCTGTTTTTAACTAATATACATTTAAACCCAGCTTATAAAACAAAATATATAAAGAATAACCACAAATTAATTAAGTCATAAATGATAATAAGTACTTGTCCCGATTTACTCAAAACTCCTATGATCACAAGATCCTAATCTTGTATAACACATATAACTGTGTAACGTTCAAATTTCCACATCAAATATCGGTGGGTTTGACTCTTCGAAAAGTTTTTACCTTGTTAGTGAAGCCACATGAGGAATTTAATGTGCAAACAAAGCAGAGATAGTGGCACATGACTCAGGCATCTTTTGGAAAATATGTTCCAGCGCATGTGAAAATTAATAACAAGTGTCTATATATAGAATTAAGAAATTCTCATACTCACATCAAGTCTTTTAATTGAGTGGTTATGCATATTTTTTTTCTGTATACATATGATAAAATCTAAGTTTTTTTCCGTAGGACGAAGAGTGTAGAGAGATATTAAAAGTAACCTACATACAAGCTATGCTAACACAGTAGATTCGAACCGATCCTCGACCTAATTGGAATGTCATTTTCATATAAATTATCATCCTCCACTCTCTTAAATCCAATCACCACCCAAACGTGCCTTTAATGAGTTGCTGGGTTGAAACGCGCCTTGTAGGGACACATACGATCCTGATTGTTGGGTATTTGCTCTCACACCAGCAATGGAGTTGCTCTGGGGCCTTTTTAATATTTGCGAGAGAGATGAATATTGTGGTGCACAAAAAGCAAAGATGGAAAAGTTGGACATGGAAAAAGTGGATCAACTTATTAATACTTTATTTAAATTTAAGATTTCTTGGTCAACCATTCTCCTTATATCTCCTTGAATTATCTATACGTAAACGAGAAGAGAACAGTTGGCTGGACAGAGAGATTGTGTGTTCTCTGCCACATTTAATTAAAAGAAATGTGGCTTCAGTTACAATTTTAATTTATAACCAAATGAAAGCGTTAATATATAACATCGATCGATTTTTTTTTTTTTTTTTTGGTTTTGAGACTGAGATTTACCCAAGGGATAATCAAGACCCTATCGGGATAAAAATATTAGTGATGCGATTGGGATACTGCTCTCATATGGGGGGAATCCACCCACACAGAGGTGGAAAAGAGACTCGTAGAGAGTGGAGGGACGATCCACACACAAAAGTGGGAGAGCTATTTATTTTTTGCCTTAGTCGGGTGTCAACCCATGCCAAAGCATGGAGGCAATTGGGTTTAAACTAACGGCGCTAGCTGCCATTGACATAACAACTATTGAATAGATAGATGAAATCTCTTGTAGTTATACAAATAGAAAAGGTAATAAAATTGAGTTTAATTGCTTCGGATTTGAGGGGTTTGATTAAACTTTTTGCCTTTTTATTGTATAATTGAGAGGGAAATAAACCCAGTTTTCTAAATTGAATTACAGACGTGTTTATGACAAATACTGAGGATGACCCAATGGCAAATCTCTCACGTCCGATGCTGAGCATGTCAATTCAAGTTGCATTTTATCCTCCAAATTCCTTTCTGTACTTACGGACAAAAAATTTATAGACATGTTTGTTAATCAATAATCTTAATAAGGGAAAGAAAATTTAATTTGTGATTACGTATTCACTAAAAATTGTCGTAAATCTCACACAGTAAATAAAGAATAAATGTTTGCCAAAAATAAAACATATTTCTCCCCTCCGACTAAATAATTAAGTTTCATTCCCTAATTCATTTTTCATCGAAATTTGAATCCTTTTTACTTTTATTAACAATAGTAGTTGTGACATATGGTTCAGAAATCGAACATCCTTTTGAAATTTTTATCAAATCTGATTGTGGAATGAATAGAGTAGGTACATACACTCATTAACTTGATTCCTAAAAAACATACACTTATTGTCTATTTCATGTTGATTTTTTGGAGACCCACATAAGTGACATGACCCATCTCAATTTGCCTATAGCTTGGCTAAATAAAAATTGATGACTTTGGGTATGGTTTATGCAGCAAACCGACCAGGCTCGTATCAAATGTGGTCGTGACCCCACAAACCCACCACCACCGCAGCAAAATTATGTCTATCAGTTTAGCTTAGTTTATCAAATGCTACACACCTTTATTTAATGTACGAAAAACTTATAAATACATTTGATACATCGTACGTTCGCATCCGAATTTGTAACTTTTTTTCATTTTAAAATCTTTTCATTCTCCAATTCGCTTTGCAATTATTCAAAAAGAGAAAAGATAAATGGAAAAAAAAAGTTCATGGCATCGACTCTAAAAGTTGTGACGGCTGCCACAAAGACAATTATAAGAGCAAAAGACGCAACATGTCATTCTTGTTGATGTTACACATATTAAAAGTAACAATAATGGTTACTTTGTGATTTTTCCTTTTTTATAAAAAAAAAAATGGAAATACAAACATCACAACAACGCTGTCGTTTTAAAGTTTAAAGCAGCACCCATGTTGTCATGATATTGATAGCCACTTCGGATTATATTCAATTATAAATAACATGCACAAAATCATAACATACTCTATTTCCTATTTTGAGAATATATTTACGTATTCTTAAAATAATAAAAAATGTATTAATTTCTAAAATATTAGAAATTTTAATATATATTTTATACGATTTATTTACTAATCAAAAGATTTTTTTTTTTAATCCTGTTTTTTTTTTTTTTTTTTTATGTAGTTTGATTGTCATCTTAGTAACATTTTTAGACAATTAAAAAAACTGAATTACATATAATAGGATAAGTTCAAATTTTGAACCTTTTCAAGTAGGTATTTTTGAGTTTTTTAAAAACATTTATAATATGTAATAGAGATATTATGAAAAACCCTTTGAAAAGCAAAATAATCAGAAATTATACCCGATTTTTTTTTTATTAGGTGAACCGCCCCTTGGTGTCTAAAAAAAACCAACCAAGTGTTAATATTTTAGAGTTAAATGGCAATCTAATAAAATAATTAAAATTTTAAAATGAGAAAAATTGTAAACAAATTATTAAAAAAAATTAAAATAAAAATAAAAAACTGAAAATTAAAAAAGTAAAAAGTTTTTTCTTATCACCATCCCCTAAATTCATCAATTCAACACATCAATCCCAAAATCCTAAAATACCAAAACAATCTAAAAACTTCAAAATCTAATCAACTAAAAACAACTAAAAAAAAAAAAACTACAATCAACCCAAAACAATCTAAAAAAACTGAACCCAAAATCCTAAAATACCAAAACAATCTAAAAACTTCAAAATCTAATCAACTAAAAACAACTAAAAAAAAAAAACTACAATCAACCCAAAACAATCTAAAAAAACTGAACCCAAAATCCTAAAATACCAAAACAATCTAAAAACTTCAAAATCTAATCAACTAAAAACAACTAAAAAAAAAAAACTACAATCAACCCAAAACAATCTAAAAAAACTGAAGAGAAGAAGAACTAAAAAAAAAAAACTACAATCAACCCAAAACAATCTAAAAAAACTGAACCCAAAATCCTAAAATACCAAAACAATCTAAAAACTTCAAAATCTAATCAACTAAAAACAACTAAAAAAAAAAAACTACAATCAACCCAAAACAATCTAAAAAAACTGAAGAGAAGAAGGAGAAGAGAGTGGAGAGAGACAGAAGATTTTTGTGTGAATTAGATTTAGATGGGGTTTTTTTTTAAAAAAAAAATGTGTTATTTTTTATTTTTATTTTTTTGAAACTTTGTTATTTTTTAATTTAATATTTTAATTAATTAATAATTTAAAGGATAATTTAGTCATTTCATAAGTTTGAAGAGTATAAGAGCAATTTTATAAGATTATAATAGGGTATTTTGGTCATTTCACTATTTTGTATGGAAGGTTAATGGCAAAGGTGCTCACCTAATAAAATAAAAATCGGGTGAAATTCCCGATTATTGCATTCGATTGTTGTTAGACACTATAACGTTGAATTCGAATTGTTAGTTACACTTTGAGTTTTTGATAATTTGTTTTAAAACCTGTACTTTCATTCTATTATATTTCTATATTTTTTTAAAATTATAAACGTAGTATTTTCTCATATATTGTTTTGTAATATTTTACTTTCTTTTAAATGTGTTTTTCAGGTGATACTATAACTTAAAATAACTTTTAAAAGTAACACAATCAAACAATCTAAAATTTAAAAGATTTTTTTTAATTAATAACGAAATGACCAACAACTTATTTCTAAAAACTCTACTTGTAAAATATTTATTCGGAGAAACCATACCGAATAAAGCTTTAGAATGACGGAAAAAATATGGTTTGAAACTACCATCTTCTTTTCTTTTAAAGCTGATGACCATCAGATTAACATGTTATCGAATTGGACCTATCCATATTATTCATTATTTATGCAATCTATATATGTATAGTTCATACATCCACTTTTATAATTAAAAGATATCTCATTATCGTGTAAAATACTTATAGTAAGACTTAATGGGGAGACACAAAGAACACTAGTCATATGAACTACAAGGGCATGCAAAATTAATCTCTCTTTGTCATGGATACAAGAGATTTATTATTAGATCGTCTCAAATTTTGCACGATGATTTCTTTCTTCATGCACTTCAAGCATGTATAAAAACTTCTTATACGTACTTGTAAAGTATTTATAGTGGAACTTGAAATAAGAAGGTGCAACAATCACATGAACTATGAGGGCGAGTAAAATTAATATCTCCTTATCATGAATATGAGAGGTTTATCATTTGACCATATCAAATTTCATTGGATGATTTCTTTTCTTTCTATTCATGTAATTTTTTTTTTTTTGGAAAGGTTCTATTCGTGTAATTTAACCACGGTTCTTGTAGGCAAACATGGTATTCAGAAGGTAGCGTGGGCTTTACACAACTCAAAAACTCAAACAAAGTCTCCACTCAGGCAAAAATTGACACTTCGCCCTGTAAATTCTCTAGTCCCTATCGAAGCAAGACATGTTGATTGTGTTATTGTCACGTTCACTGTAATAATGACATAAAAATAAACAAAACACAAGTGAGTTCGGGTACGTGGATGAAAACCTTGGGTGAGTGTGACAAACAAATATGTAGAAAAAAAACAGGTGGACAATAGATGAGACAGACAGTGAGCACCACGTGGACGGCCTTGTCCAAACCAAAACAAATAAACAAATAAATTTGAGTTGGAATTTTTCTGCCTAAATTTTGGAGTTTTTGTGCCTTGAAAATCAAAAGTGATTTAATCATTGATTTTTTTTTTTCGACTTTATGTTTGAAATATATTTGATGAAGACCCTAATTGAGGTCACGACACTTGCGTCACTTCTTACGTGTCTTTCTTTTGGGGTAGAAAATTCTTGAAAAAACTTCATTGTAATTTCTAATATTTAAACAAATATTATATTTTTAAAACTCTTTCTAAGACAGTTATTTTACTTTTGATTTTTTTGAAACTCTTCAAAAAAATCTAAACCATCAATCAACCGACGGTCAAAATTAACAGAATATAAAAAAAATATTTTTATCTTTAATGATTATTGATGATATGTAAATTACCGAATTACCTTAATAAAATAATAAATTTATAAATTAACTTATTTAAAATATTTTAAATTTAAGTTATTAAATTACAATTTAAATTACTTAAAGTCACTGTTGATCAGTGGTTGATTAACGGTTTGAACTTTTTTGAATAGTTTTGAAAAAGTTAGGGATAAATAAATTATTTTTAAATGAGGTTTAAAAATTTGATATTTTTCAAAATTTCAGAAACTAAAATGAAGTTTTTCCAAAATTTGCTCAAGCATGTCACCCTCACAAGTTGGAATTTTTGGATCATCCTTGTCCTAATTCAAAATCAATTGACCGCTTCCTTTATATTTTGCTTTGGATTCCATATAAATTACACCATATTTCAGTTTTTTTTTTTTTTTTTCCGCTTCTTCTTTGCTGCTGGCAAAACAAACATTAAACTGATATTATGGCCTTTTATACATGGACCGATTTCGTTTACATGATAAAACAATTATCTTATCTACTATGTATCATATTCAAATAAGTGATCCATTACTTAAAATTAAAGTTTTAACATATCCATTAAATCATAATGTCACAATTTATATTAATGTACTTTATCAAAATAGACATTGAAAAATATGCATATTCTTAAAGTGTAAGGACATCATCTACTCATAAATTATTAGACAATGCAAATGATACATAACTATGGAATTAAGAAAAACTTTTAATTTTATATTCAAATCATACGTAATCATGACTCAAAAAAAAAAATCGTACATAGTCGAGTTAGTAATTTACAAGTTTTGATATTTAGGTTTTGTTAGTATCTCTCCTGTGAACTTTTGTTTTCCTTTATATTTTCAACTTTCTCCTAGAATAATCAACCATTTGACAAAAGAATTTCAGTGAATATTTAATGCATACTGATTTAATCATATTATTACCTCATTATTCACGTTATAATATAATCTAATTATCGGATAATCACTTTTTATCTGAATGATTTAAGTATTTTACTTCACATTAAAATTGAAAAAGTTCAGACAGTCATCCTGTAAAGGATCAACGATTTGTTTCATTATATCCTTACAAACCTCTTGACAAATAGAAAAATTCAAATCTAAATTTACAGGAATTGATATGGTCAAATACTAATGTATAATATTCAAATTTGATTAAGACAGTGATTTTAATACACTGGTAAACCAAAAGCCCACCGACTTGTCTTTAAAGACTATAGGTTCAACTTGGACAATTTTTTTCATGTATATAGGCTATCTTCTCCCGTTTTTTAGGAGTTAATCTCAATACCGCGTCTTGAGTCATGTCGCATTTGGTCCCGGTAATACTCTAAGTTGGTCCTAATAATTAAAAAAAAAATACTAATGTATAATAATAAAGTTAACATTTATAATGCGACATGTACCATACTCGGATCAAATTATTACACCAAGGAGCAAACCGCATGGAAGAAAGTGAAAAATTGTTGCATACACAAATCAGAAAATGTGCAAATTCGGACTCAAATCTAAAACAATTTTGACAAAGGCCAGCTGGAATCAAATAAATTGAGCAAGATGTGAGGCAGAAAAAGAAAAGAATCTGATGAGGATAGCCCACACAATGTCTGGCTGCCGCTGCAAAGTCACCCCTCTTATATGTCTCTCCATCATTCCTTCTTCAAAATCAAGCGTTCTCCCATGACATTCCACTGGCTACGCGCGTACATTTGCATAGCTGTTTTTACTTCTCATTTCAAAAACACAAAGTTAAAAAAAAAAAAAAAAAATTCCAAACCTAGACACTTATCAGCTACTAGTACTACTTTCTTCTTCTTGCTATATCTTGGTTAAAAAGTAATGCAACATTATCCGAAATTTTATCTAAATTTATTATCGGTAAGTTATATATAACTATCACGTTATCAATACATTATCTTATAATTAAGGTAGTTGTTACAAATCATTTTGTCATGTTTTTTGGATAAAACATTTGAGAAAATTTTTGGAAAAGTATTATTCTCTTATTAAATACAACACAATTAATCTGACATAAAATGCGATTAGAAGGGATAAAAATAGTATATTGTCAGGACTCTCATATGGTAGTTCAATAAGCACACCACCTTTTAGTAGAATGATTGAACACGTTACTTGATATTAAGAGGTTATAGGTTCAAATTCCATCATTGTCGAAGGCGTGGATAATTTTTTTATTAATTTAATCTATTCTCCCTCACCCTTAACAAAAAATAAATAAAATAAAATAAAAAATATGGTAGTTCAACAAAAGTTTGAGTCTTGTGTCCATGTTCATAGTTGAAATGCTCGATTTGGACAAATAGCAATCTTGGTCTTTTGATGTAGGAGTTGTTATACATGCTACACTCATTGTCGACTTATTGTAATGTTTGTTATGGGCACATTTTATCATTGTTTGTGAAATAGCTGTCCCTTTGGAAGTAGAAGTCGATGTTTAGACTGCGCTCATTGTTATAGTGCTTGAACCAAGCAAATAGTATCTTTTTAGATATAACAGTCGATATTCTAACTATTTTCACCGTTGTATGATTTGATTTTAACGCATTTTGACAGATTTCTAATTGTGACGTTTAGAATCAATATTTTTTAATGTGAAATTTAATAGTTAGATTTTAGACTACACATACTATTGTACTGGTTAATTTATAATCAATTCAAACATATCTTTTTTACTTTGTTGCTAATTTATAATCTATTCCAACATATCTTTTTGCTTTGTTGCTAGCTTACAAAAATAAATATTAGCATAGAGGGAAAAAATGCCGTTTAGTTATAAAGAAATTATAGTTTCAAAAATTAAATATATAAAGAAATTCTATATTTATTGCATTATTTTTTGTTCTTTTTGTTTTTTTTTTGATAAATGTTCTTTTTCTTCTTGTGTTTCAAAGGTAGTTAAAGGTGGATTTTTAACTTTCAAAGAGCAATAAATACATTACCGAGAAAAGTTGGAAACAATCGAGTCTAACATAACTCATCTCAAATTTTCTTTTAAATTAAATGCTCTGTCGGTCTTCCTTAACAAAAATGGGTGACATAAATTTTTTTGGCAAGTTTTTAAATGCCTTTGAAATCTTCAATGGTATGGTAGCATCATGAATTGTAACTAAAATTTTACATTAAATAATTTTGTCAACAAACTGACCCAAAATTTGAAGCCATATAAATAGTTCTAAGTGGTTTTGACTATATCAATTTAGATTTTTTTTTTTTCCTTTTTCTTTTCTTTTGGAGAAATGAAGTTCCTTTAGGCTGCGTTTGACACGCGGGATTGGAATGGAATGGAAAATCACCATCTCATGTTTGGTAAAACTTGGGATTAGATTAAAAATTATACCATATCATGTTTGATGTAGATTGAGATTGGATTGAAATAAATTAATTAAATTTTTTTATTATATAAAATTAATTTTATAAAAATTCTAAAAAAAAAAAAAAAAAAACTAAAACAAAAAACATCTCCCACAATTCAACATCATCAACCCACTTTATCAATATCATCATCTCTCACAATTCTACATCATCAACCCACTTTATCAATATCATCATCTCTTACAATTCTACATCATCAACATTATCAATTCAATTCATCAGCATCATCTTCAACAACATTAAATCATCGTAACACCAAAAAAAAAAAAAAAAAACAGACTGAAAGTCTGGTTCTAGGTCGGGGAACCCAAAACCGATCTGGTTCTGGGTTCGCTGACCCAAAACCGATCACTGGTTCTGGGTAGGCGAACCCTAAACCATATCGGTTTTGGGTTCGCCCCCAGAACCTAGTTGCTGGGTTCTGGTTCTGAGTCAGCGAACCCAGAACCGACATCTGATTTTGGCGTTTGGCAAACTCAGAACCAGATGCTTGAAAAAGAAGAATAAGAAGAATAAAAGAGCTTCCATGGGCGTGAGAGGAAGAACTAGTGAGAAGAAATGTGAGAGAGAGATAAATGGAGAGAAAACAAAATTATCAAATCCAATCTCATCCCACCCAATGACATGGGTGTGGGATGGGATTGAAAAATACCAAAAGAATGAGAATTGATGGGAGGTTGGGATTCCAAGAATCTCAATTCTATTCATCTTAATTGCTCACCAAATATGGTATTCAAATGGTTTGAGATTTTTGAATCATAATCTCATCCCGAATCTCACGCACCAAACACAACCTTAGGAAATTTAAGATTTACAGCCTTTAGTCAGCGTTTTAATAAAGAATTTTCATTTGTTGTTTGAGGAAACATGTACTCTCAATTCTCAGCCTGCTCACCATTATGAAAAATACATTCAAGGCAATCTAAAATTTATATAACAACATTGTAGATCCCAAATAGAACATTTTTCATCAGATTTAAACATGTATAATTAAACTATCTAAAAAAAAGGTATAATTAAATTCATGTCACGAATAATATTAATATATATACACACAAGTAATACTAGACTACCCAAAATGTTTATTTAAATCTATGTTCAAATGATATGATATGTGAATTATCAACATTCTATTATTTATATATATATAATTTTTAAGATAAATAAATAAGCATATTGTGCGCTTCTACTACTTATTTATGTAATTCATCAAATTCAAATTTTAGTTCATAATATGATAGGAATAGATCGTCATTTAGATCACATGCTAGTAAAAATGAAAGCAAAGCATGCCCTTTATTGATTAAGTGACTGTGTTGTTTTTGCTTCGTAAATATTATTATTATGAGGGATTTGAGCTTCTTCTCCGCTGCGGTAAGAGTTATAAATTCGGTTGTTTTTAATTTCACGACAAATTTTTAAAATATCAATTATGGAAGACAAACTACTTATATGGTGTAAATAGTTATGGGTCGGGTTTTTTTTTTTTTTTTTTTTTTAAGACTGAACAATACTACTAAAGATTGAAAACTAAATAGTGATTGAAATTTGAAATCTGAATGATATGTTTATTTTTTCTCTCTTACATTTGAATATATAGTAATCTTATTTGTTTTTTAAAGTTAAAATTATTTGAAAATTAGTTATTTGACATTTATATTTTTTCACTATTAGTTGTTTTATAACTTCATCTAATATAAATACTAACAATTATAATAAATTATTTAGTAAATCCTAAAACACTTTTATGTATATATTAATAATATTTTTATTCATAATTAAAATATGATTAATTATTGTAGTAAAATATTTTTTTAAATTATAAATAAAAAAATAATTATGGTGAAGTAAATTAAATTTATATATTTAAATAAAAATAAATAAAATGATCTTAAGTTGAATTACTATTGCCATGTATTTAAATAAAAATAACATTAAAAGGAATATGTATAATATAAAATATGAAAAATTTGGAAATATATTATTTTGGGAAGGATAAATTTTGAATAATATATTAAAAAACCATTAAGTGATTTAACATTAAGATAAAAATCAGAAATTGTAGTTTTTTATTTTCAATGATTTTTGAGTGATTTTAAGTTGTTTGACTACTTAAAAAAATAAACAAAAATATTTTAATAAGTGTAATTCAGGTTCATTAAATGAAAAGTGATAAAAATAAACGACCTCTTATTTAAATACAATAACAAATCAATAATAAAAAAGTAAGAGAATCAAATTCTATTGAAAAAGGGAATCATAATAAAAAATCTTGATTCCTTAATAGGATGTATGAATGCAACTCTTAGAAACTTAATTCCTTATCCAAGTGTTTGTGTAATTTATAATTTGAATTCCAAAACCATTTTAGTAAGAGCAATACTATATATATATTTTATCAAAATTATATAATTTATAAGATATTGATGACTCATATATCAGATAATCTGAGTATGAATTTGGATAAAATATCTAGTAAACTTAACATTATTCTTTTACTAATTCACAATCACATATAAAAAATTAAATTGATTTTCCCTATAAAAATTTTCATCTTATAAAAGTATTCATACATAGTATTAGTATAATCCAATTTCAACAAATTATTGAAATAATTAGTTAAATGAAAACCTTTTTTTCGGTTAGAGGAGCATATATTCGGAACGTACTAACAGTTTCTTTCATGCCAACAAATTCTTCATTTATACATCATTTTTTTTTTTAAACCACAATATAAATAAATAAATAAAACGCATGAACATAATACACACCCACACACCCACTCTCTCTCTCTCTCTCTCTCTATGTGACAACAAAATCCTCATTTTTCTTCACTTTTATTTTCATTTGTGTGCCGCCACCATATACATATATATTATATGCATCTCCACCATCGTCCACCACACCACCACGTCCACTGCCATCTCCACCTAGGGTTTCCACTCTCCTCCGTCGTCTCCTCTCCTCTCCTCCGAGCTGGATTCTCTCTCTTTCCTCCGTCGCATCTCCATGCGCCGCTGGTTCAGCGGCTTCGTTGATTAGTCTCTCTTTCTCCCTCTCTCTCTCTCGCGCGCTCTCTCTCGCGCGCTCTCTCTCTCTCTCTCAATCTCTCTCGCTCGCGCGTGTAGTCATTCTTCCTCCTGCATCTCGTGATAACAATTCGTCGATCCTGACTTACAATATCTCGTTCTCGATACAAAACCTAGGGTTTCGTGTTGTCAACGAATAAGTGTACGGCGGCTTTTGATGGTGCTTCGAATTAGGTCAAAACGACGCCGCTCGATTTGGATTTGTCTATAGAGACGTGTTCTCTTTCATTTGGATGGCATTAGGCGACTTGATGGCCTCCAGGTTTTCTCAATCCGGCGCCGCCGCCGCTGTCGTCTCCAACCACTTCGACGACTGCGTCTCCATCCACCACCACCACCGCCGCCATAACCACCACCACGACGGCGACGACGTCGTCCTCGTCGATTCGGTTTCATCGCATCAGAGGAGAGATTCCGACGGTGCTAGCAGCAGCTACGGCAATGCTACGGTGACGACAATCGCCACCGACCAGCAGCAGCAGCTTGGCTTACTTGCCTCAGACTATCGTCTTGTGTGAGCTTCGACATGATGCGTTCGAGGCCTCCACGCCTACTGGTCCGTCTCATAGTGGGCTTGTTTCCAAATGGCGGCAGCCTAAGGACCGAGTAAGTGCTTCTTGTTTTCGTATTGTTTTGTTTATGCAATTCCTGATGAATATGTTGTTTTTCTCAGGGGTGATTCGTATGCTGTAAATGATGCACCATTGTTCGTTTTGATAGCCTATTACATTGTACAAATTAATAGCTCCGCAAATAGAGGCTTTAGGGATCGATACCCTTTTGATTGTTTCAATAACGATAAATAGAGTTGTTTGTGTTTTTATTCTTGTCATAGTTAAGCCTTTCTGTTATTGGTTGAACAATTAGAGTCGAATTGGGTTTGCGTTTAGTGTTTGATTCTCTACGTTGATTCTAACCCTGCCATTTACTTATCTGTTTGCTTTGATGTCGAAAGTGGTTGTTTGTTTTCTGTGCTACGTGTAGAATGTTAGGCAATGTGTTTTTTTGTTATGGCAAATTGAAATCAACACTATTGTGCTTTTTGCCTTCAGTAATCCTTTGTAGCTTAAATAGGTTAAATAGTGAATGGAATACAAATAAATGAAAATTTCAAGGTGTGGGCACGGCGAACTGTAACAGTTTCAAGCCCACTACAAGGGAAAAAGTTTATCAAAAAAGAGCCATGACTGGCATTCATTAGTTCTGCCATATTTTTGGAATACGAGGCCTATACCAACGTCACCCTTCCTTTTCTGGTTCAGCTAATTTTTTAATACATTTAATTGTTTACGCCAAACTTTAAAGATTTGTTGTCTCTGTACTTGTGCCAACTTTAAGATTATTTGAATTTTGGTGGTCTATGTCTTGCACTTGTCCATTTAATTCTTTTACTATTGACTTATGAAAGCTTTTAATTAGTCAGTAATTGTGGACAATATCATTAGTTGTCTGCCTGGTAATTTTGTGAAAAATGGGCATTGTAGCTTGTATGTTGGAAAAGTTTAGAGTTTCATTAGCCTAAATTAAATGCAAAATAGGTAATATTATGCGCAGTTGAACTTGCTTCTCTTTTAGTTACTTTAGAAGTAATATATATCAGAAAGAGATGCTGTCCTCCTAGAAATTTTAGGAGAAAATCCAGGCATCTTTATTTAGGATAGCGATAGAGAATTACTGACCATTCTTTACTGTCCTCCTAGCACCAATGGAATTTCTTTGTCTGTGCAAAATCAGTGATTGATGTTACTTAGTTTTTGATGCAGATTTCTTCCATTTTTCTTATTCAATAATTTTGAGCTACTTTTCTAGTTAGTAATGATAAGATTCAACGGACATAATATTTTTACTCCCCATTGTCGATGTTGTATGATATATGTGTAATTATGTACACACTTGTTAAATTGTATTTTGGCTGAGGAATTATGTGGGTATCCAAAAGTTTATTTGTATTTTACTCGAAGTTTTACTACTGGAGTTTCGTATGGTGTTTACGGTACTGGTGAATGTTGTTGAAGATGCTTACATTTTAACATTATTTTCATTTATGTTATTCTTGGTCAAATCTTGTGCAGATGAAGACAGGATGCGTAGCTCTAGTTTTATGTTTGAACATTAGTGTTGATCCACCAGATGTAATAAAGATATCTCCTTGTGCCAGAATGGAATGCTGGATAGGTGCACAAACAAACCACTAACTCTTGTTTCTTTTTAATATTTGCTCTGTATTGTTTTGTAATGTATTATTAATATTTTCTGTTAGCTTTGAAATTTTTACGTTAAGTAATGTACGTATAAGAACTTGCAGAGCTTAAGTCTAGCGTAAATTATTAACCAATTTGTGGTGACATTCATGAATTTTTCCTGCTACCTTCTCCCCAACCAAGTGAAGCATAGAATTAAAGTTTTTTCCTGTCTTAATAGTTTTTTTGGTAGTTTTGAAACCACTCCTTTTTTCATTGTTAGTCTTTTTTATTGTTGGCAGATCCATTTTCTATGGCACCTCAAAAAGCACTTGAAACAATTGGAAAGAATTTGGGCGACCAGTATGAAAGGTGGCAACCCAGGGTGAGAATTGTTAAACTTCTAAGTTTGTCCTATATTTTGCCAAATCAGGTTCAGTTTCAATTACATCTTGAAATTTAAGCAGGCTCGCTATAAAGTCCAACTTGATCCTACTGTGGATGAAGTTAGGAAACTTTGTACTACATGTCGTAAATATGCCAAGTCTGAGAGAGTCTTGTTTCATTATAATGGACATGGTGTGCCAAAACCGACAGCTAATGGCGAAATCTGGCTTTTCAATAAGGTTTTTTTTCCTTACTTTTATGGCTCCAAAGCTTTCCCTATATATATATATATTTGTAATATAATTTGTCAAAAATTTGCCATTATTGTTTAATATTTTTTTAACAGAGTTATACTCAGTATATCCCCTTGCCGATTAGTGACCTTGATTCCTGGTTGAAGACTCCATCAATATACGTTTTTGACTGCTCTGCTGCTGGGATGATTGTCAATGCATTCATAGAGGTATTTATTAGTTACTACTGTCATATTATTTGTATGATGATGTATGACTTCATATCTATCATTTTAATTTTGGTTTTTGGATTGGTGGATTGAATTTTTATTCTAGCTTCATGACTGGGGTGCATCTAGCTACTCTGGATCCTCAAGGGATTGCATTCTGCTTGCTGCCTGTGAAGCGCACGAGACTCTTCCCCAGAGTGATGAGTTTCCAGCTGATGTGTTTACTTCTTGCCTCACCACACCTATTCGAATGGCATTGAGATGGTGAAACGTTTACTCTTTTTCTGTTCTTATTTTTTATTCCAAACTTTGTTATTTAATTTAAAAAATATGTGCTTCATTTTTGAATATTGTAATTGAAGTTAACTGTGACCACAATGTTTGGTTTCTTGAATGGTTTGTCATCAGGACTGTGTTATTTTATTTCTTTTTGAGGGAAATTTCTTGTTATCTTCTCGTTTCTGAAATAAGCTAAACTATCTTATTGGATTTATTTGTTGAGAGGTTGGTACCTTCATTATCGGGTAAGGTCCATTTCATCGTGAGATTAGAGTTATCATGCTACGGTGAGTATTTTGCAAAAAATGGGTATATAAATGGCCTTGCATGGTAGGGGTTTAAAAATGATTGATATCTTAACATGGGACTTTTCTCATCATACGCTGGGGCATTTTGGTCGTTTCTTAGAGATTAATACATTGCAAGTCTTTAAAGTTCATCTTTTGGCAAAGAAAGATGAATTCCATTATCTTCTAGAGGAGTAATTCTATCCTTGCATTGTTGGTGCCCATAAGCAGATCCTGTCATATTACCAGGAGTTGCTGGGTTGGTTATTGTCGGATGATGTGAACGTTTGAACTGTAAGTTTACATATGTAAACATTCTTCAGTTTGTATATTGTAAGGAACTGAATTTGGAGTTAGCCAGGTTATTAGGGTGTGGATTAACAAACTCAGATGGCTTAATTAATAATTAATTCTGTTGGGGGTCTTTTGGTTGGTCTTGAATACATGCTTTATTTTGAATCTTGTTGCATATGATTGATGCAAGTTTGTTGGGAATAATTGTGATGTGTGCATGATGTATATCTGAATTTATATATTTATTTTGCTTTCATTACGTTTCTTTGCAATTTTGGAGTTGGAAAATAATTCGGTTTTTGGTTATTCAGTGGTTTTATTGATATTTGGCTTTGCTTACCATGTTACACACACACACACACAGAGGCACACACACTGTTATCTTACCAAATATCATGTATTGATTGGGCTGTCTTATCTTCTGATATTTATGACTCCTGTCTTCCAGGTTCTGCAAACGTTCCTTACTGCATGAGGCTCTTGATTACTCGCTTATAGATAAAATTCCTGGCCGTCAAACTGATCGTAAAACTCTACTAGGGGAGTTGAATTGGATTTTCACAGCAGTGACTGACACAATTGCTTGGAATGTCCTTCCACATGGTAGTTTTTATATGTACTTCTTGATATGTTTTGGTGCCCCTCAGATTTCTTGTCATATATTTTCGTTTTGATGATCCATGTAGCCAATATTTTAGCTTTTGACTGCAGATCTCTTTCAGAGATTGTTCAGACAAGATTTGTTAGTTGCCAGTCTGTTCCGAAATTTTTTACTTGCTGAGAGAATAATGCGTTCAGCCAATTGTTCTCCAATATCTCACCCCATGTTGCCACCAACCCACCAACATCACATGTGGTATTGCAAGGGTCTCAATTCTAAATCAATGTTATCTTTTGTGAATTGCTTTTGTGACCGCAACTTTTGTGCACTTCAGGGATGCCTGGGACATGGCTGCTGAGATTTGTCTCTCTCAGCTTCCGTCATTGGTTACAGATCCTAATGCTGAATATCAGGTTTGTGATTTTCCTTGACATTTTGTTTTGATATGATGGTCTTATTTTATCAAATGTCTAGAAGAGCAATGCTTTTGATTACCTTTTTAATGCTTAGTTTCTGAGTTGCCTGGTTTTGTGCCTTGTTTCAGTCAAGTCCTTTTTTCAGTGAACAGCTGACAGCTTTTGAGGTATGGCTTGACCATGGTTCTGAACATAAAAAGCCACCAGAGCAGTTGCCTATTGTTCTCCAGGTATATGAAAATTAACTTGGTGCTTAGTAGTTTTGGGGCCATCATTTGGTTATTACATAATTTGTGGTGACCTTAAGTTTCCTGGATTATGTTTATTTTTCCTTTTGGCTTTCTGTCAAGTCCTGTTATGTTCAATTATGATGTGTAATGTGGGATAAATGCTATTTTTTTCTTAATTCCTATTGACTGCCCTAGTTTATATGTAAATTAATGGCTAATTATTCTTCTATTTTCTTGTCTATTTGAGCTGATCTTGTGTATATTTTGGTAGGATAGCTTGTGTTTTCAGTCCAGTACTTTGAGGCGTGTATTAGCAATTGGGATTTATCAGTCCTTATGGAATCTAAAAGGAACAATGACACATTGGGCATGCTTGGTGTTGGTCGATCCTTTATATCACCAGTCCCTATCTCACCGTATGCAGTAAACACAGATTAAATGATAGGGAGATTGGAAAAGTCCTGTTGAGACTCGATATTTTTTCAAAACTGCCCTCTGGTTTCGTATTTGATACAAAACCCCTATACCTCCTTGACAGGTTGTTTTTTGAACATGACTAGGGGATTGTTTCAGTAAAGTTGAAACTTTAAACTGTTTTTAATGTACAATAAGAGGTTTGCTCCTACCACAAGAGTTCTAATCAACTGCACTATGCCTTGATTATTAGTGTTGGTCGACCTCTTCATTCAGTTGTCTTATTTGTCATGTTGCTCGTGGATGATTTTTTTTGCTTTTCTTTTAGTTCCATGTAAAGGTTTTAGAGTTTTTGAACAAAGTTTTTTACAATATATGTTCAAGTTAGAAAATTTGATGTCTTTCCCTATATATATATATGCTATGTTCCTTTCTTTTTCCTCCACTTTGTTGATTTACTTAGCATTGACCAATCAGCTGTCTATCAATGTTTCAGGTTTTACTTAGCCAATGCCATAGATTTCGTGCACTGGTTCTTCTTGGAAGATTTCTTGACATGGGACCATGGGCCGTAGATCTGGTAGCTCGGCGTCTTTGATTGTTCAGTTTTTATTCTCTATTACACTACTGTGCTACTTGTTACTCTGTAAATAATAATAATTTAATGAGGGAGTGGCTTTGGATCTTGTAGGCATTGTCTGTCGGGATATTTCCGTATGTTTTGAAGCTTCTGCAAACTACAACACCTGAATTACGACAAATTCTAGTATTCATATGGACCAAGATTCTGGCACTTGATAAGGTAAGGAAGCTGCTGTACTTTAGAGGGCTGTTTAGTGCTTTGTTTTGGATCAGTCAATTGTTAAACGGTTCTTAATATTTAGGCCCGTTTGAGCACTACACTTTGAGCATGTTGTTTATATTATTGAATTTTTTTTTTTTTTTTTTGAGAGAGGGGGGCGGGGAGGGAGGGGGGAGAGGGGGTGGTTAGGAAGTTTTTGGTTTTTCTCCTTTGGGCCTGGTGGATACCTGGGACCTCTTTTTTGTTCCTATTTCTTTTATTCAGTAGATTTCTTATGTTTCCTGTAAAAAAAAACTGCTAGACTTTGTGTTTTATCAGAATATTATGTTAGAAGTTCATATTTTTGCTATATATGATTAGAAGTGCACACAAACTTGTGCACACATACATGCATATCCTGCTGCTGAGTTTCTTGCAAAGATATTCTTGCTGTTGCTATCATCAGAACTTTCTGAAGGTAATAATGAGGAATTTCTCTTGTGGATGCCAGTCATGTCAGGTTGATCTTGTGAAGGATGGAGGGCATGCGTATTTTATCAGGTTTCTTGATAGCATGGAAGCATATCCAGAACAGCGTGCCATGGCTGCATTTGTTTTGGCTGTCATTGTGGATGGGCACAGGCGGGGCCAGGAAGCATGTATTGAAGCTGGTTTGATCCATGTCTGCTTGAAGCATCTTCAGGGTTCAATGCCAAACGATGCACAGACTGAGCCATTATTTCTTCAGTGGCTTTGCCTGTGTCTGGGGAAACTATGGGAGGATTTCACTGAGGCTCAACTTATAGGTCTGCGTTCAGATGCCCCAACAATATATGCTCCTCTGCTTTCTGAACCCCAGCCGGAGGTTTACTCTTTTGCTTTGTAGTCATATATCTGCTTAACTAATTAACACTCTTAAGATCTATCAGCATCACAAATTAATCTATAAACTGTTTTATTTCAGGTTAGGGCTTCTGCTGTTTTCTCATTGGGTACCCTACTTGATATTGGGTTTGACTCATCTAGAGATGGTGTTGGAGGGGATGACGAATGTGATGATGATGAAAAGATTAGAGCTGAAATTAGTATAATTAGAAGCCTTTTAAGTGTTGTTTCAGATGGAAGCCCACTAGTCAGAGCAGAGGTTGCTGTAGGTATGTGATGCTCATAAAACTCATATGGTTGCATTGTCTGTCGCATCTAAGTATTCTGTTTCAGTTTCTTTTTAATGTTCATATATGATTTTTACTTAAACATGATAGAAGTTGTATATTTTGAAACATTAGAATTATATAGTTTTCTCAATTTTTGGGAGTCAAAAAAATATGTAGTTCTCTTGTTTCAAGACTGTCATAGCTTCAAATTCATAATGTTTGGAAGCCCCCAGAACTCGTGTGGTGAAACAGTATTGCTTAAACACAGAATTTATTATCCTAAAAGCAAGGTTTTAAAATGTAAAATGTGAGGCAACACGGCCATCTTGATTGGAAATGACAAAAACATTTTAAAAAATTTAAAAAAGAAACCCAACATAGAAAATAATCCATAATATTGAACAAAACAGTGATAACCAATGTTAGAAACATAACTACCAAACAAAATAGAACAAAACCAACGAAAATATTATCCTAACAACCACTATATATTGAATAAAGTGTCATTTGGGTCTAGTGGCTTTAAATATGGATCCAAGGTTCTATCCCCTCCGTCATCATTTGAAGTATCAACCTTTAAGGGGTCATCATTATATTCGATTCCTCTGTCATCCTCCTCATCCCTAGTGTTGTTCTCCCACTCTGGTTCTTCATCTTCTTGTTGTATAGCCTTTCCTTTGTCTAACATAAAATATAGAGTAATGAATCTTGAGTAAAGGAGATGTGTTGAGTGATAAAGAGGATTTTAGTGAAGGAGATTTCTAGGGTTCCTAGGGTTTTAGTGGAGGAGATGAAAAAGAGAAGAGAGAAAAGGGGGAAGTCGTCCTTTCTATTTTAGAAAGGGTCAACTACCCTTTTAACTTATATAGTTATAGGTTTTTAACAAAAAAATAATTTGAAACCCTTTTTTGGTGAGGCAAACATGGTGACTGCCTCAGCTCGAGTTGCCTTGACTCGGGCTTGAGGCGGCTGCCTCAAGTAGTAGGTGAGGTGGTCACTTTTCTGGTGCAGATTGAGGCCTCACCTCAGGGCACCTTTGGCACTGAGCATCTCGAGGTGGCATCTCAATTCGAATTTTAAAACTATGCCTCGGAGTACCTTTTAAACTGTTGTCACAGCTCATAATCTCCTACTGCTTTCATTTTCAGAATTTGAAATATCATTACTCTTTTCTTAAACTCTTGGTAAATAATGTGAATATTATTAAAATACCATTACTCTTTTCTTTAGAAATTCTTGGTAAATAATGTGAATATTATTAAACTTTCAAGAAACTAGTCGATAAAGAGAATTTATTAACCTCACATTACCTTCTGAACGAACTATCATCATGGCTCACAATCTCCTACTGTTTTCACTGTCAGAATTTGAAATACCATTACTTTCTTTTTTAAAATTTCTCTCTAAAATAATGACCTTATGAAACATTTGAACTTGAATTTTTTCTTGTGGTCAATACATTTATGTATAATCTTTGCTGCTGATCAGTATGAGAAAGATGGTTTTCTAATTTTGTTTTTGTTTGTTTTGTTAAGGTTCTAAATATGTTGTAGAAGAATGATATGCCTGCATAACATATGAAAATTATGGTCATGCCAAAAAAAAAATGATAAAGATAAAGATAAAGGATGATTTATCATGTTAACCCTATATCTTGTTATATATGTTTAATAAAGTTGTGAGTAACCATGAATAGTGCTTGAAACTCTAATAACACGTCTTCTCATCTTTTAGAGTAACTGCCTTGCTATGCGGCTTAAACCCACAAACATGTAACAAATTTAAATGGCAAATAGCGGTAATCATGTTGTGGGAAGGCACTCTTGGTAAAACAAGACTTTGATACCATATAGTAACTGTAAATCCCAAAAATTAAAGTTATTAGGAAATGACTCAAAGCATGCGTATTTGCTTTATTTATGCGATCTCCTTGTGCCAGCTATTGGGTTGCGTGAGAACGGTAATGGATTTTTTTTTTTTTTTAATATCTTTCTTGGTTTTGGCTATAATTGTCTGCTGGATTGTTAGAACTTCATTGAGTTGGTTTATTAATGTCTTTACAGCTCTTGCACGCTTTGCCTTTGGGCACAAGCAACACCTCAAATCAATTGCTGCTTCATATTGGAAACCACAGTCAAATTCTTTGCTGAATTCATTACCTTCCCTGGCTAACATAAAAGCTACGAGTGGAAGTATTGTTTCTTCTCAGATTGGTCCATTAACAAGAGTAGGCAATGACAGCCCATCAGTGGTCAGGGATGGAAGAGTCTCTACGAGTAGTCCTCTTGCGAACACTGGAATTATGCATGGATCTCCATTATCTGATGATTCATCTCAACATTCTGATTCTGGAATTTTAAATGATGGTGTTAGCAATGGTGTGGTTAACTATATAAGACCCAAACCGCTAGACAACGCAATCTATTCACAATGTGTATTGGCTATGTGTACTTTAGCCAAAGATCCATCTCCGCGCATAGCGAGCCTTGGCCGTCGGGTACTGTCCATTATCGGAATTGAGCAGGTGGTGACAAAGCCTGTTGCATCCAGCGGTAATGGTATGCGACCTGGTGATCCTGCTACAGCATCTCCAACTCCTGCTCTTGCTGGACTAGTTCGTTCGTCTTCATGGTTTGACATGAATGGAGGTAAATTTTTTCATGGCCCACTGTATGACATCATTTTTGTTGCTTTTGATATGCATCATCTTTCTTTTTGTTAAAGCCATGATTATCATATTAATTACTGTTTGTTGCACTCAAACCTTTATCCTCATATGTTTTGGCTTCCTTTTGATTTACTATTTTTTTGTTCATTCTATGAACATATGAATTTTAATATTAGCTATTGTTGACAGGTCATTTGCCTTTACAATTTAGAACTCCTCCTGTCAGCCCACCTCGACAAAGTTACTTAACAGCAGGAATGCGTAGAGTTTGCTCATTAGAGTTCAGGCCTCACATGATAAATTCTGCAGATTCAGGTTTAGCTGATCCTCTAATAAGCATTGGGGGCAGGGAATCTTCCGGGGTTTCAGAACGCAATTTACTTCCTCAATCAACTATCTACAATTGGAGTTGCGGCCACTTTTCAAAGCCACTACTTACCGCAGCAGATGATACTGAAGAAATAATAGCTAGACGAGAAGATAGAGAGAAATTTGCGCTGGAGAACATTGCAAAGTGCCAGCGCTCTTGTATGTCTTTTGAAGTTAGATGTCTTTTATTCAATAATATTCAATCTTTGCAATGGTTTTTGCATGTAACTAATTTACTTTTAATTTAATTGGCTAGCTCTTAGCAGGCTTAGTAATCCAATTGCTTGCTGGGATACAAGATTTGAAAAAGGTACCAGTACAGCTTTGCTGCAACCCTTTTCACCAGTTGTGGTTGCTGCTGATGAGAATGAAAGGATCAGGTATGCCTTTTAATATTTATTTAATCATTCACTTGTTTATCTTAAATCAAGGTGTTGTAAAATGCTAATGACCTGTGAAACACAGCTTATTGTACTAGCTGTTTGGGGAAGCGTTGTATGCACATAGAATTATTTTTCTTTGGGTCATGAGTTTTTCTGGTGATATAAAGCTTATCTTATCTTTTCATTTGTGCTTGTTATCACTACAGAGAGTTATCGTTCTATTGATCATGAGTTCTTGCATAAAGCTTATTTTTATCTTTTGCGCTTGTTAGTTCTAGCCTTGCAATAGCGTGCTAGATTTTGTAAGTTCAAACTGTGTGGGAACATATATGGTAATATTATGTTTGATGGGTTTAGTAATTGCTTTTTGGTGGTTTGCTAATGATCTCATTATCAATTGTTCAAATATTTCGAAGTGACAACTGGATGCTTGAAGCATCCAGTTTTCCCGTCAGCTTTAAACTATAGAATAGTTTGTTAGACAGGATGGTACCTTATTTCACGTTTTACATGGCATAGGTAGGAACAGAAGAAATGTTGTTTTGGGGACCGTGAACAACGAATGTTTTGGCAATTTTCTTCTTTTAATGCCTATGTTGGCTATATGGATATGGTTATTTTGGATGCATGTATCATACCATCACATGGTTTTTTGTTACATTCAATGACTGGACATATTATATTGTTGTTTCTTTAGCTGTAGTCAGATGGGTCCTTTGTTTCTGCTATTGCACTTCCATGAATTTTTTGCTTGTGTTAATTGGTTGGTTTTTGTTTCTCCACAGGGTATGGAATTATGAGGAACCTACCCTATGCAACAGTTTTGATAATCATGATTTTCCTGAAAAGGGGATTTCTAGGCTTTGCCTTGTGAATGAGCTCGATGATAGCCTGCTTCTTGTTGCTTCTTGTAAATATTCTTTCCTGTCATGTTCAGTTGTATGGTGGCTATAGAGTTCATTCACTGGAATGTTAGATATCATTATAATTCTAACTTGTGTGCTTATTGTATGCAGCTAATGGAAATATTCGGATGTGGAAGGACTATACTGTGAGGGATAAACAGAAGCTTGTTACTGCTTTTTCTTCAATCCAAGGTCACAAACCTGGTGTGCGATGTTTAAATGCTGTGGTGGACTGGCAACAGCAGTCTGGATATCTGGTACATGCTTACTTTAAGATGTAATATGTAAGGAGCTCTTTCAATGGTCATATCTTTAATTGTAAGTGCTATGATACATTTCTCTGATGTGTTACATTGTTAGTATGCTTCTGGAGAAATTTCATCTATTATGCTTTGGGACCTGGACAAAGAGCAGCTTGTCAATTCTATTCCTTCATCATCTGATTGCAGCATTTCGGCATTGGTAGGTTCTATACTTTTGTCATCCTTTGTATTTTATTTGTAATATTTTTCAATTCAGTTAGCCAGCCAGCTAAGTTGCACAATATTTTGCTTTCATGTGACTGGATTAAATTTTTAAGAGGTTACAAATTGGTGAACATAAAAAATTCGTTGAGTTGTTTTTAAAAATAGTATGTAGCAAACTTTAAAACCATTACAATGTATGTTGCGGTAAGAGTCATATGGTAGGAAAATGTGTTAGCTTAAGTTCACTTGTCTTCCGAGTAGAGGTCTCATGAATCCAACCTTATTTTACTGATATTGGATGTTATATATGATACAATTCTTGAGATAGAACAGTTTTAATGCGTTTAGTTTATAAATAATTTTTTACACACCAGTGGAGCGATAGTAAGAGATCTTCGTAAGGAAGCTTAGCGTTTTGCTTGGCATTCCTAATTGTTTTTGCTCGAGAACTTGCAAAGCTATTTTTGAAGCTTGCATGTTTTTTCTTTCTTTCACAAGAAATAATTTTTTGCAGGAGCCAAATATGATATACTTATTCCCTCAAAAAAAAAAAAAAAAATTATGATATACTTATAGGAATATGTTTGATTGCAACTTGACCTGTTTTGCTTGTGATATGTTATAAACTGCTGAATGTGTAACCTCTTACGTAATGTTTTAAACGAGACCCGTTCTTCCAGGGGATATGACCTCCCTGCATTTTCTTCTTGTCATCTCAAGTTTCTGGCATGTCATATGGCACCATTTACCATTTGTCAATTGATTTGTTGGATCACCACAAATATCGTCATCTGTGGAATACTCCTCTTTCTTGCTTGCCCCAACCTCTTTTGTTATGCGGCCTATTGTCTTTTATGATGTTTGCATTTTATTTCTCTTTTACATGTTTACCAGTCTGCTTCTCAAGTTCACGGTGGTCAACTTGCTGCGGGATTTGTGGATGGCTCTGTCAGACTCTATGATGTTCGAACTCCTGAAATGTAGGGATTTTTTACATAGGTTGCAATTATGGCTGGTTAAGTTGTCTTCAAGCTCTCTGCTTATTGATCCTTATTGAAATTTTTTTTCCCTCTCTTAGGCTTGTCTGTGAAACACGGCCACATGCTCAAGTAGAAAGAGTCGTCGGGATTAGCTTTCTGCCTGGTCTTGATCCA
The DNA here is from genome assembly GCA_021234005.1 of Nephelium lappaceum. Taxonomy (NCBI): domain Eukaryota; kingdom Viridiplantae; phylum Streptophyta; class Magnoliopsida; order Sapindales; family Sapindaceae; genus Nephelium; species Nephelium lappaceum. Next base: position 1,581,576 of record CM038011.1, read on the forward strand.
GCAAAGGTAAACAGAACACCCAAGTTGGATAACACCTGCTTAGAAAAGTTACTAAATTTGTTGATCTTGAACTTTATTATCGTCATCTTTATACAATAATTTTTACATCCCTTTCTTTTAACATGTGTATGTAACGGATCTTTTTTTGTGTTCTTCAGATTGTCAGTGCATCTCAGGCTGGTGACATTCAATTCCTTGATATCAGAAATTACAGAGATACTTACCTTACATTCGATGCTCACAGGGGCTCACTTACAGCGTTAGCTGTTCATAGGCATGCCCCAATCATTGCCAGCGGCTCGGCAAAACAACTAATTAAAATTTTCAGTCTTGAGGGTGAACCGCTAGGCAGCATTAAGTACCACCACCCTAGCTTCATGGCTCAGAGGATTGGTTCTGTAAGATGCCTCACCTTCCACCCCTATCAAGTGCTGCTGGCTGCTGGTGCTGCTGATGCATGTGTCTCAATCCATGCTTGATTATAACTTGTAAGCCAAGATAAATGCTCATTCTTTTCTGGAGGTCAGTTTTGTGAATCTGGAAGGCACTCAGTGCTGGAAACATCGTTGCAGTCTCACGCATGCCAGTAGTAATGGATTCGAGTTATAACAAGCAGATACATTTGGCTGCTACAATCATCATTGGCTGTCCATAAATCTGGAAATATTGGGTTGGGCACGTCTTAGTGAAATTGTATGCTATACATTCATTAGCCTCCTGTGTAGAAAGCCTAACATGTCCGAAAAAAAAAAAATCCTGCATTAGATTGGGGGGCTTTGGCAAATAATTTGTTATATAGGTAAATGCGTGTAAATAGTTTCGTTTTCCATTCTGGTGTGTCCATTGTTCCTTCTAGCCATCCCTTTGTTCAATTTGTAAAAGCAGCACACTCGTCATTATCACAATTTTTATGTGTCGCAGACAGATAGTGATATATGGCAATATATCCCCTAAAATGTAGGGGCTCTAACTTAGCCTTGTCACTCATCTTGTATTGTGTTGAAGTTGTGGATCACACTGGGCCTTCTATCGAAATCATGTCACCTGGCCTAACAACAGCTCGATTCGATTGTGTTCCAAGATTTCAGGTCTTGAAACTCAACTGGGCTTGGTGAAGCTTAAATCTTTACTAACAGCAATATATTGGAAAGATTTATGCAGGTTCTGCGTGTTTTCTTGATTAAAAAGAAAATTAATCCACAAAATTTTAGAAAGAAATCAGATTCTAAGTCGATGGTATCATTGTTCTTACTCGTGGATCATCGTTTGATTTGTGAGGTACAAAATTGATTAGAGGTTTGGCAAGGTAGTCCAAACCAAACATAAAGCTGACGAAATCTACTGCTGAAAAAGGACGTGTGGAAGTTGAGGTTCAAGTCCCCATCCGAGTCTCTAACTCATAAAGGCCGGACTTAAACTTTCGAGGTCCTATAACTTGGGGGGCCGAACTTTAGAGTAGGATCGGACTTGGTTGAATACGCCTGCTCTAGATAGGGCTGCATCTGCTCTGGATCTCATAAAAAAAATTTTACTGGCCCAACCCACACTGGCGCCCAAGCCGGGTTTGGCCTTACAATTTTAAGCTCGACCTCGACCGTCCAATTGACCCTTCCAGTGGACATAGACAATAAGTCCGACCAAAGGAATGATTATGAGGGAGACAGTTTCAATGGATGCGGTAAAACGAAATGATAAAACTCAAAGCAAAGTCATGTTCTCTGGAAGAGAAGAGGATCAATGAACACAATAATGTCAAGGGATTGCATCGGCCACGTGCGCAAGAGATCCTAGGTAGTAAAGAAGCTGTGGCGGGTCCATTAAAATGGAAATCATCATAAACAACAAATGTCACACAAACAGGAAAAAGAAAAAGTTGGTGCAAAGCCTCAACTTTGTCGAACCAAATAATGGGCAATCACTCAAATAACTAATGAACGACAATGCAAATCTATGACTGCCAATCTAACCATGTTTAGATACATTCCAAACGAAAAAAGAAATTGGAATTCATCATATTCACAAGGATATTTTCTTGTTTGTGTAGTAAAGGCTGTACCATAACACAATTCACTTCCTTCCACCAACCATACTGGGTCCAGAAGTTCCTGAGAAACCGGGCGAGGTGCTACCTGTCATTTTGAACTTTCCATCCCCGTTGCCAAGAACATTCAAATCTTCAAACAATCTGTACGAGGGAATAAAGGGCTTCGACACTGCAGTTGGGGAAGGGTTTCTAGGACCAGAACTCGCCTGAAGATCTCCAACAGGAGCTGACCCATTGCTCCCTCTTAAAGGGAACGAGTTGTAGTGCTGCAAAGGTCTTGCGCCTTGCAAGGGCGTATATGATGCAGTGGCGTTGGCATGGGGGGTCGAGAACATGTTATTGGCAGTAGTAGAGTTGTGATTTTGGCTGTTATAATAACCAGGGGTGGTAGCCCATGGTGGCGGAGGGTAAGCAGAGGAATATTGAGGATATTGGACCTGTGATTGTGGTTGGTATTGACGTGGCGACTGGGTCTGGTACTGGGGTTGTGATTGTCGCTGGTATTGAGGTTGTGCTTGCGGCTGGTATTGGGGATGTGATTGTGGCTGGCATTGGGATTGTGATTGTGGGTGGTACTGAGATTGTGAATGCAACCGGAACTGAGATTGTGATTGGGTTTGTTGGAACTGGGGCTGTGCATGTGCTTGCGGTGGAGATTGAGATACCGGCTGTGATTGAGGCTGGGCCCATGGAGCCACATAATTACTGTAGGAGACCTGTTCTTGATTTGCAGGATAAGTTTGGGAAGCATAGGGATGACCTTGAGTGTTGGTCGAAGCTGGTACCTGATGTGAGTTATGGTTAGAGGCTGATGGGGTGTGAGGGGTGTGGGAGGAGGTTGATGTAGTTGAAAAGGTAATACTCAAAAGGTCAATTATGTCCTGTTCTTTCGACGTCCTCACTGGTCCAGGTGGATCTGGCAGAGCCAAAGCATTACTTGGAGTAGCAGTTGAGTCAGCTGGCATTGATGACGTTGTTGTGTTGCCATTGTTCATGGGAACAAGCGCACCACCACTTTCAGTTGATACATTCTGGGACAATGCAGGCTGCACTTTGGAATGCCTGCACAAAGTATTTTAAAACGGATCAATCACTGTATGAAGTAAAACTGACTTAAATATGCAAAGAAGAAAGTAGGTCAATATACTGTTGGAAATTCCACAGTAAGTATATATAGAGAGATTTTCTATGTATAATCTCTGATTATATAAAATGAATTACTAATAAAACAACCTTCGAGCTAGCTGTGCAAAGTCGTCTTCTTCATCATCCTCATCATCAATGAAACCCCTTGTCACCAGTAGCAACAGGGGGAGGGGTTGTGCCATTAGTTCTTGGACTTGAGTCACTTACTTCAGTCGATTTATGGCTGGAGGCACATAATTCAGCTGGCTTAGAGCTTGAATTTGTAACTTGAGTTCGTAGAGGGGAACCAAATGCTATAGCATCATGTTTTGCAAGCAAGGTCTGCAAACCATCATTTAATTCAAGACCCTGTCCAAGAAGTTTCTCATCCCTGCAACAGAAAGACAGCTTTAAAAGCAATGTACAAACCACTGCAATGGCAAACAAAGAGAGAGAAGCACATGCCAACCACATATGATAACACAAACTATGGTGAATAATTCCGAAAGTATTATCGAGACAAGCAAGCAGAAAACCATTAAAGCCTAGAGAACTAAGAGACATTTAATGAGAACTAACCCAGTTGTAGTAAGCATCTGCATAAGCTTTCTTTGGTTGGACCGACACCGATTCACAAGATCAACAATAACCTCATCTTTTACTGCCTACAAAGAGTAATCCAAACACAGGTAAAAGATTTAACTCCAATGACACAGTAAAAATGGACTACAAACTTAACAGTTCTCTTACATCACGGTCACTAGGGTTCACAGCTTGCAGCATGTCAGTTAATAGTTCCATTACATCCCGCATGGAGTCCAAGCTTGACAAACTACACGGTTAGGAATAATATCAGGAACATAGTTATCATAAGAAGCACTTCAAGAAGAAAGGTAAACAAAAGTAACAAGGATAATCAAGGTATGCTAATCAAAGTGGCATCCTCACCTTATAGTTTCAATCTCTGTTGCCATTGTTTCATCAAGCCTTCTAGATGAATTATTTGGCATACCGTAGCCAGCTTGTGTATGCCTCAAGGTGGGGTGGGTAACAGGCGGTGTAAATATTGGGGCCGAATCTGGTGAACGCCTGGGGAATTGTACTCCAGAACGCTGCCATTCATACAGCACACACTTATTGAATAATCTTACAGCTGGATTATCAAACACATTGGTTCTTGCAAGTCATGAATAATAAGATCTTATAAAGATAGATAGATGCATGATCAATTATATCCTTAACCATTCAAGCATCAAAGGGCAACTGAGTTCTATCTCAGCTCAACTTCAGTCCCTTGATCAGGATGATGTGTATCGTTGTTTACAATTCTATGAGGAGAACCTGACCCACCCAACAACACTCCCAAATGTGCCAGGAGAAAATCATCAAACAAAGTAACTAAGTCAATGCACGGTGCCGTTAGCTTACCCTGAGTTCATCGTATGCATAGTAGTACTGAGGGTGTTTTCCTCCAGGCCCACCAAATGCCTCCTGCCAAGAGTCTAACAAAACCAAGATCTTATCTCTCACATGCATATCTGCCTGCAAAACCATCCATATAAGTGTTTTAACTGAGACATAAGGCCTGCCTGAACCAAAAAAGGTATTATGACAAAACAGTAGTAGACATTGTCAGTTACCAGATGCAAAAGCTGCGAAAAATTAGGATGGGAAAGACAGCAATTCTATGCAAAAGACAACAATTTTAAGCATATAAACAAAGTGTGCTGCTACTAACGCTTCTCATCAAAATGTGAAATTGAAAATCCAAATCCAATTAAGTTCATGTTTCCTCAAATGTTGAGCCACTACAAAGATCACCAGTTACTGAATACCTATTACTATACCAATGATTTTATGAATTTTTTCTTATGACCTTTGTCATAGATGCTATCCTCCCAAAAGCTATCTCTCTTCTCCTGATCAAGTGAACCGAACTTCACTAATCAAGCGGGCCTGATACTGTTTCCGCACTTTCATACAACTCTTCCATGTAAAGAAGAAATGAAAAAAATCAGCCAATCCATTCGCTTCCAACACGGTACCACATGCTTAATCTCCATAACAATTCACTATAGCAACCCACTCAAGCTTTTTACGATTGATAAACAAAGAGCAATAAGAATTAACTGATAAACAAAGAATTAAAAAAAAAAAAAAATTAATATATGAAAAGTCATAACGTCCATGCATCTCAACAGCAAAATATAGTAGACAACATACAAAATCCTTACCTTCTTCTTCACAATTTTGATCATCTCTCCCAACACATTCCTCTCCGCAATTTGGAAATGAACAAAATCACCACAGTTTTTCACCATCGTCTCCAAAAGCTACACAGTAAATTTATATTCAACACAATCAATCAATACTAAGTCCCAAATCAATAAATTCAATAAAAAAAAAATTAGTAGTAAAAACACATTAAAAACACCAAACGGTCTAACTTTAACATTCAAAGTCAACAAATACAATCAGAGCTTTCAATCGTAAAGCCAACAAGACAAACGGTAGCAGCAGCAGCAGTTACCGTCAAAGCAAGTAGCTGCACTTTCGCACTCTTGTGCTGTATTCTTTTCTTCACTGCTTTTACGACATCTTTCGCCTGCCTGAACAATCCAACACATCACCATAAATAAAACAATCATCATCATCATCTAAACATTATTCACTTTGTATATTGATTTTGCTTGAAAACTGTTTTCTCTCCTCTCTTCCCTGAAAACAGTCTATAAACACACACACACACACACACACAACTTTTTTATCACGTAATTCAAGGAAATCAAATTAATTATCCAATTGAACTAATAATAAAAAAATAATAATTTTGTTAAAATAGAAAAGGACCACAAAAATCTTAAAATCAGTCTTCATCATAATAACAGAATTATTAATAACAACAATAATTATAAAAGAAACCAAATATTTGGTTGTATGTAACATCAATCATATAATCAAAATATTTAAAAAAAAAAAAATCAACCAAAAAAAAATCAATTCTAATTCCAAATTCTCGACAAAATAGAAACCCTAGCTTACGCTCACACAAAATCAAAAACAAAAACAAAAACTACCATTGATGAGAATTGACGGAATCGCAAATATCGATGTTCATCGTCCAATCTGGATTCATCAACAGCTCGCTCGTCGCCTTCTCCACCGCCACCGTAGCTGACGACGACGACGACGACGACGATGACGATATCATCATCATCCTCGCTCCTCTCTCTCTCTATCTCTCTCTCTCTCTCTCTCAACAGCCTCCAACAACACAAACAAACAAAAACACAAACTCTCTCTCTCTCTCTCGCTTTTATCTTCAAAAAATTTATCACAACAAAAAACACAAACTCACCACCATGATTGTGTTCTTGTTCACTTTCACGTCAAATTTTTCACTCTATCTTTTCTCCGATTATTATTATTTTTTTCTCTTCTTTTATTTTTTTATTTTTTTAAATTCTAAATTTTCTCTCTCCCTCTCTCTCTTTGATTCTTCAATTTATTTTCTCTGCCGAGAACATCGTTTTTCCCTTACTTATTTATTTATTTATTTATTTTTATTGTTCTATCATGATCTTCTCAGTTTTTAGCATGCGCTTTCTCGCCTCCTGATACTGCCACGCGCTTCCTCTCTCTTTTAATCTCACTCCCCAATGGAATTACGCAACGTGGTGCCCGTCCGTGACTTTCGAGTTTGGGCGGGTGGTATAATATGTGAGAAATTAAATAAATAAAATAATGGAGAAAAAAAAGAGAAGGTGATAAAAAGTCGCGGTGGACTATGAATTGGAAATGGAGTGTAACAAAAAGGCGATTAGAATGTCACAATCGGGGCCGGCTTTGTCTGTTTTATTTGAGTGAGATGCGGTTTTGTCGTATGATCCAATGTGTGTGTTTTTTTTTTTTTAATATCATTTTAGTCTTTAAAATTTTAAAAAATATCAAAATTTTAAATATTTTTTACAAACAAAGTTTTTTATCCCTAACTTTTTCAAAACTCTTCAAAATAGTCCTAAACCGTCAATCAACTTATGGTCAAATCAAACAAAAAAATACAAAAGACTTAATTGCCCCCTCATCACCTAAAATGATCGTTTTACCCTTAATGAAACCAAAATATTATATATTTTTCATCCTATAAAAAATTGACACCTGTATATAGATTATTACTTCTTTAAAAATATATATGATTATTTTTTAATTAAAAAATAATTTAAAAAACAAATGAAATATCTAAGATTGCAAAAAAAAAAAAAACCAAAAAAGGAAAAAAAAAAAAACCAAATCGCTCGGAAATGGAATCTCCATCAGTAATGGGAGTGCCTTCATAATCAAGTGAAGAGAAGTAGATCGGTAGTCAGAGGGGCACCGACGGCAAGAGCTTAAAACCCATATCAGATTCGCATCAGATCGTCAATTTGGTTCGAACGATATGGTGCGAACCCGCACAAAATCAGGTGATCTGGTTGCGAATCAAGTTCGAACCATATCATTTGTTTGCACTAGATCGATGATCTAGTTCACATCATATCTAGTTCGATGACTCACCAGATCGTCGATCTGGTTCGACGATTTACACTTGAACCAATTCGTCACCGATTGCTCGCCTCATCCATTACCTCCGTTAGATATCCTGGTCTATCAAACATCTTAGCCATCACCCCAGTTCATCACCCTTATCATTTAATCATCACCAGTGCCTCATCTGAACATGAGTTTCTTAAATTCTTCTTGTTGTTTTTGTGTGGATTATTATTTTTTTTCCCTAGATTGGATTGTTTTTCAGATTGGGTGGATTTTTGTTTTTTTAGATTGGGTGGTGGCTCGGTGACGATTTTGTTTTATTGCAGAGAATAAGGTTGAAAAAGAGGGGGCGAGGGAGCTGGAGGGAACTGGAGAGAGAGTTGGAGGTGTATGCTGGCGATTTGTGACGGAGATGGAGGCCGAAGATGCCCAGTTGCAGACAATGGAAGAGCTGAGTTTGTTTGGTTTTTGGTGATTGATTTTGTAGAGCTTTGGTTTGCAGAAGAAGAAGAACAAGAATAAAAGCTCTTGTTTGATTTTGTAGAAGAACAAAAGTTTTATTTGATTTTACAGATGAATATAGAGATGTGTTTGGCTATGGTGTTTTCATATTTGGTTTTCAATTTTTAATTTTTTTTTTTTTTTTTAAACAATGGTGTTGAAGATTTGAGACCTTCAACATTTGGATTGAAAAAGTGGTTCAAACCTAGAATTAATTAACTTTTTAATTTAATTAATTGTTTATTTTGAACAATGTCAAAAACATTGTTCCTACCTAAACTTTCCGTCTCATTTGACTGTCAGTTAACTGACGGTTTGGACTATTTTGAAGAATTTTGAAAAAATTAGGGATGAAAAGAGCTGTTTCCGAAAGATGTTTAAAATTTTGATATTTTTCGAAATCTCAATGACTAAAATGAAACTTTCATTTTTTTTTTTTTTGATATGGTTATTGTTATTCTTATAATTCTTCTGAGGGCTAGCAACAGTCGTTGGATTAAGTCAGGATTATGTCTGTAGTTAGTTTAGATTAATCACCATAAATATGGTTTGATAAGTGTAGTGGTAAAAATTCGGGTCAAATCTATGAGGAATGGGTAAAAGCAAAGCCTAAATAGCTGGGCTTAAGTACTGATTGAGCTAAATTCGAAGGTCAGAAGGCCACAAAATACAATTGCAACCGATCCATAATCAGTAAAGAAAATTTTCTATAGAGAGTAAACTTCCATATTGGAAATATATACACAAAAGGAAAGTATAGTAAGGAGAAAATCTCTCAATAGAATAACTTGACAAAAAAGTCTCTAAATTCTCATTCCTCTCCTACCTCAAGCCTCATCTCATCTCTCACCTCACCTTATGTCGGCCACACCAGTCACTAGATCCATCATTGTCACCACCGCACCAAATCATCATCATCACTGTTTCACAAAACCTAGCCCTGATCTCATCCACCTACACAGTCACACCGCACCGACCTTTCTCTCACTCTCCTCCACCGTTGTCTCTTTCTTCTCTGGCCGGTTTTGTGGTTTGTTTCTCTAATCTTTCTTTTATGTTAGTGTGCTTTGTTTCTTTATGGTGGTTGTTGGATTATCTAATCGATTTTTTTGTGGTGTTTGGGGTGATTTTCAACCAGTTTTATGGTGGTTGGGCTCATCGAGTTGGACTAATTACTTGGCCAACTCGGTTGAGTGCTCACCTCCAGCGAGCAAGGACCCCAATATGAGGGTTATCGAACCTGCACGGTGTCGGTCATCGATTAACAGATGAATAATCGGCCAAATCAGTTGATTTTTAAAACACTAAGAAATGTATTATCCTTCGTATTCTTTTCACTTATTTCTGTTTATATCGTTTTTTATTCTGACTTCAACGTCAGAGTATCTTCGATCGGTACCCCATCAGTGTTAAAATCACCCACGCTCTCTCTTGTTTGATTTATGTCGGACATAGGTTGTCAGGTTTCAAGAAAATTGACTGAAAAGACCAACTCAAAGTCAACATGCTGCAGTTCAACGTCACTATAATAATTTGAAAGGGAAAAGCCTAAAAAAACCACTAACTTTTGATTGATATCCATTTTCCCCTATACAATTTCGTTTTTATCTAAAATCCTCATTTTGTTATAAAATTAATAGATAAATTAATCAACAAATAAAAAGATATTTTTACCCCTCAAATTTTTATTTAAAAAATAATAATTATAAAATGATATTTTAAAATAAAAAATTATAAATTTATAAAAACTTATCTCCATAATTTATTTTATAAATGGACGGTGAAGATCAATATATTAAATTAAAAAATAAAAAATTGATAAAAATAAAAAAAAATTAAGTAGTATTTTAAAATTAAAAAATTATATACTAATTAAAATTATCTCCACTGTCCATCTCATTGATGGACAGTGGAGATCACCCCATTAAATTTAAAAAATAAATAAATTATTATGTTTTTTTAAGAAAAAATTGGATAGACGGTGGAGATTCAATCTGGATCTCCACCAGCCATTACTCTAGCATCAGCACCAACCTTCAACATCTACCAACCTATATTTCCCATCATTAATATCCCACAATCATCAATCATCAGCACACACCATCAAAATAACAAATCCAATCAACAGCAATCAATAACCCAAAAATCAAAAATCAAAAATCAAACAGCAAAAAAAAAAAAAAAAACAATCGAATGGTAGAGACTCTAGAGACCCGAACTGGGTCCCCATTGCCGGAGACCCAGTTTGGGTCACTCCAAGATAGAGAGACTCGAATTGGGTCTCTGGTGATAGGTAATATTACCATATATGGAGGAAAATAGATAATCTATAAAAAATCAGGGGTTTTTTGGGATTATCCCAATTTGAAATACGTCATAAATGTGGTGGAGATCGCTGAGAACTTATATAGTCAAGTATATCGCATAGGTTCAGTGTCTTTTTCTTTTCTTTTTTCACATCCAAATTTATAGATATTGTTATTCTTATAATTATTTCCATGATATCATGAATCCAGTAAAGGATACTTTGAATTTTGTTTAAATCACTTACTATAAGTACAATTTGATAACTCAAACTCCATGGTAAATATGGAAAAATAGATATGATCCAATTTTGTTTTTCACTGGCATCCAAATTTGTCGATATTTTATTATTAATAGTAGTTTGAGGGCTAGCCAGTATTGAGTTAGGATTTTGATGATATATATATATTTTTGAAATAAGGATTTTGATGATATTAGTCTAAATCAATCAATGTAAATATGGTTGAATAATTCGCAATTTGATGCCTGCGTGAACGAGGACGATAACTTACAACCACTAAAAATTAGAAACTTGGTATGTAATGTTATTATTATTATTATTAGTAGAAATAGAAGTAGCTTTTGCTTACAAGCTGGTTCTCTTCTTATTTTTGACATGATTTTCAATAAGATTCGGTGTTTTGGTTTGGCTTAAAATGAACACCGATTTATGACTATAATAATTTATTTTTCACATCTCCAAATCAAATAAAATACTTAATTGTAGTTTTCAACCATCGAATAGGATAATTTATTTAACAAAGTCTCTTACAATTATTTAAGATTTTTTTGGTTTTAATTCCGTTCACATGAGGATTTTGATTTACATTTGAGGTCAAAAATAAAAGTTGAGATATTAGTGTAGGCAAATAATAAAATCTATTAAAAGGGCATGAGAACTACATTAAATGTCTTGTTATTTATGACTGTCTTGTTAATAAATTATTTATTTATTTATTTTAAAGATTTTTTTTTTTACTAGTACATTTTATAAATATAGGTATTATCGTTTGGATTTCCTAATGTAAATTCTAAGGTGTCGTTCAAAATAAGCTCCTAGAAGCTGGGAGGAGAACCCACACACACAAATGGAAATTGCTTCGAACTGAACCCATACAGAGATGGAAATACAACTCGAATCCTAGCACTCAAAAGAGAGACGAGAGACAGTGCCAGTTGTGATATTAATATTTATTCACAGTTTTAAGAGATGGGAGAATGACTTCAACCCACTAATTCACTCCATCATGTAGTTATGAATATCGATTTTTTATTTTATCGAAATAGTAAATTCTTGACAAAATCTTACATTTTTTAGAATTTGTAAGTTTTGTGTGGTATAATAATATTGTTTTTTTTTTTTCCCTATTAATGATATGTTAATGGAACATGTAGTCAACCAATTTTTAGTAGTATTAGATAAATCTAAACTCTAAAATACTCTAAAATTTTGTGAATATTTGGTTCAATTTTCTTTCAAATCAAAATTACCATCTAAAAACTCCTAAATTTTTTTAAAAAATATACATGTAAACAACTAAAATCACATAATTTAATTAAATAAATTTGACTTAATAATTCTCTCTCAACCAAAGAGAAAGCAATCATTTTCCAACTAATTAACCACACGTAAGCATCATTTTATTTTCTCCTTTATTAAAGAGGTGGAGTCAGCCTATCTACTCTTTATTTCACTTTATTTTATTTTATTTTTTTAGCAATAATTAAAGGGTTAGAAAGATAACATCATGTGACTTTCTAATTAATTTTTCCACCGCTGAAAAATCGACAAGGATTGATTTTGGTTAGTGGTTACAGGCACAGACTTTGACTAATCCAATATTAAATTACTATAATCAATCAATTAATTAATTAATCAATCTTCACATTTGTCATTTTTGTCAATTGTCATCCTACTAACTTGTGTATACCCACTTGGCCACTGTATGGAAAACGACAGCGCACAGTCACTATCATGATTTTCTTGAACTTGTGGATAAGTCATTGCTAAAACATTCCACTATTCAAGTAAAATTGGGACACTAGTCATCCGTAGTTGCTGCCATTTGTATTGTCACCTTTCATATTGATTGTGAAATAAAACAAAATTGTATAAGATAAGAGTAATTAATAATATATTAAGATCTTCATTCAGAGTCTCTTAAATTAAATTTTGTTGACATACAAGCATGATGCATGTGAATTGTGATTCTACTATCGCAACAAATCTTGTTTAAACATTAATCATTGTAATTAAGAAATCTTGTATAGGAAACCATAGATCAAATGTGGTACATCAACATCCATAGTCTGTTTCAAGTAATTAGACATATCTGGAGTGCTGTTATTAAATCGAAGGTAATCTTTGAATATAAAGTCCGTATCATTAGTCACTGACTTTTTAATTTTTACTGAGGAGTTCGTAAAATTATGTCAAATTTTAACAATGTTAATGCAAAAATTATCCACAACAATCACACCAACAATAAATAATAAAAAAACAATAGACACTCAATATCTAGAAAAAAAACGAGGGAATGAGATTCTCTTTTGGCATTAAATCGGTAGATATGATACAATCACAAGGAATGGACGGAGAACCCCTTTTAGATTCCCAAAGATGCCTAAATCTCTCTGGGTTGATGAAATGACTTTCCCTTTACAGTTATCTTTCCCCTCGACTATGACTAACAAGGTGAAAAGAAGAAGAAAAATCATCTAAAAGGTGAAAAGACTAGGCTGCCCTAAAGGAGGGGCTATTGAGCTCCCCTTTACTCCCCTCACTACTGAATATCATGCTTGTAAGAGTCATATCCTTCTCTCAATGTTGTAGGCTTGTGTGTGCTCTTACTTGCTTTTCTATAGAATAGTGGACACCTTTTATACTTGTCCTCCTCCTCCTTCTAGGATTCATTTTTCCTCCCTTTCTTGGTCGACTATTCCTTTGCATCCCCTTAGTTGGCTCTTCCACATCGTGTCTCCTTATATCCCTTTGGTTAGGTTGCTCTCATCTTTTTTGTGCTTCTTGCCCTTTGGTTTGACCCAATCAGTCTTGGTAGAAGCATGGCACTCTATTCTTGGTTGCTTGGCCCTAGGCGACACATGGCACAGCGAGCACCTTTCCTTTTTACCTACCACCTGACGCTTGTCATGTGTCAACCGCAAGCTTATTCCTAGGTCTGATTTCTTCGTTGCTAGTTGTCAAAAGGGGTTGATATATTGATGTCATATGGATTTGTTGTTCCCTTTTTGAACTGGGTTCTTCCCGCTCTTTTTCAAGGGATAATGTTATTTTTTTAAGCTCATTTTAATCATTTAAAAGGGTTTGGGTCGTACTCTTTAGAGATGAGCTTGCATAAACTCCATTTTGTGCCCCAATTGAAATTGATTTTAATTGGTTTCAATGTTGGGCTCGATTGAATTATAAATAGTCCAATTTTCCCCTAACAGACAACAATAAAATGAGAAATTAATAAGAATTGATTGTTTTTCTAACTATCCAATAACTATACTATTTAATACCAATAGTTATATTCTTATAATAAAATCCATGCGATAAAGTTTATAACAACATAAAAAGTAATGATACAAAATTCGAATACTATGCACGCATAATTTTCTTGAACCAATTGATATGTAATGGTGTATATTGATTTGCATCGATTGATATCTCGTTTTATACTGATGTAAATCGATTTATATTGCTATATATTGACTGGTCCTAACAAAATGTCAAGATCAATACATAAGAAAGAAGGAGATATATATACAACCAATTCTAAGTCTTAAGTCTGAATTGTGGCATCAATCACTTCATACCCAGTGCAATTAATATCTTAGTGTAATTAATCTTGTCAAAAATCACAACAAGAGCAACAATGAAGGCGTAGTCAATGTTGGGATGCACTGTCACCATGAAATTTTGCTTCCTTGACAAGATGCTTTGACTATGCTTGTTATGCACCTGTACTTCCACATTAATTATCAAATTTAAAATTAGATTAAACTTCTAACTAGAAGCGCGTGCAAGATTTTGCACCAGAGAATTACCATACATTTTATACCTCTGCAATGACATGGGAAGAGTCATCAACATAAATGACACAAAATCGATCACGCCAACCTCCTTTGACCTTGAAATCACAGACCTCCTCTTTGGTATTATTTGCTAAAAACAGATCTAGTTTGGTATTTACAGAGGATACCGGAGATATCTTGGCACAGAAAAGCATATCCTCCGGTTTGTGCTTTCTCCTCTAAAAGCTTCCCACCCTTAATGCATAGTGTTTGCCTGGACCAAACAAATCAAACGCAAAATTTACACAAATTTCATTCAAATTAGTTCAACTTATCCGGTTGACAACAGGTGATAAGTAATGCCAGACATTCTAATTTGTATATAAATATTAATTCTAAAATCAATGGAATTAGTTGTTACTTTAATACGAAACATCTGATTAATTAGAAGTATCAAACTTTCGTTTGAGGTTGACAACAGGATTTCCAGCGGCGTCAATCAGGAGAAATCCTTTTTGAATGCACCTTAAGGCAATGCTTGTAACTTTAAAAAGGGTGTTACCATTTGTATAGGTGGCGATGAAGTTGCCTCCGGTTAAGGCCAGGACCTTCCTCGACATGACCAGATCAGCAGGATGTGGTGAGCAATACTGAGGGCCGATGACCACAATTGGTTTATCAGACAATGGTGCACCACTTGAACATGATTCTGCCATGGCCACAGAGACCGGTTGAGATCGATACAATGTGCATTATATACACAACTTTCATTAATTAGTTTTCTTCTTGGCGAGAGGTTTGATTATGACAAGAGTGAACCATTGAGAGCTAGGCTTCTGGTGTATATATATATATATATGTATAAGTAATGGAAGTGTTTAATAATTTTTTCAATTATAACAATGCCAGACTTGATGTTGGTAATGTTATCCATGACATAAAGCGGTTTATGGGTGTAAATAATACTGGTCCTGCTGTTTTTGTGCACAGAGACGGTAATCAAGTGGCCCATGGAATAGCAAGGTGGGCTCTAGGATACAATACTTCTATAATTTGGAAATCATTTTTTCCTGACTGGTTACTTAAACTAGTTGCTGCTGATGCAAATGTATGGTTTGTTTTCTCTTCCTCCACTTCTTGTGGGGTTGGTTAATGAAAATTTCTTTTATTCTGAAAAAAAAAAGGGCAACAATGGTCTAACAAAGATGTGAAATCGATACAACATTTGACAAGGTTTTTTGTTCGGTTGGCGTACATCCCCAAATGGTCCAATCGGTGATTACCAAGTGAGTAAAATAATAGTCAAAGATACAAGTTGCAAAAATTGACCATGGCATATGACGTGAAAAGCTTAGGTCTTATTTGGAGGATCCCCCATCTTTGAACGTATGCTGTCTACGCAATAGTTGATGTTTCATTACCTAGGAAAAATAGCCAAATTTTGTTTTAATTGAATACATATATATATATATATACATATATATCTTTACTTTTGTCTTAAATATGCTTGTGATATTATATAAAGTTTTAACAATAATAAAATGAGAAATTATAAAGAATTGATTGCTTTTATAATGGGACAAATTCACCTCAGATCATAATGTCATCTGTTATTCTATGCATCAACGTTAATGGGTAATTGAATCTAATTTTATATTACACAATTCAAAATTTATAGATCCTCAAAATTCGGTCACTTGGGTGACTATCGAATTAACAATAACATGAATTCATAGTGTAATACATGTAAAATATAATTAAACAATTACACTTTATCTAAAACACATGATATTTAACATTAATATTGCTATATACAACAATATGTTAAACATCAAGTACAATATATATAGAAAAAGAAATCAGATTAATATATTTCACATAAATCCATAAACGAAAATTAAATTGAGATGAAGAAATCAATTATATAGTTCTACACTATATTCTTCATCTATAAAACCTTGAATTATTCATAAGCGGAAGCATTATAGGTATCATCAATAATTATAATTTATAATTTAGAAACAAATAGTGAGAGTACACAATATATACAAATAATGGAAAATCATAAATCTTTAACCTGGCTCTGACACCACATGTTAGCATTTAGCAATTGTCATAAGACATTAGGATCTTAGAATTTCATGATTTTCACAACACTAAAATGTAATTGAATTATATACCTGAATCTATATAGAAAAACTACAAATGATGATAAAGATGAAGAAATTAAAATAAATGAAAACTGTGTTTCTCTCTCTTGATCATTTCCTTCAATAAACACAAACTTTATTGATAGATAAATTGAAAATGTGTTACCACTATTTCTAAGATAGAGAGAGGATCAGTTTCAAAATAATTTATTCACTTAATTAATATACAACCATCAATGTATATAATTCTCTATTAAATTGAAACTATTCAATTTTCTGAAACGAATTGTCATTTGAATTCTTTAATTTAATTTAATTTTAATATCTTCATAAATTTATTTATTAAAATTTTATGAATATTAAATCACATGTAGCCACATCCAACATATTATACACACAACCTTTATCAGTTTTCTTCTTGGTGAGACGTTTGATTATGATAAGGGTGAACCATTAAAAGCTAGGCTTCTGGTACATATATATGGGTAATGGAGGTGTTTAATCATTTTTTCAAATTATAATAAGGACAAAAATGGTCTAAGTCTAACAAAGATGCGTAATCAACATAATATTTGACAAGGTTTCTTGTTCGGTTGGTGTACATCCCAAATGGTCCAATAGGTAATTACCAAGTTAGTAAAATAATAGTCAAAGATACGAGTTGCAAAAATTGATCATGACATATGACAAGAAAAGCTTAGATCTTTTTTGGAGTCTCTTCCATCTTTGAACATATGTATATAGAGCTTATGGAAATGAGAGATTCAAACATGTTACATATGTTGTTTACGCAATGGTTGATCTTTCATTGCCTAGGAAAAATAGTGAGTTTTTCTTTTTTTTTTTTTTTTTTTCTGTTTTTTAAGAAAAGTCAAATTTCGTTTTAATTGGATATATATGTGTATATCTATATATATATATATATATACACACATTTGTCTTTAATATGCTTGTGATATCCAGTGACTGTACTCATCTGGATTCACGTTTCACTAAAAAATATAAGGTATTATTTCAACCCAATAGTGCTCATATTATATAGCAAGTTCCATGTTTACTATAGACAAGGCCCACAAAGAGAGATTGATCTACGATTAAAGGTCACAAAATTTAAACCAAAAAAACTGGTAGTAGTAACCTCCAAAAGGATTATCAAAAGCTTAGAGTACACAAAATGGATTTTGCACACAATTTGTTGTATACAATAAATATTAACTTCTAGATAGCGGTCAAGATGTTCATGATATCATATTATTCAATTCAAATATCATTTGGAGTTGGTGGTGAGATACAGTGGCACCCATCCTCTTGGATGTTACTTCTCTCGAGTTTGGTCCATGATTTGAACTGCAGCAGTCCACCTAGGTTTGTGGACGATTTTTTCACGTATTGTGGATTATCTCTCTCGTTTCTGATAGTCTAAATTTAGGTTATATCTTAATATCATAAATCAGGAGAGTCCGATAATGATAAATGTACAAATAATGCGTACTATGTCAAAAAAATAAAATAAAAATTCATTTCAACACAATCAAGTGATAGTTCTACAACCAGCAATTAGCTTACAAATTGATAAACTAGCAACATATTTTCTTACCACCACCAACAACACACTAACAATTATTTGTGCACAGCCTCACGCCAGTACCAACCACATGGATCTCCTTTATTAAATTTCAAGCATATAAACGGAAAATGCATAAAAAACAGAGAAATTATTGTCTTAATTTTTAATAGCAACCTTGAACTTCTCATTCGACGTCGATGTCCACGTCGTTGTCTTCGCTTATCTCATTGAGAATATCAATAAGAGCCAATAACAAATGCATGATCGATATTCGGATAAACCGTGACCATGAACTTGTCTTTTACAAGCACAACACTTTGAATTGTGTGCTTCTTGTGCATCTGCATGTATATTAGCAATTCAATCAATTAGACTAATTAATTAATTACAATTTTAAAAGAAATGTGGTTAGTGTTAAACTGTTAATGCTTTCGACATTGAAATAAAAGTCACAATTGGTTAAAATGAATGAATTTCCTTTTTCTTTTTTTCCTCTCTCATACTATGTTGACGAATTTTGCATATAATTATCAAGTTATTAATTAGTTGGTTGTATCGTACTTGGGCAACAATTGTGGAAGAGTCTCCAGCATAAACAATGCAAGGTCGTTTCAACCAGCTGCCTTTGACCTTAAAATCACAAACATGTTTATTTCAAAAAAAAAAAAAAAATCACAAACATCTTCTTTTGTGTTATTAGCCAAGAACACTTCTTAGTTGGTCTTTAATTGGATAATCGAAGATCGCTTAATAGTGAAGAGAAGATCTTTGGTGTATGTCTTTTCTCCTCTAAAAGCATGCCATTGTGATTCGATTTATATTCAATATCTACGTAAATAAATTAATATATATAAGTTAATCTTTTAATAAAATATGTAATTTTATATATCCTCATATGAATGAAATTTGAATGTAATTTACACAAAATAATGTACAGCCTCATAAGATTATATGAAATGATCTCTACTTTATTAGTTAAAGTGATAATAGATAGGTTTCCAGCACCATCAAGCAAGACCCTCCTATCGTGAAGAGTAAAAACTTTTCCTTTCACTTTGAACATGACATTGCCATTGATGTCCGTGATAGCAAAGTTTCCATCACTGATTGTCAAAACCTTCTTCACAATTGCAAGATCCACAGGATAAGGAGTGCAAAACCGGGGTCCGACAACGGAAACGGGTGTTGAATGCGGTGCTTGACTGGGCGCCCAATATGGTGCTTGAGTGGGCTGCTCCATGAGTTTATGAAAAGGGCAGGAGAAATGTTTATTTATTTTTTATGGCGTAGATATCCTTACGAGATGATTCTTATATGTACAAGGAGGGCCTTAGCAATTTGTCACTAATATTGGTAATGAAGACAGAGCTCCACCGTTATAGATAAGGGCATATTCTATTATGCAATCATGTTTATATAAACATACAAATATAAACATGATTGTAGATGGGCTTTATCTTGTTTGTAAAGGCTGCCCACCCGTGACTCTGGCCAAGTCACAGGTTCTATACCCAATGTGTCTCTCCCCCACTTTAAATTGTAGGTTTCTTTCCCACCTATGTATGGGTTACTATCTCCTGTATAGAAGCCGCTTCTTAAACCGCACCACTAGTGTTCTATCTCGCCTAATGCCAATTGTTCCTTAGATTTTTACCAGTTATCTATATATATATATATAATATATATATATATATAAACATGATTGAATAATAGAATATGCCTTTATCTATAATGGTGGAACTCTTGACTTCATTACTAATATAATTGACAAATGGCTAACTCTTTGCCTTCTTGTACATATAGGGTATGTTTGGTACGTGGGATTTTGGGTGGGATTGAGATTCATTTTCTCTCATTCTCTTACATCTCACATTTGGAGCCAGTGAAGAGAATGGATTTGTCATTCCCAAGCGCATCTTCATTCTCACTCTACTTTGGAAATGAAATCCCAACCTTACCCATGTCTTTGTCATTTTCCAAGTTCATGAGATTCCCTTTTTTATTTTGTTATTTCATCCTCTCTCTCTCTCTCTTCACAAACTGTCTCTCTCTCATCTCCACCACGCCGAGTCACCGACCCACCAGGCCACCACCACAAACTGTTCTTCGTCTCTCTTATCTCCTGTTCCATCATTTTCTAGGATTCGTTAAACCTAGAACCATCTAGTACCCAGAACCATACCAAATGGTTTTGAGTTCGTCGGATCTAGAACCAGATAGAACCTAGAACCAATCTGATTCTGGGTTCGTTGAACCCATCCCTATATTTTGATTGTTTTTGGTTTTTTTTTTTTTTTTTTTTTCCATGTTTTGATGTTGTTGATGATGTTATTGTGGGAGATGATGATGTTAATAAATTGGATGAATGATATTAATGAGCTATGTCTGATTATGTTGAATTATGGGAGATATTGATGAATTGGACTGATGATGAGATGATGAACTATGGTTTTTTATTTTAGATTTTTTATAGAATTAATTTTATTTAATAAAAAATTTAAATTAACTTTATTTTAATCCAAACCTAACCTATATCAAATATAATATTGTGTAATTTTTAATCCAATCCCAAGTTCTACTAAACATGGAATAATGATTTTTCATTCCAATCTAATCTAATTCAATCCATTTCATTCTATTCCAATCTCGTGTGTCAAACGGAGCCATAAGAATTATATGCCATAAAAAATAAAATAAATATTTCTCCTTGCCTTTTTCATACATTCATGGAGCAACCCACAGAAGCACCATGTACTGGCGACCACTCAAGCACGACTATAAAAGGCTGTAAATAATATATGGCGCTTGAGATAGGGATCCGAAGGAAATATGTTTTTTCTAAAAAGGTCGTGGTGTATAGATATACCCTTATTCATTAATGAAAAATGTTGTAAAATTACACCTAAATCTAACGTATCATAACCAATGTTTCATAACTTGCTAGTCGCTAATTGATCGGCCACCTAGCGAGTAGCGAGTACTCAGTTTGACTGTCAGTTAATGGTCAACTTATTAACTGACAGTAAAACCTGATCAAACTTATAAACAATATAATTTTTTTATACGGTCAAAATACAATCATATGACCATAAAATATCATAAAACATATCTTATACAATTTCAAAAGCAATTTTAGTATAGTACTCGCCAAGTCATTGCCAATTTGGTTACGTAACCAAATTTGGTTCCAATTTCGAACCGATCCATCACCGATGGGTGACAATCTAGTTCTAAATTGGAACAAGATGGACGTCTAGGTTTCCAAATCGAAACCTAGACGTTCAAGAAACTCAAATTGACTCATACGTCGATTTGGTCTTCTTGGAAACCCAAATCGACATTTGGGTTTCAATGAACCAAGTTGTTGTTTTGGTGAAGAGCAGATTGATGATATGGTATAAGACTTGATTGGTGACAATTTGGTACCAAATCATTGTCGATAAGTATGTTTTTTTTTTTTTTCTAATTTTTTTCCTTTTTTCTTCTTTTGATTATCTCCTTCGCTAATGGACCCTTGGTTGATGAAGATGTTCCATCGCACGTTTGGTTTCTGTTTGTGCATTTCTGGTTTTTGTTTGTATTGATGATTGATGATGATGGACCTTTGTTTGTGTTTCTATTGATAAACCATCATTAACAAATGTTGAAGATGGCAATGGATCTCTATCGTCCATTTTGATTCAATCTAGATCTCCATTGTCATTTTCAACTTTTTTTATTTTTTTTTTTAAATTGATCTTAACCATCCATCTTTAAGATGGAGGACTTAGATTCATTAATTTTTTTTTTGTATTTAAAATTATTTTTTATAATTAAAATTTAATTATTTTAAAATTTAAAATTATTTATTTTTTAAAGTTTTAAATTATTTTAAATAGATCTCCACCGTCTAAATGGACGGTGGAGTTCTAAATAGCTCATTAAATAATATAAATTTTAAAAGAAAAATAAAAAGTAAATTAAAATGATCATACTATCCCTCTAGAGTTAAAGTTAACGATAAAAAAAAAAAAAGTTAAATTCTTAGATGAAGCGAGGGCGTTGCAAAAAAAATACAAACATTATCTCTGTCTATCAAAATATAAACGTTAGAAGGATATGAGACAGCTTACTAAAAAAAAAAAAATCTAGAATAGTCCACTGTATCACACGTCAATACTTATGTTAATTTATACTCTTTGAAAAAAATCTGGAGAGGCTTCAGAAGGAAACAAGTGAAGATGGATACATACAGTGGGCGGCTATAAAAAGTTAAGAGTGTAGTGTGACTAAAATGGGAAAGAAATGCACGCGCAAGGAGGCCAAATTATGGCACTGTAGACTTTTGTCGTGAGGTGGGGAGAGAAGCATTCGTGGAAGCGATGATAATTTCAACACATTAGAATAAAAAAAGTTGGGATCCCTGTCTTCTCTTTCACACTGTGATGGTAAAAAACTAAAAATAAAACTCCTCCATGGCTCCACGTGAAACTGCGCAGAAACTTCTTCTCCGGTGAAAAATATTCCGTACGCGTTCCACTCTTAATTATTCACCTCCTCTGTTTCTTAAAAGGAAAGAAAATCTTCAAACAAAGTACAAACCAACTTGCATTTCTTTATCGATTAACCTCCTTTTGTAGCCGGCTGTTGCCTCCTTCGGTTAAAAGCCACAGCCCCCATGTCTCTTAGCATGTGTTTTACATCCTATAACAACATTCTCTCACCAATTTGTGTGAATCCTATTCATGTGTGGATCACTCTCCTATTTTCGTGTAAGTCAATCCCTCCCATATGGAAGCGGTTTTTTTTTTTTTGGCCGCACTACTAGTATCTCATCTCAGTTGGTTCCAGTAATTCCCTAAATTAGTCCCAGATATCAAAAAAAAAAAAAAAAACCCTCCTTTTTACATTTATTAATAATTTAAATCCACCTCAAAATATTAGTCTTTACTCAAGGGGTAGGACACCTCCAAAATGTTCAAACAAAGTGTAAAACAACTTGCATTTCATTATCAACTAACTTCCTTTTTACATTTATTAATCATTTAAATTCATCTAAAAATATTCATCTTAACTCAAGTGGTAGGACACATCCATAAAACATCCTAGTAATGAGATTCAAGTCTAACCATTATCATACACATTCTATAAGTATGTGTAGAGAATTATTACATGGTTGTTTAAATGGAGAATGGTGGAATTAAAGTGAGCGAAATAAGGAAAGTTGTTAATTTGCTCGGTGGGTGTGAGTGTTCTGCTGCTCAGGTGAGTTGAAAGTTCATTTGCACTCTATAGTGGTTGTGACCACGTTGATGCTGGTTTCTAGGCTTTGAAGCAGAAGTAGAAGAAATCTTGTATTATTGTATTTGAGTCAAATGAGCAATTCTAGGTGCCAAGTTTCAAGTTCTGAGGGCTTTCAGGCTGTATACTTGGAGAGTGTGTGTTATGCTGCCTAGAAGGGTTTGAAAGATTCTCTGCTTTAGGCAGTTGCTGTGTGTTTAAAAAAAATATGTGCGAGAAATAAGGAAAATGATGTCTTATTGTTTGTTAAACAATTTTTCAAGTGTTTTATTTATTAATTTTATATATAATAGATGGGAATATATATATATATATATATATATAAAAGGAGGAATGGATCACAGCTAGGTATAAAAGTTTTGTTTTTTCAAATTATTACTTTTTAAGTGTTTTATTTATTAATTTTAAACGATATCAGTCAGAATGAAAGTTTTGAAAGAGTACAAAAATCATCTTATAGTTAATAGAAATTCTAAAATATTTCAATCAAATAGTTTCGAAAAATTTTTTGAATATAAAATCTCTTACTTAAATTACTATCCAAATAATAGCTAAACAGCTGAATTTTTACTGTCATTCTTCTATTGTCAAAAGCGGAAGGTCACGTCAAAATTGTTGTGCTCATGAGCAAAGCTGACCCCAGCTCTGTTTTCTCCTATTTCTTCAACCGCGTACCACAGGCCATGTTATTCATATAAAAGACTCACAACTTCTCATCAAACCTCAAATCAAAGCCTCTTGAATTATTATTTCTTACATCAACAATTTCAATGGCACAATTCCCCGCAGCTTATCCACCACATCCACCACCACCACCAGCAGCAACCAACTCGGCTTCCATTATTGGTCCTCAGTACTGTGCTCCCTATCCTGTTGATCTTGAAATTGTGAGAAAAGTCATGACCATAACAGATGGCAACTTTGTTGTTCAAGACATCAATGGCAACATCCTTTTTAAAGTCAAAGGCACTCTCATGACAATTCATGATCGTCGTGTCTTGCTTGACGCCTCTGGAAATCCCCTTGTAACTCTTCGACAAAAGGTACTGTATAGAGGATAGTTAATACATAGTCCGTTATTGCTACTTTAAGTTATTGTATTGTTGCTGATCCTGTATAGCGTGACTTAAAAACATGTTTTGTAGATCATGTCAGCTCACGATAGATGGCAAGTGTTCAGGGGAGAGAGCTTGGATTTAAAAGATCTGATTTTTACTGCTAAGAGATCTTCAATGTTACAGCTCAAGACCAAACTAGATGTGTTTTTGGCAAACAACACAAAGGAGGATGTCTGTGACTTCAAGGTCAAAGGAAGCTGGTCTGAAAGGTCTTGTGTTGTTTATGCTGGAGAATCTGATACCATTGTTGCCCAAGTAAGATTTTTTATTGCTGTTTTGCAATAAATCCTTGATATTTTTTAGTGAAAAATATAAAAAATACCCATACAAGAATTTCAAAATTTATTTTTAGCAACACAAAAATTACTAAAAAAAAATTAATGGTAGTATCATTGGAAAGATGCTATCTTTATATGAATGTTTACTTGAGATTTTGTGGAATTAAGATTCGTAGTTAATATAGAAACATATACTGACTACATCTGTACGTCTGGAGAATCATTCAAGAGAAGAGAAAATGTCTTTTCATTATGAGTGTGCCTTATAGAAGATAATGTTTTACATCTGATCAAGTTAGAAGTATATGCTTTTGTTGACCATCACAGTTTTGCTGGTAGAATTCAAATATCTTATTTTAAGAGCAAAAGTGAAAGCTTCCTTTATTTGGGGGGATTCCATTTAAATTTTTAATTAAAAGCGTTCGATTTGTGATTCCTGATGCTTTCTGATTTTGTTAATATTCTCAACATCCTCCTCTCCTTTTTTAATAAAATTCTTCAATTTGGTATTTCATCAAATATTTAAGTTGTATAGTTTAACCCATAAATATGTACTTTCAAAATGTCTGAACTATCACACTAAATTTACGAAATTTAGAGTCTAGGGTAGGAGGAGGTGACTCGAAATCATAATGTCTGTTGACGTACCCTTGAACCAACCTTATTGTATCTAATTAAAGTGCCTGTTAATTAGTAATAAATCATTTGAGCATGATTTTATTTATTTAAAGAAAAAAAAAACAGAGTAGTTCATAGATGTACCATCTTAATATATATGTAATGAATTGATGCAATTGAATCTTGAATTTGCAGATGCACACGAAGCATACTGTTCAAAGCATCTTGCTTGGGAAGGACAAATTCATGGTAACAGTGTATCCTAACATCGATTATGCCTTCATAATCTCTCTTATAGTGATTCTTGATGCAATTAACAAAGAGGCTGCAGGTTTGGGTTAGAGTTCAGTTTCAATCGATTTGGGTTTCGAATAGAAGATGTAGTTTCATAGTAAAAACCGTTATCGGTTTAGTTAGTGTTGGTTATAGGAGGTGGACACCATATTAAGTTTTTGGTAAGATTTTTAATAACGTTTGTTACAGGGATTGATTTGCAAAGATTTGGTTTTGACTGAGTCTTATTTTGTCTTTCCCTTCTCATGATTTGGTTGTAATCTTACATGGAGTTTGTTCTTCATTTTGTTTTGACTTTATGCCTTAACTTTCTTTGTATGGTTTTTCCTTTTTAAATAATAAGTTGGCTTTAACCAACAATCTTATATTAAAAAATCTTCAATAAGAGTAACAAGACTATGGTGCTTTGGTTTTTTTTTTTTTTTCTTAAATTTTTGGGACTGACCCAAGAGACTACCTGGGATCAACCAAGATTGGATACTAGTGGCACAGTCTAAAGAACTACTTTCACATGGCAAAGATCGATCCACACGAAGGTGAAAGAGTAGTCCACACATAGGTGGGGAGACTATCCACACAAATTGATAGGGGATGTTGGTATGGAATGCAAAACCCACACCAAGAGATATAGGGATGGTCGCTTTCCACCAAAGGAGCCAATAGCCGGCTACTATGGTGCCTGGGTTTTGTCGTCATGGCTTCCTCTAATTTTTCACAAATTTGTAATGTTCTGCACTACGTCATTCTTGATTACATCACAGTATATATGCATAAAATTTTGGTAATCCAATTAACAGAAGGCAATCAGTCCAAATTTTCATTTTCTAATATGAATGAGAATCTCGTGGATCACATTATCAAACGGAATAGGGTTCTTCAGTTTTTGTGGTGAAGTTGATACGATAAAATGGAATAAGATTCTAGAGAGGATATATCAACCAAAATTCTCATGTAACAGGTACCCTTAATCATATATAAGTAAGAGATCCACATGTGGATTTTTCATAAAAAAATCAGAGCAAATCAAGATCTTAGATTATTAGTTATTCCTCCTTTCAATATGGCTCAATTCACCCCTTATGATACACAGCCAACCTATCCTGTTTCAATTATCAATCCTCAGTTCTGTTTCCCTAAACCTATTGATCTTTCGGTACAGAAAAAGGTCATGAACATAACCGCTGGCAACTTTGATGTGCACGACGTGGATGCTAACCTTGTCTTTAGAGTGAAAGGATTAGTTTTTCCTGGCCGGCGAATATTATTTGATGATGGCGGAAATCCCCTTGTCACTCTTCAAAGAAAGGTCTTATGATCAACAATTTCTCTCTCATGTCTTAAACTGCTCCTTATCATTTTTATTTAGGTTTGGTTACTTTACTGGTTGAGTGACATTTCCCATCAATTGAATCCATTGGTTCGGTTGTAATGGTGATTATTGAAGTCAATCTAATGGTTGTAATTGATCGGTAAGATTACCCATACATTTGTTTAGTTATTCTCTAATATTAACATACCATTATCATTGTTAAGATTTGTTGTACTCTAATAGAAGCAGAAGTGACAAACTAAAATATAAAAATAATCTGAATAATATGTATTTGGTGGCTAAAATACTTAGGTTTGGATGAATATTAAAATCTGATCATTCGTACTTGAAAATGATTATAAATTCGTTGAGTTGTAATCGTAAGCAATTAATTATTAACTATATATCTTCGGCTAATTATGTTTAATTAATTGATGTGCAGATTCTGACGGCTCATGATAGATGGGAAGTATTTAGGGGAGATAGTACAGACCCTGATGATCTGATATTTTGTGCTAAAAAATCTTCAATAATCCAGCTTAAGACCACACTGAATGTGTTCTTGGCAAACAACAAATATGAGGGTGTTTCTGATTTCAAAGTTAAAGGAAGTTGGTTGGAACAATCTTGTACTGTTTATGCTGGAGAATCCAACACGATTGTTGCCCAGGCAAGACTATTTTCTCCTAGTTTTCACAATATAAGTGATCGTCATGAATTAAGTTAAAATTTTTGTATCGTAAGATCTTTTAAAGCTTATGAACGTTCAAATAAAAAAAAAGTTAATGAATACAAATACTCATTAGATAACATTTTATTATTCTAATAAAACTTTCGATAAAGCCGTAGCTGTTAATGATTTGGTTAAACCTGTTCTTTGATGTGCAGATGTACAAGAAACATAGTGTTCAAAGCATCTTGCTTGGAAAGAACAAGTTCATGGTGACAGTGTATCCTAACATTGACCATGCATTCATTGTCGCCCTTATCGTGATTCTTGATGGAATTGACAGCGGGGGTTTTAGATGAAACTACGTACTTTTGGTTTTATAGGGAAACGATGTTAGGCTTGATGATTCTATAATTCCTGTCTCAGAGTGATCCTTTTCCTCCTAAGATTTTACTTTTGCCTCTCTTTCATTTTTGGATTTGTCAAAAATCCATGTATCAATCAGTCCAAATTAAGTAATATTTTCCATGAAATAAGTGTAAATTCATCTATAAATAGCAGACCACAATCTCTATGAAGTTAATTGTTGCTCAAGAGCATTTGTAGGAGTAGATCATGTTTTTCGATTATCGTAAGCATTTTTCAGTCTTCGAAGATTATTGAGCCACCTATTCCTTAATTTACAGAAAAAAAAAAATAACATACGTGTTTTTAAGAATATTAAATAACCACGATAATAATCACATTTAATCCAAAAATGAAGCCAATAAACTTCAAGGTTATTATCAATTTAACCCATAGAAATAAAAATAATGTCAAATCACCTCTGATTTTGAAAATATTAGCAAAAAAGATTTGACCGTCAATTGAAATAATAAAACGGTTAAAAAAGTGACGAATCCATTAATGCTGAGGATATAATTGTTAATGTTTTTGTTGGGATAGCTGAATTGAATTAAAAACTTAAATAAAAAAAATCATTAAAAAATTTAAAAACTAAATTAAAAAAAAAATTCTCTCTCTCTCCCCCCATCTCTCTTTTTCTTTTGCCACTCTCTCTCTCCCTCTCTCTCTTTTTCTTCTATCCCTCTCTCTCTCTCTCTTCTTCTTCAATCTCTCAAACCATCATCAGATTTGGAAAAACCACATTCATCAAATTTATTTATTAAATCTTGAAAAACACTCAACACATCGAACCACGACGGAGTGAAGCCATGCTTTTGATCTGTCAGCTCAAACACACCCGTGACTTGTGTTTTAGAAAGTCACCACCTTCGTTGAACCAGTGCGGTGGGCTATGTGTTGTTGTGTCAAGCAGTGCGATGGTGCGGAGATGAATTAGATCGTGTGGACGCTGTTCCCGACACGGTTCAAAGAGAAGATGGAGAGAACAGTGATGAACGGTGGACTGTGTGTTGTCATCATGGAACGACGCGGTGGTGCCGAGGTGGATTTGCGGGCATTGTTCTTGGGTTTGATGATTACTTGATTAATGATTATTAGATTTTGTGGGTTTGATTACTAGATGTGTGCTACTGGATATGTGTTGTTGATTACTGGAAGTGGGTTTGATTACTAGATGTGTGTTATTGAGTGATTCCTAGGTTCATTGATTATTAGATGTGTGTTGTTGTGATGTAATGAATTATGCTTTGTTTTTTGTTTAATGTAATTTTAGTTTGTTTTTTGTTTATGTTTTTCTAGATCTTCTAACTTTGTAAATTTGGTGTCCAGATCTTCATCTTTTGGTTTTAATTTATTATTATTATTTTTTAAATTCTAATGGATTTTTTTTTTCAATTTAATTTATTTAATTTTTATTTAAAATAATTCTTATTTTAATAATTTAATATTATAATCATTTATTTTAATTGTAAATTCTACTATTTTTTTTTATTTTTTTATTTTTTATTTTGGTTGTCAAATGGTAGTTTGGTAATTGAATAATTTTTAATTTTTTAATTTTTTAATATTTTAGTACTTTTGTCAAAAAACCATTGAAAATCTTGATGAAAACTATTTTTAGTAGACGGTAGGAGCTTTCTTTACTAATATTTTCAAAAACAGGGGTAAATTGATGTTATTTTCGTTTTCAGGCGTGTTTGGATTTTTCCCTAGAATATAAAAGCAATATCAGTCACATTAAATACAACGTGTAGTTAAGCATAAAAGACGGATTGATTAACACGCTAACCGACAGAAAATTAACCACCCTTAAAATACAATTGGAAGCTATGGAAACAACACCACAAGCAAAAGAAACAAGATTACACCTTCAGATAGGCCAACAGAATTGACGTTGTGTTCCACTCAATAGAAGGAGCTTTCCTGGAAATCATAGAAACTAACAAAGCCTTAATTTCTATGATTAAAAGCTCTTTCTAATTGGTGGTACACATCCGAACTTAATGTTACCAAAAAGGAAAAATACGTCCGAATCAGATTTACATACATACACACAGACATTAGCATCTTTACTTTTTCTCTGCTAATCAGCAACCCCAAGTATTACGTACATTAATTATCATCTTTTTGTTGTCCATTGGACCTCGGCCTATTCAAGCACCATATGCAATGCACGATCAAGCACCTTATTCAACACCGATGCAAGGACCATATCATCATGCAGTGCCCGATCAAACACCTTATTCAACGCCGCCTAATGGATTGCCTGGTGATCAAGCACCAGGTTCACCACCCATCTCGGTTATCGAATCACAGTTTTGCACTCCTCATCTTTTGAATCTTGTGATTATGAAGAAGGTTTATGATCGAACTTTTCCTGTCAGAGACATGAATGGCGAAGTCATGTTCACAGTGAAAGGAAAATTTTTTACACTTCATGACAGGAGGGTTTTGCTTGATTGGTGACGGAAAGCTTATTGTCAGTTTAACCAAAAAGGTATGTATATATATATATATATATATATGATAAAAAGGATATTCTCATACCTCAAAATTAAAACTTTATATGGTAAAATAAAAAGTGTAGATACAATAGAACGAAAAACACATAATAAAATTTAAAATTTAAACAATTGAGGTATGGCAGTTTTAGTTGGAATGTCCCTACGCCTACGAGATCATCACATGATTTTTAAAAAAGAAAAAAAAAATCAAAGATAAATAATTTATTCCGTTACTTGATTATTTTTTAATTTACATGTGTAGATACGATCGAAGCACAACAGATGGTATGTGTTTAAAAAGGAAAGCACAAAGACTCTCTTCAATGTAAAGTGATCTTCAACAAAACAATTACCAACCAAATTAAAAGTGTTCTTGGCCAAAAACGAAAAAGATAAAGTTTGTGATTTTAAAATCGAATGCAGCGGGTTGGAAAAATCTTGCCTTGTTTATCTTGGAAACTCTTCAACTCTTGTTGCCCAAGTAAGCTTACTGCTAATCACTTGATTAATTATATGCATAATTTGTCAACTCCGTATACATAACTTGTGAGATAAAGTTACTTATTAATAACAAATCTTAGATATTTTTTAATAATCACCCTTACAATCAATCCAATGATTGTTATTGATGAGTAACCTTACTCAATCAATAAGTTAGTAAAGTCTCTCATTAACATATATAAGTGAAAATTAAACGCTTTTGAAATGCTAATTAATTAACTAATCTAATCTATTGCAATGTTATATATTTTGCATTCAGATGAGAACGGAGAAAACAGTACTTGAAAGTGAAGAGGTTGAAGAAGAGAAGTTTATGGTCACAATTTATCCGAACATTGATCATGCATTTATTGTTGCCCTTTTTGTTATCCTTGAGGAGATTATCAGAGGTTCTGATAAACAGTGAGGACAGTATCCCCAGTATCATTAAAAAAGCTATTATTGGTGATGAGGGTGAGGAAGAGGAGGAGGACGAGGACGAGGACGAGAAAGAACAGGATAAGGATGATGAGTGAGGAAATATAGCTAAATGAAAGGGATTACTATGCACGTCTGTCTTATGCATGTCCCGTCTATATATACATGCTAAAAGTAGAGGAGATGTATGTGGTTGTTGTCCGAGGGAGGGTTTACACAAATGTAAGTGTTGTTGATAGTAAGGTCATGGTATAAAAGATGTTAGCTGTTTTTTGACGTGTCACAAGGTAATTAATTGAAAGTTTGTAGAGATCTCATTTCATGATATTAGCTTAATTACTTCCATCACAATTACTATTTCAATAATGTTAAAGAGCCAACTCATGATTATATGAAGCCAATACATATGGGAGAAATTTTATGTTAAAACGATAGAACATAAGAAGATATTATATATACTAACGTATACCAAAACCTTAAAAATTAGTGTTTTGGATTATAGGATCAATTTCCACCACTTCTCATGAACACATAAAAGAACAACAATTATAAAAAATTTAACAAATGACAACTTAATATTTATTCAATGAAAGAATCTTGAAAAACGACTTATTACTCATATATATACATATATATGTATATAATATTTTACTATCAGTAACTCCTAATTTTGAAAAGTTAGGATGAACCAATCAAATTCATTCATTACATTTGAATTAAATAGGAAAGTGAATTTGTTTCAGGAGAACAAATGCAGTGAATGAATTTATTTGGTTCGTCCTAATTTTTTGTAGTTAGCAGGTATATATTGTAAAAACACTATATATATAGAGAGTAATTCTACTGATATATATGTATATATATATTGGAATTACTCTATATTATAGTGCTTTTACAATATGTACCTGCTAACTTTTTAAAGTTAGAACGAATAAATCAAATTCATTTATTGTATTCTCTTTCCTAAAACAAAATCTTTTTTTATTTAATTCAAATGTAATTGATGAATTTAATTGGTTCGTTTTAATTTTTAAAGTTAAGAAACACTAATGGTTGAATTACTCTTTCTCTTTCTCTCTATATATATATAAAAGAAATACTTGATGAAGAAGGTGTATCGAGAATTATATTTCCTCAATAGAAAAACTAATACAATCTCAAAAATGATTTCATGTAAGCTCAAGGACAATTTAATTTCTTATAAATTTTGAGAGACGAAAACAAATAAAAATGCATGTAAAAGCGGTATAAAATCATGCTCAGCTAATTCTATAAGAAGAAAAACCATAAGAATCACGATAAAGTTGTTGCTAAAAATTTATAGGAGCACCATTTTAGATCATATTAATAAGCAATTCTCATACACATTTGTGAAAGTAGCATTAAATTAGCCACCCTCCCTAAAATATATGAAAAAAAAAATAAAATCTCCTTTCCCGAATTTAAACAATTTTTAATTTTCATGGTCAAACAATGTAATCACATTCAGTTTGAAGATGGAGTCAAGTAAATCACGTAAACTCAGCATGAAAAGCGGTTTGAATGCTGAAACCAACTCCAAAACAGCCCTTAAGATTAATACCACTGCAAACTCTAAAATTAGCATCACAAGTACAAGAACCGAAGACGCCATCAGAATTAATAGAGGGATACTTTTTTCAAATGATGGTATATATATAAACTTTAATCAAAGTCTTTCCACGAATAAAAGCTATCTCTAATTGGAGGAACACATCAATATCACCGCCATTACTAGTGCACATAACCTGAACAGATCTTACAAAAAACCAACAAGGTTTTGTCTCCATTATAATTCAGACACATCCAACACATATTATATATCTAGTGCAATTTTTTTTGCTTCAAATATCCACATCTCCCAACTACATTTCTTTCACATCTTCATAGTTCCCATCAACTACTTCTTGTTTTCTTCTGATCATAACCACCCAGCTTTATATTTTCATTATGCGGTGTGTTATTATAAGAATCATATTATAAGGATCCCTCATTGATTTTGCTCTCCATGAAGCAACCTTTTCAACCACCAGTATATTCAGCGCCAGTTCAATAACCATATGCCTCTCCCACTCAAGAATCATATGCAGTGCCCGGTCAGGTACCATATTCGACGCCTGTTTCAGTTGTTAGACCTGAGTTTTGCGTTCCTTATCCTGTGGATCTTGCGATTGTGAATAAGGTTATGCCTATCACTGATGGCAACTTTTCTGTCATAGACATGAATGGCAATATTGTGTTCACATTGAAAGGAAAAGTTTTTACACTTCAGGACCGGAGGGTTTTGCTTGATGATGCTGGAAGGAAACCCTATTGTCACTTTAACCAAGAAGGTATTTATGTATCATCTTATTTAGGTCGTACACTTTGGTAAAATTTTAGGAAATAACTTACCCAATTTGAGGTTTCAAGCTATTATGTGATAAAAGCATAATATATAACTGAATGAAAAGAGAAAGGCGAGATCGTTGGGTGGTAAGTCACTTAGTGGTAGGTTCACATCTTAGCAGTCTCACCATTTGTGTAGATAGTTTGTAGCAAATTCAAATCTTAATAATCTCACCATTCATTTGTATGAGTTGTTCTCTCCCGTTATTTCTCAACAGTCTCACTATTTGCATGGGTTCTCATTTTTGATATTTGAAAGTAGTAATTTAAGTAGTACTGATCTCTCGATATCTCTGAATTTTGCAACTAAAATCTTATGGTTCATATAATAATAAAAAATAATAATAATAAATAAAAGAAAAGTAAAATTTAAAAAGTTGTCTTTTGATAGTTTTATAATTTATGAATAATACTACCGGTTGAATGAGTTAGTTAAACTTATAGAAGTATATTAAACTAATTGATTTTCTTTTAATTCACACACGCCGATAAGGACCATGCACGACAGATGGGAAGTATTTAGGGGAGAAAGCACAGACACCAATGATGTTTTCTTCACTATAAAGCGATCGTCAATGATCCAATTAAAGACCGACTTAGAAGTGTTCTTGGCCAATAACACAAAAGAAGAAGTTT
The DNA here is from genome assembly GCA_021234005.1 of Nephelium lappaceum. Classification (NCBI taxonomy): domain Eukaryota; kingdom Viridiplantae; phylum Streptophyta; class Magnoliopsida; order Sapindales; family Sapindaceae; genus Nephelium; species Nephelium lappaceum. The sequence continues at coordinate 1,616,250 of CM038011.1, forward strand.
GTGATTTTCAGGTCAAAGGCAGCTGGTTGGAACGGTCTTGTGTTGTTTATATATGCTGGAGAATCTTCCACAATTGTTGCCCAAGTAAGATAGATAATACTGTTTAATCAATAGCTTTTCTCTAGTCAGACACAACGGAACCACTTGATTGTAAGCATATATAATTTATCAACTTTATAAAATTAACGTTAGAGCGAATTTAACACTTTTAAAATGCCAACTAATTAACTAATTATCTGATAGCATTGTCATTGTCTATGCAGATGCATACGAAGCACACAACTCAAAGTATCATGCTTTAAAAAGAGAAGTTCATGGTCACAGTTTATCCTAACATTGATCAAGCATTTATCGTTGCCCTTATCGTTATTCTCAACGAGATTAACGATGACTACGATGACTGAGATGATTCAAGAAATATTGCTGCCAGGAAAAAAAAAAAAAAAACCGTGTCTTGTTTTAATTATTTCAGTTGATCCATCTATATATATTTGCTAAAAATAAATGAGATTCATGTGATTGGTGCTGGCTTTAGGGGTTTTCACAAAAATTCGTGTTGCTGGTGGTCGTGATGGCACGAAAATATTTATTTGTTGCTATAGTTGATTTTGTAAGCTAAATGGCTAATTGTTGAAAAAATCTTTGATTTCATTTATATGCTTAAGTGCTGAGAAAATCCTCTGATACACCAGGATAATTTCATTATAAACTTCATCGATACTTGAAAAGGAATATAATATTCAAAGGTAAAGTAATTTGAGCATGAATTAAAATAATATTTATGGTCAAAGCTCAAAAAGAATATAGGATTACACGAACTTGCTTGTCTGAGTGGTATAAGCACGTCTAATGCTTCTCAGTCAAGCGAGACCAAAACCGAGTGTACTTATCCGGTGGACAATTTCAGTTGGGCCATCAATGGGAGTGGGCAAATTATATGAAAAATTCCTTCAGATTGAGGACAATTTATCTATTCAATGTAGGTCTCTCTTTTCGATTTAATAGAAAAATAGAGTATAAATATTGGTATGGTCTAGGTTGTACTTTACTGTCACGATTAAGGGGTCACACAGTTGTGATGATGTATTTGTAATATAAAATAAAATAATAAAAAATAATAAAAAAAAGCATAATTTTGCACTTATAATTTTTAAATAGTAGTAGAACGAAGTACAAACCATTTGGACCGAACCTATAACTGAACCAAGTTAAACTAACTGAGAAACAGTTAGTTGGAACCTAAAACCTAAGTAGGAGCCTTTAAATATCATTCCAGACTCCCGGTCTCTGTTTTGTTTCACATTTCCACAATGTACTTGACTTGATCATCATCGTCGACAACGACAACAACAACAAATCAAAACATGGTAAGGTCGGCTTCTCTAAAGCGCACAAACCTCTACCTCAGACAACACAGAAGATGGCCACACTCTCCTTACAAAACCAGATGGCACCAAACTTTCAATCAACAACAAGCCATGCAACACCTCAAAAAATCCCTCCTCCTTCCACAAAAACAACAACAAGACCCCACCAACCTCCTTTCCTCTCTTGTACACTCATTCACCATCTACAACTGCCACCCCACCCCACAAGCCTACCTCTTCCTTATCAAAATGCTAGCCAACTCCTCCCACTTCAATCAAATCCTCTCCATTCTCCACGACCTTGAAAAAAACCAAAACTTGCAGACACCCGAGTGGTTTTTCACTCATGTCATCAAGATATATGCAAATGCTGACAGAATCCAAGACGCTGTTTGTCTGTTTTATAGAATCCCCAAGTTCAGGTGTGTTCCATCTGTGCACGCACTCAACACTCTGCTTGCTGTTGTTTGTAGAGATTTTCAATGTACTAAATTAGTGCCCAAGATTCTTTTGCAGAGTCAGCTCATGAATATAAGACTAGAAGAGTCTAGTTTCCGTTTGTTAATAGGTTGTCTTTGTAGAATCAAGAGGGTTGGTTTTGCTATTCAGATTTTTAATTCTATGATCAATGATGGGTTTGTTGTTGATTCAAAGACTTGTTCTTTGGTGTTGTCATCAGTTTGTGAGCAAAAAAGTGATCTTTTAGGTTTTGAGGTTGTGGGGTTTTTGCAGGAATTGAAAAAGTTGGGATTTTGTCCTAAAATGGTTGATTATAGTAATGTGATGAGGTGTTTGGTGAAGATGGAGATGGGTTTGGATGCTTTGGGTGTTTTGAATCAGATGAAATCGGATGGTATTAAACCTGATGTTGTTTGTTACACTATGGTTTTAAGTGGGGTTATAGCAGCAGGGGAATACGCGAAGGCAGAGAAGGTGTTTGATGAATTGCTTGTGTTGGGGTTGGTTCCGGATGTGTATACGTATAATGTATATATAAATGGGTTGTGTAAGCAAAATAAGGTTGAAGATGGAATCAAGATGGTGGCTTGTATGGAGGAGTTGCGGTGCAAGCCTAATGTGGTTACTTACAATACTATATTGAAGGGTTTGTGTAGGGTTGGGGAGGTTAGTAGGTCGAGGGAGCTTGTAAGGGCGATGAGATTGAAAGGCATTGCTCCTAATTTGGTTACTTATAATATTTTGATTGATGGTTCGGTTAGTGTAGGTGAAGTTGTTGAAGCATGTAGTCTTTTGAAGGAAGTATTGGATAAGCGTTCCTGTCCTCTGAGTTTGATGCTTGATGAGACACTTTGTGGGTTGTGTTACAAAGGCATGGTTTCTGAAGTGCTAGAATTGCTCAAGGAAATGGCTGGTAAGAATGTATCTCCAGGGGCCAGAGTTTGGGAAGCACTTCTACTTAGTTCTGGGTCCAAACTAGATTTCACGGATGCCTCTTTGATCGATTTGTTGAATACAGTTAATTGTCAGAATGAGATTTTTTATCAGCAACTTACTGGTTGTAGTGTGTCACATCCGTAGTAGTGGACATGCTGCACTTGGCACCTTATTGGACTCATTGTATTTGTAAATTTTCACAAAATCAGTCAATATTTAAATGAAGCATAAGCTTTGTTGTCGGCTATATGTCACTTCCTTGCACCTCTTTTAAAGTTCACTTGAGTTGAAGTGAGAAATGAAAGTATATTCTCATAATTTGAGCACCGAAAGGTCTGTATTGGCGCTACTGGGAAACTGACAATGTGATTCTGTAATTGGTCTGTATTGGCACTACTGGGAAGACTGACAATTTGAATCTGTAATTGTTACCGCTATTTGTAGTGATTGTATAATGGGCTCATAAAGGTAATGAACTCTAGCCTATGTTCATACTCCTATCTGTTCATATGTGGATGCCATGATCATGTTCTGTGTAGTGTTACAATCTCTACCAGCTTAGTCTCTTTTGTCATGCAATATAGTTATTTTCTTCTGTGCTTCATAGTCTCTTTTGTTGTGCAATATAGTTATTCTCTTCTGTGCTTCATGGAATTTTTAGTTTCTCCCTATAAACATGTTTGAGTTGCTCTGCTGATTGGCTAAATCTTACAAACTCTTTATCTTGTATACATCATTATTTCTACTTTTTCTAGATCATAATTCAAATGCTAGTACTGTATTAACCATTGCCTTGTAATCATCCAAGTTGATTATTGTCTGATAATACCTCCCTTCAACATGAATATCAAACTGGTGCATGAATTACAAAAGTTTAGGAAATAAGAAGTTCTGAAAAAGTTGTCCAACAGCCACTAGAATTATAAGGCTTCACATTTCAGTTTCATCAGGAATTACAATAGCATTGTACTCTTATGGGTCCATCTGAAAGAAGCATTATGTTTCACGTACGAAATTCACAAAATGATGATGAGAATCATTATTTCTTGTTCTTTATTGGATTTCCCTGCGAGGCTGACTTTAAAATATTGTACCTTTGCAGATGCTTCCTCTCGAGGTTCTGCTGAGTGCCAAGTACTGGCGTAGTAGTAGACAGCTTTGTGACACCAGTGACGTTTTAGAACTCACCAAATTGATCCTAGATTGTTATGGAGTCACTTATCTGATCCATGCAGCAATTTCACAACACACCAGTTATATTTTGCACTCCTTTACTTTATACTCATTTTCCCGTTCTTATACTGCTGTTCTAGAAAATTTGCTGCTACAATCCATTTGTAGCCCTCTCTAAATCTTCTAAACTTGACACAATTAATAAAATCGAAAGAATATTTTTAGCTTATCTGCTTCTATTATTTACTGTGTTTGTGCCTGATTGATAAATAATTAATAGTCAATTTATCCATGTCCGGGCACTATTATCAGCATTTGATGACACAATGCTTTATGTACATTCAAATAGTATGATATTATCTTATCTGTATTCCGTCATTTTCTTGGATTCTCATTCAAAAAGGTAAAATTATACTAATTAGAGCCTTCTTGCAACATGGTTTCGAGCTCGTACAAGTTGAGAAAACGAGAGGTGAACCATGCCTGCCTGCAAGTTGGTGCTGGTATGTTGTATCAACAGAGACACTTGCTTGAGGATCATTCAACAGAGACATTTGCTTGAGGATATTTTGGAGCTAGAGGACATTTTGGAGTAATGATATCCAAATCCTATAGTTTTGTGGTTGTAATGAGAAATGCAAAGTAACATAGAGCTTTAATGATTCGTTCACCCTCTTTTTTTTTCTTTTTTTTTCTTTTTTTTTTTTTTTTTTTTTTTTTTTTTTAAGTTTACTTTTTAGGAAAAAATTCATTTTGATGTCTAAGTTTTGAGAAAATGTCAATTTTTTAACTATATATTTAGAATAGGCCAAATCTTCCCTAAAGTTTTATAAATGGATCATTTTAATCCTCCTGATCAAGAAATTAACGGTCAATCATAATAGAAAATACAAAAAGTCTATTTTACCTCTCTATAATTAATTAACCCTAAAATTATTATTTTATCCTAATTTACCAACAATGAAAATCTAACACATGTAATATAAAATTTAAAACAAAAAAAAAAATTCACCAATTATCAACTGACACATCATTATTTTAAAATTCAAATGTACTTTATTAAAGAATAATTTTTAAATTAAAACAAGAAAAAAAAAAAAAAAAAAACTCCATCGAGCGGAGATCCATTCCATTAATGATGGATCTCCACTAGATGGAGTTGCAGTACATGATGAACAAACTTAGATCTTCAAAGATCTAGTTCTATGAAACACAGATTTGTTTCACAATCAATATCTGGGTCCAATCGAACTTAGATTTGTTCTAATAGCATCAAATCTAACAAATTTGGGTTCAATCGAATCCAAATTTGTTTCATAATCAATATGTGTTTCTATCGAACTCAGATTTATTCCAACAACATCAAATCTAATAAATTTAGGTTCGATCGAACTCAGATTTGTTCTAACATTAGTAAATCTAGGTTCAATTGAATCCAGATTTTGTTTCAACATCATCACTATCTAGGTTCGATCGTACCTAAAACATCATCATAATCTGGGTTTGAACGAACGAACCCGGATTTTCAAATATGTGGGTTCGTTTGTGCAAACCCAGATCATCTAGATACGATTTGGGTTTGATCGAACCCAAAGCTTCGAACCTCAAACCTTCTTCATCGTTGCCTTTTCTTCTTTCTTCATTTCTTTTCTTTTATCTTCTACCATAACACCTAGCTTGCCAAATCTAGTCAACCTATCCTCCATCAACACAAACTACCAACCTAAATTAAATCAACCAAGCCTCCATCAACACCATCTCCGTGAATCTCCCGTCTTTCACATCTCCCTATCTCCGTTGCATCTTTATTCATCTCAATCTCAGATGGTTGCTTCATTTGAGATGGAGCAAATAGAGATTGCTCCATGAGTGATCTGCAAATCTCATGAGATTTGGATCTCATGAGATTTTTAAAAAATAAAAATAAAAAATAAATCTTTATAGTTTAAAAATTTTTGTCATGTTTATATGACTTTAATTAATTACTTTTAATTACCCATATCTATTATGTTGTCGTTTGATTTGATCGTCAGTTGACTGACGAAAGAAACTAATTTGATTTTTTTTGAAAACCTTAGAGAAAATTTGATTACGTTTTCAAAATATAATTAAAAATTTGACACTTTCTCGAAATATAAGGACGAAATGAAATTTACTCTACTTTTTAACTTCTTTTTTGAAATCATTGAAGCATATTAAGAGCATCCATTGTTGTCAAATCTTGATCTCTTTCTTCAAAGTGATTTTTGTCGGTGGATGGCTTAAAACAAAATAAAATAAAAATTGGCAACATTGCAATTGTTACATCAATTTTGTTTACTCTAAACAGGTATGCAAATTATACAGTACTCAAAAATATATATGTACATGTTCCTCTCTAACGTGTATATGTACAAGACCCATCACATCCAGAGACTTTTGTTCTTAATAGAAGATATTTGCTTCAAGTACTAGTTTGATGAAAAAACTATAAAGATTGAATTATCGACATCAATTAACTTAATTATATTGGACTGGATTAGAATCGGATTGTAATGGTTTAGGTTATTTGAAATTTATGTCAAAAGTCGATTATTTGTAGTAGTGTATGATTATTATAATAAAAAACCGATGTTGAATGATAACTTTAAAAGTGACGCATGCATCGACGAAAATGGTCACTGTTTTGTTCAAACAATTTTCTTTGTTAATCTTCAAATGTCTTTGTGTTGATTCATACCTTTCAGAATTTTGAAGATTGAAGCTAGGGGACCCATTTGCCAACAAAAAAAGACGAAGAAAAGCAAATTATTGCATGAAATCATGACCATCGTTGTCTATAGCGATTTCCAGTAAACCACAACTGAACAAAAACCTGTGGTATGGGTGATATATTTGTGAGAAGTAAGTGATCATAGATACTTTGGATTCAAAAGCAAGATAATGGCTTTTCATTGTCAATCCAACGCGGATTTGACGGAAGAGTCAAGAGATATGAGATATGTAGTAATACACATTTTTGGTGGTTATTATCTTGTAATGTCTCCTGGGTGGTGGTACCAACTTGCCTATTCATGATATAATCATCTTATTATAATCTCCTCTTCTCACAAAATTATAAGTGTGTTTGCTTGAAGTGTCTTGAAGTTTATCACCTTCATCAAATAATCACCAGTAACAAAAAAAAAGAGGGTGGTGTGTTAAAAATGGCTCCATCAATTTTAAAATCGGAGTACTATTGTTTGTGTACTTACCTAATTATTTTGCTATTAGGGTTCGTCATTAAAAGAAAGAATATAAATTAGGGTTAAACAGTAACTTAATGTTCAGGCACTTCACGAAATTCAAACTTTATCCATTCTTTCTTATTTGTGTGATTGTGTCCTTGATTCTACCTTCTCTTTCTTCTGTAGCTGCCTGAATTCATCATCCTAGAAGTGAAAATGATCAAAGAAGACAAATATTCTCTTGCCAATTCAGGGTGTAGGAGAGTATTATAAATTCAAATGAACTGATCAAATAATTTTATAGTACAATTTATGGAATCATAATAAAATATTGGGTGAAAATTGAGGTATCCTTTGCTTATTTTACAAGCTTCAAAGTGTACTGCATGGTTTGTTTGGATGCACTTTCTGAATTGCTATTCCAAGTGTTGCTATTTTTACAAAAGAACAATAAGCCAAGAAATTGAGAAAACATTAAAGGAGGCATCAAAGCTTGTATGATTCGAATATTATCATTTATTGCCCTTGACAATATGCTAAAACGAGGTTTCAGCTTTTTCTCCAATATTCAATCATCATATAGTGCAGACATTAGTCAACTGAGAACTTGTTCTACCTTACACATACATTTATTTTATAGTTTCATACACCTATGACCTACCAAATCTCTCCATTGCCAGCATTAATTTCAATGCACTATATATCTTGTGTTTTCTGCCACAAAATTCACCCAATTTTGAGTGTGTGAAAACATGTATATGTTTGTATAAGAGAGAGGATAGAAAGCCATAAATTTGTTGGAATATTTTGAATCAAACTTCGCGGCACAGATCGATGGTGACTCTCCATGCCTTGACATATCATTGTTTTTATAATAACGGACACATAATTCTTATTATCACAATCTCTCTGTCTCTCTCTCTCTATATATAGTATGACAAAATTCAGTCAGTGTTTATCCTACCACAGACATTGTTGAAACTTCACTCTCACTACATATCTATCTTTTCAAATTTTTGATTTCAGTCATAAACATCTAATTAATTTTGTCAACCCTTACCTCTACAGTTTTTGTTTCTCCTTTGGCTACATATACATATACATATTTTGGCTCTATATACATACATACATACATATTAGAAAAATTACAAGAAAAAAAAAAAAAAACAATTTCTGACTACTAAAAGTTATTATGATCATGACTCACCTGAAATCGAGAGTTGCGTGATTGTTTTGAAGATGATGATGATGATTCTGATCAAAATCTTCTCAAGGTGCGGTGGTCATGATGGGGAAGACGGGCACATGAAGAACTAACTCACTTGACCGTAGCAAAACCCTTTTTTTCAAGTAACACTCATTAGTACCTAGAAATGCTTGTATACATATATACACACAATTATCTGTCAAGTCTGTTGTCTTTGTTCAGGTTCTTGTTCGTGCATGAGTTAGTAATGCACGTGCCCTGCTTCTCCATCTTGCTCTACACACACCTTTCTCATACCACAACAAGAAGCTAGAGTGCTAGCTACTTATTCTTGTACTAATTTAAACATACATGAAAGATAAGGATAGAGAAAAAGAGAGAGTTAGGTGGGTGTTGGAGGGAGAGAGGGAGGGAGCTGGTGGGAGGTGGTTCTTAATAAAAATTGTGAATTTGGGAAACCCAGTTGAGAATATCTGCACAACTTGACCACTTATTTATAACAAAAGAGGCAAATAGAGATGTTTAAGGGTGGGTTGGGGGCATGGAGAGCAAATAAATGAAAAAATGAACAAAAAAGCTTAGTTGGGTATGGGACCCCATCTGAGTGAGCAAAACCCCAAACAGCTAGCTTGTCACAACTTGTGTAGGACCACTACAGCAAATTAATTAAACTTTCTTCAGAGAATTTACATCTGTATCTTGCTAGTATGTTGCAGACAAAAATTTAATTGACGAAGAATTATTATTTCCCGCAGGCTTGAAATTCATCAATAGGATGTACTATATAGTTACCAGTTAGTCAAAACCTAATTTGGCAGTGTTGTGTGTATTAGCTCGTCCTTAATACGGTTGACACCAAATTAGTTTTCTTCGACAACTTGTTCTAATGATATAATATAATTGACGTCTTAAAATTGTACACTTAATTCGTCAAGAAAAAGGAATTTTGGCTTACGACAATATAAATGAAATACTAAGAGTGAAATGTCAGAATTTTGCATTATTTGATAAAAGAAAATATATTGAATTAAGTCTAAAACGATGTAATTATATCTTTCATATGAGTGATTGTTGTCACAAATTACAATAAATACAGGGGAAGAACCCACCAAAGGGATTTAAGCAAATTGCATGCTTTACAACACCTACACAAAACGACTTTGTGGGCTCAAAAGATTACATCAATTAATATTCAATCAATCTGTAGAACCTATACAATCAATACTTGATCTTGATCTTGATCAGAATTCAGAAAGTAGCTAATTGTCTATCTTTCATGCACACGTTTAAAATCGGCGCAAGTGTACGGCTGCTTTGTAGCTGGCCACATTGATTCAAGAGAGAAGAAAAATAGTTTAAAGTATGTCACAGTAATTAATAGTGAAATTAGCTTCAAATGGAGTGGTGCAGTGACATCTTCTCTCCTGATCGATGCTTCTCTAGAGCAGTCAGTCACAGGTTCGAGCTGCAAGTAATATGAGTTTGTAGACAATTTTTTTATTTTGTGAAGATTCTCTCTCCCGCTTTTGAGAGTTTAGTTTCAAACTATATTTAAGAGTATAAATTATGAGGGTCCAGTAATTGTAATTATACTTGTAATATGTCAATAAAAAAATTAATAGTGAAATTAATCAGTTCAATTGATCAAGAATCATTTGTTCTTTCTTTAGTAGCAGCAGTGATGGAACACACATGAAACTTTAAAAATTTGAAAAATGAAAACTCAAAGTTGTCACTATCATCACTGTTAATGCATAAATAAGTAGGTATTATAATTAAATTAACTCTCTGGCAGCTATAACCACCATATTTATTAGTCCAGTATTTTAAATGTCCTGTTACCCTGTAATGTGAAAAACACATAAAGCGAATTAAACCTGATCGGATCTTGATCTTAGTGTAATACAAACTCTTTTGAAATTTGAAGGATATTACCATACGTAGATATTAATTACTATTCATTAAATTGTGGTCAAAGTCATTTTCTTTGTAATATTTGCTTTTTTCATTTTTTTTGACCAAATACAAATTCAGAACCTGGCCATCCATGATCTTGCATATATATTACGCTGATTCAAGACAGGTTTATTTATCTTTTTTTTTTTGTTTTTGTTTTTTTCAGATTTACAAATCATTTCAAGTTGTTTGTCACACTAGTATGTGAAAAATGTGATGAAATTAATGAAATGGAAAATGCTGTCGCAAGTTGCAACCACTTAATTCGAGAAAATTGACAGTTTAACATAATCCAAACCATGATATATAGTCTCGTCCTCCTCATCAAAAGGGTTGTCAACACTCATATTTTCCATGTTCACAAAATTCTGAAAAAAGTTGCCCGCCACAGAAGATGCTTAATGCTTTTTCTCCATTGGTGTCTTAATCAGAAATGTTGCTGTCTGAATTTCTGCGACAAATTTAATTATTTTAAATGTAATTGTACCAGTAGAAGATAAAGCGTAGATGTAGAAGAAGATTTGAAAAAACTCTTTATAGGAAGCAATACCAACAAAATTTATTGTGTTTTATTTATACTGATTATTGAAGCTTTTCTTTTCTTTTTCTTTTTTTCCAATTCTGGCTTGAAAATGAATACTGGAGAAAGAAACTCCTAAAAAAATATGAAATAAAGCAATATGAAGTTTAAGTGTTGAGCTTTTTCTATGAAACGATTTGAAACATAAAACAACCCAGGAAAAAAATTTTAAAAAAAAAATCCAAAACATTCTCCTAAAATTTTCCTCAAACTTGTCAAAATTATTTGGATTGGATTGTATTTTCAACAAATCCCCTATAGCACAGTTGTTGTGATAATTCCAGCTTAATAATCATGATGTTAACATAAGGAGATCAAGATAGATGAAGTCGTTAAAAGTTAAAACTCCTGGTCCGCTTGACTAAAATGAGCTCTCTGTATAATATATATGCATATAGACCTTCTTAAACTACCTTGAACTCTTTCGGAGATTACTTTAAAATAGAGTATATAGATTGAGGAGTACATGTTTATTAATCAGATATTGTAAAAAAAAAAAAAAAAAAAAAGAACTTTGTTTGCAGTCAATTAATAATTTCTAACGTTATATTAATAGGGGTGTTTTGCAATCTTTTGTTTAAATAGCCCTTTTTTATTTTTTATTTTTGATATAGTGACAAGTTCATTTGACATAAGTGGTTAGGATCGTCAAATCATATTAAAATTAAATTATATAAAAATTTACCCTAAATATTATATGTGTAGTCTAAAAACATCTTGACAAGATATTGTACTATAATTTGAATTAAAAACGTATGTGTCGTAATTTTCATTTTCTTCTCACTATAACTCAATTTCTTTTCGTATTTATTATTGATTAGTAAACTTCCTATATGTGGTTGTAACTTTTTAGGATTATATTGCTTTTAATGATTCTTTCCTTTTCTTGCGGTTGAAGAAGATGATGATCAAGATGTGGTATGTTTTGGAAACTTCACGATGATTGTACCGATTGTCGTTTTAATAGAGCTAGACCCACTTCTCTCTAATTGAAATGACTCCGTGTCCTTTTCCAAGTCCACTTCCTATTGTGGAGGCCATGGATGGATCGATGCTCCTGATCATGTCTTAAAACATGTAGCAAATAGGAGAATCTTTCTCTTCAACTCTTCTTTTCAATTACAAATTGTTAACTTTGTATAGGATAAATCTAGAGTATGAGCATCACAGATCGGAAAAGCACCGCTTTGAATTATCGTTTTCTGAAATATAACCATTCAAATATTATGTATATTACACTATTACATGTACTTTTAAAGTGTGCTCTTAAAAAGTAGTATATTATAATAGAATCAATTAATACATGTTTTTCCTTAATTAGGAAATTGTATACCTCCATATTTAATTACTTTGACAGTAAAGGTTTAAATGTCATACATCTTGTATGTATTAATGAGAGTACATGTTTTTCGATTATAGAAGTAAATATATCAAACTCTACGAGTAACGATTAAACTTTTCATCACCTAATAGATATTTAATTTGTTTGATATCATATTTAAAATAATAATAATAGTAGAATTAAGTATTATACTTCAAACTATCATCAAGTGTAAACAATTATACTCAATTATATTATTGTTCTTTTTCAAACTTTTGTATATAAACGAAGTTTTCTTTAATCTAAGCTTTTGAAGACACAAACTAAAGGACTTTATATTATATTGACATTGACCACCACCACAATTAATTGATCTGAATTAATAAGTTTAGTCTGTGTATGACATTGATTCTTGATGAATTTCAACTTATAATAAAGTAAATTATCGCGAGCAGTCAGAACTTTAAGATATTATTATTATTCTCCTTAGTTTATGGAGTACTACTGTTATTAAGGACATACATATATGCTTTTACATTTGAATACCAAAAGCAAAGAATAAAATTAAATTAATAAGAAAATTGAATTTGTGAATGGATCATGAGTAGAGAGAGATGATGATTATTGATCAGCAATATTTTGTGTGTAGACATCCATGTTCTCTTCACAAGATTGAGGAAATCCTCAACAGCCTATAAGAAAGCAACAATTACTAGTACCTAATCCTGAGAAAAATATATGGCCCATATAAAAGCAACGTCATATAATAAATAGAGATAGTCCTATGTCTAAGCTAAATGTGAACATCTCTTGTGCTTCTTGATTCTCAGGCCCCGATGTAGATATATATTTGTCTTAAATGAGTGTCATAAAATATTAAATTTTTGCACGACTTTCTGTCTACTTTTTGTTATAATATTATTCTTAAAATACTTTTTAAATAACCTTAACAAGTTTGGACAAGGGCATGGACTTCTTTACATGTCAATTAATATATACATAACTTTACAATTAGCAATTTTGAAGAAATGATACAATATAAAGTATAAGCTTAACCATTATTAATATAGAGAATTCAGATTAACAAAGGATTGTTGTCCAGTACAATTATGTATTTATTTATTTATATTTTTAAATCAACAGAAAGAGGTGTGGCATTTGGCAAATGAAGGTGGTGACAGCCTTGCAAAGTGAATGTCTTGAATTACTGATGAACTATAACTTCAAAAGGAGTAATTAAATTCCTATATCAAATTGGAGAAAACTATATATATATATATAACCATTAAAACATAAAATATAATTAAATGTTTCTATGGTCCAACCACATGATTTACTTTATTGCTGGATGGTCTTGTTCTCTTGTGCTTAAGATTTGTTTGGATGCGGTCATTGACCTGGCATTCCACTGACACGCTGAAAGAGAGATATCAGTAGGAAGACAAATCATACAAACATAATAAGAATCAAAACCATGCTATACTATAGAAAGAAAGATATACACATTTTATTAGAATGTCTTTTTGTGAAAATGTAAGTACCATATACTATATATATATTTTTTTTAAGAAATGTCAATTTATAAACTATACTTGACATCACATATATTCTAAAAGAAATAGTATTTATTGAGCATGAAGTGAAAAGGGTTTAATAAGATAGTGGTTTAGTGAGGTGGTTTTGTCTCTAATTAGTTTATGATGAAAAGGAAGAGACTAGCATGGAAGTAGGTAATTAAAGGTGGCATTTAGTCAGACTAGGGTTTGTAATGGACATATCACTTGAAAGCACAATAGCCAAAAGTGGAGGCAAAATTTAATGGTTTATGTCATCTTTAATTAATTAATTGGGGATTAATCAAATAATTAATTAAAATGTGCGACCTACGCAATCCATCTAATCATGGCCTGCACAAATATGTTTGTCTCACTTTCTCACATTTTGCCAAGTCAATCTTCAACTATGCTCGACTAGTGATCTTCACTGTAAAAGGACTTAATAATTTAGATTTTCAATCATGTTCTTCACCAGTAAATAATTAATCTTTACATGACTGATTTTACAGCATAGTTGACATTCTTAAACTTTCAGCTATAAAAGGTCGCTTTGAAAAGATATGAACCGATAAATTTATGATATCACCTATCTTTTAATTATAATCTAAAGAGATTCGAGTCTATCCGGATTTATTACAAACTTTGGATAAAATTGAAAAATTCAATAAAAATCTTCTTCAAATTCATTTACAATTTATCTTAAAATTTCCTTCAAATTTGATAAAAAAAAAAAAAAGATAATTATCAAAAGGATAATTATATAAAAGATTTCCTTTCCTAAATCACCGATTAATGATGCTAAAAAAAATTAGTTTAATTATGAGATGTTGATTTCAAAATTATACTCTCTTTTTATTATTTATTAGAATTTTTACTATTTGAAGGAAAAAAAAAATAGTCTGTATTTAAATAGAATCAAGACCTTATAAAAATAAGGTATTAATTGAATTTTAGAAAATTTGCAGTCGTTTAATGATGCTAAAGTTGTTCGAGTAAAAAAATTAGAAACTATGTCAAATAATAAATCGCTTTTTATTATAGGAATAATAAATCACTGTTAAGCTTTATGAATTCAAACCTGCTTCCGTTGGGTCATTTTCATAAATCATCGTTAATGATAATGATATTATATTCATATATTGTAATATTTAGTCACATAAATTAACCTAACAAATAGGAAAGAAAACCCATATAACCTGCCCAAATATGTGCATATATATAAATACAATTTCTACGAAAGGGAATTTTTATAGTCTCTAGGTATAGAAATGTATCAAATTAACGAGCCAATTATTATGGCACATCGTCATGGCAACGCAATGTCTAAGTCATCAAAACTAATTATCAAACACATTTATTTAATTTAATTTTTTTACTGTGAGATGTAAATGCACCACCGAAGTGTGTGACAAGCATGATTATTAATTATCGGATTTTATTGTCTAATCACCAGAAAAAGCAGAAGAGATAAATTATTATTTTCATCCAATTGTCTTATGTGCATCTCAATTCTCACTTGGGCTTCAAGTTTCAAATTAAATTATGCAGTACATGACCTCACCACTGGTACTGCAATTTGCCCTTTTTTTTTTTTTTTGAGATCAGTCCAGAGTACAATTAAAATCAACAGTAATAGATGTTATGATACAATCTGAAAATCAGTTCTCAAAAACGAAAGGGATCAACCCATAAAAAGTGGGGGTCATCCCAGAAATAGTGGAGGGGAAATTACCACAAATGTGGCCCTAAGCATTTGAATCTAGCACTTGACATTAGAAGCAAGGTAAGGGTGATTGCCACTAATGTTTAGTGGCAACCCATCAAGCTCGACTGCAATTTGATTGTTGGAGATTGATTTTATTTTTGAAAGAGATTGTTGGAGATTGATTGTTCACATATAAATTATTAATTAAATAAAATTCGTCACAATGTAAAAGATAAGCATATCCCTTTGCAACCTAAATTCACACCATATCAGTGGATTGTCAATGTTGTTCCTTCTGAAGCAAATCATCCCATGTTTTCTCCTTTGAATTGGACAGATTATCCATAAAAAATGCATATAAATTTGTAGTTCATTGTTTACTGATTTGACTCATTTAAGGAAAATAATGTTTGTACGTAAAAAATACTTATGACCTTGCCTGTATTATCAGGACTTCCACGATAATGAAATTCATTAGAAATTTTTGGGTGAAAGAGACACTTGACAAATATTAGAAGTAGTTAATCCAAAAAAGGAATGATATTTGTTATTTTTATTCTAAACCAACACCTCTCAAGTTTTTCTTAACATTGTACACATTTTTTGGTGAATTAATCTCACTCTTTGACGTGAGATATTATTATTTTTTAAAGCCAAATCTTAGCACTGAAATTCAAAAAAATATATATATAAATTAAAAAAAAAAATTGAGAAAAGAAAAGGCTCATAATTAACACCCCAATACACAAGCAAAACCAAGAGTGACTGATTGAGAATTGGTAGTCACTTTCCATAGCTTTCATGTTCTGCATAGACTTGAATTTTTTTCAAATAAAGCAAAGCTATGACTTGAATCAATAAACCGAGGAACCCCACCAGAAAAAAAAAAAAATTGGCCAGTAAAAAACCTTGCCCCAATATTGTCCCAAAGTTTTCAAATAATTGAGTTGTTAAAAACCTAAATTATTCTTGGTGGTGTCTTAAGAAACATTGAAAGCACTGAGAAAATGAAAGACACCGACGGTTGTATAAAAAACGAAATCAGTCCCACTTTGAGGATCCTTTAGCTTTTCATTTCAAGATTTCGCTTGTTGCTCCATGTGGTATGTGGATGGTGAATATCAACCAAACAGCGATATAGCAATAAATGTATGTACCATGAGAAGAATTATTTGAAATGGTCCATGTATAAATGCACAGATCATACTTTTTGATATTGGTATATAGATGTCCGATACATGTGGCGATGATTGTTTATATTACCATCAAAATCGGATGGTAATACGTTAGTTTTGTTTGACGTCTAAGATAAATTTTTAGGTTTTACTTCATTTCTATCTATTTCAATCATGTATGAATCAAATATTCAAATTAGATTGAGCCAAACTATATTACTACTGAATTAGTATGAACTAAACTATTAACATCAGCATCATATCATATCTTTTTAAGTGAAAGAAAATAAATGATAAACGAGGGAAAATTACAAGGGAGATGATACATAGGTATCAAAAGTAATGGTATGTATACTTGTGTTTTTTTAAAAAATAAAAAAAGTAATCCTATGTATATTAGGCCCATAATGTAGTTCCCAATAAGAAAGAGAAATTGGGTCCATACATTTGAGTGGACCATTATATTGACCCAAACGAACAAAGAAACACCCATGTTATCGGCTACCCTACTTATGTTTATCTTAATGGTCCTTTTATAATAACAAGTGAACCAATAATTGTTTGAACATAAAATTTCAAATAAGAGAGCGTCATGTTTCATGGTAGTTTTGGTGGGTGCCAACAAAGCATTAATAATAGTAAACTATTCAAAATATTTATTCAAATTCATTTATATCTAAATTTTATGACGTCATAGAAATTAAAGATGAAATGAAAAGTGATATGTTAATTATAACTGCTATGCAATATCATTTAGTCTCTATATTTTTTTTAACAATTTTGATATTATTTTATTTTTAATAAAATAGTTTATCAAATGCATAATAATCCTTGTCATAACCGGTCATGAAATAAGGGTTCTGTTGAGCTATAGGATAAATTAAATTTGATTCGAGTGGACTGCTAGTACCTCACAATTGATCCAAAACTATCGCACTTCTCAAGGACCACCACTAAACTTGGTAGAAATTAAATATTTTTCTAAAAAATAATGCACCCCGAAATCCCAATATGATGATCATCATCATCATCATCATCATCATCATCATCGTCTTACTCTGCTACTTTCATATTATGCTTCATTTGTTAATAAGAATCAAGTGTTACATTCTAATCTTCTAACAAAAATTTCTGCAGTACATGATACTAGCCTATTTTAAAGGACATTATGCGTGGGACAACGAGGTTTCTTCAGAGTTCAATTTGTAAAAATAATCGATATTAGCAATCCCATTTGTCCTTTTAAATACTTTTGCTGTAAAAAATAGTGTAATATATTTATAAAAAAAAAGTGTAATAAAAAAAAAAACCACCCTTGTTAGTGAGGTTGCATTAACGAATAGGTATAGGTATGGTAGGAATAGTAGCACTCATTGGATCAACACTGGTCTAGACTAAGGCCCAACCCAAAAGATACCGGGCCTCAAACACTAAACGATCCCGCATTTTATCATTTTCTTTTCTTTTTTTTCCCCTTTTTCTTTCTTAGAAGCTTCTAACAAAAAATTCCATGGTACATGATATCAACTGTATAATGTTATATCATTAAATTTTATATCACAAAATTATAGGACATTGTATTTGATCGTTCCTTTAATAAATTAGATACACTAAAAGTATGATACAATATAACTTGATAGTAAAAAGACTCATTTGAATACGTAAATAGTATTTGAAAAAAAATTACTAAATTTGAGGTTGATTTTAATTTTATGTTGCTCAAAAGACAACCAAAGGCGGCAATTCAACAATTTTGTCCTAAATCGATATTGCTTGATTGAGGGAAAGATAATATGATTACATATATAATCCGAATATGATATACGTCTATCGATTTTTCATTCAATCCATTGTGAAATATTATTGGTGCTCCTTTTTTTTTTTTGGATTTTATTCTTGGTGCTGTTTCGATTTGTATAGGAACTAAAACACCATATGTATACAACTACGCAGATTATGGATACTTCTGCAGTTGGAAAATATTCCAGAGATGATTTCATTGTTCAACTTAAATTAAATTTATATTTTCTTGCTGTTCATTTTCTTGAATATTTTGTTTTTGGCATTATATGTGATCTTGATAATTTGTTTAAACTATTGCATGAAGAATCAAATCAGGACAAAGCAATGTTCCAAGGGTCTAGGGAATCTGACTGGATGACATTGACGAAAGACATTTCAAGGATACAACCAAGTCTATCAGACACTAATTTGCGAAACTGTAATTAACTATATTATGGCTATAATTTATAAATATCTAAATGAATGCATGATAGCCTTCAAAACATTGAAAAAACTTTTATTTTATATTTTATTTTAAATGTGAATATGGCTTTAGCTTAACTGTGCAAAAAATATAAATAAATAAATATATATATCTTTCTATTATAAAAACGAATTGATTTTAATAACATTAATTCTAACATCATGATGTATTGATTATATATAAATACTTAATATCAAATATTAATTATGAAAAAAAATCAATATATCTAATGACTCACAGTGTAGAAACTGATTTTTTATTTTTTATCATGTAGACAGACTTTTTTACTTGTGAGAATAATATAGGGATGCATGAAATGATTTATTTTGACAAATTTAATAAATGTGAGGGAAGGAAATGAAAATAGATTCTCACCAAAAATAAAACAAAGAAATGGGAAAGAAGTTTGTCTTATTACACTTTGGAGTAAGTACCTAATCTCTTAATAATAATAATGATAATAATAATAATTAATCATCATCACCAATTATACAATCAGCCATTAATTAATCAATTAATTAAACCTCAACTCATAAAAATCAATTTAGCCATTAATTAATCAATTAGTTAAAATCTCAACTCATAAAAATCACATAAATCCACCCACAACAAGCCCGTCTGCAACGGCCAATGATGTGGCGCGTTTTCTCACTCTGCCGCCTAAAACTAATTTTTAAAAATAAAAGACAAAATTAGATTCCACAATTTAGCTCACTCTCGTCTCCACTATCAACCGCTCTTATATATAAAAACCAATCGCGAATGATCGTCAACAAAATTCTTCTATTCAACTCTTTCCAACAATGGCTTCTCTCGCCTTCGGTTCGAGCCTCTCCTCCTCGCTTCGTGCCACCCGAACCGACGACGTCGTTCTTGCCGCACCGCATTCTCGCTCCGCCAAGTTTTCGAGTTTGAACTCCAAATCGAAGCTGATTAGCTGTCACTCGTCTTCTTCAAAGAGGACGACGATTTCCGGAGTCAGAGTTTCGCGCGCCGGCGCGGCGGAGGAGGTGGTGGCTGTAGATGATCGAGTTGCGGTGAGAGAAGAGCACGGTAGGGTTTTGCGAGTCGGTCTCATCTGTGGAGGTCCGTCTGCGGAGCGTGGAATTTCTCTCAACTCTGCTAGATCAGTTCTCGATCACATACAGGTAAATTACACACACACACACACACAT
Organism: Nephelium lappaceum; assembly: GCA_021234005.1. Lineage (NCBI taxonomy): Eukaryota > Viridiplantae > Streptophyta > Magnoliopsida > Sapindales > Sapindaceae > Nephelium > Nephelium lappaceum. The sequence continues at coordinate 1,636,332 of CM038011.1, forward strand.
ATAGACTTATATTTATAGTTGATAGATGTTGTGGTTGGTCTAGTGATTGGAGAAGTTTGTTTATTTTTGTTAGGGAGATGATTTGCACGTGAGCTGCTATTACATTGACACTAATCTTAATGCGTATGCGATTTCCTCAGCTCAGGTTTTGGTCTACTTTGATAAGTTTTTTGAGTTTGTCGTTTTAAAATTTGAATTTGAGCTGTGACAAGTAATGCTTTTGTTGTTTATGTTTTTGGTAGGTATATTCAAATACGCCTGCAGATTTTGATTTTAAACTAGAAAGGTAAGCTAGGTTTTAGAACTTGGGTTCTTACTAGTGTATGGTTAGTTGTGAAATGAATGCATTTCTGTGTGTGCAGCCTTGCGCAAGGATTCAGGTCGTTGGATGAGTTTGCAGAACATCTTGCTGCATCCGTGGACATAGTGTTTCCGGCTATACATGGCCAATTTGGTGAAGATGGTGGGATTCAGGTGTACTGTAATTTAATTTTTCATTTGTGATATGCTCGTGTGTACAAGGTGCACATGTGTAACTGGATTGTGTTTGAAGGTTGTGAAGTCTAGATAAAATTTTCTGCGTTTGATGGACCGTTCAGGAACTGTTGGAAAAATATAATGTTCCGTTTGTTGGCACAGGAGCGAGTGAGTGTCGTCAAGCATTTGACAAGGTAGAAGAATCTTTCTTCTTGATCGTTGAAAAGCAGCTTAATTCTCTTATAAATTTGTGGGGCGTGCTTTTGAATTAGAGGCTTAAATTTGAGTCCTTGGTTCTTATTACATAGTAGATATTACACTTTTTGGCTTTGTTTGGAAGAAAAACTAAAATTGCCAATTGAAATATTGGCATCATCAGTCAATTTAGCTATTGAACATGACAACTTTCTGCTGAACTCTTGGTCATACTCTTACCATCTTGAGTCAAGATGCACTTGTCTTTTACATTAAGATATCTTCACTTTAATTTAGTTTAATGGAATTATGGAAGACCTTTATTCTCTTCAGTTTCAAAATTCGTTATGGCTTTGACAAGATTCTAAGTTGCTGACATATCTTCACTTATTATTACTGGCAGTATGATGCCTCTTTGCAGCTCAGCAAACAAGGATTTGTAACGGTACCAAGTTTCTTAGTGCAGGTATTGCTCTCAATGAAGTTTGTTAATTGAATGTACTTTCGTCATTGCTTTTGTTTTATTTATGTGGATAAATATCAACCAATATGCATCTGTTCTATCTAGAAGGTGGATAACACCCATAAATGAATGTGAAAATAATTTATGACAATTATCAATGGAACATATTTATTGTCCTTGTTTATTTCCACATCATTTTGAATTGATTCCATTTCGATTGCTGTGTGGATTCTACATTGTTTATGTTATTTAGAATGTAAACATAACTGGCTGAGGACTTGCATGTCGATAGTGAACCAGACTTCAAGAGGCCATCACTTTGCTTCTTGTGCAGTTACTTATTCCTTCTAACAGACTTAAAAATTTGATATTCAGGAAAATTTTAATTGCTGAGTCTGATAAAAGGTTATTTTTGTCCATTTAGTTAATATATATGCTTATAAGTTTCTGTTGACTTCGGAAATGGCATTTAGGGAAGTGAAGTAAACGAACTTGAACTATCAAAGTGGTTTGTGAGAAACCAATTGGACCCTAACTCAGGGAAAGTTGTGGTAAGACATTTCCTTCCTGGTTCTTGGCTACTTTATCTTAACTCATCCATCATGAAATGATTTCCTAGGCCCTTTAGATCTCAATCTCTCCATTTCTTTTTTTTTTTTTTTTTTTTTTTTTTTTTTCAGGTTAAACCAACAAGAGCAGGATCAAGCATTGGTGTTACAGTTGCGTATGGTGTCATTGATTCCCTTAAAAAGGCTAAAGAAATCATATTAGAGGTACTGTGGGTTTTCTTGACACCTAACCTTTATGTGTGGTTTAGATATTCATCCATTATGTGCCTAAACTTGGACCTACTTATCCCAAATCAAATTCATTTAAACCATAGATTAATTTTTTGTTTTCCCAAAAAGGGTAAACATACTATAATATTAATGTTTCTTTAAATTTTAGAGAAAAATATAGAAGTATTAGCATAATTTTGTCTAAAGGTGGCTACAACCTTCAAAGTCAGACTGGACTAATATTGAATTTGGGCCACGGAAGAGTTTGTGGAAAATTTGAGACTAGACTTGATACTCAGAATACTGAACTGACATTATCTTATGAATTATACATTCTTTTTTTTTTTTTTGATAGGGGATTGATGACAGAGTCTTGGTTGAATTATTTCTTGAAGGAGGAAGTGAGTTTACAGCCATTGTCCTTGATGTCGGGTCGGGTCTGGATTGCCATCCTGTTGTGTTACTGCCAACTGAGGTATGCTTTACAGCTTCTACTTCAATCCTTGTTTGCATTCAAGATTACACTCGTGGGTTACAAAAAAAAAAATTAAGGATTTAGAAGTAGGATTGATGCTTGCTCTCTGAGTACCATGTGCTTACTAAGAATAGGAAACTTTTCTAATGACTTTGAGATGGATACCAAGTTGAAGTCATAAGAGGAGCAATGACATACGGTGTTCATTTTTGTAATTGTCTTTATTTTTAGGTTGTATTCCTGGCTTTTAGCTTTAGATGCATGACTAGTTATTGACCTCAGCTAATGGATCAATGCCTAGGTGGAACTTCTATGTCATGGCAGTGGTGATGTGAGGGAGAAGGATGCGATTTTTAATTACCGGAGGAAATATCTTCCAACACAGCAGGTACAAGTATAGCATCCATGCGTGATGCATGTCCTATGAGGATCATGGAAGTTGTATAAATTGTTAAATTTCACTTTTCTGATTCTGTGAAGTTATTTATATTTCACAGGTTGTCTATCACACTCCACCACGTTTCCCTATTGATGTGATTAACAGTATTCGTGAAGGTGCATCTCTGTTATTTCAACAGCTTGGCCTGCGTGATTTTGCTCGGATTGATGGATGGTTTTTACCTTCTTCAACAAATGTATTTTCCTCTTCAGAAGGAAAATATGGAAGGACTGAATCGGGTACACTTTTATTTACTGACATTAACCTGGTGAGATTAATCTCTAATTTTTTCCACTCCTCTGATTACTGGTTTCCTGCACCTCAAATATCTTATAGAATATCTTATAGTAATGTTAACCGTGTCTATCAGATTAGTGGGATGGAACAGACCAGCTTCTTATTTCAGCAAGCTTCGAAGGTAATTTTTACGGTTGGACATCATCATGCATTTTGAGCTTGTTGTGAAAGTTTTTATTTCGGCTTGTAACTGATCTGAATAAGAATATATCATATGTTCTGCTATGTGACCAGAACATCATCCTGAACATTTTGCATACTCTCAATAAATGATTACTATAGAGTTTCCTGCAGCAATATTGAGTGAAGGTTTTCCTGAATCAACTGGTGTAACTGTTGGCTTTCTAAACCATGCCACAACGATGATGTGCAGTTATCTGGCATGTCATTTTGATTTAATATATGATGATACAAGATATATGAAATGTGGAGTTTGTAGATGTAAACATATCATTCTTTTTCTGAATTTCATCCATTTGAAGGTTTTGCTGATCATATCACATAGAGTGGGTTAAGGAAGGATAACCTATATCTTTTGTTAATACATGTTTCATATGCTTTTTCCAAGCTAATTATTGCAAGAAAATTTGTTTTCATGTTCAATATATTCCATCCTTCTTTCAGTTTTTGTTATCATTCTTGCTTCTCTAAGCCACTACTTTTCCTTAAAAAGTTCTTTTCTCATGTTCAGGTTGGATTTTCACATTCGAACATTCTTCGAACCATTATCCATCGTGCTTGTTTGAGGTTTCCCAATCTTGCATTGTACAACAGTGTATTAGGTCATTTGACTGGAAGATCAAATGCCTCCCGGCTTACTGAGGCACTCAACAAACATGAAGGTGTTCGTAAAGTTTTTGTCATATTTGGAGGTGACACTTCGGAGCGGCAAGTATCCCTTATGAGTGGGACAAATGTATGGCTTAATTTGCAAGCTTTTGATGATGTAAGTTGAGGAATCTTAGCCATATACTTTGTAACTTTGTTTTGAATAATAGACCTTCGAAACTAAAGAAAAATTAGTTATCTGCTGCTTTAACTGGAGATTGATCATCTCACACTTTCTTTTTAACCTTGGTAGTATTGCCTAGTTTAACTGTTTTAATTTCTGATTGAAGTATGTTTTAGGCATAATCACTTGATACTGTTGATTTTGTTGTCAACAGATCGAAGTAACTCCATGTTTGCTTGCTCCTTCTATGGAATCTTTGTCTGGAGTGAGTTCAGATAAAAAGGATTCTGATGTAAGCTCCAAAGCGGTTTGGTCACTACCGTAAGTATAGATTCAATGTTCCAGCCTTTTATTGTTGGTAGCTATTTGTAACGTATATGTGAAATTATATTTCATTTTCTCATAGCAATTTATCTCATCTTGCATATGCGGGGGCTCCATTCTTCTTTGTACTGGTTCTTGACAAACTAATAAATTATAGAATCTCTAATGATGCATCAATTAAAAATTCCTTTTTGTTTCTTTCTCTTCTTTAAAATAAATACAGTTACTCTCTTGTGCTGAGACACACAACAGAGGAAGTTCTTGCTGCATGCGTAGAGGCTATTGAACCATCTCGGGCTGCATTCACATCTCACTTACGGAACCAAGTGATGAATGATCTCAAGGAAGGTTTAAAGGAGCACAGTTGGTTTACAGGGTTTGATATAGGTGATGAACTACCTATGAGATTTTCAATGGGGGAGTGGGTCAAGCTTGCCAAGGAAGTTCAGGCGACAGTTTTTATTGCAGGTTCTGCTTCCCAGCTCCTTAGTCTCTTCTTTTTTTTCTTCCCCTTTTGGTTTCCAAGAAATATATTTCTGATGACTGGGCTACATGTTGGTGCATAGTCCTCCCACACCTCCTTAACCTCCCAATCCCTGATGAAGGCAGGATTTGATCAAGTATTAACACAATGCAGATAAACTTTACTAGCTAGACTTACTGGAACCCATGGCCATATAGTTGTTAGTTTTGATTGCTTGCTTCTGTTACTTTTTCCCTATCAGTGTTGAGTCATGATGATATTATATTCCATGTGTGGTATTGGGTGAGCTTCTAATTTTCTTCGGATCATCACTCATACATGTAATTTAGGGGTGGATGTAGACTGTATGAAACACCTACAACTTTTCTCATGTAATCATTCTCACAATTAAAGTGGGTTCTGGAATTTTAATTGATATTATAGCCCAAACTAGATGGATCTAGCAGAATCACTTCAGCCTGTAGCAACTGTTGACTAAATGATCAAAGCATTTTGCTTTTTGTTAATTGTAAATTTTATCTGATGTTATTGACAGTTCATGGAGGCTTTGGTGAAGATGGTACACTACAATCATTGCTGGAGGCTGAAGGAGTTCCCTATACAGGTTTGTTCTCATTGACACTTGTTAAAAGAATAAGTTTTCTGTGTAGAATTCCTCACATTCTCTTTCATTCCTTCCTCTTCTCCTTGCAAATGAAGGTCCTGGTGTGATGGCTTCTAGAACTTGTATGGACAAAGTTGCAACATCTCTGGCACTTAAAAACGTATGGTATCAAGTAATATGTTTTAAGTTCTCAAAACTAATGCTAATCTTTATTATCTCTTAATCCCTACCAAAAACTTGAGTTTATATAGAAAAAGGCTCAATAGTAATTCTTAAACTCCAACAACTCTCTCTAGAAAAAGTTATAACCTCTGGAAATTAACAGCTAGCAGACAAGGGAGTTCTTACCATAAACAAAGATATACAGAGGAAGGAGGATTTACAGGAATATGCCCATACCTAATATTTGGCATGAATTGACCTCTAAGCTTCAGTGTGAAACATTATGTGTCAAACCGGCAAGGGATGGATGCTCTACAGGTGTTGCAAGATTATGGTAGGTTCATATCACTTGCTTTTTGCTAATCTATGTGTCATATTATGACAGATATTTGTGAAACTTAACAGCCTTGAACTGATATCACATGCATCTATGGCAGTATTTGGTTTTTAAATACTTTCATCCATATTCTGCTTATTCTTTTGTTATTGCAGCTGTGCAGAGGACCTTGGAGTGTATGTGAAGGCATTGGAGGAGTGCCTTCCTGCGGATTCCACCTAATAGTTTTTCAAGGGTGAAAACCTGGATATATTTCTTTCATTGCATGTCAATGTAAATAGTTTGCACAAATGTCCATAACTTTATAAAAGTCATGCAACATAATTATTACCACGATATCTCTGTCTTACATTTGACAAACACTGTTGTGCAACCCAAATGCCAATTGGATAAATGATAACCGGAAAAAAAAAAGCACAACAGTTAAAAATTGGTGTGGTTTCTGTCTGTCATCTAAATCAAAGTGAGCAAGAGTGCACGTAACACCATTGTCAGTGTAGTTTGTTCATGAAACTAATGATTATAGTCTTTCCATTGGAAGGTTTTTGCAATTCATCATCACATGTATTCATTTTGTTGTCAATAAACCCTCTTGACATTTGTGTTTAAAGTAATATTCTCAAGTTCTTTTCTGTCTTTTAACATTGTGTCTTTTCTGTTTTGGATGCTATCTAGGCACATGGGATGATTGAGATGCCAAACCCGCCTCCACAGCTCTTGATCTTCGAACCTTTTATTGAGACTGATGAGGATAATTATTTCATCTAAATCCACAAATAGTAGTGCTCATCACCTCATGTGGAAAGGAGACAGTCGATGGGTAGAGATTACAGTTGGTGTTATAGGGAAACATGGATCAATGCATTCGCTGATGCCAAGTGTCACCATCAAAGAAACTGGTGACATCTTGTCACTCGAGGAGAAATTTCAAGGTACCTCTTTACGCAAGTTTTTTTCGTGGTTGTCACATCACCGGACAGTCTTAGCTGTTTCTTTTTCTTTTCAAGGTTTTGATTCGCAACCTGCAATTCTTTAGAATGAACCAGTGATAGCTTTCAAAAGATAATTCAATGGTTGAGCAAATTAGTAAATGTGGTTATATAAAGTACACAGACCATATAGTATTTGAACAATCAAATCATTGAGGATTAGAACATTGCTATCAAACATTTTCTTTTGGGCCTTCATATAAACCTTTGCATTATTAAGTTTGACTTCGTATCTTCTTATATCATGTAATTTTTCTTGTTTGTTTAAAAATGAAAAGTGGCGAAAAGGACTTGCGTATTTGTATACAATGGCATTTCCAGTGTATTAATGTAGGTAATTCTTGACAGGTGGAACTGGCATCAATCTTACCCCACCACCAGCATCAATTATGAGGTTTGTTAACTATCCTCAGTTTTTAAAACTATTAAGCAATATTTCCTTCTTATAAGACATCTCAAATAGATTTGGAGTGCTAATGTTTATATTACTTGTATGTCAGTTTTTGTGCTCTAAATGGCACTGTGAAAATGTTGTTCCACTAGTTGGATTGTTTCTTTTTGAAATTTCCTGTCAACTTGGATTTGAAATTTTGTTCAATGATATTTTTTTCTTCTCTTGAAATCAGTAATGAGGCATTGGAAAGATGTAAACAGCATATTGAACTTATTGCAAACACTCTGCAACTTGAAGGATTCTCACGAATTGACGCATTTGTGAACGTTGATAGCGGAGAGGTATGCTAGTTTTTGCCATGCATTGTCATAGTGTTTCTAAATCATAAAAGACCAAGATTTAAGTTTATGTTTTGTTTTCCAAGTGAATGCCATGTGAATTATGTGATGTATCATGATGAGAGATTTCAATAACTATAAGCCGGCATTTCTTAACATGCATTTCACGATAAATCAAATTCTCTTTTTACTCCATGGTCAATTTCATTATTTTCAGGTGTTGATTATAGAGGTTAATACCATACCTGGAATGACTCCGTCCACTGTCTTGATACATCAGGTAATGCTAGGATTCTAAAACTTGTCATCATTCTAATAACTTAGATTGTTCTTATCATAAAAATTGTTCAAAAAACACATGTTTGAATCACTATACTAGAAAAATTACACATTTAAAAATAACATAAAGAAAATTATATCTCATAATATATTGTAATAAGATATATAACCTATACAACAACCACTTATGTTCTAATCCCAACTAATCTCATTATCATGTAGGCACTTGCGGAGCAACCGCCTATGTATCCCCATCGATTCTTCCGTACACTGCTTGATTTGGGATCACAGAGGTTCTCTTAAACTTACAACGGAGGATGTGGGCTGGTGCATTGCTTTCAAATGTTCAAAATTGGGTGTTATTGTATTGTAATAAGTTGACAGTATGTAATATAATCTTGTATGCACTTGTTGTATAGTTTCTATAGTCCGAGTGAAATAGAAACTATTCTTCTGTGGGAAATTTGAAAACGGTTTGTTCATCTGAAATTTTACCAAATATATAATAATTTTATTTGTAATTTAATAAAAATATTTGAAAATAAAATCAAACTTTTTGTTGTATATAATTAAAAGTAATGACTTTTTAGGTAAATCTTTCAAAGTTTTATAAAACTTTAGACCAGTTAAGGCTTCAGACTTCTAAAGCAAGCAACTTGCCAAGACATTGTGCCTGCTCAGCAACCAACGAAAAACACGATTCGCTGATTTTGTGGCGTCCGAGTCGTCTACAACCAAGTAGAGAAGAGATAAACAAATTTTCTATCTAGAAGTGAATTTTCTATTTTTATTGTTAGAACTTGATTTATAATTCATAATAGTATCCCCATTTAATTTCATTATCAAACTTTTTCGCTTTCCGCTAACCATTCATAATCTGATCTCTTTGTTTCTTAGGTTTTAAAGTTAGAAGCAATGCTATATTGCCACAAGCTTCAAAGTCTAAATTATGTGATGAACTAACCCCAGCTACACGTAGATCATGTGAAGATATAGTAGGTGATTTATTAGTAATAAATCACAGACTGTACATATTTTTTGTGAATGAATTTTGTAAAAAAATATGAACACTCTAGAAACAGTATTACTTTTAAATTAGCATGATACCCTCATAACACAAGGTTGTGCATATCTTCATTTACTAAGGTGATTGGATTCAATTCTTACTAGAAGCATTTTTAGAAACTTATGTGGAGAGTTTGTTTTCCTATTGTCTGAGTTGTTATTTTCCAATTATAAAAGTAAATATTCAAACTACAACCTTTAATCTATTTGATGTTGATTTTAATAATAATAATAATAATAATAAGGGATAAATAGTATTACACTGATATGAAATATAATTAATGGTCTAACTCAATAATCCAATACCATTGCTTAGCATATGATTTGATGGCAAGAAACGCGGTTTGCTAGTAAGGAGCATAGTTTGTTAATAAATAACGATTTCATATTGGAGTTGTTATATGTCATTAAAAAGATTTAAAAAAAAAAAAAACAAAACAAACAAATCAAAATACAACTTATAACCAAATTATGGGTTTAAATCTAATTGATAAAATTGAATTGTTTCAATGAAAGTCGAGACAATTAGTTGGTAATTTGCTTCTTAAAAGGAAAACAGGATTTTATACAGCTTATTTTTAAAGTAATTAATGGGATCATTAACGGTACTTGCCAAAACAGTTAGGACTCGAACCCAGGAACCTGTATGATGCACCACCACGAAATTATGAGGAAGTCCTCCATGTGGAAAATCGAACAAGGCTAAACTCAGAAAATAAAAATAAATCGCCTAAAAAGTCCAGTCCCACGACGCCGCTTTTGACATTTCTCTTTTGGATCACGACATATACCAACCAAACACGGGTGGAACCCGAGGAACCAAAAAGACAGAACAAGACAAAACACAAAAGTAACACTCCAAAACTACAAAAGGTTGTTTTTAAAATTTTGAATTTTGCGATGTAACATTCCAAAACCCAGTAAAAAAATAATAAATCAGTCTCTTTGAACTTTAACTCAATTTTGCTGTTTCAATTCTCAGCTTTTCGTACTGTAGTTCATTGAGATTTTGTAGCACAGGCAGAGTTAGAATTATGCTATAAAATGCAGAGGAACAAAGCACAGCTTCTTTGACTGGCAATCTTTGTAAGTTTATATATATATATATATGTATGTATATATATTTTTTCTGTTTCTCTCAAATTATCATTATAGTTTGTTTTTTAAATATAAATTTCGTGGCTTTTCTGAATTTCGTGTTCTGGGATCGTGAGTTCTTATGTTATGATCTGTGTACTATATTATATGGTCTGATTTCGATGCAGCTTATGTTGTGTTGCATATTTAGTTTATTTTATGATATGTTGGTTGGTGTTCGTGTGGTAGGTTTGGGTGCAAATTGGACTAAAACAAGTTTGGTGTCCAACTTTTGTCTAGGATTTATCACCAAAATCGTGACTTGTAAACTGAATTAAGTTGATCCTCTTTTGTTGTCTGTGGAGGTTTTGATCACCACTGCAACCAGTTGTTGCTTTGATTTGTAGAAATGAATGTACTCTTGACATGGGGTTTGCTTTTTGTTGAACTTTGATGTGAAGTTGACGCTTGAAATCCTTTTCCAAAAATTTTCTGGTGAGTCTTTTGGTAGCAAAGATCACCCATCTGATTGGTTTAGCATGTTGTTTGTTTGCTTGTTTGTGCTTTTGAAAAGGTTTTCAGTAGTGCCGCTGACGATCAGTTTCAGTAGAAAATGATCGGTAATGATGATATCTTTAGCATTGTGGAATTTCAAATGTTTGGATGGGGGTGTAGACAGGAGGATTGATTTTTTGGTTTTGAAGTTTAGGCATTCGAAACTGAAGAAGCTCAAGAGAACTGAATCATTGAGGTAAAATGGTTTCTAGTAGTAGTGGAGGAGCCTTCGATGAAGCTCAGGAACAAATGTCATCGAATGCAACTCAGACTGTTATGAGGTCAATGGTAATCTTCATATTTCACTGTCTCCAAAGCCTTTGCTGAGTGATGAAAGCCTTGGAGATGGAGTAGAGAGTCAGCTCAAGTTAACAGTTGCACGCAGTAAATTTAACTTACTGAAATTCAGTTCCAATGACAATTTGCCTTCCCCATCGGCTAAACTGAGGCAGATTGCAGAGGAAAGAGATGTAATCTCACGGTCTATAGCTTCTTCCAACAGCCAAGGTTTCCGAAAACGTTTCAATGGAATTCTTGTTCAGAAAGGTGATTGGGCAACTCTACTGTAAAGTCTGCAAAGAATGGATGAAGTGTCCTTTGAACATGGTCCTCCTTCTATGGATAATATGTGTTGCTGTCTCAGGTGCAATCCTTTTTCTTGTCATGACAGGAATGCTTAATCGTGCCCTACCAAAGAAGTCACAGAGAAATGGCTGGTTTGAGGCCAACAATCAAATCCTCAATGCACTCTTTACTCTCATGTGTCTATACCAACATCCAAAGCGGTTTCATCACCTTGTACTTCTGTGTAGGTGGAAACCAAAGGACGTCTATACATCTTAGAAATGTATATTGCAAGAATGGGCACTTATAAGCCCCGTGAATGGGTCCATATGATGGTGGTAGTTGTGTTGCTCCATGTGAATTGCTTTGCTCAGTATGCCTTGTGTGGCCTTAATTTGGGATACAGAAGGTCAGAGCGACCCGCTGTAGGTGTTGGTATCTGCCTCAGTATTGCGATTGGTGCTCCTGCTGTAGCATGTGTGTACTGCATTGTTAGCCCACTTGGGAAGGATTATGATTCTGAGGTCGACCCTGAAGCTCCGGATCAAATTCTACAAATGGCACCTGGCCAGGCCAATGAAAGGAGGTTGTCATCGGAGAAGAGATTTTTGTTTGCTTCAAGAAGTCAGAGCACAGCTATCGTGTATGCGCCTCTATGGAGAGGGGGTTTATTTGACCTATGGGACAATATTGTCGTAGCATATCTTTCTCTTTTTTTCAGCTTTTGTGTTTTCGGTTGGAACATGGAAAGACTTGGTTTTGGGAACATGTATGTTCACATAGCTACTTTTCTCCTCTTCTGCTCCGCTCCATTTTGGATTTTCAACTTAGCTGCAGTCAATATTGACAATGAGACTGTCCAGCAGATTCTGGTATTAACCGGTATTATGCTTTGTGTATTTGGATTACTCTATGGCGGGTTCTGGAGGATCCAAATGAGAAAGAGATTCAATTTGCCGCCAAATAACTCAGTGCTGCGGACAGCCAGCCATTGCAGATTGTGCTCAATGGCTTTTCTGTTGTTGGTGCTCTCTTGCTCAGGAAGTTCGAACAGCAGACTATTATAATATCGTGGAAGATAAGTTCAGCAGGAAGGAAACTGATGAAAACAGCCACCCTAGGATATCTCCATTACCCCGTGAAGAGGGAATCGGTTCCATTCAGTTCCAGCCCAACTTTCCTCTTATCAAACAACCCTGGCTTGTCCACACTTTGGTCTGATAATCCTCCAAGTTCAAGCACACTTCCAAACGATCATTTTCATCTGGATAGACAGCTTCCAGAAGCGAAGGAAGAGTATTCTTCAAGAGATGCTGATGGTTATATGAAGCCACCAGTTTGGCCATCAATACAGAGAGAATAAGATACTACCAATCAAAGCCAGTGAAGACAAGCTCACTATCAAAACATTTGCAGATAGACACCAGGCTTTGTAGTGTTTTGGTTCTGAGAAATCTGAATATTAGTATACCTAATATCTAACTATCTACTAAATACCTCGTTTGAGCATTTTTAGTTTCATTTACCATACAGCAAATATAACTTGATGACCATTTTTACTTTTAATTGCAACATATCCAACACTTGAAATTTGGTTTCAAGTACTAATTTCTAGTGATGTAGTGATACGTGCGTGCTTGAATATGTGTTCATACGATATCCATACACAATAATATTTCAGGTTCCTTCCGTTTACAGGTATAATCTAGCTACTTCACTTCTGTCCTTTCTTGAAGCTTTGTGGGGGTTTGCGTTTTGTTTCTTAAATGGGAAGCTCTTACATCAAAGGTGAAATCGTTTGAGCTACCAGATTTATGATCTTCAAGTTCTAACAGTTGACACCTGTATTAGATAGTCCGGGAATCAAGTATTAGAAATGCAGACCATTATGCTTCATTGAACATGTTAAGCTCTTCCCTTCCTATAAATTGCTTAAATTTCCATCGAGAACAAAAGCAAGTTACTGTTATGCCCTAAAACACTGACAAGAACAGAACACCATGGCAAGATTTTCACATATCATAGCCCGGGAACAGAATAATTGAAATAGTGATCTTCCAAGAATATTTTGTTTCAAATTGAATTTTTTTTTTGGGCTTAAACCCAAACCAAATTAAGCCCATTAGTGTCTCTTGGCTTCGTAAAATGTAATTCAAGATAATACTTATGAAACGATGGTCAAATATGAGCAGACAAATTTAAGGGTAATAATTTCCTTTGTTAAAACATGTCTGCAACTTAAAAAACTAAAAGATGACTGATAAGACCACATACAAGTGGGTTAAGAGATCAGTTTTTTCAATTAATGTGGGTCACTTTCTCCTTACTATTAAGGAGTAGAATAAAAATAATATTGTATTCCAAATCATTTCATAGAGTTTTATCAAGTTGGTGCTGATAGGTATAATTGTACTTGTAATATTAAAAAAAAAAAAATACTAATAAGATCGATTATATATGTAATAAAAAAAAATGTTACTTGCCCACATGCAAAACACTGGAAGCAATAATTTACATTTTCACAAATAGATAAGCACTTATCGAATCTAATTAAGTTGTAGACTTGTAGTAATCGCAGTCATAGTCTGATAGTAAACACGTGCATAGTCTGGTAGTAAACACAAGTTCAATTCTACAAGCACTAACTACTAGATAGCAAGCAACAGGCCAGGCAAGGATCGGCGAGCGAGGTCTCTGGGGTGGCTCTGCCACAACGTCTGGCTCTGTTGGCGTATCTCCCACTCCGGGGGGCTCAGGTCCCTCACAGTCAGCCAGGTGTTGAAGTATTCTCTCAGCTGAGTTATGAGGCCATCTCTCATTGTCCAGACATGAACCCAGTAGGCTTTGGCACCCTCCCACCCCTCCGCGATCACGCAGCCCCCCACCACCTCCACGCTCCTTGGCTCGAACCTGAACGTGGCCTGGCTTGCTGACTCCCCAGTCAGCAGCCTCATCATGTGCTGGCATTGTGGGGGTCCATGAAACCACCACTCCAGGTCACTTGCCAGGAACCTTGACACCGTCGACATGTCACCGTCTGCCAAGGCCTTGTAGAATGAACTTATCACCATCTCCGATGCCGACGATGACTTAGTGTTGACATCCGTCATTTTCTTGGGAGTTTGGAGTTTGGAGTTCGTGCATGGGGAGTTTTTATAGCAGAAGCAGAGGGAGAAGTGGAGCCCATGAGTTTTGGAATGATGTTTGGTCGTGCAGTTGTGACATGGCAGATGAAAAGGTCCAGATTGGCTCCAATGTTAATGAATTTAAATGTTTAAATAAATGTTAATGTAACCTTTTATATTCAAAGAATGTTACACAATGAATCAAGTCGGCACAGTGGGTTAGAATTTAATTCTCTCCTAATTTTGTTCTTTTACTTGATATTGACATATTATAGGAAGATTTTAAATTTGAGAGAATTATTTACTTATATAAGAAAGAAGAAAACTAACAATATTGCCCAATTATTAGTTTTTACGATTTTATGTTACTTGATCTTAGGTATGATATTGGAGGGGGTTTTTCAATTTTTGTCATACATATTTTATTATTACATTCATTGATTGTATTTTAAACTTTAGAATAGTACATAACATTTAATTTCAATAAATCCATCTATCGACTAAGTTTGTTTGGCGTCAAATTTCGAAGTGGAATTAGGTTCTTTTCATATTCTTCAACTCTTTATGTTTAGTACAAATATCAGTATATTAGAGGATCTTAATTCTTAAAAATAGTAACGATAATAATTTTTGCACATCACATCTTAGTCGAGCACTTGTACATCCATATTTCTACAGCAATAAGGTTCAAACATGGGGATCATTATCAGAGTGTGATAATTATTTTTATATCCATAAATCCCTGACAAATTAGTTTCCTGTTGTATTTGATTAGTAATTTTCAATTATTTCTGGAGAGAAACGTTATACGGTATGTTGTAGTTAGCACTGATGCCAGATGACTACAAATGTACAAATGTCGTTTCCACAAATGTTTAAGATACCCTTTTGAAAGATTGTCTATGTCATTTCATTTTACAATTTCTTTTCTTATTGTAGAATATTTCATATTCCTTAGTTTTATTTTAACATTATTATATGAACAAATTGACAGCTTTGGAATGTGTTATATTAGTATTTCAAAAAAAAAATTGTATACAACTTGAACTGACCAAGATAATACTTTATTTTGCTCCTCGACTAAAAGGCAGCAGAGATAACAAAGCCATTCCAAGAAGAAACCCCTTTGCTATTGCTTAAAAGTGACTGCTTTGTTCAATCTCTTTGATTTGTATACAGGTAGGGATCATAAAACGGAACAAAAAGAATAAAGTACAAATATTCTGTTTTCAATCATCCCCATTTATGGGCTGCTCCGCTCCAAATTAATTTATATTACAATAAGCAAAGTTTATGATAGTTTCAGTGTTACTTTTTGTTGATACCAGTTAGCAGATGCGAAAAATGCAAATCAAGCCTTCTAATCGAATAGAAATCCTCATCCCATATGAGTCAGAGTTTGTCCAAAACGAAACACAATCATAGATTTTTCGGACTTTTCCATGTATCCAACATGAAATATATAGAATTATAGTTTTGAGTTTGGACGTCATTAATTAAACGGAACAATACGTTAACCATCATATGATAACACCTAATGTATCAAATGTTTCACTCATAGTTCCCAACTAGTTTTTTGTTTGTATTACCAGCACTAACTACAATGTGAGTAGGTGAAGTAAAAACTAAGAGTGATGAAGAGAGAATTGAATATTTCTTTCATTTAACATGATGGTTCCATCACATCGAAGATTTTCATTTTAACTCGAAGAATCATTGCGCCGTTGTGGCTCGAAAGATGCCAGGCTGGAGGGGTAGATTGACTGTTTTGACTCCTCTCATTGTTGTTGATTGCGATCGACCAACCAAGGTGGTAGCCGCCCAGTCACTCTCAACGTGTGTGTGTACCGATCATAAATGCCTACAACACCCTCAATAATATGTAGAAAAAAATATATACATTATCGGAGCATAGCTCAGATATAAAAACACAATTGATTCTTGCTTCTGGATGTAATTTGATATCTTAAAAAGACAAGAAATTCAATAATAGTTTCATGATTAGAACATGTGTGATACAAAATTTTAATAATCTTAACTAATGACATGAAGAATAAAATAAAAGAAAGAGCCAAAAGGAAACTTCTATACGGGGAAGTTGGTGTGCGAGTCATTGAACTGAGTTGTTTGATTTTAGAAGATGTGCAATTACTGCTATGAACATGTATTAATTAAATTTTCTTTTATAATAATGTTTATTTTTTTAATAGTATGTATTAATATTTCATTTTCACAAAAGGAATATCATATTATTAGCTAGTCATGTCATTCCCGATAATAGATATAAGTTAAAAATAAAAAAATTTTGGTAAATAGATTATTTATAGATTGATCTATGAAAGATACCGACATGAAAATTTTGAAACATGGCCCCATTTTACTTCCAATTGCCCGTGATCAAAGTGGAGCCCTTGTCTCATAATACAAATCTTTTGTTCCAACCTAACCCCAAAATATGATACCCAAAAACAAAACAATATCCATAATATATATGTTTAGTATATATATGTACATAAATATTCTTTAGCGTTACAGCACAACCACAAAATATAATATCCATAATAATTGAAAAAGAATACACTATGTACGTACAAAAAGTTAGAATTATTTCTAATGTTATAAATATGAAATTTTCAAATACAAGTTTTCGCATTTTATGTAAAACACTAATACAATGTTTAAAAAATCACCAATATAATACAAAGCATTATTCATAATTAATCCAATTAAACGTAAGACATTCTATATAAACATATTATGTGTATATGTTCACACTAGAAGAACAAAATGAGATTCTAGAAAGAAGAAAGTAATATTCTTTAAATAACCATGCATGCATTTAAAAGATCCAGTTGGATCCAACCCAGAATCCCTCGTGTACATAGAGTTTGCACATTCTCCTAACCAATCTAACCTTACATTGAATTGATGTGAACATGAAATCCCCCGTATGGATTTGGAACTCAGTCACTCATCACCAGTCACCACCACACCATTATTATGTCCTTAGACTCCTTACACACATCATTGTATTGGTTTTTTGCATGATTCTTGTTCTCCTTATCTGAAAATTGTATGCCCTAAATGAGATCTCTGACATTCATGGTATTATTGCATGCCAAGCGTTTTTTATATCCTCCATGTCCATTTCTCGTCCACTCAATCTTTGTTATTATCGAACAAGATAGGTATTCTCAGTAGGACGAAGATCCTTTTCAAAGCATATATAGCCCTGTTATATGTGCACAGTTGTTGACTTCTGGCATGTTTTACAGTTCAAGTAGTTTTCGAGAGAGATTTATTTGATAGTTTTATTGGATGAGTATTGTAGAAATTGTAATTATGATATAAGATTAATTCTAAAAAAAGATAAAAGATTGTACATACAGATGTTTATTTTGAAAAGGAAAATTTAAAAAACAAGTAAATCAGATACTTCCTTTTAAAATATATATATATATATATATATTATCTACAACAAAGTGACTTAAATTTAAGTCATTACTAGATCACATAAGTAGTATTTCCTACCAAATCACATTAACCGGTGATAACAATCAATTAAACACTTTTATATTTCTCCAAATTACCATACTATAGTATCAGCAGTAAATTATTAGTACACGAGTAAGAATTTTTCATCATCTTTTTTTTTTTTTTTATAATCTACTGATACATCAGCATAAAAAATAGAGGATGACCAAGACTGTTATATTTTTTCTCTCATCCGCCACTCAAACTTAAATTTTATACATAAAAAGATTAACATAAACAAAATATTGATAAAGAATTCTTGTTCAGTAATACATTCCTGGTTGGTAATAATTAACTTCTCATTTTTAATTCACACATTTAACTTTTAGAAATAATTTTGTGAATTGAAACCAAAATGCACCGAAACGCCTGAAACCATGGATGGGCCCATGGACCAACTTCTGAAAAACTATGTGGTCATAAGTGTGGTGGGGTGCAAAATATGTTAGGCTTGATTGGACTGAAGAAGTGATGAAGAGTGGGCTCTCTTTTCAATAATATACAGCACAGCTTGGTGGTGACGAGTTGAGTTCAGTCTTTTTCCATACCAAAAGCAATGGGACAGGGTTGATCAAAGCAAATGTTAGGTAATCAGTGCCAATCGGTTTGATGGCTATTAGCGAATATGGATTCTTTTGTTGATGTAAATTCTTAATCAAAATTTAAAACTTTTGTACAGTAAATTATAACAATTAAGAAAAAATATGAAAGAAAGATACAGGTTAAGCCATTCAAAAATCAAAGCCTATGATTGTATGAGATCTTGATTGATAGATTCAGCAATAGTTGAGATTCATGCATTAGACTGTCTTTGTCTTGTTGTCCATTTCCATGACTGTTGAATGGTCAAAAAGGAGTCTCATCACGTGCAGGTCGATGTCCACCTGGATATGCATGCCCATTGCAGCATTGCTGTCGCTATGCAGGAGTTGAATGGCGGTGAACTGTACAAGAGAGATTAATAAGTGTGAGAATTAGGTTTTGTTTTTTCAGAAGAGTACAAATTTAGTTTGGTTTCTTCTGAAGCATATCAGAAGTGATTGTTGTTTTTTTTTTTTTTTTTTCAATCAAAGAACATATATAGATTATTTAAAAAAAAAAAATTGTTATGTGATCAAAAACATATTCTGCTAGTTATGTTCAAAATTATATATATATATATAATTGTATATATGTATGTATGTATATATCCCGATACTAATCACTTTTTAAAAAAAAAAATAGAAACTAATGTAAGTATGTAACAACAAAGAAATTCGATCGGCATAAATAAAATTCTCTATTTATCCCTTTCTTCTTTTCTTTTTTTTTTTTCCCAAACAATAAAAACAAAGAATTATGGACTCTAGATCCTTACCCATAAGAATTTGATTGTGCAAGATTCTTTCAAGAAGCATTGTTATTAATCAAAAGAGCTTGGAAGCTAAATAGGTCAGAAATTGTACTATATGAATATATTTTTCATATCTATTGCACATTGCACTCATATACTCCACTCTCTTGATCAAAAATTTGAAACAAATCGAGAAAAAAATGGCAGCAATATTTTCCTATGATGTTTGACGATCAATATTTACACGCCTCTAAAACCATATGTACACCACTTTTGTAAGTTCAGCCCATTAATTGAATCATAATTACAAATTATGATTTTTAAAAATAATATTCAATGGGAATGTATTAACCAAAGGGATGCACATACAGCTTTGGTATATTATCATAAAGGTGGATAGTTATTTGTGGATAATTACAGTCAAATTTATTACAATACAAATTCACTTAAAAGACTCAAACAAATAGCGACAGTTTAGTGTCCACGCTTGACAAATTCAGCCGGAAGCGCAGGATGTTAGATGCCTGCTAACTTCTTGGGCTTTGTTTGGGCTGACTTCAGTATGGATTAATAAATGAACCTGTTCTTGTCCAAATAAAGAGGTCGAATGTGGATTTCCTTCATTTGCCGACTATTGAACCTCAAACATTGGCACCACATGACTAAAAAGTAAAAACAAATGGCAACAACTTCGGAGATATTGGATAGATTATTTAAGTACTTCAAGAAAAAAATAGCATGCAACTTTTTGATGTGGTAGGATAAGCAACTGACACATCTGTAGACCTGGTTGCCTCCACGAATAATCTACTCATGGATATATATCCACTTCCCATAATAATCTCACATCTCATTCACTCCAATAAAGAAAAACAAAATGAGAGAACATGAAGAAAAAATCAATAATTTTCAAATCCATAAGCTAGAACTATAAAATGCCAATTTGAAACAAGAGATTTTACACATTATTTGAAATTTGCCATCTCATTTTGATGGTCATCATTTGTTGTTGGAAGCATCAACCATTCATCAGGACATGATGAGTTTTGTTGATGATGATCATGACCAATAGTGTTTGCATCAACAAAAGGCCCTTCTCCAATTCCAAGTTTACAAGTATTCTTAGAATTAGTTCCCATCACATGAATTCTCTCTAGACATGGATATATTGAACTATAATTTTCAACAATATTGTTTTTGCTATCTAATGCTTTTAGAAACCCTAACCACCAAGAGTAAGAAGAAGCTTGGTTCTCTCCCCAGTCAAATTCCAGCCCTTCCATGGCAGCTGCAGTCGCTGGAGGAGCTGCTGTTGCAGGTATTGAGGGCTCAGTAGTTGACCAAATGGGTTCAGGTAGAGGCATGGATTCTGTTAATGAATAACAACAGCATTGTGATGAAAATAATAAGCTTGAAGCTCTGCATGTGGCCTTGTTACTACTAAAGTAATTACTAGTAAAATTACCTAACATAGTAGTTGATGGTGATATTGATGTTGCTGCTGTTGTTGTTGTTGATGGTGGTGATGATGATGATGAGGTTGTTCTTGATGAAGAAGAAGCTCTATGGAGGTGCAAAGCATGAACAATCTCTCTTCTAGCTTCAGCCATATTGATGACAAAATCCTGAGGAACCCTTCTTCTTGTATGTGACCTTCTTCTCATAATTGGTTTTCTTTTATCAGGATCAGTCATTTTATTGCTCTTCTTCAATTTTGCACCCATATTTTCCATAGCTAGACTAGCTTGTTGCACTCAAATTAATTGGTTTTGCTTTGCTTTGGACATGTAAACACATTAATTAAAGAGATTAAGATCGAAAGAGAGAGGATGATGAGTCAGAGGCGTTAACATGTAATGTGACACGTGGGGGGAAGTGTGGACACATCGAAGTCTTTTGTCTAAAAGTAGATGTCAATTGGTTCAAAAAAACAAAAAAAAAGTAGATGTCAATGTCCGTAAAAAGTCTACGCGCATCCACCACTTTGATATCTGGTGGTGGCGATGCTACTGCTGCTGTAGCTGTGCAGCGCCACGACGCTCAAGCTAGGAAAAAATATTTCTTCTTGGTGGGTGTCATGTCTTTACCTCGATTGGGCTCAGACATGGCACCTCGAAGAATGGGAAGGTCTCGTGCATTTAAGTCCTGTAATTAATTATTATCAAACCTATAATGAAGAAGAAGATATAGAGAAATTAATGCAGCCCGATTGATTATTGATTCGCTCAGGTCAAATACAAGGAGAGATATAGACATATTTCTCAACTTGAGTTTTTAAATTGAACAATTTAAAAGCTAGAAAATTAATTAGTGAAGTATTTCGTTAAAAAAAAAAATTGAAAATGGTTAAAATATCAGAAAAAAATATAATTTTATCTTTTATAAAAGAAATTCTTTTTACCCTGAACAAAACTTCAATCACTTATAATTTATTTTCAGAATGCATGATATTTTATTTACAATATTTATAAAAAATGTTATACATAAAAAGTTTCAGCAGTTTACAAATATGAAATTTTCATTCATGCATCGTAAAATATATATGAAATTCAAATAAATAAAGGACGATTAAAGTTTTCTTTAAAGCAAAATGTCATTGCCTATTTATTCTGATGTTTTTTATTTTAACAACAATGGATTTATCCAAAAATATATTAGTAATATTAAAAATATTTTACTTTTAATTTTAATCCAAAGATTATCACAGTACTATTTTAATTACCTGGGTAATAAAATCCTCTTTTAGGGTTCAATTGTAACTTTTTCATTATAACTTCTAGGCCACTTACCCAAATATTGCTTCTATACGATTAGATTGAGAAAATAAAAGGTTGTAACAATAAGAACGAGCAATGGGATTGAGAAAAGAGCTTGCCCAACCCATAAAAGTTTACGTTTTGAGCCGCTTTTGATGAAAAATTTGTCATCCAAAGCTGGTGGGCCTCAAAAGAAATCCTACATCAGTGGGATTTTAGATATCCACCAATATCGATGGGTTTGTGAAATCTTGTTGATGCAGAAGTTTCTTATTTAATTTATTTTTGTAATTTTATTCATTATAAATATAATAATTTATTATAATATCAGATATATTTAATAATTACAAATTTATTTAATAATTTTATGGAGTTTATATATTTAAAATTTATTAAAAAAACAATTTTTTATTGTATTTGTTTAACTTTTAACTTTTAATTTATGTTAAATATATTTAAAGATTAATTTATTATATTTTTATTTAAATTCAATTTACATAAATATTAAATTAATTTAATTAAATCGAATCTCAACTACACTAAATATGGTATATACTAATTTATTATCATCTCATTCTACTCAATCTTACGTATTAAATAACTGTCTTAAAAATTATAAGTTCAGAACAATTGGATAATAACATTAAATTTTAAAACAATGCCACATTAAAAAAGATGATATCAATTAATGTTTTCAGTGTATCAAACATGATTATTCTTTCAAATAATGTATCAGTTTTGTGTGTAAACTAATTCATTTGCATTTGGTAGAATCAACAAAGATTCTTTGGGATCTTAAACAAACTCGATAATCAAAACAAGATGTGTGTCAACTAACTCATTTGATGTGATTATGCAAACTAGTTTTGATTGAACCATGTTGTAATGCTTTGAAATTACGTACACAAATTTCCATTATTCAAAATCTTTTTTTAGCAGCCCATGGACCACGATGAATTCGGAAGAAGTTTCACGTCTGTAATCTGTGTTAAGAGATGTTGCAACTTTTCCATTTTGATGTTCTCACATATACTTTAGTGCTTTTAATTATTATATGGTCCAAATTAAAAAACAATCCAAAACAAAAGTAGAGTGATTTCGTGACTACTGAATATTGGCTGGTGTCCCCATCTTTTAGTTGGAGTTACGTGTTTGTCCATGCTAGCTAGACCTTTTCAAGCCCCTAGAGTTGGATTGGACCAAAACTGAGCAGCCTCAACCCAATTTATTATTCGGATATCAAAGTTATAACAATACTTTTCAGGTTTGTTTATGTCAAGTAAGTTGAATTTTTTTTATGAACATGGAAACCTCCAATTAGTTACCTGTTCAATTACCAAAATTAATCAAATTAAAAGTTCATGATTGGAATTTGGAAAGAACACCAATACCAGCCAGCTACTTCTCTGACAAGATTCGATTTCAACCAATCTATCAAAGGAAAATAAAAACAATGACAATTATCAGCTTTGATTTGTACGATCAATTTGACATCTCTGCAGCCAGCTGACTATTGCCCCGAGATTCCTCTGTCCGCTCAAAACTCAAAATCATTGATAATAATAACGTGTTCTGGTAAAAACTGTTGTTAATTTACTCACATTATAAGTGTAGTTAATTACTCAAAACTCAAAATCATTGATAATAATATTGTTTTCTGGTAAAAAATGCAGTTAATTACTCAAAACTCAAAATCACTGATAATAATGTCGTTTTCTGGTAAAAATATAATATTCAAATATTATAAGCTGTAATTCAAATATAATATTCATTTGTTCATTACTTATAAAGAGTATTTGGGACTATGCTATTGTAATACCGATTTCAACTTCACATTTCATGAAAAAAATCATAAAGGCTAAATATTTAATTTTATAAATTAATATTATTTTTACATGCATGAATTTATATGTTAATGTTCGATTACATAAACTTTATATATATAGATTAATTCAGGGCAAAATCATTTAAATTAATTTGATCAAAAAAAATTAATATTTATAAATTAGGGTTTGACTATCTTACTGTTTAGTAATATTATCCATCAATAATAATTTTTTATTATTTTAAAAATAGCTATTAAAAAATATAAAGTGATTGTTATTGATAAGTAATTTTAACCTTATTAAGATAGTCAAATCTTCCAAATTAATCCATTATTTCTAGAGATTTCCCCGTGATACATGACTACTTGTGACTCATGTGACAGATAATAGTTAGGTAGCCTCCACATGTAAAATCAAATTAATTAAAAGCATATACGTACATACATTTCAAAGCAGGAATTAATAAACCGATCAATCAGCCCAGCTGATCCAATTTTATTATTAATTAACAAGTTGAATGGTGGAGCACAACCACCAGATTTAATTTTACAGCTCATGCTTAGGTAATGCTACTACTGGTTTTTGACAGCTTCTGATCAAACGTTGAAATTCTATTCTAGGGTGTTTGAATTTCGATTTGAGCTGTTCCATAACCACCTTTTCAAGGTCTCAAAGACTTATACAATGCATGCCAGCTGAGCTCACAAATAGAGAAAGGGAGATTTCTAAGAAGGCCTCAGGGTTTCCAGTTTCAACTTATAAGTTGTAATATTCATGCAATTGTACTTAGTTCCTGAACCGTCACGTGGACTCTCCCGCAAAAGGACCATCGATGAAAGCTAGCAAGCTCCGAGTTAACCTGGTGCACTGCGCGATAAAATACATATTCATCTCCGACCAAATCAATTCTCTGTGTTGAAAGAGCGAAATAATAATTAGACATTTTAATTGTTAAATGGTTTGTAATGGAAAAAACAATATTATAACTACATGATTTTGGACTCCACGATTTTGGTAGGTTCTTCCATCACCAACCCAACATGCATGAAAAGGAAACAAAGCACTATATAATATTGTTCGTAATACTAATCAAATATAGTTGGAATATTATTTTACTTTCTAAAATCTGATATCAAATAAGTCAGAAGTTTTATTACAATCTATTAAATAAAAAGAGATAAAAGAAAAAATATTCAGATTCATCCACTTTAATTACTAGGAATAGGTAGATAATAGATTATTGGAGTATTCTAAAACAGTTTATGTATTAAAACATTATATTAATAATTATCGGCCAAAAGGGTAGCACATGAGCAAGAAACAAAAAAGAGAAAGAAGTTGCAAAAGAAACAGTACTCTCGGCTTTTAGTGAGTTGCTTCTATTTTTTTCAACTTTCATGGCTGGCCTGCACGAAATTTCTTCAATTTTCTTTTTCGAGAATCCATAACTTTGATTTGTAGAGGATCTATCTCATTGGGTCAACTCGAACGGCCTTTCCATTTGTCCCAAAGGGCAATTCAACAATTCTCTCCATCTTAATAAAAGCTGCGAGAAAACTGATGAGAAGAATATGACAAGAAATTTGATACACTCAAATATTATTTATTTATTTATGTCTATATATATTTTTAATATATTTATTCTCCTTTCTTCTTGGAATAATCCAATAATGATAATAATAAAAAAATAAATAAATAAGGCAGTGGTAGTGGGTGGCTACAACTGCTTACTGTTTAAGCAACCCGAAAAGTTAAAACTCAATTTAGTAATGGTGACCCAACTTGAAGTTTAAACAATTTATATGTAGTACCATCAAGCACTGTTTTTATACTGATAAATGATAATTAAAACGAGTTCATTCAATCAAAATCATTTTTACATTAGTTTTATAATATTTAGTTGAAAATAGACCCCCAACTTACCTTATTTGGAATCACAAATTAAAGATATTTTTTCCAAAAGGTAAACAACCCTGTCCTATATACTTCAAGATAATTGCGTCAAAAACTTTCCAAAAAACTTTACAAATATATTCCCAAATGCACTCTTACCCGTCTAATAATTATTAGATATTTGACAACGAAATTCTTTTGACTAGCTAGAACCAGTGAAAAGGGGACAAAAGATAGGACAATTAATAGAAGTTGGAAAATTCACTACTTGTCCAAAGAATTTCCCACCACGCAAAGCAAACAAGCTATCGTCTTTGACCTGTAAAATTTGACACAATGTCAGACAGATCAAAGAATTGAAAGTCATCTGGTTTGTTCAATTCTGTCCTTTTCGTTGACATTTCAATCGCACCACTACTTCAAACAAAAAAATACCAAAATTCTGCTAGCTGAAGTAAAGACTAATTAATCAATTAATCAACACAATTACAGTTAAACAATCACCAAAAACAAACAACAAATGTCACAAGCCAACACAGTTTCTAGACGTGGTGATTCCACCATCAACAACAAGATTGTGTCCACTCACGTACTTGGACTCATCACTAGCAAGATATAGAGCTGCCTCGGCTATGTCTTTGGCTCTCAAAGTGGTTCCCTTCAAGTTCGCCAACCCATTCACGAACTCCTCCATTTTCTCCACTTCACGCTCGCATGGGACCCCGAAGTTCATGCAGTCCTCTTCTTCGTCGTCGCTGCCCCTCCATGCATTTACAAGCATCGAAGTCGCCACCCCGAATGGAGATATACAATTAACCCTAATTCCATACCTCCCCAGCTCGCAAGCGGTGTTCTTCGTCAGCCCTACAATGGCGTGCTTTGAGGCCGTGTACGCGTGTGGACCGAGCCCCCCCATCACTCCGGCGACGCTGGCGGTGGAGATGATGCACCCACCTCCTCTCGGGACCATTGCACGAGCCGCGTGCTTGATCCCTAGAGCTACTCCCTTCACGTTCACGCGCATGACTCGGTCGAACTCGTTGGCGTCGAAGTTGATGATGCTCTTCATGTGCTTGTACTGGTTCCCGAGGACCCCGGCGTTGTTGAGGAGAATGTCGAGGCGGCCGTACCGGGACATTGTGGAGTTTATCAGGTTCTCGACGTCGTCCTCCGAGCTGACGTCGCAGTGGACGTAGGTCACGGAAGGTGATAATGTGTTGGCCAGTACGGTCCCGAGAGCGTCCTCCACGTCGGCGATCACTACTTTGGCCCCGTGCCTTGCGAATAGCCTTACGGTGGCTTCTCCGATTCCTCTAGCACCTCCAGTGATGATCGCAATTTTTCCGTCCAATCTGTTATGTAAAGTGGCCAATTTAGAATTTTGTTACTATGATTTATAATACGAATACATTATATGATTTTATTGAATAAATATAAATATATATATATATATATAAATGAATGAACCAATGCGAGTGGAGTATTGATGTAGTTTCAATACTGCTTCAGGTTGCATGCAACATGATTTTGTAAATTTGATTTTTGTCTAGATATATGTAGATTTTGTTTTGTCCTTTTTTGGAAGCTCAATAATGATATGATGATATTTTGTTTATTAATTGTATAAAAAAGAAAGCTAGAGAAATGTGAAATTAAAGGAGCAAGTAGGTACATTTGTGCAATAATATATCTATATATGATTACCTTTTATGGGAAGGAGGGTTGTCATCCCAACCCAAGACATGATGAATTCCTTGAAGGTTTGTATCGGCTGATACCTCGGACATTACTTGAGCAAGCATGGTTGATCAAAATGTAGTGAGAGAGAGAGAGAGAGAGAGAGAGATTAGAGAGACAAAGGCTTATTACAAGGATTTGGTACTGGTGTATGCTAAGAGGGAATAATGAGGGGTTTATATAGAGAGAAGGATTATATCATATATGTGATATTTCTAAAGTATAAATATATGTATAGTGGGGTTACGTGAGCTGTGTTGGCTATAATAAATAGGTAACTTTCTTAGAAAGGTCTCTCACTAAAGCCTCGCTTGCCCCTCAAGTCTCAAGGGCATGTTTCCCACTCACATATCTTCATGCAGCCAAACAAACTTCCTTTGCTCAATTATTAATTGTTTTCTGTTCACCCACTTGTTTGACCAAAGTAACCCGAACCAATAGTTTAGGCAAGCAACCATATATGACTGGTAGTATAGGCCTAGTTAGTCAAACCATGGAAAAACTTAATCAATTAACTAGCTTTCATAAATATACTACACCTATTTGCCACTTATGTGTACGGATTTGGATTCTTTACTCCAAGTTTATAAAGACCTTTGATGGCGAATCTCATCATGATATGAATCCATTATTGTTATTGTCAACTATCTTTTATTAACTATCATCTATACCAATCAAAAGTCTTCTATGTCTTAATTCAAACAGAAACTCATAAAATAGCAAATTGTTTGATCAGAAACTTAAAACTAATATTGATATAATACTAAAGCACATATTCATGCTACAAATTATCATGCCAAGTTATAATCACACCTTTCAAGAATACAAAATAAGAGATAAGCAAGCTAGCTAGCTACAACAACTTGCAAGTAGGGTGTGAACATATCCAAAAGGAAATCCACAGAAACAGTTATATTGAGATTCTGGTACAAACCAGCGAGGATCTAGCATCCCATTTTCCTATATATTTCCAACCATGTTGTACATGGATTATAATCTACTATTTTGTAGCTTTTTGCCCAGCTCAAGATTGGACAGATTATCTGGATCCTCAGGGTACTAGTTAACGAAATTATTGGTGTTTGTTTGTTTGATCTTATCTTCGAGGACTTAAAACTCAAATCCAAGGTAGATATGTGTATAGATTAGTTAACCAAATAACATCTGATTTGATTAATTAGTATTTAGTACTTACATTAAGGTTTTCCAGACAATCTCACATGGTCTGGCTAGTTAGCTGGATTTTATTTCTAATTACTGAATTACGTACCCATTAATTAGTCAAATACGTTCGTAATCAATCAATGGCTGCTCTCTGATGATGGACAAGAAAACGCGAATAAATTCTATATCAGAAAGTAAAGATATTTAGGAGACAATTGTGCTTGATATCCAAAAGACAATCATCAAAAGTAGGACTTGTTTTACCAAAGTTAACGAGATAACTCACAAGTATATGTCACATATAAATGAAATTATGATTTTAAATAATATCTCTTTAAATTTTACATTTATAATAATTAAATGAAATTTGAATTTTTCATTACTTTAATGGTGGTATTTTGTGAAAGAACACGTATAATCCCTTACTTATGGACATTTCAAATCGTAGATTTCAATTGATCACGAAAGTTGCTTGAGATTCCTGTTCAAAAAAAAAAAATAAACAACTTTTTTTTTCTTTTTGCACTCAGTCATTTCCCAGGTCTTTTGCGTTTTAAGTATAAAGTCATTAATTAAGACTAATACCAATTTAATTTTATAATTAACGACACATTTTAACCCAATTCCCATATCTTGATTAAGATCTTGTTTGTGTCCAAGCCAGATTGTCTACCACGAAAAAAGTAGCTATTTACTGGACATCTCTCTTCCAAACACAGCTACTTCTGCTTAAAATATCGGTCAAAACAATTATCTGACCAACTCAAGTCAAGAGATCAAATGTACACTTTTTTTTTCTTTTTAAATAAATGTACACTTATATATAGCAGTTCTCGGACATTCATATTAGTGCTGATCATCAGCGATGATCAGGTCTAAATATAAAAATAATTAAGCCTATATATATTCCCTACATATATCAGCTGTCAGTTACTATTAAAATATTGTCCTAAGAGTGATGGAAATTGCACTTAGCCTTCTAATGTAGCAGTTGTTTACTTAATCTATCCATTCTAGTGGTGAAGTTTAAATTTAAAAATCACATTATATAAGTTTGATGTAGTTAATATCTTTTGTTAAAGGAGTAGTTAATTGTTTCGTAGAACTATAAATCTGAATTACATAATTAATAATTAATCTCGTAAGTGATATCTCATATCAAAATTTTAACCCATTGAATGTTGGTTTTTTTTTTAATGAAAACTCTTTTTTTTTTCTTTTCTTATTGCATGTTGCAATCAATAAAATAAAGCAATATCAGGAACTGTGCATGAAGCCCAAGCATATTTATCAGGTTGAAAGCACCCCAAGTAGTCGAATGGTATAATTGCGGGAAAGGGAAATAAAAACCCTGCTCCAATCAGTTCTCTCTTTGATGTGTACTTGATTGTGTTGTAAAGTAATCCCTTAAGAAAACTTAATTTAAGCAAAGATTAGGGCAATATATATTTATTATTAAGATGTTGAAATGCCTCCTACTCGTTTTTTAATGACGACAATAATAGTTAATTACATCTTTCCACAAAAAGAAAAAAAGAAAAAAAAGTAGTTAATTACATGTTGTCTTGTTTTTAAAATTTTTATTTTAATAATGCATCTCCAAGTACTCTTTTTATTGTTAATTAATCACTGTTGTCAGATGGATTATTAAAATATAAAAAAGTGTTGTCAGATGGTATAAAAATAATTTATAATTATTTTGTAGCATTTGACTAAAACTAATCATTTGAAAACCACACAACTTCATTCTAGGGTATTATTAAGAAGTTCATATTGATAATCCTTCTAAAATTTTGACAAATTATTAATTTTCATGTAATAGACAAAAAAAAATGTATCAATGTCAAAATTCTAAGGATATATATATTTTTTCTTGCTATATAAATTTAAACCCCAAATCAAGATATCACCGTCAAATTCAACTTTTATATATTTTTTATACGTAATAAATTAATGATTTTTCTCATTTGTTTTGCACCAATTGAAATACTAAATGTTATTAGTAACAATGGTTGAACATCTCTTTTGATTCTAAGAGATCGATGGTTCAAATCTCATTTTTATCGAAAGTGTGAGTAACTTTTTATGAATTTAATTCTCTTCCCTCGCTTTTATAAAAAAAATAAAAATAAATTAGATGAAGTGCTTATTATTATCTAATTTTGTGGAAATCACATCATAATCTTCCGAGATTGTGGTTCTTAATTATATATTTAACGCTAACTGCCCCAGATACGTTCTCATAGACCAAATAAATTAAGTAATTAAAACGAATGGATATATTATCTCCTCGCTGTCTTGGCAATTTGGCATGAATCATGTGATTCAGTGATATTTAAATATTATATTGTAGTACTGGTTGCTAGGTCTCGATATTTTATGACGTTTTCTTTACTTAATTGGATGAATTTGTGTGCCTAATCCTGATCACCTTTTAACATCTTTTTGGAGAACAGGGGAATAATGTAGCTTCATTCCGTCAGATAAATGTATATATATCTTATCTATAAGACTTATGTATGTATATATATATCTTGTATATTTATATCTTCTCATATATATGTAATGTGGTCATTTAGGATTCGACGAGGCTAAATTGATTTTGTCAATATAAGCTCTGATGAGGGTTTTTTTTTTTTTTTTTTTTTTGTAATGTGAGTATGTACATCAATAATGTATACTATTAAGATTTGTTTCTCTGTTATATTATCTTTTTTATTCCTCAAAGTTATATTTTGTTTAAGTAAAATATTTGATCAAAATTCTTAATGTTTGAATTGATATCATACTTGTGGTCCTCTCATTGGGAAGATTGGAGGGGAGACCATACGTTATCAATTGATATAGCACCACAATTAATTCAATAACTGAACTACCTTCTTTGTGATTTTTTGTTTTTAATTTTGACAAGAGTGTAATTTAAATTTTAACCCTACACCTTTATTCTTTTAATATTGTTATCCATCATTTCAACACTAAAAAGTTCTATATATTAAAATATACTAACACATTGTCTGTATTTGTTATCCAATGGTTGTATTTTATCAGTATTTTATATCTTTGTGGGGGACAAAGTAGAGGAAATAGCCTTCTTTTGGCAGACAAAAATTAGTATTTTTCATTTTTTGTCCCCTTTTTGGACTGAATATAAAGCTTTACGTTGCCATCATATTGATTGTTTTTGGGTTCTCTTGGTAAATGGCAATGGTGGCGAGCACATTGTGAATTGATGCATCTATGCACTAGTGGACTACTATAAAGCATATAGCCTTAAATTTAATTAATTATGTCATAGTGGCAAGATTTTACATTATGATCCTTTAACTTTTTTTGAATCATAGAATAGGTTATAATAAAAATTTCTTTGATTTTTATATTCAATGATAAATTTTAATATGGAAATCATTTTCATTATCATTACATTTTCTTTTTCAGAGTCCTTTCATCATTATTATTTTTATTATCATAAGTCTACTTTAGGAAGTTCAATTTTTTTATTTATAATTAAATTTAAGTAAATTAGAAATCTATAAAATGTTTATATTTACATCCAACTAAAACCGTATGTAAACCCTTTTGGAAGTACAAAATATTACAATTTTAGTTTAAGAAATTATAACTTGATAGAATTAAATTAACACAAAAAATATAATTTATTCTCTTTCATTGTGTTGCATATTTATAAATACATCTCATTCAATATTATTTAAAAAAAATATGCATTTTTTTTTTCAATTTAATGCATACATATATTTGTGAAAATGATTTGTATGCAATTTTAGATGGGTGTAAATATGCTCAACCTAAAATCCGTTTGATTGGGCTCTACATGGCTTGTTTGCTGCACTTTTCAGCTAAGAAGACTGCCTGACCATTGGGCCTCTCAGACAGTCAAGAAGGCCCATATTGAATGTGACAAACACTGTGTTATCAGCACCAGTCCATATTTTTTGTACTCCACCAATGTTATATTGACACTCTTTTTGTAACTATATGCTATAATTATTTAACAATTTTTTCAAATAAAAGAAGTGGGGTGCCACTAACAAGGGCAATTAGCACCTACAAAGTTGATCGAGATGCCCCTGTCTGAAGAAGTAAATACGGATGCTGAGATTTTGTGGGAGATCATATATGGGGCTTGTTCGTACAGTAAGTGGGGTGCCAATGATACCATCTCAGTGTTTGCTGATCATAAACAATCTAAAAATGCCCACTACATTATGGACTCTATGGTTTGTGACATTACAAGGATTGGACCACCCCAAACAGATAACCATACTACAGTGCAATGAGGTTTATGATATGGCCCGTGCTATTAATGCCCTACCAATATTATCTCAGACACTTTTTTCTTTTACTATAGTTTTACCCTAGTAAAATGAAAATTTTCTATGATAAAATGGATGCTAAAATAATATATGATATATATTTAACAAACATATAAGTATATAATCAGACCAAAAACAATTAAACAATTGAAAATGTAGGTTCTAATTGCATTGTTCAATAATCCAATGCGGCTCGATGGTAGGTTCAAATAGTCCTATTATAAATGGTATCTTAAAAAAAAAAAAAAAAAAAAAGAAAGAAAGAAAGAAAGAAAAAAATTGCATCATTCAACCATCCAAAATCCACATTGCTTATTCAAAACTCATATATTTCTTCTCCATTTTAACTATGAGGTTTAAGTCACACATGCTTATTAAAAAGCAAAGTGTTGAGAGACTTCTTACATGTGTTGTTGAAGTAATATTCAAATCCTATTAATAAACTTAATCAAGATGAAGTTCAATTGATTTTAATCTGACTAATAATAGACCCACAACTTCAAATTGAAAGACTCCTAAAAAAAATAAAAAAAGGCTTAAAGTTGAAATAGTACGTAGTTTGATCCGGGTGACGTATTTGATAGCCAAATTATAGGTACAATATTCAAACTAACATGAAAGATACAAATCATCTGCAAGATGTAAACTTAAAAATTTTAATTATATCTTCGTAACTATCATGTATTTAGTATGCCAAACCAATATTAAAAAATAACTCGATAACTACTTCCACTAAAAGATTTCCAACAAAACTCAACAAAAACGACTCTTTGCTTGGGCCGGAGTTTAAAAAAAATGGTGGGAATTCGGCTGCACCCAATCATTTTTTCCTGCATCAGTGGACACGTTGTCCACAGAGTGGTTGTGGTGGAGATTTTAAGGAAATAGAAACGAATTTTGCTGTGCAGGTGATGTGAAACTTGATAGCACCCCCACCATATCAACGAAAACTTTAAAGCAAAGATTAAATGATTATTTCCGTGTATCTAGTTTATATATTTCATCAATGTCATTATTTTTTTTTTTAATATCAATATTTTCTAACTAATAATTATATATACATACAATACTTTCTTTGATATTAATTTATTAAGTCATTCATCCAACGGTTATCATAAATAGAGCCAAAAAATAATCACACCTCTCAACTAAATTCATTATGGAGTTAAAGTCATTTTTACTTAAATTATAATAATAATAAAATATTTTATTTAAGAGACCTTTGTATTCATAGACCAGTACTCATTTATATTGTTAGACATTGAACAAAGGTTGAGATGACTCAACAATAACATTTTTCATAAATATATTATAAAAATTGTAAATTCGAATCATATTTGTATGGTATTTAGAAAAATGGTTGCGAACCCCAACAGCCCTACTCATCCCATGCCACTTCCGTTCCATTTTTAACTTCAATTGATGGTTGGTTCACGTTTGCCTTCACTTGATTGGTTTTTTTGAATTAGTTGTCTTTATTCAAACAATAAATGTTATGTTTTCAACCCCTATCTCAACTACCAAAACCAAAACTAGATTATTATGTATATTTTTTTTTATATTTCCTAGATTAGTTTAATATGATTAAAATATGAGGATGGTTTAGAAAATGAAAATTTATAACATTAGCAGTTGGATAAGGATGGAGAAGTGTAA
Organism: Nephelium lappaceum; assembly: GCA_021234005.1. Lineage (NCBI taxonomy): Eukaryota > Viridiplantae > Streptophyta > Magnoliopsida > Sapindales > Sapindaceae > Nephelium > Nephelium lappaceum. The sequence goes on from CM038011.1 coordinate 1,670,936, forward strand.
TATTTTGAACATTATTCATAAAATCTACAACCCCAACACAAATTTTTTGCATGATAGAATATAGTAATGTCAAATGTTGAAGCCAAACACTAAATATTAATATACATGACTAAATGTAGACTTTGTGTACAATTAAAACCTTTATTGTTTGTCATAAAATCACAAGTTAATATTGAGTCATGGATTCTTCTTTTTCTAAGAAAAAAGAAAGGGGTCATGATCTAAAATTGAATTGACTTAAATCAAAATAATTCATAATGTGAACAACATTGAAAATTAAGTTAAGTTTCGATAAAGCCAATATACGTTTTGCAAAGCTACTTCGATGGTTGGCATGTGAGTGATTCCGCTAAGGACTCAAGATGGGGACCATCAAAGCCAAAAAATAAAACCAAAAGAGCTTTTGAAAAGGAAAACCAACCACAATAGCTAAACTCTAAAAGGCTTTACTAGAAAGCAACAACCCCTCTCATAGAAAAACCACTCCTACTCCATTAACTACCTCACCAAAACTCCATCAAAACACACTTCAAAAGTCGAAAAAAAAGGGGACTATTAATGGGAAGAATCTATTAAAGACAAAAGCTCAAACGAAGCTTCCTTAATTCTCTTTTGCTTTATTGCATCACTGATAAAGCATTCACACCACATCTTACTTCACCTATCGAGTGATTTTGATCAGGTAATTCTCTCGATTTTTCACACATGGGACCCTCATCACAAGGTTAAATTCCATTAGTTAGCCTTTACTAGAGAGAATCTCTAACGTAGTTATATATTATGCATCTCCATTCCACGGTATCTAATAGTTTTCACTTGGGATAAATCTATTCTCTCCTGTAATACGACATAGTGCCAAAATTCTCCAATATTTTTTGAAATTACTAATATATCTTATTGATTTATGAAATAAATTAATATTTTTTCTAGTGCATGAAAATAAAAAAAAAAATTTAAAAAAAAAAACTCTTACCGTTAAAGTTGATGTTAAAAATTAAAGTTTGATTGTTAATGTAGAAAAACCACTAGGGCTACTTTGATCATTTCGATTGATTCAATAACGGTAGTAATTGTCGGGGATAAAATGAGATTTATCAAAATTGTAAGAAGTAATTAGCGATTACGTCAAACTACAATAAGAAAAATGAGATTCACCATTTTTCACCTTTAATAATATTTAGCTTAGTTATAGTAAATAGGTTTATATGTCTCGTGCAACAAGGTTAGGTAGGCTTACGATTACTTGTAGTGATTTCCATGTGTTGATTGTTCTTGCGAAATAGTTATGCAAATATTCACACATATATTAACTGTTTGAAACTAATAATTGAAGTAATTTTGTTATTTTATATTGTCATGAGCCGGATTATCTTTGTATAGACGATAACCTTTATATTTGAACTTAAATTTGTGAATCTAATATCTAATAACCAAAATACCTTGAATTGAAGGATATTTATAATTGATAACTATTTTTATTTTAATTTAGATGTTAAGGTGGTGTTTGGATGTCTTTTTAAAATGGTTTTTCATTATTTTATTTATTTATTTTTTTAAAAAAGAGTGAAGTTGGTGATATGTTTCGTAAAATATGTTTTTAAAAATTGAAAACATCTTTTTAAAATTATAACTAAAAAGTGAATCTTTTTTTAAATATTTTCCATAATTTTCAGAATATATTTTCAAAACAAATTATTATATTTTCATCCAAACAACAATTTTACTCAGTTTTAAGTACAATATCAAATACATTTATATCGCTTTTGTTTTTTAAAAAATAACTTTAAAAAAATCCTATCAAACATATTATATTTAAAGAAACATTATTTATAAAACGTATTTTTTATTTTTAAAAATCATTTTCAAAAGCACTATTTTAAAAACGAATGCAAACGTACCCTAATAATCATAAACTAAAGTTGTAAATCAAGTAATCAAGTTAATATAATCGTGACACCTGACATGATGGTGGAAAGTATTCATTTAATTACATTGTGACACCGTCATGTAATTTATCAAATTTCTTGCAAAAGAACCTAACAATCTTTTTTCCTAGTCGTGATTATCGGATGTAATTAAGCTTAATTACTCTTAAACGTCGTCGTTTAATCAGGTGAGATCACGTTAGTGTGTGTGATGCGCATGTCCCAACTTTCGTGGGCTCCACCTCAAAGCATAAAATGATTCTATTTTCAATCCAGTCCAAGAACAAATATTTATTTATTCAAGACCAGTTACTGTTCTGTTATACAACGAACGAACGATTATAAAATAAAATAAATTGAAAAATAATATTATAAAATTCGACTACTATATACCGATAACTGACAGCATGAAACCAAAAACGTAACGATTGGATATTTTTGTACTGGATCCCACATGTGTTTGCTTCTTTACTAACAGTCAACAAAGTATAAAAATTTAACTTAAGTCACGGTTTAACAAATAATTGAAGAGTCACGCCTAAGTATGCAAGATTTAATTACTAATTGCTGATCCCCTGCTTCCAGGTCTACATTAAGCAATGGTTGCTGGTCGTAATAGCCGATCATCAGATTGTGTTTGATAATTACTGGTAAAGATAAGAATTCCAACTCATGTTCTAACCTGGGAAAAAAACTGGAATATATAGTGATATATGATGCGCCTTCTACGTAGATTTTTTAAATTTTTTTATTATTCTATTGTGGTAAAATGAAAGTGGAAATGCACTAAATCCAAAAAAAAAAAAAAAAAAAAAGAATGCATCGTGCATCCGATGCATGATAATTTATTTTACTAATTCATATATAATATTTAGTTCATGTAACATATGACATTTAATAAAGTTAATATAATGTGTGTTAATTTATAATTGAACATGCTTTAGACATTAAAATATAAAATTGATTTACAACATTATTGCTTGATAATACAACTTTGTTCACTTATTACATGGTTTGACTATATTATTGTTCCAACAACATTACTCTTATTGCCACCTTTGTTATTTTTGAAAAGTATTTAGTGGCTCACATTTTCAAATAATTTATGTTTACTTTTCAATTAGTGATCTTAATGAAATAGTAATGTAGTATGTTATACAAATATTTTGTTATTGTGTAGCCGCAGACATAGTATAGGTAATAATTGTACCTCTTAATAAAGTTATGTCTCATGTTCAAGTTTCATATATGATATCTCCAAGTAAAATTAAAAAACAGTTTTGTTTCCGTGAAATAAATTATGATATTTTATAACTTATAATACACTGAAATAATTTTTGTTGAATGATATTTAATTGCATCACAAAAAGATTGTTGAATGATATTAAATTGCATCAAATAATTTTTGTTTCCGTGGTGAATGATATTAAATTGCATAAAAAAAGAACGTTGATCAGCTGAGAGACCACCAAACTCTTAGTGGTCCAAAAGCACTTGATTCTAAACCATTTTTCTAACCACAGTGGATGTTTAGACAATGTTAAGTACATGTTCCAATACCGCGAGCGCACCATACTCGGCACCAGGCGCGCCGATCAAAAACGACACCCACCGTATTTCATTATTTCTTTTTCACATTTAATTCTCTAAACAAAATTCGCACATCCTCTCAATAAAACGGCAGTGTATATATATATATATATATAAATAATTTCTTTTGCTAGAATTTACAAACAATGATATAAGTACAAGTCATCACGGGAAATAAATATTATTAAATATTATAGATTTCTGTGTATGTTACTATATCAAATTACATTATAAGTATTATAAAGAATCCTAGATAAAGTACGAAATTTGAAAATGACTGAACTCAAGTGAACAGTATACTTTCTTATATAATGATGGTACAAGGTTGAGTTTTATTATATTTATCTAACTTATATAATAAAGTTTTTTTTTCTTTAATTAAAAGTAAATTTTAAATATATACTTATAGAGTCGTGGGAGTAAATTCTTTCTATAATAAATACAATGTTTAATCTTAGTAATTATGGCCATTATTTTAGTGGATCCTAACCATCATGTCAAAACTATTGTATTGTAATTTTTTTTTTTTAAAGAAACATCATATTGTATTTCTTATTTGTTTTTTCATATGGCAATTAGAGCAAAATTTATAGTAAAAGAATAAAAAAAAAAAAAAAAAAGGAAAAACCCGCAATAAATACTCTCTCACTCTCACAAGTCTCTCTCCACGTCCGTGACGACAGTATATGCATTTCACCGTACCGCACACCGAAAAAACAAAAACTAAAAAAAAAACAATCGCCGTTTCTCTCTCTTCTTCTTTGGAAATGCAAGTGTAGTACATGTCAACAACAGACAACAGACACGGAGAGACAGCGAAACCAGTGAAGTTAGGGTTTCGAACCGCTTAAATTGACGAGGACGAGGAGAAGGAGGAGGAGGAATGCCGTTGACGCGCTACCAGATAAGGAACGAGTACAGCTTAGCCGATCCCGAGCTGTACAGAGCCGCCGATAAGGATGATCCCGAGGCGCTTCTCGAAGGAGTGGCCATGGCTGGCCTCGTCGGCGTCCTCCGCCAGCTCGGCGACCTCGCCGAGTCAGTTTTTCGCTTCTCACCTCCTTTTTTTTTTTTTTTTCACAGATTTGGTTTCCTTTTTAGCTCGAATTGGGGTTTCTCTGTATAATGTTGAACTACGTGCTACGGTTTGTAGTTGAATTTTGTAGTATGGTTGATTTTGAATGCGCGTTGGAGTTGGATGAGTTTAAGGTTTTAGCTTCAGATTTTATGATCCGATTTGATATATATATATTTTTTTAATTTTGTTTTTAGATTAATTTGGGGTTATATTAGCTTTTAGAGTGATTATATATTTTTTGATAATTGGAGGTGCAATTGACGATCGAATTTTGTTATAGAGGAAGTTGTATGGGCGTTAAAGTTGGATGGATTTGAGTTTTTAGTTTTAGATTTTATGATTGTATTGGATAATTTTGTTTTTAGATTTATTTCTGGTTATATTACTTTTTTAGGGTGATTATATATTAGATATAAAATTAAAGGTGCAATTTAATTGAAAGTGCAATTGACTATTGACTTTTGTTATAGAGGAAGTTCATGACCGTAATTTAGCTAATTGCTGGATTTGTCTTGGTGATTGGATTGTTTAATTATCGAAAAATATGGCTGAAGAACTTGGTTGTGGTAGTGAATCTGAAATGAAATGGAATATATGGGAACATGATCTTTATCGGTTTATTTATGTGGTTGTTGTGGGGGGTGTTTTACAGGTTTGCAGCGGAGATATTTCATGATTTACATGAAGAAGTAATGGCGACTGCTGCAAGAGGCCATGGTTTAATGGTTCGGGTGCAACAACTTGAGGCGGAAGTTCCTTCAATTGAGAAGGCGTTCTTGTCCCAAACTAATCACACATTGTTCTTTTCTAATTCAGGTTAGAGCATACTCCTTGCTGTGTCTTTTTTGTAATCTGATATTATGTAGATTGGTCTCTAGTGTTGTATGAAATGGGAATATGTATGTATGGATTATATGAAAATGGGAACTTTATACTTTCCGTCTATCACAAGCTTAGCATTAGAAGGTCTATCTATATACTTCTGGAGGCTGAAGTGGCTGGACCGAGATTTCTCTGTTTTGCTACTTCAACCTAGGTGAGCATGACAGGTTTCCATTTCAAAGTCTTTCACTACTAAGCAAAGAAACAAGTCTTGCATATTTACTTCATGAGAAGGAGTGAAATTGTAATTTTTAAGTAAATTTATTTAAGGTTGGAGAGGTTCATTGAGTTTTAGCTTATTATGATGGTATGGACTGAAGCAAGTTGCAAATAGCTAAATAAATTTTATTAAAGTCCTTCCTTGTCTGCCTTTCTCTTAGGATATACAGGCCTTGTGTTTTTACATTGCTATTGAAGGATTTGTGTTCTAATAGAAGATATAGAAGATTTTGTCTTTGTGTTTTTCTCTTTATGTCAATTAAAGGTTCATAAGTTTCATAAGATTATTTGTTTATTAGCCAATTTGTTATGAAGACATGTCAAACGTTTTTGCTGCTTAAAGAAATAAGTCGGAATTGTGTGCTGAAGTTCGCAGTTATGCAAATGCATTATTTTGTTGTAGGAGTTGAGTGGCATCCAAATATGCGTATGGAACAGAATCTGGTCACTCGTGGGGACTTACCTCGCTGTGTAATGGACTCTTATGAAGAATGCAGGGGTCCACCACGGTTATTTCTTCTAGACAAGTATGAAAACCTAATACTCTGGCAATTCTGACATGAAAATTCATAGGGATTGGATTTAAAAACTGAACATTTTTATAATGTTCTCAAACTAATCAGATTTGATGTGGCGGGCGCTGGAGCATGTTTAAAGCGTTACACGGATCCATCATTCTTTAAGGCTGAAGCAGCATCCTCTGAAATACCATCTGTAGAAGGGCAGAGGGAAAAGAAAATTCGAAAAGTGAAGGTATTGCATTGAAAATATTTGTTCCTTTACTTTCACAGTATTTGACTATTTATTTATTTAATCCATTCTGAGGAAATTATATAATCCATTCTGAGGAAATTATATATAATCCATCACTTTAATCAGATTTAGGTTTGTTATTCCACAGACTCCTGGTTGTGTGCTTGAAACTTTCTCAGTCTCCATATTATTGAACAAGAATCTTGCATTAAACTGCTTCAGTTTGTTAATTTAGTTATTGTGGCTAGTGTATGCATTTCGGTTGCAATCCATGTGGTAGCTCCTCCAAGTTTTACAACATTGTATTTTGATATGTTTTAAGTTTTAATTTCATCATTCATACCTTGCAGAAGAAAGGATCACGGTGGAGGAATGGCGAAACCCCAGAAATTGTACCGACATCACATGCCAAGTGAGGCCTCTAATTCCATATATATGCATTATCTGTGGTTGTTAATTTTACCTCTATGTAGTCTAGGAGACTCAAATTGCTTTCAAATACTGCAGACTTCATCAATTGTTTTTGGAGGAGTGTGTTGAGAAGGGCCAAAGCGACCCTGCACGTCTTGTGAAATTGAAGAAAAGGCAATTTAATGCTTCTCCATTTGACTCAAGATCTGGGAAAAGTTATATGGAGAAGTTTCTGGAGTCTTCTCCAGAAAGTAATGTGGTTCATGAAATTTCTGTTCATCCACTGCCTTTGAAACTGACGTCGGATAATTCTAGTGAATCTGGGTTTGAAATATATGACATAAATACTGTTAGTCCTGTGAAAAAATCATCTCAAGGAAAGGAAAGCATTTGTTCATCACCTAATGCACAGGAAGAAGTACTAAAGCCATCTAGGGAGGAGTTGTATGGGGAGGCCATTGATAGACAAATGGTGAAAATTTCTGAATCAATTGCTAATGCTGAAACAGATGAAGTTCCTTCCATCCTTCATAAAGAGACTCTTGAAAAGGAAATAGCAGTTGACAGAGGAGGCAAAAGTGAGGGCAGTATCAACGGGGACCAGTCTGATGATATGGCCAGTGAGGTTGACAATTACATGGATGCTCTTGCGACCATGGAGTCAGAAATGGAAACAGACAATGAATATAGACTTAAAACTGACGTGGGTTTTGCAAATATGAAACATGGGACTGATTCTGATAGAAATGAGGAACAACTGGAGTTTGAAGCTAATTTTTCTGATTCTCAATCATTTGGAAACTTTTCTACATCAGATGATGGGAACAGTTCAGTCAAGAAGGGAAGATCTAGCATTTCTTACTCTGATACTCACAGCAATTTGGCTGAAAATACACCATCTGATGGTGAAGGGGGAGCTAAAGTATCCCCTTCTTTGGGAACTTTTGCCACTGAAATTAACGAGACACCGTCTAACCAGCTCCCTGCCAATATGGTGATTCAGGGGACTAAATCTAGTGATCTTGTATTGCCAACTGATATGTGCATTGATGAAAATAACACCCCTGATCTTGGAAAATCATCTTGTAATTCCTCTCCTACGGATTCAAATCCTATCATTTTGCCATCTGATCCTGAAACAGTTTCTCTGCAAAATAAATTAGATGAAACACCTTCTGAACGTATGAAATCTGGTTATGAATTATCAAATATCAACAAAATTGAGACAAATTTAGTTGATTCTTCTTCAGTTGTCTCTGACATGCCTTTGCAGGTAAGGGGTGAAATTCATTCTGAAGTTTGTACGGAAAGCCATCCTGTATATGATATAAATAGTGGGGATCCCAATGTCTCTTCTGATGGTTTGTTGTCTGTATCAAACAATTTGGAGTTGGCTCCTGAAAAGAAGAGTGGTGATTATTCTGGGCTTGAGGTAGTTCAAACAGATTTTGCAGGCAACAACTCTACAGAAAATTTGGTCGATAAAAGAATTGGTTCACCTCAGTCAATTACTTCAACTGTGGAGGAGCAGTTCCATTTATCAACTACGCCTGAAGTAGAAGTGGATTCAGGTTTTACATCATTGCTTGACAGTTCTGATGTTGTGAAGCATGCTGATTTAGCTTCCAAAGTTGACGGCACTTTCCTGGCAACTGATGTCTACCTGGAAAATTCAACTTCCATGGTGAATTCAACTGAAGTCCACCTGGAAAATTCAACTTCACAGAGTGTTAGCTTTAAAGACCAGCAATTATCAGATGTTTCAGATAGTGCACAAGTTGAACTTGATTCAATTGAGAAAGCAGCTGTATCTTCTGAAGAGGAAGTGAAGCTTGAAGAAATTTCCAGAACTGCAGACAGTGAGAAAGTAGATGTGTCCACCTGCGAGGTTGATGCAGTGGAGGGACAGGTTGATGCAGTGGTGGGAGGTGTTGTCTCTCTTGAAGGTCCTTCTAATTTCCCAGATGTTTTAGTCATTAAGGACCGTGTGGGCTTACATGATGCAGTAACTGAAAATGTTGTGGCTGCTGAATCCATTTCTGCTTCTGATGATTTCCCTCCTTCCATCAGTGCCGATAATGGTATTGATGACATTGTTTGTTCATCACCAGAGATAGTTTGTTCTCCGTCCGGCAACCCTGTTAATTTGCAAGAATCTCATTCTGGTATTGAGGATAGTAATGAGGAAGAATTGGATACTAACAAGCCAGTTACCCCAGAATGTGCTAGAGGATCAGAGACAGAAAAGGAAATCAGTCAACTGGATGTGGCATCTACAGATATAGACCCTGCTGTATGCAAATTGGTCTCTTCTGAAGATTCCAATTTGGAAATGGTTGATGGTGTTCTCAATTCACCATTAGCTGATGCAAACCGAAATAGTTTGTCTGCAGATGATGTAACAATTGCACCTGCATCTTCAGAATCAAGCGATCATAAGCTGGTATCAAAATATCCCCACCAGACTATTCCTCTAGCGGATAGAGAAGAGGCCACGTCTTCTCCTACTGGTAACCTCCCTGATCCAAATTCTTCATTAGAACAGTCACCGGAGTGGCAAGCTGATCAACGAGATGTGGAAAACCTGAGAACAGAAGAGTCAAGTTCCAAATCATCAAATCTTCTATCTGAACAAATACAATCTCCAAGTCACAGAGACCAAGGAAGATGCTTTGATGACAGTATTGTGTCTTGTCAAGAAGACCTTCCAATCCAACCCTCTCCATCTGAATGTGTGCCTCAATCAACTGGCAATGAAATTAACAGTACTGAACAAGTCCCAGATCCAATCAGTACTGCCTTTCCTAGCTTTGGGCTGCTCAATGGGGCTACTGAAGTTATTGTAGAGGAGATGCCACCACTGCCTCCTTTACCTCCAATGCAGTGGAGGTTAGGAAAGTTTCAAAATGCTCCTCTATTTTCACAGAGGGAAGTCAGTGAGCACAATCAGGAGTCATTTCCATCGATATTGCCAATTACAGATGATGAGAAAGTTCAAATTGGTTTTCAAGCTCCTCAGAGAGGGATTATGCAACCTGGAAATCCATTTTTGTCCCTCACTGCTTTTGAAGTTGAGGAATCACATGCTTCTGAACAAGTAGTTGGTAATGAATTGCTGCCCACTCAGTCTTCAATGCAGTTGCCAACTATGGTTAACAGTGCTACCAGTCAACAGAACAGCGTTGCTATAGAGGAAACCGTATCCCTCAACCGTTTCTCAACATTATTGGAATTTCCTAACGAGAAGCCTGAATATGGTCCAATTGCTTCAGAGGAAGAAACAATTCGTTCAATTTCAAATCCTTTCTTACCAATGCCAACTGTTGAAAATACAGCTTCCAGACAAGATTCTGATGCCTCACAAGGGAAACCGATCCATCCTCTGAATCAGTCAGCATCAGAAGCTTTGGAGGATAATGCAGTTCAACACACTACACAAAAATCAGAAGAGGAACATTGGAATCCTTGTGATACATCTGTTGTGCCACCTATAAAGGTTGACAAGCAGCCCCAGCATAATTTGCCAACTTCAGAGAGAGAATCATCATGGTCATCAAACCCATTTGCACTTCAACACCCTTCACAAGATTCAGAAGATAAACATCAGAATCCTTCTGATACAGCTGTTCTGCCACCTAGAAAGATTGACGAGCAGCCTCGGCACATTATGCCAACTTCAGAGAGAGAATTATCATGGTCATCAAATCCATTTGTACTTAAACGCACTTTGCAAAATTCAGCAGAGGAACATTGGAATGCTACTAATACATTTGTTCTGCCACCTAAAAAGGTTGAGGAGCAGCCTCAGCATGGTTTGCCGACTTCTGAGAGAGAATCATCATGGTCATCAAATCCATTTGCCTTTTTACCAACACCTGAAGCTCGAAAGACAAATGGGAGTTCAATCACTAAGCTTCCTCGTCCACGGAATCCTCTCATTGATGCTGTTGCTGCGCTTGATAAAAGCAAGGTAATGGTGACTTTGAGTTGTCTCAAATTTTAATTTTATTGGGATGTAATGCTCATTATAAGTCTCACTCTGTTACAGTTAAGAAAGGTGACTGAGCGGGACTGTCCTCAGAATGTGCCAAAGGTGGATGAAAGAGATTCATGGCTAGAACAGATTAGAACCAAGGTTAGACCTAACCCCTTGTCTTGGGTATTATCAGTCTCTCCCTTTCATTATATGAACTGATGGCTATATTTTGTTTCTTTCTACAGTCCTTCAACTTGAAGCCTGCGGTTGTGACAAGACCCAGCATTCAGGGTCCTACAACCAACTTGAAGGTTGCTGCCATCTTGGAGAAAGCAATTGCAATTCGCCAGGTCTTTTTCTCTCTCGCTTGCTCACTCTGTGTGTGTGTTTATATTTCCTAGTACAATATTGAAAATGTTGAATTCTAAAATAGGCCACAGCTGGAAGCGATGAAGAATGATGAAGATGGTTGGAGTGATTCTTGAAATAAGTTCCTCTACGACAGTCCTCCACTACCACGGTAATGGCATCTAGAACAATTGAGGATATTATTATCTCCCTTCACAGTGAATAGAAATATGTGAAGCTCTGATGAATTATTTTACACTTTACCCCAAATTCGTGTAATAGTGAATAGGTATATCTGAGATCTGGTGTATTATTTCCCTCGTTACTCCAAATTCGTGTATTATATTCCCCTTCTTCCCCCCATCTATTATACTGTCACACACGTTGAAGATGTTTTTGTCATTAGGTGGCTCTGTTATATATATACAAGAATGAATGATTGTGGAGGCTCAGCGTGCAAGCGCTGTACCAATGAGAAGTTCTAAGTATTATATGGAACGATCTTTGAAGGTGTAAATTGTGTTGGGAGTGGCATAAATTTTGATATGTAGCTAGAAATTTTGTATCCTTGTATGCATTGTTCTTATGATACTGATTTCTTGCATTTTCGTGCAGCTTCCGGCTCTTATGACCGGCTGCATCTTTCTATGTAAGATACAGTGGCATTCGTATGTATTTCTGATATACAAATTCATTATCACTCTTGATTGCCTGCTGCCAGAATTGTCCAAGTAGGATGCTTGATTGTCAGTTTACGTGCCTTGAATTTCACCGTGCGGGCATTAATTTCATCTGAATCCGGTTATGGTTTTCTACTTTGTGATCCAAACACACAATTTCAGACGTCTAGGAGCAAATTAGATGGTTGGGGTACTGGTGGGCGGTAATGAATTTAGCTGGAATAAATGGTGCACATCAAATTCCATTCTTATGATCATCATATCATTGGATGCAATCTACCAGTCTTTAATATTCGTGTCAATCTTTCTTCTTCTTTTTATAATAATATATGTATATATATATTTTTTTGAACTTTTTTCTTTTAAATAATATTCATGTCAATCTTAATGATAAATGGTCCTTGAAAGTTGGGAACCTTTCAGTACTCTTTTGAGGAGTTGCAAATATGAATAGTACAGCAAATATAAATGAATGAATTCTGGCGGGAAACATGTCATGACCATCTTCATGAGCCCAACATGTGCCTCACTTGTGGAGATCAAAAGCCGCCTCTCTCAAGGCTTCAACGCCATCAAACACCTCAAACATGTCCACGCCCTCCTCTTCCGCCTCGGCCTCGACCAAGATAACTACCTCCTCAACATGGTCTTGCGCTCCGCCTTCAATCTTCGCGATACGAACTACACCACTCTCATTTTCACCCAAACCAAACAACCGAACGTGTATCTCTACAGCACCATGATTCGAGGCTTCGTTTCCAACGACTGCTTTCAACGGGCCACCGATTTCTACCATTTTATGCGTATCGACGGGTTCTTGCCCAGTAACTTCACCTTCCCTTTTGTTTTGAAGGCCTGCGCGAGACAGCTAGACTTACAATTGGGTGTCAGGCTCCACACCGTCATTGTCAAAGCGGGTTTTGATTTTGATGTCTTTGTCAAGACGAGTTTGGTTTGCTTGTACGAGAAATGCGGGGTTTTGGAGGACGCAATCAAAGTGTTTGACGAAATGCCTGAGAAGAATGTTGCGTCGTGGACCGCGATCATTAGTGGGTACATAAGTGAAGAGAAGTTCAGGGAAGCTATTGATATGTTCAGGAGATTGTTGGAAATGGGTGTGAGGGCGGATAGTTTTAGTATTGTTAGGGTACTATCCGCGTGTGCTCATGTTGGGGATTTGAGTTAGTGGGGAGTGGATCGATGGGTACGTGAGGGAGGTGGGCTTGGAGAGGAATATCTTTGTTGCTACCGCTTTGGTGGACTTGTATGTCAAATGTGGAAACATGGAGAGAGCGCGTTGTGTCTTTGATGGGATGGTCGAGAAGGATGTAGTTACGTGGGGTACTATGATTCAAGGTTATGCATCACAAACCCTCCCGAGGGAAGCTCTACATGTGTTTCTTAGAATGCGGGGAGAGAATTTGGGACCTGATTGTTATTCGATGGTTGGAGTTCTTTCTGCATGTGCAAGTTTAGGAGCGCTGGAGATTGGTGTTTGGGCTAGTAGTTTGATGGATAGAATTGAGTTTTTGTCCAATCCTGTGATGGGTACAGCGTTGATTGATATGTATGCGAAATGTGGGAGCATGGCTCGGGCTTGGGAAGTCTTTAGAGAGATGAAGAATAGAGATGTGGTGGTTTGGAATGCTGTCATATCTGGTCTTGCGATGAATGGCCATGTTAAAACTGCATTCGGGGTTTTTGGCCAGGTAGAGAAATGTGGGATTCAGCCTAATGAGAACACATTTGTTGGCCTGCTTTGTGGGTGTACTCATGCTGGTCTTGTTGACGAGGGTCGTATGTTTTTCAATAGCATGAGTCATGTCTTCTCCTTGACTCCTCGAATCGAGCATTATGGATGTATGGTTGATCTTCTTGGTCGTTCAGGTCTGTTAGAAGAAGCTCATCAATTGATCGAAAGCATGCCAATGGAGCCTAACACCATTGTTTGGGGAGCCTTGTTGAGTGGATGCAGGTTGCATAAGAATTCTGACTTGGCTGAACATGTACTAAAGCAATTGATTGTATTAGAACCCTGGAACTGTGGAAATTATGTGCTCTTATCAAACATATATTCTGCTAGTCATAAATGGGACGATGCAGCGAAAATTAGATCAACCATGATTGACAGAGGGATCAAAAAATTACGTGGATGTAGTTGGATCGAAATAAACAGGGTTGTTCACGAATTCCTCGTGGGCGACAAAACGCATCCCCAGTCAGAGAAAATATACGCAACACTAGATGAATTGTACAAAAAACTCAAAGCAGCTGGTTTTGTTCCAACGACTGATTACGTATTGTTTGATATAGAAGAGGAAGAGAAGGAGCAGTTCCTTGGCTGTCACAGTGAGAAGCTAGCTCTTGCATTTGGGCTCATCAACACTGCTCAAAATGATGTGATTCGAATAGCTAAAAATGTTCGTGTATGTGGTGATTGTCATGAGGCCATAAAATCCATTTCAAGTATTACATGTAGAGAAATAATTGTGAGAGAATAACCGGTTCCATTGTTTTGTCAGTGGTTCTTGTTCTTGTAAAGATTTTTGGTGAAATCAAACATTTTGATAACTAAATACGTTATTATATATCTACACATGCATACTATCCTTCAGTAGGAATGATTGAGTATTTCCTTTGATCTAAGAGATTCCTAAGAAGATCAAAGGTTCAACTCTTACTTTTATCCTAAAATACAAGGTATGAGTAGTTTTTTATGAATTTAATCTCTCCTCCCTTGCCATTAAAAAAAAAAAAAATTACATATGTATACCTTCCCCTTAATAAGAGTGATTAAATATTTCTTTTTCATTTTAAAAGGTTAAGAGTTCAAATCTCACTTTTGCCCTAAATATTAGAAGTGATTAAATATTTCTTTTCATTCTAAAAGGTTAAGAGTTCAAATCTCATTCTTATTCCTAAATATTATACTTGGGGTGAGACATCAAGAGAAGTATTTAATCACTCTTATTAAGGGATTGTATACATGCGTGTAAAAGATTCCAATCTTTTGATACATTAAAAGTTATGATATTTATCTCTTTCAATTCTAATACGATCAAAAAAATTTCTTTGAAAAGAAAAAAATTGAAGTGGGCAAGGTTGGTTAGTCCAATAATTTAGATTGGTTCATGATTAAATGCTTAATTATAGACATAATCAACTGCGTTAATCTCTTTCAATTCTAATACTGTTTCGATCACAAAATTTTCTTTGAAAAGATAAAAAAAATGAAAGAAAAAAATTGAAGTGGGCAAGGTTGGTTAGTCCAATAATTTAGATTAGTTCAATGATTAAATGCTTAATTATAGACATAATCAATGCGTTAATCTCTTTCAATTCTATTACGTTTCGATCACAAAATTTTCTTTGAAAAGATAAAAAAAAATGAAGTGGGCAAGGTCGGTTAGTCCAATCATTTAGATTGGTTGATGATTAAATGCTTAATTAAACATATTCAATGCTATCAATGAAAGGGGTAGTTAATAGTGATAGGCATGACTCATGAACACGAGCACACTGCTGGCAATGGGCCTTGGTTCACCTCCAAAGTCCAGGTTATCAATGTTTACGTCTTCCTAAAGTCAACAATTGCTGTGACCAAATTGATAAGGTCAACAATTTACAAGACCATAAAATATATAAAAATAAAAAAATAATAAATAGACAATTTGTGTTTTTTCTATTTTATAAACATATACGATGGATTTTATTCTACTTACCAATGAGAATAAATGTTTTTTCGATTATATATAAATTTTAAATAATATAAATTATATTTTATCTCGTAACGTTTCATAAATTTATGATTTATCATGTCTTTAAGTAAAAAAACAATAAAATCTAAAAAGAAAATCTATTTTTTTGGAGTAGAAGAGTCTGAGCTTGAAGCCGCCAAGACACCACAGGCACAAACAAAGGTGTGAAAGGCAAAATAAAGCAGGAAACGGCGCCGTATTTCGTGTGTTTGTGTGTACGGTGGTCCATTCCCTTTGTAAAACAAGCCCTTGTAAATTCTTCATCATCTATGATGACTATAGTCCATAAATCAGATTTGAATTCCAAAAATAATTTCATCTAGAAAAACAAACACAGCCACCTCTCTCCTCTGTATATTATACACAAAAACCTAAAAAAAAATAAAAAATAAAAACAGAAAAAACCAAACAAATGGTACCAAATATGAAATAAACCTTTCTTACACGCATTTTTTCAAAAACACAAAACACAATTCAACTAAGTGTTGAATATATTTTCACTATTGACGGGAAAATCGCTTGCCAAAAACAGAACCGCCCTACACAAAACCAACAACACCAACAAGGGCCGCCTCGCAAGTTACCTTTCGACAAAACAAAACAGCCAACTTGTTTAAAAACAGACAAAAAACCCCCACTCTTCGTGGACTCGAAGACTGGTTCGAGTAAGTAGTCTCGAGACAACGCAAGGAGGATGGAGAGCCGTTGCAGTGAGATAGACAACGGCAACAGCAGCAGCAGCAACGAGAACCCACGTGTGCCGTTGTCGGAGGTGGTTGCTGACTGCGTCAAGAGGTGGTTCAAGGACACCCTCAAGGAAGCCAAATCGGGTGATATCAACATGCAGGTCTTGGTTAGTCAGATGTATTATAGTGGCTATGGCGTCGCCAGAGACGCCCAAAAGGTCTGTTTTTTTGGTCAAAGATTGAATTTTTTTTGTGGGGTTTTTTTGTTGTCTTTGTTAGGGTTTTGGTTACTGATATGGTTTCTTTATTTATGAATTGCTATGGTGAAATTTGGATTTGTTTAGTGTTGTTTTGAGGTGTCAAATGATAGATAAGAGGAATTGAACATTTTTAGGCTTTTGCTTTTTTATTTGTTTTTGTGTTCATTGATTTTTTATATAAACTTTGTAGAACGTAAAGGATTATAAGTTTTTTTTTTTTTTATTAATGTTATAATGTTTATTTACTTTATGTATATGTTTTTTGTCTGTTGGGATTGCAGGGAAGGCTATGGATGACTAGAGCATCGAGGACTCGCTCCTCTGTTTGGAAAGTTAGTGATAAGCATCCAGGTTGATCGATAGTGTTGTTCCTTTTGTCTTGGATGTATTCGTGTGGTTATTATGATAATTTATTTATTGTGTCGATATGTGGTTGCTTTATCAGGTTATAATGCGAGTGATTCGGATTCGGATGAATTGCAAGGGGAATCTTGATAATGCTATGTCAAGCTTCAGTGTTCAAAGTTAAAATGTGAGTTAATGCCTTAGGGTGTTAGGTTCTGTTTGGTGTTTTGTGCTGTTCTAGTAGACAGACTAAATTCTGAACCTCGCGAAGATCTCAGGTGTCTTATCCTTTTAGCAAGTTGTTTTATTATGTATGCGTTGAGATGTGTGAGGATTTGATATTAGTTATTGCATGTGGTTAGCATTGTTTCTTTGAGGGTTAAGATGCTTATAAGATTATGAATTTACAAATTTTATATATTGGTCAGTGCTTTGCCCTTGTTTAAGGATAAGATTTTGATCTCAACTTTGTTTGAGTCATCTGAGTAGGGGATAATGGATATCTGAAGTTCTTCTCTCTCCCACTCTCCTTTCACATACGCATACAAACACATGTTTATATACTTGTAAACCTAGAGCACTATTATTGGATTGGTAAAACAGAGGATAGCATGTTTCGTCTCATGAAGTGTTTAATACAATCAATCTATGTAGAAGATAGAATGTGAGGGTGATGATTCATTCTCCATTGGCCAGATGTTGGTTAAGAATCATCCCATATGAAAAACCAAAGCGTGCTGCTAGACAAATCAGAGCAAAGGACAAAATGTAACATCCTTTTCCAAAATTTTCTTTAACACCTTTAAAGAAAAGGAGCAAAAATGAAAATATCTATCTTATTGTTACCTCTGATTGTTCACTACCTTAGATTTCCTCATGCTTTTGTTTCTAGGAAAGTGAATTTCTCACCATTAAAAATTCCCCACATGAAAAAGAAATGGTGATGGTGGTTTTGTTTTTGATTGTTTTATAGGTTGGAGCCTCATTTATGATCCTGGCTGTTGCGATCTATAAATCGTGTGTTTAGGGTTTAAAATGACTTTGTGAGACTTATCAACTTTGCAGAAACAGTTGTTACCTGTTTATGGACTTCTACTTGCTTTGATGTTTGTTTTTTCCTATCATTCCATGTCTTATAATAATTTATGTAGTTATTGTAAGTACTAATATATTCTTCAATGGAAGAATTGCACGTGTCTAGGAGTGGGAACTTGGATGGCATATGTGATCGATATCATAGTTATAATTTTTGAAAGCTATGAAATAAGGGCTTAGGATTAGTATATGTTAGCTTGATGCCAGCTGTTATAAGGATCTGGAGAATCCAGTATTCAAAGTATAAATATAGGGAATCTCTTTATTAAATTCGCAATTAATTCACAAAATTTTATAATCCCTCTATAGTTTTCTCAAACTCCAAAATTTTCTTCTTTGCAGCTCTCATTTCATTTGATTATCATCGCTTGATCATTATCAATTATGTGTATGAGTTACCCTTCAGTAGTCTAATTTGGATTGTTGCTGTTTGTACAGTTACTTTAGCATGTCTAAGCATAGCAAAGTTTTAGTTGTAATGTAGTCAAATACGACATTAGTGGAAAGCCTGATCACTGTTCATATGATTCTGTCATAATTTGATCCTGTGCTTGTATCTACTGACAAACCGTGTTAATGGTATATAAAGTATGTGGTTAATAAGAATTTTATCAGTGGAATAGCCATAAAAAATTGAAATGACAACATTGATGAGTGCAAGATTGGAAATCAACCCAATACAATTGTCAGAATCTGCTGTAATATAGACTGATGGTACTACTAGTTTGCTCTACAGTGATCAGTGAAGCATAACATGGATGATGGATCTCTGCAATAAGCTAAACCAACTATATGTTATTTACTATTGTTTATATCTTGGTGAAATCTAATGCTAGATAGAGCAATTGAGACTCAAATTCTAGGGTAAGGCTATTGAGTGTGCTTTCTGATTGAGGCACAGAGAACTACTAGTAGCATTAATGAATTGCCTGATCATGGGTGGTACTACTTCGATGTCACCTATATGATTGCAACGTAGGATGCTTGTATGTTTATGCCATCTGTTTTACTTCCAAAATGATTGATCTTCTTGTTATATTTTGCAGGCCTTTACTCTTGCACTGTGGCCAGTTCTTTGCTACCTTGGATATGCCTGTGACATTCTTTTTCGGCTCCTGCCCTCTTTTGTTAGTCTGGTTATTAGTTATTACCATATGTAACCTTGTAAACTATCTGTTGATTTTCATAAAATAATGTTAATTGTACTTTTACAGGCAAAAGTACTTTTTCTATTTAAAATTTTCAACAATCTTTCTTAAAACTTAGAATGAATGATGATATACCTGTTGACTGTCGTTGAGGAATGCTTTTGAGTCCCCTACCATGTTAGTGGTTGGTATTTTTGACATCTATAGAGAACGCAATATGTGACTACCAGTTCCCTTTTTTGCCTACAATTTTCTCTCTGTGATTTTGTTGGTTCAGGCTCAGTGGATGGGTTGTCAATAAATTGCTAAATTTTGATCAGATGGACCCAAACAATTGTGTTCTTATGCCTATACTTATCAACCCACTTGCGTCCAAGTAAATTTAATGTGTATGGATTGACTACTAAGCCTAACTGACATTAAATTTGTTCGTTAATTTCGCAGATGTAGTTTATTTAGGTTTTTATATCTTGTTAACCATCAGTTTATCCACCACTTACGATTTTATCAAAACAAAATAATTTTAGCACCAAAGTATCTCTAATTGGCTTTTGTGTGAAGAACAACTCAAAACTCATTTATGACTATTGTCATTACTACATGTAACACTAGCAGCTTAAGCCCAGTCGAATTGAGTTGAGAACCATAACTTTAAATTGAGGAAAAAAAAAACAAATAAACAACCAATGAACTTAGTTTATTGATAACATAGATCTGCCCCAGTACAGCACAAAAGAGAATCTCACTCTTTATGGAATGTATGCCTGGTGCTTCTGTCCTTTTCTCATAGGCCAACCAGCCCTCACATGTTTACAACCCTTGAGCCTCTATTTACATATAATTTTTTTTCTATTAAAATATTTATGATACCCTTTGCTAAGATCAATACAAAGGGCAGAAGATAAAGATAATAATAATAATAATAATAGATGAAGTTATAAACCAGCCGCAATAATTTATGTTAAAATTTAAATTTATAAACTTCATTTTACACCATACAAATTTTGGAAACATTTTGCTAAGTTATAATGTGACGTATCATCCAAGTTTTATAGTTTGTATGTTGTTAAAGTGTGAAGATCCACCGCAGAAAATGATTCCAATCTATTATCGTTTCGTTCAAATATAACCTATCGTGAGAATCATTCAAAATTTTAGTCTCTAATTATTGTAACTTCTTAACATAGTTCGATCAGTGCTGCAGCTCACGTGATCTACGGACGCTACTTGTCACCCAGAAGAAATAATTTATATATTAAAATTAAGCGTAATATTAAACCTTCTAAATTTTTTATTTAAATTCACGTCGAAACGATGTGATAGGTGAGTTGTAAATTATAAGTTGTCAATATCATTTCATTATTTATAAGATATTGATAACTCATATGTTATATCATTTGACTATGAATTTAAACAAAAAATTTGAGAAGTCTAACATTATTTTAAAGAGTACTACTATACTATTTAAAAATTTATTCAAGTTTATTATCCAAATAATGTGATAAGTTTATGTGTAATCACCACATCATTAATTCATCATTTTAAAATTAATGTGATAGTTACAGATAAATTTATTAAATAAATTTATTATATCATTTGAGTAAAATTTTTGGATAAATTTTGGAAAAAAATGTTGCATTATTTTATTTTAAATGACATCATCTTAACCGCTTGTCAGACTATATTCTGGTTGAAATGTAAGTAGCGTATGCACGTAACAACTCCCTGATTTTTTTAAGATAATTAATGCATGTTCGGTCATCATAATCAGTCTGGTCATCAAGTAGATCATCTTCAGTTTACAGAGATAAAGAGGAGTTTTGTCCTTTTTTCATCAATAACTAGTTAACATGGAGAGAGAGGTCCAAGACGACCAAGACCAACCAGCTTTTCCTTCGTTTCTAATCACTTACTTGTATACTGGCCATTTTCTAGCAAGATGGGGTGCCAGGTTACTTATGTTTCTCTTACATGTTATTGATTTTATAGTTTTTTAGCACACTTGGAAGTGTAGAATCCTCTTCAATTAGGAAATCTAGATGGATTCTTGTTACTTTCTTTTATTTTGTTTAAAGAGGCAAAAATTTTTTTTTTTAAAAAGAAAAAGAAAGTCTGAAGTCTTGATTTTGATTTTTTATCAAGCGACTATGATTCTAATTTTGCATAAGGTGATTGATCGTGTACCATTAAAGAACTATTTGCACACCATTTTATTATGTGTATTTGTTGCTAGTTTTTGGTTAAATGGAATGCATTGGTATTTTTGTGACATATCTTTTGCTTAATTTTGTAGAATGTGGGAGTTCTCTGTTGGTTTATACATGATCAATGTTTGGCCGGACTCTTTAGTCTTGGCTGCTGTTTATGGTGCTGTGGAATCCGCATCCATTGCCTTGCTTGGCCCCATAATTGGACAGTGGGTGGATAGGTTGACATATGTTAAGGTTTGCTCAATATCTACTATATATATGTATATGTTATGTATATGTGTGCAGATAAATTGGTGATGGATTGTTAACTAGGCCAACATTTTTTAGATGTCCAAGTGCAGTCTTAAAATTTGACGAGTTGGGCAGGCTGTATTGTTTTTTGATCTATTGATGAGTAGTTTTGTGTGTTGAATTTCTATCGGCAGGTTCTTCGAATTTGGTTGGTGTCCCAGAATCTGTCTTTTATCATTGCTGGAGGTTCAGTGGTTGCATTACTAGTCTTTTCAACTTTAAAGTCCACAAATGTAACAGCATTTATTCTACTAGTGGCATTAACCAACATCTCCGGAGCTGTTGGTGTGATTTCCACTCTTGCTGGTACCATTCTAGTCGAAAGAGAATGGTATTTACAACACTTAATTAGGCCTAGTAATTTTTTCTGATGGATTTGCTCTTTGTTCTGTTATCTTACAAAATAACATATTTTCAAAAACTCTATTGTGCTACTGGTTATGTTCAAAGCACAGGGTAGTGGTGATATCGGAAGGCCATCCTCCTGAAATATTGACAAAGATGAATTCGATCATTAGACGGATTGATCTAACATGCAAGTTACTGGCTCCTGTTATTACTGGCTTCATTATCAGCTTTGTATCGATGGAAGCATCCGCTATGACTTTAGCTATATGGACCACCGTCACTGTTTGGGTGGAATATTGGCTATTTATGTCTGTTTACAAAGGAATTCCAGCTTTAGGTGAAAGCAGCCAAAGGAGGTTTACAAGAAATCTGCCAACTAGTGATCCAGAAGAGAGCATGTCTATAAGAGAAAGCTTGCTTTCTCATGATGGAGACAATGCAGCAACTACAAATACCGGTTGGAGAAGGGAAATGATTGATTGGGTATCAAATGCCCCTTGTGTTGGGGCATGGAGGGTCTATTTACAACAAGAAGTTGTACTCCCTGGAGTTGCCTTGGCTTTGCTGTTTTTCACAGTCCTAAGGTGAAAGTCTAGCAACAACTTTGCCCCTATGACTTGGGTGAATGGACATATAGAAATCATGTTTTTTGAGGATGTGGAAGCATATTCGAGGAATATTTGACTTTGAATGATCTATTATTGATTGCATAGGTTTCATTCACATGTTGTTTGGCTTTTTCACTAGCCTTTTTCAAAGGGAAGAAAAAGTCTTAAAGTGTGACACATGGCAATGAAAATGTTGTTCTAGACAATCTTTTTGAATTTGCCCACTATCAGTGCATATTTTAAATTGGACACCGCCTGCTTTTTGCATAGGAGGGGTTACGATTTTGATGTGTAGATACAGGAGACATTAGATTTCTTCATGTTTCTTCCAAATGTGCTTTCTATGTACTTAATTATGGATTTAGCTCTAGATTTTAATGGTAGTTAGTAATTCCTTCTTCATTGTCCTCCAGCTTTGGAACTTTAATGACAGCTACATTAGAGTGGGAAGGTATACCTGCCTATGTTATCGGAATTGCACGTGGAATAAGCGCAACAATCGGAATAGCTGCAACACTGGTGTACCCAGTTGTACAGTATCGTATTTTAACACTTAGAACAGGACTTTGGTCCGTTTGGTCTCAGGTATATATAAGCATCCAAAGTTTATGTGTCGGTTGATCTAAATTTAATTAGCATTCCAGATGTTGATCATATATGATAAAGATCAAAGGCAGCTGTTACATTTTGTCTATATGTGTCTTGTTATTCAGTGGACATGCCTCTTAGTATGTGTAGCTTCAATATGGTTCCAAAATAGCCTTTTAGCAGCATATATGCTGATGGCTGGTGTGGCGACATCTCGGCTGGGGCTGTGGATGTTTGACTTGTCCGTCATTCAACAAATGCAGGTATGAGTCCTCAAATTTAAAAATGTGGTCTGAATTTTGTTACAACCAAATCTTTAGATCTCTTCTTTTGATGACATGGGAAAATTCCGTTTACTTTTTTACTTATTCTTATTAGGACCTTGTTCCCGAATCTGATCGTTGTGTAGTGGGAGGAGTTCAAAACTCCCTCCAATCTACTATGGATTTGGCAGCTTACATCATGGGAATTATAATCTCCAATCCAAAGGTATCATATCTATCTAGCTAGCACTTACTGTTTAGCTCAACAGTTGATGATAATACTACTCACTCTAGACACTCAATTATGCATGTGCGCTCATTAAGAATCTCATACTCCAAAATCAAAGCACTAACGTCGTTCTGTTGTCACATAAAATCGTTCAGGATTTCTGGAAGTTGACATTGGCATCCTTTCTGGCGGTAACATTATCTGCCGTACTCTACAGTTACCATCTTTACACCATCAGGAAGCACCTCTTTCACTTTGACAAGCTATTAGCATCTGCATAATGCGTCATCAGAGCATCCAGAGATACACATTAGAATAAAAATTTGTACCACATCCTAGGTAGGGACTATGCAGGTACATTTCTGGGAACAATTTATCAATATAAAGCTAGCGAATTTACGATTTTCAAGCTAGTCTCAATGATCAGTCATCATCCTAGTAAATACCATCCGTGCAATTGTTAGACAAGGCAATGATTCAGGAAATTTTTTCCGGGGAAATATTAAAACGTTCATAGAAACCATCCAGGCAGGTTACAAATTTTATTATTACAAGTGACAAGTTTCATGAATTAGTCCTGGTGCAGGTACATGTTCCTTTGTGGTTCTTCTGTTTTTTTTTTTTTGCCCTTTTCAATTCTTACGGATATGGTGGGAAATTTAAATAAATATTGAGCAATATTGACAGCAACTTTCTTTTTAAATTTTTTATTAATGAAAATGAGTTGCATCCGTACCTTTAGTCAGATCAATTTGGTACCAAATTTGTATAAATCTTGACTTTGCTGGATAAAACCAATAACACTAACAAAAATCTGAGGAAGCCAAGGCTAGTGAAATAAGATTGTATATAGACTTTTAACGAAAACAGTTTCTAGATCCTGCAGAATTATGCATCGTTGAGTATTAGAAGTCTTCTGCTGACTAGATTCTAGGTTGCCTACACTAATTATGAATCTTTATATCTAATTTGTGATTTTTATGTTTATGAAAAGTTATTGAAAATCAAATTAAGTGACACCACACACAAATTAGAAATTAATTTTTTATTAAAAAAATTAATTTTCCTCTCTCACATAAAGAATTCTCTTTTTTGTTTTAAGAAAGCATTTGAAATTGTTTTTAGAATGGTGATTTGTAAAATTATTTTTAAAAATGAAAAATATGTTTTAAAAATGAAGTTTTTGAAAATGTAATGTGTTTGGTAGAAGTTCTTAAAAGTTATTTTTAAAAATAAAAAATGATGTAAATGTGTTTGGTATTATTTTTTAAAGTGAGTAAAATAGTTATTTAGAGAGAAAAGTAATTACTTGTTTTAAAAACATGTTTTGAAAATGAAGAAAAACATTAAAAAAAAAATGTTTTCCACTTTTTAGTTATTATTTTCAAAAAAGCATTTTCCATCTTTTAAAACGCATTTTCAAAAAAAACATATCAAACAACGTTATCTCATTTTTTGTTTTCGAAAATGAAAATCATTTTAAAAAATACATCCAAACAGCACCACATTTTTATTTTTAAAAACATGTTTTTCATTTCTAAAAACATATTTACTAAACACATTTTCATCTACATTTTGTTTTCAAAAATAAAAAATCATTTTTGATAATGAAACTAAACACCACCTTAATTTTTCTTTCACATAAAGATTTTTTTTTTTTTCATTTTTATTCCTATATATGCATATCTAATTTAAATTGGAAACAGGTTAAGACTTAAAACTGTTTACTAAGACAAAAAGATATAGACATAATGAAAAATACTTATTTTCGAAAAAAACAAAAAAAGAGACACTATTAAAAATACTTGCATATCATAAAGTCTTAAAAAGAGATTAGCACCGTATCAGTGCCTTTGCTCGACATAATTAGGGTTGAATTGACTACAATTTAGAGCTGAAAGTTGGAGATATAATTAAATATTGTGTGGAAGTCATTAAAAAGAAATTTAATTGCTTAAGAGATAAAATGGGCCGAAATCGATTAGTCAACACTAAAACACGTAATCCACCACGATACTAACAAGCATTTTCTTTTCCGTGTACGAACACGCACTACAATTGCTTACCAGGTCATCCTAAAATTTGTTATTTGGTTAGTAATTAATTAATTAATTTTTTAACGGATAGAAATTTGGTTGACGTTAGAGATTTAGAGTCTATTAGGGGCAAATATTATCAATCTTTATGGATGGTTATAATTCTCAAATCATAGAGGATAAGTTTTTCCCAAATTTTTATTTTTATTTCTTTTTAAATATGATTTGTGGTGTAACTATTTAAGTTAGCGCATTGAATAAACAACCATCAGATTACATTGAGTGATGATAACATCTCCCAACACCAATACCTTCATTATTGTGAGGAATTTTGGAATCACTCCACTAAGAATCCATGAACATTAAGCACTTATAATTAGTCGAATTGTTCCGCTAGAATTTCTCTACTTACTTTATTTACTTTATATGTTAAATTCATTTACTTCCATAATTAATTAAAAAAACAATCGGTAGAGAAAAATTTAAGATTCGATTATCTTACTATTTTGGGTAAGATTACTCAATAAAAATCTTTAATAAACATCCTTAAATTAGTTGTAAAATTATTCGATGACTATCTTTACAATAAATTCAAATATAATTATTAAAAAAAAAAAACGGGCTTTGGCAACAACTTTATGAATAGTTTGGAATTCGATTAATCAAACTTAGAACATAAGACGTGAATTTACCATTACAAATTTTAATAGTGTGTACACTTAATTATCAAGTATATGAATGAAGTTGGGAGGCGATGTGATGAACTTTTATACGGCGTTAAAAAAATATCATATGGAATCATATTTTACCTAAAAGAAGTTATATAAAAACAGAAAGTGGGGAGGACTTGATAGACGCATTTGAATATTTTGCAATCTGCTCAAGGACATTTGGGAGTACCAGTCAAGGAACTACCTCCTCCACAAAAATCAAA
Organism: Nephelium lappaceum; assembly: GCA_021234005.1. Classification (NCBI taxonomy): domain Eukaryota; kingdom Viridiplantae; phylum Streptophyta; class Magnoliopsida; order Sapindales; family Sapindaceae; genus Nephelium; species Nephelium lappaceum. The sequence goes on from CM038011.1 coordinate 1,697,597, forward strand.
AAAGGGAATAAAATAATAATCTATCAATTATCAACCGGCCCCCCTCTTCAATATTTTAAGCAAGGACCAGGGGCGGGGGCCATCCCAGCCAATTTCCAAAAAAAAAAAAAAATTATCAACATCATATTCAAAAGTGTCAGGGTCAGAAGCACTTTTGGCCACAAAATGCTTCTCTCTCTCTCTCTCTCTCTGGTTCAGTACAAATTGTAAAGAGCAAGTGTATGAGTCACCAGTCACACCTACCAAAAAAGACTAGCATTTTTTTCTGTGCTTTTCTCAGGTCTCTCAACCGTTCTTATCTGAGTAAGGCTGGTACTATCCTAGGCCATTCAATAAGTACGGCAACTATTTTTCTCTAGAATGTGAAAATCTTCCACTATCTTTCTATGGAATAAAGAAATTCTTTTATAGATACTTTATAAAAAAAAAAAAATCTTTTATGAAACTCTATTAGAATTGATGCGATTGAATAAATCAATAAAATAAAAATTTTATTTATTTTATTTATTTATTAATATTATTTAAAATTAATTTTAAAAATAATTATTAAAATCAATCAAAATATTATGATAATATTAATGGTTGAATAAGATAATTAGATGTATAAAATAATTTTTTTTTTCCATCTTTTTTGTTGATTTTTTTTACTTTCACATTTTCTATTGATCTTCATCTATATAGAAAGAACATACAACTCAATTAAGAATCAATATCCAAAATCAATTTATTTTGGGTGGAGTTATTATTTTAACTACTATGAATTTCATATTTGAGATTGATTAGAGAAAAAATTTTTCAAATTTGAGATGTTAAAAACACTTGACTCATTTAATCAAACTTTTATAATTTTTCCTTTTTGATATCACTATCCAATCATTTTCGGATATCACCATCCATCGTTGATTTATATTTGATATAAATTTAAAATAAATGTTAAATCAATAAAACTGACGCCAAAAGAAAATTGATGATTGAATATAAGAATTTTTTTTTTAACTGTTGTAATCAATTTAAAGTTTCTTAAATGAACACATATAACTCAAAAATATTACAACTAATTCAAAATATCAGAAAAACGGATATGACTCAAAATTTAAGAAATAAAACAAAACTCAAGCATATATTTTAAAAATATAAATATGAGCAATATATAGCTAACACAACTTCCTTTTTTTTTTGCCGGAAAGAAACTAAAAGTTAATATAATTGAATATTAATTATTAATTTTACTACCTTTCAAAGAAAAAAGAATTATTAAATTTATTAATACTTTATGTATACAATTGTCAATTTGGTTCGTACTGTCTGCACTTGAATCTGTCCTTCCTCACATACTCCTCCACCAAATGAGTTGGTCTCTTGGTCTCTGTTTCTGATAAGACAATGACTTTTTCTCCGAAAAGACAAATCTACCCTCGTCAACTTTCTATGTACTCCGTCCTTTCACGTACGGTACTAATAATTGCACTTCTCAAATGGCTATAACACCCCCACTCTTTCTCCATTTTCACGAACCACTCACGCCCACAACTCTCACCCAATTCGACATATCTGAAGGGCATTTCAGTCATGCCGAATTAACGTACACGATCAAAAGCAACCTTACTCGAAAGGCTATAGCTGTAAAAAACGGAACCTACTCTTCATCTTCTTCACTTGCTCTCTCTCTCTTCAACAAACCCCACCATAGTTTTCTGTTAACGGTTACTTCAAAGCTCACCAAAAGAAACCAGACCAGACGTTATATAAGATACACATTCGTTTGGTTTTGTTTTTCTCTCATCTGAGCAGATCGAAACCTTAAAGTCATCAAAAGAAAAGAGTTTTTTTTTTTTTAAAACCATGAAGAAGCAAAAGCAACAGAGGCCCTCTTCAACAACCAACCACTTCGATCTTTTATCGGAAGAGATCATTTACACTATTTTAGACTTCCTCAGCGAGAACCCACTTGACAAAAAATCGTTTTCTTTAACCTGCAAGTGGTTCAACGTTGTTGAATCGAAGCACCGGAAGAAGCTGAAACCTCTCCGACAAGAACACCTCTCAGGGGTCCTCTCTCGCTACCCCAACATAGCCCACCTGGATCTGAGTCTCTGTCCGCGGGTGAGCGACGCGTCTCTGACGACGATATCGAACTTGTGTGACTCAAATCTCAAAAGCATCGATCTTTCGCGTTCTGGGGCGTTTTCGGGTTCTGGGTTGTTGAATTTGGTTGGCAAGTGTAGGAATTTGGTGGAGATCGATGTGTCGAACGCCACCAACTTGAAGGACTCCGGCGCGGCGGCCTTGGCGGAGGCGAAGAATCTGGAGAAGCTGTGGATGGGGAGGTGCAAGCTGGTGACTGATATGGGGGTTGGTTGTATCGCTGTTGGGTGCAAAAAGTTGAGGTTGATTAGCTTGAAATGGTGTTTAGGTGTTGGAGATTTCGGTGTTGGTTTGATTGCTGTCAAATGCAAGGAGATTCGTAGCTTGGATCTCTCTTACTTGCCGGTAATTGACAATTTTTTTGTTTGTTGTTTGATTTTTTTAACGGAGATCTGGATCCATGAGTATTTAATTCTTTGTTTTTGGTTTTGTTTGATTTGATGTTTGTGCAGATTACAGATAAATGTTTGCCATCTATATTGAAATTACAACATCTTGAAGATTTGGTTTTGGAGGGTTGTTTTGGTATTGATGATGACAGCCTTGCAGCTCTCAAACATGGATGCAAGTCTCTCAAGGTATGTTTGTTTTCATGGAAAGATAAGAATTTTTTTAGTATTGTTTGAGGAAATATGTGACGTTATCGGCTTGTTGCAAAGTAGAGACTAATATTCCTGAATTCCAATTTGAGAGAGCTACTGTATGGTTTGGTATCGAAAATGATCTGTTGTTGGCTCAAAATTGGAATGAACAAGTTCTTTTGTTGAATTTGTTGGCTATTGTGTTTTAATGTTTGATATTTGAGGTTCTGAGTTTGAGGTATTGTGTAAAGTGGTACTTAAAATTAGTGAATTTGATGTATTTTTATAGATTGAGTTGAGCACCTTGAAAAGTGTAGTATACAATCTATTGATAATTACCTTTCGTTTTAATTGAAGTATTTATATGACAAATCAGCTTATTTTTATGTATAAACAGGCTCTTGATATGTCAAGTTGTGAGAACATTAGTCATCTTGGTTTGTCTTCACTAACAAGTGGTACTGGAGGCTTGCAGCAAATTACCTTGGCATATGGCTCTCCTGTAAGTCCATCAGCTTGTTTGTTTCACTGTTTACTATTTGAAGGTTTTATTTTAGGTTGTTGTTAACGATTTGGTGGTGATTATGGTCAGGTTACTCTGGCTCTTGCTGATGGGTTGAAGAAGCTTTCCATGTTGCAATCGCTCAAACTAGATGGTTGTGTGGTTACCTGTGCTGGATTGAAGGCCATTGGGAATTTGTGTGTGTCACTGAAGGAGCTGAGCTTGAGCAAATGTTTAGGAGTGACGGATGAAGGTCTTTCATCTGTAGTAACAAAACATAGAGAGTTGAAAAAGCTAGACATCACATGTTGTCGCAAGATAACTGATGTTTCTATTGCCCATATTACAAGTTCATGCACCACTCTCACTTCTCTTAGGATGGAGTCGTGTACACTTGTACCTAGAGAAGCATATGTGTTGATAGGACAGCGATGCCATTTTCTTGAGGAGCTTGATCTGACAGACAATGAAATTGATGATGAAGGTTTGGCATATTTCATTCACTCTCTTAATTTGTGTAAGAACTACTATGTTATTTTCCGTACTTACACTCTCTGTTGTTGCAGGTTTGAAGTCCATATCTAGATGCTCTGAACTCTCCATTTTGAAAATAGGAATATGTCTTAACATTACTGATGAGGGACTAACCCATGTCGGCATGGGCTGCCCAAAACTCGTGGAGCTCGATTTGTACAGGTCAGCAATTGCAATCCCCTAGCTTTCTGCTTTCTGTAATTTTATTTTAGGTAAAACATATTTGATCTTTGAATTTGAGTAGGAAAGGAATCTGCTTTTAGAATTTCCTGGTTTGTGCTATGGCATGTCTCTGTTTATGAAATATGAATAGATTTGTTGATATCTGATTCGGGTTACTTTGTTCAGGTCTGTAGAAATAACAGATTCTGGCATTTCAGCTATTGCCTATGGTTGCCCTGACTTGGAGATGATTAATATAGCCTACTGTAAAGACATCACTGATCGTTCCCTAAAATTGTTGTCAAAATGCTGGAGGTTGAACACATTTGAATGTCGAGGATGTTCTCTCATCACATCTCTAGGCCTAGCAGCTATTGCTGTGGGATGCAAGCAACTCACGAAGCTGGACATAAAGAAATGTCACAACATCGATGATGTCGGGATGCTTCCTCTTGCTCACTTCTCTCAAAACCTCAGACAGGTCTGCATCTGGTCTTTTTTGTTAACTTCTGGTGAGTAAAACCTATCGAAAGCAAAACTCGATGCTTATGGTTGTCCTCAATTTTTCTCTGTTGCAGATTAATCTGTCATATAGCTCAGTTACAGACGTAGGGCTCTTGTCGCTTGCCAGCATCAGCTGTCTACAAAGCCTCACTATCTTGCACGTGAAGGGCTTAACTTCAAGAGGATTGGCTGCTGTCTTATTGGCATGCGGAGGGCTAACAAAAGTAAAACTTCAGGCCTCATTCAAACTCTTGCTACCCCAGCCACTTTTCGAACATTTAGAAGCATGTGGTTGTGTGATACAATGGCGAGATAAGGTGTTTCAGGTATGTGTGTGTCACATGCTGTGACCAAGCTCACTGCATTTTTTGTTTGATTTATGAGCAGCAAGCATATTTCCCTTTTAAAGCATGATAAATCCAGAGCAATTGTTTACTCTTTGAATGTTAGGTGCAAACAAACTGTGAAGTTTGACAATTATTTGAACAACCAAATCTGCGTGCTAACTGCTAATACAGTTGGACCAAATGTGAATCATACATTGATTATAGTATTGTCATTTATAGTTTGGTTGAAGTGGTACAATCATGTGATTGACAGGCTGAATTGGACCCCAAGTGCTGGAAACTGCAGTTGGAAGACATGGCGCCATAGAGACTTTTCAAAGATATTTGTAGCTCGCTTGTCAATAAATGTAGATTCCACATATTCAGGCAGGCAAAATCCGGAAATTCTGGGACAATCTGTCTTTATCTTGTCGTTGCTCATCAAATGAATTTGATCATTGTAGCCCTTGGCTAGCCTTCAAAGATTATGGAGCCATTGCTGATTTTGATGCAAGTGCTAATTTCTGAAATGCGTATTATTGAATTAATAATACATATAACTGTATATCATTGACTTTTCATTTCATAATTAAAGATTCTAAGACGATTTGATTTCATGATTAATTGACTAAATCCGTGTATCAGGAAAATTTGCGCCGTTAAAGATGCTAAACATGCATGTTGTTTACTTTTTCACATGATTTTAGCGATCAAATACATGCACTATGGGGTGCTGCACCAAGAGAAGCAAACTTGGAGTGTGTTTAATGTTTTACTAATTAAGAATCCCATTAAGAAAAGGGAATAGGGAATTGGATTTCGAATTTCGGTGTTTACCAAATGTTTTCTTGGCCTTGCCTATGTGGGACATTATATAATCTCACGAGTTTTTTGACCAAGTTGATAGAATACGGCTTCAAAAAAGGGGAAAAAAAAAAAAAAAAAGTTGATAGAATACGACATAGTATCAATTTTGAGTACCACAAACAAAGAAAGTACCACGTAATACCAATTTTGAGTACCACAAACAAAGACAAGAAATAGCGGAGTTCTTTAAAAGAACCAAAAATGTATGTTTCAATTGTGATATTGTTTCTCCTTTAATGCATGTAATTGACAACTACCATCAATGTTTCAATATTGAGATGAATTGATGATAAAATAAATCTTATAAATATACAATAATCTAATATGATACACTATAATATAATTAATTAATAGGAGTTCACAGATTATCAATATCCAGGACCTAACACGGTGGGTTGTTTCTGTAGAGGCAACCCCACTTAACCATATTTGTATGATAAGTTTGACGTTCATCAAGATCACTCAATGTAATGACAGTTCCTTCACACTCCTCACTATCTATGGGATGTTTTTCTGCTCTTCGTGGGTTTGCTTCTCTTCGGAGTTGATCCTCAGATCATGCTAAAATTTGTATCAATATTAATGTTAATTATATCTTGAACTAGTTTCAATCTTAAAAAATAAAAATAAAAAAAGACCATAACCTGAAGTTTCAAGTCTCTATCTCTTCCATCTTGTCATCGATAAATTATGTATCAACATTTTAAACAATAGAGCACATTGGTTTGACAAAGTCCAGATTGACGATATTGTTTTCATTTTTGGTAACAAGAAAAGATCAGAGAAAAGTAGAATAGTGTTCTTGGAGACCAAGTCGCCAATTGGAAACTGCCATTTTGCGTGAACTTGGAGTCCAATGTACACGACTCCATACAATAAGGAAATTGTCTCTTTTTTAGTTTTCTCTTGCCATGGATCATAAGGAAGTTAAAAAGTCTATTAAAACTTATCAAAATTAATTACTGTGTACAAGACATGTTATCTATTTTTATAAATGGATATGACTACTATTACAGTACTAAAAAAAAAAAAAAAAACTACTTATATAAAACTTATTAAATACATTAATGAGACTTAAATTCTACCATTAAGAAATGCATAAGCACCCATTCTAAAAATTTATATGCATAACCATCAGAGAGATGAGGTGCAACGTGATGTCTTGCGTCGGAACTGATTTTGTGAAACATGTTATACAAACCAGAAATCAGTTTGATGAAACAACAGAACATGTCATGATCAAAGATTCACGGAGCATCATAAATTGTTGAGTGTGGAAGGGCATTGGTGCCATTTGGTCCTAGGATTCTGGCGGCTCATAGTCAGCTTGACAAATGACAATCTTCACAAGGCGGCTGCTCTACTTGGATTTGGTCAAACCAATCATCAACCAGAGTGATATTATTAAATTACAACCTCATCTAATATTTGTTAAGTTCAAAAAAAGAACTTTATCTAAATTTTGTTAGAAAAACAATGAATTATATGTTTAACAAAACTTTACTTAATTATAGAATATATTGCAGCAGCATCAGATGCTAGCTAATTTAACAGAAAAACAAAAAAAATAAAAAATAAAGTTTTGGATTCTATTTAAATCTCTCTTACATGGGTGTGATTGAGTTATTATAATATAAAACATCTAACATAAAAGCCAAAGAATGTAGCTTTTGAAAAGAGAGAGTTACAAGTTTCTTTATATCAACTTAAATGTATTAATAGAGAAAGGAATTTAATCTAATTTCTTCATATAATGAACGAGAAAAAAAAAAATTCAGTTGAGTAAGTTTCAAGATAACGTTAAAAAATCCAAATAACATAATGTATATAAATTACAATAATATAAATCATAAAAACAAATTTAAAAAAAAAAATATAGTGGTAGACCGGAGGGGCACAAAAACCATATTGATCCCTCCGTTTTCATTTAAATTTGGTAATTTTTCATTTCATTCATTCTTAAATATTTTAGTTTAATATCTAATAATTCTTTCAAATAAATATCTTTTACTCTATTTAATAAGATGATATAATAAATCTTATGTGTCCGACGTCAATTACTATTTTATATCGAAAAACAGTTAATTTCATACTAAAAAAAATTATAAAAAAATCAACACAAATTTTATTACATGTAAAAGAATAAAATAATAACTTTAAAGATGCATAATAAAAAATGACAAAATTTTGGCAAAGTTCACTTGTTTACTCTTTGGTCAAGAAACATAAAAGAAAAACCAATTCACATGCAAGAAAACCACGTGGCGAGCAAAAGAAGAGCATCCATGGGAGGAGGGAGCTTGGCGCTGCTCCAAGCCGACTGATCGGCTCTGTGAAACAGGATGGGGTCTCTTCCATTCCATCCAAGCAAGTCCAGTCAAACCCACAAGCTTTGACCAGGGAATAATTTTCCACGGTCAAACTTTGCTTTTAGCTTCTCAGAAGAAGCCTTGGAGGGAGACCCCTTAATGCGAAACTCACCAAGTCACCATGAAAAACGACACCACCCCCCACATCGTTTTATCACCTCCTCCCCTCTCTCTATATTTCTTGATGGCTTCCTCCTCTTCTCATTCTTCTTCTTCTTCTATATATTCCAACGCCAACCTCTCTTCCTCTTTGCCCACAAAAACACCACCACAATTCATGGCCTCTTCTTTCATGAACACGGACAACAACTTTAGCTGGGGATTCTCTGGCTTCAATAACAATCCTACTCATCATGATCATCAAAACACTACTAGTACTTGTGAAATTCCAAAGTTTAAGTCTGCACAACCATCTTCACTACCCATCTCTCCTCCTCCTGTCTCTCCTTCTTCATATCTATCAATCCCATCTTCTGGTTTCAGCCCAACTGACCTCCTCTTGGACTCTCCTGTTCTCTTCTCTAATGTAAGTTATAGTTTTGAATTTGATAACAAACATGTTTGGTTTGGAGTTTTTTGAATTATATGTTTTGTTTACTCATGTTATATATGGTTTGTTATAGATTCTTGCTTCTCCAACAACTGAATCCTTTGTTGGTCAAACTTTCAACTGGAACACAACATCCCAGCAGCTGACTACCAAGGCAGAGGAGAATAATTTCTTTGATTTCTCTTTTCAAACACAAACAAGGCCTTCTTCAACCATTGTTTCAGTGGTATGTTATGTTATGTTTAATTTATTTATTGTTGTTGCGTCCTCTAGTAGAATACTATACATGTTTTTGCTTTCCTTTTGATGTGTTATTATTATTATTATTTTTTGAAATATGTGTTATTATTGTTTTTTTTTTTTTTGGCAGTTTATAATTTAATCAACCCTGTAGCTTTTAGAAGGTTTGACAATTGGAAAGCAAATTTAGAGTTTTAAAATAGTAACACGTATGTTAAATCGAAATCTCAACAAGTTTGCTAACTAGGGAAAAAGACAATTTACTTATCACGGCATCATATAACATCACGGAAACCTTTAATGTCCTGTACTATATGCTATTTTTTGCAAGTTCCAAGAATTGTCATGTGTTTATAGAATCATTCATAGTCCTGTTTTGATGATTTTTAATAATTTTGTATCTCAACAGGAGGAATCAGCTAATAGGCAACAGGAATCATGGAACTTCAACAAGGCATCAAAGCAAACTGATTTCTCAGTAGAGAAGTCAGGAATGAAATCAGAATTTGCACCCACTCAGAGTTTCTCATCAGAAATGGCCTCATTTCAATCAAATATGCAGAGTAATGCTGCTCCTCAGTCTGGTTACAACCATTACTCGCAACCGACGCAGTACACTAGAGAGCAAAAGAGAGCGGAAGATGGGTACAACTGGAGGAAGTATGGACAAAAACAAGTGAAAGGAAGCGAAAATCCGCGTAGTTATTACAAGTGCACTTACCCGGATTGTCCTACAAAGAAGAAAGTTGAGAGATCGTTGGATGGACAGATAACTGAGATTGTGTATAAAGGAAGTCACAACCATCCAAAGCCTCAGTCTACTAGAAGATCATCCTCTCATTCAATGCAGCCTTCTACATGTGCCAATTCTGAGATATCTGATCAATCAGTCGGGGCGTTGGCAAATGCACAAAATGAGTCTTTTTCTATGCAGGGTGACTCTTCAGCCTCATTTGGAGAGGATAGTTTTGATCAAGGATCACCAACAAGCAATCCTGGAGGAGATGACGACGAAAATGAACCTGAGGCCAAGAGATGGTAAGCATAGATAGAAACTACTGCTATGATGATATTTCTTGTTTGTGTGTGTTGAAACTTGTAAGTTCATGTGGGTTCTGATTGAATTTTGCTCTGATTTTGCAGGAAGGGAGAAAATGATATTGAGGGTGCCATAGGTACTGGGAGCAGAACTGTGAGAGAGCCAAGAATTGTTGTTCAAACAACTAGTGACATTGACATACTTGATGATGGATATAGGTGGAGGAAATATGGACAGAAAGTAGTGAAGGGAAATCCAAATCCAAGGTGATTACTCTTCACCTAAGATAAAATCTGTCAACCAATTTTGATTACCTTCCAACAGAAATTGATTTGAATTTGGTGTCTTACTTCAAATTTGTCTTCTCTTTGCAGGAGTTACTACAAGTGTACAACAATAGGTTGTCCGGTAAGGAAACATGTAGAGCGAGCATCTCACGATACAAGGGCTGTGATCACCACTTATGAGGGGAAACACAACCATGATGTTCCAGCAGCTCGTGGCAGTGGCTATACATTGACTAGACCTTCTCCAAATCCTCCTACCACTAGCACCGTACCTATACCTATAAGGCCATCCGTGTCTGCCATGGCCAATCATGCCCACCCATCAAGTTACTCTAATTCCCTCCAAAACACAAGGCTACCAACATCAAGCAGTCAGGCACCCTTCGCATCAGAAATGATGCAGAGTTCAGGAAGCTTCGGACTTTCAGGATTTGGAGGAAGGCCAAACAATTCCTACATTAATCAGATACAACAATCAGATAATGTGTTCTCTAGAGCAAAAGAAGAACCCCGGGAGGACTCATTTTTTGAGTCTTTCCTAAATTCAAACAACTAACTTTAGGATTGAATACAAGCAGTGAATGCTATGAATTGTACTGTTGGTGTAATGGCCCTGTAAATTTTGGGACTGGTATAGGTGGATTAGTTACTTGCATAGGTGTATTTGTTCATTTGTTTTGAGGCCCTCCTGGATTCCACAGTTTTGGCCTCACTTTTGAATCAGATTTAAAAAGGAGGCTCTTAGATTGTCTTTCAACTTTTGTTATCTTGGTTTTTTCATTTTCCTGTACTGTACGTCTCAGATATTCACTATCGAATAGATGTAATCATGTATCTTAGTGATATATAATAACAACAATGTTTTTATCAAAACATAGTACAAACTAACTAGAGCTGCAAGATTGATAGAAAAATAATGAACTCCATTTGGTTCATAGATATGCTTTTATTCCCATAAATCCGAACAAATAATCTAAATACAGTACATCCCCTCGCCAGTAAATCATTTCACAAATACAAACAGAAAATCAAGAGCTCTCGAGTTTTAAGCTTCTGAGCTTGACTCTCACCGTACAACACCAAAAGTTTCAAGTACAATATCAATGAAAAATAAATCCTAAAAAAAAAAAAAAAAAAAAAAAAACCCAAAGCCAAATACTTGCATTCACAAAAGCTGTACATACTTAGATGTAAGTTTGAGTTGTTAATTTATATCCTGAAATGAGTGCTGACAATGCCAATGCTAGGAATGCTAACAGTTCCATGGCAATGGCAGATGCTGAAGAGTCTGTAAATATGTTGTCAGCCCCTTCCCTCATCCTATTGGTCAAGGGAATAGCCGATGAACCCGCGGAGATCAGCAGATAAGCGATAACCTGTGACATGAAAAATTTTAAAAAAAATTCCCAATCTTTCAATTCAATGCAATTCACAATACAACAGTAGACCATAAAATTACAAAAAGAAAAGACTTGGGGTGTACACTCCACCCACAAACTTAGAGCTCAAGCAATCAATTGTTTATTTTATGTTGCTTAAAGAAGCTATATCTAGAACTTTGAAAGAACCTGTTCAACTTCTTGTTTCACACTAGAAAGTTCAGCACATGGTCCAGAAAATGAAGACCAACTTTACCATTTTTTTTTTTTTTTGGGTAACTTTTTGGACTCTTTCCAAGCTTCAATCATGAAACTTTTGATTAAAAACAATTGACATTGCAGGGACACTTATGACGAATCACAACTTCTTTCTTGTGTAAAGAAAGCATATGTACTCTGTTCAATCAAAATTTTGATTCTTCTTTTTGGTCTCATAAATCTACAAATCCAAAAAAAGAAAAAAAAAACTCTAACCTGATCACCAAAAAAGTCCACTAAAGCAGAAGTCCGGCGTTGCAACATTTGCTTGCCTGTAGACATCTCATGGACATGCCTCAAAGCTTGTCCTGCTGTGTACAAAGTTGACAGAATCGCTGCTGCCAACACATACCTATACAAAAAATAAATAAGTCACAATTCAATTCATACCCAGATATCAAAATCCAAAATTTAATCAAACCCAGTAATCACAAAAAAAAAAAAATCTGAACTTGAACCAAAATTTGGGTACCTGTATTCTTCATATTTATCAAAATCTTTCCAGTCTCCATGTTTGTTACTTGCCATTATAATTAAAGCAAGCAAAGAAAACAACAGGCCAATACCTCTAAAAGCCAAACCTCCTCTCCTCAACAAGTCCTCTCTCTTCCACCGTCGCGTGATGGCCGAGACACCGAACCGGCTTCCGGCACCGTCCCTGGTCACAGAAGCCGGAGCCGGGTCTTCCAAGTCAGCAGTTGGCGGGGCCGATGGGGTCACGTTTGGCGATTTTTCCTCGTCTGGCTGCGACATGTTTGAAGACAACTGAGTTCAATGCGATGGTGGTAACCAAACCGGAAATTTTTCGGACAAGAAGATGGGGATGTAATGTGAGAACTGGAGAGTTTTCCTAGGACAAGAACAAGATAGAAGAGAGAGCTTTGAAGTTTCTGTTTTTGGTGGTGTTTTTTTCGTGTGGAGTGCTTTGCGCTCTCGTACTGTAAGGAAAGTCGTTGCGGGCTTTGTCAATGTTTGTAACTAACTTCAAAAGAAGTTTCTGTTTTGAATGATCTGTCTTCTGTTGGCTGATTTGAGTGATTTCTCTTGGATTAGATTTAGGGACCCGATGGATTTAATTTAATTTAATTTAATGTATACTTTATTATAGGTTTAAGTCTTTGTCTTCTCCAGATAAAAAAAAAAAAAGGTCTTTGTTTTTTGGAAAAACTTTGTGTAGATCCTAAGATTTTAAAAAATATCAATTTTTTAAAGCTTTTTGAAAACAATTTTTTTCATTCCTAATTTTATAAAAACTCTTCAAAAATGTCCAAAACCGTCAATCAACTGACGGTTAACATTAACAAAATATGTAAAAAATTATTTTTATCTTTGATAGTTGTTAGTTTCATATAAATTACCAAATTATCATAATCTAACAATGAATTTATAAGTTAAATTATTTAAAATACATCTAAATTTAAGTTGTTAAAAATGACCTAAAGTCATAATTGACTGTTAGTTGACTAATGGTTTAGACTTTTTGAAGAGTTTTGAAAAAGTTATGGATAAAAAGAGCTGTTTTCAAAAGAATTTTAAAAACTTAATATTTTTCAAAACCTTAAAAATTAAAACAAAGTTTTTCCTTGTTTTTTTTTTTTCCATAAAATGATCCTATACCCTGACCAAATTAATTAATTAAAGAATGAGATTAGCTTGTATGCTTTATTTATATATTTATTATTATTATAATTATTAGTATAAGTAAATTGGAACTTGGAGTCATATCATTTTTAAAAAAATAAAACAAAATGAGTTTATTCAATAAACATAAGTCAAAACAATGTTTGAGATACAATCTAAGATAGAATTAAACTAAGATTTACTAAAATTGCTACGAAAAATTAAAGTTGTTAGCCTATGAGTTACCTCATTACTCTTTCTAGGAATGAACTGACACTTAACATTGCCCAACTGAACTGATAATGAAAAAACATCCCTGATAATGGGATCTTCAACAGCAGAAAAATTTTAGTGTGAATTGCCAAGATACAGCTGAAAGGTGTATAATCATTTGACTAATTATTAATGTGAAATATCATGACCCTATATAATAATCTATTTTTTTAAATCTCAAATGATTCTAACAGTTCATATGCAAGTATTGAAATAATAACATGATAAATGATTTAATGATTGCAATTAATTACCATTATATTTTAAATGTATTTTAGAAAATGTAGTATTTTTTTAAATATTCTTTAAGGAACTACAGCTGTATATAATCTTTAATTTAAGTAAAATATAATAAAATTTTGAAATATATTATGAAGTAATATTTACAAATCATTACTTTGAAAACAATATGATTATTATGGAAAATGTTAACTCAAAATACTTCCAAAACACAATGTTGAAGAGAAGTTTAAGAGTAGTTTTGGGTATTATTGAATTTATTAGTTATTGATTAATATGAATTCAGTTAAAATATATAAGAATATCTTTCTTTCTTTCTTTCTTTTTTCTATTCAAAATTTCATCAAATATTTGTGTAGAAAAACCTTCAATCCTGAATCATTACTTTGAAGACAATATGATTATTTAATATATATTAAGTTATGGAAAATGTTAAACTCAAAATACTTCCAAAACACAATGTTGAAGAGAAGTTTGAGAGTAATTTTGGGCATTATTGAATTTACTATGTATTGATTATTATAAATTCAGTTAAAGTATATAAGAATATCTTTTTTCCTATTCAAAATGTCATCAGATATTTGCGTAGAAAAACTTTCAATCCTGAAATATTTTCTATAATAATATTGAAACGTACCTTTTAAGTCTATTAAAATACAAAAAAATGCTTTCATTATCATTATATTGTATACGAAAATTTTGGTCATTTTCATGTAAAGATACAAAATTATGTTCTGCAAATAGAAGTTTGTAAATGCCGTCACGTCTTCACCAGCTTTACGAATCTGATTAATTATTAAATAAAATTGGAGATCCATTTTTACTATATTTCTAACTTGATGTGCTAAGTCCTTTGTTTAGCAGAAATTTAATTATATGTCTACCGGGAAAACTTTGATTGGAAGACTTTTCTTGTACAAGGTAAATTATTAAAATTAAATGCATAGCAAACCACTGCCAACTGACTCCTTAGCACGAAACATTTGACATGTAATTGTAAATAATTGTTTAGGATCATGTTTTGATGCATCATATTGTATTAAGAATACATTAGCCTTTATTATTATTTTTTTTTAAAAAAATTCCAGTAGTATGATTTAAATCTAGTTGTGAGTTTTGAATGACAATTCAAAAGAATCCCAAAAGCTTTTTGAGGTTTGAAAAAATGGGAAAAAAATCTTCCAATCTAAAGTTAGGTAAAAACTCCCTTAGTTAATGGCAATGGGAATCGTTTTCAAAGTAAGTTTACTAATTGAAATTCTTATAGAAAATTATAAAAAAAAAAAAAAATCAAATTATATGACCCTATATATGAACTAGGAATATAGATATATATTTATTAGAAATGTAAATTGGTTTTGTCCTTAGATTGTCTGTTTACTAACCAATAAAGAAAATAAAATGAAATCAAGTTCAATAAAAAAAAAAAGAGATTATAAAAGGGGAGCTTGATTAATTTCTTTAACATTGCAACATATAAAATTAACTTAAAAAATATTTATATTAATTCAATTCAATTTATAATATATCGAATAAAATACTATACTATATATAATCTAATTTAATCCAATACCGCACATTAAAAAGAACACAACCGGTCCGCAAGGTCCACTACACTCCAAAACTTGTCACCGCAGAGGTTACAATTTCTACAAATCCTGGATTTGGAGACCCATTAATTACAAATTCTAAAGCACTAACTTGCTCAAATTCACTTCCAAAAAAAATAATAAAATGAAAAAAGACTTGTTTAAATTCAAGTCCATTAAGTAGGCAAGGCCCGGCCTATAAGCCCACTATAATGCCATTCATGAGCAATCTTGCTCCGAGGCCATTTCTAATAATTTGTAGATGGGTCATCATCCCATATCATCCAATAATTTATTTTCGAATGAATTTTTCTTCGCTAAACAATTGTAACATGAATAGTAAATGACAGTAAATATTTTTAAAAAATGATACAGTAAATAATACAACAATTACAAAATCACCTCACAATATTTAGATGCATAATACTTTCAAACGAATGTCCCAACCATGTAAATTTGTACCTTTTTATAATATCTAATATAGTGTAATCACTCAAATCTGAATCATTGTTAGACTGAATGAAGGGTTCTTTATTATCAAATCGTATTAAGTAGAATCTAAATCTATACATTTAAAATAGTTACTTGGGTTGTTAGGTGGTTAAAACCTATCTACGATAACAAGAGAGTTTACTTTTTTCACCTCCCAAGTTGGGATACTAATTTTTTTTTTATTTTTGTTGACATAAAGTTGGGATATTAATTATCATTGGAGGGTAGAACCATCTTGTCAATGGATGGTTTTTGTGTGCTTCATGGGTCCCTAGCCAGGGCTTTGTGTCACCATCGACCCGACAGACCATTTGCAAGCCCACACCAAAAATGCAGTGGCACCCCTAAAATACTACGTACGCCCCTTTTTATATATATTCGTCCAATTGATTTTTTTTTTTTAAATATTAAAAATTTTTAATCATATCTCTTAAATTACTAACATATCATTTTCTTTTCACTAATCTCCTCCATCACTCTCATCATGCCCTCTACTTCCATATCCTTTCATTCACTCTGATTGCAGTGTTAATTCTGGTTTTGACTCTCTCGTTAAATATTTTTGATCCTTGCAAATGGATGGTCTTTCTATTTAATGGTCTACCAGCTCCCTTATTGGCTATTGTTCAATTCTATTTGAGATTTTGGGAAACATATTGATCACATTTTGTTTCTCCTGGAAGATCAAAAACATCAATGTTTCCACTGAAAAACTTTTCCTTCTTTTAATCTCCCTTTTTTTTTTCTTGTTGTCTCATGTATCATAAATGCTTTATTTAACAAGATAGAGTTGGTGCGCTAGAGGGAGGAATTTCGTTTCTCGAGTTACGTGGATTTAAGAAAATCGAAGAGGGTGAGTTCCTGTTTCGGTCTAATGAAAAAGTTGACATGGTGGTGCTCAATTCAGTTGGTTCGAAGCTCAACTCTGCTATAAATTATCCCTTTTTCGGAGTTCTTTAAATGCATGTTTATCAAAATAATCATTTTTTAATAATATTGTAAGGACAATACTGAAATTAAAAAAAAAAAAATTATGTTTTGGGCTGCATATATAATTTTATAAGGGTGGAAATATCACCACTCCCAAGAATATCCACTCTCCAACAACTGATAGTTAAGTTTTGCGGCTTCTTGGGTCCACTCCTTCGACGAATGTTAGCTGTACTACTCTACCCACTGATGTACGTGGCATTAACTCCTAAATTTACGATTGCAGGAGTTGCCGAAACTGCCCGTTTTTCGACCTTTGTTTAGACAACCATTAACATACAAGCTTTCTCTTTCTTTGGATGTGACATTGTACCAACCTAACAAATGCAAAAACCCTTTTCTTACCTTTATAAAAATGATGATTTTACTGTGTTTAATTATTCAATCACGCTAATATGTTCATATGATTCTCTTGACTTTTGTTGCATACGTTTTTGAGATTCCATTTTTAATCATGTCGAATCATTCACCTTTATTTTCTTTTTTTAAGAAATAAGAAGAAATATATAAAACTGAATTAAATTTACGTCTTGTTTATGACTATATTAATTAAATCGGATATATCTAAATTAGAGTCAAGAAAATATAGCATTGCATATGATGTAGATTTTGAAGAAAAGATGGAAACTATCAAAGCACTGAACATGACAAATACTCTGCACATTATGCATGTGCTTACATTCTTCTTCTCTTTGGCCTTTGATTTTTCTTCATATCATATCCACAAAATAGCCATAATTGGGTTGCTGAATTATTGTGAATTATTGTTGGTTGATTTATCCACCGACTGCTATTTATGTTTCTGACTTTTTTTTAACATAACAAATGGTTCTGTTGGAAATATTTATTATGGGCCTTTTGTGTTGCAATCACTTATTTAATTCCCTTTTGATTTGTTGCTACTTGTACCTAATTATGCACAATAACATGCGCGTATTAAGTAACCCACTACAATTGGATCTTGTGATTACTTTTATTCAATGGGATATTATGAAAAACATCTCTGAAAAGCAAAATAATTGAAAATTACACCTGATTTTTATTTTATTAGGTAAACTGTCCCCTATCGTTAATTTTTCATCCAAAATGTTAATATTTTCCGTCCAAAATAATGAAATTACCAAAATACCTTTATTATGACCCTATAAAATTCCTCTTATACCCTTCAAATTTATGAAATGACCAAAATATCCTTTAAATTATTAATTAATTAAAATATTAAATAACAAATAACAAATTTCAAAAAAATAAAGAATAAAAAATAACACAAATTTTTTTTTGAAAAAACCACCTAAGCCTAATTTACACAAAAATCTTCCATCTCTCTCTCCGCTCTCTCTTCCTTTTCTTATTCTTCTTCTTCTGCTCTTCTTCTTCTTTTATAATTAAATGTCATGATAGTATCTTTCCATAATTTACTCAACAATAAAACAATCACACACCATTTTTAACATATATGATTATTTATCTTCTCATCATCTAAATGATTGAGAGTTCAATTCTCTACCCAAACATGTATCATGACTTGTGTTATTTGAGTTGTGTTAGTAATCTTTAATCTTGGTAAATTCCGATGAGTTAGTATTATTTCTTGTTCATAGATATTATGAACTAAAATATTCTAGACTGCTAAAAATATCATAATTCAATTAAAATAAAAAATATGTATTCTAATTTCTGCTATTTAAGTTATATAATTAGTATTTGATCTTAGACCTAAACTTGTTACTGTTATTTTCTACTCGTATAAGACATTAGCTAGATATCTCATCGAGGTTTTTTCTTTTTTTTTTTTGTGAAACATCTCGTGGAAGTTATGGCATGTAAATAGTATTCGAATTTCCATGGTAAAAAAATAAACAATTAAACATCACATTAAATGGGTTTGTTTTTTCAACAAAATTTCATAGTCGTGCAGCATTATTGTTGAAGTTAACGCTCATGCAATGCTGAGAGGGTATTGTCACGTTTCCGCTCTGACACCGTTGAGTCTCCACGAGAGCTAAGTGAAAATATTATCAACGAAATATTACCATTTTAGTTTTCGGTTTTACATCATCTTTTGACTGTCTTGAATGTTGATCACACATATCTTCCTTTCATTCCTGTAACAGGAATTTAAATCCCATCATTATGTTAAAGTAACTACGTTTATTCAAATCTGATCAAGACCGATTTGGACAAAATCAAATATCTAAAAATGTAAAGCGGTAAGTTCCACTTGATTATGATACTCCAAGTGGCACAGGAAGAGAGCCAAGTCAGACAAAATGGAAGTTTTTTGGGTCAGTGTTAAAAAGCAATGAGTCAGCGAAGCCGTTGAGAATCAGGCTGCAATCAATGCCACGTGAGCCCCACCGTTAAATGCTCCCTGGCGGGCACTTCCTCTAACATGCAGATCTCATTTTCTAGAACTCATCGCTAATTCGCTGTCATGGCGCTACACACTCGACAAACAACCAAATAATTAGAATCGTAATTCTGAGTCTGATCCTCACTAGCAAAACCATTCAAAATTTTAAGAATTAAAGTGTGCATTTTATGTAAGTAATTACTTTTGTTTTTCCTGTCTCCATACGAGTTAAATCACGACTTAACCACCGACCTAAGCACAATTGATTTTCACCTGGACGCGTTTGGAAGCCGAGAAAGGGAAGGGGATTGGGATGAAAATTTTCTCAACCTACAAAAACCGGCGTATAAATGCGAGGAGGGGAAATGACTTGATTAAATCCAGATTTGAGGAGAGGAAATGATTTAAACTCATGCCTTCGATGTACAAATATGAGAAATTTACTATTAAACCAACTTGTTTTGTTATATGTTGGGAATTTTCATTTCTTATAGAAATGTATTTTTATGATACAAAAGTATATTTTCGAACAACATATTATACTCATCAATGACAAATACTCAACAAATCTCTAAAAATACATTTTCTATTACATTATAATTATTTTAAAATAAGTAATATATATAATATTAATATCGAATGTGTAATTTAATACTAAAACATAATCACTATCAATATTATTATAATTTTGCTTAAAAAAAGCACTCAAAAATGCCACAAATTCAGGTTAGATGGTTACATGTGGGTTCATAAATTTATAGAGGTTGGAAACAATATCTAATATGGTGATCTTTGTTTGGAGTTTATTCTGATTTGTAAGATTCTGGTCCGTGACAAAACAAACAATTTTCCTTCAAAGAAACAACCAATTGAATTGCTTAACAAGAAAGTTGCCGAAACTGTAGCAATAGTAGCGTTGGAACCGTAAGTCAAAACTTGGCCAAAAAATGGCATCCCAATGTGGGCCAAAAAGTAATGTGTACTGTTCCCTTTTGCAAGCTTTTCGTCTTTGGTATTTTCCGTCATAAAGTAAATTAACGGCTAGTCCGGGGACGGGTGCGCCCACGGGACTCGTGGACTCATGCATTCCTGCCACTGCCCCCAGTATCTGCTCGTGAGAAGGTAGGACAAATCGATCAAGGACAAAAATAAATATTCATGGATACTTGCATATAATGCAATCGTGTATTTTAAAATTAATGGAAACATATATATACTTTGTAATGTTAAAAGAATTGTGATGTAATACTTTTAATGTTAAAAGAATTGCAATACAATTTTGTTGATTAATTTAATGAGGAGCTGGGTTGCCTCACTCTGTGCTCAGTTCAAACCTCACCAGCCACCTAATTTAGTAATATTTTTCATTACTTTATAGACCGTCCTCAAAACGCTCAATCGAGATATCTCTAGGTCCTGACGACCATCTGACATAGTATTAAAAGTTGTTATATAAAAAAAAAAATCCATTGATTAATATTTTAAATTATGTGCACTTCTATTCTAAATTCAAATGGTTTATAAAATTTCATTCACATCTTCGATACGAATTTAGTTTTAAGTCACAATATTAGCAGATATTAACATATGTGGGAAGTTTTTTATTTATTTATCGTGGAATTATATATTTGTTGGTTTCATGTGTTGCAGCTTACAACATATTGTGTTATTTACTGATATCGTAAGTCTGGATGTAATTTAGATAGATTTTAATAGATCTCTAATTATTAGTGTTAGTAAATTTATATATGAAGTGATAACAACGTTCGTCTTTAACTTTTATAAAATCGGTCAATCGTAAAACACTTTCTTCCTCTATATAAAATTAGAATATGATCAATTATCAAATCAAAATAAATCACCTTTGCGGGATCTGTAGTAATGTCTTGAATCTCATGCAATTCCAACAATTTGATTTCTGTTGGTTTTATAATACGAGCTTGCGTTTGTTATATGTCATTCAACGAAATTATGTTCTCGAAATTTGTTTAGCATTCATAGTACCAGTCAACTCCTTTTTTATTTTATTTTATATTAACTATTATCATGTGCGAAGGTTCCTATCAATAGGCCCGTTTTGACCCTTATTGGCTATCGGTGAAGTATCGTGTCATATATAACAAAATCTTTAGCTAAGATTGCCTTATAAACATGATTATAAATATTCGTTAGATACTAATCACAATAATTAATTTAACATAAGTTGACGATTTAATAAGAAGAAAAAAATCAAGGATGATAATGACCTTGTTATTGTGATAATATTATTTGATGTTAATCGGATGCTCTATCCTAATCCTTATATATGTAGTTTTAATTTTTACAATCACGCATGGATAACACTTTTGAATAATCCATAAGGAAGTCACTTTCAAATTATCTTAAACGATTTTGATCAGCACTACAGTGATCTATGTTGATTTGGAATGGTTTTATAAACTAGTATTAATCTTAAATAATAAGGAAACTAGGCAAATCACATTTGAATTTTGTTTTGAAATGTTACAAATGGAAGTTTGGAATGCAAATACACCATGCCTATTAATTTAATTGATATGAATAGGATGGCTTGATATTGTTCAATCTCAACTGCACCTATATATATAGCTTATTGTTAAAAACATGAATATGCGTGATTACTTAGAGGTCTAGAGGGTGTATTCAATTAAGGGTTTATTAGATTTGATTTTTTTTCTTTAATGAAATTTACATATTCAATAGATTCATATTAATATTATTAGAATTCTTGAAGAAATTAGGAATTCATTTACACTCGTGAATTGGTTGTTTTTCTTTGCATAATGGAAAGACCAATCCAGTTGGACTTGGACCCAACTCCACCTCACACAAACCACTTGCAATCCCAGACCAAAAGTCCAAAAGACAGCGCAACAATGGCAGTCACGAAAATAAAACAGAATCCAGCACCCAAATTTACCAATGCCCCCAAACCCTACCTTGGTACCCAACCCAACCCAAAATCATTCCATATGCTTTCTTATCCGACCGCGTGGCGTGGGTCGACTTGACACCGACCAACCCGGTCACCCACCACCAAGACCGCGTTTCTCTCAAATCTATTACTTCCAGCCCTCCCCCTCTCTCCCGCGCCTCCTTGCTTTCGTGTAACAAAACAGAAAACCCAGACTCTCTCACTATCAGTAAAACTCGTCCCTCACTCATGACCACCCCGTAAACTCAAGTCTTCTCTCCAAAATGCGTTCCCGTTTTGCCCCTACCATTTCTCTCTATTTTCCAATTTTCTCCTCTCCCTCCCTCTCTGGAACCCTCGTCGGAGCCAACCACACCTCCGCTCGCTTCTGCTCTCGCTAAATATCACACTTTTCTGTCTCTTTTTCTCTTTTTTAAATTTTTTTCCGTATAAATCTCATTTTTTAATTTTTTGGATAAATATAAATACTTTTGGAGAAAAGAAAATTCTTTTTTTTTTTTTTTTGGTAACTCAAGAACCGGGAAGAGAGACGGCGGCGGCTGCGGTGATGGAGCCGACAAGCCTAGGGAAGCCGAGCTTTTTGAGGAACATTTTTGGGCGCGTGTTGTTGCTTGGTGTTTTGATCATAATCGTACGGTTCGCGTACGTCGTCACGCTGACAGGGGAGTCATGTGACATCGGCGATTTCTGCTTCTTCTCCATCTCCGATAACCTCAACCTTGTAATTCCTGGAGCCGGCGGCGCCGGGACTTCCTCCGCGAAGGCGAACAACGTCGTCAGATCGGCTCCGGCGGAGGTCCACAGCCGGAAGGATTTATACACAACCAAGGAGTGGATCGGCGCCGTCCGATTCTACTCCTCCGTGTTCCAAGACCTGATCTCCGAGGGATACTTAACGCCGCGCGCGAAGGCGCTCTGCGTGGAGACGCCGTACGGACAGGAAGTGGCGGCCTTGAAGGAGATCGGAGTCGAGGACGGGATCGGGATCTCGAAGAAGCAATCGAAGCCGTTGGTGGTCAAAGGCGAGGGCCACCGGATGCCGTTCGGCGACAACAAGTTCGACTTCGTCTTTGTCGGCGGCGGCGCGCTGGACAGGTCGTCCAAGCCGTTGGATTTCGCGGCTGAGATCCTACGGACGCTGAAACCCGAAGGGTTCGCGGTGGTCCACGCGAAGGCTAAAGATACGTACAGCTTCCATTCGTTTCTTGATTTGTTCGAATCTTGTAAGTTAGTTAAATTTCACGACATCGACGGCTTCGATTCGTCGATGCCTCACATTAGAGAATATGTTTTAAAGAAAGAAATCGATTCCATACTCGAATCTGATGTCATTGTCGATAACAAGTGCTCCGTCCCGGGGCATAAACAGGAACTTGTCCTGGACGCTGAGCCGTTGATTTCTGAAGAGCCCTTGAAGCCTTGGATTACATTGAAACGAAACATAGCGAATATTAAGTACTTGACATCTTTAGCTGATATAACTTTCAAGAGAAGATATGTTTATATTGATGTTGGTGCGAGGAGTTACGGGTCTAGTATAGGGAGTTGGTTTCGAAAGCGATACCCGAAACAGAACAAGACGTTTGAGGTTTACGCAATTGAGGCTGATAAAGCGTTTCATGATGAGTACAAGGTGAAAAAGGGTATTAAGTTGCTGCCTTACGCGGCTTGGGTGAGGAATGAGACGTTGTCCTTTGAGATTAATCATGATCCGGGGAAGGAAGAGGAGAAGAGTGGCGGGAGAGGGATGGGTAGGATTCGGCCTGCGAATTCTGTGACGGGGGGTAAAGTTAATAAGATTCAAGGGTTTGATTTCGCTGAGTGGTTGAAGAGTACTGTGACGATGAAGGATTTTGTGGTGATGAAGATGGATGTGGAAGGGACGGAATTTGATCTGATTCCTAGGTTGTTTGAGACGGGGGCGATTTGTTTGATTGATGAGATCTTTCTTGAATGTCATTATAATAGGTGGCAGAGGTGTTGCCCTGGGCAGAGGAGCGCCAAGTATGAGAAAACTTATGGGCAGTGCTTGGACCTCTTTACTTCTATGAGAGATAGTGGTGTTCTTGTTCATCAATGGTGGTGACTGGTAAAGGGTTTTAATTGATCCTTTTATCTTTAATTCGAAAACGAGCGAAAAATCATAGGTTTTTGTTTTTTTTTTACATTTTACAGTGAAAGTTCATTAGGAATTGTTTAATATATTTTTTTCTGTTGAGATTTCTTTGCTGTAACCTGTAAGAATGGCAATTCAAATGGAATTGAAAATTTCATTACACGTCTTATCATTGGCACCGTGAATGTCTCTATTTGGATGAGATTCTTATCACCTACCCTTTTTATTTGTGTAGTGTATAAAGGGTGTTGAATTTATGTGTGCTTGTTGGTATTGCATTTTGATGTAGATTTTAGGCGTCGGAGGCCCTATCGGGCAACTTGAATAACTACTTTCTTCTCAATTAGAAGTGAGGTCTATGCAGCAATTTTATCAGTCTATTGGCATTAAGAACTTGACTGTCATGATAATTATTTGAATTCTGGACAGTGTTGTTGTTATCTTTGGTTAAACGGGCATGTTTGTTGATTGCAATTGCTAGAATTCTCTAAATTTGGGCAGGCATCATGTAAGCAATGTATAATCGTTTTTGAAGATAGATTCACGAGTCATGACTGGAAAGTGCAGTTACTGTGCAAATATGCCATATGAAGTTCTAATGCATATTTGTGTTCGCAGCAATAGTATCAACTGACAAGCCAACCTTGACGGGCAAAAAGATGTGTTTAGACTAATACATAACATTGGATATGCCTGTTAATTTTGTTGTTCAGGTGAAGGAAGTTGTCTGCGTGAGTTGCATTCGTAGAGCCTGTAAGCTAACAATATCAATTTGATGTAATCGAAGTGTTGAACATAATGTTGATGATATAAGCTGAAGATTTTTATAAATATAGTACCAAGTTTACAAGACTCACGCCCCTGTTTGTGTTTGTGAAGTCACATTTTCAAAGCTGGGTTTCTGGTGAAAGCAGTGTTCCATCTTGCTTTGGACAAAATTAGAATTTTCTTTTCTAGGGTTTTACTACGATTGAGTTCGTCCCTTTAATACATTCTTTCAATAGAATTGGACGTGTAAAATTATTTAAAACTTTTTTAGCAATAAAAGGTAAAAAAGCGACCGAGAACAGAGGATGCCATTCTTTTGTTTTTATTTATTAAATTTATGGAAAAAGAATAGCTACTCCCGAACTCAGATGATATAAAAACATTTCTTCAATCATTGAAGTACCCAAATTTCTTTCTTAAAAAAGAAGGTACCCAATTTTTTTTAAAAAAATAAAACCAAAAAACAAACAAACTTATAGTATCCAGACTGTCTGACTCTGGAGAATTCCATCTCATTTTGTCGGAGGTGAGTTGTCTGTGGCGGCCAAATCTGTCGGGCTTTTGAATCACTCAAACGAGTTTGTCTTTGGGCCTTTTGTTCTCATAAAATGTTCACATCTTGGAAGCCCAAAAGCCCAAACAAAAAGTTCAAAAACATGGAGTTAAACTTTTGTCGGAATTCTTCTAGATTTGAATCTAATACGAGAAAAAAAAATACCCAATTTAAATTTTTTTAAAAAATCCTAATACATTATCGAAATTCTTCGTTACCTGATGAAAAATTAATAAATTAGTATGAGCCTTTCGGATGGAAACCCAAAAATAGAACTGTGCCATGTAAATTCATGAGGCAAGACCAGAACATGGAAAAATATCATGCTACTAGCCTACTTGAGACCGGAATAAGTTGACCTTCCATTTCCCTCTTTAGTAAATTTGAGGATACTATCATCTTCAATTATTTATCTTATAATTATATAAAAGGGGGAGAAAGTAGCTTTCCTAAACTGTTAATGAATTCATCAATGAATGGAGAAGCGTAGGGGCTGCCATTGTTATTTTAAAATAGTTTCAATGTTTGTTTATTTCTAAAACTCTGTCTGTGGCTACAATTCTACGAGGCTGCAATTCTCAACCGTCTTGTTTATTCTTGTCAACTACCAATTACTAGTCAAAGCTAACCATATAAATTGAAAAATATATATCCCTCGTTTTGTTCCAATAATTATAAATGTATAATATACTTTACACCAATTTTGACTTTGATGTTGTGTTAGACTATTTTTATTCATGAAAATCATAAAATAATCTCTAATTTTGAAGTAGAAGAGAAATGTAATCCAATTCGAAAGATCCACTTAATACAAATTTCAATGTCTCAAACTTTGTGCATCTGACAGTTAATTCAAAACGGGAAAGCCATTAATGCATTATATGATCGGTAAGTATGAATCACAATTTCACAATAATACTATAAAATAAAAAAAAAATTGAATAATATAATATAATCCAAAAAATTAATCTAAATATTATATCAAATGATTTATCAATATCATATAAATCATAGGGTGATGTGGAGAATTATATGATAAAAATAAATAATTTATTATATCATTTGAATTAGCTTTTGAATTATTTTCTTGGTTTGCAGATCATTACTAAAAGTCTGAAATTGACCAGTTACCATACATGAATGATTTAAACATGTTGATATTAATATATATCTTAAAACACTAATAATAATCCAATGCAAATATGACATTTTCTAAGTATAACAAAACTATCTATCTAATTTATTTTAACTATTTTATGATTATAAGAGAATTAAAAAGTCTACTATTATAACACTAGTGTGATCGGAAATCTGCCTCAAATAAAGTTTGAAAATCTATATTTAATCTCTTATTAATTTACTCTACATGATTGAATAACATTCAAATTACTTGAAAACTTGTTTTTTAAAATATCCCAATAAAATAGATTTTTTTTTGGGGGGATAAATTCTCAACATTTTTGTTTCTAAGAAATATCAAATCTTTGATTGGATGCTGGTAATTTATTCCAAAAACAATAATAACCCATAATAAAACAAAAATAAAATTGTTCGTTACAAAATATGTTAAAAAAGTTTGTCATGTTCTCATATTTGAAGCGAAAAGAGCTCGTTTGACTTAACATGGTAAGATATGTACGAAAAAAACAACCAACTTACGAGGATATAAACGAAGAACACGCCGTCTTTTATTCTTAAAACCAATGTCTCTTGTCTGTCTTTTTATTTTTATTTTTGGTGACTAATAATCCTATCCAAAACACATGTCTCGTGATTCGCTCCTTCTAGTTATGTCCTCCTTGTCGTTTTAAAATAAACAAACAAAAAAATCATTGTGTTTTCCTGTTTTCTGTTGCCTTTATATCGGAACCTAGCACCCCATCAATCGCTTTGGTTTCTCCTCCTCCAAGGTTGCCCTCTCTCCAATGTCCATGCATTAGTTTCCCATGAAAAAAATCCCCATTTTCCTTCACTTTCTAGGAAAATTTAAAGGGTTTGTTTGTGGTAGTGTTTTTATTTTTTATTAAAAAAAAAATGGGTGCCTGTTGTAGTATAGATATTAAATGTGGAAGGTATGTACATGAGGACATGAAAGAGAGAGGGCACTATGAGTACTATGAGGATGATGATGATGATGTAGAAACAGGTATCAAATTTGCAGAAAATGGTGCCACCGTGAGGTTGAGAGGCTCTTCTTTTAGAACGTCAATGTTCACTCAACAAGGGAAAAAAGGAATCAATCAAGATGCCATGACTGTTTGGGAGGTATTTTGAATCTTCAATTTTGCTTCTCATATCAAGTTATCTTTGTTCAATTGGTATCCGAAAGTTGTTAGTTTTTGTCAATTTATTATTTCTAATCAATTGATTTTTGCCTCAAAATCTGTTCCTTTCAAGGGTCATTCAGTTTTTTATTTTTGATTACTCAAATTTACCAATGTTAATGTATTTGAACATTCAGGATGTTGAATAGGTGATATATTTGTACTTCATCATGATACCTTACCAATTAATCTACAACTCGGAGAGTTTTATGTATACATATATGTGTGCATTCTCTGCTTTTGAGACCCTTCAAATTCGAGGCTTGGAGTGGCGAAGAGAGGATTTAGATCATAAGCTGTGATTTGGAATGACATAATTTTGTCAAGTTCCTGTCTTCATGTTATTATTCAATTTGTTACATGCAGTATGTTCTAGTTTATTTGCTTGCTGTTTGATGATTAGCCACAAATTTAGTGAATGTAAAATTTATTGGAATTCTTATTAAACATTTAAACTTGATTCAGAACTTTACTGGTGAGAAAGATACAATCTTCTGTGGTGTGTTTGATGGTCATGGTCCCTCAGGTCATGACATTTCACGCTATGTACGTGATCAATTACCTTTGAAGCTCGCTTCAGCGATCACACGGTTACAAGTGAATAATAAGGATCATAAACAGAACAGTAACGGTACAAATAATAATGGTCAAAATCAATTCTTTCAATCTCTGGAAGCCTGTATCGTTAAATCTTTCCGAGAAGTGGATGAAGAACTTGGCATGGACACCGTAATGGATGGCTATTGCAGTGGTACAACATCTGTAAATATCATTAAGAAGGTACCTCTTGGACCTTCAAGTTTGCACAAAAGAGGTTACTTGGTGTATGCAAGTTGACTGGTTGAGGTCGATTGTTACAATTTTGTTTTGCTATTCTAATTTTTCAGGGTGAGCACTTGATAATCTCCAACTTAGGCGATTCTCGCGCTGTTCTTTGTACTAGAGGCAAACAAAACCAACTCGTTCCCGTCCAACTCACAGTTGATTTGAAACCTAATGTTGCATGTAGGTGTTTTGTATAAA
This sequence comes from Nephelium lappaceum, assembly GCA_021234005.1. NCBI lineage: Eukaryota > Viridiplantae > Streptophyta > Magnoliopsida > Sapindales > Sapindaceae > Nephelium > Nephelium lappaceum. The sequence continues at coordinate 1,726,634 of CM038011.1, forward strand.
TCTTCCGTAAATCCTGACAGATCTTTACCTTTTTTTCTCATTTTTCAATGTGTATCTATCTTGTCCTTGTTGTTTTGATGTTACTTAGGTGAAGCTGAAAGAATCAAGAAGTGCAAAGGCAGAGTCTTTGCTTTGGATGAAGAACCAGATGTGTATAGAATATGGATGCCTGACGAAGATTGTCCTGGTCTAGCAATGGCAAGGGCTTTTGGAGATTTCTGCCTGAAGGACTATGGCCTTAGCTCGGTTCCTGAAATTTCTTACAGAAAGCTAACGAGCAAGGACGAATTTGTGGTTCTAGCTACAGATGGGGTAAGTAAGAGAATTCAATATGTTCCATTTTCGTTCAAAATATAATGAACTATGCTGCTCACGAATTTAAAATGTTGATCATCGAAACATCATGTTAGCGCAGAGGACTCCATGAGATAAATTATGATAACAATTTGTGATTTAGGTTGCTAGTTCATGCAATTTCTATAAATCAAATAAAATGTTGCTTTTTTTTGAAGATATGGGACGTGTTATCGAACACTGAGGTCATAAGGATAGTTGCTTCTGCACAGAAGCGATCCTTGGCAGCTAAACTGTTAGTTTATAAAGCTGTTCGAGCATGGAGAACCAAATATCCGGGTTCCAGAATTGATGATTGTGCAGTTGTATGCTTGTTCCTCAAGAAGCACCAACCCTTGTTAGTCAAGTCCAGGTCTGATGTGAGCTATAACAGTTTGAATCAAATAGAGATTGCTAGCTCCCTTAGCTGTAGATCCAATAGAAGTAATGGAGACCGTGGCACCATAATTGGCAAGCTTGAAGATAACTCGCTGGAACATCACAGTGCTCGTAAAGGAGTAAGTAGATTTAATCCTTTAGTGAAGCTTCCTTGATTTGCCCGTTATTTGAGTTGGTGCAAAACGGATCATCTAGTTGTTTAAAAGGATAATCCTCTTGAATACCAAGAATCTATATATTAAAAACAAAAAAAAAAACTTTAAGAGCTTAAAAAGACCAAATTATACCAGTAAGAGCAAGAGAAGCAAGCATTGGAATTCTAATGTATTGTCAAAAACTAAAATGGTTAAACAGGTTTTCTCTATAGTTTATCATGTAATTTGAAAATCTCACTTAGATGGTGTCAAAATTCCTATAATATGTTGACAGCAGTGAAGACTATGATATGTTTCCCATGACAGAAGTTTTAACAGATTATTGAGAAGTACTTTGGTAGGAGTGCTTTCAGAGTAATCTGAATTGCTTAAGTGAGGCATGATTTAGACATGCTATTGTTTCAGGATTAACTCTAGTTACAACAAGAATTTTGAGGGTCCGCTCCAATTGGTCTTGCTTGTTGAATTCGAATGCGGAGATTAGAGGAGTATATCAGTATCCTGAAACAAGGAACTGGTATGTGAGAACAACTCAACTGGGTGTGATGATTGAATTTCATATTACTTGTTTATAGGATGATACGAGGATGGCGCATGAGCTGAGCAACAACCATGCTTCCAAGCTACAACACAGAGCCAACCAAGGCGACAGGATTTTGGAAGAAACTGGACATAAAAAAACACAATAGCTGAAGCACATAACTAGCGGCAACTATCCAGTCCAATCTTCAGACAGAACAGAAGGACGACCTTCATGTTGGATATTAATAATTTCCGGAGATTTGCCTTAACCTGTCGCACCTATATCGATGAAACGAAACTTGGACTTGGTCAGATATTCGCACTTTATATCAATGAAATTGTGAATTTAGGTTTTGTTTTGTTTTGTTTTTTTTTTATTCTTCTAAATTTGTAATAGTTTGAAACCTGAACACAGAAATATAGTTCTTTATAAATATAGAAATTTCAGGTGTGTCCACAAGACTAAGCAAAGGTCCATTGATCTTATCACAATTTGTATACGGGAATTAATAAGACGTGCAATTGAGAGGACTATAATTGTGTGGTTGCATGGTATAAATTCTATTAAAACATAATTTTCCTCATCCAACAAAAAAAGAAGTCAAAATCAGTGCTATTTTATTATAATCTTATGAGAAAGAACTTAAATAGGAAGAGAATACTAATTCAAAATACGAATTTTTTACTGAACTTATAGCATTTATACTAGTGCTAATATTGTGCCGCATTAGAAAATATTCGTATGAGGTTCATAACAATATCTAAATATTAACGTAATATTAGATTTTTTAAATTTTCTGTTCAAACAATTGTTATATAAATTATAATCAATATATATATATATATTATATGATAGTCACAACACATTTATGTTACAGCATTAATGTATGAAATTAGATATATATAAATAATTTACAGATTACAGTATTATTCTAAATATTATGGAAAAACATTATTTGTATATGGAAAGAAGAATGAGGATTTCAATTAAGTGAGCCAAGTAAACAATGTCAGGCAATTCATGAAGTCTGGATCCACTCAAAGAGCATTGATCTAGGCTTCAATTTTGCTGCGCTGGTTCTCACCATTTAATGAAATGGTAGCTTGAAGTGCAAGCCACGTATCAATTGTCAAGATTAATGATCAGATAATAGATGCTGATCTCAAATATTTTTGGAATTAAAAACTTTTTCACTTAAAAACGACACCTTTGACCACTATTGTTCACGAATCTCTCCTTTTCTTCACTCCTTCCATTTTCTTACAAAATTTTTAATGCACTGATAAGACAAAATATGCACCCATGGCTTCTCCAATGAATGCTTCATTTGGTCTAACTTGCGAGCCAATCGGAAAAATTAATTCCGCTGGTTTTCTATTTGGACAAGATAATATTACAGAAGCATATATTCCACTAGTGTTGCTTCAAATCAGTATGGTTAATTCCTTTACAGCACTTTTCGATTTCCTTCTCAAGCCTTTTGGACTATTTAGTTTTGTTCCACATTTACTGGAAAGCTCATCCTATATCAGACAAATTAATACAACATGGTTATTTAAATTATATTTCAATTAATTCAACCGAATATAGATATGATCATTTCGTCTTGTGCATGCTAGGATGCTTATACTACAGTTTATCAATAATTTTTTTCTTAAATAAATTCTAAAACCAAAAAATCTGTTTGTATTGTAAAAGGAAATTAAGAATTAAAATTGAATATTAAATGAATGTTTTCTTGTTAGTATGTTGTTTTATTGGTGCTACCTTGTTCCTTTGTTTGCACAAATTGATTGATTGAATGGGTATATATATACCAGGGTGGAATTGCTATAGGTCCCTCGTGTCTTTCCCGCTATGATGTGATCCAAGACAACATATTCACACCATCTAAGGGTAAAATTATGGTAAATGCATTCGAACATGTGGGGTTGATCTTCCTTTTTTTCATGCTTAGTATGCAGATTGATTTGAGCGTTCTTAGAAAGCCTGGAAAACTAGCACTTGCTCATGATTACAGTGACCATAGCTTTGATCATGAAAGACTTCACAACCAATGGAGAGCTTCAAGCTAGCCTCCCAATGGTGGCCTCCCTTGAATCAACAACTTCCTTCCACCAAACCCTATGCTTTCTTAAAAATCTCAAGCTACTCAATTCAGAATTAGGTCGGATAGCTCTAGTGTCATCAGTGATAAGTGGCATGGGCAACTGGATTTATCTAACATTTGTTGTTCAAATGTATGAAACCGCTAACGCTCCTAATAAATTGCCCATTGTATTCTCCCAAATTTGCCACCTCTTGATGATTGTTGTCATTGTTTTTGCCTTTCGTCCTTTAATATTATGGATGATGAGAAAAACCCCAGAAAGAAGCTCCTTGAAGGAATCACATGTAGCCATCATGATCATTTTGATTCTATGTTGTGCTCTATACACCGAACTCATAGGACTACACCCTTGCCATGGACCTGTCTTCTTGGGCATGGCCACTGCAGACAGCCCACCAATGGGTTCTAGTTTATTAAATAAATTCGAATGCTTTGTTTGGTGTGTGTTGCTGCCTGGATTCATGATAAATATCGGCAAACGAGTCGATCTCTTGGACTTAAAATTGGCTCACTTTTTTATTATCGCGTTCATTACTATAGCATCTACTCTTGGAAGATTTATTGGCGTTCTCGTCCCATCACTCTACTTCAAGATGCCAGCAAGAGAGTTGTCCCACTAGGTTTGATCTTGAGTGGCCGTGGCATATTTGATGTTCTCTTTTTTTACCGTGCAAAACAGGCCAACGTACGTGCTCTCCAAACTTGAATCAATTTTCTCATAAATCAAATTGTTAAAATTCATTCTTTTTTTTTTCCTTTTTCCTATAGTCAATAGTAATAATCAACTTGCAACTAATAACTATTTGCAGTTAGTCGCCGACGAGACTTTTGCCATCATGGTTATCACTACAATTGTTCACTTCGCAGTAATTGCACCAATTGTAAGAGCAGTTTACGACTCATCCAAAAGATATATGGCCCATAACAGACGTACCATCCAACATAACAAGCAACAAGGAGAGCTACGGATAGTCATATGTGTTCACGAACTCGAATATGTCATTCCCGTTATCAACATCCTCGAAATTTCCAATCCTTCAAGAGAAAGTCCATTAACAGTTTATGTCCTGAACCTGGAAGAACTTGTTACCATGCCTCTCTTCATTTCTCACAAGTACAACAAAACTTCATCGGCTAAAGCCAAACCCACAAGAGCCAGTCGAATTCTAAACGTCTTCCATCAATACGAGCAACAAAGAGAAGAGCTCGTCGTAGTCCAATGCTACACGTCACTCGTGCCTTACTCTACCATGCATGAAGACATCATTACATTGGCACATGAAAAGTATACAACTTTGGTCAAAATTCCATTCGAGAAAATCAATAGTCCCTATATCCGGGCAGTGAACAAAAACGTCCTGGAAAATGCTTCTTGTTCGGTTGCAATCTTAATGGGCCGAGGAATACTTGCGGAGGCCAAATTTTTGCACACTCAACCCACCATAAGGGTGTGTGTGGTATTTCTAGGAGGTTGTGATGATCGTGAAGCGCTAGCATACGGGACCGGCCGGATGTCCGAGAATCCTAATATTTGCCTCACAGTTCTTAGATGTGTGGAAGTAAATCCGTCTAATAGTAATTTGACGGAAAAAAGACATGATCTAAATGCAGTCAGCAATTTCAGGATCAACAAGTACGAGAACAAGCTTGTAACGTACAAGGAGGAGAATCTACTAGGAGTGTCGGAGACAACGGACATGCTTTAGTTGATTAAAAAAGATTATGATTTGATATTGGTTGGAAGAAGACATGGCGATGATTGTACATTGTTGAAGGGATTGTCAGAGTGGAGTGAGATTAAAGAGTTGAGTGTAATTGGACACATATTGGCGCCTTCAGATATCAGGTGCAGAGCAGCACTTAGGGTGGTGCAACGACAAGCATCTGTGGTACAGGAAATGATTGATGGTAGCGTAACTCTATAAATGCTTTCAATTAGAAAATTTTGTAAATTTATATCCATCTTATAGTAGGAAGTGAAAAAATATATATATTTTTAATTTCACTGATAATGGTAATTATCTCTCTCACAATAAGTGAATGTCATTCCATAATTAATTGGTATCAATTTTTTCTTTTTTTTTGAAACTTGGTATCAATTTTGTTTTAAAACTAACACTAGAATGCAACAAGAAATGTACAGTTGAGAGTAATTGCTATTCATGCGGGTCATATAAAAATTTGTAAAATGTACTTGATGAAAATTGAGTCTCCACCATGCATTCACAACCACCTTTGTTAAGAATATGTTAATTCACATAGTAATGCTATAGTGCCAAAATTTTATCAAAATTTATTGTCTAAATGATATAGTAAGTTTATTTGTAGCTACTATATTATCAATACATCATTCTACAATTAAGGTATTTACGCTAAATCATCTTATCATATTATTTAGATAAAAATTTAAGTAAAATTTTAGGTTCAAAATAAAACATGGGATATCTACATTAATTATCTATCATTGTTGATTTAATTTTGATTCAATGTCTAATCACACATGCAGCTTAAATAAATTACTTACTAATAATCAAAATTTAATAAAACATTAATATGATGTGGTTTTAGGATAAAAAAGGCTTATTCAATCTAACAAAATTGAAATAATTTTACAATTACTTCATTGTTTCCATGCACCTTTTTTCCTTAATTTTTTTTCTTGTTTTTCTCTTATTAGTAAAAAAGAAAACTTTTATTACAATGCTTTATAAGACTACAATATTAGAATGTATAGGATTGGGCCTTCGCGAGAAATTTAGGGCCTGTGTTTTGAAATTAAATTAGAATAATATAGTAATGTGTGTAGTCTTCGAGACATTTAAATATTTACTTATAGTTATAATAATAAATTTAAATACTTATTATTATCATCCAATCAATATATATATATGCTAATATAACATACTCACAGAATCGGCAATTGCGTTGAAAGCTGATTAGTAGCTAAACATATTTTGACACACAGGTCTTTGCAGGTTTGGGACGTGGCTGACATGCAAGAAGCCATGTAACTCTGTAAGATCCTATATGACCGTCGTCACACGAAATTGATCTAAGTTCACTTTCATCCCCGTAGTAACTTTTATTGCCAGGAAAAAAAAAAAAAAAAAACCAGCATTGGAAAGAGAAGAAAATTAGGGAAGAAATATAATGGCCCAGGCTACAATTGCACCAGTACGTGATCAAAAACCGGAGTCGTTTAAGCTGTTGAGTGGCCACACCATCCCTGCCGTTGGATTGGGTACTTGGAAATCTGGCTCAGAGGCTGCCAACTCTGTGTTCACTGCAATTGTTGAGGTACATACTCGTCACGTTAGTCACTTTTAGACTTAAAATTTCGTACGAAATGATCCCAAAATAATTATCATTTGACAAGAAAAAATATATAGAATCTCATATGAAAGTGTACTGTCGCATCTTCTACAAATACTATTATAGATTGTATATAACTATCTTTTGGTCTTCACGGACGTATGTGGTTCAAAACCTAGGTAGTCCTAAACTTCCAACCCAATATAGATTTTGGATGATTTATTGATCGAGTATTTATATGACATCTTTAGAAGTATACAAAACTTGGTCACATTATCACTAATTTTGATGTGTCATAAGACAAGGAAAATTATTAGCTAGAGGATTTGGTATTGATTTAGCATCAATGTTTTAATTACATTAAAGTAGATACAAACTAACCACTTCTATGGGACTTCTTGATTTTTGATGCAGGCTGGTTACAGACATATAGATACGGCTGCGCAATATAAAATTCAAGAAGATGTCTCTCGTGACCTGTTTCTCTTGCTAGAATTATTATTTCTCTATTCATAACCCATTGGTTGTGTAATTAGTACTGTAATTAATTCTCTATTGTTTTTTTTGAAGTAAAAATGAATTCTGTATTGTTACAGAACTAATTACATACAATGTTACATAATAAAATTTTTGAAGTATTTATTTTAAAATATCCTGTTTAGAAAATCATTATTATATATACCCAACAACACAAAATCTGAAACATCTTTTCGTTTCTCTCAGGTGGGCCATGGGCTCAAGGCAGCCATGGAAACAGGAATTGAGAGGAAGGATCTCTTTGTCACATCTAAGCTATGGTACAGTGCGTACATGAAAAATCGATAGAGCGGATCCTTTACTTTATATTGTCAAAGTTCAAACATTTAATTGAAAATTTGTTTAAATTGTATTTTTTTAGTGGTTTTCTATTTACTTTCCTTTGACACATATGATATTGTAAATTATCGAACTCCTGGAGACAATGTACTTGGTAATAATGCTAATGGTATCATTCATGGTCAATATTACAGGTGCTCAAACTTGTCACCTGAAAGGGTCCGATCGACACTGAACAATACCCTTCAAGAACTCCAACTTGATTACCTTGATCTTTATTTGGTATCCTCTTCAGCTTTGTCACATAAAACATTGCAAGTTAATGAGTCCCTTTTTTACTATTGAGGTCACGTGGGGGTCTTTGGTTTTACTGCAGATTCACTGGCCATTCCATCTTAAAGAAGGAGCCAGCAGACCTCCTGAGGATGGAGAGGTACTGGACTTTGATATGGAAGGAGTTTGGAGAGAAATGGAGAAGCTTGTCAAAGATGGCCTTGTTAGGGATATTGGAGTTTGCAATTTCACCCTCAAGAAGCTCAATAAACTACTGACATTTGCTGAGACTATGCCATCTGTGTGTCAGGTATCAATCGGTTCCTAAATACATACAAGAGGTCTTTTTGTAATATGTATAGATGTACTATATTTATTAATATAAGACACAAAAAGTGAAAGTTAACCCAATTTTGGAGTTTGTAAATAATTATTAATAGAAAATCGAGTGTTGGTGCACTATTTGGACGTATAGTAGAATTCACAATGTTTGCTAAACAACGTTAAAATCCTTTTTTGTTCCTGCATTGTTTTTGTTTGATTTCGTGTTATATAATTGCCTATATATCTCAACAAAATCAGGAGGTCCACACTTGAAGAATTCTCATTCTCTCACCTTGTGGGTGTACTTAATTTGGTCTCAGATGGAAATGCATCCAGGATGGAGAAATGATAAAATGCTGGAGATGTGCAAGAAAAATGGCATTCATGTCACTGTAAGACCAAGTATATATATTTAGATGATTCATTGTTAAGTGATAATTTGATGGGATCATGGTAATGATCATCTTGAATTGAATTGTATCAGGCATACTCCCCATTAGGCTCACAAGATGGAGGCAGAGATCTCATCCATGACCAGAGGGTAGAAAAAGTAGCGATGAAGTTGAACAAGAGCCCAGGCCAGATTCTGGTGAAATGGGCCCTCCAGAGAGGCACAAGCGTCATCCCCAAATCAAGCCACACTGAGAGAATCATGCAGAATATCAGGGTCTTTGGATGGGTTATCCCAGAGAGAGACTTCCAAGCTCTTTGCAGCATCTCAGACCAGGTACTACTTTGTTCAGATGTTATTCCACACACTAAAATTCACTTTGACATGTTAGTACATGAAATTGCACTTGTGGCTGCAGAAACGAGTGTTGGATGGTGAAGATCTCTTTGTGAACAAGAGCGCAGGGCCGTTCAGGAGTGTGGCTGATCTTTGGGACCATGAGGACTAATTGCATTGTTTTTGGTTATTGACAAACATACCAAATGCTCTCTGTTGTCTTTTTGAATAATTTGGAATTGTCCAGTTTGTAATCAGTGAGGTTTTATCACTCTCTTTTTGAGTTGAAATTAATTTGCTTTTGTTTCGTACTTTCTAATTATGTCGCCATTATACGCTTATTAAAGGTTTCTCTATATTTTGACATGAGCCTTATAGATAATATTCTGTACTAATAATTTCAATATACATATGTAAAAGCTTATTTCAAATGATGTCTCATATAATTTTTAAAATGCTTATGTAAATATATAAATATTCAAATGATAATGGTATGATAGATAATATAATAAATGTAAATTAATATTATAAATTCATAAATGTGAAATTATATATAAAACTTATTTTTAGGAATTATCAGTCCAAAAAGACGACCATATTAAGGAAAAATAACAACAATTATTAGAAGGAAAACCATAAAATAGTGAATAATATGATACCCTAAAACGAATAATAAAAAATTATAAATTATAACAATCATTAAAAAGGAGTGAATAATATGATATCCTAAAACGTACAATAAAAAATTAAAAATTATAACAACTATTAGAAAAGAATATGATGATAGTAATATATATAAATAGAGAGAGGAAGCACTCAAAGAAATTGAAAATATTATTCCTTATTAAGAAAAGTTGCATTCAGAAAACCCAAATGATTAATTATTATTTACAAATAATTTAAAAAAAAAAAAATCAGAAAATCTAGTACTACAAATTAATCTACACATCACATTGATGTTCTCTTGTTGTCAAATTCTTGAACCTTACTTGTGATTGAGATTGGGAGAACTGGTTCAAATTGCTCTGTTGTTGCTGAATCTTGCTGTTGCACCACCAAAACGGATGCCCTGCCCCTACCTTCTACAGCCACCAACAAGTCTCCAAGCACACCCAACTCTTGAATCTCGCTCCACTCTGCTAACCCTTTCAATATCGGCAACTCGTCGTCGTGTCTCCTGCCAACCAAAACAAGATCAAAATCCTCCTCTATAAACTTGAGTAATCGTGCAGTCTCGGATGCTTCAGCTACGTTTTCCTCCTTGTATTCAATGCTCTCGTTCTCATAGATTGCTATTTTAAAGTTGTTGATGGAATATTCGTCTTGCTGCCGCTCTTGCAAATCTCCAGTAGTATGTTCCTCTTCAATGAGTCGGATTACTGTGAGCGTAATGCGAGGGTGTCCTGCCATGCGTATACCATATGCTAGTGCTTCGCGATCATCGGGGCCTCCAAGAAATATCACGCATGCGTTTATGGTTGATTGGTGGTTACAAAAGTTAGGACTGAGAAACGTTCCACCTCCGAAGAAGATTGCAACTGAACAAGGAGCATACTCCAATACATTTCTGTTCACTGCCCTAATATATGGACTATCGGATTTCTTATAAGGGAGAATCACAAGGGCGGTGCTCTTCTCATGCCCGAGTGTGCAAATATCATGATGCATTGTAGAGTAAGGTGCAAGTGAAGTGAAGCACTGCATGGCGACAGCTTCTGGTCTTTGTTCCTGGTAATGTTGGAACACTTTGTTGATGTGGTCGCCCTCGGTGAGCTTGTCCGACGATTCTCTCTCGTACTGGTGTGAAATGAACAGTGGCATGGAGCCAACAAGTTCTTCCAGGTACACGGCGTAAATTGCTAGAGGACTTTCTTTGGTGGGGTTGGAGACTTCAAGGATGTTGATAATGGGAGGAACATGATCTTGTCCATGAACACACGCCACTATTCGCAGTTCACAATGTCTCTTGCTATGCTGGATTGTGCGTTTGTTATATGTCACGTATCTTCTTGAAGTGTCGAAAATGGCTCTCGCAATTGGTGCAGCCATAAACGCATGAACAAGTGAAACCAAAACCATGGTGGTGAAAGAATCTTCGCCAATTAACTGCTTACGAAGGAACTTATAATTAGGATCACATTATTACATAATTTCTATATAATTAGTTGGATGAAAACTAATAATTGGATTCTAATGAAAAAGTTTTTACAAAATGAAAATAAAGAAATGATTTAACTACATATGAACGAACTTATAATTAGGATCATACTATTTTATAATTTCTATATAATTACTGAGTTGAAAACTAATCATTAGATTCTAGCTAATATAAAAGCTTTTTGTAAAAATTAAGAGATGAGAAGATTTATCTTTCTAACCACCACTCTTGTAACTACCCAGATGTTTGATAGCAGCTAAACCCTTTAATTAGAATTAAATAACAAAAATTAAAGTAAACAACTAATACATATGACTATATATAGATGGTTTCGAGTACTGGTACCTTGAACTGTTTTGCACGGTAGTAAATTAGAATATCAATGATGCCTCTGGAAGTCAGGATCAGACAAAGTGGGAGAGCATCTTTAAATGGCATCTTGTAATAGAGTGATGGAATCATTATGCTAAAAAATTTGACTATGGTAGCCACAGATGCCGTCAATGTCACAAAGAGAACATTTTCGAATCCAATCTTGTAGATATCGACTCGTTTGCCAACATTTATCGTGTAGCCTGGCATGAACACTGACCAAGCAACGGAACCAAATTTGTGTGCCAAACTAGAACTCATTGGAGGGCTGTCCGGGGTTGCAATGCCCAATATTATTGGTCCACTAATATTATGTTGTCCTGTGAGTTCACCGAAAAGAGCACACCCAAAAATCATCATAAGAATGCAACATATATATGATTCTTTCAAGGTTTTTCTTTCTGGGGTATGTTTCATCATCCAAAGCAGTGTAGGTCGGAGTGCGAAAATGATAAAACTAATCATGAAAAGTTGGCTCAGTTGGACGCACACAAAGGCTCTTGCTTCAACCGAACTTTTCAGTTCGAAAATCTGTAGTGCAAAAGAAGAAAGCACAAAGCACCCCAGACCAGCAATCGCTGAAGAAGTTAAACCAATCCGGCCTAGCTGCGAATTTAGGAGCTTGAGATCTTTAAGGAAGACTAGAACTTGTTGGAAGGCAGTTACTGCTTCCAAGGCAGCGACATGTGCGAGTGTCTCTCGAAGCTCTTCATTTGATATGTACTTTCTCAAATATGCAGCAAATGGTATGGTTATTGAGAAGGGCAGTACTATCATTGCGATGCCTATGGTAAATGCTATTTTTCCAGGTCTTTTGAGAAAACTAAAGTCTATTTGCACACTAAGCAGGAAAAATACCATTATCAATCCTATATTTTCAAATGCATTTATTACTGCATTGCCCATTTGTGGTACGAACATTTCTTCTCTGAAAAACCCCTCTTGAGACAAAAACGAGGGCCCTAATGCAATCCCACTCTGCATACAATTATTTCGGTCTGCAGTTAGTAGCAATTTTTTTTTTCAGGTATAAATCCTAAGCTGTTTAGAAAGTATCCAAAAAAAAAAAAATTATAAAATTCCCTAGCACCTAGCATAAGTAAAATTTATAGGTCTCAAGTAGAAATATAAATTTAAATTGAGCATGGTGGATAGCTACAATGGTGGTAACTACCTTTGCCTTGCTTCCAATAGCAAGTGTAAGGTTCAAATGCTCAAAACCACATTTATGGCAATTTTTTCCCCATTGTTTATAGGATGTCTTCTCCAGTCTTTATGATTGGCTGGGAGTTGATAAGTGACGGACTCATAAATTTATTTGAGATGAGGCACTTTTATATAATAATTGGTAAAGAAAATATTAATTTGAGATATGTCTGCTATATGATAAGAGTTGTTATTCATATTGTAAATAAATATGTGTAATTAAACTACATACATTTATTATGAAAGTTACTAATCAAGCGATACATTATATATTTTATTCTCAATAGTTCGTATAAATATAATATATTTTGCGAAATGAAAAATAGTTCAAAATAAATATAATAATTTGTGAAATTAAATTATTTCAAAGTTGAAGATAAGTTTGCAATAGTGGGAAAAAAATGAGAAAAAACAAGTTTAGGGGAAGAGAATGAAAAAAAAAAAAAAAGCATGGGCAAAGTCAAAATATTTTAAATTTGAATATCAGTTGGTAACAGTGGGGAAAAAAAGTGTGGGAAGGGATTGGAAGAAAATGAGAATGGGTAGGGTTAAACCATGGTTGTTGATAAAAGAAGAAAAGAATCATGCCCTCGGCGCCATTTCAAGTTTATGATAGTGGATGTCACGGTGGATAGCATTTAATTAATTTATTTATACATCTAATGACTAAAAAATTGAAAGAAAAAAGAAAAAAAAAAAAAAGGCAAATGTTTTGAAAGCCTAGGGGATTGAGTTGGACAGAGATAAAGAAAGACAAGTCTTTTGCCGTCCATGCCTTGCTATGTTTGAGAAGGTGTATAACACAGAAAATTTAATCAATTTTCAAAAGATTTCAGGGGGGACATGTGTCTCACTTAGACCTAAACTAGGTTTATCCCTTAAGCTAATCTCCAGGTTTAACCATAACGTCTATCACTGTTAATCTTGGTTATATTCAAAACTTGTATCAATAATTGAAAACAATAAAGTAGAAATATAAATGCAAAATAAATATAGAAAAGAACTAAAATAATGATATAAAATTCTTTAAAAATATTCTTTCATATTTGATAAAACTCGAATATAACTATAGATTACCGAGATATTAACTAAAAAATAAATTTAGAAATATACGTGCATCTGAGGGGTGTCACAGGCAAAAAACGGTTTAACCTAAAAACTTGAAACCATCAAGAATAAATAATAAATAATGATATACAAAACACTTTGAATGCATTCATTTGAAAACTTAGAATGTGATCTTACCAGAATTTCTGGAACATAGCTATAATGTCCAAAGGGGCTGAGAATGATCTTAAAAATTGCTGCTACAACATTAACGACAGAGACATACGCCAACAGTATTGGTAAAGGTGATTTTGTAAAATGTCCTCCTCCGAATAGGAAACCGCCAGAGATCATCCTCTGTACTTCTCGCAAAATAGTATACTGTTAAGATAATTAATATGTGTCGTATTTCTTGTCATTGCCATAGTTGTATGTGTTGGATTCTTTCTGATCTAATTAGATTAAGAAAAACAAAGAAAATAAATAATAATGGTGAATCAAAGATGAAGAAAATGAAACATGTGAAATAGAAAAAATAAGCGAAGAAAAGAAGAAAAGAAAAAGAGAAAGTATTGGTTGTTGAGCAAGGAGGGAAAAGGAGAAAAAACTTGTGGACAGACATTCTATTAAAGGAAAAAATTCCATCCAAGCAAAAATGAAGCCTAGATCAATGCTCTTTGAGTGGACTTGAATTGTCTGAATTAGCTTAAGTGGCTCCATATAAAGTTAATGCGTTTTGTTTTATTTTTCTTTTTTTTTTAATTTATAAACTGTATTTGTTGTTAAAATTTGATAGGTGTAAAACTTTCAACATGTTCTTATAGAATCAGTTATTGTCTATTGACATGACTAATTATTGTAAGACAAAATAATTCTAGTTATTTTGTAAGCTAAGAATCATTAAAAAATAAATAAAATAAAACTTTTAATTTGACAAAATTTAGATATCTACGTTCTAATTTTGCTATAGAAATATTTGATTAGTTATCATATTTACACATATTTGAGACAACAATATTATATAATTTTGAATCATTATAAAATAAAAAAACAATTACACATAATATTTTTTTTTTCTTTTAACTATATATATACTGATTTACAACTCTTGGAACTTCAAAGATTAACTCACTAAAGAATGATCCAGACAATAGTAACTAGTACTAATACCTACATATAGTAGGAAAACTATCCACAAACTAGCAGAACTTACATTAAATTACCCACTTTTGTGAGCTAACTTGCAATTGCTCATAGGTTGACGGATACTCGAAACCGCAACATTGCTTCTAGTGAAGCGTCAAGCATGCTTTGCCATCCACTGAGACAAGCATCTTGATGAGTAATTACACATATGGTTATATCTTGTAAAAACAGAGATTTTTTTTTCTCTAAAATGTTACATATATTAAGAGAACATTTTTTTTTTTTACATAATTTTTAAGATTTATTTATTTGTCCATTTTGTTTTTAGGCTAGTATAGCCCATCATGAGGTCTCTATTTTAGTTTCACTTAAAGGCCCAAGTATAATCCACCGATGTTGTCTTCGCTCCCCAATAATTGTTAAACATAACTTTTTCAAATAAAATTACTATGAAGATCTGTGACACAAAAAAAAAAATGAAAATCATATTGGTGTGGATGCCAATAACCTGCACCCGACCTATAATTAGTTATTTTGTTGGGCTAGCTTTGAACTAGAATTTGTTTGTGGGTGGGATTTCAGGCTAAATTTCGGCTCTATTAAAAGCCCAAAGAGTATATACATCTTCATCAGAGTCCAGAACCTATACATTCTGGAAAACAACTTTTTGTTTTCCCAATAAAAGAAACATGGCAGGGAGGAGGTGTTGCTGTGGTGTTGAGAACTTATCAATAAAATTAGATAGATGATTACTTCAAAAAAAAAAAAACATTTGATAGATGATGACTAGGAAATTGCCTTCCTGGTCCCTGAACTTCTGCCCTATTTGCTGCAACTAAAATCTCCTAGCAAATACGCTTTATTTGTGCCAGTGGTTTTTTTGTATTTTTCACTTTCTTCTTGTTCATAATTTTTGCTTTCACAATTGATTGTACTACCAATTTGCTCAGAAGCAGAAGCATACCTGATACCACAGGTAGATTCCACGTTAAAGCCTTCATTTGCTCTATGCCACTTGTTTTCCGAGGTGGGGTTCTCTTTATAAAAAATATAAACTTAATTACAAAATCTATACGTGAACATATCACTGGAACTCACAATCTAAGCCACCTCATTTCCCCATCATTCACTTCCAATTTATTTGATATATACCAGCATGATATTTTCTATTTATTTTGTATTTATTGACTTCGAAATATCCAATTATAACTTAAAGTCTAAAAGATTTCTAAACAAGAACATGTGAGTCTAGTCACTAGTGTGAGAAGTTTGAAGATAGCAACAAGTCCCTTGGGCTCACAAAAGGAGCCTTCGCCTGAATTTTGCCATGGATGGACAGACAAGCCATGATCCATAGATGGTAGATTGACAAGAGAAATTTTAAACCATGAAAGAGAGAAAAAGTAAAAGCAAAGCATCATGTCCGTACCCGAAAGACATAACAAGGCAGGCAAGGGGTGACAGAGAGGTCCCAACGTCAGGTTCAGACAAAGTTTGACACTACCCTCCCCACTTTAATAGCTTTCACACATATACCTTTAAACTCCGTGAATATGGCCTACTCCATATTATATTGAAGAATTCTCAAAGGCTTTTTATTGGCCCAGAAGCGAGAACATGGCTCGAAGTCATAATAACTCGTATGCATGAAATTTTTCCAATATCTCAAATGTGAAATGTGACAGGCGAAAGAAAAATATAATTCAAAACCATACTTTTGTTTCTCATAAGTGTGAAATGTTCACTACTTCATTGAAATACAAATATAATTGCTATTAGACCAATTCCGACGCCGTCAAGGTTTCGCTTTGTTGCATACAGAAATCTTGCATTTCAATTTTTAGAACTACAATACGAGGTCGTGGGCAGGCCTTCTCTTTTGAACTCACAACTTTCTTTTTTTTTTTTTTTCTTTTGAAATATTATAAATTATTATTATAAGCATGAAAATCACACTGGCTCGCCACTCACAACACGACCTCAAGTAATTGTACATATGGTAACAAATACCTTCTTTCACTTTCACAATCAGTTACTATTCAAATTAAGTGAAAATGTAACAAATAACATTATCTTCATAGCATTAATTTTACCGTGAATCGGAAATCCAAAAGGGAGGAAGAAAGCATTACAAAAATCACAAAAGGGCAAAGAAAGGCTGTGACCAATAAACAATCTGCCTTTAGACTTACACTAGCAAGTAATAATTCTCATGTTCCAAAGAAGACACACAGTCCCAAACAAAGCGAAAGCTCATGCCATTCTAGTGTAAATTTGAAAATGGAACCATTGCCATTTTCAAGAATCGTCTAACCAGAAACAGACAAATCTAAACCCATCCTCTGCCTTGGAAACAAACAGAAATCCGGACCTTGTTATTAAGCAAAGTTAATCTGCTTTTCTACTACAACTATATATGAAAATGAAGACGTACAAGAATAATAAAACATGATACAACCATGCCAATATATTTTTACATCACATTAGTACTTGGCTCTAATTAGACTAATTATAAGAAAGTTCACAAGCATTAACTGATTAAACCCTCAAAAAATACAAATTAAGAAAACAAAACAAAGTACTCTTTGAAGATCTAGTTAATTAGTAGTAGTATTATAGCTGGTATTATAACTATCAAAAGCTGTCTAAACCAGGGCCGATTTGCGGACGAAGTATCGATAAGCAGCCACCTTTTTTCTCCTAGAGGAAGTGTTGTCCACAGAGAGCACCATCTTCCCAGCTTCTCTTGATGTGTAGGAGTTGTGAATAGCTTCTTCTGAGGGAGAGATTTTCCTGGGTTTCTCAACTGCTATAGTGTAGCTGCCCTCAGCATTTGGTACAAACTCTGCACTGTATTCCAAGTCCCAGCCACCAACCACAATGTCCCATGTTATGGTTGCTCCAGCCTAATTAAATTAAATTATCCATTAAAAAAATAAAACCCACAATCAATACAACAATTTTATATCCGGAATCCATAAATCTAAGCAATTTTATTTTAGTTTAACAGTTTTGATCATCTGGGGTTGATCAAAATTTGACAAGCTAAACATAAATACAAGGATTTATATATTTGAAATTGAACCTCAATGCCCTCAATCTGGATGTTAACTTTTTCTCCTCCTTTGACTGTGAACTCAGAGGCTGGTTTTGGTGGTCCGTTAGTCAAATCACTGGGTCGACTCAGTCCACCATACTGTACTGGAATGTCCTCTGGCCTTATAAATCTGATCATCATCAGGGAAATCTTAAAGTAAACACATGAAAATTTACTAAGAAAAAGACAACTTAGTAATTCAAATCAAAGTTCAAACAACTTAAAAAGTAAAATTTTCAACACATAAAAAAACAAGACCATAAGTGGCTAAACAGGTTAACAGACACTACACAGGAGAAACAACACAGGTTAACAAACAGACAAAAAACCCAGAAACACATCAAAGATTCTCGAACTTGCAATAATCTTACACAGGTAAAAATAAAATTAGTAAAAAGCGTAAATCCAAAAACAGACCAAAACACCCAAACAAACTTACTTGTAGAGGGTCTCGGCTACATTTCCTTCCTTAGAGATCACAAATTTGCTCTTGGTTCGTTGAGTCAGGAATGGACTGAACATTGAATACAGCATACTAAAGTACCACGGTACATTGACGAAAATCTAAACCGAACCCAGAAACCAAAATCTAATCAATTACTATGAAAAGTAGTCAGTTATAATAAAACCAGATTGGTGGTTAGTATTGTTTTTGTACCTTGCGAGCAACCATTTCAGGGTAGTTGTTTTGGAAGAGAGAGAGGATCTGATTGGAAGCAACTCTTAGTTCTCTTTTGGGCATGTCCTTAAGATCGGTGACTTGAATAATAGAGTTGACACCACCAGGCTTGAAATGCAAGAGACTGATGCCTCTCTCCAGGACTTGGACTCTCCATCTCAGGAACTTCTTCAGCTTCTCTTCGTCTCCAAAGATCCTCTCATACATGTCCTTGTCTCTAAAGACACCATACGCGTTGTAACACACAGGGTGTCCTTCTCTGTCGTAGCCTTGCATGTAAGCGACCATCCCTTCAAGTTCTTTGAACCCCAAGTCCTCCTCCACGACCCCATCTGCTGCAAACTCTCTTCTCCAACTCACGCACTTGACTAGCATGTTGTACGCATCCTGGACCCTGAAGTCTCTGGCTCTGAGGAACTTCAAGAGTATAACATCTGCTCTCTCGTCTCCTTCTCCCAGAAGAGGAATACCCCACATGGAGCATTCATTGTCGCTGCCATGAGAGTCGTTGAGCTTGTTTTTGAGCTCTTGTAGAGCTTTTTTCTCGGAGGATTTTAGGTTGGAAAAGATGTAAGTGTCTTCTTTGAAGGAAGGAGTCCGGAGAGTGGCGGCTTCCATTAAAGCAGTCACAAATGACTTTTTGTTGGCGGTGTATGGCTTTGGTGAGGCTTCTGGTAATGGGTGGTGGTCCTGTTGTGTCAAGCTTTTCTGCGTCATGCTCATGGCTGGAGACGAACCTGTTGTTACTGCTTCAGCTTCCATTAATGAATATTCGAGTGAGACCCAGACGGAATCTCTATATATATATATATATATCACTCAAAGCTCTCTTCTCTCTCTGTTCGTGTTTGTGTGTATAATCAATAATGAATGTAGAAAAGATGAGAGCTGAAATAGATTTTCTCTGGAACTGCAAAACAGAGGTTTTTTCTGTCAAAAAGGGAAGAGACTGTGAAACGAGAGTGATTACAAAACAGTGCGCGGAAGAGTTAAATTGTACAGAACGGGAGAGAGAGAGAGAGAGTGAAGGACACGACAAAAATTACAAATGAGCCGCGATTTTTATTTAAAAAAATAACTACAAACGAAGAGCCGCTTAAAAAACTGTACGAATTTGAACTATCAACAAGTGAAAGCAAGTCACGCGCTTCCACTAGCACGTTACTGCACGTATTGATGAATTTTAGTATCTTTTTAGATGCATTTTATCCATTTTCAAAAGTTTTTATTTCTCATTACCGACACCCCAACTGATACAGTACTGAATACTGATAACACGATCAAAAGAACACCTTAAAAAAAATTAGGAGAATGTCATAATGTCAATCCTAATTGTATTTTCTCTAATGTTTTTGATTTATAATAGCTCCCCTTTATTTGTAAAAAAAAAAAAAAAAAGGGAGAAAGTGACTCAATTAATTAAAGAAACAACTAATAGTATGTGAGAGGAAAGAGCACATGTATTTATGGAAGATGAAAATATAAATTAATATCTCATAAAGGAAGAAGATGATAAAGATATTACAATTAGGTTACTATTTGGAATCTATTTTTAAAAAATATTTTTATTGATAAAAATTAATTAATAATATTTTTTAAAGACTAACACCGTTATTCATATGTAATTATTAATAATAATGATTAAAAATAATTTTATATTTATATAATTTTTTAACTCAACTAATGACATCTCACCGTTTAAATGAACTGTGAGATTTAATTTTTTTTTTTTAAAAAAACCGTGAGATTCAAATTATGTTATATAAATATATAAAATTAAAAATAAACAGTAATTGATGTAAATGAACTCGATATATTTATATGTTAATTTAAAAAATATTAAATACACTCTTTTGATGCTTTCTTTTTAATGTGTTTTTCATTTAATGCAAGATATTTGTATAAAATATATTTTTATGATGTAAATTTTATACTTAAAAATTGACATTTGTAATAAAATTTTAAAATTAAAAGGTATATTTACTAATCCTATATAAAATGAGGTATGGTTTAAAATAGTTTATTATTCGCCGTTCCTCCAGTCCGTTAATTATCAACTTTGAAAAACGATTCTGTTGAGCCGAGCCGAGCCGGTGGAGATTGTACGGGCGGGAGACAAGACAGGAGCGGTGGTGGCTTGTAGAAGAGGTGATAATAATTGATGAACTCAGAGAGATGTAGTAAGACCGGAGGCAAGAAACTGGGCACGGGTTTGTTGAGAGAGTGAGATAGTCAGAGAGAGAGAGAGAGACAGTCCTTTTGAATGGGTCCCAGATAAGCTTACGTTTTGCTTTTTCGTGGAACCCCACCTCTCCAAACACGCCTCTCTCTCTCTCTCTCTCTCTCTCTCTCTTCTCTCCAATTTCGGGGGCCAACACCCAACACAGTCCTTTACCAGTAGTAGTAGTGTACATTTTCAAGCAACACCAGTCCAAACAGAAAAAACATATTGACAAGACACTGGCAACACACTTAGTGATGGGGTGGTTTTAAAAATTTTAAATCATCTCCTCTCTAAGTAATTAATAGCGTAAAACCAAAGTTTGGCACATAATTTCACATCAAAATTATTAGAGCTAATAAAATAGAATTTAACTATAGTATTCTTAGTATTTCTTACATTAATATAGACAGATAATAGATAACAAACACATATCAAATATTTTCTACCAAATGACTATGAGTAACAAAAAGATTTTCAGATAAAGGGATGAGAGAAGATTTGAATCAAAAACTTTTAAATTCTAGTACTTTATTAAATATTATCAAGTCTAAAAACTTATATTAATAGAAAATGATTAAATTATAACATTAAATATTTAAATTTATGATAAGTTAACAAAAATATTACTGTGCTTGAGCACAGAAATATTTGAGGCTCACTCTACTCGTATGTTAATATTGAATGGCACAAAATAATTTTTAGAGTTTACTTAATTTAATCATGTTTCCTACGTGACAGTCCTGAGATTATAGTGTTAGCTCTCAAACAAATAATAAAATATATGATTTGAAAAAAAAATAGTTGAAGAATAGAATTAAGGTGGTTTAAGAGTAATTAATTAACTTGAAAACAGCAAGTTATTATTGGTGTCTGGAATGGGAGGACTAGTGCTTTCTGGTCAGGTGGTCCTGTAAAAGCAGGTTAAATTTGTTAAGTAGTGGTAATGACTTTATTTGTTCTTCTTCTGCCTTAATGATTTAGTCAAGAAAATTTGGTTTCAGTTTTGTGATAATAATGAGAATGCAAGAAATATCTTCTTAAAAATAAAGTTATTTGTACCCCAGTGTATTTATCTTGCCGTGTACTGCATTCACATTATTAATCAATAAATGAACTGTAAAATTGTTCACCAAATTTATGTATCATTTATGAGATTTGACAAAGGATGAACATATAAATCTATTTAGAAAATCGATAGGATACTCTTGTAATTTTATCAAAATTTAAACAAATTTTATCAAGCATCGATTTATTATTTATTACTCACAAATTTAAGAAGCACTTATTAAAGCTGTTTATACATAGAGTTAACGGTCTCTATATCAAATTATAAGTTTTAAATAAGATTTAATGTATTCCAACAAAATCTAATTTGATGTTAATCTCTGACTACTTCTGTAATCATTGTTATCAATAAGATTATGGATCAATTTCAAATTTGACAGAATTTGATGTATCTTAATTAAATTAAGATAAGTAAATTCTCAATATAGTGCCTGTATTATCACGTGATGATACATCCTTTCATTGAAAATTCAAAACATTGACATGACAAAAATTCAAACTTAAATGGTTATCTATTGAATCTTTAGTGATCCAAGTGCACTAAGCAGAGTGCACCAACGAATTTTTCTATACGAGAGGACATAATTATTTTGGCAGTAACTTTAGCCTTCCTTATCCTGTAATGCATATAAAATATAGGGAAAATCCCAAAAAACCCCCTGACGTTTGATAGATTACCCATTCTCCCTCATACAGTTTCATTTTTATCTAAAATACCGCCTGATTTTCAATTAAACACCAAAAATACCCCCTGAAACCATATAAAAGGACAATAATACCCCTAACGGTAACAGATACCGTTAGGATGATAAAATTGACTGTTTGACTCAAGGGTAAAAAAGGAAATTCAACGAAAATATCAATAAAAATTAAAAATAAAATAAATAACATTAAAATACCTATTCAAATAAGATATTTTTATTAAAAAATAAAAAATAAAAAATATATATAAGTTTTTTTTTTTCTCTTCATTTCTCTCTATCTCTCTGGCTCTCTCTCTTTCTCTCATCTTTTCCTCTTTCTCTCTACATCTCCGACCGGCTCTGCGGGTTGGTTCAGCGGCGACGGCACCTGGTTGGACGGTGATGGCATGGTGGAGACCCAGTTCTGGGTCTGGGTCTCCACGAACTGGGCCTCCACAACGATCGTGGAGACCCAGATCGGTGACCTAGCCCTGGGTCATCGATCTGGGTCTCCACGAAGGGAGACCCAGACAACTGGGTCTCCACGAATGGAGACCCAGTCTGGGTCTCCATGAATGGAAACCCAGTTCAATGGGTCTCCACCGTTGGGGTCTCCAACAGCGGTGGAGACCAGTGGGTTTTTTTTTTTTTTTTTCTCTTTCTGTTGAATGATTTTTCTGTTTTTTGAAGCTTGGTGATGATTGTGGGAGATTGATGATTGTGGGAGGTTGATGATTATGGGAGACTGAATGATGAGAAAGGCTAGGGAACCCATAAATAGGAAGAGAGAATAGGGAGGAGATCAGAAAGGTGTTTTTTTGTTTTCTCTATTCATCTTTTTTTTTTTTCATGGATGTGGAGATCCAATCTGGATCTCTATTTTTTATTTTTTTCTTTATTTTTTAATTTAATGTGTTTTTTTAAAAAAAAAAAATCATATCAGGGGTAATATAGTCTTTTTATGCTCTGCATATGTCAGTATTACTTTACAGTTATTAAAGTGACGGGATGGGGGAAAATGGATAAAAATGAAACTGCATGGGGGAGAATGGGTAATCTATCAAACGTCAGTGGTTATCTGGGATTTTGCCTAAAATATACTTACAAACGCAGCTTATATTTATATTCATTAAAAATTTTATTTTTAGTGTGACAAGATTGATAGGTCTCTAAAACATGGGCATCGTTTCTCATTCTACGCTTGCTAGAAAAGATAGATATTCTCCTTAGGGGTCCAAATTATTTGAACAAAACAAGAAAAAATTAATACTAATATAAGCAGGGAATGAGACATCGTTTTCAAACCCTACAATCCTCCCTCCCATCATTGATGCTTCAATCTAGGTGTAGAAAACGATTGGCCTCAGCTATACATGTCTTGTCAACCTCCCTTGGATTTTAGATCTCAACACACAGAACTTGCTTCTCACATTTTTCTTTTATATGTGGTCTCCTTTGTTCATAGCTTCGGAAGCAAGAAAATCTTATGCTATTTTGTCATATATTAACCACTTTGAAGCCATGACATGCTTGCAACAAAGCGATTCTTCAGAGTTCTCTCTTGTAAATTATGGTAGGAGAGAGAGTGAAAGTTAGGTTGACTTACTGATGAGTTCTTTACATCCATATTAATGAAATAATAGATTCTAATTCTTTTTATTAATCCTTCCAGTTTTACTGATAAATGGGAATAAAATCTAACCAAGAGTGCAAGGCAATGGTTGTGATGGTGGACTAATTGATGATTTGATGGCCTGGCTCTTTATTATAGGAAATGTGAAAACATGGGCTTTTAGGACTTGAAGAAGACGCCTCGGCCCCACTTTTCAGGGAAAGTCCCAGAATATTTGCATTGGATTCTAAAAGAAAAATTATATAAATAAATAAAGAGAGAAAAATAGCATTAATTTAGTGGGCAAAAGGGATGAGAATTCTTGGGGATCCGATTAATTTAAGTAGAATTAATTTAAGCATGGTACTGTTCACGTTTAGCTTTGGTTGGACCATTAATAATCATTTTACCCACCCAAACACTCTTAACTTTTTACTCTCAAATTCAAAAATATGGGTCTACTTTGATACATTGCTATGAAGATAAAGGAACCCACAATGTTTATCAAAAACCTTGTATCTTTATGCATATCTCATCATTTCGAGAATAAAATTTACACTTTAATTTTATTCAACAAATATATGACAAGACTTTAAGATAAATAAATAATGTAATAAATAAAGATTAATAAATAAAATAAAATAAATTTATCAACATTTTTGTAATTTAGTTACTAAAGAGTTGCAACAATTTGTACTATATTAACAACCTTTGATAATTTTATTTAGAATATTTTTAAAAAAATGTGTTTTAAAAAACAAATCTGTCCTAAAACGAAAAAGGTTTATTTTCAAATAATCAATCCTACTTAAGAAATGAAAAGGGGTTTCTAACTAATGAGTAATGAGTGCACAAATTGACCTAATAAAATTGGATCGTCAAGTACATTATTAATCTTGAACCTCAATCTTGATCCAAAGCATGACCTCTCTAATATTACGTGCACTCATTGCTAGTCCAAAGTGTCCGTGCCCTAAAAAGAGCCCGAAATCTAGTAAAAATTGAAGTACAGCTAGGAAAAGATCTTGTTTAGGAACTCGTGAAAAGATCATGGTAAATTCAAAATAATACACTACATTGTCTAAAGTACTCCTTTCTTCTTTAACTTTTCTAGGTTGAACCAAATCAACTTTTGACTTATGCACTAATCTCACCCAATTAAGTGCCCCCATATAATCATCACTGTCCAAAAAGTTAAACAGTGTCTGAATTCCTTATATTGTTATCTAATCACTACAAACAATTGAAATATAACAAAATATATCGTATATTTCTCACTTTCAAAAAAACAAAATATATCGTATATTTTCTAATATACCACTATTCGTTAAATATTGTCGCAAAATACAACGATAATGAACGAAGTATACGTGAAATTTTTTTTGAGAATGAAATACATGTGAAATTGTACATTGTGCTGGTATGTTGTAACATTAACTTTGTATGATTTTTAGCATAATGTACAAACACATAATCACAGATACATGGACATGAAAAAACTATTGTAATATGGACAAGCCAGTGATTCGGACTTCTCTTGGCTACTAGAAACAAAGCTTTATCTTTTTATTTGGCCTTTGTCAGGTTTTGCAGATTTCACATGCAAATGCAGCAGAAGTACTTTGTTCTCATATAGTTACAATTTGTTTTAAGTGTTATATTATTGTTTATGGCATTTTTTTAGTATAAGCATGCGAAGCTTGCTATTAGTTTATAAAGTTATGCCACCAAAAGTGCACCAGAAAATGGAAACAGTTACATTCCAGGCAGCTAATGGTTTAAAATTTAGTTTCTTTGAAAGATTAAATAGCTGTATCCCTTCTTTTCTCTATCTCACAACAAGTGGTTGAAATTTCTAAAAAGAAAGGTGAGTGAGAACAAGCAACTAAATATCAATTTTGATAAATATACTGGAGTTTTAACTCTAAATTCATTAAAATATCAATAACTATTATCAAAATTGTAATATTTCACGTATGCTTTTAAGGTAATTGAAGAGATACTTTGCCTGCCACCTAAAAAAGAACGTCTAATTAGCTCAATAAAAGGCAAAATTAACCCAACTATTCTGGTTATATATAAGATTCTTTCAAGAACATGGACTCTTTAATTTCTTGTTGTCCCACCATAACGACTTAAAACCCCAAAAATTACGAGGAATACAGCTCATGTAGGATCACAGATGTCAACATTTGGACAACAAAAAAGAAGAAAACAATAAAGCAGAATGATCCATATTCCTCTTCTTGGCCTTCAAATTTGGCAAGTGATCTATTTTTGACAATTGAAAATCTGAAATGGGACATGAGCAGATGTGTCGCACTCACAAGGTGGATGCAAATTTCATTGAATCGAATTCCACTTCTACACATGACAGTAGTGAACCTACGAAGATAATAGGTGTCCGAATTGTATGTATGTATTTGTAAATATTGTCCGGCTTGGGCTTGTTTAAAAAATATGTATATATTGGACAGAGACAAAAAAACTCCAACCCATTATGCACGCACACGCTACTGGTCAAAGATTTTTTTTGCAATCAAATGCTCCTTTTTTTTGTTACATAGCAAACAATTAAGGGCCCACGGTGTCTGTTGCATGCTTTTGAGCCAATAGAATTGCAGCACCTGTCAACAAGACCCATGTTGCTCAACAGTGAGAATGAGCCAGCTGACATGTATTGAGGCCATGACCAGCCACTGATGACCCGCCCTTTGGAACTTAATAATTTACAGGTGTTTTTTTTTTATTCCCATACCAGATCATCTTCCTGTCACGAATCATGACTCAAGCATGAGTTTCAATGATAAAAAATAAATACAAATTAAATGCAAAGTTTTGTACTCGAGTGAGTTTGAAGATATGGTGTTGTTTGCCGTGTTCGGGTGTGAAAAAATCACTGAAAAACATGACCGATGATTCATTGCATGCCCATGCCCCTTAAAAAGACTCGGATTGGTCTAAAAATGAGTCTACTTGCTTCCTCCAAAAACCCCACAGCTTATTTTGTGTATCTCCTGAGACACCACAGCTAAAAATGGTGTATATGTGCATGCATGTATGCATATATGTTTGTGTGAATTTTTTAGCCAAGTAGTGGTCAGTTATTAGACTGCCTAGTTCAGGACAATAAAAAATGTAAAGTTAGGGATTGATTGACTGACTGATTGATGTGTGCAGAGCTGTGCCAGCCTGCCAATCTTCCTTCTACAATACAAGTTCCCAGATCAGACCCACCAGCACATGACCAAAATGTAAACTCTCCTAACCACTACTGATTAATCGAGCTTTTTGTTTAATCAAACAGTGGAGAAGTGATCATCGTGAGAATCATGAAGGCTTCAGACTCCAGTAACAGATCCCATCAATAAAAAAAAATTTGAATTTCAATTCCCTGACTAATTAATCTACTTTTCTAGATTTTATTTGCCGTTTCAAATCCAATCCCTTTAACAAATTTGATTCTGTTCAATGTGAGGTCTAAAATGTATGTCATGCCACTGTTGGATATATCTTTAACTCGTGCCAAGTTGATCAGCATGCAATGTAAATTTCAACATGATAACTCAGTAACTCGTTACTCGAAAGTCATAATCCATGACAGAAAAATTTGGTTTGATGATAAGTCTCTCACTATTTCACAACCGAAGTTAGAGTTATGATCCTCTCATTTAACTCTCAAATTTGTAATTATTATGAAAGATGTGAAAAAACTAATTGGTGCACCTAGTCACTTATACGTTGATGCTCATTTCCAAGCCAGCCTCTCTCTATTAGGTGCTTTGGGTTGTGCCTTTGTGATTGTGATCAGCGAAAAACAAAAACAAGGACGGCCTGGCCAGGAGTCCAGGGCACACTGCAACACAAGCCCATCAGGACATTGTTGCATCTTGCACCATAACAGCCCAAATTAACAACGGATCTAGTAGGAAATTTAATTCAAATCACGAACCAACTATGTTAATATATAAATGATACTAGACATTTTATATTTTATATTTCACTTGTAATCCAAATAATCAATGATGTGGCAATCAATATATTAACAAAAAGATGAAATGTTTAGCATTTTTAGAATATATCATCATAAATTAAATGTTTTTTTTTTTCTTTTATCTGACCATAAATTAAATGTTATTCTGATGCATGTGGCGTACACTCAGTAATGGTGACAAAAGCTGTAATTGAATTGCTATAGTGGAAAAGAAATTAGTTGAGATGCTTGTCCTTCTTCCATCATATTGATTGTTTTTCCTTCAAATTGATAAAAATGATGTACATAAATATTAACTCGGCCCTAACATTCCCTCTATTTTTTATTTTTTATTTTTTAAAAAAAGAAGCCTACCATTCCCTATCTTAGAAAAGAAAAACAGAACCCAGACAAACTTTAATCTCGTTGGACTCGTTTTCAATTCACACAACTTTTTATGTAAATAAATATTACACATATATGAAATATTTTCAATTAGATGAAACATTTTGTTGCGCGATAAATGTTGTGCAAAATTAAATAAGTAACAAATAATTGAAAATTTGTTTTAAATTAAATGAATAAAATTTTATTTTAGATTGAAAATGAATTTTTCTATTATTTTAAATAAAAATGAATATATCCCCAAAAGCAAACAAAAATAAAAGCCAACAAAACTTGTCTATATCATTGTGCGTTTTTGCATGGTACAATTGAACAAAACAAGTTACATTTTATTTAGGTCGAGTTTATTACCTTCTTTATAATGTAAAAATAATTTATATTTCTTTAAGTGTTTCTATTATTATTTCATCATATTTTCCTTGTGTATATACTAACATGAATCCAATAAGGATGTGCCTGATTGTTTAGGTTATTATTCGTTTTCACAAAATCTATGTAAGACATTTTGATTCTACTCCATCACCAAATTCATTACATTTTGTGACCAAAACCTTCTTTGATAGTCTACCAATTGTCAAATCATTCCATCCCACAATCCACAAATCATTTAATATGAATTAAAATTGAATAAACAGTAATAAATTTGTTAAAAAAAAAGTAATAAATTATTTATTTGAATAATACTTCTCAGGATTATCATAAGATTTATAAGCAATTTAAATTTTTCATAACTATGAGCCACGGTTAAAAATCTTGTGAATTTTTTTCCAATTTTGATAAATTAACGTTATCAAAAACTGCAACTTCAAAACACAGAATGTTTAATGTTACATTTAAAAACAAACAGAGTATAGCAAAATTACCATCAGAGGGCCAATTTGCAATTGTAACCTTAATAGAAAAAAATTAGCAAAAATACCCACCTCCCATATATAAATTCATAAACAAATTCATTTATCCTAAGCCTTTCGAAATTAGCCGACCATTATTCATCACTATTCGACCAGACGACATTGCCAACTATTATCACTATACGCTATGATCACTGATCTTCCCCGATTTTGATCTCGATTCTCAAGTGTGAACAAGGTTAGTTTCTATCCATTTGAATATTTTTTGAGTATTTAATGAGGTTATTGCTATTGATTAGTGTCGAAATTGAATACAAAAACTTGTTGGACCCTTAATTATAGGATAAGGATTTTCAAAAATTTTGTGATCAGTTGGTTTGAATTTAAGCATGATTGTGACTAATTATTGTATGAGTTTTCAATTTTAGGGATGGATTTGTTTGATTTAAGAAAAACAATGATGAATTTTAGATGATTATAGAAAAATTAGGGTTCGAAAAATAGTGATAATGCAATGAAAATGATTTAGTTGGGGTTGACAATTTTGAGATATGGCATTTCGAAACAAATGGTTTTGAGATGTCATGATCTGAATAAATAATGTGTTAGTCAAATCCAAGTGAAGTAATTATATCTGTTTTAGGTCACCTCATCTGTAGCATAATATTTTTTAAAATCGATAACTTCCGTGACAATATTAATTTTATTCAATCAATGTCCATTCATTCAATGAATATGTCCATTTCGTTTTGTGTCAATACTAACTTTTCATTGCTTAATATATTATCTCCAAACTTGCACTCAAATAAGAACTATTATTAAGATAATGAGTCTTAATAAGATGAAATTGTAGTAGTGTTTATTTGGTGTTTATACATGTTTGTTAATTAAGTTTGTTAAATTTTAGATCTTAATTAGTTGGCAGATTTAAAGTATTGCATTCGACATATTGATTGTATTAATTATGAGTATTTTAAAAACTTTGGGGTAATTTTATAATTATTTTCATACATGAGATAATTGTGTCATTTCAAAATTTAGGAGGAACAATTTTGCTAAAATCATAAAAATAATTATAAAAATATGGGTGACAATATTACTACTCATAAACTTGATTTCTGTTCCTTCAAAAAAAAAAAAAAACACGTGATTTCTGTAACCAAATGATTAAAAACTTCGAAATCTAAATATTGCTATCAACACCCAAAAAAAATAAAAATAAAATTAGCTTTGCAAAACTATGATTATTTAAGTATATTAAAAAACATATTACTGTTTTTTTTTTTTTTCTTAACTTAAAAATAATACTAACTCTGTATGCTTTCAGGAAAAGAATCTCTCACCGGCCCGGGAACCTCCGCCAAGATGGCGTCTATAGTTTATAAGAAAAAGGAATCTCCCACCATGCCTAGAACCTCTGCTAAAATGAAGTATGTAACCTATAAGAAAAAGGAATCTCTCACCGTGCCTGAAATTTCCTCCAAGATGATGTCTGTACTCCATAAGAAAAAAGAACCTTCCACCATGCTTAGAACATCCAACACAACGACATCAAGAATGGAACAACCGTAAGTACTTTGCTTCTTTCAAATTAATTGATCAATTAGTATTATCAATTGAAATCCATGCAGATCAAATCTGCTTATGCTTATCATAATTCATTACTTTGAATCCACTTTAAACTTTCTTCAAGTTATTTAATTTAATTTATGTTTTCTCCTTTTCTTCTACTTCTATGTCAAGTTAATTTTGTTAGTGACTTGATGTATCCACAGCCAAAATACATTCGATGTATGAAAAAACAAATTTTAAATATATTCATAAATGATTTTTTTTACAAATACATAATACAAGTACAAATATCATAATCGAAACTTCTTAATATATATTATAAAACGCAGCTCAAAACAAGTTTCCATAAATTAGAAAAAGAGACTCACACATAAATATAAAAATGTCTCAAATACAACCCATACATAGATAAAATTACTGAACCTTACTTTCTAAGCGAAGATAAGGAGAGTGGTGTCAGCTGCATAACTCACAAGCTAGCTGACGCCACTCACAAGCGAACATGAATAAAGTTTTTAAATTATCAAAAATATCATAACATATCACGTTCTCATCTAATTTTATGTTAAGTTAATTTTGTTAGTAATTTGATGTATTCACACCCAAATTCAGTGTGCCAAAAGAAACAAATTTTAAACATATTCATAATGAAGTTTTCGTTTTTTTAATTTGAAATATCACAATGAAGTTTTCAAATTACCAAAAATATCACAACGTATCACCTTCGCATCTCAAAACCCTTTTTCCCGCAAACACATCCTCACGACCCAACGCATTTTCTATCTCATTTCGACTAAAATGCGCCGCACGTGTTCACCACTCTCTTGCCCTCAAATGTGGGATAAATCTAATTTTCCCCCTGTAGTTTGATATAATTTCTATAGACCCCCTATAGTTTGGCATAAACCCATTTTCCCCCTTCTGTTAATTCTGTTACTGAACAGTATATCCTGACATTGACAGCATGCAAAAAGACGATCTTGCCCCTCAGACAAAACAAATTATCAAAAAAACTAAAATAAAAATGAAAAAAAAAAATTATATTCAATTTCCGGTGACGGAAAACCCATTTTCTGGGTTCTCAGCAGTTGGGTTTCCATTTTACTAGATTTGCTTTGAACTAATCGTTACCAGTAGCATCAAACAGACAAACACAGAAACATAAACATTTAATCACCATAAACATCATCACTAATACACCAAGCACAATTACACCAAACATTTAATCATCACAAACATCATATGGGTTCGATTTTGAACCCAGAAATTCACGTCTGGGTTCGAAGTCGAACCCAGATGTTCGCATTTGGGTTCGATTTCGAACCCAGATGCGAGCTTCTGGGTTCGAAGTCGAACCCAGAAGCTCGCGTCTGGGTTTGAAAGCGAACCCTAGAAGCTAGCGTTTGGGTTCGAAAGCGAACCCAGACGTGAGCATCAAACCCAGATGCGAGCTTCTGGGTACGAAAGCGAACCCAGACGCTCGCATCGAACCCAGATGCGAGCATCAAACCCAGATGCAGACGCGAGCATCTGGGTTCGATTTTCGAACCCAGACGCGAGCTTCTGGGTTCAGAAGTCGAACCTAGAAGCTCGCATTTGGGTTCGATTTTTGAACCCAAATGATGGGGGTTTGAGAAGGAGAAGGAGAAGAAGAAAAGAAGAAGAGACTGGAGAGCGGAAGGGATGGCGGTAGGCAAAGAGCGGAGGAGGGAGGACGATTGGCGTCGGCGTCGGAGATCAAGAGAGAGAAAAAGATAGAGAGAGGGAGAGAGAGAGAGATGGAGAGAGCTGCTCCTTTTTTATTTTTTATTTTTGTTTTTTTAAAATTTTTTTTTTAATTATGTCCACCGTCCATCATGTTGATGGACGGTGGACATAATTTTTTTAAAAATTATTAATAAATTTATTTTTTTATTTTTTATTTTTATATTTTTAATTATTTTAAAATAATATAATCTATTTTATATTGAATTGACAGTTTTACCCTTTCTAGTTAATGGTCAAATATTGATTTTTAAAGTCCAAGTTCACGGTAAGGGGTATTTTGACCATTTTAATAAACAAGAGGGGGTTTTTTGATTATTTTTATAAACTAGAAGGGATTTGTAGCGATTTTTTTAAGGTAGGGGGTTTTTTGACTATTATATCAAACTACAGGGGAGAAATTAGATTTATCCCCTCAAATGTAGTCACGTTATATTTCCCACTACAAACAAAAACACGCACAAAACTCCTCCACTATTTCCATTTCGCGCTTCTTGTAAGTAGTAAGTACACATGTAGACATAGAGCGTCACCGACTCTCTTCAATTTCCTCCATAAACCTCTGCTTCCACAACACGATCCTCTGTCTCTCTCTCTCGCTGTCGCTGCGACGTCGTCGTTTTCTCTGCGCTCATTTTCACTGTAAGTCTCTTCAAACCTTGCACTGTCTTCTCCTCCTTTTTAATCGATCGCTCTGATCGACACGACGAACTCGGTTTCGTTTGATTCTTTACTGGTTCGTGTAAGTTTCATCGATCATCTAGGGTTTTTCAATGTATTTGATTGTTTTGAACCTCTATCACGCGTCTTCGTGTTCACTTTTTTTTTTTTTTTAAAAAAAAATTCTACTTTTAGTAACCGGTTATTATACTGCTTCAAGGCGTGTTTTTTGTCTTATTTAGTAATTTGAAGTTATGTTGAAGCTATACTGAACTTCTAGGGTTTGTTCATCGAACATCAAATGCTACTAGTGATTTTTATTAATTTATTTTTAATTTAAAGTTGGTTTTGTGGTTGATTATGTGTATTATCATGCTTTAAACTACTTTTTAATTAAATTCTAGATGTTATTATTATATTATGTCATAATTGTTGTTGCAAGAGTTGTGTTGTTGTTATAAGGTTATTGCTATATGAAGATTTACTGGTGGAAACGAGTTTGTGTGTGTAATGTAGGTTTAATTTGTGCGGCTAATTTTAATTTTATTGGTTGCGAAATAAATTGCGGGTTTCGTTTTCAAGATGTCTGTTGATTAATGAAGTGTACTGGAGTGATCCTTATATGTGAGTGAGTGAGCCTTTTGTGTCCGTGTGTGTAATGTAGGTTTGATTTATGTTGCGTTTTGTGATTTTATTGGTTGCAAAATGAATTGCAGGTCGTTTTTTTTGAGATTTCTGTTCATTAATAAAGTGAAATAGAGTGATCCTTGCATGTGAGCGTTTTGTTTAGTTCTAGTTGCGTACCTAAGAAATGTTGCTATTTGTGGTAAAACAGAGTGTATTGTGTAAATTTGCGGTTTCGTGATTGAGAAGCATTTTGTACGTTTGAGAATGTTTAGTTTGGATCAATATCTTTATTTCCATCGGCTGTAGCTATTATGTGATGATCTGAACACTGTTGAAGCTCGTTGGTTATTTACTCTATTTGTAGTGTTGAGATTTTTTTTGAAACTCATGATTGTGAGTTTTATCTTATTCTAATCAACAGGATGGGGGCAGGGAGGAAAACACAGACATTGGTAGTCAACACAAAAGCAACTTCTCCAAAACTACCCACATCTGGACATGTGACTGCCAGAAATCTGCCCAAGAGGAATCTTGGTGGTGTTATATTTGGTTGCACAAATAAAACTATGCAAGAATGTTTAGCTAAACAACTATTTGGTCAGTCTTCTGCATTTTGGTTGCATTTTGGTTGCTTGTTTTAGTGAAACGTTTTTGCCAGTGTTTTTTTACCATGTATCATGATTATATCTCAAATATCTATTCCTTGGTGAGATCCTTTGCATGTTCACCTTGCGCTCCTTTAGCATGACTAAAGGATTTAAGGATGTCATTAAAGGGATTGAGAGCATATTTTTATAAAATCTGATTTCTTTGAGCAGCTTTATTGATGGCTTGTTATCTGTTCCTAGTTTTGTCTTAAGAAACTTATGGAATTTTTTATTAAACTTTTACAGGCTTACCAGCAGCACACTTTCTATATGTACAGAAAATCGATCAAGGTTTACCTCTCTTTCTATTCAACTACAGTAACAGAAAACTCCATGGAATCTTTGAAGCTGCTAGCCCTGGCCGAATGAACATTAATCCATATGCATGGACCACCGACGGTTCGGAGAGAACTTTGTACCCTGCACAGGTATCATAAGATGTTTGCTT
This sequence comes from Nephelium lappaceum, assembly GCA_021234005.1. Lineage (NCBI taxonomy): Eukaryota > Viridiplantae > Streptophyta > Magnoliopsida > Sapindales > Sapindaceae > Nephelium > Nephelium lappaceum. The sequence continues at coordinate 1,761,842 of CM038011.1, forward strand.
ATCTTTATTCTTGTTGTCAGTGAGTTATAAAGTTATAGCTGAGATAGATTAGTTTTGATACAGAGAAGACTCTCATTTTGATATTAAGCTGTTTTCTGTATTAAGGTTCAAATTCGAGTGAAGCTGCAATGCCAACCACTAATTGAAGATCAGTTTAAACCAATAATTATTGATAACTACTTTAAACCAAATCATTTCTGGTTTGAGCTTGACCATGTTCAAGCAAATAAGGTGATATCCTTATTAGCAGAGTCTGTAGTCCTTGCACCGAGATCTTTTGTACCTGAGAATAATGCAAGGAGAAGCATTATCCGACCTGTTCCCTCAACTGACACAAAAGAGGAAAATGAAGGTTCTAAGCCACTTGCTCTGGTAGTTGAACCTGCTAAAAAACCAAGTTGGGTGTCAGATTTATCGGATGCTGACCACTCTGAAGATGGAGGAAAAGATGCTGATGAGTTATTTAAGCTACTGGCTTTGGAGGCTGAGAATTTTAGTAATTTTTCTCAGGAATCGGATTCTACAGAGAGTGCTTCCTTAGATGGACACAACCAGCAATTGGAAGCTCATTTAGATAAGAAAGCAGTTGCACAAGAAGAAGAACGCCTTGTACTAGAGAAACTGAGAAAGTTGGTGGCTTTGAATAATGAAAATCAAGACTTGTCTTCAACTGATGATGTGGGTAAACCTGCTGTTATTGATGACACAAACCTGGACGATGACAAACCTATCAGTGAGCAGGTGAATGTCACAGTGGAGAATGAATACAGTTGTTCTTCATCTCATTGTCAGTCCATCATAGCTGAGGTAATTTAGAGAATCTTCATGTGTGTGTCTTTAATTTCTATACTGGATAGTTTTAGATTTGGTCTTAACAACACTGTTTTATGTTTTGATATAGTTGGTTCGAGAGATGGAAGAGCTTAAGACTTTTAAAACAGAACAAACTTTAAAGATGAGTTATTTGGAGCTGAAGCTGGTACTTTTTTCACCATTTCTCCGGATGTTGAACTTTGTCATTTTCTATGGTTGTTTTGTCCACCCTTTGCGAATCATTTGAGCAAATCTATCTGGTACCATGCCTTTATCTGGTTGCTAGTCTGTTTTTGCAGTGTTAACAGTTGTCCCTGGGAATTGAGTGGCTCGTTATATTTTGAATAGAGTTAGGAGGAACAAACGTCATATTTGGGGCTGTTTATGTAACTGGAGTTATTTAAACAGTTGCTGTTAGAAGTGCAGCCTAGGGTTTCATAAAATGATGAATTTGTTGTTATTGCCATTATGGGACTGATCGATTTAATTAAACATAATGCATCAATTTAGTTTCCATTTGACATTCAAATGAATCCACCATTAGTTTTTGGTAATTTATAAATGCTCTTGATGTAATATTGTTCTTTCCACTACTGGTAATGCAAAAATGTAATAGTATCTTCCTCAACAGCTATGATTTATATTTTTTTGAAGAGATACTTGTATTGCAGCACCTGTAAATAATGGATTGAAGAATTCTAAGGATGATTACCACGATGGAATGAGGGCTTGTGTCAAACTGAACAATTGGATCTTACATTTCAGGTTCAGGTGCAAAATGAAATTCAATGGTTGAAAGATCACTGTGAAATGGTGGAAACTCCTTCTAGTTCTTCCACGATTGATAGCAAGGTTATTCACCCTTTAGATGAGCTGCAATTGGATCCTACTGAGTCCATATATATAGTTGGTGGATATAATGGCGAATCATGGTTATCGATGTTGGAATCATATTTTCCTTCTTGTGATGAAGTAAAATCCTTGAAGCCAATGAACTCTGTTCGTTCATACGCTTCAATAGCACAGTTGAATGGCAAGCTTTATGTGTTTGGTGGTGGAGATGGTACTCAGTGGTATGATACAGGTATTAGCTCCACTACATTCAAATTGTGTATTGTTTCTGAAATCTATTTATTTTTGACATTATGCTGATACTTTTGTGAAGTTGAAGCATATGACCCTGTTGATGATGAATGGACCTTTTGCCCACGTATGAATGGGAAAAAGGGAAGCTTAGCTGGAGCTGCTATGAATGACAAACTTTTTGTTATCGGTGGTGGGAACAGTGTTGATTGCTTTTCTGATGTTGAAATGCTTGATTTCGATATTGGAAAATGGATTCAAACACGGTCAATGCTACAGAAGGTAAACTTTTTTGCCTATTACGTATGTGCTTGGGTGTATCCATTCAAAAGAAATTTAGTGGTTTGAGAAAGTATGAAAAAAAATTTGGATGTCGAGAGCTGTAGTTATGATTGAATCTGAAGATATGCAGGCTTATATGTATTGTTAGCTAAAACGTCTAGCCTTGAAGCTCATGGCATTTGCTTCTAGAATTTAACTTAAACAAGTGGAAAATAAAGAGTTCTTCAGATTATAAGGAGTTCAATAAATTCATAAGTAATATTTCATATACCATTGTAGAATTTAATTGATAGAGGTTTCTAAGGAGAATTTCACTTTGAAGCAAGTGTTTCCTACATTGTTATTTTGTGATACTATAGAATGGAGTCAATTTAATTGGTGGAAGAACTAATACAAAAAAAAAAAACATACAAATACCTAAAATCTATGAGTACCTCATTAAATTTCCAAACAATTGGGATTTGGTAATTGCTAAGTGTTGATAAAATATGTTATCCTTTCATTTCCTTGGGGCATGTCACTTTGTAATACACTTTCATAAGTTAATTGACATTGGGTCATATGTCCTTACCTTGTTTTCCAGCGATTTGCTGTTGCTGCAGTACAACATAATGGTGTGCTTTATGCTACCGGTGGATATGATGGGAATGAATACCTGAAGTAAGATCTCTCACTGTCATCTCTTCTCTGTTTATTGATTCTGTTGCATGCAAATGTACTGGTAGGTTTAATTTACTTAAATATATGACAGCATATGAAGGGGCAAAACCTTCGGATTCTTGAAACATGATTGTTATAGATTTTTATTTTGGTTTTACTTTTACTATGATCCCATGGGCATGTGCACTTATTTTGAAACTCATTAATTTGTATTGCTTGGATTGATATGGATTCCGCAATGGTTTTTCTAATAGAACTATAGAAGCAGTAAGTGCCTTGAACTAAATAAGAAGCATATGACATCATGAAAAAATGAAAAATAGAAAGAACAGCAAAGGAATTCAGATAATTTAGCTTATTTTGCTGGCACAATAACTGTAAAGGCTGCCTGACATACTTTTGCCATCTCAGCACTGCTGAAAGATTTGACCCCAGAGAGCATTCTTGGACAAGAATTGCAAGCATGAACAAAAGGAGGGCCTGCCACTCGCTGGCTGTTTTAAATGAGAAAATGTAAGTTCTGTTTTCTTATTTGTCTCTTTTTTTCTGTTCGGTTGCATTTATTTATGGCCCTCTCTGCAGATATCCTAGATATTGCATGGCTTATAGATTTTGATATTAAAATGTTCAATATGAGGGTGTGCATTGAAAAATTGCTTTTTCTTTGATTCTGGAAACTCATCTAGGTTTTTCAAAAAAAAAAAAGGGAAAGAAACTCATATTCTTTTATAAAAAGATGACGGAAGATGTATGAGCTTAAAGATGAAAGATGAAATATCTTTTCCGACTTTCGAATTCCTTTGTGCATCTGTGAACTTTTTACAACAGTGTAATAACTCTGTAGATATGCTCTGGGCGGTTTTGATGGTGAGGCAATGGTTCCAAGCGTTGAAGTTTATGATCCGCGTCTGGGAGCATGGATGAGTGGAGAGCCAATGAAACAGAGCAGGGGATATTCAGCTGCTGCTGTTGTCAAAGACTCTATTTACGTTATTGGAGGTGTGAGAGAGGGTGATGACGTTGTTGATACGGTAACATCAAACTTCTTACCTACTTTCCCTTGTGAAGTAACATTTTTGGTGCTTGAATCTGACAACTAATGATTTATGATAAACAGGTCGAATGTTACAAGGAGGGTCAGGGATGGGAAGAGACCATTTCGGAGGCAATTGGGAGAAGATGTTTCATGTCAGCTATCGCTGTTTCATGTCAGCTTGAATCTGACAACCAATGATTTATGATAAAAAGCAACTTGCTGTTTAGAAGGTAGAAGCAGGAATTTTGCTGCCGAGTAAAATGAGTTTCATTTTACTTATACCATTCAAATGTGAGAGCGGAAGATAGTCTAATCAGTGTTTTTGTGCTCTTTTGGATTATATCTGATGACTATTAGCTGCTCCTCATGGTGAATGTTTTAGCCTGTGAATACTCGTTCAGTTACAGCAAATATTTCAGTTTGGTGGATCTTTGTTATAGCGTTAACAGGCGGTAGTTGTACCGTGATAATTTTACGGAAACTGGGCTGGCCCAGTAACACGAAATGCAGATTTGGGCCTGTGGAGCCTGACAATCTAGTTGGGCCTGAGAGAGAAATAGCGCCCATGGTTAGTGGCCCACAAATTCAAGATTGGGCCTATCAGGGCCTAAGGATCTAGTTAGGCCGAAGGATAATAAATGTGGCCCACCTTCTCCAAGCTGGGCTAGCCCATCAAATTAAAGATTGGGCCTAAAAGGGCCCAATAATCTAGTTGGGCTTAAAATTATGGATTGTAGGCCATCTTCCTACAGCTGTGCAGCCCACCCAATTCAAATTTGTAATCATTTTGTTTTGAAATGATGGTCAATAGTTTTAGTTTGAGTTTACGGAAGTTAATTGATCATAAAGGCTGTTTGCATAATTACAATCAAAGTTTCCATTTAGCTACAGTTACATCCAAAATTGAGGGTGTTTATGTAATTTAATTTTATAATTATGATTCATTTATGAAAGAGGCGGAAATATCCACTCCCGAACTCTTTGGAGATGATCCAAAGTGAAAGACATGGGGCCCATAATCACCCAGTTGGGCTGGCCCAAAGTAGAAGCAAATCCAAGCCCCTCAAAGGCCTAAAATCTATTTGGGCCCAAAGAATCAAATGTGGCCCATCTCAACCAACTGAGCTGGGTTTACACAAACTAATTTAAGATTTGGCCAAATAATCTAGTTGGGCTTAAAATATCTGGCCCATCTTTACCCTCTTGGGCTGGCCCCCAAACCTTGCACCAAATCCAATATTGGGCCTGGACCCACGTTCTAATTGGGCCTAGAACAAAGAAACGTCGTCCATCTTCACAAAAGCCGGGCAGGCTCAACAGAACACCAAATTCAAGATTGAGCGTGGAATAGCCCACTAATCTAGTTGGACCTATTAGGAAAGAAAAACAGCCTTTATTCTGTTTTTCATGGGCATACTTTTTTATGTCAAATTATATGAAAAGAGGTGTTTAAGAACTTGCATCTAAAAAGCAAGAAAGGGGCACGTACATTCGAGTAAAACCAATGCAATAACAAGCCATTGCGAAGTTTTCTTTGATATTACACTTTTCAGAATTGAAAAGGTAAATAACACATTTAAAAGACAGTAATAACTCCAAACATCCACATTTTGCGAGCACCTACCTCGATTAGAACCATAACTTGACGAACCCCGTGAACCAAAAAATAACTTCATAAAATTGAAATGATTTGTTGATATAATGTAACTAATCAGATCAAAGCACAAATGACCTAAGACACCATTTATAAGTACGACCACAGATTTACAGGACAAATGACCGTGGCACCATTTAGAAGTAATATGTAACTGATGATATACCCTAACTTACCTGTGATTTCATTGGTTACATATTACTTCGAAAAGAACCCACGTGATCTTAACCATATAGTATTTATAGATTATGTCTCAGGAACCCACGTGATCTTGACCATATAGTATTTATAGATAATCTTTCAGGTCAGCTGTGCTTGATATAATCAGTTATATTATACCAACAAATCATTTCAATTTTATTTATTGGTGCTTGATCTTACTGTCTCTTCAAGAATTTAAGGCTCCTTTACCTCACGCTTACGCCAATTTAGTAATAGCCTTAGCATACAGGAATAAGATCACAGCTCTAAAGATCATGTCAAATATAGAGCCTACAATCGGCGAGTTGTATGCAGAAGATGAGCAATATATTCAGGAGCATTCAAGGCTTCCAAAAATCCAACAATTCAAAATAATAGCTGACTGTCCCTAGTGTTATACATTACCATCTCCATGAAAGAATATTTCTAGTCTTTTACCACCTCAGCTCCCAAAATTTCTAGTCTTTCACAGCTTCAGCTGTGGCAGTGATTTAACCTAGCAATATTGTAAAGGCAGCTATTATAAAATAAAATAATTTAAAAACGAAACGGAAATAATTAAAATTGCAAGAGATGGAAAAGTGGGTAGCCAAGGGAAGGCTGGAAGATATACCTTTAGATAGGAACTACGGAGTACCAGGTATTTGATGCTTTAACTTGGAAGACATCTGCTTCAATAGCCTCCCCACCATGAAAAACTTCAAAAAAGTAGCTGTAATTACAGAATGGCCTACTTTTCCTCATAAGAAATCAACTCAACCAGTCACCTGAATTTAGAGCAGTAAAGAGATCTCAAGCAAACCTATCTCAGACCACAAAAGAGCTGGTCTGCTTAATTCTCCCAATCCGTAGCAATTTTCATGAATGTCATAGCAAATGTGCAAAACAATCAGAGTCTATCATTGGACCATAAACAGCTGCTAGCAGATGTGTTAATGTGATAACAAATTGCAAATGTTGCACCAAAAAACATCAGGGAGGGTAAAATCACACTCCATAAGCCATGGACAGATGAATCTCTTTTTCTGGGCAAAGATATGCTAGCGCATATTTTGGACCTCCACGACCTTTAACTACATGACGCTCCTCAAATAAACATTCTATACCTATACTAATTCTCAACGAGAAAGAAACTACTTTTGGTGTTAAGTAGAAGGGTGTAGTATATGTAAATTTCTGGACCTCACTGCAGTCTGCAAATAAATCCGGATCCAAAAAGACAAACTGAGTTAACTCTTCACTCATTGTTATCCTAAGCCACAACCTATTCTCGGTAGAAATATTATGCAAAGTGATATCCAAGGTTATAGCAACTGGGAGTCCTGGAACAAAGGGAAGAGGATTTTCAGAAGAATTATCAGGAATATCCAATTTGGCGTTTATATGTCTAAGATTTCCACATAACATGAGCTTCTTGAGAAAAAAAGAATCAAGCAATTGATGGAAAGGAAATGGCTTTAAGGAACTGCCACAACCGGAAGTGCCAATCTCAAGCAACAATTTCTTAACTTCAGTTACAAACTTAGAAGGGTCAATGGATTCTTCCTTGCATAGACATTCTAAGTGAGAAATTGTTAAAGCCAGCTTTTTCATGGTAGTAAGACAGCAGCAGATTTCAACCTTAGACAGCCTCAATAAACAAGTCAGAATTATCAACTCCAAGACATGCAACTCATCTTCTTTAGACAGCCCTATAAACCTACATCTGATTTCTCTAAGCTTCCTATCTAATTTTCCTAAAAGAAGTTCCAACTCTCCTATATCAATATGAGAAAGCTTTTTTCTAGGCATAAAGTGCTGCCAGACCTTATTAAGCAGTTTCACTACCTGGAGATATCGCAATGTAAATGCTAATGCACCATCAGATCCAAGGTATTCACTATTAAATGTTAAGACTTCTTCCTTACAGAACCTGCAAGCAGCAAAAAAAAAAAAAAAAAAAGAAAAAGAAAAGAAAAAGACAGTGATTAGGCACATAATGGATTTGGGCAAATAGGATAATGCATTGCTAAGTCTCTCTACTTTATGTGCAAAGCACAAATACCAATATGCAGAAAAAGAAATGTTTAACCAATACAACCTCAAACTCTTTAAAACTTCCTTTGTGCGTCCTGATTGAACCAAGGACCAGATATTCTTGACTTTCACAAGTATAAGATTCATAGACTTTATTATTTCATCATCCACTTCCAAATGACACCTTCCTTCTGAAGCTGCTAACTCCCTCAACTTGAACTGTATTGAAGATTGAGTTTCAGAGGCCTCATCAACAATTTCCAGTACAGGAATCTTAACTGCCCAACCAATTTCAGTGCTAGTATGATCTGGATTATCACTTTCAACTTCACGCAAGGACTTCTCTTCCCCTATAAACTCTCCACTAGAGAAGCTAGACAATCTACTGCACTGAGACAAGTAGGCCAAGAGGGAATCTTGGTTCATAAATTCACTTAAAGGACGAGAAATTCGTCCCAGCAATGTGACTGCATAAGAAAATATTCTAGGTGAAATGCAGTTGATATTCTGTTCACATGAGAGGGGAATTGAGATGGCAAGGACTAGAAACGCTGCTACTCTTGCACTATCGAACCCCAATTTTCCTCCACTATCAGGCTCTATCTGAAATGAATGGACAAACAAAAAAAAATAAAATAACAAATACCATTTGACCTGGCAAATGCTGGTAATATGACAAAGCGTTCATACATACGAAAGAAATTGCAGATGACATAATTAAGAAATTTCTTTCTATCAGAGTTAAGAGTTGCACAGTTTCATTTATAAACATTGAGTAGAACTATAAACTCATCTATACTCAAAATCATCATCATCAAACATAACAACTCATCTATATATCATATATCCCTATAAATTCAATAATAGAAACAAGTATACAGAGAGAAGAAAAATCAATGTTCATCAAATTACTAATTTAGAAATTAAAATATAGAGCCATGCTTACCTCTTGAGAAACCTCCTCAATGATTCTTACAGCAAACTTTCCATGACTTCGACCAATATAAAACAGAACAGAAAAAACATCAGCTTCATCCTAAGAGAAGAAAAAAATATAGTTAAAAGAATAACGAGGAAAAGAGAAGGAAAAACAAGAGAGCACAGTTACTGCTTAAATTGGTAGTTATAGTGAATTTACATAAAACCAAGCATAAATTGAATTTTCAAAATTGTCTTGCAAATCTTCTGTAGTGAAGAAGCTACAAACCTGTGGATACATCTGCAAGTTCTTGAGAAGGCTATCAATGAATAGTCTGAACAATTTCAAATTGGACAGCTTGACTAATTTAAGTATTTTCCTTGATGCAGATCTTACATGGTCACAATTGTCAACTAAAGTTCCAAGAAACTGCCAAATATAAAATATAAAATAAAAAATAAAAATAAATAAATAAAAGACAAATCATTAACTAATTATGGACATCAAACACAATTTTCTACGAGCATGGTGACTAGTAAAGAAAAGTGACCTCAACTCAAGGAAAGAAAAGGAAAATAATCAAAATAAATATATGGATATTATTCAGTGTTTCTCAGTGAGACTAATCATGCAAACAACCTTTCTACAAAACCTTTCACCAATAAGCTAAGGGGATCTATCAAATGAAACCACTTGAACTGTGGCTCTTATCTCAATGTTATGAATGCATCTCATGCAATGAAGATCATGTTATATATTCCATACATGCATAAACACAGACATTAAGACACACAAACATACATAAAATACATAGAGATTTGTGAGAGCAAGCAAGCATATATATGTGCATGTGTTTGTTTTTCAGGGATTGAGGAGTGGAAACGTACCATGTGCATATGCACCTCTTGCACCTTTAGACACTCACAGTTTGCCATATGATGCATTGTTTCCAAAGCCTGTAAGCGGACAGCCACTGAATCGTCATTCACCATGTCTACCAAAAAATTTAGGGCTTCACCAGCAAATTTGTCAGAGAAGACAGTGAACGAACGCAAGGCAGAACAGGCAGACTTCCGTACCTTCAGATTGAGCACAGATAGTGTCATAATCATAATGCACACCAGAGGGGAAAATGCCTTCAAACTGCAATGCATAACACAATAAAACTCAAACAAAGCTACCAAGGTCAAACAGCTACAGGCTGATGTATACACCATACATATATCTGAAATCTATTTAATAGAGATTCAGATATTACTTGAGCGTGTATGGAATAACCACGTTCTAATCAATAAATTATGGCATCCAATCTAATAGAGCTTGACAATTTCTTGTATAGCTATCATGCCATAACAAGTTGATTTTGCAGAGATACACCCAAGAATATACAAAAATAAATTATTGTTGTATACCAGATACAAATATCATTTTTGAAAAAGAAAGAGATATAATTACAACACAATTCACAAAATTACCTCATAAAAGTCATCCTCAAGTCCATGCAAAAACGCTCCAGCAGCTGCCGATGCTGATATTTCGTAACATTCTTCAGTGCACTGACTATGAACTTTCCTATCTTTTATGATTCCTAGAACCTTTTTAGATAGCGTTTGTAGTAAAATATCCTCAGATACCAATCCTATCTTCCCAAGGGCATCAAAAGCCCCAGTCCTGACCTCCATACACATATCTCTTACCATAGAACAGAGCTGCAAACATATGACACAAGAAATATCAAGCTATAAAATGTAGGGAGAGGGAAAAAAAGAATTCTCAATACAGAGACAGCCCCATCAATTTTGCAAATTTAGTCCATTCACATTAAATTAAATCTAAGAAGTTCCCAAACATCTTAAAGTTCAGATTCAATTGAGACAGTGAAACCAGACTCATAATTTCACAACTAATGTACCACCATCAATGCAAACCGAAACCATCACCAAAAAGAAAGAGAAAAAAACGAATTCGACAACATCGTTAATAAATTATATTTCCAATATACCTGTATAAACACCAAATCTGACCAAGCTATTCTATCCTTCTCTTGGCTACTTGCTACAAGCATTCGGCCCCATTCACCAACCTGAATACACAACGAAACCCCCATTAGCAATACTCTAGTCCACATGTCTCATTATCATTGCCGTGAAACCCATACTCTCTTATGCTTCTCATTAGACACTTTATCATCAAAGCAAATGGAAACCGTAAAGCATGCAATTCTGAGACTTCACAAAATAAACACTTGTCACCAGAACTCGAAACACACAATTCCTTATTATATAGAAAAACAAAGATGACAACACAAGACACTGTTATAATTTACAACAAAACGAACTAACAATAAAGATAAACAACAAAAAGATCAGAATTCGTTACCACGCGAACGGCGGCGCCTCTGACGCAGTCTTCAGCGTCGCGTAGAAGCTCAACAGCGCGGCAATAGCATCCTTTGATGACATCAATGTCGTCGAAGACAACGCCGGACTTACACAGACCAGAGAGTCCATCAAGAGCGACTCTCCTCACGTTCGGATACGGATCCTTCGTAAACCCAAGCAGCACCGTGAAGAGCAGCTGCGTTTCTACGCCGAGCCTCTCCGCGTTCCTCAACAGCCACGGCCGCACGGACGCGCAAGGAACGAAGCAGAGGGAGACGAAGAGGCGCCCGTCAAGCTTGAAGGCCAGATCCGGATCGCGGTCGGAGATGGACGCCAGCGCGGCGAGGTAGTTGGCGGCGAGGCGAGGGGAGTCGGAGGAGAGGAGCGAGTCGGAGGTGAGAGAGTCGAAGAGCAGACGAGAGAGGCGACGGTGGCCGAGGGAGAGGTCGGCGAGGACGTTGAGAGTGTGGTGGTGGTGGTGGTGGTCGGGAGTGGTGAGTCGCAGAGAGCGAGTGAGAGTGTGAAGGAGGGAGGAGAGAGTGGAATCGGAGATGTTAGGGTTGTTGATGAAGAGAGATCGAATCGAAGCTAGGGTTTGGAGAGAGAGCGGTTCAAAGAGAGCCAGAGATTGCTCACATGTTGTTAGTATTTGCTGTTGTAGCTCCATTCAAGCGTGTGTGTGTGTGCTTCGCACCCAATTTTGAAAAATGAAGTCTCCGGGAACTATAGAAGGCGAAACTGGAGAGCGAATGTACCTCTCCGTTAAAAACGTCACCGTTTGTGTGCTTTACTTTGTTTATTACACAAACCCCAATCCTTAGTCACATTATATCAAAGTTTGTCAAACTTGTTTGACTAAAAGGTAGTTTCATCGTTTTAATCTTTTTATTTTTTTTAAAATTTAAAATAATAAAAATAATAAAGATTGAGATCATTATCGTTCCTATGAGATCGACGATGAAGATTAATTTAAAACAAAAAATTTATATTCTTTAAAAAAATAATTCTTTTTAAAAATAAAAACGGATGGATTCTCATCATCCATCTCAAGATAAACGGTGAAAATCGAAATAATTAAAGAAAAAACTAAAAAAATAAAGAAAAATAAAGCAAACTCCCTCTCATCTTCAACCTCTCATCCTTCTTCAACAATTCAACTTCTCCTCTCTTCCTTCATCTTCAACCAAAATACATCCTCTACCTGAGATCGTATTAAATCTTCAATGAAGATTTAGATAGCCAGATCTTTAAACTTTAAACATATGGGTTGAATCTATTTTTATTTTTTTTTCATTTTAGTTTTGTTTTGATTTTTTTTCTTCCTTTTGCAACCTTATTTTTTTTTTTAATATTTGTTGTTATTGAATTTTGAACCCACTATTTTTTTTTCCAGCTTTTTAAAAAAAAAAAAAAAATTTCTTTGTTCTTTAACTGGTTGAAAATAGAGATATTTCTTCTACTTCTTTGTTTTTTTCATTTTCATTTTTTGAATTTTTTTTTTAAGCTGTTAGTGGAGATCTAATCTAGATATCCACTTATGTTTTATTTTTATTTTTCATTTTTTTTTGTCTTATTTATAAATAAAATGGTCATTTGATCAAAATTTCCAATCAACTATTAAAGTTGATGGAATTTGACTAACGAAGTAAGGTTTGGTGCAATAAAATGATAAATGCGCTCCCACGTGTATAAAAATATATCTCAGGGTGGTTTTATGTACTTCGATCTTATCAAAAGTCATTTTTGAATATTAAAAATAATATAAATATATTTAATATCTTTTTTGAAAATGAGTGAAATATTTGTTTGGAGGAAAAAACAATGATTTATTTTTCAAATTTTATTTTTTATTTTTAAGTTACAAATATAAAAAAAGATCATGTTTGATTTTCAAAAATATATTTTATAAAACAACCAATCAAACATATTTATATACAGTTTTTAAAAAATTAAAAAAAAATCATTTTTGAAAATGAATTCAAAAAATACTATTTGCTTTTTAGTTACTCCAAATTGCACCTAAAATAGTTTTGTGTCAACTTGTAAAAGGTGTAGTTGTTGTCTAAGGGAATGACGTGGTCAAGTATATTATAATTATAAATCAAATGCTATATATTTTTTCATGTATCTTTTTTTGCTTTGAAATTTGACACCAAATAAGTTAACATATATTAAAATTAAATATTATATATGTTATTCGAATTTCTATTTTTCTATAATATTAAAATAAAACAATTATATATAATGAGATTCGAATTCTTAATATAAAAATGAAGTACACACCTCTTGAATTAATAGAACATGTCTAACGGGAAACAACCCAAAGTCTAGTACCAACCCATTGCCGTGGTATAAGGTCGGCCCACGTCTAAATCCAACAGGTGGACACAGCTGTCTAAGCTTGCAAGCTACTTGCTTGCAGTTGGGATTGGGGTTCGTTTAAAGATTGATAAATAAAAATTTATATATGCAAGGACCATATTGTTGTCGGCCCGCTGGGGTTACTTCGATGTCCGTGTATTTAAATGAAATGAATTTCAAATAAAATCATTGAGGCATCAATTGCATAGATCAATTCGCAACAAACACATGAAACAAACTAGGGTCGTGTTATTGTAGCTAAACAATGGCTTCACTAGTTAGTGTGTCTGTCCGCATACAAGTGATGCATAGTTTTATATTAAAATAACACATCTCCTACCATTTAATATGTGGGTCTTCCCCTATTTGTGTTGGTCTCTTCCCACCTTTATGTGCAATACTCCCTTCTGTATGAGATTTTTTATCCAAGCCGCATCCAGAGTTAAATATTGCATGGTCCCGACTGATCGTTGGACTTGTTCCAACCTTCAAAAAAAATTAGGAAAAAAAAAACTAGGGTTGTGTTATTGATATCCCGCTGGTTATGGTTTGATATATGATATTGAGTTAAGTTTGATATATGATATTGAGTTAAGCTATATTATTATATATAATTATTGTTGAATGAATTTTTTCGAATAAAATAAACGTTGTTGTCAATATGATAGGCCAACAAACTAATGCTCATCATACTCGTTTGAAGAATGTCATATGAGACGTGAGACAGGTCCCAACAACAAAATTTAAACTCAAGCCTTTTCTAGAAATAAGTCTTATTGATTCTACGATTACATGGTCCCCTCCCCTCCAATGACACGTAGGTGGAAATGTTTTCAGATTTGTTTTGTTTGTAGTGGCATGCAGCTTGGTACTTGATAGCATCCTCACTCGCACCAAAGTGGTTCTTTTCTCCTAAGAATGTTTGCTCTCAAACCAATACAATTTTTAAAGTCTATTAATCTAATTCGATTTCATTCGTATTGTTCTTTTTGCAAATTGAACGAGAGGTAATTTGTCTATCACCATATAGGGCAAGACTTCAAAAGGAAAAAAAAAAAAATCATATAGGGCGATAATATTAACACTCATGAATATGATTTCCACATGTAATTTGTAAGTATACTCATATCTAAAATTTTAAAAATGTGACCTCAACAATAACTGTACCTCATAATTTGTAGATTTACTACTGTAATCCACGGTGTATTTGAATTCATAATTCATGCTTTATGGAGAATTCATAAAATTTCTCTAACTAGTCTAACTTTGTATAGATAAATAACTAACAAAAAACCCTTAAAAAAATAAAATATAAATATAAAAATAATTAACGAAAACAAAAATACAAATAAAAGTATACTACATACTATATATGATGAAAGTTCTTTAAAATTTCTTTTTCCATTACTTTGTCGTATGATAGATTGTATATTTTAAGAGAAATATTGGTACTTGAAAAAAGTAGGGTTTAATTAGAGTTTATGGTATTTTTTTTAATTAATAAGTGTACATATTAGTTGACTTAATTTAATTAAAACTAGTAATCCTTATTAGTCATTTTGTATAAGGATGTTTTTGTAATAAGAATTTTTATTAAAATATGGATATATAAATCAAATTCATGGGTGGTAATATTGGCATCCCACCTTATATTAATGCAGATTGATGGAATATAAATCCAAACTGAACTTTTTTGTTTTTCCTTCTAATGTATGTACATAAAATTTTAATTATCGTTAAAAAATTAATTATATTTTGCCTCAAATATTTTGTTGTTTATTTCTTTTGAGTTTTGAAATATTTTTCTAATTGAGCTCCTAACGTAATGGGAATGACTTTGCTTTTGATATAATTTGTGAGTAAGTTATTATTGAACTACTTCAAATTATTTAAACTACTATCTTACTAATCCTTAATGTAATGCAATCTTATAATGAGTTACTCTGTGATAACCCAATTCTAGATACGTAATTTATTAAAAAAAAATCTTATATGGGTAAATTTGGGGATCTTTCTAATCTCAATAGCCTAACCTCAAAAAACACCTATTATACACAAGAATTTTAAATATAGTTAACACGAATTACTATTATGGATAAATACTAGACGTTTTATAAAATATAATTACATAACGTGTAAGTAATTGCATCTTTATTATCTCCATATTCAATTCCAAGAACAACACATGAAACCACATCAATATTCCATGATGCACAATATGACAATAGCATGACTGTCGCTCAATCTTAGCAAATCAACGCCAAGTATATAATATGCACATATTCCAAATTTCAAGGACATGTCATATACATCATACATGAACCAAAATCATTTTGTTTCTTTGTAATTCACAAGTTGTGGGTTCGTAGACCATAAGTCTACCGTGTTGCATATGATTTAATTAATTTATTGAGAAGTTATAAAGAATGAAGTATAAATCACATAAAAAAGTTTAGGTGGTGTTTGAATGTGTTTTCAAAAATATATATATTTTTATTTTTACATACAAAAAATGAGCTTGTAAAATGTTTGGTAATGTATTTTGTAAAATTATTATTACACTTCCCAAAAATTTACTCAAATAAGGTGGTAAATTGGTTTGCAATTACTATATTAATTTTGGGATGATGTATTAATAATATGGTAAGTACACATAAATTTATCACATCATTTGAGTAATGAAATTGGATAAATTTTTAGGTAGTGTAGTATTACTCTTTTATAAAATGTGTTTTTAAAAATGAAAAACATATTTTTAAAATTATAATTAAAAAGTGAAAAACAACTTTTTTATGTTTTGTGCCATTTCCAAACATATGTTATCAAAACTAATCATTATTTTTTCATTTAAATAACTATTTTACTCATTTTCAAAAACAATATCAAACATATTTATATCATTTTTTGTTTTCAATAAAACCTATCAAATACATTATATTTTTTTAAAAAAATAATTTTAAAACATATTTTTCATTTTTAAAAATAAGTTTCGAAAACATCACTTTAAAAATGAAACTAAACGCACCCTTGTAATTTATTGCTTCGTACATGTTTTGTCACCCATCTACATATATTATTGTATGTTATATTTTAGTACAAGAAGTTGTATCCTTCATCACTATTTTAGTAAGAGTGGCAATATTTCCACCCCTTAAAAATTAATATATACACTCCTTTTTGTATTTACCCCATTAAGATTTTTAAAAATCTATATTCTATAAGTACACCATATGTATTATCAATTATGTTCATTCATTTATTTACCTTTTAAATAATTATAGGTAAATAATTATAAAGATAATTAAATTAAAACATTAAAAAAGTCATTTTTTTTATATATTTGTTTTGATGCTTTTCCAAAAAAAAAAAAAAAAGGTTTGTTTTGATGCTCTATTTCTTGTTCATGACTTCTCCATCTTATGTTCCCTCTTATTTTTATTCAAAATTTTTGTATTTCTCCAAAACCTTATATGTAAATCTATCGAACAAAACTAAAAACCGTCATTTTCACTCAAGCTAAAGCTTAATCAAATACTTTAGTTAATATTCCAATATTAACTAAAGGGTAATATTGAAATATTAAAAATATATAAATTAAGGGTTTTACATACAATTTTAGAGGGGTGAAAATATCACCGCTCTTTTAGTAACAGTTTCAAGTTTCACCAATATTTGTTCAAATTTATATGAATAATTTTGTTCTTAGATTATGAGAATAGATATTCGGATTGCAAAAATAGCGATCGATCTTTACAAGTCTAACAAACTTTTGTTTTTGTTCGGTGTTTGTTTTAAAAATAAGAGAGTAAATTTCACTTTAGTCCCTAAGTTTTAGCAAAATATTGTTTTTTTTCTCACGAATGCATTTTTAGTTTACATCTTCCCTAAAGTTTAAAAAATTCATTTAATTGGTTCCTCTCATAAATAAGAAAAACAAAAAAAAAAAACCTAACAGTCAACAATCACAAAATACATACAAAGACTAAAACAACCTTAATAAATTTATTTTTATTTTAATTAAATTAAAAACAAAACAAAACAAAAAAAAAAAAAAACAATTTGATCTCCAGGTTGAATGTTCTTTGATTTGGTGCTAGATTGATTAAAGAACCAAAATGGTCTTTGATCTAGACCAAATCAAAGAACATTTGGATTTTGATCCATATCAATTTGGTTGGAACTAAATTGAAGAACCCAGATGATTCTTAATCCTGTTCGAACCAAATTGATGAAAAGATTGATTAAAAAAAAATGAGAGAGATTGAAGATTGAAGAAGTGGCTTTGGTTGGTGTTATGGTTGTGTTTGGTGTTTTATGTTCAGGTTGTTTGTGTTTGTGTGTTTGTTTAAAATTTTAAAAAGAAAAAAGAAAAGAAAGGGAACCAAATTGAAGAAAAAAATTGAAAAAGAGAAAAGAGAGAAATTGAAGATTGAAGAAGGGGTTTTGGTTGATGTTCTGGTTATGTTTGGTGTTTTGTGTTCTGACTCTTTATGTTTGTGGTTTTATTTTTATTTTTAAATAGTTTATGTTTGTATATTTGTTTATTAAAAAAAAATCTTCATGGCTAGCTATTGGCATTGACCATGAAGATTACCTAGATCATGGTTCAATGATTTGAAAACCCAAATTGTCTCGATTAGGGTTTAACTCAAGTCGTCAACAACCTGGGTTTGAACATAGATTATAAAGATATTTAAGCTCCTACCAACGGTAGAGATCCATTGTCCTTTTATTTTATTTTTTAAAATTTTTATAGTTTATTTTTTTCATTAGATCTTCACAATCTATCATAGCTTTAATGGATGGCAGAGTTGTAAAGATATTTTTTTATATTAATTTTCAATAGCTAGTGGAATAAAAAGATCAAAATATCATTTTAACTGTTAAGTTTGACTAAAGTAATAATCAACAGACGGAATGATCAATTTAATAAATTTATCAAATGTTAAGGATGATAGGGACTAAAAGTGTATTTATGAGTAAAAAAAATAATATTTCAACAAATATAGGAAATAAAGTGAAATTTCTCCTTATGAAATCATTCCCATATTATTTTATTGGTTTTTTGTTTTTTTTAGAATATTTTATTGGTTATTTTATTATCATGCTCGAGCACTACACAACAAAAAAGGACGAAGAATTGGAAATGCTATAATATAATTTGTGGGTGTTTAAAATTTTAATCTATAAAAAATAATAAATAAAACATCTTGCAACCCATACCCACTATTGACTGTCCCTGCTCTCATACAACTTTTTCAACTTTTCGTCAGACAGTACATTAATTAAATGAAAGTTTGAAGTCTTCACACTTTTAATTCAGCGCAACCTGTAAATTAAATAAGGTTCACTGTTATCAAACCATTTAAAAATCTTTATAATTATATTTATACATTTTAAAAAATTATTTTAAAAGAGTAAAATTCTAAAATAGTTGATGTGTAATCATTTATGTTATTAAAAAAAAAAAACTACTATAGTTGAGTTATGACGAGGACACCATAGTGCTGCTAAGTGACTTTGAAAAAAATGCTACTCAGTGCTCTTAATGAATGTTACCTATAAACACATGTTAATTATGCCTATTTTTCAGATTGAATTTGATCTTTATACTTCGTTAATGTATTTCGACTCTCGTGGAAACCAAAACCAATTCTGTAGATCTAACATGGTACAAGTTACACAAATCGGGTCTCTAAAACTACCGCCATGAACCAAAGTATTACGTAGGTTCCAAATGCTCCAAGCAACCGTACAAAACAAATCAAAATCCTTTTTATCCAACAATTCTCTAACCCTTTCAAATATCGATAGAGAATGGACATGAAAAGCTGAAACAATAATACCCCACCATTCAGCCCTCACACGAACAGCAGAAGCATGCATGCTTGCAAAAGGAAAGAGCATGGCTTAAAATCTTCATTTTCTCATCACCGCACCGAGGACACAAAGAAAGAACCTGAATCTGTCTCCGTCGATAGTGTGACCATAATAAAATTGTAATTCTTGATAAATTTTTATAGTCTTTCAACTTATTCCATATTAAATTAAAAAAAAATGATATCGAAAACCTAAAATTGAGTAAACTAAATTTATTAATAAATTATTTGAAATTTAAGAACCTTGCTCAAAAGCACCAAGTTTATGCAACTACGAATGAACTTTATTCAGATATTGTAGACAACTTGAACACAAGTACAACTTTATGCAAGACCTATCAAAATTGAATTTTTCTTCAAGTACAATTGAACACAAGGGAAGTGTTTTTTTTTTTTTATTCGCATTTCTTTAATGAGTACCATAATAAATTCTTATTATGTATAACCGACACAACCTATCAACAAAATATAAATTTTGTGCAAAGCCTGAGATTGAGGACAATCTGTCCAGAACAAACGAGATCGGACACGACATTGACGCTTCTAGTACAACTCAGACGCAGAAAAGCTCTTTTCATACTTTTTAAAATAATTTTTACAAGATTCCAATATTGCCCAACCATAATGGATACTATTATCCTTAATGTAACACAATAACAAAGTACTTTGTCCAAGTCTAACATGGAGGACAACAGGACCCTATAATGAAATGAATCCGTTGAGACTTACCAAAATCAAAGGCTACTAGCATAATTCGGATAGAGGAAAAAGATCTTTCCACATCTTTTTATCATTAACCATAGGAGAAGAGGTCCTTAACATGTATATGAAACATAAGCTAAATGCTTGTTTGATTAATGACGTCATGTCCACAAAAGTAAACGGTCACCGAGGTAATTAACAAGCTTGTATGTGTGCCACTGTGCCAGAGTGCGGTGGTCGAAATCACTGGACCATAAAAAAATAAAGGTGGTCATGTCCACAGGAATAAACAGTCAGGTAATTAACAAGCGTGTATGTGTGCCACTGTGCCAGCGTGCGGTGGTCGAGATCACTGGACCATAAAAAATTATAAAGGTGGTCATTTTAGTGCTTTGTTACTTTATGAAGTGGTCTGTCGCTCCACTTCTATGACACAAAACGCAGGCAGTTGCAGCCGTTATTTGTTCCATTTTCTCGTTGTTATGCACTCATGTGAAGAACGTATGTTGATTAGTTGAATTATCTATTGGTCAAATAAAACAAGTTGAGCTACCAAGTTTTATTTTTTATTTTATTATTATTATTATTATTTATTTTCTCACACATTTTCAAGGATAAAGGACTATCGAGACCAGTCTAAATTAAATTTTAGTAACGCGGTTCGGATAATTACTTCCAAATAATGAAAGGAAACTACCTACAACTTTTACACAAAGGATGAGATATTATTATATTTGAACCTGCGGGTTAAGCATAGTTGAGCTACCGAGTTGTCATTAATTAAGTATATCATTCAATCATACAAGAGTCAGATTACCTTCTTGATTCAGTAGGGTCATTGATCCAACGTGCATCACATTAATAATGATCTATTACTTTAATTACACGTTATGTACATTTTATTATCTACATCCGACTTGTTATTCTACAAAATGTTATTTTTATTTTATAAGTATGACATGTGATGTGAAATTTGTGATGTTGTCAAGTATTTTATTGTCTACGTCAACGTGTATTAACTTATATAAATGTATTATAATAATTTAAACAATAAAATACCTAAATTTCACAATTTGTACACATCTAAACTTTTGATTAATTAAGTACTTTGATATTGGCGAAGAGGATTTGAATCTCATATTTCTTATAGAATAGTAGTAGGTCCAAAGACATCTTGTATGTGATGAGTTGTTACCTATTCATACTGTAATAGTAATATTTAATTTTGATGGATCTTAAAATATTGCATGTATCTCATAAAATAGTTATTTGGACTACACCAATAAAGCTTGACTTCTACAATCATAAGTATATTGTAAAAATTTCATATCATATATAAAGTAACTATTTGTACTATACCAATAATAATTGATTTTATGGGATTTCAAAAATGTTGTCTGACCCCCAATTTCCAATAGTAATTAGTATACATATGTGAAGATATCTCCTCGGTGCCATAAAAGAATAAAAATAAAATGCAAGAAAACATATCTGCCCTGACATGTGAGTAGCTTTTCTTATGGCGCTAATGGTGGTTTGAGTCCCTAAAATATAGTACATACCTGGTATACATCTTTATAAAAGATCACAGACAAATATCAACAGTAGGCATAGTACTTGAAAGCGGTTATAATGCGATCGTAACTACAGTCAACTCATATTACCTCAACTCATGTTACCTTTAAAGGTTGCGAGTTATATTTGTATAAGTCTCACATAAGTGGGCAGTCCACCCCAAACCCCCCATACATGCGGATTACTTTTTTCCATCTTTCAAAAATTTATTTTCAAATCATATTTTATAATTATATCGCAGATGATCCAATAGCATCTTAGATCAGTCCCAATAATTAGAAAGAAAAAACAAACAGTAGTTACAGTACTGTATTTACATCAACTTCTAACCAAACATCAGTCCAACTG
This sequence comes from Nephelium lappaceum, assembly GCA_021234005.1. NCBI lineage: Eukaryota > Viridiplantae > Streptophyta > Magnoliopsida > Sapindales > Sapindaceae > Nephelium > Nephelium lappaceum. The sequence goes on from CM038011.1 coordinate 1,783,752, forward strand.
GATTCCTGCTTAAGTCATGGTCTCTCACAAACAGCCCACACGTGGTCCCATAGTTTTGCAAAAAAGGGTCGAGCCGGCACTGTACAGTGGTCCTGTGGACATGTACCCACTAAAACGACCCAGCATGATTTGTCCAAACACGGTCGAAACAATTATAAAAGTCCTCCCTCCCAGTCCAAGTCCGCTGCACCTCCATCTATAAAGCACCAAATCAGTTGTTACAATCTTTACATCATATTATGCCTTGTCTTTACATCTCCACCAACGTCAATCTTGATGCCGTCGACATTGATCCTCTCTTCTCCGATGCCACGAAAGCCGTCGCCGATATCATCGGAAAACCAGCACATGTGAGTATATGTTTTGCTGTGTCTTGAATCTTATCTATTGTTAAAAGGTGTTGCTTCAATTATATGCAAGTCTTTTTTTTTTAATTCTTACCAGTTTTCTCTTAACAACTTTGCATATATACATATATAGCTGTGTGTGTGTGTGTGTTTTTTTTTTTTTTTTTTTTTTTTTTTATTATATGAGGATGGTTTTATGAGAAATAAAAGATTTGATCAAGTTTCCCTTCAAGTGTTATGGGAAGGTAAGGTGATATGGATAAGTTATGAGAGAGCTGTGATTTTTTTTAGAATATAGTGTGTGATGATTAGATTGATGGAATAAAGTATATAAGGACAAAATCGATATAGAATATGAACATATATACAACATTATTGACTTACTTTATATGTGGGAAAGAAATTATCGAATTAGGTATTTTCTTTTATAAAGTACTCAAAAGTGTAGTAACTATTAATACATTTAAAAGACAATTATTCCATGACAGACATAAGAAAAGGACGAACGGAATGTGAGTTTGTGACATGAATGCAAGTGATCATGTCGGTTTGTTGCATAAGATTTAAGTTTAAAACTAACTTACGTATACTTTTGATTCGAGTGAGAGTGTGTATTCTCATGTGAATATATATTTTTCTCCACAATTATCCTTTGATAGACATAAGAAAAGGAGGAATGTGAGTTTGTGATATGAATGAAAGTGATTTTGTCGGTTTGTTGCATAAGATTTAAGTTTAAAGCTAAATTACGTATACTTTTGATTGAGTGGGAATACATATTCTCCATATAAATATATATTTTTCTCTCTTAAAGATTTCGAGGGGATAGATATAAGTGGAGTTATTTGTCAAAAGAATTTGCCCTCAAGCTCACCATTTAAGACTCCAGAGTTGGGGTTGGAAATTTTGTGTTCGATGGAGGTATACCACCTCCCCCACCCAAACATCAAGCCTCTTCTTCTAAATATTATATATATATATATATATATATATAGTGTTGTACATTTAGTGATTCTTAATTTTAAAAAAGTTAAAACAAAAAAATCTCAATTATCAATTAGATTTGATAGATAAAAAATAATAATAATAATAAAAATTTAAATAAATAATTATGATTTGATTATTACCATCATAAGAAACTTTCATGATTTTTTTTAATATTAATCAAATGATTTTATCTTCTTTTTTCTGTCTATCAAATCTAATAAATAATTGAGATTTTTTAGTTTTAACTTTAAAACACTGATCGTAGAACCAATATAATAATAATAATAATTTAAAAAAAATAATTACTAATATGTACATTATTACTTGCCACAAAATGGTAGCTTACAAATCATAGTTTATTGTTGTATCTTATTTTTATTGCCAAACTTTAAATATGGTTGAGAGATGACACAAGATCAAGGTGGAGATAACCACACAACCTGAAGTGGGGCTCTTAAAACCACCCCATCCTGTGATGGTTGGGTAGGCATGGGGGCAGTCATTAGAAACAGTGATGGTTGGGTAGTAGGGGCTCTGTCAAAGTCTTTTTTTTGGAAACTTCGCGGCGGAAAAGGGTGAACTCCTTGCCCTTCGTGAAGGTCTTCTGCTTGCCAAATCTATGAGCCTGAAGATTTGGAGAGTTGAATTTGATGCCTACAACGTTGCATCCATGGTTTCAGCCGTTGAACTCAGGAATGATGATGCTAGTTGTATTGTCAAAGATATAAAACTTTGTGCTCTGAGCTAGGGAATAGTTCTTGTAGCCTTATCTCTAGGAAGAGTAATGTGGTTGCTCACAAACTTGCAAACCTAGCATGTTTATCCTTTCAGGAAAGAGTCTGGTCTAATACCAGCATCCATTGTATCTCTTCCGTTTTCTAATCTATCAAGTTGCTTTCTCAAAAAAAAATAAAATAAAATTGCCACCCCATCCTCGACCCCAGTCTCTTTCTGGACAGGGTGGGGCGTAGTTGGGCGTAGTTGTCTTTTTGTTGTCATATGCTTTTTTTTTTTTCTTGACATTTCTACTTCCTTCTATGTCCATAATGGATATTCAAATGTTAATTACATTGTCCAGGTCTTATTTTGTTTATTATAAACATATATAAAAGAGTTTATCTGAATGTTATGATGGTAGTTATTTAGACCGTACTAATAGTTGTTAATGATTGTTATTTAGGTCACGTCAATAATACATAATTTTAGTAGATTCTTGATTTAATCTTAATATTATTTAAAAAACACAATTAAATTGATCTGAAGACCTATTGTATAAGTACAAAAGATCTATTACTGAACTAACAATAAGTTGTTTTTTCGTGTCATTGTGAAGTTTGTGATGGTGGTACTCAAAGGATCAGTACCCATATCATTTAATGGAAACAAAGAACCAGCTGCCTACGCTGAGATAGTTTCAATGGGAGGCATTAACAGAGAGGTAAAGAGGAATCTGATTGCTACCATTGGCTCTATTTTAGAGGCCAAGCTCTCCATACCTAGAACCAGATTCTTCCTCAAAGTCTATGACACAACTGCAGGACAAAACGTCGCTAAATTATGATTGTTTGATGCGATTATAGAATAAATCAAGAAAGATTATGTTTGTATGTAGATGGTTAAAGGTTACTCCATTAATAAGTTCAAAATTGTGATAACATGTTTTTGAATTTAGTGGGTTTCAATTTAGGTTGTTTGGTGGTCTGACATCTTATAATTATGTAAGAAGTTTCATGGTTCATGCGAGAAAAAGTTTTAATTCATTAAGTGTGATTTCTTGCTTATTTCTTATAATTATGTAAGAGATTTTCTAATCATATGAGATTGAGAAAAGCTTTTGATTCAACTAGGGTGATTTATTGTTTTATTTCACTGAACTAATTTTACAAATTTTGTGCGAGTAATTTTCTATCTTTATTATGAGAGTATTTATCTCTAATCATAGGAATCAAATTCTAGATCCTACAAATGTAATTGATTTCAGTAGGTCCTACCACTCTAAGTCATTCGGTGCTAGTTTTCATAAAGAAAGAAAAGCATGATTCAAAGTGGGAATTTAGGTATTTACAATGGAATGGACAAGCTTTTTCATGAAAAAAAAAAGGGTGAATTTATGATATTCGAATAGGTGAAGCTAAACATTTTTAAATTGTTTTGTTACATTAAGTTTGGATATTATTCACTAGCAAGCAATTAAATAGTCTTTTAATTCATTGCAATCAAATTATCAAAAGGATTGGTTATTTGCATTTGGCAGATAGCAAATGAAGTAGGTCACTACCATCCACTCCAATTTGCATGAATTTCTAATTTGAAAGTGCCATGTCAACTTTTAAATCTAAGTTCTATCTTGATAATTTAATTTCAAGCTAAACACCTATAAGGTTACTCGTTCAAATCATGAGAACACTATTTTACTCATTTATTGTTCAAAAAAGACATAATAACATCTCGTCTCTGTCACACTCAAACCCATGATTCAATGAGGACACGACAATATCTCACTTCTACCACATCCTCCGGGGGCAAGACCAAAGCTCTATGTGGACAAATAGTTACCATGATGAGCAACAACCACTACATATAATCATTTATAAAATGCTTCCTGATAATTGCTACAACTTTAATTGGAAATATAAAGAATTCTTGGAAACCATTGATTTTTGGGACAAAGGAATTTAAAATGAACAACTTTGGAAAAACGGCATATTGTCTTGGAGATCAAGTGTTAATTAAACAAAATATTTGTTCATCAGTTAACGTCTATTGAAAGGATTATGAAAAGATTTAACACGGATAATATCTATCCATTAAGCATCAGTATGATTGCTAGATTTCTTTATTCCAAAAAAAGAAAAAAAAAAAAGACACATTCCAACCCAAAGAGAATAATGAAACGATAGTTGGTCCAAAAATACCATATCTCAAGACAATTGGTACTTTATTATAGCTAGCTCAATGTACTAAACCAAATCTTACATTTTCAATAAATGTATTTGCAAGATTTAGCTCAGCACCAACTTGAAGGCATTAGACCGGAATTGAACATGTTTTCCGTAACCTGCATGGAACCAAATACTTGGGATTATTTTATTGAATTTGACAATTTTTCATACTTAATTATGTAAAGATTGCATATTCATCTAACCCCCCACAAAGCTTGTTCACAAACGAGATATTTGTACAAGAAGTAACAATATTATGGCTCTCCACAAAACATATATTTATTATTTCCTCCTCCGATTGTCTAGTTACGAGCTCTATAAAATAAGTCAAGAATGTGTTGGGCTGAAATTTATCATCTTTTATTTTCGAAGCGTTTGCAGACTTCCGTCATCTATTAGAAAAGCCAATACCAATTTTTGAAAATTATTCGACTTATATTGTTTGAATAAGAAGAGGATATATTAATGAAGATGGAACTAATTATAGAAGAATTTTCATCAGGGGATCGTTCCATCAGGGAGAAACCATAATCCAGGAATCTTCCCTATAATTCTTTTTCATTGTACTCTTTTTCCCTTTGATTGGGTTTTATCCCACTTGGGTTTTTCCCACAAGATTTTTAATAAGACAGTACTAAGCACATCTAATGATCTAGAAGATCATTGTATATATTTTTGCTGAGGATTTTGTCCCATCAGGTTTTCCCTAACAAAATTCAAACACATCAAAATGGTGGAAATCCAAATAAGAGTGTTATGACAATTGGCCTTTCTATTTGGCTTTTCACCACATCTTTCGTTTCTTCATTAGCAACGAGTGTCAAGCTCTTGTCACATACAATTTCATTATATGACCACATAACTGTAAAATTCATTTGTAATGTAATTTTGGATGGCCCTTTGGCCGACTGATATCAATACGCTTCTCTCTCTTTCTCTTTCAATTCTCTCTTCTCTCATTTCTATTCTTACTTTACTTTATTCACGTTGTTTCTATTTCTCTATCTAATTTGTATTTACATTTACAACACTTCATTCATTTTGAATAAATTTAGTAGTTTGTAATAGTTTAGCCTTCCATCGTCCACAGGTTTGTAATAATTTAGCAAAACTCTATTTCGAAAATTGACTAGAGTTAGAAATGTAGACTGGGGCCTCAACTCAAAAGTCCAACCTACAAGCATTTTAGTTGGGCTACAAAACCTTGGGCTTGCACCAAGCAATGTTCGCTTAAAAATGCTTGTCCGCTTGAGGACATTTTGGTAAATTCAAAAACATTGCCATAGATAAACCTGTTGACACTGAAGCTGGATAGACCACCAGTAGAAAAACGCTGGAATCTATCTGGTTGTCGGGTTAGGGTTTTCAATCAGCTGTGAAAAGGAAAAGAGAAGATGCCTTGCCTGAACCTCTCAACCAACGTCAACCTCGACGGCGTCGACACCTCTTCCATCCTCTCCCTGGCCACCTCCTCCGTCGCCAGCATCATCAGCAAACCGGAGGCCGTAAGACCTTTTTTTTATTTTTTTATTTTTTTTTACATTTTTATACAATAAACCTATTTTTGATTTCACAAGTGTCTGATTCTCTGGTCTTTGTTGTATCTTTTAAATTTCTTTGAGATTGTGGCTTGATTTTTATTTTTAATTGGTTTTTATTAGTCGTGAATTATTGTGGACTGTTGACATCATTAACTTCAAAATTAAGTGATCAGGAAGTGAATTTATGTGTATATTGACCTTCCAATTAAGTGAATTGGTCTCTGGAGGAGGCAATGTAGCTTCTTCGAGTTGGCTTTACCAGTAAAAAAGGACTCAAAATCAAGTCTTTGGTTAAATATGAGGTTGTAGATGGTGTAGCAGTTGAACAGATTGTCTTTTTTGGATGGGCTTCTTGTTTGCATTTGATTGATGGGAATTTTGATTCTATAATTTTCGAGATGATTTTGTGAAATAAGGTGATAAACAAGTCCCCGAAAGTGTGAACTATTTGGGGCTTGTCTGGGATATTGTAATCAATTCAGTTCCTTTTTGTTGTTAACGCTTGTATTATTTGCTCGATATTGCATTTTGTTACACTACGTGTACCCTACTCCAGTTGTTGTTTGTTGTTACTATGCAGTATGTGATGATTGTCTTGAAGGGATCGGTACCTATAGCATTTGGCGGAACTGAGCAGCCAGCAGCCTATGGTGAGTTGGTGTCCATTGGTGGCCTTAACCCTGATACGAACAAGAAACTGAGTGCTGCAATTGCTGCGATTCTCGAGGAGAAGTTGTCGGTGCCCAAGTCACGATTCTTCCTCAAATTCTACGACACTAAGGCAAGCCATTTTAAGAATTTTCTTGATTGTGTAGAGAAAGACTGTCATGCACTTGTTTCGTCTCATTGCATTCTTCGTGTTTGTTTAGGCCCATCACAGTCAAGAATATGCACAGTGTTTGCATGCTTTACATCAGCAGTAGATCATGTAAATAAATCTTTACTGTTTCAAATTGTGAGCATCACTCTTTATTAGCTTTTCTTGTGGATCTGTCTTTTGCATGGTTATGCTTGTTCACCATCCATTTGGTTTTATTCCATCTGATGCCACTTTAAATAGTTTCTATCTGTTTGCTTATTTTGCAGGGTTCCAACTTTGGATGGAATGGTTCCACCTTCTAGATATGCCTCTCACAAGCTTTGTACCATCATACCATGCATTCAGAGATATTGCTATCTATAATATGGTGATTTGGTATCTTAGAACCTTGTCAATATTTGTCGGAACATTGTGTTAATATGATCCGGTAGCTCAGACTCTGAGACATGAATGTTTCATTGGTGTCACCCAATGATTGGTGTTATGGTATTCTTGGTGCATGGATGGACTCAATTAATCTCTGTTGTTATTTACTGTTTTTATATTAGAGGCTACTGATTTTCCATCAGTATTAGAAATGTTTCATACGTGCATCGTCCTACCTTCTGATCTTTTACCCAAAAATTAAAAAAGAAAATGAAAGGGAAAAGGAAGGGATGTGAAGGGAACCTGAATAGCTTACTACAGAATGACTAGAAATTATTACTCCTATCGACCCTTATTGATTTTGTAAATGTTATAGTGAAGATTTTGTTCCTTCAGGCCAAGGGCTTTGCTTCTCTTCAAAATAATATTTTGATCTTTAAAATAATTTTGAGATTAGTAGCTTCAAAAAGAAATTAATTTTACACATTATTATTGACTTGGCAAGGCAATATAGTAGTGTCTTGCTACACATTTTTGGTTATTATGTTGTCATTCTACATGTTTTTGCCTGGGGATTGAATTAAATGGTATATTGAACTTAATAAGATTTGTATTACTTGCATTCATCCTTGCACTTCTTTTTTGTGAAAACATGCTGAGATAAATCAAGTGATGAGAAAAGCAGTTTGGGTTAATGGTGAAGTCTAAAGTTTATCCACACCAAGGCTTCAAGGTTATGGGTTCAATCCCACAAAATTTTACTATTTGTACGTAATTTTTCTCATTTAATGTGGGTCATTCTCTTCTACTCTTTAGGAGGTGATTCCTAGTTTGCGAGATTCAGGGCTGTCCCTCGGTTGGTCACGACAATATCTTGGTAGTGAATTTTTTATAAGTGATTTTTATAATGTTTTGTTTTCCATCTAAAATCTCGCATTCTAAAAGATTAAGGATTGATAGAAGTAACAAACCGTTAGTTTAATTCCTTAAAATATATTATATATATATGTATATATAAACAAAGCATTACATTAACATTTTGAATGTAAAATTGAGAGGAAAGAGATACAGATACTTAAAGACCTTCACACAGCTTCGGAAGTAATTTGGAAGTTGCCACGTCAACTTCTAACGGGTAGCAAGACGGAAGCCACCAAGAAACTGTGAAATTCCATGTTCACCCTTCTCTCACGCGTCGGTCAGCACCGTAGCCACGAAGGTATAAAAAAAAAACCAAAAAAAAAACATGAAGATGACCGTGAAGCGTCCTTCTCTTTCACCATCAATTTCTCTTCAGGCTATATTCTCTCACACCCCCTCTTGAATCTCGGTCTCCAAATCTATCTCTATATCTTAAAATTCTACACCACCCGCAAAATTCTTAATTTCCCAAATAAGAAAAAAGTCTCTCAGTTTTCCAATTTCCAAATCTCCAGATCCAAAATCCAAAAATGTCTTCTTCCACATCCCCACCAGTCCTCCCCGTCTCCAACCAACCCCTCACCACCACCACCACCACATCCGCTCAATCCCAGGCCCCCGTCGCGACCCCAGCCTTCCGCGCCTTCATTACCCACCTCACCGAGAATGTCCGCAACGGCCTCTCCCAGCGCCGCCCGTGGGCCGAGCTTGTCGACCGCACCGCATTCTCCAAACCCGAGTCCGTATCCGAGGCAGCCCTCCGGATCCGGAAGAACTACGCCTATTTCCGCGTCAACTACGTGGCCATCGTGGCGCTCGTCCTCGGGTTCTCGCTCGTCACCAACCCCTTATCTCTACTGATGCTCGTCGGCCTCCTCGCCGCCTGGCTCTTCCTCTACCTCTTCCGCCCCACCGACCAGCCCCTCCTCCTCTTCGGCCGCTCTTTCAGCGACCGCGAGACTCTCGGCATCCTCCTCGTCTTCACCGTCTTCGTCGTCTTCCTCACCAGCGTCGGATCCGTCCTCATGTCTGCCCTCCTCGTCGGAGTCGCCCTCGTCTGCGCTCACGGCGCCTTTAGGGTTCCTGAGGACCTGTTTTTGGACGAGCAGGAGCCCACCGCATCCACTGGATTCCTCTCCTTCCTCGGTGGCGCCGCCTCTAATGCCGCCGCCGCCGCCGCACCCGCCGTTGCCGCCCGCGTTTGAGATAAGACGGTTTAATCAGATTTGATTCGTTGAATTTTTAGAGTTTTTGGTAGAATAAGTAATATTTTTCAATTCGGACGGCTTTTTTGGAAGTCGATAAATTTAATGGAAACTTGTATGGATCCTCGTTATATTTTGTTTTGTCTTTGTTAAAATTGCATTTTGCTACATGCAATTTTTCTAATACAGATCATTAAGTGAATATGAAAAATCTCTGTTCTTGTTGGTAGATTTGTTTATCATATGGTACTTGTATATGTCGATTTGTGTTCTTTAGATGGAATTTTGTGTTTATTTGTTTGTAATTATAAGATTTATTGCTGTACGATCCTTTGTGATTGGTTATCTGTAACTATAATATCTTGATCTGTTTCTTTTGCTCCCTCTTGGATCTTCAGAGTTATTAAGACCTCATTGTTACTTGTTCAAAATCAGGTTTTATTAGATAACACACAGAAAATGTACATAATAAAATAATCTTTACTCCTAATACACGAATAGTGCGATTTACACAGTATAAATCTGAATGTTAATTGTGTGGCCGCCCCCGCCCTTAAATTGTAAAAATATGGGGGCGTAAATTTATAAGGTAGTGGTTGAAACATCAAAAAATGTTTTCGAATTATAATCATCTTAAAATATTGAATCAAGTATAGATATATGCTTTTCTTGTCCTACACTAAAATTGGCGGGGTACTCAGTCCTCTAAACAATGCAATGCCTCATTTAATCGTGGAATTTTCTATACGAAACAATTGTTATTTCTTGTGCTTGTTACCAACTTAAAATGAATGCTTCAAATGCATGATCAGCTGTATTTCAGTAGAAGTTAGGTCCACCAATACAAATGTGGCCTGCGCTGCTTGATGTAACAAAGAGATTTAAATAGAGTCACGCAGGTGAGCTATTACAGTCAATTATGCCTAGAACTAAAAACAAAAGACAGAAATGAATCCTTCCATAATCCAAGGACAACGCATAATTTGTTCCATTTCACAACCTAGAATACGTTCATATTCAATATCTCTAGACAAGCTACCATGTCTGACAAGAAGAGGTGAGTTATTTCTTGAAATATTCATTCGGTAAATAATTTCCAAACAGGTTCAGATTTTGGAAACATTCCTTCCCCTCGTCCGTTCTTCCTTCTAATAGAACAGCGGAAATGAGAAGTTTCACTGTGGAGCTGCTCCCACACCATCATCTAATGGCTTCCCAGCGTCTGCTAGCTTCTCTGGGTTCAGGACACGACCTGTCATAGGATCAACTGGACGTCTGTCACGTGGTCCACCTTTGCGTCCCATTGCCACCATAGGTGGTGGAGGTAATAACCCTGCTCTGAAAAGAATGCGCTGGACAGGATCCGATGGCTGAGCACCAACTGATAACCAATACCTGCAAATAAGAAGTAAAGACAAAAATTGTATCAAAATGAAGTACTGTGATGGTTTTATGATTTGTAGAGAGGTATATCGGTTTTTCCTCCACAGTCTATAAAAACGACTAACAATTTAGTTATTACTTTTTCTTTTTAGTAGACAGTGAGCTTGTGATCTTAACAAAGCAAATTCAAAACCTCCTAGATAACGTATTAAAAATCTAGTATAACTTACAAAACAAAAGGATCAGAACTAAAGAGCTATATAACTTCCTGAAAGATCACTTTGCACGAACCACATTCTAAAGAGTTTAGATAAACTAATTTACAATTTGGAATTTGCTCAACTAACTGCCAGGTGTTTGACCCTTGTCACCATGAGTCTAAATGAGAAAGAACCAAGCTAACAACAGGTACCATTCACTGGCAACCAAAGAAATTACTACAGATGACTGGAAACAGAGAATGGAAATGATGATTTAAATCCAAACTCTGCTTTTGTCAAAGACTGATCATTCTAAGGGGACATAATCAAACACAAATTAAGATTTCTTGATATTTATCCATTAGAGATCATGATCAATCTTAATAGAATTGAACACAAAGACATTCAAGGTCAAGCTCTGGATCAAATACTGATCTTTTGACTATAAGAAAGCCCTTTCAAGGAAAAACCAATAAACAACTCCTAAGCAGGGTGGTCAAAACTTCAAGGTTCTTGACAAGATCAACCCCATTACAGTATCAATCGTGCATCATGTAATAAGAGTATCTAAAGTGATTACAATCAGTGACGAATTTGTACTCGGCCCTTGTGCATTTATAACTAAAAACACGGAATTGAAAGAAAAAACATCAAAATTTCAAACATCACAAACGTAGTCAAGCATGCAATTGATTTAGAACATGAGCGTTCCTCAGTTGTCAGTTCAGATGCAGAGAGACTCTGCAAAATAGCATAAACAGGGTAAACTGTAACGCAAGTCCTAAGTACTAACAAATAAAAAAAGAGCATTTTCCAGTTCTAGCTACTCGTCAAGTCATCATTTCAAAAAGCAAAATAAACAAGACAAACACTAATGAGAAACCAAGGAATCAATAGATAAAAACAAATATATAACCCAAAAAACACAAAAGCAGCTTACTTGACTCTATCAAAATTAAGACCCATCCTTTTGCCGCCATCCTGACCTAAAAGAGCAAAAATTTGAAAAGAATCAGTACATAGCGAGCCAATAAGCCTCCAATTAAGTGCAAAAAGAACATATTTTTGATAAAGAAAGGGAAAAAAAAAACATAAATGAAAGCAAGCAACTATAAAATCAACGATTAGAACCAAGAATTGAAGTGGACCTGGCAAGGGATTGTAGTAACCCAAGACTTCGAGATGCTTGCCATCTCTAGGTGATCTGCTATCAGCCGCCATGACCCGATAGAACGGCTTGTTCTTGCATCCGAATCTCGCCAATCGAATCCTCACCGCCATTTTTCTTCTCTGAGATAGAAACCTTGTCAGCAAGAAATCGACTCAGAATCAGTATCGTTATTGGACAAAAGCGAGGTCGAAATCGTTGGAGAGAACCAGCAGTTTGCGTTTTGAGGGTTTTTGGGAGTTTGAAAGATTGAATCCTTCGAGATGTGAGTGGATCTGATTTCTAAAGCAGAAATATGGGCTTGTAGCCCAAACTAAAAACCCAATTGTGGTGGACCCTAACCCAATGTTTGTTTGGGCTGTACTATTGTCACCCGGACTATCGACCTAAAAACGCGGCTGCTTGTAAAATTTGTTTAATTTGTGCTATTACTTTCATATTATGTTTCACTGTTTTTTTTTTTTTTTTTGAGATATATTATGTTTCACTGTTAGTTAAAAGAAATCAATATAGATACTGTACTCTGTACATTATTGATAGTTTTCATATATTGAGGTATTTGTAAGAATTAAATGATGTTTCTAATGTTTTAATTAATAATTTTATGATATTTTTTTGAGAAAAAATGTCTCATAATTTTATGAATTTTGACCCATAATATGTACCATTGAAATCAATATTTACTTTTTGAGTAACGAAAGACTTACTAAATATTTTATTCAAATAAAATGACATGTGAATTGTCAAGATTTATAATGTGATATATGAGTTATCAAGATCTAGTAAATCATGAGATGATATAATTATTAATAGCATTTTGATAATTTACATGTCACATCATTTTGGGCATGAATATGAATAAAATATTTAGAAAACCTACTATTACTGATATAAATATATATGATGTTAAACAATACAAAAAGTAAGAGTAATGTTAGGCTTTGCAAATATTATTCAAATTCATACCTAAATAATGTGACACATGAGTCGTTATGATCCAATTAATCATAACATCATCTCATAATTTACAAAATTTTGATAATTGATATGTCACATCATTTAGATATGAATTTGAACAAAATATTTAAAAAACCTAATGTTACTCTATATATATATTCTTTCACCTTTTTAGTTTTTTTGATACATAAATGAACATTAATTTAACAATCCAGTATCAATTGAATTTGCAGAACATCTCATGGGATGAATCTACAATGTTATACTGTAGTATTTAAACAATGAATTTTATAGTCGTGATATTAAAAGAAATCATATATAGGGCACTCAGAATTCATTAGTGTTTCATTCATAAATAAAGTTAATATTAGGATTTACATTAGTCGTTTTTAGTCATTTCAATAACAATTGCAACCACTACGAGAAAGCAAAAGTACTATCATCCGTTTTCCGCCTTTTACATGGGCCCCCAGACCGGCACAGAACACTAAATTTTTGTTGACTACTGAGCGGACTGGTAACAAGTGATCAACGAAAAACTTCTTACCACGTGGCCCGCCAGTCCAAGATTCTCGTTAGAAAAAATAAAATGATGCATACGTGGCCCCATGAAATTATAGCCGTTGGAGAAGCGACAGTCTCAATCATCAGAAGTCGAAGAAAAAACATGACCAAACCAAACTGGTCTGGTTTTCGACATAACCGTTCTAAGCTAAAACGATTTTTTGCATGTAAAAACTAGCCGTTATAATATTAAACTATGCATGGAGAGGTTACTGACTCTGATACCCCACCTCTCTGACCAATGATTTTCGCTTCTTCTCTCTTTTATTTATCGTCTCTCTCACACATACAATCTTCGACACTGACTTACTTTTTCTTTCTCTCTTCACTACATATCAAAAAGGAAGCAAAGAAAAACAAAACAAAACATAGAAGAAAGAAAAACTAGCTTCACTTTTTTGTTATATTTATTTTTTTGTTCTTTTTCAACATTTTTGCTTCTCTTCTATGTTGATGGAAAAGTTTTTTCTTTGTACCCAATTGTTGTTGCTGTGTTTGCTACTATCTTTGACTTGTCAATTTGTTTCAGGGGAGCAGTTAGCTGGGGATGGGGTGATTGTGACTGAAGCTGATTTCCAGGCGCTTCGAGCCATCAAGCGTGAGCTGATAGACTCAAGAGGGGTTCTCCGGAGCTGGAATGACAGTGGTTCAGGAGCTTGTTCAGGTGGTTGGGCAGGAATCAAGTGTGTTCAAGGTCAGGTGATTGCCATTCAGCTTCCATGGAAAGGGTTGGGTGGCAGAATCTCAGAGAAGATTGGTCAGCTTCAATTTTTGAGAAAGATTAGTCTTCATGATAATCTTCTTGTTGGACCGGTCCCTCGGTCTCTTGGTTTTCTTCCAAGTCTCAGAGGTGTTTATCTCTTCAATAACCGGCTTTCGGGTCAGATCCCTCCTTCCATTGGTAACTGTCCTGTTCTTCAGGCTCTTGATTTGAGCAACAATGCACTCACTGGTACAATCCCTCCTAGTCTTGCAAACTCCACCAGGTTTTTCAGACTCAATTTGAGTTATAATTCTCTTTCTGGTCCCATCCCAGTGAGTCTCACTAGGTCTGCTTCACTTACCATTCTTGCTCTTCAACACAACAAGATATCTGGATCCATTCCTGATACTTGGGGTGTTCCAGCAAGACACAATAGGTCTCACCAACTTCAGGTTCTGACCCTTGACAACAACCTTATCTCTGGAACCATCCCGGTTTCTCTCAGCAAGTTGGTTTTGCTACGAGAGATTTCTCTGAGCCGTAACAAGATTGTTGGGACCATACCGGATGGTCTAGGCAGGCTATCTAAGTTGCAAAAGCTAGATTTGTCAAACAATGCTATCAATGGGAGCTTCCCTGTAAGCTTTACCAATATGACCTCTCTTGTGTCGCTAAATCTTGAAAACAATCGCCTTGGTAGCCAGGTCCCAGAAGGATTCGAGAATTTACACAACCTCACACTTCTTGACTTGAGGAACAATAAATTTTCAGGCCACATCCCAGTAAGCCTTAGCAATATCTCTGGCCTCAATCAGCTAGATTTGTCCGAAAACGCTTTCACTGGTGAAATCCCAGCTTCACTTGCCAGCCTAGCTAGTCTTACTTCTTTCAATGTCTCTTACAACAATCTCTCTGGTCCTGTCCCATCTCTCCTCTCCAAGAAGTTCAATTCCACCTCATTTGTGGGCAACCTTCAGCTTTGTGGATTCAGCATTTCGACCCCATGTCCATCACCACCACCTCTCAATTTTCCTCCTCCACCAATGGAGGCACCACCGAGAAGACATCATCACCACCGCAGACTCAGCACCAAGGACATCATCCTCATAGCAGTTGGCGCTCTCCTGGCAGTTCTGCTTATAGTCTGCTGCATTTTGCTCTGCTGTTTGATGAGAAAAAGAGCAGCTTTGAAACAAAAGAATGGTGGTGGTAAAGCCACAACCAGTAAAGCCATAGAGAGGGCAGTCCCCAAGGCCACTGAAGTAGAATCAGGCGGGGAAATGGGTGGGAAATTGGTTCACTTTGATGGGCCATTCTTGTTCACAGCTGATGACTTGCTATGCGCAACCGCAGAGATAATGGGGAAGAGCACTTATGGGACAGCATACAAGGCAACATTGGAGGATGGTGGTCAAGTTGCTGTGAAGAGGCTGAGAGAGAAGACTACAAAGGGACAACGCGAGTTTGAAGCTGAGGCTGCTGCACTTGGTAAAATTCGCCACCCAAATCTTTTAGCTCTCAGAGCCTACTACTTGGGACCAAAAGGAGAAAAGCTACTTGTCTTTGATTACATGTCCAAAGGCAGTCTTGCATCCTTCCTGCATGGTATGTACGTTCAATACTCTCAACAATTATACAAGTTTCAGTTTTTCTCTAGTTTGATTATTGTGAGAGCCTAACAGTGTTGTATTGTTGTTGGTGTTTTCTGTTAATGCGCGCGCAGCTCGTGGCCCGGAAACTGTTATTGATTGGCCAACAAGGATGAACATAGCGATAGGCGTGTCGCGAGGACTGAACTATCTCCACACACAAGAGAGCATGATACATGGGAATCTGACATCCAGCAACATACTTCTCGACGAGCAGACTAGTCCTCACATTGCAGATTTCGGGCTCTCCCGTCTGATGACAGCTGCTGCCAACACGAATGTGATTGCCACAGCTGGGACACTAGGCTACCGCGCGCCAGAGCTGTCAAAGCTGAAGAATGCCAACACAAAGACTGATGTCTACAGTCTAGGAGTGATCATACTGGAACTCCTGACTGGGAAATCTCCTGGGGAGCCAACTAATGGGATGGACTTGCCTCAATGGGTGGCCTCCACCGTCAAGGAGGAGTGGACAATTGAGGTGTTTGATTTGGAGCTCATGAGGGACACACCAACCATAGGTGATGAACTGCTCAACACATTAAAACTAGCCCTGCATTGTGTTGATCCCTCCCCCGCCGCGCGTCCTGAAGTCCAGCAAGTTCTCCAGCAACTGGAGGAAATTAAACCCGAGCTGGCCGCTGCTGCTGCTGCTACTACTGCTGGTGATGATGGAGCTAAACCACCACCACCACCACCAGCCAGCCGCCCCTCCCACAAGTGAATAGAAATCACATCAATTATATTATCATCAACATTCTTTTGGAGTGCAAAGAACAATAAAAGGGATTTATTTAATCATTTTCGTTTTGTATTTTATATAGAATACTTACAGGATGCAGCAGAGATATTTGATACATTCTTTTATTCATTATTATTTATTGAAGTGTATGTAATATATATGTAAAGCTGATTTAGTATTTGGGTCATATTTACATCAAGTATTCTTTCTGCCTTGGGCAATAATAAATGTATTCTTTGAAGTCATATATATTTGCTAGTAAAACAGAGGAAATCTTAAATCATATTATGAAAAATTTCATGACTTTGTTCTTTTTATACTTTGCCTTTTATTTCTATTAGTCGCAGTCTCAATATTAGAGTACATATTAGCATTTGCCATTATCAAATACTATTATTAGCACTTTTGTATAATTAAATATCGATTTGGCTGAAAATATTGAAATTAAAATATATGAAAATATTAATTGAAATATTATAACATATTAAATCTCATTAAAATTCACCACTTTAAAATACGAAAAATATTGAAGATGAAATATAAAAAATATATATATTTAGTTTCTTCTTGCCAGTTGCCATGTTGGCTGCTCTGAGATTACCCAAATCTCCTCTACAGGGTACGGAAGCGAAATATTGTACTAAACGCTGTCGTTTTGAGTTGAGTTGAAGATAAATAGGTTGTACTTGCTGGGTTGCACTGGCTTTCTCTGGCGTGATTAGATCGCAATGGAAGACGCTCAGTTACACAAGATAGCAATATCGGGTCCCACTCTAGCCTCCATGATCCAACGGTTCTTATCGTCTCCAGGCGACGTGGACGGCTTCCTTTTCGGCCACGTCACCCAAATCACTCCTTCCAATCTCTCCGACGACTCCTCCGCTTCCGACTCGGACTCCCAACTCGTCGCCACCATCACTGGCTTCTTCTGCTCCGGCCACAACCTCTCATTCTACGACTCACTCGGCCGAGCCAACTCACTCAAAGTCCCCTCCCCCAACCACCACCACCTCATCGGCTGGTTCTCCGGCCGCCGCCATTCCCCTCTGCGCCCCTCCCTCCGCGAGTTCTCCGTCACGAACTCCCTCTCCAAAGCCCCCCAATTTCGCTTCTCCGTCAAGACCGCCTCTCAATCTCCGACCAACCAAACCCTAACGCCGTGTGTCTTCGTCCTCTTCACCACTCCCTTGACTGATCAGCTGATCCACACTCACCAGTACCGCGCCTACCAGCTCCTCCACGCCTCGAAAAGGCCTCCTCCACCGTCGCCGACGCCTTGTCTCCAAGCAAAGTCGCTCGACGTGGTGAACATCGGCCCCGCCTTCCGCGGCCACTACGGCAGCTTCTCGCCGAGCTGCGCGCTGCCGATGTTGAGCTGCGACACGCGGAACTCCTGCTCGGCGATGAACGAGGAGAGCCTGACGGCGCAGAGAGAGAAGATGAGCGACCAGAAGCAGCTGGATTCGTGGGCCGAAGGGTTTCGCATCGAGACTCTGAGCCGATTGACGGGACCCGAGGCCTCCAGCTACGCTGGAGCCGTGGAGGACTTGTATGAGAAAATGTTGGTCAAAGTCGAGAGCTTGGCTCGGCTGGTGGAGACCAGCTCCGCTAGGGTTCACGAACTGGTGAGTGATTTTGTAATCTAATTTAATTTTTGTTAATGTGAATTGGATTCTGTTTTGAAAGAATTAGTTTTTATTATGTTTCGATGATGTAATGTGTTTTGTTTGGCAGGAAAATCATAATAGGAAGTTGAGGTACAAGGTTGCTAGATCATCTGGATTGGAGTGATTGCTTGATCATGTTTTCGTCTTGTAAATTTGGTAAATTTTTGTTGCTTCTCTGGATTTCTGTCATTTTGGTAGTCTAGAATGTTGAATATGTGTTTTTCGTCTTGTAAATGAGTAAGATTAGGTAAATTTTTGTTGCATTTCTGGCTTCATTACAATTTTGGTAGTTTAGAATATTGAGTATCTGTGTTTTTATCTTGTAAATGAGTAAGATCAGATAAATTTTTGTTGCATTTCCGGATTCTTTACAATTTTGGTAGTCTAGAATGTTGAGTGTGTGTTTTCGTCTTGTAAATGAGTAAGATTAGGTAGATTTTTGTTGCTTTGCGGGATTCTCTACTATTTTGGTAGCTTTAAATGTTGAATATTTGTTTTTAGCTGCAGTCTTAATGGGAAGTATGTGAAGTTGTCAGTGTTTTATAGTGTGAATTTATTGTCAAACTGTTTTATCCTGGTTATATAGGTGTTCAGTGTAATTATTATGGAGGGACTTGCAATTGAAAAGAATATTTGAAGATTTTTTTTTTTTTGGCTAAATGAGTGTGTATCGAGTAAGAAAAGTTTCTGTAGAGAATGTTAGGAAACACGAGCTCTTTCTGAGTTTTTGAAAACGAAATTAGTTGTTATTCCAGGGTGAAGATGAAGAAGTGATGGACAGTCTATGAAACATGAGTGCATTCGTTTGAGGGTTTTGAATCTTTACTTATAGGAGGTTGGGACCTGCTTGGATTTTGAGGTTATGTTTCATGGCTATTTGTGATAGTGTTGCTCTTTGGATGGCAGCATAATGGACTCTTTGATCTTGGGTTCTATAAAATGCTTTGGGTTCTTGGAAAAGTCTCTTTTGTTGGAAATTAGAATATGTATTCAAGGGGAGCATGCTATCATGAAAGATGAAAAGCTAGATAGATTGAGGATATATAGAGATGCTTTTTGAGTATTGCATGGTATTGAAAACTGAAATCAAGCTTTCTCAAAGTAATGTTGATATGCCATATACGATGTAAAAGCTCAATATTATAAGTTTATAACGATACATGGTCCCGAAATTCAAACACAATTGTTCGAAAATGTGTAACTTATGTTCATGTAATATATAAACAATTAAACACATTCATATATGTAGGAGTGTAATTTGTTATATTCGATTTTATCCTGTTTACGGTTATCTTGGCTATACTGGTGACAGAGAAGTGCCCGTCTTCAGCTGCCATGTAAAAGCTCCAGTAATTGAGTCATTCATCAAGTGATTCAAGTGGGAGATTTTTGGTGACTTTGAAGCCGAAGATGACTATTACTCCGGGAGCAGTTGATGGTATTGAAATAAGCAGCTGAAATAGTTTTGGCTGGATTTCGTAAAGGAGGATGGCTTTGAGAGTTTCCTAAGTTAAGAGTACAAGTACATACGCCATCTTGATCTGCTACATTGTATTATAGTCGTCTAGGTTGTTCTTCCTTTATGATTCTGTCTTGCATCAAGAAACATCAATTGAATTGGTGTTATTTTTTCATGCAATCCTTCTTCATTTGATTAAAAGTTTCTTGGGAATATTTCCAGCTCAATGTTGTAAAATTATTGTTTCATCATGTAATCTTAGACCTACTCAAGTTTTTGTTTATTTATTTTTCTTTTCATTTCATTTCTTTTCATTTTTGTGTTTTTGTTACGATATGATCCGAATCTTAATCTGATTGACTGAAGATCAAATAAATAGTGAGTGAAGCATGAATGATATAGTTGTTTATTTTTCACAGCTTTGATATATTTGCTCTTTAAAATAAAATTATATATAGAGTTTATTTATTTTTTAAAATTAAATTTGACGAAGAATAGATATGTATTTTTATTATTTCTAGTAATTATGTATTATTCTTTCATTTTGAGTTTTGGTAAAAATGACCCATTGGAAAAGCGTACGCATCCACTTGTCAGTCCCTAGTCGCAACTTCGAAGGAGAGCTTGTTTCCAGGATTATCATCAGAGAACAAATTACGTCATGTTTCTATTATGGACAGAGCAGCTTTATAATTATTTATAAATTATACGATGTTATTCTGTTCACAACAGCCGCAATTTCATAAAAAGGACTTGATGGTTACTGGCACAAAATTAATTGGCTTGTTTTTTTTTTTTTTTTTTTTGGAGAAATGAATTAATTGGCTAGTTTGGAATTATCGATAAGTTATACAGAGTGAAGTCTTCACCGTGAAGAAAGGGACATTAGCTGCTGCTTGGTATCCGTATCTCAATAGAATTTTGCTATATATACTACAAAAATACCATTTCAATACAATCTGGAAGCTTGTCTTGTTGCACAACAGCTCACTTTTCTTTCAAGAATGGTAGAGGTTGGTAGCAGCCAAGTACAAGTATACAACATCCAAGATTTGGAAGTGAAAGAGCAGACTCTAGAGCAGGACAATGCGGTAGTACACAAACAAGTGACTTAAAGTTCAACACAAGTGACTGCTGATGATGCTACCGATGCGTGAGTTTTCTTGTGGTTTTTGGAATGATAAAGCTATTGTATAATGTGTGTAGCTATCTAAATTATCAAGATTATGCGCTTGTGTTCTTTTTCGTTGATGTAATAGTTAAATTTTAAGAATTGAAGATTGTGTAAATTGTGATCATGTTGTTGTGAAATTTTTATCATCACTTGTGTTCAAAGTACATGTTGTAAAATTTAGTTATGGATATTGGTTTCAGGAGGAGGAAGAAGGGACATAAGAGAGGCGGCAAAAGAAAAGCAGTAAAGCATACACTTGCAAGGTGGAAGATGCAGAACCAACTTGAGTTGGCTGCGAAGGCAGAGGAAGAGGCTCGAAAGACTCCCCCCAGGGGCTCGAAAAAGGGGTGTATGCTAGGAAAAGGAGGACCTGACAACGCGGTTTGTGGATATAGAGGTGCTAGGCAGAGCAGATGGGGCAAGTGGGTTGCTGAGATTCATGAGCCTGCTCAGAAGAGCAATGTGTTGAAAGGTACCAAAGGGAAACGGCTTTGGCTTGGGACCTTCGATACAGCCACTGAAGCAGCTCTTGCTTACGGTCGAGCTGCAAGGGCTATGTATGGTTCTGGTGCCCATCTCAACTTCCCCGAGTATACAACGGAATCACTACATAGCCCCAACAAGGCGTTGCCTGTGGTTACTACTAGAAAATCGAAAGCTGCTCCAACATCATATAGCTATGAGGAGCATAAGATGAATCATCGTTCCTTTTGTATGCACCCGGTTGTTCTCAATCGCCTGTACTTAGAGGATCTATGAAAAACCTTGACTCTTACGGTGTTTGTGTTGACAATGAATTAAAGGCAGAATCAGACTGTTTCGAGTTCCATGTAAATGAGGAATTGAAGGAGGAGCCAGAGGATATTGCAGGAGAGCCAAGAGGTGCATCCATTGATGTTGAAGTTGAGACATCTGTATTTAGAAGAGAAATGGATAGAGAACTTGAGGAAATTAAGAAGCTTTGTGGCTGGTATGGCTTCAATGATATGAACAATTGCTTGCAAAGTGAATTTGAGGATATGGGATGTGAATAAAGGATCGATTGTGAGCGTTTTGGTGATATCGAATTTCAGGCACTTGCAAAGAGCAAAGGTGGTGAAAATTGTAGAATCCAATGGCTTAATGGTTTCAATTTCAAGGCTTCAAATGATGCGAAAGTTGAAATGCCAACAAAGAAGGAAGAAATGATGGCAAAACCTGTAGAGAGAACAGGTTTCAGTGGCATAACCAGCTTCGATGATGTACTCAAATCACTTGGATGATGTATTAATGGGTATCTACTGAAAAAATCTTTTTTTTTTCTAGATCAAAATTTTACTTAATTCTTCAAAATGTTTTCAAAAAACTTTTTACTTTTTTCTATTTTTCTTTACATCATATTATTCTTTTCGATAAAGTTAAAGTTACTGAAGTAAACGAAAATTAATCTTTATTATTTACTTTATCAACAAAGTAAAAACTTATTAAAAAATTATTAAAAAAAACAAAGAATGAATCTTCACTGTTCACTAAAAACTTTAAACGTATTTAATAATTATTCTTCGTGAATAATTCTTTCTTATAATATTTTTGTCTTCCACCTTTTGTGAGAATTGTCCTTTGTAATTATTTAGTTTCGAGCTTATCCCTAAGCTCTAATTTCATGTCTATATATCATTCTTAATAAAAGAAAGAAGCAAGCACACCTACGTTGCTTTCTGTTTGACTTATAACGGTTATAACTATTACTCCTATATGGATGTCTGAAAATTTGTTTGTCTTTAGTATTTTTGCTGATTGGAGATGAATTGCTGAGCGGTGATAACTCTATATTACAACATAAGGGTAATCATAGTTGTAATGGATCGACAAGAACGTCAATGGACAACCGCGACCGTGTAAGTTCATGCGCCTTAAATTGTATGCAGGAGATAGATTCAGGACTCAAGACATTTCGAATTGCTCAGGACTTGATTTTGATACCGGCCATGTGAACAAGCAAGAGAAAGATGATTTGTGGTTTCCAGAGTCAGGATTCTAAGTACATCAGATGCTTTTTTTTAAAAAAAAAAAAAAGAAAGTACATCTTTGCTTGCCATTGATGCTTGCTGATTTTGTTTCAGCTGCCTGTGAACAGAACCGGGTTGAATCCAGCTGCTTTTTATGTGACCTCCTGATGATTTTTTACGGAGACAGTAATGCATTGTATCGTAAGCTTGGTTACACTTCGTATTTGTCCATGCTTTCTCTGCGATGAACATTTTGTACAAGTTCATGCTTCTCCTATCAACGCAAAACATGACTTCAATTACCTATACAGTTAAGTAGTTGTATAAAGTCTCACATCTATGATTTATGAATTCAGAGGTTTTTGTTTTATCTCTAGGTAGTTTAAAGTCTTAACTCACTCATGTATCATATAGTTGTTGAAATTTCCTTGTTAGTTTGTTGTCGTTAGATAATAGAGAGAGAGAGTTTGCATGAAGTAAATGGAAACAACCAGCCAATATGATTTCAAGAGTCACTGTTGATTGAGAAACTATACATCATATATCAATAAACTTTACAGAAAAAGATCGAATGTAAAATTGATGTTAAGCTACAATACAGAAAAACGTTGATCTTATACAGATCAAGTACCGGCAAACTAAATAAGTTGTTGAAGTCAGGAAGGGAAAATCATCTTGCTTTTGATTTCTTAACTTACCATCTAATGCTATAGCTAATACTTATCCTAAACTCATGCTTCAGCAGATCGGCCATGACTTATGTTCTGTAAGTTAGTAGCTGTAGGACCCAAAAAGAAACTCTCACCAGTTGATCAGGCCGGCCATAGAAGCAGGATAGATCAGCAAATACAGTAAAATGCGGCTGATGTTATTGGAGCACTGGTCCATGTTTGCTCAATTGGTGTTTAATGCTTCCAGCTATTACTTATGGCATGATGGACCCGATGGCATTCAATAGCACGAGCCAGGAATTACAGTTCTATGCCAAAAGCTTTGCAACATCTTTTCATTTCTGTTCCATCTCAGACCAGACCATTTCCCAGGGTCCACTTTTTGTACCCAATCTGCAACGAAATTACCAACTTATAAAATACCCGAAAGATGATTCACTGATCCATGCAACGAGAGGATACATTAGAAGACCATAATATGAAGTGGAACAATAAGTTTATGAGCACCAATTAATTCAATTTCACCAAATTAAATATACTGTAACCGTTGTATTAACTAACTTTGCATAACTTTTTCTTCCTATCAAAGCAAATTTGTGATGAAACTGATTAGCAAAACTTCAGAGCTCATTGCATAGTCAATAAAAAAATGAAGTGGCTTCTTGTCCCCTACTAGACCAGACATTAGTTTACCTCCAAAGCCCAAACACTACACGCAAGGTCATGAAGAGAAATAACCCTGTCCAGATTCCAGCTAGACCAAACACAGGAGCAGCCATGAGAAGGAATGCTGAAGAGATCACTGCTACTAGTATCTAACCATGACAAAAGCATAAACAGGAAAAAAAAAAAAGAGGTAAGAGGGGAAAACTCAATATTGTAACATTAATATCATCATAACAGGAATAGGAAGAACCATAGAGTAGGCAGCATATCCAAAGTCAGAAACCCCATAGTAGAGGCCATCGAGGACAAATGCAATAGCATTCATTGGCTGAGATCCAGCAACAAACTGCAAAATAGAATTAATGTTAGCTATGCTTAGGAGTTTTAATGATCACAAGCTGCAACCAAGGTATACATATGATGCTTATCCAGGAAAACTACAAGAAAAGGGTCATCTAGTCCCACTACGAGAGAAAATCAACTTGACTTCAGACAGTCAAGCAAGCCAGTAAATAAAATTAAACTAGTCTAGTGTTATGGACTTCCAAATTGGCCAGAGACTCTGGGAAACCAACAAGTCTCATCCAGCCATATATTAATACCAGAGTCTGTTTAGACAGTAAACAAATGCTCAACTAAAAGAACTTAATAGAGCATATATTACACTGACCAATATACCAGACCAGGCAATTTTCAAAACTTCTGAATCTGTGGTGAATAAATGAGAAAATGCTCCGAAGCCAAGGAATAAAATGCCAGCCAAACATATTCCTGTCATTAAACCAATCTGCTTGCCAATTAAAAGACAAAAACATGAAATTAGGATCAGTTAAATGAAAAGAAACCAGTTAATATAAAAATTATATAGTAATTAGGGATGTCACAAACTTGTAGAAGCCTGAAAACTACTTGTCGTGATTGTTCGTAATTTCCTCGAGTATAACCACCAGCTAGCAAAGCCTGTGAAAGAGACATCAGAACAATAAATAAAGTTTGTATAGAAATATATAATTACTTCCAGCATGTAAGAGTGAACAATATCTTTCAACCACCATCATTCAGTCTTTCAGCATGTAAGAGACATCTATTTAATTTGTTCGTCAATTATAAGTAACTCCAGCAAATTCTATAAATGATTACTCCGTCCTTGTCAGAGGAGAACATTTTATTTGTGAATTTGGTAAATTCATTTGTTGCAACTGGAAACCATATATATGAGAAATAAAACAGCATGGCAAGATGTGCAAAAATTTAACCTGCCCAGCAAGTGCTAGAGCATCAGTAAGCAAAGATACAGCCAACCAAACTTGTATGCAAATTTGATGTCCAGCCATAGGAATAGGGCCCTCCCTGGCTGCCAGGGATGTTGACAGGGTCATAGTGAGAAGCACTGCTATGGTCCTGCCAATCAGAAGACCACCTGCAATAAAAATGAAAATAATATATACTTTGGTGGAAAAGTAAATGGAGTTGTAGCACTGATCTTACACATACATAATGTAAAGTGCACTTAGTTTCCTCTAGTGCCCACTAGCCATCAATCTGTTCACTTAATCACGTTATTCCAATAAAATTTATCATCCATACGGTGGATATATAGGTTGATTGACATGTCTAAACAATTTATGATAAAATCACCAATTAGCATGACCATATTTTCCAAATCAATTCTTCCTTTCCAGAAAGTCCTAACAATGAAAGAGAAAAATGTAATCAGACATTTTGAATTTTAGTTGATGAGGAATGTACCAGATTTTAGATAGTGTGCAATTCTTCTCCCATCAATGTTGGGGGATATCAATACTACCTTGTCACTCAATTTCCAGAGAAGGATAAAAGCAATCAAATATCTGGTAAAATTGAACAAAAGGAAATCCATTAAATACAAACAATCAAACCAATTTCTATAATTGCAGGAACATAACTTTGCAAGTACTCTGACAATGTTAAGTTTACCACATTATTGACGTACTCAGAAATCACAGTAGAAACTGCAGCACCACCAATGCCAAGACGAAGAGAAAATATCAAAATCGGATCCAATATCGCATTCAAAATGTTGCCAACCCCTGATACATATGTCATATGCATAATTTAAACTATAATGAAATTAAAATACACATAGATAAACAGATAATGAGGGAGAAAAAGAGAAGAGCTATATTGCAATACTTGCCAACGGCATATAAAGGTGTCTTTGTATCCATAAATCCACGAAAAGAACCTTGTGCAGCAAGTGCAATTACAATGGGTGGAGCACCAAAGGCCCTCCACGTGAGAAACTTCTCAGCTGGTACTCGCATCGGTGAATCCTAAAACAGAAAAAAATATAAATGAGTAATGTCAGAAAACATTCTCAATGAATATATAACAAATAGAAGAAAGACATAATCTAATGTGTCATGAGACCATACTTTCACATGAGATAACAAAACTAAAAGCCACATGAAACCAGATATGTATAGCTTCTCTTTCCAAAATTTACTGTGCTAGGTGTAATTATATCAGTGGCAAACAAATAGAGGCTGCTAGTTTGCCAAATTGTTTATAATTGGCATGACCTGCATTACTGTGCAAGCATGCTATTTCCAAGTAATCCTGTAAATCCTTGTTGTGTGTGTGTGCATTGTTTAGTAGACCAAGCACACAATGTCTTCTTAAAGTCTAAAGAATGACCAATGAGACCAAAAAAATGCCTTATCTTTAAGAATATCATGAAAAAACTTTACAAACAATGCAACAACAAGCTAGAGTTAGAACATTTACATGATTAAAGTAGTGCATTGATCATTTAAATTCAATATTAGAAAAGCAGGACGTACAGCTGGTATTCCCATGATGTTCATTAAGAAACCGGAGCCAAAAGAGAGAGCAACAGCTTCTGCAAAGCCAATGCCAGCTGCAAGAGCCAAAGAAGTTGACACCGACGGAAGCAGCTTCTTGCCTTGTTGCTTAACACCATGATCTTAACAACAACCATACAGGACACAACCGAACACCAATAAATACAAAATCTTGATTCTTCAGCAAAGAACAGAACGGAATAAAACATATAACGTCATCATATAATAGCTCCATTACCATCACCAGCTTGGCTAGAATCACCATTCCCCTGACTATTCAGAGTCTGCTCTTCAGCAACAAACGATGTTGTCACATTAAGCAATGGAACATTAAACAATTTCGACACCAGATTAAACACAGAAACCGAAACCCCAACTGCTGCCAATTCAACTGATCCTACACAACAAACAAGCAAACTATATAGTAATTCTAAACCCATAAACAAGTGTCACTACCAAAACTCTCACAAATCATATCCATAAACTCATATAATATATCACCCCAGCATGCATCAAAATCAAATTTTTTTATCTTCAACCTCCACTAACTCCAATTCTATCCACAAATTCAATAACCTAAAGCAAACCCTTTTCAGGAAAATTGATAAATTGACAAGAGTAGGTACCCAAATGACCAACAAAAGCAGTGTCCACAAGTGACGCGATAGGGTCAGCAGCCAAAGCCAAGGCAGCAGGCAATGCAATGGACCATATATCCCTACCCAATTCATCAACCTGCAACCCTTCTCTGCAATAAAGCAAAAGAAACCAAAACCATCCAATGAGCCTCATTAAAACAAACCAAAAAAAAAAAAAAAAAAAGGCAATTCAACAGTTTCTATAACCACCTCAAGCTACTGATTAGAAGTGAAAATGAATCGGACAGTGAAAACCGGGGCGGGTTGGCGGGGGTCAGTTTTGGCGGGGAAGTGTTAAGAGAAGTGGTGGTGGTGTTTTTACGAGGATGTGATTTGAGCAGAGTTTTGGGTCGATTGTTTGGGAGAGTTGGTGGTTTGTTGGGTGGCGAAGAGTTGGTGAGTTGTTTTGAAGAAGAGTGAGAGTTTGTGGCTGTGCAGAGAAGACGAAGGGAGAGGCTACAAGTAGCCATTGTTTTGAATTGAAGAATTGTGTTGGTGGAGATTCTGATTTTTGAGAGAGACAGAATCTGATTTGAATCCTCTTTTTATTTTATGAAACTGATTTAACCAACTCGACTTCATTTGTTGATTAAAAATATCTTATGTGGCGTTAGTGTTTGGTCTATTTTCAGTGTTTGTACTGCTTCCATCTAGTAGTTTGTTACACGTGTAGTACACTAGTACTAGAATGGAGGGCACTTCATGTCACGGTGTACATTTCTACTGTATCATTTTGAAATTTATTTGAATGTATTGCACGAAACCCCCCTCAATTTTATTTATAAAAATAAATAAATACAGTCACATTTACCTCTTTATTATACTAAAACCTTTATGCCATAAATTATCTTCCATCAACTTTATCGATTAACTAAATTTTTTTATCAAATAACAATTTTATCCATGAATAAAATAAAAAAATAATTAAATTATTAAATATAAAATAAATTAATTAAAAATAAATTTTAATTTATTCTATATATTTATCCTTTTTATTTTATATTTAATAATTTTAATCATTCTTTTTGTCTTATTCATGAGTAAAATAATCATTTGACTAAAAAATTTGATCAATTGTTAAAGTTGATAAAAATCAACTGACGGTGCGAAAATTTAATATAATAAAAGGATAAATATGTTTTTATCTATTTTTTGGCAAACTTCAGGGGGCTTTCGTATAATTTATTGAAATTTATATATAGAGATGGCTAATGGAAAACTCATACTATAACTTCAAAATGTATATATTCTATATATATATAGTACATACATTCATATATATGGCATCAGAAACTTAATTCCTTCGGTTTTATATTTTAAAAAAAAATGATAAAAAAAATGATATAGCTGTGAGTGATATGCATTCCTTGAGCTTCCAAGTCAACATCGACTAGTTTTGTACAGTAATATTGTTAATTAAGTTTGAGAGCTCAAGCTTTTTGTTGATAGATTTTACTTCTCTCTCTTTGTATGAGTGATAGCTTAATGGGGTTCAACTTTAGTCATAAAAAACAAACTCATTATCGATCCAATTTTCAATGTCATTAAAATGTACTAATTACAACAATTTGGACCAGTTGCAATCAAATCACAATAGGAGGCATATCCCATTAAAATTAAATTAAATTAAAAGTTTGAGGCGTGTCCATAACCAAAAAACCAACTTTGTTAAACAAATTCTGTTGATGGCCAAGTGCTTGATGCCATATTTCTCTTTTGAGAAAGTATTTAACATGCCATTAAATCAAATTATATGATATGAAAAATATTTTTAATTGATTATTAATATTATGTGGTATGATATCATTAACTATAGTACATTAAAGTTTTCTATTTTTTTCTCTTGAATGTGTTGTTAATAACATATGGTTACCTTAAAATTTCTACCATGCCAGTGTAATGTTAAGCAAATTAAAACTGATGTGGTAAATTGTGTGAAAAAAATCTATCCGTGACAAATAAATGACATTTACATGAAATATTCTTTTTAGGACGAGTCAATTCTCACCGGTGAAAATTAAAATCAACCTAACTAGAGAATATTTCAATAAAACAATAATGAGTTGGTGATATGCTCATACCTATAAAATCGTCAATTGAATCTCGTCCCTCTTCTCTACAAATCTTTTTTAGTTTTGATATATTACACACACATTACAACACAGATAATATTGTCCGGCTCTCTAGATAAGGCCTATTAAGGCGCGGTTCAGAACAAAAGCTCCCGAAAGCGGAATGATGGCTATCGAATGAGGAAGGAGAGACCCATACGCAAAGGGAAAAACTGCCAACTTTGACAGGTGGCACATGGGCTCGAACCACGCACTTGGCCCTTTGCTGGAAAGCAAAGGCAATGCTGCCTCCACCGAAACAGTGCACCAAGTGCTCTTCTCTACAAATCTCGTAACAATTTTTTTTTCTTTTTTTGAAATACAAATCTTGCAACAATTGAAAAGAAAACTTATAAGCAAGTATTTTCCAAAAAAAAAAAAACCTTATAAGCAAGTTGGGTTTGGATCAACATAACTTTAGTTGGAATCATTCAATCCCCTCGTAAAACCCCAAAAGTGTAGAATATCATGAGGAAATATACAAACAAATTTGGGCCAACATAAATTATCAATCTTTGGGTTCGGTCATGTCAGCTTGATCAAGTCCACTTTTCTATTTTGTGTTACAAGTTGCAACCCAAACTAGACCAAGCACATTCTGTTAGTATTTTTGGGCCGAAATTTTGTCAAGTATTCAATTGCAATTTAATTTTATTAAAAGCACAAACCATTTTCAATAATTAGTTATCTTGTAGAGGTTAATAGAGACCAATTATTACTTTCAAGCTCGAATAAAACGCCCGGAGTAAAAAGCACAAATCCTCTCACCTTTCCATATCTAATCATATGGTTTACTTTTTTTTTTATACAAAAATGGGGTCATATGGTTTACTTCAAAGATTAAAATAATTACACAAATCGTATCACATCATATCAGATCATATTATACTTTCTTGGAATATAGATGCTCCCACCACTCAATGCTCCTGAAAATTACATCCATCAACACATTTATAAATAATGGTAGTTTTAAAAAGTCAAATAGAACAAAAATCACATCTACTATTTTTAGCATGATAATTACAATATATATTCAATATCTCAAAAGAAATATCATGTAATTTTTTTTTTTGGATATTTTTACCTTAAATTCATTAAATTATCTTTTTTATGTTTGTTCATTAAAAAATGTAAACATAAACAATCTGTTCACATCCAAAAAGGGAAAAAATTTGAAGACATTCTTCACTCAAAATTTCCTCCCAATCCCATCATAATATAACTTGTAATCATATAAAAGATGACCACATTTTTTTTTTCTTTTAAAACGTTGTCACGAAAATTGATAAATGAAAATACTTTTATAAGATCAAAGCCTTGAAAATTGTTTTTAGAAATAGATTTTGGAGGGTTGATGAGGTTAAAAGGAATTAGGTGATTGGTCATATACATGGTTTGTCATGTCCTCGCATTATTACTTTGAAAGATGTACACAGAAACATAACTATTATTAAAATAAATAAAGAAAAGTGTTTCAAAAGATATATAAACAACATATATATATATATATATATATTGTCGTATTACATATTACAAAGTTCATTCATCACTAGCCGGATCAGTAGAATCCAGCTAGTGATGAATGACGGCTTCCACTCCGGAACAAAAGCTTCTAAAAATGGGAGGAACAACCCATACAAAGTAAAAAAAATCGCTCTACAAATCAAGAGGAAGAGGACATTACTACAGTTCAAACCTTAAACAGATTCAAGAGGAGCCACACCATCAGAGTGGGTGACGCTGCACCGCACTGATACACCGCACCGATGTATATCTATATATATATAAAGGAAGGAAGATCACTGGCTAGAAATGATTTAGTGGAAGCAGAAAAGGTTGCGTGGAAATACACTCACCTGAAAAGTGGGGAAAATATCTCAAACTCTCCAAACCCAAAAATAAATAAGTGAAAAGATATTTCATTTTTGCAATATACAACAAAAACAAACAATGCCCCCCAACCTCATCTTTCAAAAAAAAAAAAATTCCAGAGACTCCTGAAGGAAAAAGGTCTGGGACCCCTGACCAACAATAATCCAAGATTGGAATATGTAGAGACTAGTCCACATCTCCCAAAGTATACCATAGGTGTGATAGTACCATCTCTATGGATAAGTCCTATAATATATCTTTTTCTTATTAAAGAAAAAAAATCAACAAAAATTCACAACCCCAAGATGAAAAAAACAATTATGGAACCCAAAAAGAAAAAAAAAAAAAAAACAATAATAACGCTTAGAAAATTTTATTCCAGAAATATTACCCGTATATGTTTTTTTTGATAGATTCTGACAGACCAAAAAGTATAAAGAAGCCGGGAAACTCAGGATGGATAGCGCGATACCGGGTAGAGGAGAGATCCATTCTATCAAGACTGGACTCATCATCCGTGGTGGCGCTATCCCTCCTGAGCTTAACGGATTCTTCCATACTAGAACAAGCAGTACCTCGCATTCCAGGCCATGGACGCTCTAAAACCTGAACCTGAAACCTGTAAACAAACCAACCAGAGAGGAGGCTATAGTTTTTAGTATTTAATGGTGGTGGTGAGTGAAGAGTAAGGAGGAGAAGAGCTTGTATTTATAGCAGCCGAGGAGAGAACGTGGTGATATGCAGACAAACGTCACCACTAGTCTCTCTCCTGGAGCCATGAGAAGCCTTGACTAAACCTTTAGACTATTGTGGAAGGACTGATTTGTTGTTATTTTTTTATTATTATAATTAATTTTTTTATTGTTGTATAATTATTTTTTCGTGGGGGTAATTGGGTCATTTCGAATGGCTCTGCCGACTACGGTACGGTACGATTGGTATACTACGGGGAAGTTCTGTTTCTTGTTTGAAATCTTGGGCTCACAAATGAATTGATGAACCTAGTTTTATTCACCGGAGGACACTGTTGGGTTCTTCAAGTTTTCCATTTTTGTTTGAAAAATGACCCTTTTCTTTTTCTTCCTTCATCATTACTCCTCCTTTTAAGTTAATCTTCTCATTAATGATTACCATTGTACATAATTTGATGTTAAATCACTTTTAAATCTTCCCAATGGTAATGCTCCAGGGAGGAAATCTCTATTTGACTTAGTGTGAGCTCATGTATCATGTGTTGTTTGATCAAATATATAATTGAGTAAGTCCTTGTTTTGTGTATCGTTCATGTAAAAGTTGTTAATACTTAATATATAATTAGATAAATAATTTTTATAAAATCACGTGATATGTTATAAGCGGATCGACCATATGAATGTCAATTTTATATTAAGCTATTATTATGTATACTAAACCACAAGTATCTTAGGTTTAATTATTCTTTAAGTTCAAAATCTCATATATATATATATATATTGTTTTTACTATAAATTTTATGAGAAAAACAAATCTTCTCTATAAAGAAGATAAAAGTGATGGGAGTATATCCTTGTAATTCAACAAGATGGTTCAATTAAAAACAATACTTCTTTATAAAGAAGATAAAAGTGATGGGGTATATCCTTATAGTTCAACGAGATGGGTTCAATCCAATCCAATTAATATATTAATCTATAGAATGAAATATATTAGCTGGAAATTCAATTCAAGATTGTAAAGTTAGAATATAATAAAAATTTGTCACGTCTAAACCAATGGACATTATACTTATTTATATACACCACCATTAAATTAGGAAGTACATACATGATAGTGTACCAAAAAGGAGAGATCATGGTAATGACTAATGAATCTGCACAATAATATTTTTCACGAATTTGATCAGGTCTCACGACCAATGTGATCATCACTGTATGTCTATTAACAGCAAAAATATATATGTGATAATCAGGACACAAGCGCAATGATGTGTGGCCCAGATGTGTTGGCGAATCATGTACAAGATAATATATTATCATGAAAAAAAGAAAATTAGACTCTCTCCTAATTGTTTGGTAGCGGTCTACTATACTTAATGAATCTGGCGAAGTTTCTAAGTGTATGATAATAACATTGACCCAACAGCCTTCTTTTTATTTATTTTTACCTCCTTGTACTTGCCACCAGCACCAGTCTTGGTCCCATAAGATAAACCAATGTCGATTATTTTTGGTCGAACCTGGTTTTAGTTGATCATGACACATTCCTAATAACGAGTTCAAAGAAATAGATAGAATTGTTTTGAGACAAATGAAGTAGTTCTCTTTTTATTTTTTTAACCTCACTGTAATTTTGAAGTTAGGGAGGAGGTATGATTTGTACTCATAATCTTGGAGGTGCACATATAATAGATATATCATGTGATCAACCTTATCTTTGACTAAATTGAAGTGTTTTCGTAACCATGAATGACCAATTTGTCTTTTTGGATTTGTCAACTTAGATGGTGTTTTGTTTTAGAGAAATTTTCACCATTGAGGGTTTTCATACACGAATTGTATAGCATAAATTGAAGAGTGGTGATGGACAAGTAAATCAGTGTATGTGAAAGAAAAAAAAATGATGCGTTGATAACAAATGGATGTAAATTGTGAAATGAATTATCAATGATTTGGTTTATCAATACATTCACATTAGAGGCAATTTAAAACCGAGACATTAATCAAGCCAAATGACTCATCTTTATTATCAAATCACATTAAACGATAATGTCTTAACATTTGAATTTCTAAATCTCTTAAAAAAAAAGAGAATGCATCTTTAATTCAAATTGTTGCTTAAATATATGATTTCAAGATCCAAAATTTCATTTTATCAAACCCTAATCATTCAATACTTTCAACTACTCAAAAGCAAAATTAAATAAAAAGTACATATAAATAAAAATAAATCGACAATTTATACATTAACTCTTAATCAAAATTATTCATTTTTTTCCTTTATGTGTGATGTGATTCAAATCATACATTGACATAAAAAAGCAAGTGTCCAAAGACCTTTTCCTTATATCAAAGAATTAATTATTCGAATAATTTAAATGGTAATTAATTCTATTAGATTTCGAAATTCCACTCTCTTCCTTGATTAAAAAAAAAAATGAAACTGCTAAAATAGTGTGGCAAAGGAGTAAAAAGAAGGAAGAATAGGGGTAATGAAGGTGATGCCAAAAATGGGAAAATCCCAAAATCCATCAAACTCAACACTGACTCTGTTACCTAAAATAAAACTGTCCACTGACTCGGAGGGACGTCTCGGAAATTGCACACCTCTCTCTCTCCCTCTCTCTCTCTCTCTCTGACTTTTTCCATTGCTCTTTTTAAAATTTTTCTCTCTTTTTACTTGTTCTGGGCAGAGCCCCAGAGCAGAGTCCTGCTACTAGTATAGGCCACCCCCCCGCCCCGCCCCAGCCAGTTCCAGTGAAAAGGGGCCACAAGCTTAGACCACTATTCCTGATTTTACTCACCATGCCCGAGGCACATTCTCCACCACGTCCCTTGCTGCCCTTTCCCCAACCATCCCCACGCACCCATCTTTACACATCATCAACGTGTCTCATATAGTACACATCATCTTTTACTTTAGATCACTCTCTATTTTATTCCCATCCATTGAAAATGTTAGTTTTGCACTAAATTTGTTTTACAAGTGTTATTATTTTTCTTTTTAATTTACAGTAACTTTCGACGCCTAAATCAAATATTTATTGAAACCTACACTTTCAAAATTGGAAAGAACCATCCCCTAAATAGTGAAAAAATTGTCATCATATTAGATAGAAGATGATAATCGAACCTAGGCACACTAAGATGGGGTTGCCTCACCACCTCCTCTATTTTATAAGTGTTACATCTTTTCTTATTATAAAAATAATTATCTTTTAATTTTAATAATAAATATTTAAACTACATAAATAATGATGAATCCTAATTTTTTAATACATATTAATAAATTTATAACACCTTTAATGTTCACGTTTCAAAAATTATCATATCTTTCTTATTCCAATCTCAATCTGTATCCATCTAATTTAATTAAGTTGGTATGAAATTTATAATTTTTTAATAAAATTTACATTCTATTACATATGAATATTATAAAATTATAAGGGTGATATCTTTTCATTATGAAAGTATATATTTTAATATTAGTAATATTATATATATATATCTCTTGTTTAATTTCAATTTTTACGAACTTTTAATGGCGTACGCCATGTTGGAAGCTGGATTGAATAAAAAAGAAAAAAAAATAGTATTCAATGTGCAACAGTTAGGTTATTGAGGAGGGTAGTTTGGTACAATGACATGTTAAGTCTGCAAGGAAAGTAAATATAGCCATGATGGTTTTTGAACTTGAAAAATTTATTGACACGACCTGCCAATACTGCTTAGCTGAGACCTGAGACACAAAATTGATTGCTGATTTTTGCAGGCACACACTCATGATCAGAAGTTGATCAGATATCATTAGTCAAGCAACAACGAGCTATAGTGAGGGGGGGGTGTTTACTCCTGTCCGCCTGATTCTATTATCGCACCAACATCCGACGGCTCAAAACCCTCCTGTATTACAGCAGACTTGTTTCAGTACCCCTCTACTCCACTAGCGTAGCTTTTAGCCACCTAGTAGCCTGGTTTTTTCGTACGACCTTCTTTTTCTAAGTTCCACCGTGGAAATGTTGACTTTCCAATAGACAACTATTGGAGGCAGAATTTTTGTTTTGACCGTCGCATCGTTGGTTTACTTTTTTAACTTGTTCTCCAACTAAACAGAAGTCGTATTAGAATTCGTTTTTGAATTATAACAAAGTCTTGTTTGTCCACACACTATTTTTCCTGGAAGTGGATTGACAAATTGTTTTGAATTTAAAACCCATTGTTTAACAGTAATCAAATTGTAAACTTGCTCACGCAAAAGACTTGCAATTTATATTGTCAAAGAAATTATTGAGTTTTGTTATTTTCTAATTTCCACGGTAAAAATAGTCAATTTTATGAATAAAATCCTGAGCTAATGTTGAAATAAATTTTTATAAGAATTGAAATTTAAAACACGTGCAAAAAATACGTTTTCCTCAAAATATAAAGAAAACATGTACAAAATATAAACTTATTCACGCAAAAGACTTATAATTTATATTGTCAAAGCAATTATTAAGTTTTGTCATTTTCTAATTCTCACGATAAAAATAATAAGTTCTATGAATAAAATTATGAGTTAGTGTTGAAATAAATTTATATAAGAATTGAGATTTGAAACACGTACAAAAAATACGTTTTCCTTAAAATATACAGAAGACACGTTCAAAATGTAAACTTGTTCACGCAAATGACTTGTAATTTATATTGTCAAAACAATTATTGAGTTTTGTCATTTTCTAATTCATAACGTAAAAATAGTAAGTTCTATGAATAAAATCTCGAGTTAGTGTTGAAATAAATTTTTATAGTAATAGAGACTTGAAACACGTACAGAAAATACGTTTTCCTTAAAACGCCACCACCCCCCGCCCTCTCCCCATGGATAGAGTTGCTTAAAGAGAATTAATCAATCTTGCAAATAGCTTCTATGATATGATAAGTCTTAGAGAGAATTTGAACTAAAGCAACAGTGAAAATCCTCTAAAGAATTTAAACATAGTATTTTTGAAAACAACCAAGATAAAAGACAAGAAGAAAAAATTGATAATTTGATTTATCTATTTTTTCGGTTTTTATAGACACGTTGACACTTTTTCAACATTTTTTTTTCTTTCTGAAAAGGTGTATTGTTTGTAAAAGACATATACTTTTATTTTTAAATAAATGTGATATGTCTTTTCCCCAAGGTGCATTGTTTCCAAAATACACATACCGTTACTTCTCATATTTTCTTTACACTTGGACAAATTTTTCGATAGTTAGTATCTTCATTTTTTTTTGTTTTATAGTTTTCATAATCTAATAACATTAACATAAAAAATAATAGATCATTAAGGTTAATAGATGACCAAGATTATTACATTTTTCCTCTTTTTTAATATCACTAAAATTTTAACTTTTCTTAAAAAAAATTAAGGTAAAACACAAAATTTGAGAGGATCTCAATTCTCAACTCTAAAATATCTTATTATAATCCCTCTATTATTATTTTTTAATTAATTAATATTTTATGGATTAAAATTTACAAGAGTTAACATCATCGATCACTATTTATACCACCGAATACTTTTAATAAAGGAGATTATTATTTTTACAATATTAAAAAATAATGATACTATACAAAACTTGTAAAATAAATTAAAACCTCCTATTATCTAACGATGCTAGCTAAAAGCA
Source organism: Nephelium lappaceum (assembly GCA_021234005.1). Taxonomy (NCBI): domain Eukaryota; kingdom Viridiplantae; phylum Streptophyta; class Magnoliopsida; order Sapindales; family Sapindaceae; genus Nephelium; species Nephelium lappaceum. Next base: position 1,821,689 of record CM038011.1, read on the forward strand.
TTTTTAAAATCACAACATTGACTAACAAAGCCTTATAATTATCTTTCCATTTTAATCCAATTATACAAAAAGAAAAAAAATAGTATTTTATTTATGAGTTTTTTATATAAATGATCCGCTTTGTGTATAAATGATCATTTTTTAGGTTCAAGTTGAAAACTAACAAATTTTTCAAAATCTTGCAAGAAAACTGTTTTCGAACAAAAATATACTTGATAAAAATAAATACTCTGAAAAAATGGTTACTTTTCAATTTCAACTTTAAAAAATAATTATTTCCATAATTTTCTCTTTATTTATTTATTATTCATCAACCAGCATAAATCCGTAATATATTCAACTATTGAATAACAGTTGAATGAATTGAGACAAAACTCAAAAATATCGTTTACCGACAGATTATCGAAGTATTGGATCTTGATATGGACAAGAGAAAAAAAATGAAAGACAACAAAATCAGATGCTTGGGGCTGCGAATATTACTTTAGAGACTATAATTGGTTTGTTCATGTATTTACAAAAAATCGAAAGTTTATTTCTCCTTTTGTCGTGTATAATAGTTACTTTCTTTGCGTATCTATTTGAATTGACTATTCTTTCTTCTTCATGTCATATAGTGCTAGATTTTGCACACATGCAACTATATCTGGTGGTTGAGGCCTTTATGCAACCATGTGGTTTTTCCATTGACATTTGCCTAATTATTTGATCATTCCATGGCATATGGCTCGATTGTCCAACTAAAGCTTCTTCTTTTATTGTATTTTAAGCACCGATTATTGGTTTTTCATGATCTATGATTCAAATGCTTCCAAGTGGCCATGAAAATTGACCAAATCTTCTATGCTTAAAACTTACTATAAAGTTTTCGTTGTATTTGCTATGGCCAACTTAATATTTTATCATTTTCGGTGGTCTAATAAGAGAGTTAGACAAGTTTTCGTTTTTATCTTATATTTTTTCTGTTTCAATAATATATATATATGTATAATTATTTTTGGCTTTTAATAGAAATAGGATCTAATTGTTGGATATTACATAACAAATATAATCTAGCTGGCATGTACCTCAGTTTACACCGCAATTGCAAAATTAAATATCGAAGCTAATATAAATGAAAATACAAAAATTAGAAAATAGTCGAGATTCATAAAAATACGGTGTGCTTAAAACAAATTCGCACCCCATCGTTTGTGTAATGTGTCCATCTCTTAAGATACAAAAATTATCGTAAATAAACGAACTAATTTGTGTCAGAACTCAATCTCATATAAGGGGGGAAAAACTTTTAGAGAATAAACTATGGAGAGGAAAATAAAGAACTTGTAACCAAATTAGAGTATTGATGCCAATATATATCATTAAAAAATGTGAGGTTTTAAGTGCAGATTTATTTCATCAATAAATCCATATATTCATTTACAGTCTATAATTAAATTGTCATCCAAAACTTATATAAAATTATTTATTTCCAACAATTAACTTATTAAACCAACTAAATTGCAATTATTCATTGTTACATTCAAATGAAATCAATTGTAATTATTTATTTCATTAAAAACTTAAACGAAATAATTAAGTTATTAATCCAATTAATTATAATTATTCATAATTTCGTTCAAATGAAATAATTGTAATTTATTTATTTTATTCAAGAACTTAAAATGAAGTAATCGAGTTATCAATCTAATTATTTGTAATTATTCATTATTCAAATGAAATCAATTGCAATTATTCTATCATTATTTCAATCAAATGAAATAGTTAATGACAACTAATCTAAATTCAAATGAATTTAAATTCCAACGATGATTTTTAAGTTTCAATTTCTCATTCACTCAAACATAATTTTGGATTCATAATCACATCAATTTGATATCCTCATTGAGAAGAACACGAATCTATATTGATTTATCAAAATAAAAAAAAAAATCAAAATGATTCATGAAAATGAATATTTGTGTTCCATTTTCCAACAATATCCATATAGTCCATAAAAAATTTAAAAAAAATAAAAAAAAGGGAAGTATGAAAAGTCTTTCACTTTTTCTGTGAAGTCATGTTCCCTTTTATAATTGTTCACAATCAGATTACATATAACTTAACTCCTCGATGAATGGCATTTGCAAGATAAGTTTCACGTTCCTTTCATTAACAATGAAAATATTTAACAGAACAAACACGTTTCTCGCCGGATTTGATGAAATTTTTAATAACATTAATTTTTTTGTTTTTTAAAAAGATTAATAACATGAGTTTTGTAAGCGAAGTTGGTTTAAAATATGAATTCAGGGTTAATAAAAAAATCAGGAATATGTGGTTTGGGTGCACCAATAATACCCTACAGACGGCACGGGCCACTCTTAGTGACGATGTGCGGTGATGGTGGGGTCACGATCACATCACGACCTCTTGATTCGTTATTCATGCGCCACGTGGGGACCACACATTTACCCATTCTATGTTCGGCCGTACTGCCTCACAACTCATACCCATTTAATGAATCTAATAAATAAACAAAAGAACTAGTTTGGATTCAAAATTAAATAAATAATTTATATTTAATTTCCGTTTTTAAATATAGTTTTAAGGTAGTATGACGTCAATAGGTAATATGTCTAAAATTTTATGAGATTAAATATTATATAAGAAGATCAAAATTTTACTTCTATAACCATCAATAGTTATTTATTATTTATAATACAAAAGGCAAAACTTCTCATATACACTAATAAATATGTACAGTGAGATTCGAATCCTGATGAAAAGGGAAGATGCATAAATTACTTGATTTATAAATTGATGTGTTAATAATTATTGTATTGACACTAAAGTGAGATGATTGCCTTAATATATTAAAAAATTAGGTATAAATTGTTTACTAAATGTTAGTTTGATACTAACAAAGAAAATGTGTAGGACGATTTTATTACGTGCCAAAATTTTAAAAATTTGCTCATATTTCTTCGCATCACATCTACAAAATTTCATACATAATCCGCTTTAATTAAATATGCATACAGAAGTCGATGATACTCACGTATGAGATTTTCTCTCCTCTCCACACTAAAAATAGGTTCTTAAATGAAGCTTAGTTCAACTTTTGTAATCAAATCATGCCTCTATAATGCGAGTCATTTCAAGGCACTACATTATCGGGTGTTAAAATTGACTGTCCAAATTCAAATAAACTATTCAGATTGCAAATCAGTCATTTAATCAAGTTGTGGAAGCATTGTTTAGATCTTAAAACCAATTATTGAATTCAGGATTGGAAGAACAAAGAACAAGCATAGGGGTGTTCCACGCATGATAATTCTTGAAATATTTTCCATAATGAGGGAATAACTAATTCCTCATGAGACGGACAAGTAAACCGAACCAAACATGCCAAAAGTCAGTAAGTCCAGACCTAATAATCTGGAAAATATCACGTTGAAGCATAAATGTGATAATCATAGCGATCATGGTCCACCTACCCGACAGATCTTTCACATGTAAACCTTTTTATCTTCATCTTGTCCGGATATGAGTAATACACCCAACGCTAGACCCGGATCAGGCGCCCCCTAATTTATTTTTCAGACTATATATTATATCCTGCACCTCCTCCCATGGATCTTAAAATGAACCCTATCACCACAACCGTCCCCGTGGATCACGTGTAATCGCCATCTACTGTAATCAAACGGTCCAGAAAAGAGCTTTAATAGATTAGATAGATGGTCATGTTGTTCATTGGCCGTAGAATTAAATTTACACTACTACACTTATGTCAATATATATGCAGATTTACAAAAAATCCCTGAAATGTTGTCATTTAAAACAATAATCCTCTAAGTTCGGATACAGATAAAAATTCTTTTAGTGTATATCGAAAACGTATAATTTAATTATTTTATTGTTATTATATATTGTATTTGCTGATGCTTGCTTAGAATAAATAGCCTTTCTTACGTCATGCATGATGCATTGAGATATTAATTAATGTATTATAATTGATAATTATTCCATGTTTTGTGTTTAATATGCATGTATTAAGATGAACTGTACAATTTTTCGTACCATTCCTTAGCACAATTATGTATCTATCTCTATTCTTCAAAATGTTAGAGATTCAATTCATACTAATGACATATTATAACTTATATAGGTAGTCTTATTAATTTATTATGGGAGTAAATATTTTCATTTATATAAATAAATATTTAGACTGTGTAAATAATGTTTGATTTCGGTCGATCCTAATAGAGTTATGACTCGTTATGTGATGGCATTTTTTTTTTCCTAAATGAAATGTATAACTTTAATTGTTAAAAATGCAGTAATTTAATGATGAAGAATTATGTAATAATCCGTGCAAATAAAAATTGGGTGGTTGTATGTAATAATTTATGTATTGGTACCAATCCACCTGCCCAATTCTCAAACAATTAATGGGCAAGGTTTGAGCTCCCTCACCCATAAAATGTGGATAATTTTCCTACCTAATATCGATAGACCTCTCCTATATTTTGAGAGTAGTATTCAAAACCGTATATTAGAATTTTATCTTAATTAAGTTCCGATAATTGTTTAACTTAATGTCAGAGGGTCAACAAAAAAATGGGTGGTTGATTCATTCCTTTATTTGTTGTGTTGAAAGATTATATTATAGTTAACTATTAGTTTTATTATATTCTTGTTTGTAAATGTGCTCATGAACAAGATTTCAGATACAACGAAAGTTGAAGCACATAGAAGTATGTGTTGTCTTATTATGATCATCCTTAATCTTGAAGTAACTTCTCTTGAATATTAGTAATAAAAAAGTTCTTTTTTTTTATGGTAACAGAGTACAAAGGAAGGATGTTTATTGGATTAAAAAAAGTCCTGTGCATTCAAAGTCATCTATTTATATTTAAATATCAATTAGCTAGGTGTGCTTCTTATAGGACCTTTGAGTAAGGATTAAAATGTTGTCTCAAATCTCTAATGTAGAATGTGAATTATGATAAGAGACAAACTTACATTTGGCTTTACTACCTAGAATTACGAGAGGAGGATGTTAAAGATTTAGATGTGTACAATGAATGGGATTTTATTTACCATTATCCATCTTCAGGAACATAACTACAGAACAGTAAAACAAATCTCATGCATAAGATATAGTTAACGACAGAAAATCCAAGGCCTAGAATTTTGTTGAATCAAGACGGTGGACCATACTTGGTAGAGAAATACAATTTCACACGTCGTACCTCCCAAAAACCGATGACCAATCCTTGACTAAGTATGTTTAAAATTAACTTATATGCTCTGGATTTATTGGGACCGAACTTGACTAGGCTTGGATTACTCATGATAGGAAAGATTTGATCATGGCTACATGTGTTCAAGGATTTGGCGTTCTTATATATATTTGATGATATGGTAGAGGCTGCAAGCGTGATTAAGGGACTTCAACTCGCATGAAACAGGTAATTATTCGATTTGAGATTTAATAACAATTAACGTTTTCTCAAATCTAAGTACCTTCAACAAAGACATTTGAGTAACTCTTAATTCCCATTACGTTCAAAATATTTAAACAATCAATTGGTAAGTTGATCTAATAATTCATACTTTGTCTAAAGTAACTAGTTCAGTAAATCATGAAATGACATAAAAGAAAAAAAAATCATCATTTTTTTGTTTTGTTTTGTTTTTATTGTTGTTTTTGTTTTTGAGGTACTGAAAGAAGTTTATAAAACAATCGAGATCAAGTTGATAGGATCCTAATGACACGATCCAAATAAGCGGTTCCCATATAATTGGAAACCAGCCACACCTGAGTGGGAAACAACCTATATACATGAAAAAAAATTCCATATTTATATGATGGTAGGAGTATCGAATCGTGATCTAAGACAATGTCTAGCTTGTGTGCTTTCTACTGTACTACTTGGCCATTTACAAAACCTTATTTTTATTATTAAGTTTGTATCCGCATGTGCCCAGAATGTTTCGTAATTTCTTATTGCAATTAAAATTTTCCTTATTATTATTATTTTTTGAAATAAAAACTTTCCCATTTTTTAAAAATGGTAAAATGAAAAAGCAGTCATCTAATTAAAAAGCAAAAAGTTGCAACCAGCTGCGACTTAAACAGCCCATTATTAGGCCTACAAAGCGGCCCAACCAACCCATCAAAATTTAGGTCCAAGTTTGTTTGGTTTGCGCTCCATCTATTTTCAATTTTCCCGCCTTTTAAAAACAAAATACCATTTTTTTCTTAAAAAAATAATTATCTTAACACGCTAAAATCACACTCGATTCAGAGACCAGAAACTAAACCCTAAAACTCGCCGGAAAATGTCGACGTGGCAGATCTTCTCCGACACTGACCAAAACTTCCGGTGGCAGATATCCGATTGCCTCCTCCCAACTGAACACCAAGAAAGAAACAACGGCACTCACGTCGAACTGCGCGACTCGGATTCGCGTCTCCCTTCCATGGCCGATCTCTTGCTTCACGGTAGATTCTCCTATACACACTCACACAGAGGCTTTTTGTTTTTTGTTTTAAATATTTTTATAAACTTAATTGTGTGTATTGTACAGGTTGCTCGAAGCTTTTCGAGAACGGAAACGAAGGCGCCGGTAATGCTCCAATGTTCAAAACCGGATTGGGGAAATCGGTGTCGTTGAAACAATCGTCGATCGCGAAAGCCTTATCTGTTCTTGGTGACGCGGACGATGGAGATTTTTTGGTCACTGGTGTGTCAATTTTTATTTAATTGAAACATTACACGTTTGATTATTTTTTAACAGCTTATTTTATTTGACTAATTCAATTTTAGAATATCTAAAAATAGGAAATTTTGTGTATGTTCATGATTGAAATGTGTCATTTGCAGTTGAATTGCTGATTTTGAGTTTGTTTTGTTTCGTTTTTATGGACATTGAAGAGTCTGGTGAAGTAAAAGTTTTGGCTTTGTAGAATTGGAAGAAAATTAAAGAAAGGAAGATATCTTTAATTGTTTGTTGGAGATAGCAATCACTTGAGTCTCTGTTATGCAAGAAAATGTGTTAGTGTGTGATTGAGTAGCTTGTGATAGTTCTGTTTTCGGTTATGAGATTGCATTTTAATTTCAATGTGTTTGTAAAGGTGAAGGGGAGTTGAAGGAAAATGGAAGTGGGTTCTCCAATTCTCTTTTCCAGACAGGTTCTGGGAAAATTGTTAACATATCTTCTTCTGGGTTGGTTAGAGCAAAGACATTGTTGGGATTGGAGGAAGATAGTGATCATTGTAATTTTCAAGGGTTTCAACATAAAATGTTGCCGTCATCTCCTAATGATGCACATGGTTGGCAAAATTTTTCACGTTTGGGGATGAAAGAGGGTGTGGTGGGTGATGGGATTGCGAATGCTGCACCAGCTGTGATGACTCCACCAATTCGCAAGGCTGGCATAGGTGGAAGTAGATTTAAGAAGGAGATAAATTCGAACATGATGCAATCCGAAATGGTATATCAAGCTGCCAAACCACCTCCAATCAAGTTTCACACTGCAGGCGGGAGATCTTTGTCAGTTTCCAGTGATGCATTGAAGTATGCGAGAAGTCTTCTTGGTGACCCAGAGTTAGGGACTTTATTCAGTGAAGGGGATGCAGATGAATCAGATCTTTCATATTTTAAAGAAGGAAGACCTGATGATACTTCATCAAACAAGGAAAACGATGTTTTTACTCTGACTAATAAAAGAACAGCAAAGAGTACAACTGCATTGAAAAATTTCACCTCTCCTTTGAGGTCATCTTCAAACCAAGTGATGTTGCGGGTCAATACAGGAAATATAGTTATGGCAGATAACTTGATCAAGAAATTTGATGCAGTTGACAATGATAGAGTTAATGAGTTGAATAATAAATTGCCTTCATTGCAGAATGCATCAAGCAACGTTTCTTGCGCACCTAATACAACAGTACAGGACAATTCTTTAGAAGATGGTAATTGTTTGCGAGTTGATTCACTTGGTAAGCCATCAGGTAGGCCACTGGCTGATATTTCAAATAGGACTGGAGCAACTCATGCAAAAATCAAACTGAATACATGTGAAAAAAGGAAACTATGGAGAAACTCTGTTTCTCCATTCAAGAGGCCCCGCAGCAAATTCTCCTCCCCATTGAAACAGAGTGTTCCTTTTCATGATGGTAATTTACAAACGCTTTTGGAATAACCTTTGCTTTCGTCTGTTATTGAAATTTGTACTCGTTATTCAAGGTATGTGTTGCATCAGGTTTATCTACTTCATCATCTGAAGATTCTGGTTGCAAACGAACAGTTTCATCTAGATATCCATTTCAGATTCCTAGAATGTATGTCAAGGAATATTTTGGAATGGGTCCATCAGCCCATGGCAAGGTACAGTCTTTCAATGCTGCCCTTTACACTGGAAAATTACATTCTTCTTACTACTGACATGCTGAATGAATTTAGTTGGAGCATTTGCAAGACCAAGTACGATGGATCAAACCACATAATGCAGATAAGTACATGTTTCAGGATGAATCTGGCCTAAATTGCGTAGGTGCAGAAGCACTTTTCCTCATGTTGACACAATCTGGAGCATCCGCACAATATGCTTCTAAAGAGTAAACCTTTTATCCTCTGTCATGCTTTTTTGTACCATATTCAGTTGAAAAAATTTACCTAGTTTTACACTGCCCTGAATCTGCAACAGGCAATGTAGGTGCAGCTATTGGTAAGAGGCAATAATTACTATTCAAACTACTGATAAAGACATGGGCAATATTTAAATGAACTTTTCATGATTGCTGGTTTAGGCTTGGTGATGCGAAATCGATTTGTGAAGCATTTTATGTTTTATACATGGTTGATTTTGGTAATTATATTTTTTATTCACAATAAGAGCATAGAAATTTCAGTCTGGTTACTGTTTAATTGGTTCCTGCAGTTTGTTTATTGTCACTATACTATAATTTTTAATTTTTAATTTTATTTTTAATTTCATATTTGACTGCAATTTATTGACTATTCGATGTATTTATCTGTCTAGATGGGTTGCAAATCACTACAAGTGGATAGTTTGGAAACTTGCTTGTTATGATAGATATTACTCAGCCAAATCCGGTAGAACATTTTTGACACTTTACAATGTGCTGGAGGAATTGAAATATAGGTACCTAAATTTAATTTAAATTTTGTCTACTCTTGAGTTCGTAAGACACCCATGAGAACAACTTATGGTTTGTTTGGCTAGATATGAGAGAGAAGTAAATAATGGCCACCGTTCTGCAATCAGAAGAATTCTGGAAGGGGATGCATCACCTTCTTCATTAATGGTGCTCTGTATTTCAGCCATTCACAAGAATTGTGAACCAAAGATTGAGACTTCTCCTGTGGCATCAAATGGAGCTGATTCCAGTAATGCTACAAAAGTGGAACTAACTGATGGGTGGTAAGAAAATTCAAATATTAATGCTTACTCTACTTAACAAATTCCTTTGAATGAAAGTACATATTGATTCTCAGGTATTCGGTGGATGCTGTTTTGGATGTGTTGCTCTCGAAGCACCTTGTTGATGGGAAACTGTTTGTCGGACAAAAACTTCGGGTAATATGATGATTTCTTTGTTTCAATTCTGTTCTTCGATTAGAGCTTTTTGGGCAGGAATTTCCTCTTGCTAATAGTTGATTTGTTTTTTGAAGATCTGGGGTGCAGGACTATGTGGATGGGTTGGACCTGTTTCAATTCTTGAGGTGCTCAATTAGCTTTTCAGTGAAATTAGATTGTTGAAATGTCCTGCTTTCTGTCATTAGCTGTTTTCTCAGACGTTGCTTAAATTTCAGGCTTCAGGATCAGTTAATTTACTTTTGAACATAAATGGGACATATAGAGCTCACTGGGCTGACAGATTGGGGTTTTGTAAGCAATTTTAGAATATTTACCCTTTAACTCCCAGTTTAAATGATTTTATCTTATTTACAGCTGTCTCTTTCACAAGCTGCTCTCCATAACCATCATACTTGGTTTTCATGTTTATGTCTATAGGTAAGTGTGTTGGTGCTCCTTTGGCTTTTAGGTGCATCAAGAGTAATGGAGGCCCGGTTCCTCAGACTTTGGTTGGGGTAACACGGATATATCCAGTTCTCTACAAGGAGAGGTCATCTGAAGCTGATGCTATTTTATGTTTTCACCAGAAATGATGATGTGCATGCAGTTGACTGACAGTTATCCCCTTCAATTTCTTCTAGGTTAAGCAATGGGCGATCTATTGTGAGAACAGAAAGGATGGAAACTAAAATGATGCAGTTGTACCAGCAGAGGTATAATTTCTTGGCATTTTTCAGAAGGAAACTGTGTTTACATGAGTTCTCAAAATATTAATATGTTGTGTTATTTTCTCTCTTGCTTTTTTTCTGGCATTTGGCTACAGGCGCTCTATCATCGTAGAAGGCATTGTTTCTGAATTTCAAAGAGGGAACAAAGGTTCTCACATATTTAATGACAGTGATAGTGAAGAAGGAGCAAAACTTTTGAAGATACTTGAGACAGCAGCTGAACCAGAAGTTATCATGGCAGAGATGAGTCCAGAGCAACTAACTTCTTTTGCCACTTATCAAGCAAAATTAGAGGTCAGTTTTAGATTCTGCTTGTATGTTAAATATAAATAATTGAAGAAAAGTGATTATTAATTAGAGCTAGTTGGTTCATAGGTGACCAGGCAATCAGACATAGAAAAATCAATTGCGAAAGCTTTGGAAGATGCTGGGCTAAGAGAGAGAGATGTCACCCCATTTATGAGGGTGAGAGTGGTTGGATTAACCGGTAAAGATTATTACGAAAAGGGTAGATCTAAAGAAGGCATTGTAACAATCTGGAATCCAACAGAGAAGCAGGTGAATCCCAGTTCTATGCTTGTCTGTGTGCTTTTCTGTTGCCTATGTAGCAAGCTACTTTTATCAGTTCTCCTAGTGTCTATTTAATTTTCTGTTGTCTCATTTTGATCAGTGTTAATTTGATTAAAGAGTTTCTTAAAACTACTTTATTTTATTAACTTGTTGTCACAGCAATGTGAACTGGCTGAGGGGCAGGCATATGCAATTGCAGGACTTGTACCAGTCAATTCTGATTTTAATACCCTTTACTTACAAGCAAGAGGATCCACTACGAAATGGCAGCCTTTATCTTCTCAAGCCATTGAACACTTCAAGTAATTCTCCTATGTTTTTTCATTTGTACAGGGATAAAAGACAAACAACAAGAATTACATTTGTTTTCTTCTAATCTTTAAATTAATCCACCTCTTACTTGTCTTCCGTAGGCCGTTCTTCTGTCCTCGCAAAGCAGTTGTACTGTCAAATTTGGGTGAAGTTTCGCTTTCCAGGTGAACTTGTTATACTTCAGCATTTTTTATAATTATGTTTTTGATTTTTTCCAGGTGAACCTGTTATACTTCAGCATTTTTTATAATTATGTCTTTTATTTTTTCTTTTAGTACTCTGTACTTACTAGTGTTTTTTCTTTGTTTATTCAGTGAATTTGATATAGCTGCATACGTTGTGCATGTGGGAGAGGTTTATACGGACTCCCACCAGAAGAAACAGTGGGTGTTCGTGACTGATGGCTCTGTTCCAGAGTTGCAGTTACAAGAATCACCACAATCTTTACTTGCCATCAACTTCAGTTCACCATACATAGATGACGATTCGTTTTTGCCAATCAACTATAACCTTGTCGGATCCACAGTAAGTGCGATATGTTCCTTTTACTGTGAAACCAGTACTATAATCCATGGCTATTCATCACCTATTGAGGCATAAATCATCTGATACAAAGTGATAATCGATTGTTGCTATGACATGATTCTTGGCAAATTCCCTGCTGACATTTGTGTCAATTCGGGTGCAATGAGAACCAGATTCACAATAATTATTCTTCTTTCTGAGTACAAACAAACTAGCTTCATCTTTATACCTCACCACTAATCAAAGCACACAGGTGCACCCACTTGTTCTCCTTATTTATCAACAATCTCTAACATATCATCTTTGAAGGTGGGCTTCTGTAATCTCATCAAGAGAGCAAAAGATCACATCAATCATCTTTGGATAGCTGAAGCGACTGAAAATTCAACCTATTCTTTAAGTTTTGATATCCCACAATGTTCTCATCTTAAAAGTCCCGCAGCCTCTGCTCAAAGATGGGCGAAGATCTCTAGCTTGGTGGGCATATTTTCTACTCTGATACATTGTTGACTCTTTCTGGTCTCTCATGCCGTGCCACTATTTCACTTTGGTGCTTGTTTCATTTCTTTCAGATCATTGACAAACTTAAGGATAAGGTTTTATTTATAATTGGTGATCATAAAGGTTAAGTGGTAAAGGAGCCCCCACTACTTTGGACTGATAAGTAAGCCTCTTTACCCGAAACCATCATTTTTGACACTATGTATTTACTTTCCTAAGAATTTTATTGCTGTTGTTGGTAGATTTGATCAAAACCAATGAAAAGGCTTGGTGTCTCAGCAACTTACTGGATGTTCAACCTTTTATCCTCTAAAATGTCTGTGGGTATAAAACTGGTTTCTCATCCATTCTTCAACTTCTCACTTGAACTCCATAATTATGCCATTTTTTCTTCCAGGTCTTTCCTCACCAGCTTCCACTGAGCAGCAGCTGATTACTCTCTCATGGATGAATCTTGAAACAGTGAATTGCATGAATGCAAAGTAGAATGCAAAGCAGAAAGTCATTTAACACTTGCCAGGTCCAACCCAGGTGTTGGTTTATAGACCATTGTCGACTAACTATAAGAGAATGACAAGGTCTTGTTTCGGATCAGCAACTCAAACCAGGTAACCACACCAACATATTTGGCATTGTGAAAATTGTATACAAAATATAAGCAAAAAATCTGGATCTTGAGCTTTGTGGTTGAAAATTGGGGTGCTGTAAATAGTGATATTCAATCAGAACAGTTTGTACAACTTAGTTGTATGATAGCATATGCTGGAGAAATTTTCAGTTGTATTATTGTCACATTATTTTACTGTTGTTTCACGAGATTAGTTTGATTTTCAATCTGTTTTAATTTGATTTTCAACTCTATAAAAGGAATCAACAGCAGAATTATATCTGTTTCAAACTTGCAATTCTAATCCTAATAACCAATCTCTCAGTCTCCAGTTTGGTGGTTCTAACTAATGGTTGAAATTGTAAAATGAAGTTCTATTTTACATAGGGCAATGAGGTATTTCTTCCAATGATTTTGATCAGACGGTTCATGGATCCCCTGTTGAAAGAAACTTGATCAAACAGGGATGATTTGTGGGTTGAACTAAACAAGCAAGAAGATTCTCTCACCTCTTTTTATTTGTTTTTACAATTCATCTTGCGAGAGAATCGATGTGGCTTTATTATCTGTTACTCTCTCAAAGCCTGTTTACTTTTTCAGGAAAATGGCTAGGGAATTTTCGTAAAAAGACTGTACAAATTTTACTTTTGCATGGGAATTTCAGGAATCAATCAGCTGGTAGATGTACGGCCAGACTAATATTCGATCAGAGAGAAAGACAATCAAAATACTAATAGCATCCTTTTTTTTTAAAAATAATAATAATAATAATAATAGCATCCTATTTCAAAATAATAATAATAATAATAATAGCAAGGCTAAAACTTAGGGCATGTTTGGTGTATGAAATTTAAGGTAGGTTTGATATTTGAAATATATCAAATTTTCAAATTTCATGTTTGGAGTGATCAATTTGGAAATGAAATCCCAATTGCATTTTTATTTCAATCCTATTTTTATGGAAATATTAAATCCCAAGCTTTACCGTGTCATTTAATGAGAATGAATTTCTCTTTTTCTTCATTAAATGTTTCTTTTACTAACTTCATTTATTATGTTATTATTTAAATAAGAATTATTCCAAAATTAATATTTATTTACTCATATTTTAAAATAATATAATTCTAAAAAAAATCAATATAACTTTTTAGAAAAATGGTTTATAGGATTTATTTTATTTAAAACATTATTAACTTTATGTATAATATAAGATAGGTTATATAATAATATATTTAAACTTATCTTATTAAAATCCAAATCCAACCTACATTTTACTATTTAAAATTAATAAAATGATTTTTCTCTTTTTTTTTCAGATTTTTTATAAAAATTAATTTTAAGTATATAATAAAATATTTAAATTAATTTTATTCTAATCCAATCCAATCCCAATCTACACCAAACATAATATGAGACATTTTTAATCTAATTCCAAGTTTTATCAAATATAGAATAATAATTTTTTATTTCAATCTAATCCAATTTATTTTATTTTATTCCAATCTTATGTGTCAAATAGAGACTTAAAAATCTTCAGCGTATAACTCTAAAGATATTTCACTAGAACTCCATAAACTGTACTATAAGTCTATAACGCTTGGGCCGATATGGTCACACCAAAGCAAGTCACAGTTCAACAGACAAGAACGTTCCAAAAACCCCAGCTAGACAGTTTGAATGTCCAAAGCTGATGCCAGCTACGTTTGACTCAGGACATGCTCGATAACATTTCACAGCTGAGAGTTAAAAAACCAAAACACATTTGTGTCTCTCTAGGTTTTGAAGTGTACGAAAAACACAGCAGGAAGTCACAACTTATAAGCAACGTCTAGAGGAAGACGAAACCAAAGATGGGAAAGGAAAATACGGTGGATGGGAAGAAGAAAGCTGTGTCAAGAGGATGTATAAAAATCCCTAAGGGACCTTGGATAGTGCATAGAACTACCAAAAATGGCGGTTTTGCTACCAAGTATAGGTTTCCTAGTGAAAGAAAGCGCCAAAACAACAGGCGAAGGGAGCCTAAACGGCGAGCAGTGTCCAGGAAAATTTTCGCGGGGCTTCAGGAGCATGGGAACTACAAGCTGATAGCAATGACCTGTTGAACGCGCTTTGCGAGGAAGCTGGGTGGCATGTTGAGAAGGATGGAACCGTTTACAAGAAGGTGAAAGACTATACTATAAATATATACACATACCCTTTTGTTCAAAGTGTAAGCTGTACTGACTAACTATTATTTTCTTGACAAAAGAACATATATTTGCAACAGAAAATGGTGTCTGAAATGCCATGGTTGAGGATCATGGTGTCCCCTCAAGTATCCGTTGAAGATCAATCAGGCGATAAAGACTATTGTAATTACACCAATCACATGGGTGCAGAGGATGGAGTATTTGCATCAAGAATCATTTCATCAACTGAGAAGTCTCAAGAAGGGTATGATGTTAACCTCTCACTCTCACTTTCACTTCCAAGTCCATCAACCAATCTTATCTGAAGGAGAAGACAGAATATCGAATTTGGAAATGAACTTAACTGGGAAAATGTGTAGTACAGAAGGGTATGATGCGGTTTCAGTCTAAAGATAGCTTGCCCACAAGAAACAAATATGGAAGAAAAAAGAAACAAAAGAACAGCAGATGTATATATTATATATATAGCTGTAAATCCTTTGTTATTGTTTCACTGGTTGTTATATGGTATTCAAAAACATCTAATGCTACCTTGAAACTATCATGAATTAAAGAAGTACTACTGAGGAAGAACTGTTTGTAGTTATAAACTTTTCTATCAGAAAATCAAAACAAACTGGACCAAACTTTTTCTTTCCACATTTCTATACAAAATCGCAATGAAAACTTCGAAGGTGTACATTGGTTTTCACAAAAAATGGAATAGTATTTCATTCCATACATCAGGTACACCGGGCAAGCACCAATGTATGCAATCAGAGTAAGATGATGGGTTTGACAACTGTTCAGGTTTCAATGTCTCCCAGAATTTTCGATAAATTGAAGGATGACCTTCTTTTCGGTACTCTGAGAGCTGTGTAATATTAAGAACTTGAACCTTTGAATTCAACCTGCCAAGCACCTTATCCACCATGCCCATTGTAGGCAGGTCAGAACCACTTCCCCAATAGCCCTCCCAATCTATGGGTGTTTTTTCATTGTAGCAGTTTCCTTCACTTCCCGGCGCCCACTCTCGACTCCTGAATTGAGGATAAAAGTTTCATATATAATAAGAACTGGAAGCAGGTTCATAATATCATCAAGATGGAGAACATATCTTACTACATATTTCAACCAAATAATCCATGAAAATGCTTGCTGAAAACCAATGACAGTTCTCATTTACAAGTATGGAGATCCATGATAGCGTTCTTAACTTTTAGAAACCCTCTCAACAATTTGTAGAAGTTATGGCTTCTATTCTAATGTAATAAGAATCTTAACATGAGGGTTCGTGTTGGAAGGGACAATTGAAAGAAAATGAATAGGTGGTGCCTTACATTTTGATGCTTAAAAAAGCTCATGATAAACATAGTATCAGCAAGATATACCACTATTCAAACTGTACTTACTAATTTATAACACAAGAATATTCCGAAATCAATCATGAACCCTCATTTACATTTCAAATGCCCATATTTTTATTAGTCATGGAATGGATATGCAGACATTCAACAATTTTACCTAAATGATTGGTTGAGAAGAATATTTCAAGCTATGAATTTGAAACTCACCAGAGATGTGTTGGGGACATGGTAACAAAAAAGACTCGTTTCTTGTGCGGATTCACATTAGAAGCCACCCAGTCTGCCCATGTACTCATGGCCAACTCCATTGCCCCCAAGCCATTTAATTCTTCACAAGCTCCGTTGTCTTCAGTACTCCATCTGCAAAAGTTTTAGGTCCAATTAAGATGGCTACATATGGTTTTCTACGTCAAAAGTTTAATAAACAAAATAAGGATAGCATAATACTCACAGCAACTTTACAGGGCCTTGTCTCCACCACAAGTATGTGTTGAAAACTAGTACATCAGCATGCTCCCACTTTGATGCATGCCTGAGAACTGAATCAGGACGTATTATCCGCTCATCCAGTCTGTGATTAACTGGGTCATCAGAATTAGATTCTACAAGAAGTGGCGCCCAAAGAAACTCCACTGTGGCATTATACTCCTGCAGATGACTCAAAGACAAAACAAATGAAAGACATTACCATTAAAGTTTCCAGATTTACCATACAAGAATGAAACCCAACAAACAACGTGGTGTAGACAAACTAGCCACGTTTTCTCCTGGGAGAAAGTCTTGAACCCATTGAAGAATATCTCTTCACTTGGATATGTACATATTGCCTACAATTTCCACTCCAACCTCTAAAAGCGTTATGGCTTACCTCAGCTCTGAAAATAGTAAGCTGGGCATTTGGTGTCATGGATCTCTTATTCGCCGGAATCACTGACTGTAGCAAACACACCATTGATATCCACTGTCCTCGGTTTAGTGAATCCCCAACAAACATTAGTCTCTTCCCCCTCAACTTCTCCCACATCTCCGTCGCATTCCATCTATAAACTCACAAAATTTAATCAATAAAGAAGAGCTGCATTAGTCCAATGCATAATCAAAATCTATCACAACTTTACAATTCCATAGGATCAAAAGTCATTTGACTTAATTTCCAAATTCACTTGCATCGAAGAAATGAAAGCGCTTTGCAAGTCTACAACACCAAGCAACCAAACACAAGCAGCTAAAAAATTCCCAAACAAAATGTTTATCTAAAAATCAACTCAATAAGAGCTATATATGTCAAATAATCAAACTTGATACAATTTCCAATTATAGAGATGTCATAAAAAAGTCTTCGACCTAACTCCACCATAAAAACTAGCTCATGAGTGGAGATTTACCCTCACCTTATAAACCAATATAAATTTACAATGTGTCAACTCAACAGCCCCTGCATCCATATAACTGAGTTCGGGCTATGCAACTTATATAAAGCCCATCCAGCTATGATATAATGTCAGAAAATGATTTTCGGCCTAACTCCACCACAAAAACAAGCTTTCGAATGAAGGTTTACCCTCACCTTATAAACCAATACAAATTTACTTCTTCAAACAACGTACGACTATCTACCAAGAGAATTTAAAACTCAATAAATTCTCATGACAGTCAAATGTTCAAATGAGTTTAAAAAAAAAAAATAAATGTTCAAATTAATTTTTTTACCTTTTGAGATTGCAGTTGTGAGGTTGCCATCTCCAGTACTGATACCCCAAATCAGACCGTCCATGCTTGTGACATGCCAGTTGGTCCGACATGTACGGACAATGAGACTCATTGTACAGTGGATGAGATGTGTTATCAAATACCCACTTCCCTGAAAACACATCACATCTCTCTGAGCTCTCTCTTCCCCGACCCGATTTCTTTCCCGGGTCACGCCACCCGATTCTCCAACCTTGGTACTCCCTTGTAGAGTTGCATCTACTAAATCTATCCAAATCCTCTGAAACCGAAAAAAAACAGAATTGTAAATCAAACAAACACCAACAAATCCAAGTACCCACAACACAAAACAATAATCAAACAAAATCACACAAACCATACTTGGAGCTGTATTGGGAAGATTTGGTTTCACATAGGAGAATGGAACTGCTTCTTGGTCATGACGAACATGGTCAGGGTCCTCATGGATTCGTTGAATGCTACTTTCGTTGTGGAGGATCGAGCAGACTATGAAGAGAAGCAAGACAAGTGCAAGTAAAGGGAAGTGGGTTCTCTTTTTGTTCCATCTCTGAATCATCATGTTACAAACCACATGAACAGTACTAGACTTTGCACACAGAGAGAGAGAGAGAGAGAGAGGCAGCTGTCAAAGTCTTTAAAAATGGCGTCTTTGGAATCTTAAAAACCAGTTGGGTTATGAAGAAGGGAGAGACAAGACAAGAGTATCCAAGAGACAGGTGACAGTCAACTTATTCAAAGCTGAGTAACAAGAGCCAGACCATAATCGGTGACTGAACGCTTTTATAATTAGGTAGACATCATTTTAAAAATTTTATTTATTATATTTAAATTAAATTAAAAAATATTTTTTAAAAAAATATTGAATAAATTTAATTTGTTGAGTTTTATATTTTAAAATAAGATATATCTAATTATAAAAATCATTTTCAATAGTTGATGATTTTTTATTAAGATGTAATATTTTCTGAGAATGACATTAATATATTATAATTACTTAAAGAAAACTATAATTACTATTTATTAAAATTTAATAATTTTTAAAAATTAATATAAATTAATAATTAAATATATGAGTAATGCTGAATTTTTTAATTTTTTTTATCTAAATTTATGTCTAAATGATATGCTGTATAAATTGTTAATATGATATAAATAATGAAATAATATGATAATTAATTTAAAGTTAATAATTCATATATTATATCATTTAAATATAAATTTAAATAAAAATTTTAATATTATTCTAAATATTTTTTTAAATTTATCGAAATCCAATGTTATTATCTTTTGGGGGTACAAAAAATTAGGAAGGGAAAGATGGATTTTTATCGGTTCAAATTATTGAAGCATAATATTCATGAGATAGAATTAATAGTTTTCATCCATCATTAGCTGGAATCTAGTTGTTTGACCAATCAGATGTCCGGTGGTTGAGACTTGAGAGATGTTGTCGTCGGTCGGTCCAACTGTCTGTTTATTATATATTTGATCAAAGTTGAACACAAATCAAACTGATGGTGGATTGATTGTCTCTGACCTTCCTTGCCACAAAAGAGCAACTAGTCGTTTATGTTTTTAATGTTAATTATGGAAACGCAAGGCATGTTGACTCCCAAACATTTGCACAAGAGCTGAGAAAATAATAACCCGACATTTCTATAAGGGGAAGGGTCGATATTTCAACATATATTTTAATGATGTGATAACCCAGTTCATGCATTATAGAATAAGTTAAACAAATAATCATTAATGTATCATCATTAATCAATTGCAATATTACAGATCAAGATACAAATTTGGAATATAAATTAAGATATGGAGCATTATTCTTTATAAGATAGTATGAAGTGAAAATAATTTAATAGCTATAAACAACTAATGAATGAATACATATAAAAGAAAATGGAGAAAAAGAAAAAAGAATTTATTAATTATTTGTAGACCATTTTTCAAGTTTATAAGGGTTAAATGCCTTAACATTACCCTTCCTTATATAAGCATGTCAAAATAATTATCATTAATTGCGATGGGAATTTTAAAAAGGAACCGATGTTTTAGCGTAAATTTTACCGTATTTAGGTTGTGTGGTATCTTTACTTATTAAATGACATCAATGACCTTCTAGGTTTTCCCAATAAATTTTAACAAAAATGTCTTACCATGGAAAGACCGATATGGTTCTATTCTACCAGACATAGCTTGTCTTTAATCAAGTCAAATCTCAAAATATGCTATAACAAAATAAATGCACACAGATGATTTGTTAAACTAAGTTTTTCCTTTCAAATCTTGGTTTCTTCAAAACCCCTTGCTACAATTTTTCAGCTTCTTTTTTTTTTTTTGTTTTTGGAATTTGGTTACATCTTGATCTATATCAAACACTGACAGTCACAGAAGAGACTTGAAAAAAAAAAAAAAGAGAAGTAAAATAAAGTGACTTTTATTTCCAACTTTGGACTTGTGTCATTGTTGAAAAATGTAGGCATAGAGCAGCTCATTCCAGGCATCAGGCACTCCAGGAAGGCACCAATGTATACAATCAGCATAGCTACTTGGGTTTGATATCTGCTCTTCTGTTAGAGGCTCCCATTGCTTCCTGTAGATTGATGGATGACCTTCTTTTCTGTACTCTGAGAGCTGTGTAATGTTGATCATTTGCACATTTAGACATCTTGTTTTTAGATCATCTATAACTGACTCAACTATGTGGATGATTTTTGGGTCTGTGGCATTTCCCCAATATGCCTCTCTCATTACTGGTTCTGTTTCACTGTAACAATTCCCTTCTTCAGCTCCTCCCCATTCTTCAGAACTGCAATGTGTGTTTAGGGCGCACACACACATTATTCACTTTTTACATTTATAATAAGCTTTCATTGGTTGATCAATATTAGATCATGATTAGGGTTTCAAAAGGACCATGTTAATTTGTCACTTATTATTAATGTTTAAGATTAATGTAACATATAACTATCTTTTAGTATTGTTTTTAGTGATAGAGAGTATTTATTCAGTTTGATAATGATTCAGATTCGAATGATTTAAAAAAAAAAAAAATTGTAATATTAATACATATAAAAAGTTCTAATTTAGATGGTCTATATCAATAAGATCTTATTTTTAAAGAACTTGCAACTATTACAACTATTATTCATAGGGAGGTAAGCATTACAAAAAGTTTATTTAGTATATGGTATGTACCTTTGGTGAGTTGGTGACATGGTCATGAAGAACAATTGGGTCTTGTTTGGGTTGACATTGACTTCCAGCCAATCTGACCAAGTTCTCAATGCCATCTCGTACACTCGAGGCATCGCTACCATTTTGTGAATAGTATCCGAGTTTTCGAATGATCCCCACCTAATCAATTATTGCCACAACAAACTAAAATTATATCTATTGTCTAATCACAAGCTTAAATATTCTAATCATAGTCTCAACGATTGCATGTAATTAATCAATATGAAAAAGAAAAAAAAGAAAAGAAAAAACAGATCATTAGATTATAAGAAAAATGAGCTACTTACTGGACTTCCATTTGGGATCTTCTCCACCAAAGATAGGAATTGAAAACGAGAATGTCTGCATCAGTCCAGTGTCTTGCATGCTTTTCGATGGCTTGAACTCTAACAACCCGATTTGGTAGTCTATGGATGACTGGATCATCCGAGTTTGATTCCACTAGCATTGGAGCCCAATAGAATTCAATCGAGGCATTGTATTCCTTAAGTTTATTATTGATCAATCGTTAATGAATTAGTTATTAGAAACCTAAAAATGCATGACTAGCTAAGAGAATTATAATTTATTTAGTGATATTTCTAATATAGACTTACAAGTTATTCGAATTCACGATTTGATTGTGATCGTGTGGGGGTTTATCGTCGTAATATAAATATATTAATGTGGGTGGATTCTAGCCCACTACCGTGACCAAACTAATGGGTGAAACTTGAAAGTAACCCAAACACACATAGTAATTTTCTAAGGACCCAAATTGGCCCACCCAAATTCACTGGAAATTATAGACCCAAAAGATAACGTTGCACAGCCCAACATGCATGCATCCTACGTTAGACATTACAAAGCTTGGCAATAAATCTTGCGAGGAAAGGAAATGAAAACTCACAAGGGCCTTGAAGGTGGTCAACGAGCCATTCTCGTGCTTAGATTTGAGTGAGGGAGGGATTGAAGAATCGACGAGGCAGATCATCGAAACCCACTGTCCTCGATTCAAAGAGTCCCCTACGAACACAAGCCTCTTGTTTCTCAGCTTCTCCAACAATGCTGTGGCATTGAACCTAGCTTATTAACATAAACAACAGAACAGTTCCACCAGTACTTAAAAAACCACAGCCCAATTATAATTAACACACATCCTTAGCATCATCGTTGTACGGGTATATATACTGATATAGTATGATACGATATAATATAATATATAATGTATCAGATAAAACTTTGATGATTAGTGCATCATAACATATAAACTATTCGAATCATCAATCAAATTTATCCATTGTATTTGAATTGAATAGGAAAAAAAATATAATGGATAAATTTATTAGGATGCAATCATCATAGAAGTTCTGATGCATTAGATATATTTTAAACTTGGTAATATATGCCTGTTAAAAATCATGTTTTGCTTGAGATGGAGAGAGAGGAAACCTAGGGAGGTCGCATTGATGAGGCTGCCACCTCCAAAACTGGTAGTTCAAGTCTTTTCTCCCAAACTTCTGGCAAGCCAACTGATCCGACATGTACGTGCATTGCTGTTCTTTGTATAAAGGGTACGATTGGTTGTCAAACACCCACTTGCCTGAAAACATGTCACATTTGTTGCCGGAATTCTTACTCTTTATCGTCTCTAATACAAGCAGCGAGTTTCCATTGTTCTGGGTCATATAGACGGTGGCAATGAAGAGGAGGGCGACAAGGAGAGCAAGGAGGGACTGGAAGCTGCTCCTGATCCCCCATGTTGCAGCAACAGCCTGTTGTTTCTTTGCCATAACTAGGATCGTCAACAATCTGTTGTTGATTGTCTATAGCCTTGTGTTTCCTCCTTTTTGAAGTTAAAAATTTGTAGTGGTTGGCTATCAATTGTCTTGACATCGTTTTCATAGATTAGGAGTAGTGGAAGTATGTATTTGGTAGTTTATTGAAAGCAATATTTAATAGTTTTGTCGTTAGGATTAGATGTGCCTCACTTGTTTACCAAAATATCCTCTTCTTATTGGACCCTCATTGGGCCCATATAAAGGGTTATATGTAGCTGTAGTTGTACCAGAGATGTGTGTGTGCGTGTGTGTGTATGGTTCAGGTAGACTAGTCTTAATAAGTTTATGTAAATTGAAATGTGAAAATAAATTTGTAATTAGCATGAGTACACTTTATAAGATGGTGCAAAATATTTTATATGTATACAATTTGAGGGCGTTGAGGGTGTTTTGGTGATTTGAAGAAGAAAAGGCGTTAAATGTATATTTTTCAATGTTATGGGTGGAACACAGCAGTTGTGTGCTCAGATAAATAAATGGAAATTGTAAGTTAAGGTGGTTCACATCTTAACATCTCTATACGTTGCCTTGAAGATACGTTATCAACTGTTCTACATTTGTCAGTCTTGTACTCTTGTCTTAGCTAGAATTTCAAGCAGCCAATATTTGAAAATAAAATGTAATTAATTTGCAAGATAAAATCGTGCATTAACATTGACGAGTTACACCTCTTTTATCATTTCAACAAAATTACCAACCAGGCCAGTCCATGGACATTATATCTTTTCTCTTTGTTATTATTTTTGGAAACTGACATCAAAATTAGACTAATATTTTGTTGTTGCTGGTGTAAATCAAACAATACCAGTGTGGATATAGAATTTAGATGGGTATTTTGAAGACACAAAAGAAAAATCTCTTTCGTCAATTTCTCTCAGTCATTTGAGGTACTTAAATTCCCAACAAATGTGAAGTACGAAATGAAGTAAATATAGTAGATTAGGTGGCTCCCACACGTCAAATTGCCATGGTAAATGCAGTTATGATTATAATTAAGACAGAACATCAATATTACACGTTGACTTGATAATAATAAAGTATACTTTGATGATCATGATTCATGAAAATATATCAAGTTCCACCTTTCAAGTTGTTTCCTTTTGAAAGCAGAAGAGAAGACACTGCCATCCATGTGGACCTCTACTTTTAACCAATCCTGAAAGACTTATCACCAGCTTTGATACATAAGTGAGTTCTTTTACTTTCCCAAATAAATAAAGGAAAAATATTATTGTTAGTAATTTCTTCAGTTCATTATTTTCCTTTTATAATGCGTAGGTGATAATTTTGACAAATTCAAAGGGATGAAAGTAAGGAACACATGTCATAGGAGTTGTAACAAAGATTATGCCCAACAAAAACGGAATTTCAAGAAAGTCTTTTTTTAATTAATTTCGAGTTTATAAAGATCTGTTTGTAATGTAGCTATATATGGATTAAAAAATGTCAATAAATTTGCCCTGTTTGAGAACTAAATATCCATCTCTTGCTACCACTTTTTGGATTGCGACCTCCTACCATGATTTTGTAAGGTGTGCTTGTTGTTGGAATTGTTTAGCTAAGGACTCAAGAATCCCTACCCTAAAAGGGTCGTTTTCTTTTGTAGTCCATGACCCAATTTGATCAAGTAGTACATCTTTTTTCTGTCACATGATCACTTTCTTTCGGGTTCTATTCCTTTGTCAATTTACTAGCCGGCTAGTTCGTGTACTAGGGGCCCTACTCTACAACCATCCATTCCAAATCCAGGCCCGTACTCTTCTTGAAAAAAAAAAGCATGCATATCATAATTTTTTTGATTACCTTTTTATTATTATTATTATAGAGTACTGTATTTGTGCTCAATAGGCAGCAAAAGAATTGAAGAAAAAAATCTATATAAGATTCTTATTTTTCGTTGTCCTCTCATTAGTAATTATTATGTGTTATAAGAAATTTCAAAATTGAAGTTAAAGTCTAAAGGTACATTTTTTCTTGCTGTAGTACATGATCTTAAAATTGGTCAAGATTTTCAAGGTGTATATTGATTAGGGGGTTGTTATCTCTCTGTAAATCTCGCCTGTCCCTGATGGCGTCCCAGATTTTGGGGCAGCCTGAAATTTGACTGGTTCGATTTTAATGCCCAAGATTTATCAAAATCTACTTTTTTCAAAGTTACATGCATGCATGCATGCCCAATTCATTTTCTCATACTTCTTTTTCTTGCAAAATAAATATATATTTATTAGGCTAGGGTTGTGTCGTTGACTACTTTATACAGTGTTGTTCAAATTCTGCTATTTGTTGGTTACCGACTTCACGAAAGCTAATATGGACACGATGTCCGTACACTACTTCTAGAATTTCAATTCGGATCATAAATAGAAATCAATTTAAAGTGGATTCGAAAGTATTTAATTTGAGTTCCGATCCTTGGATGTACGGTCCATGCTATATAGATTGGTCTATGCATAGAAGTTACATTGACCATTTTAATCAATTTAATTTTTACATTCAAAATTGTAACAGCAACTCCATATTGTTTTATCTTTCGTGTTAAATTTACCTAAGACTGTCAAACGACAATGACAGGACTTGTTCGAAAATTGATGACGATGAACACGTTGATTGCCTCTCTCATTTCCATTTTCAATCTAACAGCAGGGTTTACTATGATCGTAGATTATGTGACAACATACGTATAGAGAATTATCATCTTAACTTTATTCGTACTCTAAACAAAATTTTAAATAAATACAATCATCATACACACAAATTTAACATAACCAAATCCAAATAACGTTCTAAACATATATAAATGAACCATTCAAGGTAAATGAGAGATAAAAACTATAATAATTAGTTAGCAGTAAATATTGAAACTATACCCGATATTCAAAATATCTGGATCGGATCATATTTATGATATTTCAATTGAGATATCCATATATTTGATCATCACCTCGATTTTTCACCAGAACTGCTATTAACTGAGTTGGTAACAAGTGGGGTTGGGTGAAGCAGCATTATAGTTGTGTTGATGGAGTGTCAAGTGGTTGTATATGGTGGTAGAAATCAAGATTTTGAGTGGTCAATTTCAATGAAAAGGTAAAAGAAAAGAAACTCTCTCTCTCATGAAATAGCAGAGAAATATAAAGAGAGAGAGAGAGAGAGAGAGAGAGAGAGAGAGATCAAAGGAGGAGAATGGGTGGCGTGAACGCATTCAAAAGTAGACAACAGTGCACGGGTTCATTAAAAAGCGTCTCTCTCTCTCTCTCTCTCTCCTCTCCTCTCCTGACTCCTCCCACTTGCATGCCCACTTGCAATCAAACCGTCCCATTCATTCAAAATCTCTCCATACAAAACAGGGAGAGACAGACAGAGTGCAAGTTGCACTTCTTTTAACAGATAGAAAGAGAAAACGATTCCAACAAGTTGCGTGTATCTTTTTAACAGCTAGCTAGTTGGGTTATCAAAGTCCAACTTGCAGCAAACAGCTATTGATTCTTTTCAACTCATTGTTTTTTCACATTGCCCACAAACATGTTTTCCAACCCCCATGCACTTCTCTTCTTCCACATCAAACACATTTCTAGGTTTTTGCACCCACCACCACTAACAACCACAAAACCCCCATCTCACTTTCCTCTTCCTTCTAATTGCCTTGATAATATTACTGTTCAACATAAATTGAAAGACCGAGACTATTTATTTAACTTGGTAATACTTATTTTCACTATAATATCAACTTATTAACAAGTTGTTTTTTTTTGAAATATCATACGAAGTTCGTGTAGTGCATCGATTAATGCGTCCACCGTCAAGAGGAAAGCGATGCAAACCGCACGAGTGCCAATTCTGCTAGATATTTCAGAAACTAACCCACTTTGCTCCCTACACAAATACTTGTCAATTAATTAATGTGCCCCCCATATATTTTTAAGTTAATTTAAGCACTTTTTGATAATTCACAGCTCCCCATAATCCGGATTAGGGTGAGTTTAAACTTTATAAAATGCTTTAACACCAGCTGTATTATTCTTAGTCTTAGTAGAAGTTAATTTCATATAGCATGTGCAATGTACCTTCCTCATGGACTTCCATTAATTGTATATATATATATATAAGTTGTTTTCTCATTGTGGTACTGTTAGATTGTTCTAATTTACAGTGTTAATTACTTTTTTTAAAAAATGAAACCAACTCCTTTCAAGAAAGAAAAAAAAAAAGATGAAACCTTTTTTTTTTTTTTCGGGAAGAAAGCGCGATTGATTCATTGTTTTGAATTGTAGAAACCGAAAAGGAATAAAATTAATTAAGCTAACAGCCACCTTCACTCCTGGACCATCAGAGACGGTCCACTCTATATATAATTTCAAGTGCCGACTTATCATATATAATAATAATATCTGATATACTATCTACTTATAATCGGTATGATTTATAATTTAAAGGATGATAAAAAAAAAAAAAAATTCTGTCCATACTGATGATAAAAATTTGAACCTAATCATATTATTCATCAATATATATATGAGAATTCAAGTTTACGATATATATATAATAAGGATTTGAATTCATCATACCTATATATTAATGTATGGTGGGACTCGAGTCCTACTCTCACGAAGATACCGGGACGATACATCTTATATTTAACCCTGATGGACCATGACATATAATTATATAGAATAGTAAAAAACAATAATAATATCTTCACACGGGATGATCAAAGTAACTGGACTCACTTTAATCGAAATCAAAAGTGCAATGTCATTGGTCCGATTACAATGCCCTAACTCTTTGACAGTACGTCCTGCAAAAACCTGCCTCAGTGTCACCCAAAAACAACTTGTTTATACTTAAATTCAATTAACAGATCTTTGGCGATAATGACGACAATTAAATAGTGCAAGCTAACTGTATATCTCATTAATCATAAATACTAATTTAATTAATGTATTTCACAGAAAAGAAGAAAAAAACTAAAAAAATACAATTACAAAAAAAAAAAAAAAAGGAAACTGGTGATATTGGTTTTTCAATGGCAATCCACATCGGATACTCACAAAAACGACGACGTATTACCAAAGACATTGGTCGGAAAAACACAAACAAGAGTAGTTGTGTGTTGTAATAACGACGATTATTTCACTCAAGAGGATTACTTTGGTTGTTGTTGATGTTGTTGTTGCGTCTCGCCAAATTCTCGGCGATTTGAGCGAGAGATTGGAGGTTGCACCTGACGATGGTGTCGACGAAGACGCAAGTGTCCTCCTTGGTGTTGCCGGGAGGCACGTCGACGACGTACGACTCCACGACGACGGTTCCGTTGGTGGAGTTGGGGTGGAGGGTGGTGACGGACCTGTAGTTGGCGAGGCGGTGGTCGCCACCCACGACGCTGAAGCTGATGACGTGGCGCTCGTCGTCTAGGATCTCGAGCCTTTCGGTGCTGCTGGCGGCGGGGAGGCCGGAGATGACGTGAACCTCGCGGAGGCTACCGACGCCGACGTCGTTGTTGTCGCCTCCGTTGCCGTTGATGACATTGCAGCTCTTGACGAAGTGTTTGTACCCCTGAGGGTTATCGAACCTGCGGACGACGGACCAGACTGCGGCTACTGGGGCGGCGATCTGCTGGACGACGGAGGAACAGCACTGGTTGGGGCCCGCTACGTGGGCGTGGTAGCGCGCGACGCTGTCTGGGACCTGGGTGGCACACGAGCTGGGGAGCCTCCTCTGGAGCTCCTTCTGGCAGACCATGGCGGCCGTCGTGTTGGCTGCCGCCGTGGCGGTGGTAGTCGTGTTGTGGATTCTGTGGAGTAGAAGCGACGATTTTGGAGGATTCGCAGGCATTTTCTAGAGACTCGCAGGCCTCTTTGAAGTTAGTTTTGTGTTTGTGTCTTTGGTTGGTTAATTTGTTGTAGGATTTGGTTTCTTTGTTGTGTCTGGTTTGTTGTGCTTGTGTTTGTGTATGTATGTGTTTATATGGGGAGTGTACGCATAGGTTTTGAGAGAGAGGAGGTTGGGGTTAGTCGCTTTCCAACTCTCGCAGAAGAATCAATTGGAGTTGTGTGACTGTGTCATGTTATGTGATTTGCATACATAAAGATAGAGAGAGAGAGAGAGAGAGAGAGAGGGGGGGGGAGAGGAGAAGGTGGTGGGTGGTTTTTCATGAGAGAGTTTCATGTGGGAATATTAAAATAGTGTGTTGTTGCTCCGCCTTATTTTACCTTGTTACCCTTCCTTTGAATTCTTCCTCTTCATCTAATCTTTTTTTTTTTTTAATAAAAAAAAACCATAATCCTCTTTTTAATTACACCAGATAATGATAATAACTACTATATCTGTCTTTACTCTTTATATGTATATTTTTTACAAAAACATATAATATATCCAAGATATTCTAATATAAACACTAAGATGTGATAGAGAATGAGCTCTTAAAAATTAGGATGAGGAGAGACCCACACAAATGGATAAATGCCACAAATTAAACTCACATAAATATAGAAAATGCAACTTGAGCCCTGCATTCAAAGGAAAGACAGGAGTTGGCATCACCTACCAGCTTATTAATATACAATTTTAAGATCAATGGGGATGAGACATAACCTAAATTTATATTTTTATTTAAGTTGAATACCTTTTAATCTAATTTAGTAAGGAGAATTTAAGCATCATTATGTATAATTTATAAATATATTTAATGTGAGTATAAATGATTCATTATTAGACCATCATTGATTAATTATGAAACTAGAATGTTAGACCGACGTGGGGTGAATTTTACGACAGATGGTAAGTATATGAAATGCGAGTTGTGAGAACTGTTATTACAATGAATTATTTTTTAGTAATTGTGCTGACATTGAAATTTTTAATTGCACGTCTTCTGATGTTCTGGTATATTACCACAAACTATTTTTCTCTTTAGTATGATTGCGATTTGTGATTGTATTGATTGTATTTGTTCAATCTGAAAAAGGTTAGGTGTAATAGGAGTAGCAGATTAATGGAACCGTTACGATTAGAAAAGTATCAAATTTGTTTTTAGTGGTCCATTTTGACGTTAAATTTTCTATTAACAAAAAGTAAACAAAAAGCGCAACCAGCAGCTTCAGGGGCATTTAAGTCAGTTCATACAAGTAAAGTAATTTTCAAACTTAAATATAGAAATCGGCAACTTCGTGATTGAAGGGTTGCAATTGGCTAGTCTTCACGGAGCAAATGGGACGATCATCAACTTGCTTGAGAGAGTCGTAAGCCGAAGGATAAGATAAGCATTCAAGACTGACCCCGACACAGACTTGAAAATTAATTAAAAATTTTAAAGATTATACAAGTACAAAACTTCTCAATTTTCTATTTTGCTTTATTGTAATTATTAAGGTATTCAATCTTATTTCGTCCAACCCTTGAATAGTTTCGGATTCGGCTATAATTTGAGTTTTATCTAAGGGTTTGACTATTACATTATCCATAGATAATAATCTTTAAATATTTTTTAATAATTACAATTTCGAGTTATTATTAATAAATAATATTATTCAACCACTAAATTAATAAGATCTTTATCGAAATGGTCAAGATTTGCCCTTCATTTCAGCTTTTCCCCATTTTTTTAATAATGTAATTAGTTATTAATAAGATAATAGTGAAAAATAATTGCATCTTAATCACTCAATGATATAATTGTTGTCTATAATGAATTTATTAAAAAGCGATAAATACTTATGGTGATGAAAGAATCCAATTTCGTCTTAACTATAACAACTTTCTTAAACTTTTAGATTTAGATTTTTGTTTTACATTACAATTAATTAGAGATTTAGAAGAAATAATGACTTGAATTTACAATTTATAAGGTATAACTGTGATGATTTTACCATTTAACCAACCTTATTTGATTAACTTTCAGAATTGGCTTAATGGCAAAATATAATACATTTGACATATCAAATTAAGTTTTCCCCCATTTTTATGAATCTTCTAAATTTCTTATTTATGCATAAATTGTATGATATCTAATATCCAACTTGTTATTATTTGTTATTTATCTCTAAATTACACGTGAAAGAATATATTTAAATATCAAATTTCATTAGTTTGCATTTTAAATATCATAATTGAACTATTACCTATCAGTTTTGCTAGTTAAAATGTTAAATCTAATTATTTTATGTCTTAAATATCGTAGTTTTACTTTTAGGAATTCGTATATTTACATGCATTATATTTATTATAGTTAGGCAATGTAAAGCTGCGTTTACTCTTCCTAGTCCATCCATCCGGCGTGTTTGGTTTACTTGATTTCTTTATTGCTTTTGGCTGCTTTAACGTGATTCTTTCCTTCTGTCTTGTTGCAAAAGTACTTCTGAAGAGGCCAAAGCTTGGACCCTTTTTCGCTTTTCATTTTTAATTAATCAATTAATTATTTTAATAGATTAATTATCTTCGTTGAAGAAACAACTTGTGGGGGTCTTTGGCACATGATTCTCAGGTACAGTTCAGCAGCCTGCCTCTTGGGCCCCATTGATACCTGAGAACTCATTTTTCAATCACCACTTGCTCAAGTTTTTTGAAACACCAAATTGTTCAATTTGATATATTTCAAAAAAAAAAAAAAAAATTGTTCAATTTGATAAAATATAAAATTCAAACATTTAATTAATAAAATTTTAAATCGTCATCCACGAGCTGGATTACATTTTAAATATACATAAATGCACGAAGACCTTTCAAACTGCAATGAATTTTCTTCTTATTATTTAAATTATTGTTCTCTCCTTCTCTCTCCAGAAAAAAAAAAAAAAAATCCAATATCACCGTCTTTGGTTCCACTTGCCATTTTTAAACATAAACAACATTGGCGGTCAGCAATAAATTATGTTCATTTAAATTTAATTTCTCATAGACACTAGAAATTAAAATTTTTTTAATGTACCAAAATTACAATGTAGTTAATTACGCATGGCTCTACCAATTTTCTGAAAATATTTGGATTTAAAATATACTATTAAAATTTTATGCATATGAAAATAATGAATTTTAATCTGTGTTGTTTATATATAATATAAATCTTAGGTTTGAATTAATATTTTATTTTAGTTGTTTTTTTTCTTCTACTATTTGTAACTTGTGAGAGAGGGAGGCTCTTCGTTTTACGAACGGGCTTCAAGGACGATGTGTAAATAAATTATGCATCTTATTCATTTCATTTTATATTAGTGTAAATGGAATGCTACGATTATATATTTGAGCATGTAAACTGCCCATACATAAAAATAAACAAACTAAATGATCAAATGAATAACTAAATAAATAAGTTTCGAAATAAATAAATAGGTTAAATTCAAGTAGGATTCATAGGTTTTAATCATCACCATACTTGATGATCACATGTCCGCATCACATTTTATTATACAACTACAAATTTTGATCATGATTTTCAGAGATCCAACAAACCAGTAGTCTAGGAGATATTGATTTCCATTATTTTTAAATATTAATAAAATAATTACATTTAAAAAAAAATGGAGTACGAGACTAAAAGCTGAAAAATTAACCATCGCAGCATCACCAAAAATACGTGGTGAAATATATGTACCTATACCTTCTCCATCCTGTTACATGATGCAATATATATTATCTGATATATATATATTTAAATTTTATAATTTTTCGATTACAACTTATGAATCTTGCATGTCTTTATGTTTTGGTGTTCGATACAATGTATCTGAGGTTGGGTCACAAATTTAAGATCAACATAATTTACAATAATTATATATCCTTAATTATATTATTTAAAGTTATATATATATAATTCCATCTTCTCTCATAGAAAATATACCTAACCATAATTTGTTAGTCAATTAATTGGTAATTTAAGCGTAAGTTATTGTTTTTGTTTGTAAACTATTTGTCCATTATTCTTATGCACAAAGTAATTATTAGTTCATTAATAAATAATGGTGCTATAAAAATGAATTATCATAGTTAGATAATAAATTCAAAACTCCCACTAATTTTAAAATTATATAAAAAACGGGGCCCATAAAAAAATGCTATACATGTGAATTATACATGACAAAGAGTTTTACAAAATATTTAATAAATTAAGCGGGGAGATAATCATAATTGATGGTAGGCAGTAGATGTATCACGAGACAAAATGCACGTTATAAATATGCAAGAAGCTTCGAATTTAAATCTCCCTCAAATAGGTTCAGAGGTTTCAGTTTGTATTTAAGAAATTGGTTAGGGAACTTAGGGTACAACGAAAATGATACAAAATGGTCAGAAGTTTCAATATATATTATCCGATATATATTTTTTTTCATTTTATAATTTTTCGATTACGACTTATGAATCTTGCATGTGTTTATGTTTTGGTGTTCGATACAATGTATTTGAGGTTGGTCACAAATTAAAGATCAACATAATTTAGGATAATTATATCTCCTTAATTATATTATTTAAAGTTAATATATATATATATATATATATATTGTTGGTTAAGCATAGAAAACTTGTATTTCGTTTCTTAGCAGAGATATGTGCATGACAACCTTAGGTAAGGCTTTTCTTTGGGTTTTATTTATGGTCTTTCAGTTTCTCTAGACTGTAACTTATTTGCTATTTGGCAAGTAAATGTCGTAGACGAATGCTGACCAAGTAGAAGTCATGATAACAAGTTCATGGGAAACTGGAAGTTTTCCAGGTTGTTCTCTCCTACAACACTTACAGAAACAACAGCACGTACACTTTTCTTGCAGTGTTTTATGTTGGCTTGGCTTTGCTTTCCACCTGCACTATAGTGGTTAATGTTCAATTCTGGTCCTCCAATTTTAATTCAACTTGGTTCTTCCATTAGTTCATTTTGATTTACTTTTTCAGCTAAAGTTCAAAATACATATTAATTTTATTCACTATCAAGAATTGTGGCAGGGAAGAGATAATGAAAAGAAAAGAATTTTAAAGAAAGTAGTACTGGCCAATCATTCACCTAAAGTAACAAATATTATATGAATCTAGCAACCAAACCAGCAACAACTTCTAGTGGTGTGATAGGGAACATTAGAGTGTAATAAGTAAGAGTTCTTCAATCTAACAATCCAAATAAAAAAACACAAATATCAGAATTTAATCTTCTCACTCATCAACGTAACCGTGGTACTCCGCCACCTTCTGGAAAAACAAATCATCGTCTGTGGTATAACCTTCAAGACTGTTTGTGATGATTTTAGCTGCAGCAGCATCTTCGTATCTGTCAATCAGAAAAGGATCATTCATCCCATGTTCACGCCTAAGATGATCCCTCGCCTTCTTCGATGAGTAGTCCTCGTTCACATAAGTGAAAAACACTGAATCGAAGACAAGCGAAGACCAGAACAAGTTGGTTATCTCTATTGGAGGTGGTGGATTGGGAGACCTCTTATAGTCGCAAGCCCGAGGCATCCAATAATCACACACTTGATGAATTCGTTTCGCACCTACAAAGATTCATTATATATATATATATATATATTGAAAGTGTAAACCGTTCCCTCAGCTTATACCCATGTTACATGATATGTTGTAAGTAGGCTAATACTTTACCTAAGCTGAAGGAACGGTTTGGGCTTTCATGTTTAAGCAACTTGATATTGTAAAATTTATCCAAAAAAATAAATAAATTAGCTAACACATAGCGCTCAGCACATAATTGCATTAGACAAAGTTGTTTTCCAAACAACATATAAATACAGCCTTATAAACCCTACACCCGTTACATTTTCAATCGTATCCACACAGTTCAAACTTCAATAGTATATAAATACAACTTTTAATAAGGTATTAGAAACCCTACCCTAGACCCGTCTACAATTCACAATAATGTATACATATTCATTATTATAATGTATACATATTATAATAACAATAATGATCATGGAATGCAACATTATCAATCAATGTTTTCAGTCAAAATGCTTGTTTTTTCGACAATTTAATTTGACTTGTACCTTTCACCAAATTTTGCAGAATGGCCCGCAGGAATGCCTGTTAAATACCATTGAAGCCTGCGCCATCAATGTCTGGTAAAACCTTTTTTCTCCGTCATAACAGCTATACTTGAATCTGTAATGTTGGATCGATATTATTTAATTCTTTATGTTGGATCGATATTATTTAATTCTTTGGTTACAGTTAATTTTGATAGAATAAGTAGCTGCAACTGAAAGGTTATATGTGTAGAACAAGTACTTTGGCTATTGAGGGAAGGCAAAAGGAGTGGAAAATTTGTTTCAGCTCTCTCGGATTGCCTGAGAAACCTGTCGCTGATTGCTGCTAGAGCGGAAAGGGAACCAAGGTAGGATTTGTAATTGTTCAATTCATTAGTACTAAAAATACTTGACAGATTTTCATTGGACTAATGTTGAATTAAATTTGACAAAGCAGATAGAATTACAATATGGTTATGAGACCGCCCATCTGGTTCCACCTCACACACTGTTACCATGGGTGGTTGTCAATCATCAACCAGTGAGAAATGTAAGGCCTCAGTGTCTCTCTCACTCTCTCTTTCTCTTTGTTTGTCTTCTCCAACAAGTAACAACAACTAAAACATTTCGTGATGTGCAGGACTATGAGAATTTTACAACATGTGTTTGCGATGCTTACAGAGGCAAAAAAGCTGTCCCCATTGCCTGCAAATCATCTCTATCTTTTGATTAGTTATTGAGTTGTTTGATGAATAAAGTTTATCATGTAAAGACTTGGTTATATGTATATAACATATGCCTTTTATAAAAATATGACGGGGGTATTTTGAATCAATGAGAAACATTTCCCACCACTTCGATATCAATTGGTCACATATGTCTAAAGCAATTTATAAGCAGTAGCATCATGGTTCAAATTATAGATACAATCAAGAGTTAATCAAATGAGGTTTTTCATGCTCGAAACTTGTATGAATATTAAAACTTTATTTTTACAAATAGGATCTCAGTTATATTATAAAAACAGACAATATAAACCAAACATAAAATTAGGAAACTCTCAATTTTTATACGTTTTCAATTAGCATCAGTGTGCGTAGTGTTAATTGATTTATCAAATGATGTTTTGAACAACTGAGCTTCTGTCAATATTATGGTTTTTTCTTTACAATTACGATCATTTGCCACCATTTGATATCTCTAACCATAATTTGTTAGTCAATTAATTGGTAATTTAAGCTTAAGTCATTGTTTTTGTTTGTAAACTATTTGTCCATTATTCTTATGCACAAAGTAATTATTAGTTCGTTAATAAATAATGGTGCTATAAAAAAGAATTGTAAAGTTTGATGATAAATTCAAAACTCCCACTAATTGTAAAAGTATATAAAAAACGGGGCCCATAAAAAAGTACTATACATGTGAATTACACATGACAAAGAGTTTTACAAAATATTTAATAAATTAAGCGGGGAGACAATCATAATTGATGGTGGGCAGTAGATGCATTACGAGACAAAATGCATGTTATAAATATGCAAGAAGCTTCGAATTTAAATCTCCGTCAAATAGGGTCAGAGGTTTCAATTTGTATTTAAGAAATTGGTAGGGTACAACGAAAATGACAGTAATAATTCAGGACAATTGACAAATCAATATACAAAATAACCAAATTATAAATGTATTTAAGTACTTAAAAAATTACACTTAAATTTTCTTTTTCACTCTAACAAAAGTTATTAGACTTTCATTTGGAATATAATATGTGATCCAGGACAATAATTTACAAATTAAAACTATTACTCAATATTATTTTTTAAATATAATTTTAATGTAACAAAAAATTTAATAACACTAATAATCAAGATCTAATGGAAACGGTTGAAATTAAACGCAACATATGTAACCCAAAAATCAATTTTAATTATATAGGAAGATATGTAACGTAATGAGAGGGAAAAAAAACTCTTCACACACATTCAAATTTGAGTCCTTATTTAAGATAGAAAAAAGAAATTGGCTAACTATTTGAACTATAATAAAACTTGTTACCATCCTTTATTTTTGAAAGGGATGTCTTATGGTGAAAACAATCTACCAAAGATTTTTTTTCCCCAATAAACTGTACTAATCTTGTGTTTTAAGAATATATGATAATCGAGCAATACTAAACTTCTAAAATATTTTATCAAAATCAATGTTTAAATGTTATGATATATGAGTTGTCAAGATGTTGTGAATTATAAAATGATGTAATAATTAATACAATTTTAACAATTCATACATCATATCATTTGAAAATGAATTTGAATAAAATATTTAAAAAACCTAATATTACTTATGATAATCTAATTCAATATAAACGTAGAGATCTATTATTTGGTATAATTTTAACAAACTTGGATTAATAAATTTCGAATTTAACGCAAGTTAAAATAGAAACTTTGTTTAATCATTAATCAAACATGGAGTAGAAGATGTACGGAGATAAATAATAACAACAAATGATTGGGCAAACAGGGTAGTAATTTTATTTTTATAGCATTGACTTACAACTTCAAAATCTTAAAAATATCACACAGACAATGACATGGCAAGTTTTTATTGGCAAAGAAAATCAAAACTGTCCAAGCAAACAACACCCAATATTCCCTCCACAGCAGCGGAATTTACAGGGTCAGAAATCAGAGTTTCCAATCAAAACCCACTAAAAAACCAAAAAAAACCCAACTCTCTCTCTCTTTCTCTCAAAAAAAAAAAAAGAAAAAAAAGACCTTCTCAGAATATTCAATCGATTTCAGTCGAGACAGAGAGAGAGAGAGGGTGTTTTCGAAGAAACAATTTGGATGGATCAGGTCTTGAACAAGGTGGGTTCGTTTTGGTTGGGCAGAAAAGCCAACAAGGAGATCAGTTCTGTCGGTGACGACATCAACGTATGCTTCTTCAATCTCTCGTTTTCTGATTCAAAGTTTGAATCTTTTGTTGTATTTGCATCTGGGTATTGTGAATTGGGTTTGTTTATTGACGAAAGTTGTGATTTTGATTTGGTTTTTGCTTGATTTACAAAATTGTGTTATATGTTTTGTTTTTGGAGACATCTTGTTAGGAAAATGATGACTTGTTGTGGTCATGAAACGGAATTGTAGATGTAAAAGGTTATGTGTTTTGTATGCAATTTGAAGTTAGAATTTTTTTCTTTTGGTTTGAGTTGTGCTGATCGGTATATTTGTATTAGTATAGCTAGCTGTGTAAAGTGAAGCTTCAATTACGTGGCTGTGTAAGATGGAATTTGTTTTGTAGAAGGAAGAAGCTAGCTTGTAGAGGTTTATGCTATTTGTTATGTTTGGAAATATGTTGTTAGAGTGATGGGGAATTTATTTGTAAGAGATTATATACTTTATTTGTCGTGTGAAGTTGGGTTTTTTTGGTTTTTGTTTGAGTTGCATCAGTTATTATGTTTAGTATTGGTGTCTGACAAACGCGAGGCTTATTTAAGTGGCTTGATATTGTAAAATTCATTATGTAGGACGAACAAGCAAGCGTGTGCACAAGAAAACAAGCTATGAAAACTTATAGATTGTTAGGTCTTTATGCTTTTTGTTTCTTGAATTGGTTTTGTTGTGACTAATAATAAGTGAATTGTGTTTTGTAAATTTAATTTGTTTCCATCATGTTCAATAGAGAGTCTAGATGAAGTGAAATTGATGAAAATTTCTTTAAGTTGGCCAATATTTATGTCTACTTATTTCAGTTTTGTCATTACAGAAATTGAAGCGTTGAGTCACAAATGGTTGTTTTGGATGATCATGCAACATTTTAGAATTGGCTGACATTGTGAACGAGCTGTATTGTCTTATTTCAAATTTAGTAGAACACAGTGACATTGTGTTACTCCATGGGATGCACTCAAATCTTATCAGCTATCATTTTTACTTTGTAATAGCAATGATAGTGTGCA
The DNA here is from genome assembly GCA_021234005.1 of Nephelium lappaceum. Taxonomy (NCBI): domain Eukaryota; kingdom Viridiplantae; phylum Streptophyta; class Magnoliopsida; order Sapindales; family Sapindaceae; genus Nephelium; species Nephelium lappaceum. The sequence continues at coordinate 1,860,776 of CM038011.1, forward strand.
TATGGCCATTTGTTAATGTTGCCCTACTTTTGTATTCAACTGATGTTGCTTTTGAGTCATTTGAAACAATTTCTTACTAACCTTATATATTTTTTCTCTGCAAACAGTCACTAGGAACCAGTATTGAAGGAGGAGCCAAATGGTTGGTTAACAAAATTAAAGGTTAGCCTAATTTCTATGAGCTAATGATCTCAATAATGCTATAAATGTAGAACTAGCATATGCAGGGCAGTCCAATAAGTAATGAAGAGCTGTGTCTCAGCTGTGCAGTTCATGATATAATCTCTGCTGAAGAGATGTATCTATGCTGTTGAATTTCACGTCCTCTTTTTCATCAAGTTATTACATGGTTTTAAAGTGACTCCAATCTTCGATATCGACTGACCTTTTGAGACCTCAAACATAATATTCAGGCAATTGTGGGATGGTTCTCTTTGATTTATTTTATTAATTTTCTTTTGGGGTGGGGGGTTTTGGGAGGTGATTTCAATGTTTGATGAAAGGCAAAGGGTTGCAGTGCTAAAAAGTGAATGGACCTCATTTGGAAAGCTCTTTGGGGCTCATTTTAAACTGTTGAGAATGCAAAACTCAAAAAGAGGTTAGTGCCAGAATACTTGCTTACTACCCTATGTGATTTTCTATCATGAGGCTTTTACTCAATTGAGTTCGGAAGGTGCTGTCTGGTGGCAAGTCAATTGCAGAGCTTTCACTGGAGTTTTTGGAATAACTTGTCTTACAACTTAAATCAAAGAGGATGAAATGCCATTTAAAATAGAAATCTGCACAAAAGAGAAAGAAATAAAGCTCGAGTTACTGGGAGCCAAATAGTCTAGAGAGTTTGTTTTCAATTTTATCGAATTCATTTGTGTTTGTGCAAGCACGATTTTGTATTCATTGTCAAATCTGATCTCCATCTCTGCTCTGTCTTTCAAACTGTTAGTTTTGTGAGGCCAATTTGATCGTATTTCGTTTAATAATTTCTCAGAAAATGTTCCATTTTACTCGTATAAATGGTAGTCATTGCTGTTGTTTCTACAGGAAAAATGCAAAAGCCATTGCAAGAGTTGCTCAAGGAGTATGATTTGCCGATAGGAATCTTCCCTAAAGATGCTACCAATTATGAGTTCAATGAAGAGACCAAAAAACTCACTGTCTTTATCCCAGAAATCAGTGAAGTGGGCTATAAGGACCAATCTGTCTTACGTTTTAACACTGCTGTCACTGGATATCTAGAAAAAGGAAAGTTTGCAGAGATAGAGGGAATGAAGACGAAGGTTATGATTTGGGTAAAGGTAACCAGCATCACGTCTGAGGGACCAAAGCTTCATTTCATGGCTGGATTGAAGAAAACCAGGAATCGGGATGTTTATGAGGTTCTTAGGGACGGAGTAGGGGTAGACAAGTTCTGATATGAACAAAATACTTACGAGGCAAGTGTTCAGTTGTTATGATCCGTGACTTTTTATAGTGTACCAAATACTTCTGTGTGCCAGGCTGATAGCCTCTGTGTTTGGTTATTGTGTAAGTACACAGAATGTGGATCAAAATTTCAACTATTTATTCGTTGTTGATGTTTGATAAGTTGCCATGAATCGAATAGTCTCTGTTCAGATTGTTGGTGGTCGTGATGTTGGCTCTTAGCAAGTTTACGTATTATATAGAATTGAAAAACACAAGTTTGCTTGTGTTCAACACGTAATAAAAATACGTGAAACGAATGCACCAGCCGGGAATCGAACCCGGGTCTGTACCGTGGCAGGGTACTATTCTACCACTAGACCACTGGTGCTTCTTGTTGATGGTCGAATCAGACGTAACCATAAGACTGTGCAGCATCTTTTTATGGAATAACTCAATTTGGTTCTAACAACGGAATAAACTGATATGCCAAAGTTGTGTTGATAGAGTGGATTTTAAAGAGTGCACTGCAGCCCCGATTAAAGTCAGTTTCTTTACTGCACAATTAATATTGACAATGAACTGATGATGGCAGTCAACAAAAGCATAAAAACATCCTTTGACATAACTTTCGATTAGTAACGTTACTCAAACTGAGTAACAAATAGGGTGGTACACATATGAACTCAATAGTCCATTTGAGCTCAACAGCACCTTTTTCAATATCAGAGGCCCCCAGGCTTGACACAATGAGCCAGTCGATAAACCTGTAGTTAATACAAAGTAGACTTCTCATTCTTTAGATATCTGCAGGTTATTGCCGTCATTGAATCTTTGAAAGAAGGATTTTGACGCCTCATATGTGGACCAACATATCGCAGCTGCAGGTGCATGAAACAACATCCTGGGAATCCATCCCCTCATCAGTCCACGATATCCATCCTTCCTCGCGATCGTTTCAATAACGTTCCAGATTGAGCTATTGGAAAACCTGTCACATCCACACACGCCCTGCATGTGCATGTACACGCAAAATCATGTTCATGACCCCAATTGAAAATTCTATACTAATTCATGAAATTAAACAGTCTAAGACACTTGGTTGTGCTAGTTTCAATTTTTCAAAGACAACGCCAAAATTTTGAGATTATTTGTTGTTGTAATATATAATAATAAATCACCTGGCACTGTAACTGTGTTTTAACAACATCAAGTGGTGTGGTCACGGCTGCTGCCAGGGCCCCCGCAGCTGCACCAGCTGTTGCATGAATCACCAAGCTCTCATCATCACTAACGGTCTCCGGGACAACCTCCATCAACCCTCTCTTGGCAGCCTCGTAGGTGGCAAAATGGACGGCCGTGAACGGTGCGTTCATGACCACCGTGGTCCTATAGGAGGCGTAGAAGGCGCCGACGCCTTCCTCCACAAGAACCCTCCTCACGCAGTCGGCGACTCCCTTGTACGGGCTGCTCTTCAGCTGCAGCCTCTGCTTCACCACGTCCATCGGTGTGATCACAGCGTCACTGGCCACCGTCGCGCAGACGCCAGAGGCGGCGTGAGCCGCCGAGTTGCTGGGGTCCCCACGTGAGAACAACTCCTTGCAGAGCTCGTAGACTGAAAAGTAGACGGCGTGAGCCGGCCCAGCGCCGAGCCCCATGGCTCCGATACCGCGGTAGAGCCCGGCTGGACCCTCCAGCTTCAATATGGAGCTGAGAGCTTGTCGGACGCCGATTTGCTGGACGGGGAAGGACCCACCTAGGGCCTGCATGCGGGTTTTAAGAGTGTCAACTGGGAACATGGCCATGTGTTCCACGGACCCCGCAATGGACCCTGAAACCATGAACTGATAGAATTCAAGGCCGTCATGTGTTTCCGACACCACTGATTGTGTAGAAGGTGTTACAGAGATTTCAGGGTGGAAATCTGTACTTCTATATTTTGGAGAGGCATCGGTTGCCATAGTGAATATGGAGGAGTTGTTTAGTGTTTGTTTGAGGGTTAAATGGAGGGGTTTTGGTTCTTGGAGATCGCTTTCGAGTAGAGTGGAGGTGGGTCGTTGTTGTTGCCATGCAAAGAATTATTTTTTGTTTTGGAGGGAATTTTGTTCTTTTTATTATTATTATTATTATTATTGAGAGGTCTTGTCGACGACAATTGAATGAGAATCGATTTGTTTTGTTTGTTGATGTGATTGAAGCACCTTGCAAGATTGTTTTCTTTTTCATTTCCATTTTTGGTGCAAGTAGAATGACCAACGACTTGGTTTTGTGGAGGTTAATTGGAGGAATTTTTTTATGGGAAAGTCTCTCAGTCTGCAGTAGTTTATAATTAAGTTTGTGTGTGTTTTTGATGTTAAAACTTTTTTCGAATGGAGAATATTGTATTCATCATGCAAAGAAATTAAATAAGATAAAATTACATGTACTTCGGTTGGTTTTACATTAATATTGTGTATAAAAGGAATGTTAATGAGTATGCACGTATTCACGCAAGCGTTTATATATTAGAGAATTGTGTTAATCAATATATAATAACTTTTTTGGAATATGCATATAAAGATAGTTAACCCAAACTTGAATTCAATTGGTTAAGATTAATTTTCGATGTGAAAGGTTGAATCCAAAAATACATTAGGCATGTGACAAATATTAACAAGTGACTGGATCATAAGTAAAATACATGGTGCCTACTGATGGACAAGAGATATTTTTCTCTGACTAGAGGTCTATCGTGTGTATATGTATATTGAATTATGAATATGATGGAGGATGCTTGATTCAGCTTTACAATCATTCGTTTATGAGTTAGCAATTTTATCAAATAAGACAAAAAAGAAATAGAAAACACTAAGGAAGAAACAGCTGTGGAATCAGTTTAACTTGATTGATGATTAAATACTGATAAGGAAAGTGGAAAGTTCAGAATATATTGCTTTATTTTTTATCTTTTACACTTGTTATGCTGAGTTTAGATTCTTCTTATTTTTGTTAGAATTGGATTCTGGATAATGGGTTTGATAACTTCATAGACTCCAAATACGACACGCAATCCTAAAAAATGCATCTACATATATAAATAAAAGATGCTGATTTTCTAATGAGACTAAGACAATCACCTTGATATTTATATAAATTTTGAGTTTAGTTGTGCATATTTCATTTATCTTAATTAATAACCACCGTTCAATTCATCTTTTATACTCACAATTTTTTATTTTAATTTGATTCGAAAGTTAATGTCAACCTTAAAAGGAACTATATAAGAAAAGTTTATAGAATAAATGTCTCGAAAACACACAATAGAGAGAAGGTCATGTGCTATCCACAAGCCTTTGGTTGATGGTGTTTATATATATATATATATATATATGAATTTGTATCTAATGTCAATTTGAACTCTTTTATAATCTTACCATATATCATGATACATAAGAATTAGAATCTATAAATGATTAAAATATGATTGTTTATTATTTTTATTTCGTGAACAATCAATCATAAACTTAAAATAATTAAGAAAAAAATCATATTAAGAGATGATCTAACTTATATATATATAGACGCACGTGTATGTGTGAAACTGTGTAAAATACGCACGTGTGTGTGTGACACTGTGTAAAATATGTAATATTGAAGGCTTGCTGTCCCGATCGTCTTTCAATTTTGAGACCAAAGAATATAATAATATCCCAAGCACAGCATGGTGTCCACAAGCCCTCTGGCCGCTGTAGTAGTCCATCTATCTTTATAGCAAAAGCAGAAATATCGTCTTCATTTACATTGACTTATTTAATGTAGGACAAAGAAATTATTAAATTCAAATTTCAGGCTAGCTCTTGGCTGTGATAGGGTAGATTCCCTTGCGTAACTGTGTAGCTAGTCCCCTCACTAATGATAATAAAACCAACTTCACAGTTTCATTTTTTTATCAGGATGGTGCTCACTGCTCCTTTCATTGTGCTCACCAAAATCATCACATGTATACATATAGTCAGTGATAATCAATGATATATATATATATAGTTTCACTCACATCGAATCTGTTGCATAGTGCACGTATTGTAAATAAAAAAAATCTATATAATAGTTGAAATTATAATTAAAATGCTCAAGGCCAAACATTAAGAGTTTGAAAAAATAATTGTTTAGACATATACATTGATGGATTCGGATTATTTGTTCGAACGCTAAAAAGGGTTTGAAATTAGCCAACTGAGAGATCTATTTACACTCATATTATTATAATTATATAAATAGTATTTTGGGGGGTTTAAATCTGCTCACGCGGTTTGGGTTTTCGCTTTTTCTTTCAGTTGTACTCCATCATCAGTATATCATAAATATTATATACTGATGGCGAGTAGAGAATTGCAAGAGTGAGACTGAGAGAATTAATAACAAGAATTCAGATATATAGCCCATCGAGCATTGCATGACCATTAGAGATCAGATAAGATGAAGAAAATAAAATACTACATGCAGGATGATGTATCATGAATTATAAATCTCAAACAAGTGCATCCTATTTATCTTGACTACATAATTTTGAGGATGAAGTTGACTAATTTTTTTATTGCTTAGCATAACAAGAAATGATGGAAATAAAATTTATTGAACTAAAGTAACTACTACATTTATTACATTATCCCAACATAAGTAGCAAACAATAAAAAAGAAATAGTAATTAACTGGTGATGTCGGTGCCTGTACCGTACTTTCTGGTTTTGTAGTCTAAAAAATCGTAAGCGTTTTCTGGTAAGAGACCCACAATGAACTCAAATATATTGTATACATACCTGGGTTCAGTTGGATTCGAAACATTTGTAATTCAGCCCCTCAAAAGCAGGCCTCTGGTATGATATAGTTTCAGTCTCAATGGGTTCGATTAGAATTTGCAATTGGAATAATCCAAGCCCACCAAAATCAAAATATATATCTTTTATCTTATTAACTTATTTATCATGTAAAGTTTTTCTAGTCATTCTCAACCTCGATATATTTGATTAATTTCTTGCAAATTAATTACTTCATATAACTTTCTTCTTGAGTGCATATATATAGATTCAGTTTAATCACTTCTCATGAGATAAAACAATAATTTCTTAAAATTTCCATTTATATCATAATCAAATCCCAGCAATCCACTCCATGTTTGTAGAAATGTGTTAGGTATTATATTAATTCTATGCTTTAATTTTTTGTACTATTCAAGTAATCAACTATATTTCATCAAAAAATGACTATTCTTCTGTATATAAATCTTATCATCGCGTAAAGAAATTGTAGAAGCTTGTATTATTTCAATTGACAATTAAAAAATCAAATGGATTAAAATTTACAAAAGCCGTGCTTAAAGTTCAATTGACTTCATAATCAAACCGGCTTTGTTGACTGAATTGCCGTCAACGATACTGTACATGATTGAAAGGATTGAAATTAATATATACATGGGGCTTGGTTTGACACATAAGATTGAAATAAAATAAAATAGATTGAATTAAAACGAAATAGATTGGATTGAAATGGAAAATCATAATCCCATATTTGATAGAATTTGAGATTGAATTAAAAATATCTTATATTATATTTGGTGTAGGTTGGAATTCGATTGAAATAAAATTAATTTAAATACTTTATTATATTTTTAAAATTAATTTAAAAAATTAATTTTATCAAAAATCTGAAAAAAAAAGAAAATATATTTTATTAATTAAAATATAATGATTAATTTTAAATAGTAAAATGTAGGTTGAGAATGAGATTGAGATTTCATTTTTAAGTTGATCACTCCAAACATGACATTTGAGAGTTTTTGAATCTCAAACCCATCTTAAATCCCAATCACCAAACATAGCCTTGAGTTTCAAAGAAAACTTCAATGAGATGATTTGTTTATGATTACTAAATTAAAATTAATCATAGGTCATAATTGGGTATTTTTTTCCCAGTGATAATTAGTTATTATTATTATTTTTTTTTATGTCATAGGACGTATTTTAATTTGATGAGTGTTCACTTGATATGGTGACCAAAGAAGCCTTTTATTCAAAATTTTCATTAATTTTAGGCACAAAACTTCAAAGTTCTAACCCCCCAAACATTCATATCTTATTCAAGATCACTTTCGAAAACGAGAATTATATTTTAATTGAATGAGTGTTCGAATAATATGGTGACCGGAAAAACCTTATTATTCAAAATTTTCGAGAAGTTTAGACACAAAACTTCTTAAGTTCTAACCACTAAACATTAATATCTCATCCAAAATCACTTTTGAAAACAAGAATTATATTTTAATTGGGTGAGTGTTGGAATAATATGGTGACCGGAAAAACCTTTTTATTCAAAGTTTTCTTTAAGTTTAGGCACAAAACTTCTAAGTTCTAATTCCCAAACATTCATATCTTATGTAAAATCACTTTCGAAAACAAGACTTAAAAGAAATTCTTTACGTATCAAATATACTCACTTGGATTGAAACATGTGATAATAAAATTTAGAGAAAGTATATGATTAGCATAAAGTATCCCTCTTAAATAATGATTAATTATGCTACAATCGTGCAATATCCGGAACAATATAAAATCACATTATTAATTATCTAAAAAATATATTTCGTAACAACATACCAAAAAATCTGCCTTTACGACTTCAATAACAATATCTGTTGGAACCCTTTGCGCATCTATAAAACACCCATCAAGTGACATGAATCAGAAACTTTGCAAATAATCAAAATGTTAAATATTCACAAGATGGAAGTCACTTGATTTATTAATAAGAGCATATTTTCGTTTAAAATCAATGAAATTTTCAACAAAATTGCAAATAGCTTTTTTATAAAATAACTTAAATGATTAAATAACACCGTATTTCTCAATACTTTTCAACCAAAATAACAAATAAATAAAAGTCTTCTTTTATTATTCATGCACATACAAATCACAAATTACTTTTTTTTACAAGATTTAAAATGAAAATGTGATATAAAATAAAAAGATTATAATCGCATTCTTTTATGATGATGATTATTTTTTATATATTTCAATATAAAACGAAAACATGTTTATAGAAATCTGTTAAAATTAATTATTTCAAAAAAAAGAAAGAAATCTATCAAAATTAAAAGTAAGTTATTTTACAACAATACAACATCATACCTCGTGAATCTAGAAAACAAAATAGTCCACGGATGAGTGATCAATTCCATTAATGCAATGCATGAACCCATCTTTCTAACTTGCTTATAAAATAAGAGGTAAGATTTGAACAATAACTCATAAAAAATATAAGTAACTATCTCATTTATTGTGATTAAACCTCTCGTATATCTAAGAGTAATATTTTATTGTACGGTAGAATCCTATTTCAATTAAATCTTGATGATTATCTGATATAGTATTTGAAGGTTCAAAAAAACAAAAACAAAAAAAGAATAGTCCATGAATGACTACTCTCATTAATAGTAAGACTAATTCGACGCCACCAAAAATTTCCCAGAAGGTTCGACATCATTGTGTGGTCCTTTTTGTTTCTTTTTTGACATTGATATCTTTGTTGTGTAGTTTTCTTTTTACTAATCCGACAAAGATTATCACCCCCCCGAATCGCATATCTCAGCAAACACAACCTACTCATCGCAACTTCAAGGGTAATCCCGTACATTCACATCACACACGGCATCAAAACGTGAGTACAAAGCTTAAACTACTTGAGCGAGTAAGCAAGATTGAGATCTTTGGAGATATTACAGGACTACAAATGTGAATGCGATAAGTCTTGTTAAAGATTCCACGTTTTGGATAGACAGAACACGAGCCCGCCACACGCCTGTCCACGTGGTCGAATCATAACCTTACACATGTAATCAATCCAACCGCCCATATGGAGCCCCTCCACTCTGTCTCATCGCTTTTTCGTTATTTAAACCCTGCCTCCTCCTCTGCTTCTTCAGCCTCCATCCACTTCTCTGGTTTTCTGTTTTTAAAAACAGAAGGCGAAAAAAAAATGTTTTCAAAAACAGTTTCTGCTTCAGCTTTTCCTTTTGCTTCTGCTTCTGGGGATACTTTGAAAAGCGCTTTTAAAGGGTCCTCAAAGCTGGGATCTTTTTCTGCTTCTGCTGTCTCTTTCTCGAAGAAAACAAAAGGCAGCTTCAAGGTCTCTGCAACCAGTATCGAAGCTGATAATTTCCCACTTACTGGTGTTGTTTTCCAGCCATTTGAGGAGTTGAAGAAGGATGTTCTTGCAATTCCCATCGCTCCTCAAGTCTCCTTGGCTCGACAGAAGTACTCTGATGAGTGTGAGGCCGCCATCAATGAGCAGATCAAGTGGGTTCGCTTTTGATATGTATCTGTTCATACCCTTTTGATAATTCTTTGTTTTGATTCATATTTTGATTGTTTGTTGTTTGTTTTTTGTTATAGTGTGGAGTACAATGCCTCCTATGTGTACCATGCCTTGTACGCTTATTTTGATCGAGACTATGTTGCTCTCGAAGGACTTGCCAAGTAATTCATCACATGAAAAACCAACATGTTACTCTATATTTTTACTAATTTTGGTTGGATATATTCATTTGGTGATTGGGTTTGTGATCAGATTTTTCAAGGAGTCAAGTGAAGAAGAGAGAGAACATGCTGAGAAGCTGATGGAATATCAGGTTTTTTGTTTTTTTATATTCCACTTGTTAAAAAGAAACTATATTTATTATGTGTTGTCCTCTTTATTTGTGCTTTGATTAATCAGCTAAAAACAAAATTTTATTTTCACTCAAGACCTGAATATGCGATGTGATATTGTTTTTATCTCGTCTTTAATGATTATACACGCAAGATATGTAAACGTAATCCATTTATTATTTATCTGCGTTTTGTTAAATTGAAATATAAATGTTTGAAGTTGATGCTAAATTTAATTTTGATTAGAACATTCGTGGTGGAAGAGTGAAGCTACACTCCATTTTAATGCCTCTGTCGGAGTTTGACCATGTGGAGAAAGGAGATGCATTATATGGTAGGTCTTTTTTCGTGCTTATAAGTAACATATATATATATATATATAGGGATGGGTATGGTTCGGTTCGGTTTTGTTTTTTTTTTTTATCCAAATCGAATAAGCCACGTGAACTTAACCGAATGAATCGGTTCATTCAGTTCTGGACTTGTAATTTTAGGCCTCCAGTTGGTTTGAGGCCGAATATGTTATATAAATTGTAATTTAAACAATTCAAATGTAATAGAGTCTCAATTCAAAAGTAACAATCCTGAACATAAAAAACAATTGACAAAAGTAAAAACAATCCAATACAACATCTAAAACATTCTCAAAATAGCATCTAATTAAAATATAGAATATAATAGGCCAAAAAGGAGCCTAAAATATTTTCAAAACAACACCTAAAATATTCTTTCATCTTCAAGTTAGAATAAAAACAAAACAAAAACTATTAGTTCATGATCAAAAGATGTACTATTGATTACTTTTGGTTTTTGGTTCGGTTCGGATGTTTTAGTCAAAACCTGAACCGACAAACTAAAAAAAAATCCATTTTTCGGTTCGGTTCGGTTTTTTTCCCACTACTATATATATATATATATTCTGTGATCAATTCATTCTAACCTATTTAAATAGTTAGGATGAACAAACATATTTATATATGCATGTTTTATATGTACATTGTAATGTTGATACAAACTGTACATTTTGTTGCCAAAGCAATAAATTTTAAACTTGTTGGGTTTGTTGATCTAGCTATGGAGTTGGCATTGTCTTTGGAGAAGTTAACAAATGAGAAGCTACTCAACTTGCACAGTGTAATAAATCTTTGCCCTCTCAGTTTCTGTTAAGTTTTAGTATATTATAGCTACGGGTATTTGAGGCTGCAACAAAACTAGATTGTTCTTTTTGTGGCTTTAGATTAGTCCTTCTAAAAAGCTATATATTCTGTTTTTGATCGTGAACAATAGGTGGCAGATAGAAACAACGATCCCCAAATGGCAGAATTTATCGAGAGAGAATTTTTAGGCGAGCAGGTGAGCTTATATTTCGTTTTCTTGTTCTGTGATGGTGATGATTAGTCATTTGAAGGATCCAATTAGAGTAATTCAAATGTGCTGACTTGTGATATTTATTTAAGTCAATGAAAGCTTATTTAAAACAATGTTTAATGGTTTGTCAGTTTGTCTATTACTCTTGTATCTATCAGAAATACTGTTTTCCCGCATGCAATATGCATTACATTTATTGTTGTTATCAGCTAATTAACTATTAGTTTCTGCTCTCACAAACAAACAAATGAAAAAATTTAACAAATGCAAGCATCAAACAAACTACCATTCCAAAGAAAACAAATTTTTACATCATTTGAAAGATATTTGTGTGAGTTAAGAATGACTGATCATTTTCTTTAATAGGTTGAAGACATTAAAAAGATAGCTGAATACGTTTCTCAGTTGAGGCGAGTTGGAAAAGGCCACGGTAAGAACCAAAATTAATAGTAGGCCGTATATACCGTATTTTTGTTCACTCAGCTGCTCCCGTTCCATTTAATACTATACAATCTTGTGTAGCCAATGCATCTAGCCACCTTTTATATACAATCTCGGGTTTAATAGAAGTTAAATTTTTGGCGTTTTGTAGGCGTGTGGCACTTCGATCAAATGCTCCTTCACGAGGGCGATGCTGTATGATGAAGAATCGCAGTGCTGGTCTTGTTTGTGGTGTTTTGGTCTACCTTTTGACGCTGAAATTATGGAGCAATTCTACTTTATGAGCTTGAATAGTAGAGAATGATGAACTTAAATACTACTTTTATGTATAATGTCGTGTAGCTGCCTAGCTTTCTTTTGTGAGAATAATCTCCAGTCAAATTTTGAATAGCAAAAGTTGATTGAAGCTTGAGCTTATCTAGTGATAGGTGGAGTCAAGTAATGTGAAATAGCTTAAGCCTAGAAGCTATTCATCTTCTGATTGTATAATAAATAAGTTATTCAATAAAGTCTATTTTAACTCGAATAATCTTCTTCAACTAAATGGCTTTTGTAGAGTAATCTCTTTTTTATTTCGAGATAGGTTTTTGATGAATTTCGAAACCAGAGCGAACCTCAGGGGAGAGATCTTATACTAGAAAGGATTTTTCCTTTTAATGGTGGAGATCAATGACAAAATAGAGCAGACTATAATCTTTACTCAGGTGCTGATATTTACATGAAAATCAAGATAACAAGTTTCCAGCTTTGCCATCATCACCCCTGAAAAGGAAAGCTAGAATAGAAACTAGAAGGTGCCACTGTTTCAAATCTTAAAAAGAATTGACAGGATTCAAGTCTGTCTAGAACAAAATTTCCAGTGGAAAGGCCTTTTCTTGTTTCTTCTGGTTTTACAGGCCTTTGGAGGAGGACAAGAAGAATGAACCATCTCCCACATCACTTGTATATCTTCATACTCTTGGCAAGACTCCAAGTCCTTGTAAAGACTCAGAAGCACATCCCTGTTACCTGCAGCCATTATGCCACTAACCATAAGAGTAAAAAGAAGTAAAAGAAACCATAGAAGAATCTATCAACATCCCTGAAGATGGAAGTAGACGAAATCAGATTCGGTTTGTTTACCTTTCTTTTGGGGTCTAAAGCTTGAAGTGATCTTCAAAAGTATGCACTTTGTTGAGAAGAGAAATGATTGTTTGATGCATAGCCAGCCCCTCCGCCTTCCCATCTTCACTTGAGTGTTTTTATTGCTGGTTCTCTTTTTTTCCTCCGTTTTATATGTTCATTTCTCTCCTTTGTGTCCAAACTCCACCTTCAATTATAAAAAAATGTTATAAAGCATAACAACAAAACGCATCCTACCTAGCGCAAACCAACACTTGTTAAGACAGGAGAGCCTTTATTATCATACATTGACATTAAACTTTAATGTTCCACAGCCCTTTTTTGGTTTTTGATGAAAATACACTCATGTCCTCCCCCATCTGCATGACTATATTTTGAACACACGCACACACACAGGTTAGATTTGTCATTTGGGAAAACGCTGGGGACAATGAAACCCCATTAATATTAAAAGACCAACAACAGGACCGAGTGATGAATTCTGAGATGTTTATGGTAGAGATCCTTTGGATTTTGCTTTTTTCACTTATCTTTCTAACCAAAGATTCTCGGTTGTATTGTATTCAGGAAAAAGAGTGATGGGGCCCTTGGTCAAACGGTCGGTTGGTTTTTCTTCGCGGCCTTCGTGTTTGTGTCTAGATTTCTCTCCTAGTCTTCCACACTACCAATCACTGCCAATTTTTTTTTATTTTTTATTTTTTAACTGGACCAGTCTAGGATACAACTTGGACTAATAGCGATATGACGTTATGATGCGGTCAGTGATCAGCGTTCAAGAAGAGGAGGGGATAACTCACAAAGAGTGAGAGAAAATACCTATAATATTATGGGACCTTTTGAACGTAGAACCCTTCACCTTTAGAGAGACGGAGGGTGATAAATGGTTTAACCACTGAACCACGACCCAAACTACCACTTTTTTTTTAAATGGATTAAATAAAGAGCAGATCGGTGACACTGCAAGTTTGTGCTGATTAAATTACACACATGAGAAATATTAGTTAGAACAAGCTTAGTTTCATTGGATTCTTTCTATGCTTTTGCTTAATCTACTTGGTACACTGCTGCTAGTAGTAAGTACAAGCATGTGCAGTGCAACAATTTTTGGTAGCTGACTCTCCAACAGCCTTCTGTGGCATTTTTTACCAAATTCAGTTCTGATACTAGAAATAAGTTCTTTTCCATGTTTTGATGTTTCTATATTAGGTGGTGGAGATAAGGGCATTAATTAATGAAGTATCTGCAGTTACTAGGGATATCTCAAACAGAAGAAATGGTCACTTGGTTCTTGTTTGGAATTTTATATCCGAGGGTAGAGCCTAGTCATGAGTATACAAGGGAGATTTTGTTTTACAAGAATGTTAAACAAGCTCTAGCTTGAGAGAAATGCACAACAAATACAAATTTGATTGAATTCTCCAAGTTTGTATGCAACCATCTGAGTTATTTTCATTTCTTGACAAGTCTTAGATTCTACAAGCTCAATTCTCCACATTATTGAACTTGATCAGTCCTTTAAGCAACAAAATCAGACATTTTAGAACTCAAATGAATAGGCTTAGGCTATGTTTGGGATTGCTTTTATTTATTAAATAATCATTTACAGTTTAATTTATGAAATGATTCGCTAAAAGATAAGTACGTTGGTGTTTGGTAAAATAACTTTTTTAATAATCAACTTACTGAAAAAAAAAAAAAAAGTAAAAATGTATTTAATAAGTTTTACGTGATTATGTAAAATTATCAAAATGGATATGGTGGGTAAAATGAATATATTCCTCTATTTCAGTTTTTATGTTTTTTTTTTCCAGTTTCTCCTTTTCTGTTCTTTTTCCAGTTTTTTTTCCTCCTTTTTTCCAGCTTCTCTTTTTCTTCTTTTTCTAGGGTTATTTTATTTTTTTATTTTTATTTTTTTACCAGCTTTCATTCTGTTCTTTTTTTCAAGCTTTTTCCTTTTGCTAATTTTTCCATCTTTATTTCTTTGTAATTTTTCCAAGTTTTTTTTTTTTACAGTTTTTTCCATTAAAAAATAAAATAAATAAAAATAAAGATAAAAAGGGAAATTATTTTTAATTTTAATTAAAATTATAATACATATAATAGTGGTGGCCACCACTATGCCTTCATTGTTGGAGCCTCTCCCGAAAACTATTGAAGTTGTCGAAGGATGAAGAGGAGGTGATCTCTCATCTCCGTTGTAGTTAGACGAGTTGAATCGACTCCTCTAACATTGGAGGAGATTAGTTCATCCTTCCACAACATCGGTTTCATCACCAATATAGTTGGAGGAGGAACCGATCTCCTTCAATGTCTAAGGAGTCGACTTGGAGGAGTCGATCTCATGCCTCCTCCATCGTCGAAGGAGGATTAGCCTACTCTAACGACTTCAACAATCGTCGGAGAAGGCTCTTATGATGGAGTAGGTAGCCATCATTGTTATATATTAATTTTAATTAATTAGAATAAAAATAATTTAAATAAAAATCAATAATTTATTTTTAATTTAAATTTTCAATCTTTAAAATTATTATTAAAGGTATTATTGTCATTTTATTAAAACGAAAAGGATACTATGGACATTTCAAAGGTCAAGACTTAATTTCTCCCATAAGTAACTTCCAAAAGCAACCCAAAGCAGATTATGAAATAATTAAATTATAGAACAATCCGCACTCTTAGATACCTTGGATGGGTGTCTAAAGGAATCAAAACACTAATCAAAGAAATGACTTAAACAATCCCTAACGCACTCTTTGATACCTCGGATGGGTGTCAAAAGGAATCAAAACACTTATCAAAGAAATGAGTTAACCAGGGCCTCACCCCGACGATGCTCACTGATTCCTTTCCCTTCAATGTCAAAATGATTTATATCTAGTTTTGGTTTTAAGTGGTTGGTCATATTTGGGGAGCAACTTACTTTATTGACGGTATAGCCTTTAAAAACCTGCTGTTCCAGCAGCTAGTCATATTGCTATTTTGCTGAGGTAAGTTTCAGATCTGTCACTTCTCAACAAAGATGGTGATGCAAATATAGGTACAGATTGGAGAAAATGCAAGTATTTAAATGACAAATTTAAGTAGTTGAAAAATAATATCCACCAAAAGTTTAGACAGAAACTAAATTGCATGAACAAATAGTCAAATTGTGCTCAAACTGTAACAGACATCAATCTTCAGCATAAAAACCTAGTGCACCTAAAAAGGATGGTAACAACCAGCATTCATTTAAAGGAATCACTAAAGCAGCATACAAAATCAAAACAAAGTTAAGCCGCAGCTTGGGCTGCTGCCTGCCTCTTCCTAGCCTCCTCAATGATGGACAACTTGATACCCTTGCCCTTTGGAAGAGACACCCATGGCTTTGTACCCTTACCAATGGTGTAAACGTTGCCTAGACGAGTTGCAAACTCGTGACCAGTTGCATCTTGAATGTGGATGGTCTCAAAGCTGCCCTTATGCTTCTCTCTGTTCTTGATGACTCCAACACGGCCTCTGTTCCTTCCTCCGGTGACCATGACAACATTGCCTACATCAAACTTGATGAAGTCCGTGATCTTGTTGCTCTCTAGGTCCAGTTTAATGGTATCATTAGCCTTGATGAGTGGATCGGGGTAGCGGATGGTACGACCGTCATAGGTGTTAAGGTATGGGATACCCTTTTGTCCAAACTGAACGGATCTAACTTTGCAAAGCTTGAACTGAATAACACAAAAATCACACAAATTAAAGGAGAGATGAATAATACTTGGTTAAGGTAACATCTGCACAGAACTGCAAGGGGTATAAAGCTAGGAAAAAAAAAAAAATACACGTTTACTGAAAAAACAATCATATACAACAAAACACTATGCAATCTTCAGCAATTATGCCTAAACAGAAGAATATGTAGAGCAAATTATATGAAATCTAGACAGTAGATGGCGTAAAACTTACCTTTGCCTCCTCATCCCTGATAGAATGGAGACGGAACCGGCCCTTGGTGTCATACAGGAGACGGAAGTTTTCATTGGTCTTGGGGATTGACACAACATCTGTTAACCAAGCAAAAAAATGGATACAACTACTTGTCACCTCAATCCCAAAAATCCCCACAAGAAAACAACATGCAAGGTTCAGAATATACACTGCTACTCTGAATTCATGCACAAGATACAGAATTATCAACTTTAACTATAGAAAATATATCATAGTGTTTCGGTTATGTGGATGAAAGGTGCATACCCATGAAACCAGAAGGGTAGGTCTTGTCTGTCCTAACCTTCCCATCTACAAGGACATGTCGTTGCATTAGAATAGCAATAACTTCACGGTATGTGAGAGCATACTTCAACCTGTTACGGAGAATGAGAATCAATGGCAAGCACTCCCTGGACTTGTGGGGTCCAGACGATGGTTTGGGTGCCTGCACACAAGAAGACAATTAAGAAGATTCAACAAAAGCAGCATTACACAAAACAAACACATACAAATACAGAAAAGGGAAAGTAGTTTAAAACAACAAACGTACAAATGCACCACCCAGCTTGTCAAGCATCCAGTGCTTGGGGGCATTAAGCCTCTTCATATGCTTCTTCAATCCTCTAGCCTGTACACATAACAACATAGGTTCAGAACCACAAGTAAATCACATTAAAAGTACCATTCGGTCTACCCTTTCACAATTGCACATTACAACTAATTATCAATTATGACAAAAAGGAAATGCAAATTGGCATCATATCATACCATTCAGTTTACAGCATCCCAACCATAAAACATAAAAATCAAACATCAATAAACAAAATAGAAGACACACATATACATTCTACCATTACAAACTCAATTGTCCTACACTTAGCTACCATTTCAATGGCAACGTGAAACAAAGATGCCACACGACAGACTACTCATAAAAATAGCCAAAACAACACACATCATCACGTTGTAAAACTAGCACCACAGCCTCCAAACAAGTCAATATGATAAAAACCAAAAACAGTCTCTAATTCATTTACAAGTCATCGTAAATGACTGATTATCTTTACTTTGAACTGATTTATCGTCTTTTTCGCCTAAAAGATCTATTCTTTTCTTTCCGTTTTCGCAGTGTTAATAGAGAACAATTCGGCTAATTAGCAACTAATTAGCATTATAAACAAAACAATTAGAGAGCGCAATTTCGCTGCTTAAATGGCATCGATACTTTGACATATATCAAAAGCTATCGAAACCTAATAAAAGCACGCATGCTATGTGTTCAAAATCTAACCATTCGAAACTAGAAACAACAACTAATTGTGAGTTTCTGCAAGCAACGAAGGCTTCGATTTCGTTCGTTGAAAAACGAATCGAAAGCGTGAAAACGAAGACGGATCCGAGATTGAAAATGAAAAACAAAAGCTACAGAGAGAGAGAGAGAAAGGCTGACCATTTTAGAGATAGTGAGATGGCGCTTCTGCGGCTGGGTCCTGCGGCTGCTGGTGTCCCTGGCTCTTTGAGAGGAGTAGGAAGATGACTAAACCCTACTTTGTCTTATATATAACCACTGAGGGCACTTTAGGCTTTTGATTTCTTTGTGTTTCTTTCGTGAGTCGGGTAGGGTTTCATGGGCTCAACCGGATCAAGCATTGGTGGCCCAATATTTTCGGTTTATTTTCTTTGTCAATAGCCCAATATAGGTTTCCACTTGCTACTCCGTTGTTGTATTTGTGACGAGAATTTAAATTTTACCTCACTCAAAAAATCCAAGTGTAAGAACAAATCTTATTTCAGTCACTTAACTAACACTAAAAATGCATTCACTTACGTACATCGGTGGTGATGAAAAACGTGTGAAACATATAATTTTTTAGTTTTATACTTGATTTATGTCATCTATTTTTATAATGCAACTGGTTTTCTATTGGTAAAAATAAAGTTTCAATATTCATATAAGTTTCAAGTATATAAAACCTCATTTGATTACTCAATTAATATTAAAAAAGCATTAACTTATGAATATCAATGCTGACCAAAAACATTTGAGAATAAATAATTTATTTGTTTTATATTTGATTTATGTTGTCTGTTTTTAGAATGCAACTGAGATTCCATTTGTAAAAATAAAGTACTAATATTTAGAAAAGTTTTGAGTATTAAAAATCTCATTTGATTATTCACTGATAATAACAAATGATTAACTTACGTACACCGACATTGGTCGAAAAAATATGAGAATTGAGAGTTTTCTAATATTACAATTGATTTATGTTGTCGGTTTTTAAAATGTAATTAAGAATTTAGAAATGCCAATGGGTACAAATAAAGGTGGGAGTGAGTCCCCCATACCAATCCTTATTCTTTCACCCTTCCTCCACCCATAGCTAAATCCTCATTTGGTGAAATTGAGGATAGCGGTGTTTAGGGGTGGGATCCCCCATCCTTAATGCTAATTCCTCTATTTTCCTCATTTTTATTCGCATCCACTTTTCACTCATTTGACTCAAAATTAAAATATGTATACATGTGTGTGTACATATATCATAAAATATAATTTTATGCACTAAATCTACAACATTTTAGTATACATGAAATCTACATTATGGTATTACAATTATAATCCTTTTATGTAAGTCATAAGACGTATAAAAGTTCAAACAATATAAAATTGTTACATATGACAAAATAATAAATGGAAGAAATGAGAAATTTTATTATAATTGATTTAATTATTTAAATATAGATATATTTATATTTTTATATTATAAAAATTATTATCATTTTTTCTATTGATGTTTGAGTAATTGTCATTTGCCCCCTTGATGTTTGAGGAAACATCAAAATACTCCTGCCGTTACATTGATGTAAAAAAATATGATGTTTTGATATCATCAACCATTTAAAAACCAAATTTAAATTTCACTTGGATTTTAATGTTATTTTAATTAATTTAATATCCATGAAAATAAAAGTTAAATTTGTCCTTTAAAGGATTGATAGTATTAGAGCACAACTTTTTTAACATTGATGCAATAGCAAAGGAATATTTTGATATTTCCTCAAATATCAAGAAGAAAAATAATGATTCCTCAAACGTCAAGGGGAAAAACAATAATAACTCTATTATCAATGAGGAAATCCATCCTCATCTCCGTTTGGGTTTGGGGATAGATTTCTTACCCTATTTTCATTCCTAATTCTTAAAAATCTCCAAAACCTCTCCCTAAATGCGGATGAGGGTTTGGGCCCTGTTGACAACTTTGCTTCCAACTTGATTTTGACTTAAGTTTCCCATTCCATAGAGGTTAATTGCAATGAGAATTTCGTAAATTGGGCCTTCAACAGAGAATTTGGGTCCAATAATAGAACTGGTATCTCAGCCTCCTTAGAATTTCAATGGGCTAGTGCACTTGGTAACCGGGAAGTGCAAAATGTTCATATTTTTTTTATGGTCTCTCCAAAATGTTCAATCATTATAGTTCTTTTACATGTTTTAATGTACTTGCATCTTTTAATTAATACACATCATTCGTTTTCAACCACCAGTAAAAGACAACATCAGATCGGAGGACCACAAATCGATTGCTTCAAATATAATGATCAACAAAACAAATAGAAAACACACAACACTTTTACATCAGAGTCAAAATTTCCAAATGATCAATGAATCTTGAAACTAAACCTGCAGCACCAACTTAATTAACTATAAAAATCAGTCTTTTCCTAGCTAATCATGGATGATAGAGTGAATCAAAATGGAGGCCTCATCAGTTGTTGGAGCAGCTTGATCATCTGCAAAGTTCATACAAACACATAACAAAAATCATCAGCAATCTATATATGATTACAAACAAGATAAAAAAAGTAGCTTATAGCATGAGAAATCTATATGCATATACATACCTAGTAGAGATGCAAGCAAGTGAGAGACAATGTTATCAATAAGTCCATCACCACCCTCCTCTTGTCGTGACTTCACTTTTCCATCTTCTTCAACATTTTTCACCTCCTCTTGTCCATTCTTGTTCCCATTTTCAGATGTTTGACCTTCGCTTGGATGAAACAAGTTTGATATGACATTTTTTATGAGCCCTCCACCTCCAGGTCCTCCACTCCCAGTACTATCACTACCCACATGATCTTTCTCAGTTTTGGTTTTTTTGGACTTCTCATTTTCACTTGTTTCAACTTCTTCTTCATCAACAACAGCAAACTTTTTGTCTCTAGCTTTTGGACTCAAAGGAAAGACCAAGTTGTGAATAAGATTATCCAAAAGTCCACCACCTTTTCTCTCATCAGCACCATCTTCAACGTCTGATTCTCTCTTCTCTTCTCTTCAATTTCTACTTCTCTTCCTGAACTCAGATTTATGTCTGTCAAACCATCTTCCATTCTTCGAAGTTCTTTGTATTTTCTATCTTCGTAGTTACTTATACAGTGTTAAGAGGTTCAAGTGGGCTCGAAGGGACAAATGCCCACGTTTATAGGGCTTTTGTTTAATAGGCTTTGTTACACGTATCTCGTAGATGTTGTCTAATTAAAGCATGATCTGCCACTGTCATCTGGACACGTGTTCTCTCCCTGAACCGTCCATTCTTACCATCTGGAGAAAGTCGGTGGCGACCGTCTCATTTGAATATGTAATCCTATGTTGTTTTGTTTGTTTCTTTTTATTTACCAACACTTTTTCAGGGTCTTTCGTGATTAATCCAGATAATATTTAAAATTTTAATAGTATGATTTAGATAACTATTTTCAAATCTTAAAAGATGATTATCTAAATAACAACAAGATTTAGATAATTATTCTCAAATTTTAAAAGATGACAATCTAAATAAAAATAAAACTTATCATGTTTGAACCAATAACTTCTACTAAAAAGAGGGAAGTACAGATGGAAGTAGTTATCCCTGCACCACCGCATTTGCAAGTGCAGCTTCTTCTTTTGTTTTCTCACATTTTTATCACAAAAGTTAAATCACAAACTCCTAGAATTTTTAAATGGAAACGCTAATGAAAACACATTATATGATCAAAACGATATAATCTAACCCATCACATGAGAGTTTCTCTCCTTTCACGTTATATGATGAAAGAATTATAATCAAATCCATCCCATGAAAGTTTGACCTTGCTTTCTAGTTGCAGATGATACAGAAAAGAAAGATGAGCCCATTGTCAATTGGTTTGTTTGAGATACAATGGACAAGTACATCAATGAACACAAAATGCAAACTAAAGTGAGGGTTCTATTTCATGTCCATTTTACTACTGCCTTACAAAAAATATTTGATTATATTCCTTAGCATTGGACATAATTCCAATGTGACATACAAAATGTATCTGCCTCTCAGTTTCTACATTGGTCACAAACTACAGACTAGATAACAACTACCATTTCCAAGAACTCGAAACCATCTACTGTTTTGAACAAAGGATGATTGGTCATCTCTACGAAAGTTGCCGTCAACCAGAACAGTTTAAACAGTGGTGGACCTGGTGGTAATGAATTACCAGTCAAGCTTGTAAATCTCTCAAATTGTAGTTTTTTAAGGATTACTTCTAAGGTCTGCCATATTTTTCTTTCCTCAGTTCCTCCCTCCTCTTCTTTCTCTTGGCTTTTCTTGCTTCAGAATCGATTTTAACTTTCTCCATTATAGTATCAAAACCGGGAATTTTCTCCTGCATCCTTTTGTAAACTAATTCACTTAGGTCGTACAAAACATCGAATGTCTCCTGCAAGCACAGAGAGCAGAAAATATAAGGTACATTATGTACATCCATAAGGGAGCATAAATATAAACTTATAATGCACCCCATTTTGAGGAATCTAAAATTTAAGTCCTTAAGAGGTTTAGGAATTATCAAGCAGAAACAACAAATCAAATATAACTTTTTTGTTGAACAAATTCTGTTTCATTATACAAAAGCAAACTGTCCAACATAAAAAAGTGACAAATTTGCTTTACTAAATCTTCTGTTTAAGGATTTTATCCCATGGTAATATAAGTGACCAAAGCATAAGAGGAACCAGAAGAAGAAAGACATACCAAAACGTCATCGTTCCATTCATCAAGATAAGGAGGGCCAGTTGAATGGGCACCAAGTGGGTCACGGTACCACTCTCCTCCATATGTGATCTGATCCATAGCTTGCTCAACACTCAGAACCTCCCATGGCCTTAACCCAGGGATAACTTTACACAATTGACGCCTGTATCAAACAAACAACCAAAGCAATTTGAAAATTAACTTTCTCATATATGCAAAATTGTCTCAGGAGGAGATATTGAGATTGGGAGGAATCAATAATGCATTGTTTTCCACCAATAAAAAGGTATTATCATCGTTTTACAACAAACACAAGACAGCAAAGCGGAAGAGTCAATGATACCTAACATCTTTTGGAATGAATTTGTTTGGCATGTGGTCAGCTTCCAACATTGTTGTTAGTTGAGAGCCACTGGCCCAAAGAAATAAAGCATGACTTGGGATTCTAACTCCAGGCCAAACACCATCATTAGCTTCAAGCACCGCTAGATCACGTCTCCTGCTTTCTAGAGCTTCTTCTTGGAGCTGCTTATAGGTTTTCCTTTCACGTCCTTTAAGAGGAACCCAAGGTGGTATACCCTTTTGAAGTTTGTGAAGGAAGGCGGTTGCCGCAGCACCAAGCCTAACTGAAGAACGGCCAACAATGAGATAATGAATCAATGAAAATGAAAGGGACATTTCCATATTTCAACACATGATTAAACAGATAATAGACTAGTAGACAAGGGATGCAAAACACTATAGCATTATGCACGTAATATGCGGTATGTTGATACACTGGCTATAAATCAGAATGTCTATATAAAATATCATTGAGCTAAGAAGACATCATAGTCACTAAAATAATTGCAGTATATCTTAGCTTTCATTTTGAGAATGCTGTGAGACAATTAACAAACACGACTTTTTTAAGCAAATCCATTTCGATATGAATTGTATTCAAGACAGTTATCTCTTCCATGTACAGGTAACCTTATACCAATATGTTCATAGATGATCAACAAACACTACCTTTTGTCAATATGAAATGTCAAACAACTAAACCAAATGCATCTTTACCCAGCTCATTCTTTCTATAGCTAAACGCAGAAAAAATCCAAATAAACATAAGAAAAAAATCCAACACACCTTCCCAAGTAGCAATTGCCTTCTCCATGCCGTAAACCATGTGAATCGGAGACCATTCGTCCATGTCCTCACCCCATATGAAAGTGTCCCTATCAATAATCCCAGCACCCCAAGCTGTTTTAAGCGTTATCAGCTCCAATGGCCCCCTAGTTCGACCCAACCGATCCTTATAGTACCAACCACCACTCCTCATGATAACTACATCAACGACAACAACAATTAAACACCCACACTATGATTCAGTTTCCGAAATCATTAGCATGTTACATACACTAAACCCCCCCAAAAAAAAACAATCTTTTCAATAGACATTACATAGTCGCTTTCATTATTAAACACCAAGTAATCAACTTACAAGAAATCTCCAATGCACACAGGTGTACGCACCCTATTCAACAATATCATATCGTAGCAAACGACACTCCCAATTATCACACATTTATCTAATTCGTTACCACCTTATATACAATACTATAAAGAAAATAGATTCAAACTTTCAATACAATACTAGCTCACATTCTACAACACCAAGTGATCATTTATCATCAATAAGCAATCAAATGTATGTATTCTTCTCCATGGTATACTCACAATCATAATAGCGCGTCTCGAGCTTCTTGTAGCCAATAGCCTGAGCAACATCAATAGGCTTGCCTTCCGGGTAGGGGCGCTGCCTGAAACCCCAAAGACCAAACAGAAACTGCCTCATGAAGTCCCAAAACTTGTCATCACTCTCCTCCTTGGTCTTGATGGCCTTTCGCGGCATGGGCCGGCCGTCCGGCCCAATAACGTGGGGCAGGGCTCGCCACAGCTTCCTGTCCTCCTTCCTGTAGGGGGTGTCGTTCTTCTTCAGCTCCATTTCGTTTATCTGGTCGGCTATCTCCTCCGCCCGGGTCATGAACTTGACAACCGGGCTGGCCCGGAACTCCCTCCACCACTCCTCGTTCTCTCTGACCTCTTCCTCAGTTGGGTTCTCTTTCTTCTCGAAAAGGGGGTCCTCGTTCAGGATCTTTTCGACTTCTGGGGTGTGTCGATAGTCGGGTAGGTTCTCGCACTCCCAGAAGTACTGCTCCAGCATTTGGGTGTAGTAACCGGGCTTCTCGGGCTGCTCTGCTTCAGGTTGCACTGGGGAAGGAGAAGAGGAAGAGGAGGAGGAGGAGGAGGAGGAGATGGAAGCGAAGTTGGGGGGTTTTTTGGTGGGAAATGAGAAGGGTTCGGTGAGGGAATGGAGGTTGAGAGGTGGGAGAGAGTTGGTGGGTTTTTTGAACCAGTTTTCAAATGGGTTGAAGTTAATGGAAGCCATTGGTGATGTGTTGGGTCCGTTTCGCAGTTCCGAGATGGAAGAACGCGATGTTGAAGATGGAGGACGCTGCGAGGATTGAAGATAGTGTTGATTTGAGTGAGTGAGACGGACGAGACGAGGGGTGAGATCGATTGGGCTTTTATTGGCCTCAAAAGTTTTGGTCCTTTGGCCCACTAACTTAGGCAATCGGCCCAATGGAGACGGATATGGATGTTTCTAAAACTTGATTGAACGAGCAAAAAAAAAAAAAAAGAGTTTTATCAGTATATTTATTTGAAATTGTAATTAATAGTTTTATAAAATGCTTTGGAATTAATATTTGAAAAAAGAAAATATGATGATTTCAAAGAAAAAAAGAAAAAGAAAAAGAAAATATGATGAAGATTGAATTTTATTCCAATAGTTAAGCCTTAAGGGTAAGTGATATATGATTTTCTTAAAATTGATTGCGATTCAAAATAAATAGATAGATACAATAATCAGCTGTTGACAAATTAATATTAATAAATTTTGTTGATCCCAAAGAGAGAAAGACTGCGCCAATATATATATATATTTATTTATTTATTATAAACTTGGTGAAATTAGGTGTACATAATAACAAAATCTTCAAAATCTTGTTAGAAAAAAAAAAAAAATTGGCATGGTACAGTTCATATGCGTGATGCACATAAAGGTTAAAGCCACCGAAAGAGAATTGTTTTGGTTTATGACAAGTTGTAGTGATGCAAATCAAATCTTGTAGGACCTTGAAACAAATTCTTAGTCAGACTTATCTCTCAATCAAAGCAGCCTGTAAAAAGAAAAAAAAAAAAAAACCATTTATTATTAATATTCTTAGCTGGTGTTGGTCCTACACTCCCATTCATTTCTGTTTTATCTCCAGCTGAATTTAGGTAAAAGATTAATGCTTTCCTGTTGTTCAAATGCTTCTGTTTCTGATGCTTTAAAAAGGGTTTGTAGTATTTTAAAAAATTTTAGTATCAAAATATGGTTGATAGAATCATAAAAATACTGACACATATAATGTGCCCATTTCATATAGTAATGGATGATAAAGAGAAAAAGAAGCTGAGAAAAGCAAAAGTTAAAAAGGGCGTTGGTTACTTTCAATGCTTTTTGGTAACTTCATTGCAAGCCAAAGGACATTATTAGCATCTGAAAAACACAAAACACAGTCAGCTTCAACTGAAAGTAATTAAGAGTTGGCTTGCAAGTAACTGTTTGTTTACTTCATTGTTTGTACTTGACACACACACACAGAAAATGGCTTGCAACAAACTGCTACTCATGCTCTCTCTTCTGCCTTCTCTGTTGCTTCTCTCCATCTCTCCATGTGTGAGTGAGAATGTTACAGTGTCTGTTTACTATGAAACCCTCTGCCCCTATTGTGCAGACTTTATTGTGAATCATCTAGTGAAGCTGTTCCAGGATGGTTTGAGCTCCATTGTTAATCTTCGGATGATTCCATGGGGCAATGCTTTGATACAACCTGATGGTGCTTTTGTTTGTCAGGTCACATTTCCTTCTTCATTGATCATTTATCACTTGACCCCAGTTTAAAAAACAAGCCTTTTTTTGAAATGGTTTTGTTAACTTGACAATGTTTTGCAGCATGGTCCAGGCGAATGTTTGCTTAACACTATTGAAGCTTGCACTATAGCCATCTACCCTAATGTGGTAAGCCTCTTCAGTGCCCAATAATCAATCATACATGATACAACCTTTGTTGTATTGGTCACCAACAAGTTCTGATTTTGTTCTGGTCATGCAAGGATTCTGATCTAAAACTTTTTGGAGGAATAAGTAGCTACTTGTAAGTGGTTTTTGTGTGTTTTTCAATGCAGGTCCAGCATTTCAATTTCATCTACTGTGTTGAGCATCTCACCTTGCAGAAAAGGGAGGCTGAGTGGATGAGTTGTTTTGACACAACAGGGTTGAGTAAGGCACCAGTAAATTGCTATAGAAATGGATATGGAAGACAGGTTGGTTTTAGTACTTTCCGACATAGTTGATCTCTTTGATACTATGATTTTCTTGATCGGTTAGTTCCTATATCGATTACCTGACAAGTGACAAATTGCAGCTGGAACAAAAACATGCTGCTGAAACTGCTCAGCTTAGTCCACCACATATATTTGTCCCGTGGGTGGTTGTGAATAATCAGCCACTAAAAGGAGGTAAGTCTACAAATTGTTGGATGTGTTTTATGTTTCTTTCGGTTTTCAAGTCTCAGAAATGTTTGTGTGGATACACAGGACTTCTTGAATATTGTAAACTATGTATGCAAAGCTTATAGAGGCAATCAACTACCAAAAGGCTGCAGATCTCGTTCGAAAAGGAAAAGTTTGGCGAAGAATTCAGATTCTACTAATGCAGTTTGCTATGCAGGTGAGGAGACTAACTAAATCCTGAAAAGAAAATTCCAAGATCAAAGATTGCTACATACACTCGTTTTGATGAAAAATGGTGGTTAGCTTCAGTGTTTGCTTGGATGGTTGCTTGGCTGCTCAACTAATTGGTCATTAGAATCACTAATTGCTGGTCATGGTGTTCAAATTGGCCTGTTAGCTTGGAGTGTAGAAACTGATTTCTAGATTGGCTTTGAGCATGAAAAACAATGCAAGTTCATGTTACATTTTGTTTTGGCTAATAAACAATGCAACTAGCTTGGCTTCATTTGCACAGATAAATCTTCTTTGATAAATCTTCTTGGATTTGATAATGTTGCTGCAGTGAGACTAATTAGAATTAGTTTCAGAGGCCAATCAGATTTGAGCTTAGTTGAGATCCTGGTGGCCTGTGGGGTACTGATATGTTATCTAATAATTATAGTAGAACATGAAAAGGTTACGAAAAAAGGAAGTTGCTTATGGACTTCCTTTAAACTATTCTATGATACATTGCTAAGATATGTTTATATTTGTTGAGAAAAACTTGAATGGGACGGTATATTTCAACATGATTTGAAGACTACTAAAGTTTTACCTGTTTGAGGAAATGCAACAGTAATTTCTCAAATAAAGATATTTGACCAAACCAGTGAAAAAGCAAAACACATGGGTGCAAGAGTGGGACTGCATTTCTACTTCATATTAGTTGTCAGTTATACTAATTTATTATCAACTCAACCACCCATCACAGAAAATACAAATAATGCAAGAATAGATATGCACAACTGGAATGCAATAAATCATCACCAAAATTTACCATAAACCTCACACATATGTTCCTAGTTCTCACCATGAATACTAATTCAAATATTGAAAAAGACAGGAAATTGTCACAAGAGAATGAAGATCAATCAAGAAACTGACAAGAGAATAATATGGCAACTTTAAATGGTTGTTACTGTCAATCACTGTGTGAACTATAAGACAAGAAAAAGGCAATGTTGTAACGTTACAACGTTCATATTTCAGATTAAGGAATAGTTATCCAGCTATATACCTATGTATACACAGATATAGAATAATGCTAGACTGCTTGGAGTATTTGCCAAATTTATATTCAAATGGTTTGCCGTGTGAGTTGTAATTATTGTGTACTAATATATATTCATATATGCACATACTGTAAATTGCTCCATTTCTATTCTTTCAAAGATGGCTTCTTGTGAGTCAGTCTTTAGAGTCACCATCATTTGGCTCCAGTTCTTGTTCATATCTTCAGCTCTTGCTACTGCTTCTTATTCGAGCTTCTTCGATGTCAACAAGGCTTCATCTTCTTATTATGATCCTCAGAATGTTAATCTCTCACTTTACTATGAAACTCTCTCTCCAAATTGTTCAAAATTCATTATAAAAATCTTGAGAGTGTGTTTAACAATGGTCTTATCTCCATTATCAACCTCAGACTGGTCCCTTGGGGTGATGCTAAAGTCAGTAAATCTACCAGCTCCATTCTTTGTAGGGTAAAACTCTGCCTCCATTACAGTTTTTATTTGTGTTTAGTAACTTTGCATTCATTTTCATTTGAGCATAGTTTTCAGCCAAACAATGTAGTTTTATTTGCCTCCTCATCCTACATTAACTGCCCTTTTGATACAATTTTATATTTTTATGATTCACAGTTTCTCCTAGATTTTTCTTGTTTTATAGATTGATATTGTTCTTTATCCAAATATGGAACATTTTTTTGTTTTTGTTTTTGTTTTTGTTTTGCACAAGCTTAGCTTAATAACAAATGATCTACATTCTACAATGAAAATGCTTAGTTGAAGCATTTAGCAGTAGTACCACTAAGAGGAGAGAACTGAACCTGGAAAATTAAGCTTCAATTTGGTGTTTCCAGACATAATTAAGTACTATAATGATTTTATTCATTTACTATGTTGGCCCACTTTCTCTTTCCATGACCAAAAGATCCAAAAAAAAAAAAAAGGACAAATTACACTAAAGTACCCGGACCTATCAAATTATTACAGTCATGATGCGAGTTTTATCTAAATTACACATAAATACCTTTGACTTGGTTTGACTAACGACCAATTAACGGTAAAATTAATGTTCAAGGGTAAATTGGTCTTTTTACATATAAAATAATATTTGGGATATTATTTAAACAAAATGTCTCTCTCTCTCTAAAAAACAAAATCTCTCTCTCTCCTTCTATTTCTTCTTCTTTTTTTTCTTCTTCTTTTGCGCATCATCTTCTTCTTCTGCTCGTCTTCTTCTTCTTCTTCTTCTTCTTCTTCTTCTTCTTTTTCTGCTCTTCTTCTTCTCTGGGTTCGAATGGAACCCAGATCTGGGTTCGAATTCGAACCCAGAAACTGGGTTCCATTCGAACCCAGAACTGGGTTCGAATGGAACCCAGTTTCTGGGTTCGAATTCGAACCCAGATCTGGGTTCCATTCGAACCCAGAAACTGGGTTCGAAGGAACCCAGATCTGGGTTCCTTCGAACCCAGAAACTGGGTTTCGAAGGAACCCAGATCTGGGTTCCTTCGAACCCAGAAACTGGGTTCGAATTCGAACCCAGTTTCTGGGTTCGAAGGAACCCAGATCTGGGTTCCATTCGAACCCAGTTTCTGGGTTCCATTCGAACCCAGTTTCTGGGTTCGAATGGAACCCAGATCTGGGTTCCATTCGAACCCAGTTCTGGGTTCGAATGGAACCCAGATCTGGGTTCCTTTGAACCCAGAAACTGGGTTCGAATGGAACCCAGTTTCTGGGTTCGAATTCGAACCCAGATCTGGGTTCCATTCGAACCCAGAAACTGGGTTCGAAGGAACCCAGATCTGGGTTCCATTCGAACCCAGTTTCTGGGTTCCTTCGAACCCAGTTTCTGGGTTCGAATTCGAACCCAGTTTCTGGGTTCCATTCGAACCCAGAACTGTTGGTCATCTTCTGTTCTTGTTTTTTTTTTTTCCTTTTTTGCGTGGTTTGATTGTTTGGTTGATTGTGTGGTAATGGTTGGTTCACTGTCATGGTTAGAAAAAACTGGGTTCAAAACTTTTGTATTTTTGGTGATTGTGTGGTGATGAGGAGGATGCGTGATTCAGGATAATAGGGATTTCGTGATGGTTTGATGAGTTCATGATTGTGAACCCAGTCGAATCTGGGTTCAAACCCAGACGCCCAGAAGAAGATGAACAAGAAGCAGAAGAGAAAGGAGAACAGAGATGATAAGGGCATTTGTGTCATTTTATTCTAAAAAAGTTGTCAAACTGTTAAGTTTGACTAAGTCAACTAACGGTAGGGTACTTACCTGTAATTAACGATAAACTCACATCATGGATGTAATAATGTGATATGTGAAGGTACTTTAGTGTAATTTTCCCAAAAAAAAATGATAGCAAGTACCTATAAAGAGGTTTTATTCATGTTTGTAGTGTTTCTGTGGTCCGTTAGTAGTTTAGTACCTTCCATGCATACAGCTACAACATGTATACATATTCATTTTATGTAATAACAATAATGATCATGGAATGCAACATTATCAATCAAAGTTCTCACACAAAATGCTTGTTTTCCACATTTTAATATGACTTGTACCTTTCACCAAATTTTGCAGAATGGCCCGCAGGAACGTCTGTTAAATACCATTGAAGCCTGCGCCATCAATGTCTACAAAGATGTGGTAAAACCTTCTTTCTCCATCATAACAGCTATACTTGAATCTGAAATGCTGGATCCATATTGTATTATTCTTTGGTTACAGTTAATGTTGATAGAATTAAGTAGCTGCAACTGAAAGGTTACTTCTTAATATGTGTAGAACAAGTACTTTGGTTTGATATCCTGCATTCAGTTTCTGGCTATTGAGGGAAGGCAAAAGGAGTGGAAAACTTGTTTCAGCTCCCTCGGATTGCTAGAGAAACCTGTCGATGATTGCTACAAGAGCGGAAATGGAACCAAGGCAGGATTTATAATTGTTCAATTCATTAGTACTAAAAATACTTAACAAATTTTCATTTGCGGACTAATGTTGAATTAAATTTGACAAAGCAGCTAGAATTACAATATGGATATGAGACTTCCCATCTGGTTCCACCTCCCACATTGTTACCATGGGTGGTGGTCAATAATCAACCGATAAAAAATGTAAGTCCTCAATGTCTCTCTCACTCTCCCTTTCTCTTTGTTTGTCTTCTCCAACAAGTTAGAACAACTACAACATTTTGTGATTTGCAGGACTATGAAAATTTTACAAGATATGTTTGCAATGCTTACAAAGGCAAAAAAGCTGTCCCCATTGCCTGCAAATCATCTCCATCTTTTGATTAGTTATTGAATTATTTAATTGAATAAAGTTTATCATCTAAAGACTTGGTTGTCTGTAAATGATATATACCTTTTATAAAAGTATGATGGGGGTATTTTGCATTAATGAGAAACGTTTCCCACCACTTCAATATCAATTGGTCACATATGTCTAAAGCAATTTATAAGCAGTAGCATCATGGTTCAAATTATAGATACAATCAAGAGTTAATCAAATTAAACTTGTCATTGTTAAGGCTTTCATGTGGAAAAGGACTATTGACAGGTTCATATTTGTCTTGCGAATGAGATTGTATGTTTTGTTATAATGGTTTTAGTTTATTTAGATTAAATTTGTGAAAAACGAAAATGCAAAGCAAACGGTAGAAAAAGAAAATAAAAATTCTATCTTTAACTGATTTAACCAATTTTATCGAAATCATAAAAAATGAGTTAATTCAAAGATTAAATGAGGTTTTGTAAAATATATATGTTTTGCTACCATGATTTTAACTTGATCTGAAATTATGAAACGAAACAATCCAAAATGACAAAGAAAAAAATACAAAAATGTGATTTTCGACCGACTTGACAGATTTCGTCGATTTCATCTAAATCACAAAAAAATGAATTAATTTAAAAGTTAAACGAGATTTTATAAGATTAATTTTTTTTTTCCCCTTGAACTCATTCAAACAAATTTATGAACAGAAAAAATCCAAATCAAGTAATAGAGGAAGATTTATCAACAAACAAAAAAAAAAAAAAAAGAAAGAAAGAGCAACAGAGGAAGAAAATAAGAATATGATTTCCAACTTACTTAACCGACTTCAAAAGTAAAACACACAAATAGGTTGGGTTGAATTGGTGGATGCAGATGCTGCTAAGTTGGTTATAGTCAAGTTTTTGTTTTGTTTTTATAATCTAGATGTATGTAGTGACCCCAGGTTGCCATAATGGTTATTTGTCCACGGAGGGTTTTTGGTCACTTCAATATCAATATCAGTTGGGTTAATATCCATTAAGGAGAAAGCTTTCCCACTTCAATAGCAGTTGGACTCAAATGCCTAGAGCAATTTATGCAGCAGTGGCATCATGGTTCAAATTATATGATAAAATCAAGTATTTAATAAAATTAAACTTGTCTTTGTTATGGCTTTAATGTTGAA
Organism: Nephelium lappaceum; assembly: GCA_021234005.1. Taxonomy (NCBI): domain Eukaryota; kingdom Viridiplantae; phylum Streptophyta; class Magnoliopsida; order Sapindales; family Sapindaceae; genus Nephelium; species Nephelium lappaceum. The sequence continues at coordinate 1,894,096 of CM038011.1, forward strand.
AATGCCTTTTGATAGATTTAAATCTGTATTTGGCAATGGTGGTGACATATTTTAAAATATACACCAATCTTTTTTCCATTTTTTATTTTTTTTTCTTTCTTAAATTGCACTCAATAAGAAGCGGGCTTACATGAACTTACGAGAAGGTCACAAGTCACAAACAACTTTGAAAGATCAGAAAAATCGAGAGCACGATGTGAATTTAGAGTAGTTTTTGGTGGGAGAATTACCCAAAAATGTATAGGATCTTTAAAAGGCTTTCACCTTTGAAATATCAGGGATGCTGTCACAATTTCATGATGAAAATCAAATTTTTTTTTGTATGTGCCTAATCTGATTATTGCGTGCCTAATCCATTGTCCACTAGACACTACCACACTAAACACTACTTTATCAACTAAGATGGTTCAACACGATACATTAACCTATGTTATTATTGGTAAAAAAGAGAAAAATCCGCATGAAATAATATCATCCATGAGCTTTTATGTCTTCGTATGAGGATCCATTTGATTAGTGATAGTATTTGTCTTTCCTAGCTAAGACCTTGACCAAAACAGGAAAACTCAACAATCAGCATTTTTAATGCAACCAACATTAAAATGGATCCTAATTTGCTTCTATTAATCAAAGAAGAATATTTTCAGAGATATATAATGACTTAAAAGCCTCTGATATTGCATTAGAGCTTCTCTTCTATATGTTTCTCTTAGATTATGTAATGAAAGTTGCAATGTTGGTGATTTGAACATTGGATTAATCTATTAGCTGATTCCAATTTTGAAGTGCAATTTGCATATTCAACCACTTTAAGAGAGACTCAACAATCTTCGAACTTGATGCAATTAATTTGAACAAACAACTTACGGTTAAGGTCGGTGGCAGAAGATAACGCTGACTCTTTATATCTATCTATTAAAATTGCATAAACTAAAAGTAAACAGATTTTTTTAAGGTTAAAATCAACCTGTCAAGCATTGCAAGCTCGAGGAGACTAGGACAGACGTGACATAAGGAACATGAAATATCATCGAAGTGACATGACTGATGCCTAAAATGGCAATTCAGGTTTTCCTTAGAAAAAATTGTGAATTCACCAGAATTACATATAGGAAAATAAATTTTATTCACATCTAAAACAATTAATGATATGAAGATTGATAAATTCGTTAGAAAGCATTATATCGTTAGTTGGACTTTATTTGACAGTTTAAACTTTTGAGTCTAATAATAATCGACTTGATTTTAGAACTTGATTTGTCCCACGATTCCTAAATTTGAATCCCCTCATATGCAATATGTTTTTGTATTTGTTCTGTGATTTGCATCTATATTTGAGTTTAGATCACGTGTCATGCTAGTTAGTCTGGCAACCCTTAGATGACAGCTTAAGTTTTTGGGTAGATCTAGTGGTGACCGACAACTTACTACTTCAATTACTATTTACTTGATCATCCACAATATTTGTTTGTTATCAGAAAACAGTTAAATGCTTTTCTTACACGAAAATACTGCTCAGAATTCAATCCTGTTATGGGAACTTTACAACCATAAATCTACCCTCAACTACTACATAGTTAATTTTGAGTTATTAACATAATAACAATATTTTTCTTTAAAAAGGGGGTGATCAGAAAAAAGGGTCTAGCACTAGCAGTAGTTTAATTCAACAAGTAATATTAATGAAGCATTAACAGGAGCCATGCAACAACACAAGTGAGTGCATGGTTGCAACCTGAAAGAGCTATAAGTACACCACAAACCACATAAGAAAATCCACTACCAATCAAGCTCTCACCTCAGAAATGGCTTGTGATCTTTTGTTCTCCTTCTTTGTTCCCACTACTCTTGCTATGTTTTACTTCTTCTCACCATCTCAATCCATCCTGGAAGGTGGTGGTGTGTATGCTGCCGAGCCTCAGAAAGTTGGTCTTAATCTATACTATGAAGCGCTGTGTCCATCCTCTTCTCACTTCATAAAAGATGATCTCCAGAAGGTTTTCCAGACTGATCTCAAAACCATTGTCAATCTCAGGCTGGTCCCCTGGGGCAATGCTGAGGTCATTAACAGTAACATCTCTTGCCAGGTGAAATTGCCATCTCTCCATGCTGATATTGTCGTCAGGATTTTTGCATTGTTGTATGTACATTTCAATGACTTGATCATTTTCTTTGTCCACTTGCAGCACGGTGAAAATGAATGCTACCTCAACATTATCCACGCCTGCGCCATCAAATACTGGCCTGAAGTGGTGACACTTTTTATTTCTCTAAGAATCTACAAGAATGCATGAAATTTTGAAGAGATATATAGCTACTTGATGTTTTACCATTTGTTTTATTATTATACAGGAAAAACATTTCGCTTTTATCAGATGCATTGAAAATCATACAACATCTGAAATGCGAGTGAATCAGCACAGTCCAGGTGCGGAAGCAGCTTGGAGAAAATGTGCTAAAAAAATGAGGCTTGCTCAGGAACCAATTGACAGTTGTTACAATAGTGGAGAAGGAACAAAGGTTGTATATATATCATATGCAACACGATGATCTTGGTCTTCTTTTCTTCTCTCTGATAATTTGTTGTCTGACATTGGATGCATATTAATATGCAGCTCTCACTGGGATATGGTAATGAAACTCGAAGTTTAATACCACCTCATGAATATGTGCCGTGGGTCATAGTGAATAAGGTCGCAATTAAAGAGGTTATTCCTAACTCTCACCTTCAGGAAAAGTCGTTTCTACATCAAACGTATGTACATTCATCCAACAGAGTAATGTTGCGTGTGTGTTTTTAATATATGTGACATGGTCTTAATGGATGAATATATATGCATTCAATGTCTGTCTCCCTATGTGAATAACTCCTGCTTTTTTTTTCTTTTTCTTTTTTCTTTTTTTGGATATGCAGGATTACCCGGATTATATAAAATATGTGTGCGAGGCATATAAAGGCAAACCTATTGAGGCCTGCAGGTCGCATTTGTCCTCATCAACTTTGAAGGAAACATCAATCCATCCAGTCTGCTCTGCAGAACGATCAAGAAACTTCTCTGTTTGGGCAGCTGAGAATTCGATTGTAAGTGAACCAGTTAAACCACCTTCATGATTTATTCAACTCTCTGCATCAACTTTTGCTTGTTAGATCATCATGGCCAGTCCACTATCATCATGCAATAATTGACTGGCTAAGCCATTTATAATAATCTTATTATGATTGGTATCAGTTATTGGAATCAATCCACTTTTCATATATATAATTCCTGATCCTTGCATTTGATGGGGCAACTATCTTTATCAACAGTCATCCAATGAATCAAAAACCTGAAATTTGTTAGTAGGCCGCTTCTCTTGGAGGGAAGTTGAAGGAAACAAAATTTAATAGATCAAAAGAATTGGCAATATCTGAAAATTCATGATAAATGGGATGACAGTATCAACAGTATCAATGATTAAGATTGTAGTACCTTCGCCCGGACTTACTATTTCCATTAATTCACAATCACATGGCCTGAATTCAGAGAAAATGACATTGAAACTATTCTCAAATTGTTTGCTAGTTGCATAGAAGTTGAGATATTATATCCACTTGTAAATTTAATCTTTTATTTTAATATCCATAGATCGAAAACTCTTGAAGATTTGCCTTGATATTTGTATAAATATTGTTGTTTTATATTTAGAAATGAGATCTTAATTGGATTTAAGAAGATATTAGCTTAGAATGGCGTCATTATGCATACATTACACAGACATTAATAGTTGTTCAATTTGCTCTCCTCACAATCAAAAAAGGACACTCGAAATCTTAAAGTCTCACAACAAATAAGAGCTCTCTTCTTATATTTGTTTATTTATAAATAAAATGCAATTCGAATCCAATTATCAATGTCACCTGATGGCATCTTAATTTTTAATTTCACCTGATGGCATATATTGGACAGTTAACCATGCGTGTGGTCTACTAATTCCATTTATTCAAACAGAAAACGACACTGAAAGTTTGAAACCATGCTCGAATTGTCTGCTAGTTTATAAAACTTTTGGCTACCCAATGAAAACTCTAATTCAAGCATAGTAAGATTTTTGATATTATTACAATTTACTCCCCTGCCGTTAATAAGATTATGTTATTTGAAACATTAAACAGTATCCAAACAGTGAAAAGACGAAAATACCCTTAATAATTGTGTTGACTCAATTGACCAAATAAAAAATAAAAAAACAAAATAAAAATTTTTTTCTCGCCGCCTCATCCTCACAAACCCACCCCACTCCTCTCCTCTCCTATGCTTTCTGCCTCCGCCTTGTCTCTTCTCTCCATTGGTAAACTTCATCCTTTAGATCTCTCTCCGCCGCCGCTTTCTTCTCCTTCATCCTCTGTCCGTCGCTTTCTTCTCTTTGTCAGTAAACCTTCCTTTCTTTTCCTTCTCTCCTCTCCTTTCCTCTCCTCTCCTCTCCTCTCTTCTCGCAGCCGCTGCCTTTTTTCTCGCCGTCGGTTTCTTCTCTTTCATCATCTGGGTTCATCTGTCGAACCCAGATGAACCTTTTCATCCTTCAGATCTCTCTCCGCCGCCGCTTTCTTCTCCTTCATCCTCTGTTTGTCGCTTTTTTCTCTTTGCTGGTAAACCTTCCTTTCTTTTCCTTCTCTCTCCTCTCATCTCTTCTCTTCTCATTGCTGCTGCCTTTTTTCTCGTTGTTGGTTTCTTCTCCTTCATCATCTGGGTTCATCTGTAGAACCTAGATGAACCTTTATCTAGGTTCTCATCGACGAACCCAGATGAAGGTTCATTTGGGTTCTCATCGACGAACCCAGATAAAAGTTCATTTGGGTTCGTCGATTCGAACCCAGATGAATCATCGTCGATGATTTTTTTGTCTTTGTTTTTTACAGTTTGATGAAATTTATTTTAAAAAAATAAATTTTTGTTATCTAATTTATTTTGTTTTGTGGAAGATTGATTATGTTTGGTTTTGGAATGATGATGTTTGGTTTTGGATTGATGATGTTGGGAGGTTGACTGATGATGGTTGACGATGTTTGTGTTTCCGATATGGTTTTGTGGTTGATGATCTGGTTTTGTGTTTGTGTCGCCATTTTTGTGTTTCTGATCTGGTTTTGTGGTTGACGATCTGGTTTTGTGGTTGATTTTGTTGTTGAGAGTTGTGGTGGTTTGGTTGGTTATTGATGTTGAGGAAAAGGAGGTGATGGTGGTAGAGTAAGAAAAGAGGAAGAGGTGATGTTGAGGAAGAGGTGGAAGTGGTTGACATTTTATTTTATTTTTTTATTTTTTATTTGGTCAATTGAGTCAACATAGTTATTAAGGGTATTTTCGTCTTTTTACTGTTTGGATACTGTTCAATGTTTCATATAATGAAATCTTATTAATGGCAGGGGAGTAAATTGCAATAATATCAAAAATCTTGCTCCACTTGAATTAGAGTTTACACTGGGTAGCTAAATTGTAATTTGCTCTATTTATAAATAAAATGCAATTCGAATCCAATTATCAATGTCACCTGATGGCAACTTAATTTTTAATTTCACCTGATGGCATATATTGGACAGTTAACCATGCGTGTGGTCTACTAATTCCATTTATTCAAACAGAAAACGACACTGAAAGTTTGAAACCATGCTCGAATTGTCTGCTAGTTTATAAAACTTTTGGCATTATCTTCACGTTTATTGTTAAATTACACCACTGAAAGTATATTATTCCTATTTTGTATGGACACCAATTAGACGATGGAAACATCAATTGTTATGTTTTACGACCCTGCCTTCAATAGTATATGCAATTGTTCATGAAGAAACATAAAAAGGACTATGATTATGACTCCTTGGGTTGTTTATGAAAATAGATATCATGGACTTCATATCATGAAAAACATAAAATGAAAGGGAAATCAACCAGTATTTTACTGAAAAATCGAGCTGAAATTTATTTACAAGCTCTACCACTCAAGACTTTTTTGCTGTATAAGTTGGTGTTCCAACGTTGCCTACCACCCCGAGGGCATGGATATTTCTACCAGTACAGACACTAGACACCTGTTTTCATAACCAAAACAAGTATGGTTAAGGAGGGACTATGTTACCAAACCAACACCACATATGGCAATGGAACATTATGCTCTGTCACATAGAAAGGTCATATAACAAATCCAAAAATGACAATATCCTGAAAAATCACAAGAGGAACAACAGAAATAACAAGCATCGATCACACGCTGGGTTACTTTATGTCAATTTAGCAAAAGAAACTCCAGCATCTACGAGGAATTTACTGCCTTCCAGATGCTTTGACATGTTTCAAAAGCCGTCATCTTTGCTGGGTCATACTCAAACTTCTCGACCACCTTTTTATCCCTGTCCACCATATCTGTAAGTGTCACTGAGTTAAGGTGAATCCACACGCCACAATATTAAACACCCTTGTATGTGAACATAAACCAAAACAAATGATAGCTAAACAAACTGATGTGGGTTGCAACAGAAGGATACAGCCTGAAATTTTAGCCTGTTCGTTCAAGTCAGGTATAATATTTGTCACTGAGGCATACATTGAAAGCTTCATCCTGTAACATCAAAGAAAAACAATTTTACTTCGGTAATCAACTCTGTAAAGAAGGGAAATCAACCCAACAAAATCTTTTTCACAGCTGCTACAGATCATTTCACTAAGGCAAGTGGTTTTTCCCCAGCCCAAGAAATGAATAACAAAATAGCACAGACATGAAACACATTATAAAAAAAAAAGAATTTGTAGAGTATTTTTATGTTTCTCCAACCATGAAAGTGAAAATTGTCACCGGTCAACCTCAAGTCTTAAGTGCCATAATTAAGTCATTTTTTATTAACTTAAACTTTTGGATCTGATAACAACTAACATTGTATCAGAACTTGAAAGTCCTGATTCAAACCCTCTCTCTTCCCTTTATCTCGAATTCTTGTTATCCATATTATAACGGTAAGGAGTATTTAGCATATGTCAAACATCTATCATAACATCGGTCATTTGTCCATGTTACACGTGAGGGGATGTGTCATGTGTTAACCTTTAATCTTAAATACTATAGTTTGACTCTCTTATATCAGTTTAAGCTTTTGGATCTAATGATAACAACAAAAAATGTTTAAATCACGACGTGTCACCATTAATCTACTAATGCAGAAACGAAGTGTTTTAAACACACAGATCACCAATTAATGCACTAATGTAGAAACGAATACATAAACAGCAGAGATATACAAATATAACGTTGGGAACATATAACAATTATGTCTATCCACTTACTCTGTCCTCATTTCATCTTTTTCGTATGTCTTCAAAGCCCGCTTTCTTTCTTCAATGGAGATCCTCTTCTGCTCCAGATCATTAATCTCGTTCATGATAACCGTGTTGATGTAAACGCAGCAAGAAAACCAATCAATACCATTTGAAATACAACGAAAACACGCAAAAACCATTAACATATACTTATCTAAGCTCCTCCTGAAGCGCACGTTCTTTTTCAATTTCATCTTCCAACTCTTTTTGTAGGCGATCAACTTCAGCTTCTGCAGCAACTTCCGATCTCGCCTCCTCAGTTTTCTGCTTGCAAGCATCTATTTTCCTCTGATAATCTACTTCACCCAAAAACAAAAACAAAAAATAAAATAAAATCAAAACATCTTAACAACAAGGCACGAAATTTTCGACAAGTAGTGCAAAAACATTACCTTGCATAGAGGTGTGGATCTGGCTGAGATCGGCGTCGCAAGAGGAGTGAAGCGACTTGGAATGGTCGAGACACTGAGTCAAGGCGTTGATGTCTCTTTTGTCCTTCAACACCTCCACCAGATCGTCACTGTACGATATCAGCTTCTCCACATCGATCTTTCTAGGCAAATCCCCCATTTTTTTAGGTAAAGAAAAAAAAAGGGGAAAAATATAAAGCTATCTTATACTCAGAATTTCTAGGGTTTTATTTTTATTTTTGTATCGAAATTAAATCAAACAAAAGATTTAAGAGGAAATCGTTGAAAAAACGAGTTTGGGGACTTGTTGATCGAGAAGCGAAGTGGAATTGAAGAGAAGTTTAGCGATTTGGTGAACAGTGAAGCCAGTGACCGAGTGAGAGGAGGGAAAATTGTTGTTATCGAATCTCTTTAAACAAAAATGGAATTTTTCGAATTGGAGATTGTTAAGTTTATTTACTTTTATATAATTAGGTTTTGTGAGTGCCTATTAAGGGTCGATATGTCCGAGTGGTTAAGGAGACAGACTCGAAATCTGTTGGGCTTTGCCTGCGCAGGTTCGAATCCTGCTGTCGACGATTACATTTTGGAACATGGAAGTATGTATGACTTAATTTTTTTTTTTTTGTTTTCAAACACGACTTAAAAATTTTTATTGTGACATAATCATGTCTTTTGTTTTTTTGGTCAATTACAGTGATTTAGAATTTAGGAAATAAGTATGACTTAATTTTATTTTTTTTTCAAACAGAGACTTAAAAATTTTTATTGTGACATAATCATGTCTTTTTTTTTTTTTTTTTTTTTTCGGTGTCAATTACAATGATTAATTTAGGAAATAAGTATGCAATTTGAATGTAGATGGTTGTTGGCCTTGTTGGTTAAAGCACCAACAACCCTATGTCAAGAGGTATGGTTCTGTACTCGGTAAATACAATTCCATCATCAATTATGTGAACAGATCCCCATCTTTATATGAATTGATCATTCTTGTGTGAGTAGTTCCTTATGAACTGATCCTTCTTGTGTGTGAGTAGTTCCTTAGGTCATATCACTGATGTTTTCATTTAAATTGGTCTTGGTAGTCTCTTGAGTTAGTCTCAATCCTCGAAAAAAAAAATATGCAATTTGAATTCTTTATTGTAATAAAACCAACTTTCATTTTATTCTTTTAATTATTACAATATTTTGAAATTTGGGACTGAAAATACAACTTGAATTTTTTATTACAGCAAAAATTAACTTTCATTTCTTTTAACAATCATAATAATTCAAACCGAATAAATAATGATACAAATTGAACTCATAAACTCGAGATTATATATATATGAGGGACATATCAAATATTATTAGGTCAACCTTATCTTATCAAATCAACCTTCATTGTTGATTATAACGAAATTTCGTTACACATTGCTAGAAGTTTTTGGCAAAAATGTGTCACATACTTTCTAAACGAACAAATAGAAATTGAATATAAAATGTGGTTGGATAAAGAAAAAAGTCGGTGGAGGTGTTTTTTTTTTTCGATAATCGGCGGAGTTTTGTTTATAGGGTTTATAGAGTTTTATTTATATTAGTCAAAACTTTAATTTTAGGTCGGCGGTCATAATTTCTAAATTCAATTGTACCCGCATATAAACTAGCATTCCCTCACCTATTATTAGATTTCAAGATTGATGATGATGATGGTGGTGTTATCGTGTAGTTGATAGTACTTTCTAAATTTATCTAATGCCTATCCGTTTTATTGTTTTATAATAGTAATATAAAGTGCATGCTACATCAGTGAAAGAACAAATTAACTAATGATTAAAGATATCGAACAAACAAAATATTAGATTGTACTGTGTGAAAAAAAAAAAAAAAAATAGTCATACATGCATTCACATTGTATCAACTACCATTTGAATCTTAAGTTAAAGAGTTAGAGTTGATGGTAACACTTCTCCACAATGAGTTTTAAACTCTGGATATAAATTATATGCGTATACATATACACACATAAACTTAAAAAAAAAAAAAAAAAGTCAAGGAAAGAAAAAAGTAACTAAACAAGGAGATATAAGTTTCTGTGTATTTATGCGCATATATAAAATTAACAAAAAAAAAAAAGAGAAAGAAATCTGCTTACATATTTTTTTTATGGGAGTAATTCTGTTGAGAATTCGTGTATTTCAAAAAAAAAAAATGAAAGGAGAATACTGGAGATGTCACACATTAAAAAAAAACACAAAAGGAAAGGAGGACTAAACTGGCAAACGTTGCTACTCACTAAAACTATTCGTGTAAGATGATCAAAAAAAAAAAAAAAAAAAAAAAAAAACTATTCGTGTAAGCCATGTCCAAATAGTCTTGGACTTGGAATTAATATTCATGACAATCTGGTGAAGCCTACGGCAGGCATGGTGAATTAAGACGGCATAAAGCTGATAGGCAAGAAGAATAGTCACAATAGCCCATAGAATGAAAATGATATGTCGAAGCAAGCACGGAAGCACATGCAGCTGCTGCTCTTGTGTTCCCATGCTTCGCTTATTCGCTGGTGCTCTATGTATATAGGTATTCTTATAGAATAACTTGATCAAGTTGATTGGACCCTTATATACAATAATCTCATCTCGATTTTTTGTACCCTTCTAAGCCTATAATTTCAAATATGGTAAACTATTTGTTGCTATAAAAGCCTTTACTAGTTTACAATAATCTCTTCTCGATTTTTTATAGCAACAAATCGTGTACCATATTAGAAATTATAGGCTTATAAGGGTACAAAGAATCAAGAAGAGATTATTGTATATAAGGGTCCGATCAACTTGATTAAGTGATTCTATGAGAATACCTATATACATAGAGCACCAGTGAATAAACGGAGCAGGGGAACACAAGAGCAGCAGCTGCATTTACAAGAGAGAATGGGTCCTGTTGATGGCGGAGACGGCCCGCAGCTAATTTTCATGTTTGTTTGTTTGCCATAATTCGCGTCTTTTATCAAATTCACTAATAATATTCTAATCATATTACATATGTACATATGTATATATATATATATCAACGTGCAGGATCTCCGAGTCCTTTAATGGTCTCATTCCCATGCTCTTTGGGGTTCTCCAAGTGTACAGTCGAGGCAAGGTCCGCAAGGATGAGTCTCCATTCAATTCTCACCCGACAAATATGTGGGTTTTTGTGTTTTCCACCATCATCTACTTCCCTGCAGCTCAAGTACAATCTATCCACGTGGCTATTATCACAGGATCACTTTCTTCAGTCTCAGCGTTCTCCATTTTGCTCCCGAGCTTGCTTGGACATCGCATTTTCATTTCGTGGGCTTTTATGACTATCAGGTTCATGTCGTCTTAATTCACCATGCTTGTCATAGGCTACACCAGACCGTCATGAATATTATTTCCAAGTCCAAGACTATTTGGACATGGTTTACACGAAGCAGTTCCAGTGAGCAACAATGTTTGCCAGTTTAGTCGCATTTTTTTTTAATTTTTTTTTCCTTTTAATGTGCGACATCTTCAAAAGTCTTCCTAGATTTTATTTGAAAGACACGAATTCTCAATAGAATTACTCGTAGCATATTTTCTGTAGGAGAAATTCTTCCCTTTTTGTTATGTTAAGTTCATATATGCGCATATATACATATACATTAACAAGTGGCCAATAGATGACACAAATATGAATTACCATATATATATATATATTTAAAAAGTGTCCAAAACAAAAAAATAAAATAACACTTCCTTTCGTGAGTTCAATGTTTCCATTTCTCATTTATTAGTTCTTTTCATTTCGCAGGGAACTAGAGTAAATAGAAACATTTTCTCGGGTGCAATGTTTCCATTTCTCATTTATTAGTTTTTTTCATTTTGCGGGAAATTAGAGTAAATGGAAACAATATTGCACCCAAGAACGGAAGTGTTTTTCTGTTTGGACACTTTCTTAATACAAATGATAACTCATATTTGTGTGTCATCTATTGACAATTTGTTCATGTGTATCTATATATATGTTAAACAGAGCTATATGCAAATGCTATGTGATAGCTATATATTGCATTCAGATATATGTTTTTGCGAACATTTATGATAATTTGTTCGACATGGAAACAAATTGTACTAGATGTTTTTAGATTATTTTTTTTTTGAAACTAGATGTTTTTAGGATTGAAAGACAATTTTTTGTATGTTTCAATTTTATATAATATAATCAGATGTTTATTATATATACGTATGTGTATGTGTCACAATGCATTGAATTTATTTCATTACATTGATGGGCATGATTAATAATTATAATGATTTAATATTATTGTATTATTTGTTTTTAGTGAAGAATAGTAACTTGGCATTGTTATCGATGACGTTGTAATGCCAATAATAAATCTCTTTGAGCTGCTGCAACAAAACTGAATTGGCCTACAAATTTTAATTGAATTAATTATTCTTATAGTGGCAAATTTATTTTACGGTTAAAGCAATTCGTAAGGGCATAATTATATAGTTGCGATAAATTATTTAAGGTCATTAAACTATTCCATAAAAATGGTCAAGTTTCCATGACATTAAACCATAATCTCTTCTCTATTTTTTGTACCCTTATAAGCCTATAATTTGTAATCTAGTAAACGATTTAGTCCTATAAAAACCTTCATTTATTTACCAAGAGAGAAAAAATTCTCTTCATAAACAAGTAAAGGCTTTTATAACAACAAATCGTTTTTCAATATACAAATTATAATATGTAAAAGCCTATAGTTTGCAAAATGGTAACCATTTGTGGTTATAAATCCCTTCACTCGTTTACTAGGAGAAAAAAAGAAAGAAATTTTCGGTTCGTAAATGAGTGAAGGATTTCTATTGGTAAACAAGTGAGAGCACCAAATTGTTTTTATATATACAAATTATAATCTATAAAAGCCTATAATTTGTAATCTGGTAATGATTTGGTCACACAGAAACATTGAGGCTAAAGAGAAGACGAAAGCTTTATAAAAGCTAAACACAAGATTAGAGTCAGAAGAGTTTTAATCCGTAAATGGAGACCAACAACATACAAAGGAACCAAGGCCATTTGTGCCATCACCAACACGCTCAACACCAGTTGGCAAAGTATACTACTCCTTCACTCCTTTTGATTACCGACAATCTCCATGCATTTTATGACTCCATGATTTTTCTTCACCTGTAGTTATTTTCATCATCAATTCATCTAGTGAGTGACATAATCGTATATTTTCCCTCTTAACAGGAGTTATATTATCTTTCAATCTATGATACCACATACCAGCATTGATTAGACTAGTCTGTGGAATATCGACATTGCTTTAAAAGGTGAGACGAGACGACGTCTCAAAGCGACCGCCTTAGGCGATGCCATATAGCATACGCCCTAGTTGAGTGAGGCGACAACCTAAGGACCGCCTAAAGGCAAGGCGAGCTGAAGCGATTGAGAGATTGAAAAGGGGGGGAGAGAGCTGACTTGCCTTTATGGTTTGCTTGACGCAAGAACAAGTGATGAGTGAGTAGTGGAACCAATCGTACAATAGGTAGAATCATCCATATCGGTACAGCAACAACCCATTTCAAAGCCATAAAAAACAAGATTCTTTGTCAAAGCATATTTTTTATTATCTTGATTATGCCAACATAGACCAAGTATCTGCCTCAACCTTAACGAATCGTTCGTGTTAGGCAAACCTCTTCTGTGCATCCTTTTCGTAGCTGGAACAAAACAGCAAGGAAAGAAAAGGCCCGACTGACCTGCCAAGCGATTGAGAGAAAAGAGAGGGGGGAGAGAGTTGGTTGAGAGAGAGGAGATGAGGATAAAGCTAGTCGAGAGAGAGAAAAGAGGAGAGAGAGCTAGACTGATAAGAGAGAGAAAAGGCCAGGGTTTGACTTGTTTTGCGTGTTTATATAATTTTTTATTTTATTAGCAATTATTAAATATTATACTATCACTTTTACTAAAAAAAAAAAACTCCTCACATTTCATGTAATTGCATTTTTTAATTGTTTTAAATTTTTTTATCATGTTAGTCTAACTTAAGTTTTTATATGTTCATATATTTTTGTTGTTAGATTTATTCTATTTTGTTTGATACTTATATTTGTAATATTGGTTTTCACTATCCTTTTTAATGTTAGGGATCGTTTTGTAAATTAGGGTTTTTTTTTTTCCTGGAATTGAAGCGGTCACCTTAATCATCTCGCCTCATTTTTCGCCTTTTAAAATATTAAATATCAGAGCAAAATATTATTCCTATTTGACCCACACCCTGTAAACATGTGGGTTTTGATATATAGACTCTTGCAAAGTCGGTTACATTAACCCACCAATTTGCCATGTTTACTTGATCAACAAGTGATGGCTAGTATTGGTTTGACCAATCATGGTTAGTGTTCTCATACTCTAGGTTAAATCATTAAACTATATGGATACCAAACACACTTTAAAGGTTAAGGTGATCATATTTCTATTTTCCAAATTTCAAATTTAGTGTGATAATTTTTAAAAAAATAAATAAATAAATAACCAATCAAATAGTCATTTTCAAGATATTAGAAGACTTGCCTATTTTACCAATTATTAGTCAAACACAATTCTCTTATAAATTTATAATACAATAACCTTTAACGAGAAATACTTAAATACACCTAATATAAACGCTCAAACAATGACATAATATTAATTTATTTAAATATATACACCAAACACATTTAAGCTTCTTTCCATCTTTAAAATATGCACTTTGCAATTACATAAAAAATAATAAACACATATCAAACACAATCAACTATTTACATCCTAAAGGTTGTGAATTCAAGGCATCTTTCTCTCCAAAATTTCGAAATTTAATGTAATATTTCAAAAAAATTAATGTGTGTTATTATTTAGGTTGAATTTGAAAGTACTAATGTTTTTAGGATCATGGTTGTTGGAATGTGTTAATTTTTTTGTAGTTACAAAAACAATCTAATTTTAATTTCATCCGAATATGATTAATTATTGAGTTATTATTTGTTAAAAAGACAGTCTTTGTTCTTAAATCCATAGAATAGAGTTAGACATACCAAAGACATATAGATTCAAAAATGCATCATTAGGTGTCAGATATTGATACACCAGAATTTTTGAGGGATACAACTCATAAACAATGATTTTATAACCTAAACCTTTCTATAGAAAACAATAGCACCTGACTCAGATTATTAGAAAACTAAAAATGCAGGTAGTATAACGACACTTACCTCCACAAGCCAATCCACCATAATTCCCCGCATGCTTTTAGTGGTATCATGCTGTCTTGTCTCCATAAACTTAGGAGATGGTCTTGGGTTCAGCTGTAGAAACCAAAGATTGTACCATAAGTAAAAGCCATGTTTGATGTCCAGAAACTGATTAATGTCAAGAAGGAAGCAGGAATCCAATATCAAAGTCACACTCTGTTAAAATCAAATTGAGATTGTGTACTCACAAGAATACTAACATTCACAAAATTGATATGAGGATTGCAATTATATATATATATATATATATATTTTGTGGTTGAAGCATGCACATGCAGCGTTGCTTGCCAGTGCAGTCATAAGGGATAATGTTTGTGCACATGTTATCCGTCCATTAATCGAGCTCTGACTTTTCATATTTACAAGCCTCAGAGAGAGAACAACACAAAGGAATCCAACAAAAACCAAGAAATTTGAAACCTGCTACAAACTGATCAAAGCAGCACCAAGTTAGTTCAAAAACAAGAATGTCAACCAAAACACAGTGCTCGAAGCATACTAAGTCACAGAAAATACAAAACAAAAGCAAGAGATCTGGAAAACACAAGAACATGTGTTGTTCAAATTGTTGCCAAGTTCATTAGTATTAGGAGTTCCTTGGTGACTAAATTTCAATACACTTTATTATTCAAATATATACATGAATTTACATCAAGCTATTTCTTTATACCATCTTTGGCGATTTAAAAGATCGGAAACCACTAGCAATCTTAAGCCAAACTATGCACAAAAGACATTAAAATCACAAATATTTCGTTTGCAATAAAATGAAACTGAATAGATCATGCACCATCTACTTGAAGAAATTAAATTCAAGGAAAAGCCATTTTAGTTCCATAAATTAAATGAACAACTGAGTAAAGTTTCGAAAAGTTTTTCAAACTATCTCATGATACCCTAATGTTGTTCCCTCCTACAAAAACTTCATAAAGAAACAAAGATACAAAACAATATTTTTAAAGAAATGAACAAAACAATAAGACCAGAAAATAAATGAAAAGTAACATAAAGTAATCCAAGAATCACAAAACACACTAAAGTAAGCTTAAAATGCAAAAAAGTTTCAAAATTGTCAAAGTGGAAAAGATAAAAGGATCACCTCCCACAAAACCAAAACAAGAAAAAAAGAAAAAGATATAACATCACACACTCACAAGCAACACAGTAACACATAAAAGCTCAAGACCTCTACTTTCTGATCCTCCTTATCCTCCCAAATCTGACTCGAATCTAAGACTTGGACTTACAAGATTCTCCAAATTTGTGACAACATACATACCATTTTCAGCAAGGTCAACAAACTTTTAAAAACACACGTCAATCACAACATAAATCATGGTAAATAAACAAATTGTTTCCATAAATAACCAAAAAAAAAAAAAAATTGTCACATTGTAATGTAATGTATACCATGCACTTAAACAGTCAACACCCTCTCTCTCTCTCTCTCTCGCTCTTTCTTGAATTAAAACCAATAAAAATTCAAACGGACAACAAATTTTTGAAAACACACATCAATCACAACACAAATCATGGTAAAATAAATAAATTGTTTTCATAAATAACAAACAAAAAAGCATGTCACAATGTAATGTAACGTATACTATTCACTTAAACAGTCAACACCCTCTCTCTCTCTCTCTTGGATTAAAACCAATAAAAATTCGAACTTTCTCCCATTTCTCCACATTTTCTCCCAAGCCAAACGCACCCCACACCCCAAAATTCAAACTTTTTCACAAATTTATAAAAATTAAAAGAAATTAAAAAAAAAAAAAGACCCATCAAAACTCTAATCAAGAAAATAGGTATAAAAAAGAAAGCATAATTCAAGAAATGTGAAAATGGGTATGTTAAAAAACATGTATAGATTGAAATTAACCTGATTTTGTTTTAACAAAGAGAGGTCTAGAGATAGAGAGTGTGTGTGTTGTTTTAGCGGTTTTATAGAGAGTGGGAGTGAGGGGACATCGGTGCGTTTAAACTCTGAAGATATAAATAAATGATTAATTAAAATTAAATAATATTAAAAATTAATTAATATATTTTTTTTTGTTTGTTTTATTTTTTATGGAAGTTTGACTGGGGGGTAGACTGGAAAGTAAGAAAACTGCAATTTGGTTTATAGCAGTTCAGAGGTAAGTTCTTCTCATCTACATATTAAAATTGAGTGCACAAGTTGTATCCTTTTGTATGGGTGAAATTTGTATCTTCATCTGCACATCTTAAATTTTGAAAAAATGGTTTCTATTGAAAATTAATTCTCATATAGAAAGTTCGAATTTTTTTATATAAATATTTACTAAAGGAATAAAAATGATACATTCTTATGTTTACATATATACATCACCTTCCAAATATTTTACATGTTATAAAACCCAATGTGAAAATGGCTACAAGTTTTGTTTATTTATTTTATTCAATTTAGTTGAGACTAAAATAATTTTTACAACAAAAAAGAGTCGAAAAAACATTGTAACGCATTATAGGAGAATCATTTACGCGAATTCCATCAAAGTTCTGGAAAAAAAAAAGAGTTGATGATTGATACTCCCTTTCTAATCAATTGAAAACAGTTTTTTTTTTTTTTTAAATAGTTTTAACTTATATAGTTATATAGATGGAATGTCCCTTCAATTTAGTTGAAAGTTGTAGAGTTGCGAAATTCCAATAAATCGGGTTCTTAGAATCAGAGGAGTAATCAATAATCATCATAGTGAAAAAATTCAGTGCGCTTTTGCAATTAATTACAAATTTTTGTCAAAAAGGTGCTACAATGGTTGGAATTCAGTCGATAAGCTCACCTTTGAAAAGAAAAAAAAAAAAAAAAAAGATGTGACGGTTCTCTAACTTTGTAAATTGCAATATTACTTTGAAACACAAAGTTGATTTGAGTTGATTAATATCTAAACTATTCGCACCATATAGCCAATGATGTACCACTCATAAGTCATGACCCATTTATCGATTGGATACTTTTGTAGGTTTATATCGATTCAAGCAATGTACATATGCATAAAATCCAACCTTCAAACCTTATCTTAAGTTTTCGGTCAATGTTGATATAATTTTAACTTTTTGTTAATTCATATAAGACGGTACATGAATTCGTCCTTGTAAAAACGACTATTTATGAGTCATGACCTTTGTTTTACATAATAGAAAACCAGTGAAGAAGTTAGTATTAAAGAATGATTTGATAAACTCCCAAACCTATTATTATATGAATTATGAATCGTACACACTAAGTCATAATTGAGTTGGTTGTGTAATTCTTTCCATTTTAATGAACTTTCTGGTGTCACCTTATGTGAAAAATTATAAATGTGAGAAGATTTATTTATTTCCATAGGATTAGCTATCCTAATCACACTTATAGTGCTTGAACTGGGTAGAGATACCAATAAAATCTTAATAAACATATAATCTAGATAGACAACAATGGTAGTGCCTAACCCAATGTTTACCCTTAAAATGAAGTGCAGAGAGATCAATCCCTTATCGTTGGAGACTTGGAGTTGTTATCTCATTTGCAACGACAATGTCAAGCATCAATCTAAATAATTCCATGCAACACTCTAACCTAGTGTCAATACACAACATAAATTAAAAGAATATGGATTATGTATATTTCCTCGTAGCATAAAATAAAATAGTAATATTTGGGGATTCAATACTATCATTCGCAACTTTCAAATAATAGTATTAGACATCATTTTTTTTTTTTTTAAATACTAGACATCCCTTATTTTATATCTCAACTTGATCTCAATTCAATAATTGGGGATTTTCTGATGCATTTTTTAAGTAAATTATCATTCTGTATTAACATATTATGACTTAAAAGTAAGTAAGATTTTTTCTTTTTAAATACAAATGATTGTAGGGATTTGTTGTAATCGATCATTAATAATACGGTTCAAATAATTACTTTTACAATTAAAAAATGATTACTCTTACAATATGATACTTGCATTCACATGTTTTAATAAAATAACGACGAGACTTAAAACTTTGATTCTTTAAGAGTCAAGAGAAATATCTGATAACTTTTATTAAGAGGTAATATGTAAGTTAAATTTTTCCTAATATTTAATCTCAATATGTACCGGTGCTTTCGGCATGGCACTGTCACATGAAATGAGACAAGCTATAATCCTCTCACAAACCAAAAAACAGCACATGGAAATGGCCAACCTAGAGCAGTCAGACACCATGATCCAAGCACAGGCCCATTAGCACTAAAAGCAGCCAACCGAACATGGTCTCCAAGAAACATCATTTGCCCCATCTCCCGCACCCTGTACCTTCCTTTCCACCCCACCGCCCCCCACACACACCCCATACCAATACGCAACCGTCTCACAGACACACACACACTCTCAATACAAAAGGAGAGAGATTGAAATGAAATGAACTCACAGTCACCGACCTCACCTCATCATCCGCCATCGCATCTCACCTCCAAACCCTAATCCAAACGCACAGAATCTCCCTCTCTCTCCCCTTATTTTCCTTCTCAGTTTTCACTTGGTATATCGTCCTCCACTCTCTCTCCTATATTCTTTACCTTTCGCTTTTTATTTCACTTTATTTTTAATTTGTTTTTTTAAAAATTTATTTTATATAAATATAAATACCTGTGTTTCAATAAGAGGATTTATAAAATGGAAATGCATGTGAACAGTTCAGAGCTCTATATGCTTCCTTGCAAGAGAGCTAGTGGAGGAGCGGTTGCAGTAGTTGAAGAAGAAGGAGGACAAATCCACTCGCCGGACGCGCTGATCAAGAAGCCGAGGAGGTCCGATTTGCCTCCTATCGCTTCGGCGACCACCACCACCACCACCTCCACGGGGAACGCTAGGAGCTCCGACAACTCCTCCTCCGCTACTACCACTGTCGAAAGCGGCAGCGGCGGAACCGGAAACGACTCGCTGATCATGGCTCCTCTAGGTAATGGAAACTCAGCGGATATCGATGAGGATCTCCACAGCCGCCAGCTGGCCGTCTACGGTCGCGAGACCATGAGGCGGCTGTTCGCGTCTAATGTTTTGGTCTCTGGAATGCAAGGCCTCGGTGCCGAGATTGGTACGTTATCAGAGAGTGAAATCTTTTATCGATTTGTATCCGATTTTTCTGTTGTGTGGAATAATTTGATGGTTTGGTGTTGTATTGAATTGTTTTCCGTGCGTTTTTTGTTGTTGTTGCAGCGAAGAATCTCATTCTTGCTGGTGTCAAGTCTGTGACGTTGCACGACGAAAGAGTCGTGGAGTTGTGGGATTTGTCGAGTAATTTCGTTTTCTCAGAGGATGACGTGGGGAAGAATCGAGCTCTTGCCTCAGTTCAGAAGTTGCAGGAATTGAATAACTCGGTTGTCATTTCTACGTTAACTACTGAATTGACCAAGGAGCAACTCTCTGATTTTCAGGTAATGTGTTTGCTATGACTTATAGCAACTGATGCTTCTATGTCATTATGTTGTGTGTATTAACATTAGTTTTATAGACATGGTTTGTTTCGTTTGTGTGCTAAGTCTGTTAATTATTTATTTTATCTTCCAAATAAGTTGAGGAGTCGAGGATTTTACATGCATTGTAGTGGGACGAAATTTTGTAAAGGAAATGTTCATCATTGTTTGGTCTAATGTTGTGAATACACAATTTGAGAGAGTAAGTGATATATCGTAGTGGTTATACATATATATATTGTGGTTTAATAAATTCACATGTCTTTACACCTTCAACTTCGAATTCTTGGTCGTAGCTTTTGAAGTTTTGACACTTTATCTGTGACTTTTGAAATTGCTATAACTTTAGCTGCAACAAGCAATGCTGCTGCTAGCTTTTGAGATTGTGATATGAATAATTCTGTATTCTTGGACTGGTAGCTGGAATTGTATACATTGCATGTCAGGGACTCAGGCCTCTCCTTTAGCAAATTTTATACTCCTGAATGTTGTTCAATATCTGGTGTTCTTTTTTCATTTTTGTCCCAAATAATGAGAGTAAAAAATGGCCATGATTTTTTTATGTGTGTATTTCATTTTTTTGCTTTATTTAATATTTGAATGTTTATGATTTATCATTTGATTTTTGCTTCTCAGGCTGTAGTGTTCACTGATATTAGCTTAGAGAAAGCTATGCAGTTTGATGATTACTGCCGTAACCATCAGCCTCCAATTGCTTTTATCAAGTCTGAAGTACGGGGCCTTTTTGGTAATGTGTTCTGTGACTTTGGCCCTGAATTTACTGTTTTTGATGTTGATGGCAACGACCCAAATACTGCTATAATTGCATCCATCAGCAATGACAACCCTCCTCTCATAGCATGTGTTGATGATGAGAGGGTTGAGTTCCAGGATGGAGATTTGGTTGTGTTTTCTGAAGTCCATGGAATGACAGAATTGAATGATGGAAAGCCAAGAAAGGTTAAGAACGCTAGACCATACTCATTCTCTATTGATGAGGACACTACAAATTATTCTACATATGAGAAAGGTGGTATCGTCACTCAGGTGAAACAACCTAAGCTGTTAAACTTTAAGCCATTGCGGGAAGCGATAAAGGATCCTGGTGATTTCCTTTTGAGTGACTTTTCTAAGTTTGATCGTCCACCTCTTCTACACTTGGCATTCCAGGCACTGGATAAGTTTGTTGTAGAGTTGAGACGCTTCCCTGTTGCTGGATCAGAAGATGATGCTCAGAAATTCATTTCTCTGGTCACTAACATCAATGAAAGCTCAGCAGATGGGAGGCTTGAAGAGATTGACCACAAACTTCTTCGTCATTTTGCATTTGGTGCGAGGGCCGTACTGAATCCCATGGCTGCTATGTTTGGTGGTATTGTTGGACAGGAAGTTGTGAAGGCCTGCTCTGGGAAGTTTCATCCTCTTTTCCAGGTTAGTTATTTTTGTTGGGACTTTGTTCTAGATGGATATCAAAGCTTGCTATACTATACCCATGATGCTTGAATTTCGTTTTTATTGGTTGATTGTAGAGCTGATTTGTCTGTATATGATATACCAAAATGGAAATTGCTTATATTTCGAGTTATTCTAATATGTGTTATATTTTGTTATGGACAGTTTTTCTACTTTGATTCAGTTGAGTCACTCCCCATGGAGCCCTTGGATCCCAATGACTTGAAGCCCTTAAATACTCGTTATGATGCGCAAATTTCAGTGTTTGGAGCTAAGCTGCAGAAAAAATTGGAGGAAGCCAAAGTATTTATTGTAGGATCTGGTGCACTGGGGTGTGAGTTCTTGAAGAATCTGGCTTTAATGGGAGTTTCATGTGGTAACCAAGGGAAGTTGACAATCACAGATGATGACGTCATAGAGAAGAGCAACCTTAGCAGGCAGTTTCTATTCCGGGATTGGAACATTGGGCAAGCAAAATCAACAGTTGCTGCTTCAGCAGCTGCTTTGATAAATCCACATCTCAAAATTGAAGCCTTGCAGAACCGTGCAAACCCGGAGTCTGAGAATGTATTTGACGATACATTCTGGGAGAATTTGGATGTCGTTGTCAATGCTCTTGATAATGTCAATGCCAGGCTTTACATTGACCAGAGATGCTTATATTTCCAGAAGCCACTTCTGGAGTCAGGCACTCTAGGTGCAAAGTGCAATACTCAGATGGTCATTCCTCACTTGACTGAAAATTATGGTGCCTCACGAGACCCACCTGAAAAACAAGCACCCATGTGCACAGTTCATTCGTTCCCACACAACATTGATCACTGCTTGACTTGGGCTCGATCTGAGTTTGAGGGTTTGCTTGAGAAGACCCCAGCTGAAGTAAATGCCTATCTGACCAATCCAAGTGAATACACATCTTCAATGAAGAGTGCTGGTGATGCTCAGGCCAGGGAAAACTTGGACCGCGTTCTTGAATGTCTTGACAAGGAGAGATGTGAAACTTTCCAAGACTGCATCACCTGGGCCCGTCTCAAGTATTATACTTGTTTATTGGCTAGATATGTTAAGTTTCATTGCAGCATCAACTTTCTTTATTTAGTTTCTGACTTTCTGCTTTCAATTTAACCAGGTTTGAAGACTACTTCGCAGATCGTGTGAAGCAGTTGACATTTACTTTCCCTGAGGATGCTAACACCAGTAATGGGACACCCTTCTGGTCTGCTCCCAAGCGCTTTCCCCCGCCCCCTGCAGTTCTCAGTTGATGATCTCAGTCACCTTCACTTCATGATGGCAGCATCCATTTTACGAGCTGAAACATTCGGCATCCCTATCCCTGACTGGGTCAAGTCTTCTACAAAAATGGCTGATGCTGTTAATAAAGTGATAGTCCCTGATTTCCAGCCCAAGGAAAATGTTAAGATCGTGACAGATGAGAAAGCAACAAGCCTGTCCACTGCATCAATAGATGATGCTGCAGTAATCAATGAATTGATAACGAAGTTAGATAAATGCCTGAAACAGCTTCCGCCAGGCTTCAAGATGAACCCAATCCAGTTTGAAAAGGTTTGTATTCTGTTTTCTTGTGTTATTTTTATTTTTATTTTTTTAAAATTAAAGATAAAAGATTCTTGTTTTTTCGTTTAATCATCATGCACTTGTTTTTTACCTTTGCTTGCGTTAGATATGTTTGGTTCAGAAGAGGCTAGCTAAGGGATCTATTCTTTTTTATTATAAAGTTTTTGTCAACATTTTAAACTATGCTTGAAGTTTTGTGGAGTGTTTTGTGCAGGTGGATTAATAGAAGGGAAAGGAGATA
Organism: Nephelium lappaceum; assembly: GCA_021234005.1. Lineage (NCBI taxonomy): Eukaryota > Viridiplantae > Streptophyta > Magnoliopsida > Sapindales > Sapindaceae > Nephelium > Nephelium lappaceum. The sequence continues at coordinate 1,917,873 of CM038011.1, forward strand.
TTCACTTCTCATGTGCCTGGTGTCCTTGATCATAATTGTTTTTTGAAAACTGAATTCAATATTCACGGAATGTTGGAGTTTGACTTGTTTACATCCTAAATAATTAGGTTAATTATGCTTAAGTGTGGTCATGATTCATTCTACAATTTAGATATTTATGTACCATATGATTCACCATTAGTTTCATTCACTTGAGAACATCATTGAGATCTTTATTTTAAAAATGTTTGAAAAATCTACTTGCTGTCTTGCTGACCTTTTCTCTTTTATATTACATTGTTTAATGTCTGTTTTCTAGATATGTATTTATTTTAACTTTTGTTCCTGTACATGCATCTAATTGTCCAGGATGATGACACCAACTATCATATGGACTTAATTGCTGGACTTGCTAACATGAGGGCTAGGAACTACGGAATCCCTGAAGTCGACAAACTTAAGGCCAAATTTATTGCAGGGAGGATTATCCCGGCAATTGCAACCTCTACTGCTATGGCTACTGGCCTTGTCTGCTTGGAGCTGTATAAGGCCCTGGCTGGAGGACACAGACTGGAGGACTATCGAAACACCTTTGCCAATCTGGCGCTCCCTCTGTTTTCCATGGCTGAGCCAGTTCCACCTAAGGTGATCAAACATCAGGATATGAGTTGGACGGTGTGGGACAGGTGGATATTGAGAGACAATCCAACATTAAGAGAGCTTCTTCAGTGGCTGCAAGACAAGGGCTTAAACGCTTACAGCATTTCATACGGGAGTTGCCTGCTTTATAACAGCATGTTCCCAAGGCACAAAGAACGCATGGACAAGAAAATGGTGGATCTGGCCAGGGACGTGGCCAAGGTGGAACTGCCCCCATATCGACAACACTTTGATGTTGTAGTTGCCTGTGAGGATGACGATGACAACGATATTGACATCCCACAAATTTCAATCTACTTCAAGTAGGTATTTTGATCATGTTAGGCGGATTACACCTTCATAGGATGAGAAGCCGTAATCTTTATGGATTTCTGTTGAACTGAGCAGTTGTATGGGATTATCTATTTTGCTCACATATTTACGTAGAAGCTGCACCGATGCCATTTCCATATAATGATTTGTCGTGCTTGTATGTGGTGGTGCCATTTTCCTTACATGCCTGAGTTTTTGCCAGATCCATATATGCTGCCTGTTCTGTGTGATATGACTGTCGTGAATGAGCTATGAGCTGTGTTATCAAGTACAAGTAGTATTGATAAGATATAAACGTATCATAACTCTGTTAAAGTTCTACTGATGTACCTGTAGCATTTGAACCATGTAAAAAACTAGGCTTTAATTTTACATGCTAGAGTAGTCATCTTTGTATTGTGGTGTAGGTTATGTTAATGTGTCTCATTAATAATGACTTTCTTCTAAATAGATGAATAAAGAATTGATTGAATTCTTCAGATCAAGAGTAGTTTTTATTTTTTAATGAAAAAAATGAAACTTGGAAATTTGAATCTTGACTAAAGTAAATTGCTTTTCACAATGCTTATATTCAATTGTCAATTTGACCAATAATTATCCTAAGAATAGATTTGGTCTATACAACAAAGCAAAACTGTATGTCTCTCTCTGTGTCAAACAAATTTACTTGATCTTATTCGTCTTCGTGATTGCTTTTTAGCTCTAGTTTCTCCAACTGGACACTCTGACCAACGGTGTTCCTCTCCATTCAAGATTAAGGACCATCTCGTTCTCACTTTGTCCTCCAAGTGTCACTCCGAATGAACTCTCCACGTTCACTATTTCTCTGGCTTCCATCAAAATTTGTCTGCTAACTCGACTTTCTTTCAACCCAACTCCCTGGAGATGGTAACCTTGCCTTATCTCCTCCCATTTTTGGAACCAAACTTGGGAAGAGACAAAAGGTTTTACAAAGAGAGTCTCCATTGCCATCCTTGCCTCTGCTAAATGTACAGGAAAATTGTCCCTGATTGATTCTAGAAGAGCTTGATAATGCTCCAAATACCCATCAAAAAATGACCCGAATGCCAGAACAATCTGTCAGCTTCTCACAAGCATCTCCATCACCAAAAGTTACAATCCCTCTGTTCTTTGTAACATTGCCTCCTGTGCTTGACAACAATTCCTTGGCTACTTGTAGAAACTCCTTCACAAGCTTCCTGCTTCTCACCCTCCCCATGTGTGGAAGCCCCACCATACAATTGAAAACCAACCACTCGTCACCACCACCTACGACGGCCCCTGCCGCCTCTTTTCTTTGTTTTCTTGATCTCTTTCACCAAATCCTCAATTCCCATCTCCTCCACCTTCAACTTCAATCCAAACAATCCCGCATAATCGCTTAGTCGCCTGCTGTTCTCCTTGAAACTGGATGACACGGAGGCACAAACAAAGTCCTCATCCTCCCTCTTCATTGCTGTCAATCTTAGCGTTTTATTCTCCCTTGCAATGACCTCAATCATGGAAGGCCACTGAACCCCTTCTCCCAAGTCGAAATCCACTACATGTACAATCTCAACATCATCAGGCATGGCCTCGATGATGGCTGAATTCGCTGCAAAATGAGCGAATCTGCCATAAGGAAACCTCTGGTAAAACGTCCTGAAAGCTACCTCATAGTTCTTGCTAGACTCTTGCAATAGATAGTCCCCTTGTTTGTCAACATCAGGTGACAAGCTGAATGCAATTCTCTCCAAGGTATCACCAGCTGGACTCACTTTCTCACTTCAGGCATCTCATGATCACCTCTGCAAGCTCCCTCTGGTCCCTCTCCATGGCCTCTCCATAGGCCTTGAGAAGATGAAAAACACCAAGTTGATTGTCTATCTCCATGGCTTCTCCTGGAAGTGTCAGTGCAGTGTCCATAGACCCTTCACTGGATTTCATTGACTGACTTGGACTCCAAGCATCACTGTCTTCAAAAACTTTGCCACTCAAAACCGACTCCAATCCATCCAACCCCATATCAAAATCCTCCACTGGTAACATGGCTTGAAGCTGGTCATCAGAAGCTGCAAACTGGAGGAGTTCATTGGAAAACAAGGAAGCCAAGTTGGGGATGGAGGGGATTTTTGAAAAATCATTTGACAGGGTAAATGGAGCTGAGAAATCACAACCACCCACATAAGCATCAACGTTGAAATCATCATACATGGAAACTTGGTCATCAGAAGATGGATTAATGTCCTTGTAGAGTGTCCAAGGTGGAAGGAAAACATCTGTTTGCATCATGGTTTATTGGATAAATGATGTTTTTGTTATTTTACAGAGGAGGAAGAAAAAGAAGAAGAAGAAGACCTGTTATTGAACTTTGATAACAAGTCTTTGTGGTCTTATTTATACCTGAATTTAAGATAAAACAAATATTAATTATAAAAAATGAAAAATGAGAGAGAGAGAGAGAGAGAGAGAGATAAACCAATCACTACCATCACCAGCCATTCTACAGAGTTTCATTCCAGCAAGTTTCCCTGCAGAGTCCTCTGCTTTTATTCTTGGCAGCTTCTTGGAGATGGTGATTCTGCGTCGAATTTTCGTTTTTAATACTTTATTTTAGCGGTTTGATAACATATGTTCTAAGAAAACACATAGAACCGTGTCGTTGGTAATGATAATTAACATAAAAGCGATCTTTTAAATGCATGTTGAGAGCACATTTACATGCCTTTTCAATCTATATCAGTGATGAAAATTTTAGTTTCATTATGTGTTCACGGGTTAATATAAGAAATATTCTCCTGATGGGTGTAAATGTTTCTCGAATACGATGACAGAAATGTAACTCGCGAAAGTAGGGAATTGAATTACACATAAAAGTAATTGGTCTCCTTCAATTTAAGTAGAGACTATATGTTGGATACAATATTTATTCATATCAAATTTAGGTTAAATTAGCGTAAAGGTGGGTTTGTCTTGGTGGTTGATACCCCTTAACCCTTATTGTATTTAAGGTTTTGGATTTGATTTGCACACTTCTCACTAATCTGTGAGTAGTTTTCTGATTTGGTGTGGATAACTATTTCTTATTTTTAGAAGTAGAAATTTGTATTGTATTTTAGAATCTCATCTCAATTAGATCTAATAATATATTTGATTTGGTGTTAAAAAATTAAAATAAAATAAAATAAAAAGAAAAGGGGGAAAGGGTTAAGTTACCCTTGCTTTCCGCTTCAAGTTCATAAAGAAATGTAAATAAATTTTTTGGTCTAGAAACAAGACAGCCAATAATGTTTGTCCACGTGGAGACGTTGACCCCAAGATGACATGACAAGTAGGCTTTTTCAAAGTAGTCATCTAGCCGGAAAGGAATGCATAGTAGGTACCGTATCAAAATAAATGTAATATATATATATATATATATTTTTTTTTTTTTTTCTAATTTAATTTTAAGAACGCACAAACGAATGGAATTAAATAGGTTGCACGAAAATCTTCATGAATATACGAATTATCTAACTATTTATAAGGTCAAATATACCATTCAATCTATTTTTTATTTTCACTCTATAATTGAAAAAGGATGCCAAAAGCACCAGTAATATTCCATGAAAATAAATTACAATTATAGATAGCATAGTTCACAGGATTGGTCTAGATAAAATATTGTATTGGACCAATTGATTTTATTCAGATAAAATGATTTTAATCGATCTAGATGATGGTGACATATTAGTGTAGTGATAAAAACCAACCTAATACCATTTCCAAAAAAAAAAACTAATACAAGTCCAGTGGATAAGTTATAGCCCAAATAATTGGGCCCATAACCAATCCAGTCCACTGAAACATAGTAGCTCAGGGATAGCATCGACACTTGGACAGCTCATATCTTTTTAATGAGAGGTTTGACCAAATTAATGGATGATTAGCTAATTAAGTAGGGACGAGGATCAAGGACACAAATCTCTTTATCTTAGCTGTAATTGCAGCATCACCAAGACGATTGGTCTAGATAACATATTGTGTCGGACCAATTGATTTTATTCAAATAGAATGATTCTGATTTAATCAATCAAATGATTGTGACATATTAGATTATATTTATAACTAAAAACTAGTTTAGTTGGGTTGGTTGGCAGATTAAATTCTTGGTTTTCTTTAGAAAAGATTATCTCGTCTTAATCCAACTAAACTAATTAAAAACTTTGATTAATATATTGTTTATAATATCTTTTAAAATTTTGTTTTGACAAATCAAATATAATATTGGATGCAATTGAATTAAATGATAGTTTATCTTATTGTTTTCAAATTGATGGAGCAGCAACTATAAAATATAACATTTATATTTTTAATTTTTTGATTACAAATATAAACTAACGACTTCCTCCAACTTCAATGTAAATGAAATTTGGATCTAAAACTTCTTACACATTTGATCCCTCTTGCAAATGCGAGTAATAAGGCTTTAGACCAAAGACTTTTGATTAATATATTGTTTATAATATCTTTTAAAATTTTGTTTTGACTAATCAAATATAATATTGGATGCAATTGAATTGAATTATAGTTTATCTTATTGTTTTCAAATTGATGGAGCAGCAACTATAAAATATAACACTTACATTTGTTAATTTTTTGATTACAAATATAAACTAACGACTTCCTCCAACTTCAATGTGAATGAGATTTGGATCCAAAACCTCTTACACATTTGATCCCTCTTGCAAATGCGAGTTATAAGGCTTTAGATGAAAGACTTTTACATCTTCAAAAGAATCTTAATAGTTATATATAATATCTTTTTATTACAATAGGTATGAAGTATGAACATGCTGTAGAGTGATATTTCAATCATGTCTAGGTAGATATAATGTTAAAAAAAAAAAAGAAAAGGAAGGGGTCTGGAGTTTGAACATAATTTTCCGTGTCAACAAGACTTGAACCGAATTGTAAATTCACCATCTCTATCAAAGTAATGTTGCAAATAAGGACAGACTGGTGTAAAATGCAGTGAAACATACGTAGAAGGCAGAGAGTTTGACAAATTCATGCAATTTGTAAATTTTATAAATCTTTCTTCTTGTCTTTTTGTTGTTCACCAATGACGATTGTAATGGTATATACGTAGCATTTGGATAATAATCTGCTACCATGTCCGTATCTTTCCAAAGATCTGGTAATCAAAATAATATTAATTAGAAATCAAATCTTCTATGTGCATATTTATTTACCATTTATCCAACTTTGGGGGACAGCATCCTCTACTTCAACTGATAAGCGAAAAATATAAAATATAAATCGATTTTGTAGGGCCGTATCTAATTATATAAGTAATTAACTCCTAAATTCTATCAAATATATAGTTTATTCTTAATCAATTAATTAAATACCTACTAATATCTCATCAAATCTTTATATTTCTTCATGTTTCTCAGATTATAATCACCTAAGAATCGTCAACAGAGCCTGATCCATATCAATAAACGGGAAATTGTGTATTTTTTATATTTCTAGCGTCAAGTGTACAGAAAATGAAATATTCTTGGAAAAAAAAAAGGAAGTGTTTTTAGAGTCATGTTTTAACAAAATTGACATTAATATACAAACAATTCAACTTAACAAATGTAATATGGATTTGATTACCTTATTGGTTGGGTAAACTTATTCATCAACTACATCCATTGGATTGAGTTATTTATATGGCCTTGGATGTTGGTCTTTCTAAACAAAATCAGTTTTTTTCTTTGGAACGTATGGAATAGTTGTTTCCTTGGAAGAAACATGGTATTGAAGTTGAAGTCTGAACGTCTCTACCAACTATTTGTCTATTACTATGGTCGGCTTCATTTATGCAATTGTCAACCAATGAGAAGAAAAAAAAGTTTTTTCTAGCTACGTCATCGTTTTAAGTACTGCCATGCACATCAGACGCATAATCTTTGGACTTTTAGATGACTTACAGACTCACAACTGCTATATATGGTTTGATGGTTTCTTCTCCAGCACTGGAGGCCACCAAAATTGGATCTTCAGTGGATCATATGCGCTTATTTTCTTTTATAATATCATTTATATAGTGTTTCCATTGTCTGAATGGATAAGCATGGCAACTAAATCTTATTAATTCATTGTTTAAATAGTTGTTTTATAAAATCAATATTAAAAGGAGTTAATTAGTTCTTTAATTATTCATAAGAGATATTCAAACTAACAACCCTACATATAGTTTCAACGAGATTGATTTATCACGTTATCTAAACGTATGTTTAACACAGTTGTTAATTAGTAATAATTAATACCTTGTACAAAATTGTTAATTATAGTTAAGCCCAAAAACTTAAATTTATAAATAAGAGTCAAACTATGATATTTAATGTATGAGTTGATAAATTTTTGATACTATAATACATCATTGGAGATAGATGGTAAATGTCAAATACATATTAAACATCCTTTACTACGTAAGATATACAATAAATATGAAATTTGAATAAACAAAAAGAGATGATATGAATTCGAGATCTACTAGCTATGATATTATTTGATGGATGGATGATATGAGGTACACATGTCATTGAGGCATTTATTTTCAACCTAGCACAATCACTCTTGGATCACATTAATTATATATAATATACAAAAGAAAAAGAAAGAAATCTGATTTCTTGTTACAGCTTGAACTTACACGTTTACAACATGAGTGGGATACAAAGGTTTTTATTTGTGCCGTCTCGAGTGATTCTTTACGATTGTTTAAGATCATGTTTGGATTACACATCTCATGCAGTCCAACCCAGAGTATGCGTATCTTGTATTTTAGTAATTTTATACACTAAACGTGTTGCTTTACAATGGTTTCGATGTTTATAGTAATTGTATTTTAATTTACTATATTATATACTGCCCAGTATAATCACACATAATCTTTGCTTCTTATCTCCAAAATTGTTGTAGGCTTGTAGCTTAATGTACATGGAAACAAACAATGTGGATTCAATCTTATAGAATTAATGACACATGATCTTTGAGACTTTTCATGGTGGGCCTATCGAAGATGTAACGGTAATGTGCGTTATCACTCATGATAGTAATTAAAAAAAAAAAACAAGAAAATTAGATTAATTCAATAATAAAAAGTTTATCAAATAGACATACAAATACAAATAAATTCTTTTCGTTATTATTGATTGGGAAGACCATTTCTCTACATTTTTGCACGGCCCATATTGATATCATGCAAATCTAACACAACAATGATAGGATATACATGTTGTATGATCTGATCACGTGAAACATTGTGATAAATATATCTTTGCTGTCTTGTTGGAAATCTGGATCTTCTTGTTGCGGGCGGATTTTAACATTTTCTTGGAGATTCTTTTTGCTGCATGGTTTCCCAGCCATAGAAGAAAAAGCCATCAGTTTATTGGTCGATGAATCAAACAAAATAAGATACATTAATACCAATCAGGATTTGAACAACACTCAATATATAATTAATTAATAACTAATTGAACTGTTTTGGTCAAAAACATGCATGCACCTGACTAAATTAAAATATCATGAATTCTGGATATTTGAGGAAAAGAGGTACCAAAAGAAGGCAATTTATTCGATTACACATTATCAACTCTGTATCAAGTTCCCTTAAGTTTTCAAATTCTCAAAACTTTTCCCGTTGTCTTGTAATAGTCTCTGTCTGACAAATAATTTCTTATGGATAATGTGATATCTAATTCCCTGATTGTACACAAATGTACCAAAAAAAAAATCTAATAATATGGTAATGTTAAACAATCCAAAATATTTATCGAAAAATCAACATAATATGATGAGGGCATAACTGATTTCACTGTAGTACATGTGACTTGTGAAACTATTAAATTGATTTTTGGACAAAACTTTTAGGTTGAAAGACTCTTTTCATGTTAATTAATTAAGACAACCTTAAAGTGCTAATCAGAAGTAGTTAAATTGTTGCATCAGATAGGGGTTTCGTAATATGATGGATAAGCAAATGGATAATGTTCAAAAGCGAAAACAATCTAGCTAGATGATCTATTCGTGCGTTATTATGATACTCATTTTTAAACCTTTTTTTTCAAATTTGGTTGGTGAATGAGGAACAGCCAAATCATGAATCAACATACTTTGAGGTTTTGATCGATTAAGCTTGCATGAAAAATATTATATATATATATATATATATATTTTACTGCTAATTGATCATGACAATCAATGACACAAAATATTGATTTCACAGGAATTAAAAGCTTAATTACACTTATACAAAATTTCACAACTACTAATTTTAAATTATAATTTCATCTTAAAGATAAGGATTGGAGTTCCCATTCAAACTCAAAATGTTTTCACAGAAAATGCCAAGAAAGAAAACAAGTTTTGCAGGACTTGAAGTGATCTTGAAACTATCTTTAAAAACCCATCTTTGTCTTTACATATATATATATATATATATATATATATAAGAACTCTTTCATTTTTCAAAAAATAATTATATCCTTAAAATTCCATACAACACAATTTCAAAGCCCTTTTGAGAACTGAGACAATGATACAACCAAACCAATTTGATCATCAGCATTCACTTCCTCATTACAACCTCCTTGAATATATATCGGTTGATGAGTTCATCAATTATGATGAAGAAGAAATGGAGGGCTTTGTGATTAATGATCACAATCATGAATCCTTCTCTCCTCCTTTTACCACAACTGATGAGAACAATTCCCTTCAAACTTCCCCTACAAATGTTGTCAATTTCTATGCCAATTCTCATCAAAACATCTACTATGAGAATCATGACATTTTTTCTTTTCATCATGTCAATGAAATCGTTTCCCAACTCACAACTTCTCCTCGTGGAAATGTTGTCAATTCTTCTTCTCTCGATAGTTTGGAGGACTTGAATAGTTTTGAAATGGAAGAGGTGAGAGATTGGTTGGCGGTTGATGATGATGATGATCATGAGGAAAACACACGTACTTCTTCTCATGATCATGATCAAGTAGTATTGTCTAATGTTGTCTCCGTGAATGTTGCATCGATCAAGTCATTTCTTATTTTACCAGCAGAAGATATGGAACTCGACCACCAACTTGGCTCGAACCATCTAGTCAAGGCTTACACTGAAGCCATCGAGAACCAAAATAGAGAGCTTGTGGAGGTGATCGTGAGACGCATCAATGAGAAGGTCAGTCCCGTTGGTGAGGCTCGAGAAAGGCTTTTCTATCACTCATTTCATGCCGTGGACAAGCAAGCCGATGGGTACATGAAGCACGAGTCAAGCAAGGTCTTCCAATTGGCTTTCGAAGCCATTTATCGAATCTTCGTTAATGGGATGTTCGCTCATTTTGGAGCGAATTCCGCGATTTTAGAAGCCATGCCTCTTGACATTGAGCTGCTTCACATAGTTGATTTTGACATGGGAGATGGAATTCAATGGTCTTCGTTGATTGTTGCTCTTGCACACCAACTACAACAACAACAACAACATAGTTTTGGTTTTGTTCCTCAACAAATGTCCTTGAAAATAACATCAATCAAGTGGGAGGAGGAGACTTCTACTCATCTACCTCCACAATGGCGATTTGAAGAAACAAAAAGGAGGCTCCAAGACTATGCAAATTTTCATGGTTTGAAGCTAAAGGTGGGAGAGATTGAAATGGAAGATTTAGTGAATGAAATGAAGATAAAGAAGAAAAGGAGAGAATGGTTGGCTTTCAACTGCATGTGTGCTCTTCCTCACATGGGAAGAAGAAGAAGTAGAAGGAGAGCCATGGAATTTCTAGATGCCGCGACGAGCCTTTTAGCAGATTTTGAGAGTTATGGTGTTATCACTCATGGAGAAGGAGAGAGTTTGGAGAGGATCATCAACAACTGCTCTTGTTTCGGGTCATTTTTTGAGAGTTACATGAAGCATTACCAAGCATTGTTAGAGTCAATGGAATGGAGCTTCCCGCCGTGGCTTGCGGAGGCAAGAATAGCCATGGAGAGTCTGTTTGTGGCGCCATATGTGTCGTCTCAACCTCTGCATGATATGTGGAGGGAAGTGAGGGAACTCAAATCGGTTTGTGGTGGGTTTTTTCAATCAGTACTTGGGTTTGGCTTGAAGGTGAGCTCTGAGAGGTTGATGGAGGCCAAAGTGATTGTGAGAGAAGGAGAGAGTTTGTATAGTGTGATGGTTGAAGGAGAAAACAATGATTCAAATGAAATGGTTTTGGAATGGAGAGGGACTCCATTGGTGAGGGTTTCTGCATGGCGACCATGAGAATAATACGTGGCCACGCGGCGCAGTCACAAGAATCTGCTTAAGGGACGAAGTAAATGTCTTTCGAAATTGATAGATAAATGTATACATTAAGCATATCTTTTCAAAAAAGAATTTTGGAGTTCATAGCCTCGCCAACACCCTAAGGCTCCGTTTGGTAAGCAGAATTGGAATGAAATAGATTGAATTGAAATGAAAAATCATTATCCCATATTTGGTAGAACTTGGAATTGAATTAAAAATTATATTATATCATGTTTAGTGTAAATCAAGATTGAATTGGAATAAAATTAATTTAAATTTTTTATTATATAAAATTAATTTTATATAAACTCTGAAAAAATAAAAAACCAAATATCATCTCCCATAATTTATCAATATCAAAAACCACAGTTCATCAATATCATCTTCTCCCACAATTCAACATCATCAACCCATAGTTCATCAATATAATCAATCTAATTCATCAATATGATCATCTTCTACAATAACAATATCATCAACAATATCAAAACATCATGACATTAACAAAAAAAATTAAAAAAAGGAAAAAAAAAAAACTCAAAACAAGGGTTCTAATTAATTCTAAGTTCAATTCCCAGAATCAGATCCCAACTCAGAAGGAAGAAAAAAAAAAAAAAAAAAAAAGGAAAGGAAAGGTAGAGAGTGTTACAGCTTCCATGGATGTGTGATGAGAGAAAGAGAGGTAGATGAAGAGACAAGAAAAAACATGAGAAACGAGAAGTTCATTATGATCCAAAGTCATGATTTTGGATGAAAATAGGAAATCTCAAAAGAATAGGAAATTAAGGAGTTTGAGATTCAAAAAATTCCAATCTCATTGCTTTTCAATTGGTGTCTAAATATGGTATTTAAGAAGTTTAGAATTTTGAATCTCAAACCCACTCCCATTCTAATATGTCAAACATACCCTTAATCCGCCACAAGTTGTTGCATCCAAAAAGTGAAAGGGAAAAGAAAAAAAATGGAATATCGACATTGACATAGACATTATTAGAGAAAGTGGGCCCTTTAGTTATATTATTTGGGAAAAAACTTCAGTTAGTTCTTAAGATTTTTGAAAATATCAAAATTTTAAATATCTTTTGAAAACAGTTTTTTTTTATCCATAATTTTTTTAATAGTCTTTAAAAAAATCTAAACCATTAGTCAACTAACGGTCAACGATGACAGAAAACTTGGATGAAAATAGTAAGATAGTTTTTTTATATGAGAGGTTAAGATCGTGACACATGGATGACTACGATTTTAAACATTAAAAAAATTTTAAAAAAATTAATTTAAATAATTTATTATATATTTCAAATTGATTTTATAAAAAAAACTGAAAAAAAAAAATACATATTGGATCTCCACCGTCCATCGATGATAGATAGACGGTGGAGAACTAATCTGATAGATTTTCACCATCTTCAACAGATCTTCATCTCCACCATCAAACTAGTTCAAATTCAGTTCATTAATCTAGTGGATCTCCACCATCTTCAACACATCAAGCCAGTCAACCCAACCTAGTTCATCAACATCATCTCCCATAGTATTCAACATCATCAATAATGTCACAACATCATCAACATCATCAACAACGTCATAATATTATCAACATCATCTCCCTCAACAAAGAAATCATCAGCAACATTAAGAGCTAAAAAAAAAAAATTCAAAACTATTTCACAAAAAAAAAAAAAAAAAAAACAAAACAGGGCAGCTACTGGGTTCGACGAACCCAGAACCACAGAAGTTCTGGGTTCGGTGCTACTCGAACCCAAAACCCTCTAGTTCTAGGTTTGCATCAAACCCAAAACCAGATCCATAACATCACAAAAAAAAAAAAATGAAGAAGATAAGAGAGAAAGAGAGACATAGAGGTTGCTGCAGCTTATGAGTTCTAGACGACAGTTGTTGGGCTCATCGACGGCAATGAAGGTGGCACCGGCAAGAGACAGTGAGAGAAAGAGAGATGGAGGAGAGAGATGTGATTTGATAAAGAGTGATCCGGGTTTTTTTTTAGGGTTTTTATTTTTTTAATTATTTTTTAATTTAAAAAATAATAATAATCATTTAAAATTGGTTAAAAAATATGTAATATTTTGATTTTATTAGCGACAAAACGATCATTTTGAGTGTTGAAGGTAATTAAGTTTTTTTAATGTTTTTGTTTGGTTTGACCATCAATTGACCGACGAATTAGGACTATTTTAAAGAGTTTTGAAAAAGTTAGGGATTAAAGAGCTGTTTTTAAAAAATGTTTAAAAATTTGATACTTTCAAAAATATCATGAACTAAAATGAAATTTTTTCTATTATTTATATGCATTAATATGTACTTGATTTTGTGTTTTGATTATATTGATTTGATTGATTTGGTGAATATATTGTATAATTATTTATTATTATCCGTTAAAGGAGAACAATTGTGGGCATTGTATAATTAACTATGTTTAAGTAGTGACTTATCCATGACCATGAGTAATGATGTTTTTTGTTGATTAAAACTTTTAAATGATTGTATTTCAAAAAAAAAAAAACTTTTAAATTATTGTATTTACTATTATTAGATTGAAAATGTATATAATTTATAATTATATTACATTTTCTAATGTTTAAAGTATAGCAAATGACGACATGGAAAAAAAAAAAAAATAGTATGGCAAATGACAAAACTTTAATTGAAGAGGTAGTTCAAGTTTTATCCTCTATTTCTAACACAAATCATGACATATGTTTTTAACCCAAAATTAGATATTTTCAATGATTGAGATTTAAACTCTCATAAATAATTTTCAAATTGGATTAATTAAGCTATACTAAACTCCACTTCTAAAAGTGTTATAATTAAATGATCTCTGACTTGTGCTTCTGTGTTTGAGAAATTTGCGATGATGATCATAGTCCTTGATTCAATATTATAATTAAATGTTAGGGAGTGTTTTTTTTTTTTTTTTTGAAAGAGAGTCTTTTTTTTTTTTTCAGTCATTTTGATTTTTGATGATTATGGTCAACAAGCTTTTTTGACCAGAAGAGAAGAGAAGAGAAGAGAAGAGAAGTACACGACTCTTCAGTACGTTTGCATAGTACCCAGGCCGAAGCAGGCCCATGACTTCCAGCCCAACGAAGGCTCTTCCTAGCTCTAAAGTCTAACCTGCATGACAAGTTAAATTATACATAAAATATAATGGAGGAAGAGGAAGCCACTGTATGTCACAAAGGAAGGCAGTAGCTATTGACCTCCATTAACTTGTCTATCTTTGCTCTAAATCAATGTATTGGTGCAACATCGAAACTTTGAAAATCTGAGAGATTATCAAATCCCCAATTGATGTATGCGCCAATAGTTCATATTGACGTTACTTGTAATTTATATCTCTATGTGATTAGTCAATGTTGGATACCCATAAATTTATATTCCTATCTATTCTAAAATAGAGTAGCGAACCTTATTAAAAACATGTAACATCCTACACTAATAGCCCTGATGTAACACTTACATATATACATGCATATATATATCCATTCTATATATAAAATTTTTCCACAAAACCCTAAAATTTCGAGGAGGTAGCTGAAGTTATGTCTAAATCAAAATCTATCATATTTAATTTTGAAAGTAACTAGATTATATAAAACTGTGACCACAGATTCCAATTTATTTTTTCTATCTAAATAATAATTAGTTAATTACTTGAACTGGAGTAATCATTCATTATTAGGGTCATTATATATTTTATTAAAAACCACATTTTGACATTAATTCAACATTGTTATAACTTAAAAACAAATCACCTGATAATTCTTTATTGTTTGTTATTATATATACACATCACCTCTTCTTAAATCATAATTAAGAAGTGAATTAAATTACCTCTATGCATATTCATGCACTCACTACTATTCTTTTGCAAAGACTTTAAAGCTAACTATACGCAACTTTAATTGCATGATAGGTCAAGAAACCTACATCATATGCGAAAAATTCAAATCCTCACGACTACGGCAACGTTCATTATCACAAAGTAGTGTTTGTTCCCAGTTGCATGGAACTCTCGTCAAAGACTTTGATCACTAACTTATTTTGCACCCATTAATGCATGTAAACCTAATTTGCTTGCTCTCTTGACTTGGACAATTTCGAGTCTTGTGTCTTCATTGTCCCTCGTTATGTTATTACTATAAATCACAAGCCCCTTGTTATCTTCTTGATCACCTCTAAATTACTTAAAAAATCTATGGCCTCACCATCATCGTCATCATCAACAGCAACAATTTCCTTGGCTTTACAATTGCTTCCCTTCATTTTATTTCCTGTTCTTGTGTCTCAATCTGAAAGCGTGGAATTCATCTACAATGGATTCAACGAAACCAAAACCAATCCAAATCTCACGCAAGAGGGAGCTTCCATGATCAAACCCTCCGGTGTACTCAGGCTCACTAACAGCTCACACAGGGTTATAGGCCATGCATTTTATCCTCACCAAATACAAATGCTTGATAAAAACAGAAAAACAGCTTTCTCCTTTAGTACATATTTTGTTTTTGCAATACACACTCCATCTTCAGGCCGAGGAGGCTTTGGCCTTGCCTTCACGGTTGCTCCTTCAACGACGTTTCCAGGTGCCGCGGACGAGCACTACATGGGGCTTTTCAACTCATCCAACAATGGAAACTTCTCCAACCATATCTTTGCTGTTGAATTCGACACCGTTAATGGCCACGACGAGAAGACAGATAGTCATGGAAACCATGTTGGAATCAACGTCAATGGTATGGATTCTAGAGCATTAGAGCCGGCTATTTATTATGTCAAAAGAAAAGAGGAATTGGACTTGGGAGGTGGTAATCCAATCCGAGCTTGGATTGATTACGATGGTGCAAAAAAGGTTGTAAACGTAACAATTTCTCCTTTTGGGGTCGAGAAACCGACTACACCCTTAATCCATCACCAGTTAGATTTAGCGCTTTACTTGAAGGAAGCCATGTTTGTTGGTTTCTCAGCTTCTACAGGTAGAAAAGCAAGCTCTCACTACATATTGGGTTGGAGTTTTTCGATGAACGGACCAGCTCCTCCACTCAGTATTTCAAAACTTCCCATACCACCATATGAGAAGACCAGCTTATCTTCTTTGAAATCCCATATCCGCGTTCTTGTTGCAGTTTTATCGGCTTTGGCAATATTTATGTTGGGAGTTTTAGTCTGCTTCAAGTTGTATAGAAGAATCACTCAGTTTGAGATTCTTGAAGATTGGGAGTTGGATTGTCCTCACAGGTTCAGATACGAAGACCTCTACACAGCAACTAAAGGTTTCAAAGAGAGTGAGGTGATAGGAGTTGGTGGTTTTGGTGCAGTTTACAGAGGTGTGTTACCTACAAGTGGAATTGAAATTGCTGTGAAGAAAATCTCCCGTAATTCGATTCAAGGAATGAGAGAGTTTGCAGCAGAGATTGAGAGCTTGGGAAGATTGAGGCACAAACATTTGATCAATCTTCAAGGTTGGTGCAAGAGAAAACATGATCTCTTGTTAGTCTATGATTATATCCCAAATGGAAGCCTTGATTCTCTCCTTTTTTATCCGAAACAAGGGTACGTGTTGAGCTGGGACGAGAGGTTTAATATCATCAAAGGAATTGCATCGGGACTATTGTATCTACACGAAGAGTGGGAGCAAGTGGTGATTCACAGAGACATCAAGTCTAGTAATGTACTAATAGACGCTGACATGAACGCGAGGCTCGGAGATTTTGGCCTCGCAAGGCTATTTGATCATGGCAAAATATCACACACCACTAGCGTTGTGGGCACAATTGGGTATATTGCGCCTGAATTGGCTCGCACTGGTAAGGCTTCAGCTAGCACAGATGTGTTTGCATTTGGGGTCTTGCTTCTTGAATTGGCTACCGGAAGAAGGCCTATTGATTCAGACAACTTCATTTTGGTAGATTGGATACTTGAATTTCAACGACTGGGTCAAATACTTGATGTTGTTGATCCAAAATTGGGTTCAAGTTACGTACTTGAAGAGATGGAGTTGGTTCTGGGACTAGGGTTGATTTGTTCCCATCAAAATCCTGAAGCTAGGCCTACCATGAGACAAGTCTTGAAGTATCTCAATGAGGATGATTTGCTTCCACAGATTGATAACTTGAGCTTGGCTGATTCTCGAAGTTCCAGGATGAATTCGAGATTCTTGAATATTATTCCTCAAGACACCATCACAGCTACACATCTTTCTTTGTCCATTATCTCTTGTAGTTCTTTAGAATCTGGTAGGTAGTATCAAGATGATTTCTTTTTTATTTTTGTAAATTACCTCCCACATTTTTATAGTTGATCCTCTACATTTTTGCTCCATTGAATAGGATAAAATTGAGATTTGCTCTGCTATTTTAAGATCATTGTGAAGCTAACAAAAATTTTGTCTCTTAAAGACGCAAAATTGTAAAAGGGTACTTGAACTACATTAGATACATTTGTAAGCAAGTTGAGTTATGGAATTAGCGGGGCATTATTAAATAATAAACAACTTTATATAGTGGGGCATTATTAAATTAATAGAGGGTGCCACTAGCACTTTTAGAAACGATAATTCTCGTACTGCATTGCAAATCAGTTCAATAAAGGTGGAGAAATGGAGTTTTCGTACGTAAGAATTGTACAAAATTTTCATATCAAAGCACTTCATTGTTTTAAAGAGAAAATCCCAATAAATTATAAAAATGGTACAAATTTTAAAAATAGCATTAGTATTATTAGTATTCAACAACTTCTAATCTTAAAAGCAAGTTATTTATCTTTAACACCAAAAAAAAAAAGAAAAAAAACAAAAGAAAAAAGAAAGGGAAGTTGTTTCAATTCTTCGATACTATCAGAACTCATGTTATTTCTTGTGTTTGTACACACAAGATTTTTTCTTTTATCCAATTTTAATGAAAGTAGTGCATAATAAAAGTTGATTTTAGCTGACAAAGCCCCTTTAATAGTAGCCCAGCCCAGTAAACATAAGCATTATGAGGGCCCAAAATATACGCCGCCGAAACCTCCATTGGAATTTTGTGTCTTTACGTGAGTGGTGGTCGGACGGCGGGGATGAGGGCAGTGAGAGATGGTGGTGGCCTTGGAGTTGCCAACCCGTAAATTAGAGATAATATGTGATTGCCAAGATAACAACTAAACGCCATAGGATCCTTCCAGACTTTATCATCCCTCCCCATCTCAGTCACCGATAAATTTATAGTTGCATTCTTGTCCGCATCTTCTGTCACAGCATGTGGCAACACAAGATGTCCTGCAGGATGTCGCCTCAGACCCTCTAAAACAACTGCTTTCAGATATGGCAGCTTCTGCGATTTATCTTCTCCCACTTCTTCGTCTTCCTTGTTCATGACTCCTTTTATCTCCATATACAACCTCTCATGGATTTCCGGGCATTTAACTAAATTTGCCATTATCCATACGTAGTGTTGTGGAGGTAGTATTTGTGCCACCGTTGAGTAATTCTGAGCATAAACTGACAATTTCCTCTTCAGTTGGTTTTCTCTTCTCTCCTGAGAGCTCTAACTCCAACAAAGTGTCTACATAAAATAACAAGTATTGGTCATCCAGATCACCATTATTAGCTTTGCTTGGATTTTCTTCCTTCATTTTCTTTCTTGCTTTTATCAATGGAATCAATATTTGTACATTTGCGTGATCTTTTCGCAGTTAAAGGAAGGAACTCCTCCCACTGCCTACGAAGCATAATTTTGGTCATTCTCGGCCAGAAATTTAGTATATAGTAACGAGCATGGCCGAATAGAACCCTACGTTGAACTACTTCGATTTCTTTGATTTGTTTCTCGTCAAGTTTGTCTCCAAAACACGAGAGACAAACTTGGTTTAAATAAATCATCAATTATATGATTATATCTACTAAGATTGCAATCATGCAGGATGAGTCTATCACCACAAGAAATAATTACTCTTCACACTTAACCATCAAATTTAAAAATTAAGGTTAAACTCTCTACAACCTCCAAAATCCCAAAAGTCACCTTAATTAGTTAAATCCTATGCACCCATTAAAATATGATTTTCACCCATGATTCAATTAAATATCAAAGAAAGAAGAAGTTCAACTTAAAGTTTTGGGCCATTCATAAAAAATATGCATTGCTGTTTCCATTATTTTTTGACACATATAGTATCCTTTCCAATTTCTTCAATATAAAATTTCAATAAAAGCACCACAGCTGAAACTTTTGATGTTTATTAGTAGTTTACTAGTTAACTAGTTGTCGATACAATCAAATTTTTCTCAATAATTTGATGTTATCTAAACATTATGCCAAAATTCTGAGCTAGACCGCTTGAACGAAAATATAATATTTTAACTAGGATTTGGGGACTCGTAGCAAATTCTAGATAGAACTTAATTAAACCAATCCCAAATAGTTTGTCTTGAGACTAGAAACTTTGAACCAAATTTAAGTGGACTTCAAAAGAAAAAGAACAAGCATCTTAGTTATGAATTTATAATCGGGATGTTGTTGATCCAAAACTTGAAGTTATATAACTGCGGAAATGGAGTAGGTTCTGAGTTGCTTAGTTCCCATCAGAAACCAGAAGCTAGACCTACCATCCATGACACAAGTTTTTGAATTATATGTCTAAATAAGGATAATTTGCCTTGCGTTATGTGATTATTAACATAGCAGCTCTATTAATTCTCAATCAATTAAGATTCCTGAAAATTAATTAAATACCGCAGACTTCATCACAAATTCTAGTCCTGAATTGCACTTTACATGTTTTTTCTCCTGTTGAAGAATTCAATTTTTTCGTACTTATTGCTATGTTAATATTTCTTGTTCACACCCATCTTCTCTTTATTCTTCTTCTATTATTGAAAAGTTAATTAGTACATTCAACTATTCCATTTCGTATACAACTCATTCTACAAAAGAAATTTTTAAAAATTTGTATGGATTAGTTCGACAATACAAAAGACTCATCATGAATCCATGAATGATCCTCCTACGTACGCTTCCAAAACGTTGTTGTTACAGCTTAAAACTAAAGAGAAACAATAAAAGTAGGAGAAGGAAACACATTGTTTGGAGGGAAAACTGGTTAAGTAGTTACGCTGTTAGTTAGTTGGAAATAATCAGTTAGCTTATAAAAGCTAACTTCTTGCTTATAACAGATCATATCTGATGAATGAAATAACTCTTCTTCCTGAAGTTCTCTCTATTCCTCTCTACCATTTCTCCTTCTCTTTTCTCTGTTTTTCTCTTCCCTTTCTCTTTCTCTTGAGAATCAAGTTCTATTACTTTAGTTTGCAACTTGTTGACCTTATTAATTATTATAATTGTAAGATGTGCATGTATACATGTATATATACGGGAGTTTCTTACAAATTATATGAAAGAATATAATCCAAATTTAAAATTTATTTGTAATTGGTTCTTTGAATCAACCTAAATTTGTTTGTCTTGACTTAAATCCCCTTCTAACCTAAACTTTTCCTAATCTCATGATACATAAACATAATAATGAACTTTTAATAGTGAACTTTCATCTAAATTCAAATTGAAAGAATAACTCGATTTTAAGAATCTTTAACATAGTGTTTACCTTTCCTTGTTGGAATTTAACTGCCAATATACTTTAGTAGGTCATTTACAGGCCAAAAACCTAGGTTTGCCCATCATGCTTTATAGGTCTTTTTAGATACATCATGCTTTATTTTATTTTATTTTTGACATATTACGAGTACATATTATATGTATATTAATCACGTGTTGGACTCGCTTGATTGGGATATTGAGGAATGGTCTAAAACTGAAGCTCCTAAAAACAGAATGAAACAAAAGCTCCAAAATAGAAGAAGAACAACCACACGAAAGAAAAAATACCGAATGGGCCAAACGCAGATCGGACCTTGGTTTGGAGAATCATGATGAGCAACATCAAGAGCGTGAGTGCCACTACACCGCACCACCATCTACAAATCATGCGGTATCAGTTGGTTCAAATTAGATGCTTTAACTACATACACATTGATTTGGTGCGTTATTGACACCCCACCAATATTAAAAATAAGTCGAAGTACAGCCAAGTACAGCTTACGTTATCAAATTTGGTTGGTGATGGTTGACCTTAAAAAATAAATTTAAAATACACGTGGTCAGGCATATATAACATGAAGAAAGGGTTATCAATTCTAATTTAAGTTAATAAATTACACATTCTATTCGACAACGAATTCTAAACAAAACAAATATCGTGATTAAAATTAAAATAACATTAAAACATATATTATTATCTTCTAAGACCAATGGAAAAACTCCATCAACAACGACAGAAGTCCAATAATATCCAATTAAAAATTAATACGTAACACTTGAGCGTGCAACAACACGTAAGGCCCACAACCGTGATTCGTGGTCCTTTATGTGTTTTTGACTTTTCAAGGTCAATGCTTTGGTGGGAGCATATGTGTTTTCACGTGGAATATACTATCATAACATCCATAACATTTATATTATTCAAAATTTGCAACGACCCATATTACAAAATTTGTTTGATTCTTTTTAAAAGGAAATTTGATCATTTTAAAATAAATTTATCTATAGATGGAGGGACTTTCTTGATCCAAACGAATTCATCATCAGATGAGGGAGCAAAATTTACTAATATATGAGTCACTTGATTAGTTTGATTTGTTTGTGTTTGAGCAAAACAAACATTTTTCACAATATGAGAAATGATTATATACAGGCTCCCATACATTTTCTCAGACAAGAATCTAGATATATACCGATATAAATTCACTTAATTTGTATCTATGTGTATTAAAATTTTTGTATAGAAAAATTTACAAAATCTTGTATCTGATAAAGTTATACACAAGATAAAAATTAACAAAATAAATAATGTATACCAGTCTAATTTTATCCAAATTTTTCGTATACTTCTAATATGATAAGCTAACTTATAAGAATTATATTGACTATAAGATTAGGTGATAGTTACAAATTAATTTATAATATCATTTAAATTATAAATTTGGATATAAAACTTTTTTAGTAATATATTATTACTTGAACAAAATTTAAAGATTCTTATTTAATATCACTAAACTATTAATCGGCTTAAATAATTTTGGAACTTTTGGCCAAAAAAAAAAAAAATCTACTAAAAAAGTCTGTCTAATATCTTGGAATTTATTTAAAATATCATCTACCAAAATCTCTTTCAGAATGTTACAAAATTTGTTAGAAAATTTTTTGCACACGAAATAGGCCATTGACAAAATATAAAATCACTAGTATTTAAATCCATATTATCAGCTAATATATTATTCTGCCTTCAGGTGAGAATGCATGCAGTTCCTGTCTTTTCTGAAAAACAGATGTCAAGCCGTTGTTTCTAGACTTTTGATCAATTTCAACGTGGCCGGTATTCTAAACATAATAAAAACAAACAATAATGCCCACATTTGTCCATGATAATGAACGTTGTCTTCCTTGCCTCCACAACTTCATTGGTAACAGTCTCGCTAGGGACCCGTTGCCAGTGGACTTGCTTGTGTTAGAAATTTATTTGGTAGTTGATTAATTTTCTGCAAAGCTAGAAAGAGATGATCTTAATTTTTCTAATAGATTGTAATTTTCCTGGATCAGAAAGTGATATGTGACCGTGTATGTATATTTTTTGAAAAATATATAATTATCAAAACACAGAACTTAGATTTTGTATAAATACTATCTATCACCAAACAATATTGGTTGTGATTATAGTGATACCATACAAAAATTGACTTGTTCGTATAAGCCTTAAAAACTAAATCATACGAGGATATCAAAATGACTTAATACCTTTACATCATGAATTATGTTTTCCTGTTTTAGATCCTGATTTAATTGTAATAGATAAAAAAGAAAAAAAGGAAAAAAAAAAGGTCATCTTAAATGTTGGTCATCTTATAGTGATAATTTATTTCTCAAAATGTCATTAGTTGCTGCTTCTGCAAAGCTCAAGTTTAAACTTGCTTGTTCACTCTTCTCTTGAATGTGAAAACTTCAATTATTCTTGTTTATTAAAATTAATAATATTATAATTATTCTCCTTATACACAATTTCTCTTTCTAATCAAACCAAGCATGATTGTTTTTCGAAACTAGGTGCACATTACAGTTTACAACATATAGGGGTCAAACTCTCAAAAAAACTCCAATGGCAAAAATGGTGATGCCTTTGCCTTTCTTTCTTTTCTTGTTCTTCTTCTTGGTTTCCTCAGCTTTTGCGCAATCTAAAAACACCAGTTTCATCTTCGAAGGATTCAAAGATGATGCAGCCAAAAATCTTACTCTAGATGGTGCTGTGATCCTAAAGCCTGGTGGTGTACTTAGGCTGACTAGCAAGTCAAATAATGTTGTAGGTCATGCATTCAATGCAAAACCAGTACAAATGTTGAAGAAAATGTCTTCTACATCACCAAATGCTCCTTCTTTCAGCACAACTTTTGTGTTTGAGATCATACCTTCAGGTTCAGGCTCTGGTGGTCATGGACTGGCCTTCCTGCTTGCTCCGGCTACACAACTTCCTGGAGCTGAACCGGGGCACTATCTTGGAATTCTCAGCAGCAAAAACGATGGTAATGCTTCAAACCATATCTTCTTTGTTGAATTCGACACGGTTAATGGTTTTAAGGAGAGCACTAATGCTCGAGGAAACCATGTTGGAGTCAGCATCAATGGAATGTTTTCACTTGCATCAGAACCTGCTTCTTATTATGTCAATAACACAAATCATAAAGAGGAAGTTTTGTTACAGAGTAGCTATCCTGTCCAAGCTTGGATTGAATATGATGGTGTGAGAAAAATTGTTAATGTAACAATAAGTCCTGCAGGCATGAGAAAACCTGTGAAACCTCTCATTTCTTTTCCAACTGACCTCACAGATGTTGTCAAGGACGCTATGTATGTTGGTTTCTCCGCGTCTACTGGAGAAGATTCAAGCTCTCATTACATTCTAGGATGGAGTTTTTTGTTGAATGGATTGGTTGCTACTCCACTCAATTTCTCTAATCTGCCTAGAGCACCAAAGGAGAAACCTTCAAAATCTAATGACACCAAAACTATAGCTCTTGTTTCTGCTTTGTGCATTGTTACTGTACTATTGTTGGGCATAGTGGGATGTTTTTTGTTGTTTAGGAAGAGAGGGGAGACTGAGAGACTTGAAGATTGGGAGATAAATAGCCCTCATCGGTTATGTTACAAGGATCTTTATATAGCAACGAAGGGGTTTAAAGCCAGTGAAGTGATTGGAGTTGGTGGATTTGGTGCAGTTTATAAAGGGGTTTTCCCAGGTGACGGAAGAGAGATTGCTGTGAAGAAGATTACACGAAATTCGCAACAAGGAATGAGGGAATTTACAGCAGAGATTGAAACTTCGGGGCGTTTGAGACACAAGAACTTGATCAATCTCCTTGGTTGGTGTAAGCAGAAGAATGATCTGCTTCTAGTTTACGAATACATTCCAAATGGAAGCCTTGATTCACTTCTCTTCAATCCGAAAAATGGGTTTGTACTAAAGTGGGAGCAAAGGTTTAATATCATCAAAGGCATCGCGGCTGGGCTGCTATATATGCACGAAGAATGGGAGCAAGTGGTGATTCACAGAGATGTGAAGCCTAGTAATGTACTAATAGATGCTGAAATGAATGCTCGGTTAGGTGATTTTGGCCTCGCCAGGCTCTATGATCCCGGCAGCATTTCACACACCACCAATGTTGTTGGCACAATTGGGTACATTGCTCCTGAAATGACTCGCACAGGCAAGCCCTCGACTAGTACAGATGTGTATGCATATGGGGTTTTTTTACTTGAAATGGTCACTGGGAGGAGGCCTACTGATGCAGGCAACTGGATGCTGGTGGATTGGGTGAGAGATTGTCAACAACTAGGCCAAACTCGCAATGTTATTGATCCATTGTTGGGCTCAAGTTATGCGGTTAAAGAGATGGAACTAGCTTTGACTTTGGGTCTGATTTGCTCTCACAGTGTGCCAGAATTTAGGCCAACCATGAGAAAAGTCATGCGGTACCTAAGTGGAGATGATGTGCTTCCTTTTGTGGATGATTGGGGCTCAGTTGATTATTCTTCTCATCCAGGTTCTGACCCTGATTCCAGATTCTTGGCAGGCTTTTGTCACGATACATTCAAATCATAACCTCAACATTGGAACTCTCTTCCAGCAGGTAGATAATAATCAATCAAACATTCTTCCTTTTCCAAAATCCGTGTTACATTTACGTGAGTGCTCTTCCAATTGTGAATTTGTAGCCTGACACTCTTCTTTATTTTTTTAATCGAATTGGATACTCTTTCTGATTAGCAAATTATACAAAAGGCTAGGATAACAATACAATATTGGATTGCTTGTGCTTATTATTCTGCATGGTTGATAAATTTGTGGTTGGTTTTACACGTTGAATGTACTTTGCTAATTGTTCTATTTAATTATAGTAAGGTTCTTTACTAACAAGCATTTCAATTAGTACATTTACATGAAACACAATTCAGTAACTAGTAGTAGGTAAGCCTGTAGAAGTGATTGCTTGCATGCCAAGGTAATAGGTGCACTGATGTCTTGGCTTTGTTGGAATTTTGTAGCTACCCTGGAGCGAATTTAGTTGGGATTGGTTGGATTCTAGCACAAAAGAACAGTGTAGAAGAAGGTTTATTAAGAGTAAAAAATAAAGAAAAGCGTATCAGTTACACACTGAGATGCTTGGTTCTGTGATCAGGGGTTGCCAGCAGAAGAAGCCAGAGGTAGGCCTTAACAGGAGAGTAAGTTTTGAAGTATTTCAATGGGGATGACTTGCTTCCTGTTGTTAATAATTGGCTCTGTTGATTCTTAACCTCTGAAATGAAATCAAGATTCTTGGAAAATTATCTATTTCTGCTGAGATTTTATTAACATTCATGTCTTTCTTTGTCCATTGGTGGCATCTTTTGGTTCTATTCTAGTTCTCTAGAATTCGGTAGATGGTGGTTTCTACAAAGTCTAGTGTTCTTCATGTGGAGTATCTCCAACTCTATTATAACCATAAAAGACCATCTTGTCAATAATAAGTAGATACATCTAGATATTAGAAATTTTTAGGTGTCAAATCCCATTTGTTCCGGAATTTAGTTTATCATTTCTGATTATAGTGTACAAAATTGTTTGTCGGATGTGATAAATTAGAATTCGCTATGAAAACCCATACAAAATCCTTACACTTGAAACCTACTTTATATAGATATACACAAAAAAATTTTTAGGATGTTGTTTTTCAATGTTAATTTACACACATATGAAGTCCCTTACAACTAATTAAGTAATTCATTAAACTATTTCAATTCAATGAGCTTGATAAGAAGGTTTGAAGTTTGAATGGATGGGTACAACTTATAAGCATTTATTTAAATAGAGACATAATACTCGAGTTTGGTTAAGATAGACTTCAAGAAGATTTTCGAAACAAGCAACACAATATGCATTTATTAGGCATCAAGGCGAAAAGAAACACGACAATCGAAGTTAGGTTGAGATTGGCTTCAATTCGCGCTTTTGAATGTTATTAGATTTGTTAAAAATGATTTGTCTTTGATTAATAAAATATGTACGTTTAACTCTAAATTGGAATTGGTTAGAGTCAATTAGGACAAGTTACTAACCAACTCCACAGTGCAATACTGGTTTTCATTAGTGATTAGCCGAACATTGCTTTGGACCTTTGTTTTTTTAAAAAAAAATAATAATAATCTATTACAATTTTCATTATCTTACTCTCATTTTCTCATACCAACCATCATTTTCTTTCACAATTTTTTAGTTTTGAATGATGTAAATTGTACCTGATTTCAGAGCTCAACAACCCTCTAATTTTTTCGATGTTAGTTTTAAAAAAATAATAATAATAATTTAACTCAATAAATATCATGTCTTATGTATGTAAAATTTACAACATTACAGTAAACTATGAAAATAATTATAATAAGATGCTTATTAAAGTCTTTTATATACATCACTACTGCCTACAAATTACATTAAAATTTGTGAAAAACTCAACTATTGAACAAATCAACAAGCACCAAAAGTTGATCATAAACATAAATCCATTTTAAAAACTGAATTGATTGGGTTCCACTTCTAGATCAAATTAAACACATTTTGTTAATTACACTTCATATCTACATCTCATCTTTTCTATATTTCATTTTATTTAAAGTGTGAACTTACATCCAATATTAGAAATTCTTGTGATTATATTGTAGATAAGATTTTGTTAAATTTTCAAAATCTCATGAAAAGGTTTATGATAAATTTAAAAGTTCACTCAAATCTAGTTGTGTTTTAATCAAAGAAAAAAAAAAGAAAAGAAAAAGAAAAGGTACCAAAAGTTATCTATTCGGACAGACAGATTGCTTTGGACAGGTTGGGCTTTCACTTTAAAATCCCTTCAAAGACAGACCTGAAACGTGGCCCTTCTGCTTTAATTGGGCCACAATAATTAACTTATTCGATAAAATTAGTACACATTTGGTAATTACTTTAACAATAGACCTAAAGACGGATGAGATTAATCTAATAATGTACCCTTCATGAGAAAATTTTATATTGGATGGTCTCACTTTTAAAAAAATAACATATTATATTTTTAACCAATCATATATTATTTTATGTTATATATCGTTATTTAAATAAAAATCACGTAATTAAACTAGAGATATCTTCATTTATCAATACCCAAATAGATAAGGTTATGGGTAACGATAATGACCCTATTCTCTAAACCTAGAAATGTTGAAGTTTGAAAAAAAAAAAAAAAATCAATTGAAAATAAGGAAAACATACTCTTGATTTGGTTATAGGAACTTCAAAATAAAAACAAACAAATGTTGAGGAGCTTGAGCTAAGTATAATCTAATATTGTCAATTATGTGTTTGTTGACCAACAAAAATGAATTTAACAATAGACATATAAATAACAAGATTACAAGAACAAGCTATCTGAGCTATATCTAATAGAAATAATTACACATATCATTCAACAATCAAGTTTACTAACATTATACATCAAATTAAATTAACATTGAAACACAATCATTATCATCCAAATCGAGAGTAAATCTTAACTAATAACGACCGAAGCCCATTAATATCTAATCAACAGTCAACACGTCGCACTAGTGTTGCCATGTGCACGCGTGCTAATGGTAGTTTGTGTCTTCATGAGCTCTTCTTTTTAGACTTTCATAGGTCAACTCTCGTGTGGTTGTCTTCGCATTGAATAATCATCTATTTATACATTTCAAAATCTACAATATGGTTGAAAATTTGATAAGTATTTTAGTAAGAGTTGTATTTTTTTTTAATTTAATTATATCTATCAAAACCATTATGATGAATATTATAGTATGGTTTGGATCACAAACCTTTATTTAAAGGAAAAATAATCCTTAGCACTCTAAAAGGTTTCTCCGTAATTTGTCCACTTATACAGGAGGGTCTAACGGAAATTATATGTATTGTTAGCGGACAACACTCGAATCTACGCTCTCTCACATGAGCATAGGTGTGCTGTGTCATCTTGGCACAACAACTTAGAGTTGTAAGAGTTGTATTTCTATTTACTATTTTTTTATAAATAGTACATTGAATACATTTTCTTCAATTTGACAAAAATATGGATGAGTTTAAATGGGGTTAAAATTTTATTAAAAGTACTTGATTAATATATAAATTATACTATAATTTTTTATAAAAATAAGTTCTAACGGAAAGAGAAAGTTTCGTTGCATAGAATTCTAAAACTTCAACATCATTTACAATTTGTTGTAAATTATTTTTCTACATAAGAAAAGTCAATAACGAAAAAATAAATCAATCGTATACAACTAAATGGAGACCGTGGCTTATTCTTGATCATTCTTCGTACAAAAAGTAATCTATAAAACTAAGTTTTGACGGAAAGAGAAAAAGATCCATTGCATATAATTATGAAACCTCAGCATCATTACAATTTATTATAAATCATCTTTTTATGAAAGAAAAGTCATTGACAGAAAAAAACAAATCAATCAGGATACCTTATCCCGCGGGTCAATGTAGTTATTGTCCTGATGGAAAAAACTTATGTACTACATCCAAAAAGTCATTCTTTGTAGACTTCGAGACAATTTCGAGGTGTCTACAGTTGTCTATTTATACAAGATTGAAACAAGTTGTAAAGATGCTCAACTGGTCTATGAAAACGAACTAGCGTAGAGCCTTTCTTGCTACGGCAAGTTCACAGTTGACAGCCCCACCCCCAGCACCACCACCACCACCCACATTCATGGACTTTGTTCTCATGACGAGGACATGCATGACATGACAATCCCGGTCTCCTCTTTCAAAATGGAACCTCTAGCTGAAAACCTGCTTGCTTGTTTCTTTGTTCATTTGCTCTGTCAACTCTCATGTTTTGTTGACTTTGAAAACTTCCTACTCTCTCTTCCATCTCTAGTCTATTGGTGTTTGTTTTTATAAGCATATCCCCATATTGTATGTAGATTGTAGCAAATAGTGTGTCAACTCTCACAATTTTCCAACCACATGGGAGCTTCTTTCTTGCGTTTCCTTCTCTTGTTCTTCATTTTTCATGTCCTTGTTCACTCTCAAAACACTAACTTCACCTTTGAAGGATTCAATGAAGTTGGTGACAATCTTCTTGATCTGGAGGGAGCTTCCATTTTCAAGCCTACCGGTGCACTCAGGCTCACTAACAAGTCAAACTATGTTATAGGCCATGCATTCTATGCAAAGCCAATACAAATGTACGACAAAACCTCTTCTCCATCTCCAAATGCGTCTTCTTTTAGCACATATTTTGTCTTTGAGATTGTACCTCCAAGTTCAGGCTCCGGTGGCTATGGACTTGCCTTCTTCTTTGCTCCTTCTACACAACTTCCCGGGGCTGAACCGGAGCACTACCTTGGTATTCTCAATGAAGCCAACGATGGAAATCGTTCAAACCATATATTCTTGGTTGAATTCGACACCGTTAATGGGCTCAAGGAAGGCAAAGATGTCCAAGGAAACCATGTTGGAGTTGGAATCAACCAAATCTTCTCAATTGCATCAGAACCAGCATCTTATTATATCAATAACACAGATCATAAGGAGGACTTCATGTTGGAAAGCAATGACCACGCACCTATCCAAGCTTGGATTGAATATGATGGTGTGAAAAAAGTTGTCAATGTAACAGTCAGTCCTGTAGGCGTGGAAAGACCTATCAAACCTCTCATTTCCTTGGCCACTGACCTCACAGATGTTCTTCAGGAGACCATGTATGTTGGTTTCTCTGCGTCTACAGGAGAAAAGGCAAGCTCTCATTACATTCTAGGATGGAGTTTTCAACTAAATGGAGTGGTTGCACCACCACTCAATCTGTCCAACCTTCCTAGACCACCAAAGGAGAAAGAGCCATCATCTTATGATGGAAAAACTATTGCTCTAATTTCTTCTTTGTGTGCTGTTACTGTTCTATTGTTTGGTATATTGGGGTACTTTTTGTTGTATAGAAGGAGGGGGGATTCCGAGATACTTGAAGATTGGGAGATAGACTGTCCTCACCGGTTTCGGTACAAGGATCTCTATGCAGCAACAAAGGGTTTTAAAGAGAGTGAGGTGATTGGCATGGGAGGGTTTGGTGCAGTTTACAAAGGTGTTCTACCAACAAATGGAAGTGCAGTTGCTGTCAAAAAGATCACCCGAAATTCGCTTCAGGGAATGAGGGAATTTGCTGCTGAGATTGAAAGTTTAGGACGTTTGAGACACAAGAATTTGGTTCATCTTCAAGGGTGGTGCAAGCGACAGAATGATCTACTCATAGTGTATGAATACATCCCAAATGGCAGTCTAGACACTCTCCTCTTTAATCCGAAAAACGGGTTTGTACTAAACTGGGAGCAAAGATTCACTATCATCAAAGGCGTAGCAGCTGGTCTACTATATCTACACGAAGAATGGGAACAAGTGGTGATCCATAGAGACGTAAAGTCCAGTAATGTACTAATAGACGCTGAATTGAATGCACGTTTAGGCGATTTCGGGCTGGCCAGGCTCTATGATCATGGAGGAATGTCACACACTACCAATGTTGTTGGCACAATTGGGTACATTGCACCAGAACTGACCCGCACGGGCAAGGCCTCGGGTAGCTCAGATGTGTTTGCATATGGGATTTTGCTTCTTGAATTGGTCACTGGAAGAAGGCCTATTGGTTCAAGCAACTTCTTGCTGGTTGAGTGGGTGAGAGATTGCCAACAACTTGGTCAAATTCTAGACACTGTGGATCCACTGTTGAATTCAAGTTATAGTGACAAAGAGATGGAACTTGTGCTCACATTGGGTCTAATTTGCTCCCATCAAAGACTAGAACTTAGGCCTACAATGAGACAAGTTATGAGGTACCTCAATGGAGATGACATGCTTCCTATCATCGATGATTGGAGCTCTGTTGATTACTTCTCAACGACTATCTGATTTCGGATCCGAACTCTTCCAGGAGGTTTCAGGTGATACATTCAAGACATCATATCGTTCATCTTCCAAGACATCAAGTCATGGAATTATCTACAAATTCTGTGAGAAGTGGTAGATAGTATTCTATGTAAAACAATTTTTTTTTCCAGTCTACAATTTGTTATAGCTGAGTCAATTTGCATTTATGTGAATAATATTCCAACTTCAGAATTGGTAGCATGAAAGATTTCTAATTTCAATAAATTGTTTGATCATTCTTATCATTGGATTTATAACAAATAAAACACTAACTATGTTTGATATATTGATTTGAAAATTTGAAAATATCCGAACTAATAAGATCGTGATAACAAAAGTTGAGATCAATTGTCTAAAGAGTAGTGAGATTGATTCTATTGAAAAGTTATGGATAATAATAAAAGAAGAAAATATTATTTTCCTGTAAAAGAAATAAAAATTAGATTCAGATTATCAACTTTCAAATATTCAAACTGAAAATTATCTTAATTTTTAATAATATAAATTTAATTATTCGGAACTTTTTCATATAACTATTGCAAGAATTTCGTATCCTATGTATAGCCTTGGACCAAATTTTGAAGCCTTATTATTTGTTGAACTCCACCTTGTTTATATATGGCTTGTGCTTGCTAGCACCATGCCACCATGGCGCATCCAAACTTTGACAGCTTGCGCCAGTTGCTCTCCTCCTTCTCGAGTCATGACACGTTTGCATTTAGCATGTTGAATTAGCCATACCTTTATTGAGCTCCCATCACAATCACAACCACACTATTTAACATTATCATATAGCATTTGTCAAATTAACTTCATGCACAGCTCCCTTGTCTTCACTCATAAGTAGCTTTGCACATTCGTAAATTTCTTGTTACTGATGGGCTCATCAATTGAAAATTTTCTATCTATTATTCCTTTTTAATTTATCTTAATTCCACAAATCACGTTCTCTGTATGGCATATTTAATTCCTTGGTTCAGACGAGATCAGTAACTAGTCCCCTATGATTTGGCTCATCAACTTGTTCCCGATCTGAACTTAATTGTGATAAATCATAAGCAGGCAGGTTATTTTTATGACGCAACACAATCAGAGCAGTGAAGAAGTTTCCATTAAAAATTTCATATAAATGCTTCAGTGAAGAGAGTATAAAGTAAACTTGCGAGCAGAAAAACCAAGATAAAAGTGACTAGATACACCACCGATTAGTGATTGGCAATAAAAAGAGTCCAATAAGTAGCAGACCACCAATTCTACCCAGTGACCTTAAAATATTGTTGCTTCCTATCCCACAGAATGCGGATCAACAAAACGAGCTGCGAAATACAGAAGACATTGATACACATGATTGTCAGCAACTTTGTAAATTCCATTCCCTGAGACCCCCTTTACTGGAAAAATTGGAAAAGAAAAACTAGAAGAAAAAGTAAAAAAAATTTGCTGCCTTTCTTGATCATGAAACCATAACTCGTCCGATCATCCCCTGGGTCCAACTAGCGGTCTCCTTCAGCTGTTCATCGTCAGATTGGAGACACTCACCTAGGAATTCAGCACAGAATGAACAGCCTGTAAGCAGTATCTTTATGTTTGAACCAAGAGCGTCTGCAAGATCACCCAGCACGGCAACTGCAGCTTTTGTCACACTGTCATCCCTGCAAGAACGTAGAAGAGTCAGGGCGCGTTAGAACAATAACATCAGAAGAAATCAAACACGAGAGATGAGAAAGGGAATGTATGTATATACCTCTGTCTGTCTCTGAAGACCAACTGTATAAACTGCAATAGATGTTGGGCATATGGCATCATCACCTCGGCCTTTGCATTCTTGAATCCCTGTAGAATACCTGAGTAAGCTTCGAAGATGCTACGCCTGAGCTGATTCCCATAATCCACCAACTCCTCGTCGTTGACATCCAAATGGGCACAGGCCTTAGAAGCATCCTGCATCATTTGAAGAGCATGGGGGACATACTTTTCGAAGTGCTCTCCTATTGCGAGAGCAATGTCTCCAAAGCATGAGAAAATGGGTGGCTTGACAGACCGATGGAGTTGACCACTAGAGAGGTCGGTGAGGAGAAGGGTCATGATCCCATCACAAAATGGTAAAATCTTGTCATCCAAGGCGCGGCAGATATCACCAACCACCCCAACTGTGATAGAGCAGACCTGGTATTCTTCCGAGTTCTGCAATCCCATCTGCAGATACTGGAAGAACTCAGGCATGTATTTTGCAAATTCTGGTCCAGTGGCATAAGCCAGAGCACCAATTGCAAGCATTGCTTCCTCATGCACTGTAGAACTACGGCAAGCAAACACCCTGAGGAACAATAGCATTATTTGGTCCGCAGCCTGGAGAATAATGGATTTGGTGTCATCTGAACTGCTAAATTTCTGGATGATAACCTGGAGAACACCACAGAGCGAAGCTTGCAAATCTCCTTGCTTCTCTCTGTCATCTGATGATACAATCTGAAGCTCCAGAGTCTGACTTAATCTACCCATGATAGCAGGAAGTAGTTCTGCTATGATCTGAGATGTTTCTGCAATATTCGAACATCTCACAACTTCATTCAGTGTTTCATATGCAGAAGATCTGAGCTTCGAGTCACCACCATCAGTACGATCAACAGCTCTGAGAAGTTCAGCGATGATGCTTGTTAGGTATGGAGTAAGAAGAGATGAACTTGGTCCAGCGTCTTCATATCCCTGGGCAAGGTAATAGATAGCCCCACAAACCTTCTCGGCCACATTTGGAGCATCCCTGATGCTCTCCAAGAGTACTGTCAATATCCTCTGGAGGTTCTCAGAGGATATCACTGAAAATCCACTAGATGGGCAGTGCAATAACTCGAAAATCCGGCTAAGAGTCCAAGCAGTAGTGTCTTTCACATGGTTGTTTTCGTCCCTCATTGCATTAAGCAAAAACTCCAAGCCTGCTTGGACCAGAGGAGCCAGCTTCTCAATGGTTGGACCTTCAAGGATTGAACCAAAAGCATAAGTAGCTGCCTCGCGACAACGCCAATCTGGCTTCACAATGTTAGCCTCCACAAACGGCATTACAAGTGGCACAATCTCATTCCCAACTGTTCTAGCAACTAGACCGAGACACGTTCCACCAGCCATGGATATATTCCAGATGCTATCATCCTGGTCCTGATCCTCTTCCTGCTTCAGCAAAGTTTCAAGCAACATAGGAACCAGAGACGATTGAGCCTTCTCTATAAAGTGGGAATGGGGACTAGAATCCTCACTTTCAGGATTCTCATACTCTTGAAGCTCTATCTCCTCATCACAGATAGAACTCCAAAACTCAATTGCTTGGAGAGCAACAGCTTCTTCATCTCCTTTAACTGCATTTGACGTAAGCTCAAAGAGTGTCTGCATGTATGGTTCAAGCACATCATAGTATGTCGATGCTATCGACACAAGACACTCAAAAGCAGCCTGTCTGATCTCCACTTCTTTGGATTTTGCTGTCTCGCAAACCACCTTCATGATGTAATTCCGCTCCATCTCATTTTGGAAGTTAGTCTGAGCAAAATCCAAGGCATTATACAAAGCCTTTGTGGCTGCAAGGCGGACTTCAGCACTATGTTCAGCGAGGTTCATGCCTTGGACGACAGCAGTGAGAACAGCATTGACTTCATCTTGCATGAGATCTTCATGCGAAATCTCCTCACAGATATACCCAAGAGTCTCCAAGGTCGCCTGCTTAACTGCAGCATGACTTTCTGGTTGGGTCATATTGTTAAGCAACGATTG
Organism: Nephelium lappaceum; assembly: GCA_021234005.1. Classification (NCBI taxonomy): domain Eukaryota; kingdom Viridiplantae; phylum Streptophyta; class Magnoliopsida; order Sapindales; family Sapindaceae; genus Nephelium; species Nephelium lappaceum. Next base: position 1,953,457 of record CM038011.1, read on the forward strand.
AATGAGTTTGGGCCACTGCTTCTGTGGAATCTCAATGGAACCAACCTTTGCAATCACTTGTGCAGAAGTGTGCCTCGCCTCTTGCACAGGAGAACCCAGAGTTCTCAGCAACAAGTCCTTGATTTGGGATTTGAAAGAAACGTCTATCGCCATCCACTGTTGAACAAGAGCTTCCTTTGTACTAGCATCTTTTGCATCCAATGAGTTTTTAAGCACAATACCAGCCAACCTACGGGATTCAGCCGGTTTCTCATTGTTGGCAAGCTCAACCGACAGTGACAAAAGGAATCCAGGCAAGTTTTGCTGTTGCAGCTGCCTAAGATTAGCCTCTGCCTCATTTCGAACATTTGCGTCCGCTGATTGAGCAGCCAGTAGAAACTGGGTAATCTCCATAGCCATTTTCCCGCACTACCCAATAACAACATCACGAAAAATATTAAAACCCATCAAAACAATAACATCAATACACCCCCACTAAAACATCAACAAATTCTAACAAGCATAAACAATAGACAACTATAGCATGCACAAAAAATACTGTATTTTGCACATTCAATCAACCCCTAATCCAACGAATACATAAAACAACAACCCATTTTACACTAATATTCTAAATTTCCTCATTGTTACAACATTCAAGAAATTGCAACTCTGATTGAAAAATAGATATACAATAATCTCATCTATCTTCAACAATAAGATCTAAAAACAATCGAAAAACAATTAAACATAAACGAAAACAAACTCAAACCCTCACAAAACAACTACCAATATTTAAAACTAAAAGCAACCACGAGTAATATAGATCTACAAAATTAAAAAATAAAAACAGATCTAGTCATGCACTGAAAAACCGAAGACTGTAAACGAACAAAATAGTGAACAATAAAGTTTATTTTAATCGAAAGTACCTGAAAACTGAAGATAACGATAAGTTAAAACCAGAAAACCACCACCTGCAAAAAAAATGAAAAAAGAAAAAGAAAAAAGAAAGGACAACGACTACTGGAAACGGACACGGAGCTAGGGTTTCTCTCTCTCTAGAGTGAATAGAAAGACGGTATCAAAATCTAGAGAGAGAGAGAAGTAGAGTAAATCGATTATTGTTGATTTTTTCTTTTTTTTTTTTAAAAACAAAAGTTGGGTGAGAGAGACAGAGAGAGAGAGCGAGAATTGTAATTCGAATATTTAGAAGAAGCGGGAGGGGAGAGGAACCACTCTCTCTCTGCTTGAAGCGCTTTTTAAATTATGAGAAAATCAAATTTACACCCCCAAAAACCCTAGGATTTTGAAATCTCTCACGGGTCGTGCGGCGATGCACGTGTAGCCATGTCAACCGTTGAAATTCTTTTGAATTCATTGTTGGGCTCTTTAGAACTTTAGATGGACTTCACCTGGCCCATTTGGTTTTTTTTAATCGGCCCATTTAGATTTTAAAAATGTGTTTTCTATGATTGTTGATGTATTAGTAATACTATCCACAGATATAATCCGATTAATATTTTGAAATTTGTATTGGATTTTAAAAGTTATAAGTGGAAATTCGGTGTCCTGGATCTGATTTTATAAAATAATGAAATATTTTTTTATTGAATATTTATTCCTAATTTTAGGAAGAAGTTTTTATTCTAAATAATGTGGTAAAAAATTACCTAACTACTAATAATTGTAAATGATATATCGCATTTTTTGTTAATGATAATTTCATACTATGCTTTAGAAAGTTTAATATTGTACTTTCTAATGTGAAATTATACGTATTAACTTATCACAAAATTATAATTTAGAGGATGGAGTATTATTGGAATCAGAATTTTCATTGATATAAAATGCGTAGAATTCACTAATAAATGATCTCAATTTTCGTCTATACATCAGGATGTAATATTACAAAACTAGGAAAAGTTTAGAGACCATTTTCTTTTGGTAATTTATATAACATAGCATGGAAATATATATATGATGCTGTCGAGAAAAAGGAGGACAAAATTAATACAACTATAACTCTAAGTATGTTTTTTAACATGACCAAAATGTTTAACTGTACTACTACTACCTTTGTTTTTGTCACCACATTGAGGCTGCAACTGCACATTTGCAGAGCAGCTATGCCTGACAGGGCTCTTGATGCCACAAATCTTGTGTTTGAATCTCCATGGAAGCAGCATTTCCAGGCCACAACCTCCCTTGGTCAGAGAGTAGGATCTCTGGAGGCCTCCCGGAACGTTACATGCATCTGGGTGGTTGCACCCATATGACGGTAGTTTCCTGCTCAGGTTTCTTGAAACACTTAGGACTGATGATGCAGCCAATGCAGTGGCATCCGGAAGAAACCTTTCGATAATGTAACTTGGAGATATGTTACCATTTGTCCCTTGACGATCTAGATTGAACCCATCTAACCCAGGATGATCATGATCATGATGGTATTTTTCGGCTTCTTTTTCAACTATGTCCATTGCTTCTGTTAGTGACAATACCTCCACGGCATCAGAGAAAATGTCATCGTAGTTGTTGTCCTCCTCCTCCTCATCATAATCATCAGTATTATCAACATCTGCATCGCAACCATCATCTATGTCATGATCAGGATCAAGACTATGATCATCATTAACTAATTCTTTGTTGGGTGGATGCCATCTACTAGGAGGTATCCTCAAACGGGGTGTGTCATCAATGTCACTATCGACGTATAAGTTGTTGTCGGTGCTTCTTTTCTTGGGCTTGCCAGGAGCTTGTTCCCAACAGAATGGAATCCCATCACTTGTGTCCTGTTGTAACTTGCCCTGGAAGTTATTGGAGCAACAGGCTTGTTCTTCACCACCATTACCAATGTAAGCACCAGGATGCTGCCGCCTTGTTGACAAAAGTGGGGCATTGAAGTCTAGTTTTCTGGTGCGTCTGAAGTCCATAGAGGCCCTTCTCTTATGCTCTTCCATGATGAGTGACTGATTGACAACCTTTCCACAACCGGACCCTGCAACAAACAATTACTTGGAAAAGTGTAACAAAAGGTTAGAGATCCAGATGAGGAAACGAGACAAAAGTAGTTGAGTCCAATTTCTTAAAAAACAGTTGAGAAACTATGGATTTCTCGTGTAGTTCATTAAAGACCATTTGCTCTTTTTTTTCACTTTAAAATGCTCACACGTGAGGTGACAAAGACATTTCCATATAGAGTTTTGACCAAAAAATACAAAACCAGGACCCCATCGCAGCCCGGCATTGCTGGAATTATTATCGACACAGCATGCCCTTTAGTTAAATAAATACATTGAATATGAAAGTTTCTGATAGCGAACATAAATCTTCTCCTGATCTTAACTTTTACACGGAGTTGGCTTAATGTTATGAACTTGTGATTGGTAGATATAACAACGAAACAAGTGTAACAATATCCTTCAAACCTCATGAAATAATCATGTAGAGTCTGAATTGGTCATATCACAAGTAATTGTAAGAATAAAGCCCTTTCTGTTCAAAAGGGAAAATTTTAAGCTTTGTAAAACAATACAAAGAACAAAGTCGAAAAGTTGCAATACATGGTAACCACTTAGCAAAAAGAGCATTACATCATACAATCTCTAAACTGAGGGCAGACTTCATTACAACAAACAAGCTGCCACTTCATGTACATGTTTTCTTTGATCGCAGTACGTTCACCACATTTTGGGTTGGAAATGCATACAGATATCGGTAATGCAATGGCAGAAGCAGTAGTATGCATAACTTATATATCATCATCTCATTCGTACCGACATCGGTAATGCAATGGCGGAAGCAGTAGTATGCATAACTTATATATCATCACCTCTTCGAACCTTAACCCAGAAAATATATTTACATTCTAACTTGATCCTCTACTTTCCCTTTTTTTTTTCCCTTTTCAAGATTCGCTCTTTTTTCTCTCTCAAGTGCCTGATCTATCGAAGAAGACTGCCAGCGGATTTGCGACTAAATGTTCTAGAGACAAGTACTATAAATTTAATTAGACCAGACTGGCATTGGCAAACCTTGGAATGGGGAAAAAGAAAAATAGGATGTGGCTCCAATGGAATTGCTCCCCATAAAGACAATGTATAACTAACAGCAATGTAATCTCGGCTTTTACGTCTGTTGTTCATTGACCTTCTCCTTTGCTCTATTATAGAGATCAAGAGCTTCAGCATGGCTGGGGTCAAGACAGAGGGCTGCTTCACAGTCTCTGCGGGTGGAGAGGTAATCACCCATTGAGTCGTGAAATGCTGCTCTGAGATGTAGCAGTTGCAGGTCTGGCTTGAAAGTTATCGCCTTAGTGAGCTCTACTATGGCATCAGCTTCTTTGTGATCATCCATTAGAACTGTTAAGACACAAACATTATGTTAAAAGGCAGGAAATTACACCCAAATGGACATAAGGTAGAAAGTTGAAGTATCTAAGAAAAAATTACAATGATGTTCTAATATGAAACTAGTAACAAACAGTCTTCATCCTATATACCAAGTTGTTGACGAAGTATAGATTGAATTAAGGCATAAACAGTGATACAAAGGCAAAGCTCGTGTCAATAGAATTGGCTGATTAGTTTTGACAAAATACCGCAGCACAACTTAACCACCACCTTTGACCTTATGATTCCATCAAGTGTGACACCCAACAGAATAACAGGAAGAGAAATTAAGTAGTAGACTGAAAAATGACGCAAAGTAACAATTGTAAACATGAATCAGCTGATTATTTATCAGAGGCTGAGCTGATTATTTATCAACACGTGATTTTTTTCTCTAACTCAACTATTTCCAACCCACATAAACTGCATTTCAATAAACTCTCCTAAATTCCCAGTCAATTTGCTTCCATACTTTTAATGCCAAAAGACTAATCACCATTCAGAGTGATTCAAAAATATTTTAAACTTCTCAAGAATATATAATCAAACATACCGATTTCAGTTCCAGTGATCCTAAAAAGGTGCACAAAAGACAGCATGAACAGTTGCCTGACTTGCACATTGCATATGTCATCTTATTGTTGCAAAACCAGTCAATAACTTTACCTTGTACATTATGTGTCTATTTAGTATGTGCACATGCATGTATGTGTTGATATGTTAGGAGAAGCAGCAAAGGTTATATAGATATACCTCCTTCTTCCAAGTATTTAATGGATCTTATAAAGCCACAATTAACTGCTAGATTACGCTATTAACCTAAGAAACAGAACAAAATCGATATCCACCTCATCATTGATAGCAGACATAACAAAAGGAGGACTAGAATCAAATGATAGACAAGCAAACAGATCTTAAAAAATCTTAAAAAATGGATCACTAGGTAAATTCATGGCACAAAATGATCTAATATTTATTGTCTACAGATCTTGAGTTAGAAAGAAAGACAGCACCACCATAACTAAATTAATTTTCAAAAGCTCAAGTGACAATATCACATTTGTGTCGCCACAATAAAATCCGCTAGGTTGATAGAAACTTCCAACTGTAACTAAAAAGAATAATGAAACTATAACAGCAGTCATGGAATTTACCTGCTGCCCTATATCTGTATGGGTAGGTCCTCATTGGATCAAGTTGTGTTGCCATACTAAGATCACTCTTAGCCATGTCACGATCACAGTATTCTGAACGTTTCTCATAAGCTGATGCGTTATTCTGGGCCTTCTCTATCAGCTTTGTCATCTCATCATATGCAGCTTTCCGTTGATTTTTCAGATGATAAACTCGTGCAAGACCCTGATGAGCTCGTGTATGCTTGATGTTGAGTGCATTCATGTAGCAATCAGCAGCCAGATCCAGCTTTTCACAGTCTACATAGACGCTACCTAAATTATTCAACGCCTGCAAAATGGCAAAAAAATAACCCAAAAAATCACAATTCGTTCTCAGATATGATACAGTCAACCAAGATGTTAGAAACACTAAAAAAACAATCAATACCTGTCCTTTCCGAAGACCATCTGAAGGACATCGAAGAGCTTCCTCCAGTAGTTGAATTACATATGATGACGATTCAGAATCAAGACTTGAATCTGCTAAAGCATACGCTTTAAGGAAAAAAGCTTCAAATGATCTCTGAATAGAAATGGACTCCTCAGCCTTAGCTAGTGCTTCTTCACGATGGCCAGTGTCATACAATATCCATCCTTCATAAACAAGCCTTTCATGCTCGGAAGTGGAAAAATTTCTAGCCAACCGCAGACTACGCATAGCAGCCTTCTGACAATTTAACCTAAAACATCCAAGGACAATAGTATGCAATTGGACAAATATATTAAATTCTTCATTAAAAAATAATAACAATAATAAAAAATTGCCCTAAGAGGATAAAACCTTCTTTTGTATCTGAGACTAAAAGGCATAATGCACTATTAACACTCATACATTGAAAAGAAAGTTCAAAAAATAAAATAAAATAAAATGAGAGTTACAGGCATGCCTCATGGCATATATCATCCATAAAGAAAACCGAAGCTGAAATTTGAAGTCCTGATGAACATTCACCCATAACTAATTCAGTGAAGCAAGAATATATTTCAATAGAATTCAGGCAAAGATCATAGATTTTCATCCTCCTTTTGCTATCTTCTTACGTTCTTTTTTCCTTATTCCTTCTCTTTTCTTCATATATGGAGTGTAAAGAAAGTCATGAAAAGGACAGCAACAGAACTGATTTTTTGTCTCTCCCTAATGGCAACTAATTTAAGCATATTGCAATGGATTGGTCTACGGGATTCATCACATTACTGCCTGCCTGTACAATTAAATGTACTTTATTTAATTCATCACTAGTGGTTGTATAATGACGCAAGTTTTAAGACTCTACCAAACAAGCAATAGACGAATATATATACAGTTCTATACGCAAAACCAAACCCAATGTTTCTTAGCATGTTATGGTTAATTCTAAGCTAAAGCTTACAGAAGGAAACAAAAAAAGTTTATAACCTACAATAGCAAGTTTATATTCTCAACAAATTTCTAAATGGGTCAAATTTTAGTAGAGATCGAAACCACTTATAGACCATAGACAGAATTGGAGGCAATAGCATGCAGTAAATCTGAGTATTGATAAATTTAGGAGTTAAACTACAAAGAGAATTTATAATTACCGTAAAAGAAGTAGTGACTGCCTGAACCGTAGAAGGCTCTTCCCAGGGTCATTTGCTAACATATGGTGTACAACAGCCAGAGAACCAATGTCATCAACAGAGGACCACCTATCATACAGCTGCATCCAGCAGTCAGCCTGACTCCACTGCTGAACAAGAGGTTGGAGGATCTCAACTAAGCGGTCACTGAGCAGTTGGCCGTAAAACATCATGTAATTTGGGTCCAAAGTCAAAAGAGCCCGCACATCTCTGAGAGCTCCTTCATAATCCTCCAAAGCAATAGAAATCCAAGCTCGCAATTCAAGGCAATCAGGGGAGACCTTGAAACCAATTATTTTGTTGATTTCAGAGATGGCTGCTCCAAGCCTGTTCTCCTCCACCAACATAACAGCCCGATACTTGTATGGAAAAGAAAGAGACGGATCCAATAGAGTAGCAGTGTTTAAATCCATTATTTTTTCCTGTCCAACACAGTACAAAGAACGTTCCTGATACATCCATCCAACTGGGCTGTAATCAGAAATGAGCGAGTTCATCAGCTTGTATGCTGCATACTTGTGGCCACGCTTGGACTTAGTCCTTGCAACACCTACCAATGAATATACATGACCAGCCTCAACTGCTGCCTCAAACCAAGTCTGGGCATCTTTATATTCTTGCCTCTCCAGCATCACAACACCTAATTGATGAAACGCAAGTTGTTTCTGCCAATTTTCAGTTGCAGACTCCCCCAACCTCTCCAAAAGCATAACAGTCGTGTTTGATTTCATGTCTTCCTCCATAGCAATCTGGCTTAAGAAATAATACAACAGAAAAGAAGAGTGGCCTACCATTTCCAACTTTTTCCTCGCCTCTGAATTACAAAAGATTTTCATCGCATTGGGATAGTGCATTGAGCCCGGGAGCTCTCGTAAAAGCACCTGTAAGCAGGCAGCCACAAGAAGATAGGCATGCTCCTCCAATCCATATTCAATAAACAAGAGAGCCTTCTCCATGTCACAAACCAGAGAGGATAAATAAGAATCACAAGCCGACTTCATCTCATCACAACAGAACCTGTTTGCAAATGAAAGAAGCTCCAAAACAACATGGGGATTGGAAGAACCTAACCTTTTTGCCCTGCTAAATATCTCAACAGCTCGCATCCCCTCCACCGAAATCCCACTCTGTGTCAAATTTATCTTCTCCCTTTTCGACTCCAAGAAACCACCATACAACATTGCCTTAAGTGGTCTTGACAATGAGGCAATATTGTATCGCACACACCTAACCTCATTCTCTCCAATCCAGAATGACATATCCCCGTCTCCCTCTGAAGTAGAACATTCATCATCTTCTATCAAATTTTCATAGTGAAGCTCCCCTCTAGACGTCCTCAAACACATACACAAATCATATACCGACTCAGGAGCATACCCGGAAACCAAAGTAGCATTAGGGCATTCAAGATTTCTTCCACAACAGTCCATTGAAGACATGCCAATAAGTTCATCCTCCCTCCTCTCATACCTCAACCACGCAGCCAACACAATCTTCGAATGTACATCAATCGCATGCTGTCTAGCAGCCCGCAGGCTCCTCCTAAACATTTTGGGATCAGACAATCCCCTAAATATAGCACATTGCTCCAAATACATCCCCTGATTTCTTAAACTGGGGACAACTCTCAATCCTCCTATACACATCAGCTAAAGTCTCAACAAAATCAACAGATTTAAGACACGACTCGATCTGGGGTTCCAGCAGATCTGTGACAGGCAACCCATAAGGAAGTACCGTTTCGGGGATAACACTAGGGGTATGGCCATGGTTAGGGGCTTGATTGGTTCGACTCGATTTTGATCTAATCGAATTGACCATCAAATGCTCATGAAGGTTATGTAGTTTCTTATCTCCTCCTCCACCACCACCACCACCTCCTCCACCGGTGGCGGTTCCAGTTGGATTAATAGCATACACCTGAGTGCCTTTACAACCATCTATAAGCTTTAAACTACGCATTGTTGTAAATATATTATGCTGCATCCTCTATATAGATATATAACAATTTAAGTCTACAAAATCAAAACTTCGCACAAAAAAAAAACTCTCCCCACAAACCACAATATATGTATATTTATATAAATAAAATCAAAGATCTAGATTATATCAAACGAAACAGAACAAATCAACAACAACCCAATTTACCTTTCGTGGCCTGCAAACGCCACCGTTTTTGGCTGATGAGAAAAACTTGAACACACACAATATAACACGATGGTGATGCAAGCTAGCTAATGGTAAGGGGTGGTGTTATTATAAGAAAATTCAAAAAAATGAAACAGATGATAAAAAGACTCCCTCATTGTAATTTTTCTTCGTTTTTTCTCTGGTGGGGTTTTCTAAAAATGTTAATGTTAGAGAGAAAAGCGAAGCTTTTTCTTCAAAAACCAGGTGGAGGTGGCCGTTGAAACGGCCACTCCCTCTTTCTCCCTGTATATTTTTTGTTTTTTTTTCCCCTTCTATATCTCTCACCTTTTTACGTGTCTTAACTCTAATCTAAGAAACTCTGACTGACTCTCCCTGTCTGGTCTCTGATAATTAAGGTTTGTAATGACATAAATGTCTTTGTGTTGTTGTTGTAGTGTGTGTCCCTGATGGATATTCATCATCATCTAACAAAATTGTTTGGTTTGCTCTTGCGTGCGCGTGCGCGCGTGCGTTTGAAGAAGTTGTTTGTACAGGAGAGGGAGATGATGACATGATCCTACAGTAAAGGAGAACCGCTAAAAATTTGGCTGCATCAGCCTGGCTTCCACGCCATGTCCTCCAAGAACACTTACAACGCCGTTTATTACTACTGTCTCCTTTTTTCTCTCTCTCTTCAAATCTTTCGTTTTCACACCCGCGTCTCTCGCACCAATCTCTGCAACTCCATGTCCTTCTATTGCCTTCTGGCACGCGCTATACAAGGAGCGTGCATGACAGATTAGTTAAATATAATTTTAACATCGTTGGTGTGAGACGTTTGTTACTGCGATTAGATGGTCTATATTTTTGTTCCTATCGATTAAATTTGTAAGCTATAGCCTATACGTGTATTTTAAGGATTTGACTACCTTTATCGATTAGATAAAATTATATATCAATAATAATTTTTGAATTAATTAAAAAAATAATTATTAAAAAATATTTAAATGTTATTATTGATAAACAACATTACTTATCAAATTTACGTCTTTATATTCTATTTTTAAAATGATGTGAAATTCTCTTCCGACCTCAAGTGGTTATTCATCTTTTCATGGAATATGGATGGAGCTAGAATAACTTATTCGGGATCAATGTATGGAAATATATTTTGGAGTGATCAAAGTAGACATTTCATAGAATTGGGTAGTAATTATATAACTTTTTTTTTAAGTACATATCGAAAAGAAAACAAAAATTGGAGAATGTTTGTGGTCTCACAAATCCTCTCTACCCAATCATCCACCGTTATAGTGGGAAAAGTTTCCCATCATATTGTGTGAGTAGATATATAGTCACTCAAACAATCTTTAGTGATTAATTTCCATAAATTCTATAAATCAAATGTTTGTTGGCGTCCACTTTGTAAAAATAATGTGTTATCTATATTATCGTCAATTACCATGAAACTAATTTTATTGATTTGTTGAGTCTATTGGTTTCAATTGTTATTTTTGTTTTATATATTGAAGAAAACATTATTAGTCTTATACTTAATTAAGTATTCTTTTAATGTTGTAGTCACTTAAAATTGTGATGAGTGTTCTCTAATATCATATCACATTTGACGATTATATTTAATCCAAGTTATTAATAATAAGATTGATTTCGTTGTCATGAATATGCTTGATACTTTTAACAAAGGTAACTTTTGATTAAAATATTTAATTCCCTTTACCCCACAAAATCAAATATTTTAACTCAACAATTTGTTTAAATTAACTGTTCTCTTAGTTGATCATGAGTTGGTAAACATTAAACAGCTTTCCTCTCCTGTCACCAAGTTAGTTCTCTCGTTAATGGACTGTAATCTATGTTACAACAAGAAGATTAACTTTCTAAAAAGAGAAAAAGACACAGCTTGTCCGAAACATAAAACAGACTGAATCTAATCTCTTATATTTTACAAAGAGCTAATTACACAAAACCTCCTTGAAATAAGGTCTTAAATATACGGAGATGAAAATTTGGTTTTTGTAACTTGAAACCCCAATACCATTAGTACCATTAGTTGGGACAAAAGTATTTTCGTCAATTCATTTGGGTCATCTGACATGTTAGAGAATCAAATTTATCTGAATGAATCAATTAAAGTATGAATGTTTCAATATCAATTAAAATATCATTTGTTTTAGAAATAAAAAGTCAATTATTAAGAAATAAAAAATAATAATTGTGGATATCTAATCCTAAATTGGATCTCTATCATTCATCAATGACGGTAGAAATTCAATATTGGGATTCGATCTCCATCAATTGTTCGTCTTCAACACCAACATTCAACCTTCAACATTAGATCAACTGTTCATCTTCGATCTAACCTTCTCATGTTCATCTTCAATATCAAACACATGATCACCATCCTTATTATCTCTTCAACACCAAAAACAACATCAACCTAGCAAAAAACAGTCAACCTTCTTTATCATCATCAAAAAAGTCATTATCATTCACACTTAAAAACTCAAAAAGAAAAAAAAAATCCAAGAAAATCTCAATGACGAAGCCTCAAAAAGATGGGTCTCCCTCAAGCGAGTAACCATAGAAAATCCCTTTCATAGCCACGCCTCTAACTGCGACAACACATTCGAGCGAAGCAAGTAATCATATAAATTCACGATTGATCATTCCATCACTACGTCCTTGTAGTCGCTCATTGACATTAGCAATCCCGCCGCCAACACCATCAAGAAGCGACAGCTGCAGCTTATAAACGACATTGTTCATAGCCTTAACTACCAAAGTTAGAGACTCAAAATAGGTTTCCATCACTAAAAACTCATATTGTTGGGTTTCCATCGATAAAAACCCTAATTAGGTCTCCATCGCTAAAGACCCAATCATTGGAGGTCCAGATGGGTCTCCAATATTAGAGACCCATATAGAACTCCATCTATAGAAACTCATCTCTTGGTCTTCAACTAAGCCTTAATTTGTTTTTTCAACTCCAACCATCTGGTTGGAGATAAATCTCTCCAACTAGAAACCCATTGGAGACCTAAGTCTCCACAATGTGAGTAGTTGAATATATATATATATATATTTTTAAAAAGAAATATTTTAATAAGTTTTTAATAATTCATTGACAACATTAATAAACTTTATTTTTAATATTAATTTTTTATCTTTATTTATGGGTAAATTGGTTAGAGCAATTTAATTTTAATAGATATGATGAAACAGAGTCAACGGTCATTTTCAACGCCTTTTGACCGTTAAAATTTGGATAACTCATTATAAAAACGAAACATAGTCCCGGTGCGCTCAAGAACTTAGCTTAGGGGTATAGTGTAATCAGCTCATTTTCCAAAAGTAATTAAGTTTAAAAATATGGTTGGGGGGTTTCACTCAGTCGCCAAAAGGGTGCGTGGAGTTGGATCGTCTGACAAAGTTGTCAGAGTGATCTGGTGCTACACTTATATACGTGGGAGTGCACATTTATGTGATGCACGACATCAATCGTCTTTAAAGTGGGGCCTTCTAGTTCAGTTTCAATATTCGGTTACCATGCCTTGCGTTGAAAGTGATGTTCAGTCTTTTATCTTTTTTACTTTTTATTTCTGAATTATTGCGTCCAAGAATGTATCTTACTTACAAAACAATTCATATTTAAGTGTATTCGAAAACTATATTACGGGTAGTTACCTCCCTCACATTTGTGACACGGGATACTGAATTGGTGTTATACATATTTTATGTCTATAGAATGAGTTTAAAACGTTGTCAAAGTAGCTTTTTTTTTTTTTTTTTTTTTTTTTTTTTTTATATATAATTATAAAAGTATGTATATAGACCATAATTTAGATAAATAATTGAGATTCACGTGATTTTGAATCTTAGTAAATTTCGATGATATTTCAATTTATTCAATATCAAAATTATTGTAGATATATATAAAGTATTTCGAGTCAAACAGTTGTGCACTAACTTCTTCACATTGATGTTGTGTTTCCAATAATCGATTATCATTTTATTTACAAATATAGTGTTCACGGATATAACTCATTGTGGGATTAATTTTTTACATTGTCCTAGCTAAGATTCGATATAAACAAAATCTAGTGGATTCTAAATTTATAATGTCATATATATATATATGTATGTGTGTGTATAAATGTTATAATACATACATTTTGAAAATATAAAATCATGAGTTATGAATATATCATGATTGAATTCTATCCTTAACAAACTTGTAACAACATATACAAATTTGGTCGTTTTTATTTTTATATAGGGGCAGGTTTTGTGCTTCTGATGCACAAAGTGAGAATGTCGATTTCCGACCTATATAAATAAAAATATCAAATACTATCTCTTTTCTCAAAACCATATAAATATGGATAAATATATACTTGACATGGAGAATTTTATAAGATTAGATTAATCTAAATAAGAGTATCGATTTAAAGATGAGGTCTTCTAGTAATATTTTTTATGGCATTTAATAAAAGGGCTTGGACTGAATGGACACGCTGATGGGAGAAGAAATGGTGGAGATTATCATGATACTACATGAGGGAAGCACTCGAGAGTGGTCAAGAAACATCTAGACACAGACCACCAAGTCAGATGACCGTACCATTCAAATCTTTTTTTTTTTTTATTTTCCCCAGTTTTTTTAGTATAAATTTTATTTGCAGTTGGATCCATTTTTTGTGGTTTTGGAAATAGAAAAGGTCTCTATTAGATAGAAGAAAGAATTCAATTAATTATATCAACTAATCGATGAGATTGGTCAAAATTGTAACATTCTCAATTGCATAATTTCCAAGGAGACAAATTTGACATTCTTGCCAGATAAAATACAAAACTTGATTCTATATCGCTCAAAATCAAATCTAAAAATCAAACTCATTCAATAAAAATTTAGTTATCAGAATGAGTATGACCTAATCTTTTTTTTATCATCTTTACAATCGCATACAGAATATTTTTTCTCATGAGTCTCAAATTTTCACAAATTCTTTCTGATTTAAATTTTTCCAACGAAAATTTAATTATTTGGGCTAACTGTTAAGTAATGATTATCTGTATAATTAGGAGGATAATTAGAGGTTGCAATTGAGAGTGTACCTGAACCAGTCTTGGACTCTTGGGTTATAACTAATCCCAGTGAAAACAAAATTATCGCATAGTTTCAATGAATTCTCATCACAATCGATTATTGTGCCCACCTTACGTGTAGACAGCTATTATATCAAAATGAATAAATAATTGACAAAGATCAGTTCAATACGTATCTGGCATTAGACACAGTCTCTTGTTTTTTTATATGTATATAAAATAATTTGATCCTCAGTGTATTTTAATTTAAAAAAATTAAGATGAATCAATTATATTTATTTATTATATTTAAATTAAATATGAAAACATTTATTTTAAAAGAGAATGTAATTGATGAATTTAATTAATTCATCCCAACTTTTTAAAGTCAGGAAGCACCGATTGTAAAATTATTATACACATATAATTTTTATAAATACATATTTTACAACCAATATACTCAAGTGAAATAATACCTCAAACACAACCCATGTAGATATGAAAATCACTACTTGAGCCTTAGCTTTTTAAGCAAAAATTAGGAAGTAGTGTCAACCGCACCACCTATAAGGAAGCAATTCTATACATACATATATATTATATATAATGAACGAACCCTTTTTTACTCACTTTTCTCATGTATAGTGAGAGTATTTAATTTGTTCAATATATGATGAATTTTATTATTTTTTGACATAGTACACATACATATTATAAATATATATAACACTGTCGAATCCCTTGAATTAACTCTAAAGATCATATCGTAATCAGAGCTCCTAAAAATGGGAGCAAGGCTCCCTGAAGAGCGAGAAAACACCCACATAAGAGGGGAAAAGCTGTCATAATTTTGTGATCCTTATGAGTTAAACCCTGATCTTAACAAGTGAAAACAAAGTGTTATTACCGCTGTGACAACTCATAAAACTCTATATGACATATCCTTGGTTGACTAACATCTTTTGTTGTTTTTTGTTTTTTTATTTTTTTATCATATTACAAATGAATTAGAATTATAAATCTAAATCAAATAAAAAAAAAAAAAATTGCCTTAGAGAATGATTGTATACCTCCATTTTAGTATTTGCATTTGAGTTGAATGTTTTATTTATTCACCTTTCTCATATACTTGACGTGTAATTATCCAAGTCATGATAATAGTGTTAAATCATAATAAATTATTTCTAATCGGATTCCATGTGAGTTTTTCTTATAAAAATAACACATATTTATCCTACAAACGAACTTGAACCATACGAGTGTCAGCAATATAATCAGAATGAATCAGACTTATTAAGAAACAAAAGAATATTCGATTTGTCGTGAGGCAGCCGGCAACAAGCTCTGCGACCCACGTTGGGAGGAAATTTCAGTGTCAACACGCTTTTAAACATTTTCTGATCATTCTGGATCTGCTTAACATGCTCACAAAACTACCACTTTTAATTTATTAATTAACAATATATGCCAAGCTTTTTTGAAACAGCTCAGTTCCACTATTTTTCTTATTTGTTCTTGCACGGACTGTACTCAGCACGGATCGTACGTACAGTCTGCTAGATCAATTTTTTTCTAAATATAGAGAAAAGTTTTATACATATATATATATTTCTCAATATAAATGTGTTGTCTTGAGTTATTAGTGTAGAGATGAAGACATTTATCTGTTAATTAATTAGACAGTAACAAAATTTCTTCACTAATAAGATTATCTCAAAACTATTCATTGCAAAAGAGAGGAAAAAAAAAAAATTATCTGGAATGAGATTGAATAGCAATGTATCTCCTGTATTTACATTTTAAAGGTTGTGACTTCGAATTATTCCCCTTCGCCAAATCCTAATTCTTGCTCTCCAAATCCTAAACTTCTGTCATTGTCTTTTTTTTTTTCAAAAAAAAAAAGGAAAAAAAATTGAAAGAAAAAGAAAAGAAATTTTGTCTCAACTACAAAGTCTCCATATTTCGATAGTAAGAATCAAACAAAACAATCATGAACGATCCAAAACATTGTCTTGGGCCAAAGGAGTATGACGGGGCTCCTCGAATGGGCTGGCAAGTGTTTCCGGGTCGGTCTGGGCCGAAGCGAACACTGTCATGGATTCGTCGTTTGAAGGCCTCGATGAGTCTCTTCTCTTGAACAACCCACCTAATAAAATTTCGGCTCGTGATTTTGCACCCATGTCTGATTGAGGCCTATATGACAAGACTGATAAGTAGAGAAGTAGCGATATTAACACCCCTCAAAATCTGTATGTGCACCCTGAATATGTTTTTATTTATTTTTTATTTCCTACATTATTCCTAAGTGAAATTATTTAAAGGTTAAATTAATTCCTAAACTTGAAAATTTTAAATAAGCTGTTTCAAATAATAAATTCATCAACAAAATTAAATAATTCTTTAAAATAAATATTCTTTAAAAAAAAAAAAATCTTTCAAGAAGACATATATAATTCACCTTAAAATTCTGTGGTTAGTTCTTGGAGTAATTAATCTAATACCGTATAATTTAGAGTTCTTATAAAGGAGGATACAATTGTTTGTGTGGGATAAAGGCAATGGTTATCAATACTTATCATGGGTGAAAGTTTTGTTTTTTAAACTTTTCTCTGTTGATTTGTGAGTTAAGGTCTTTTACCATTCTGTCGATCAAAGAAAGAGCACCAAACGTATCTCACAAAAAAAAAAGAAAAAAAAAAAAAAAAGGCAGTAAACCAAGGCAAGGACTCACTATTTTCCAAGTAGTCCAAACTGTTGTTTCTCCATCTCTTAAAAACAATGACGAGAGATGCGGCTCGAAGGAGGAAAGGGATGAGGGGAGTGAAGAGTGAAAACTAAAATCTTGTAGATCAAAATGGAAATTTTGATGGAGAGCATCATGATGATGGTGGTGGAAATTAGAAAGAAGAAAATGATATATCAGTAATACGTGGGATGTGATTACAAAATTTTAATATATTAAAAATAATCCATGGAGTGAACATGCAAAAAGGGGTGCACATACAATATTTTAGGGTGCCAATATTGCCACTCTAAGTAGAAACACCCCAACACTTCAACATTCTATATATCATATTAGATAGATATTAGGGATGGCAAAACGGGTTGGCATGTCGGGTCGAGCTAAATTCGATTCGATTCGTTTATAAATTCAACTAATTTGACACATATTCGTTTAAAAAGTGGGTCAACACTTTTAAATTCGACATGAATTTGTTTAAAAATGAATAACACGACACAACACAATTAATTTGTTTATTGCTTGGATCATAAATTATCCAAATTCATTAATCTGTCAACCCGTTAATTTGTTTAACCTGTTTAATCCATTTAACTCGTTTAACCCATTTAATTTGTTTAAATTCATTTAACCAAACATGAACAATAAATGTAATGACGATTCCAACACAACCATAGCCAGACAAATAAACCTCAAAGTTTCAAATACTTCTAACTAAGTTCAATAAAACTTTTATATAAATTAAATTATCAAGTAACAATTCCAGATCAATTAAGCACACCCAATAAAATAAAAATAATAATAATAATAAATGAAATCAAAAATCAAAATACAGAAAACACAAAAGAAAATAAAAGAGAACGACACAAGACAGTTTTGGGAGACGGGGGTAGTAGATCTAGTGGTGGAGCCATAGAGAAGGAGTGATCGCGAGGAAGAAATGGAGTAGTGGCGACGACCATGATGGAGAAGTGGTGATTGTGAGAGAGAAGGGAACAAGTGGCGACCATAAAGGAGAAGGGAAGAAGCAACGATGACCGTGAGGGAGAAACGACGGTCGACGATTGTATGGGAGAAGGGATGGTGACTAGGAGTGAAAGTGTGTGGTGTGGGTGGTTGTCAAAAAATGAAAATGAATTTAAAATGGATAGGGTTTGGTTAAACGTGTGTGTGTGTGTGTGTGTGTGTGTGTTTGTGTATATGCATAATTACCTGAACCTCTATAATATGCTAATATTACAATTTTATCCCTAATTTAATTGTGTTAACTCATGATTCATTTAAGCAAATCTAATTAAATTTGTTTAATAAATGAGTTAAGCAGGTTGATACAATTATGACACGAATTCATTTAACACAAACCCACATAAACATCCATTTATTTTTCGTAAATTTATGTTGACCCATTGTGTCATGAGCTATATTGCCACCTCTAATAGATATTATTTTCATGGAATACAATTCACTTACAAGATGTCTTGGTGGTGCAATGGTAGACATGCTAGACTTAAAATCTTATGCTAAAGAGCATGAAGCTTCGAGTCCTCCTTAAGACATAAAATCGAGAATGCTCACTGACTGAATAGTTCAGTAAGAAGCTTCAAATCAAATCGATATATCAAGTCTGCAATCGAAGATCTTGGAATTGGAATAGGTTTGACAATGGATCACAAAGTCTTGGTGCTTTTCTCTATCAATGAACGGGAGTCCTTTGAAATGGTCCCCTTGCACCCACCCCTCAAGTATATGATTCAAGACAAATCACACAAGGGTATATTGATACAATCTTATAAAATTTTGGTAAAATACCGCTTGTTGCCGAGCACATAAAGTGTACTGCAGAGCCCGTTTTAGGGATTAGGGACTTGCCCTTTCAATGGCTTTAGCACAGGACGTTTTCAAAATTGGTATTATTGAGTTTATTGACTTAATACTCGTTTTATAATCATATCAAATATTTTTTCATCAAGTATAAATTCAGATTTGGGAAGAATGATACAATTTGAACTTACAAATTCAATATGTGAGTGTGAAGAATTTACTATCGAGCTGCCTCAATTTTATCACATGATGTTGAACAATTTGTTTATTATTTTTAAAATAAAATGGGTTCCGAGATAACGCCTGTGGGTTGCCAGTGACACGAGTCCGAAAAGTTCTAACAAAAAGGGCCATCCCTTGGGCCCGACGTGCATGATTCTTCCACCTTAATCATCTTTTATGCAAGCTTTGGTTAGAAGGTTTTGAAGGTGACCCATTTAGAATTTTGAAGACAGATGAAGCTTTACCTTTGCAATATTTTCCAAAATTTACATATCAAATTATTTTGTAACTGATCTACAGCTCTCATGTCAAAAATGCAATGATCTAGCAAGTGACGTAGAACTTGCAATGCAATTCATCTCCTATACTATTTAAGATAATATTATTAAATATGAAATTCTGTATTTAATCTTGATTTAGATTTAGATTGTAATTTTACAAATAATATTGAGTGACTTTATAATGTCATAGAATCAACAATGTAACATTGTAAATTGAATCCGTACTTAATAAATCCCTATATTTGTGATGAATTCCTTTAACACTTGATTTTGGAAACCATCATAACTATCAATTTCATAATAATAATAATAGTAATAATAAATAAATAACATCACTATTATCAATCTTAAAAAATTAGAATGATATATCAACTATTTGAACCTTTAAACAGGAACTAAATAGCACGAAATCCATCTTGTTGTTTCGCAAGTCAAAACCAAGGCCACGTGCCCTATTTTCTACATAAAAAGAAGTAAATTATATATATAATGTGGCATCTAGTAGCTCAATTTTAATGGTCAATTCGGTACCAATAATATCACCATATTTTGTATCTTAAATTGGCCAAATCAATTGACTTTGAGGAAAAATATTGAATAAAGACATTGGCAACAATCTAAGCTAGTGTTGCTTGGAAAGGAAAACTTGTAGAATCACAAAATAGAAAGTAGTCAAATTACATGTAATTAATAACGAAAGACAATTAAACAAGAGAATCTTTGTATATTATAAGAGCAAAACTGACATGTGAATTACAAAATAATGAAGTGTGATGAAATCAATCTGTGTTTTTTTATTTTTATTTTTATTTTTTTATAATTTAAAAAAAAAAAACCAATTTCTTAATATGGGGGCAAGTTTAAATAAATTTAATTTAAAACATCTTTCAAGTGTAAAGATCTGGGAATATTTTTAACAATTTCGTGAAGAGAGAGGAAGAATAATTGTATCATTCACCAAATAGTAATTAATTACACTGACTTAAATGGTTTCTGCTAATAATAATTAATTAATAGATGAGTCATTGTAGAATATAATAACAATTTTGGTAACATGTTTGTAGCATTGACAGCCTATAAACCTCTGCAAATGTCTGAGAGGATTTCTTGTAAGAAATGAATGAATAAGATTTGTACCGTTGAGGATTTCATTTTCAATAATAACATTAAAAATAAGAAGAAGAAGAAGAAGAAAATTTTAACTATATTAAGGTTTAGGGAAAATAACACGATTCGGATTCATAATTTTAATTATGTAAGTGAATGTGATATAGGTACCCCTTATCCAACATCATATTATCAATAAGATTTGCATTAATCATATATGGCAAGAATTTGGTTTATGACCTAATTATTTTATCTTTAAATTGTTTTTTTTTTCAAATAAATTATGATATATGATATTTTTATTAATGAGTGGTTAGGTATTTGATTAATTTTTATCAGCGTTTTGTTATTTATAAACAACCAATCACTCAAAAGAATCACAATATTAATTTTAAAGTAGAAATGTTTATCAAATAATTAGAATTTAAATTCTTTTCTTCTAAAAAAGAATTTAAATATAAATCTAAATAATATTTTCATTAATTTTATTTATTTTTTTTCATATTATGACATAGTTGGTAATTGAGATATAATAATTACATAGCTGAAATAGATGACATGGACTAACATATTATACATATATGGTGCAAATTGTAAGCATATTATGTGAGTATTTGAGTTTACTTATGAACTTTTGAGGTTGGCATTAGATTTTGAATAATTGGACGAAAGTAAGCGTAATTTATCTGTATCTCTACCCAGCAATTGAATTGACTGGTCACTCGGACATACTTAAATGAAATAATTAATTAACAAGTGTAATTCAATTTAATATTAAGAAGTAATGAGAGTTACTTTTGTTTTGACATATTTAGCTTTCACCTGCATATGACTCATTCATTAATTAGGTGGACTAAATTAACTTTAAGTTCAATAATTTAAGAATATTCTAAAAGTGGTTTACTTGTGTGTGTGTGTATATATATATATACACATGTGTTTATTTACACACACTTAATTGTAAATTCTTGTGATAACATATGTATCCTTCAATTATTCTCTAGGCAGAGAATATATTTAAAATCAAAATAACAAAATAACATTTCTATTTTTTTATAGGAATTTTGAAATATAAGAATTCATATAATTTTTTTAACCATCAACAAATTTGAGAAATAGGAGAGAAAAATAAACCAATTCACAATCTCATTAAAATGAGTGTGAAAAGATTACTATTGGATAACTAAACTTTCTTAGGTATAAATTTATTTTACTTCAGATTCATAATCTTAATATGTGTAATAAGAATATATATAAGGTTAAATGGACAATAATTTCATTAGTATAAATACGATAAATTAGCTTATCACTGTTAACCCAATTTTTCATTTGTGTAAATTTGATTTTATAAAATTATTTTGTAAGCATAGAATTATTTTTAGATGCGCGTGCCAAAAACACATATTAAGAAAAAAAAAATCATAAATAGTTGTAATTAACAAATAAAACTTGGGATTAAATGGGAATTGAATGATTAAAGGATAGGTGAGATGTAACATGATGTGGGGTCGAAAATCGTCTAAGGTAAGTATGAGAGAGGCAAAATATACCTTTGACGTCGATAAAATAAATAATATTCTTACTATATCATATATAATAATATATGCTCTTTCAACCATGCATACGTACAATTTCATATAAAAATATTTCTATGGGAAGAAATTCTCATGACCCCTCACCTATATACACATATTTATTTCAATCTATATGAAAATAGTGAATTGATTTTTTTTTTTTTTTAAAACAATATGACAAGAAAAACATTCCTCATATTAATTCAACAGCGGTGGCTAGCTATCTATTCGCTTTCATTTTCAAAGATGACCACATATATAATATCTTTACACATGATAGATAGAAACAAATAAACTTTATCAATTAGAAACATACGTTTAACGATTTAAAATCTTAAAATTTGAAAATTAAGACATCCTAACATAAGAATTTTTAGTAATAACTCTTTCTATAAATGAACAGTCATCCTCATCATTGTTATATACGTTGGTTTTGATCATTACTAGTACTATGTGGAGAACTTAATGTAATGCTATCATTCCAATTTTTTTAAGTATCGTATATGACACTACAACTCAAATCTAATGTTTTATCATATTAGATGCTCTTTATCATTAAATCACATTAACGATTGTCGTTGCTATTACTTTTTAAAATTAATAATCATATTTGATCATATATCAGTAATCAGTATATGATTCCATATATTATAACTACTCATAGTATAAACTGAGCAAATATCTTTTTTATATTGAGTCACGAAAGTGAAACTATTTGAAATGTCTAATGAAACAATTAATTGGAACTGAAGTACTAATAAGTTGATCATATAAGTACGTATTTTTATCTATATATTACCGTTTAATGTAATTTAATGAGAAAAAATATTTATTCAATCTGATAATGTTCCACGTTCAATTTGTCTCAATCACAATTGATATTTCAAAAATAAAAAGGTACATCTATATATTCATTCTTCAATCTAACATACAGTTCCTGAAAAACCTTCAAATTTAAACACACTCAAATTATTAAAAAAAAAAGGAAAGTGCACCAGGCATATATTTAAAAATGGTCAATGTACACAAAGCTGATATGAAAAGAACTTAAATCTCGAACAGAGATTTATTTCTTTGATTAATTACTTGTTTTTAGGTACAACAGTAGATTATTTCAAACCTAAACTTTGGACTGTACTAATATCAACCGGGTATTAATACACTCTCATTATATATTTATATACACACTTAATTATTAACAACAAATACAGAAGAAAGAAAATTGGGATGAGAAGGAATATTCTTGCTCAATTGGGTGAAATGAAACACCAAAAATAAAAAAGAAACACCAAAAATAATTTTTTTTTTAATTTCAAAAATAAATAAATAATATTTTTTTAAAAAGAATTCTTCCGACGATGGGCCCGTCTGTCACACAGACAGTGGCAGCGAATGAAAGTCATGGAGTTTTTCATGAAAACGTCAGTCCCTACCTTATTCTAAGCTGTCCTTTTCTAGATTTCATAAATATTTGCATGACATTTTTTCTTGTTTTTAAAAAAATATCTAGATGGGAATACTTTCACCAACCGTATAATAATAATTTCAGAGCAGTTGTGAAGCTTCTTCGAAACTCGAATCATCACTAATAATTTGATCTAATAAATATTATATGTTCAATGGCTGTCTTGCTAGCGTGCTTGCATGAGGATGTGTACATCATCATATTATATACATGTTCCGCGACAATGACATAGGTACAAATTGAGAAGATGGGATGGCATGACATGATGATCATTTACATGTTGTAATTTTATAAAATAAAAGATATGGGATGGGATGATGCATGCATGATTAACGACAAAGATGAGCAGATTTGTAAAAAACGACAGACATACCTCATTCTGAAAATGTATGGTAGATCCGCATTAATAGGTTCACGTATTCTCATGCAAATAAAATAATGGAATAAAATATATATATAAATACAAGAAAAACTGGCACAAAAGACACTGTTGGGAGTTGACTTCAGAGGCTAGGTGTTGGAGTGAATCTTTTCAGGCCTCTGTTTTTTTTCCGAAAAAAAGAATTCGGATTTGTTTTCTGTCCTCATCTATCAGTTTGTCCTCCATGGATTTATATTTCATTAATATGCTTTTTTAACTCTTATATAGTCAATCCTATTCGAATCTACTCTCTTATCTTGGTAAATATACATATATCATGGATAGTTAACGAAAAAAAATATACATAAGACAATTAAACGGATTTCGACCATATATACATATATGCTACAAAACACTTCAAAAGTATTGTGGGTCGACACACGATATATGTATGCACATTATTATTATTACTATTATTATTATTATTATAGAATCATGGTATATAAATATTTTATTATATGATATAATTCCATTGAACTGATATACATATATGTTGATGTATATGTTTCAAAGACATTCTCTTCTTCACATCATAGTTTACAACTAACAAGGAAGCCAATAATTACAGCCTAGAAATTAATGTTCAAGTCCACCAGAAATTTGGAGCACACTTTTAGTAGAAGTATTAATTTGCGATGCCCACATGAGGCATATAAAAGGTTGGATCGTGCAAATTTTCACGTGTCTCTCGCAAGTTGATAATTGTAAAAGCTTGCAGCTGGGTTCTGGGTTGTTTGCGAGTTGCTGTTTTTGACAGCTTGTTTTAGAGTTTCCTTTTTTATTTTTTCGTAAATGATTATTGGAAATATCACCACCATATGTACATATTAAATTAAAGGAAAATAGACCCATTGACCAGCACTTCAAAGTGAAGATTGAGATACCCTTCACATCTTTAGAATATATTAAAAAAGATGATTGATGTGTGAATTAATAATTAATTAATTACCTTAGTTGGAGATCTTAAGGCACAACTTGTAAAATAAACAAACGTAAGATTTGAGTTTTATGTATGTCAATTTTCAGGATTTAAGTAGGGTTGAGTTTATTTGTGTTTAAGATACAGACCAATTATGAGACATTTAATATCTATAGTTGGATTGTCTTTCTAAAATTGTATGATTGGTAACCTACATAGCAAGAACCGCCTATGGAAGGCTTAACTAATTATCTTACCGACATTGATAATTGTCAAAATTGGCAGTAGCCATTGAATTATCAATTATGTTAATACAGTTTTATTATTGCAAATCTTCGTTGTCTTTCAATAGTTTGATGATATCAATGAAATTAGCATATTTGTGACTCTCCACTTTCCCATCCAAATTGGATTCAATTTCATCATTTCAGTACTTTTTATGTAATTATTGACGATTTTACAAATAATAATATACCTAACATTATTCACGACATGTATCGAATATCAAAAAGTAAAAAGACATTAGAAAACTTTAAAGAAAGAAGAAATTAACGCCAACTCTTACAACTGCTGGCAAGATCCTTGTGAGTGATTGAAACAGGAGTTGTGTAAAGGGAAGAAACGTTGATTTGCTTTATCTTTGCAACCCAATCGAGGGTCAATTTATTTCACGGCCATGCACGTGGGAGGAATGAAAAAGTTTCAATTGCAACTAAAACTTAATTGGAACCACACTTTGATTATTTTCAGAGCTTAATTTAACTAAAATATTAATATGAGAATTTGGATATATATATATATAGGTGGCTAGTTAGCTAGTTTTAATTGGATCAGTTTTAAACCAATTATTTAAAATAGTTAGGAAACATGGGTCATACGTGGTAGGAATAATAGGTCATTGATGAGTAGCCCTTTTAATTAATTTCTCCCGAGGAGGAACAAACCCCGTGATTCCCGATGGAAAAGGCATTATCAAAATCTATCTTTTGAGTCTGGGCCCGCATCGACTACAGCAGAGCATCAATCACGCACACACACACACGCACACACAAAACTCAAGTGCTGTGCTTCAACCAGATTCTCATATACGTAATAAAGTGATTTAATTACTTGCAGTTTCTTCACTGCTCATGAAAACCCCAATTTGTTTGGGGCCTTTTATGAAAAGTTCATGTGCGCATGTGTGAGTGAAAATTTTAGGTATGCGGCGGTATGTATCATCAGCACTAAAGATATAAATGGATGAAATGTATGATAATATTTAAGACGCCCCTTTATGAGTAATGTGAGTAATGTGGAGACATTATTTTACTAGCATATTAAGACATAAGTTATTGGAATATTATGAATAATAATAAGTTAAAACGTCTCTTATGTTCAATGTAGAGATATATATAATAGTAGGTTAATAAGATTTATGATCATATATCTCTCCTCACGTGCAATATGGATAAGAATTATGATGATAAATTAACACTCTTTGCACATGTAATGTAAAAAAAATTAGAGATACAGTAAGTTAATAAGATTTATGATAATTCTATGTAGACTTGTAGTAGGTTAATAAGATTTATGACAATAGTTTAACATGCTTCTTAAATGTAAGATATTTCTCATCACGTTTAATGTGAATAAGAATTATGATAATAAATTAACACACTCCTCACGTGTAATGTAAAAGAGAATTAGAGATATAACAGGTTAATAAAATTTATGATAATATATTAACATGCTTTTTACATGTAAGATATTTCTCTTCACGTGCAACGTGGATATGAATTATAATAATAAATTAACGCGCTTCTCACGTCTAGTGTGTAGTGTATGAATTGTAATAATAAATTAATGCGCTCCTCACGTATAGTGTGTAGTGTAAAAGAAAAAGATCAGTAATATATGTTAAAGAGATGATTCGAACTCGAAACCTTCAACAATATTATTATGTCTGTAACTATTAGACAGAAAAGCTTAAGATTATTATAATATGCTCAACTAAAGTATTTAAAGGATCGATTAATAGGACTTATAATAAGATGCTAATGTAATTTTCTTAAAATACAAAACTAATTCAAGATCAGTTTTTTTTTTTTATTATTATTATTATTTTTTTAAATTAGGCAAACATACAATCGCAATCAACATTTAAGATTTGAAAACCGAATACAAATTAAAATAAGTTTACTTGCATATATTATTTTGAATTCACTGTTTACTTGCATATATTATTTCGAATTCAATTGATTTTACTGCCGGTGAGTTTATTTATTTTTCATTGCTCTCCACAACACACAAGTTTCATCTGAAAATTTCCCATATTTTATATAAGTTTTCTAAGAAATAATTGTTTGAATTTAGAGTAGGGACAATTTCATTCAGTCTTGAATTTCTCCAATCTTTTTTTCATTTAGCCAAGTGACAAAACAAGAACAAAAGTGTAATTCATAGTTATTTAACTTCTAACTCATGAGTTCCGACAGAGATAATAAGTTTAAAATCTAATAATTAAAAAAGAATCTAATTAGTTTTACTTCATTCAATCTACTAAACTATTCTAATACATTTGAATGGAAGCAAAAAACAAAAATAAAAAAAAATAAAAAAGACACAAGATTGTAGAAGCAAAAAAGACGAAATCTCACGAGTGATGAGTAAATTCAACACCACATGTGACATCCCCATGTACATACATATATAGCATGACATACACAATATACAAATCATATATGCACAAAAATTTAGGTCGAACAATAGTTTACATGATTCAAGAGAGAAAGACAGAGAGACAAAGAGAAAGGGAGAGGAAAGAAGCTATAGCTCTTCGATCTTCAATCTTCTATCAAGGTCAAGTATAGGTTCATGATCGAGATCTAGGTTTCCCATCTCCATTTTTTTACATGGAACTGTAGCTGATCATCACATCTTCTGTTGTAATGTTTTCTACATGCTTTTTTTTTTTTTTTTGTATGCTAGAAAATTGATTGATCTTTCTTTTCTTCTAAACAACAGTACTTGTTTTCTCTTTGTCCATCCATAGAGAAGACAAAAGGAAGGAGAAAAGGTTAATGATAATAGAGAGAGAGTAGTTATCATCAACTTTCTAAAACCAACCCATAAAAGCCCTAATTTTCCTTGAGTCAATTAGTGTTGAAAAACTGTCATCATTTGTCTTCTGCTCCTTCATCTTGATCAGCCTTGTAGAGCAGAGATAAGGAGAAGAGATGGAAGGGAGTAGTGGGCGGTCCGAGTGCTCGAAAACAAGCCCTTCTAATGAAATTCATGATGAAGATGAGAGTGAGAGTGAAGAGAACGATGAGGAAAGCAACAAGCCGAAAAATGGGGGAAGCTCAAGCAATAGTACCGTTGAAGAGAATGAGAAGAAGCCGTCGGTCCGGCCTTATGTTAGATCCAAGATGCCTAGGCTCCGGTGGACACCTGATCTCCATCTTCGTTTTGTTCATGCTGTTGAACGACTCGGTGGACAAGACAGTGAGTTCTCTTTGATCTCTATATATACATATGTGATATGTCCAGTCCTTCTTCTCCTTATCTTTGTTATTGGGGATTTTTTTTTTTTTTTTTGGGGGGGTTTGATTATGTAGAATCTAGTGGTGGAATTTTGTAAGTGATATAGTTTGATTGATTAATTGTGGTCCAGGAGCAACACCAAAGTTGGTTCTTCAGCTGATGAATATCAAAGGACTTAGCATTGCTCATGTCAAGAGCCATTTACAGGTTTATATGAATAAATTTTATTAATTAACCTATCAATTAGCAGATACTTTCTCATCTTTTAGCTCATCAAAATATAATTCGCCTCTAACACTCTCATTTTTTCCTATCTAATTATCTTTCGGTTTACTTCTCATCAGATGTATAGAAGCAAGAAAATCGATGACCCAAATCAAGGTGCGCTACTACTAATTTCTCTATCTTGGTTATTTCCTTCTTCTTAAATAAATAATTAGATATGGTTTTTCTATATATGTTTGGCTAGCTAACAAATATTATACAAATTAATTTTTTAAAATTATTAATTTTGACAGTCATAGCCGATCATAGGCATCTCATTGAAAGTGGAGATCACAATATTTATAATCTCAGCCAACTTCCAATGTTGCAAGGATATAACCAAAGTCATATCTCCAGTTTCAGGTGTGACAATTTTATTATTTATACGATTCCCATTTTAATTTTGACATTCTTGAATCATGGTACTAGCTAGTCACTTGTTTCAAGTTTAGAGGGATTGATCTACGTTCATTTTTTTTTTTTTAATAATTTTATTTTGTCAAGATATGGAGAAGTTTCTTGGAGTGCTCGTGATTTCTTAATGCGTACTAATACTCCTTGTATGAGTCGAAATTTGACCGATGAAACCAGTACTAGACCTAGATTATATGGCTCGGTGGCCGAAAAGATCTACGATACCAACAATCATAGTAACTGGACTAGCACTAATTGCAATTTTCGTACTGGGGCTAGTACCTCTTATGGTACGAATTCGATTTGGAAAATGCACGAAATCAGAGAGAATTTTCAACGCGATCAAGGTAATTTCAAAAACAATCATCAACAACCAAGATCACTTCTACGCCGGATTGAACTCAACCCAATAACAACCCAAGTCAGTACCAATTCGATTAATAGAAGTAGTACTGTCCCTTCAGGTTTGAACTTAACAACTGTTAATTATGCACAAGAGGGTGGTAGTAACAGGAGCACAATGTTGAAAAGGAAGGCTTTGGATTATGATGATCATTGCAAGC
Source organism: Nephelium lappaceum (assembly GCA_021234005.1). Lineage (NCBI taxonomy): Eukaryota > Viridiplantae > Streptophyta > Magnoliopsida > Sapindales > Sapindaceae > Nephelium > Nephelium lappaceum. The sequence continues at coordinate 1,983,153 of CM038011.1, forward strand.
TTGATTTGGATCTATCTCTAAGGTTGACACCTGGTAATCATGATGATCATGATGATGATGTTGATGAGAACAAGCAGCGAAGTTTAAGAGAGGACACAAGTGAAGTTGACAGTGAGTTATCCTTGTCTTTATACTCACCTTTGTCGTCATCATCATTAAAGCATAGCAGGTTGGTCGTCAAGGAAGGACAAGATCAAGGTACGAAAGGACATGCAAGAAGGGCAAGTACTCTGGATCTGACTATATGAATATGACACAAAAATGTCACATTCTAAGTGAGATCTTGAGGTACTTGTTCAAGAAGTTGCATCACATAAATCTTACTTGTAATATTGTACCAACATTATACAAATTAATTCCATCTTGTTTATTTAACTAGTAGTTTCATTTTCTATTGACATAATGACATCAATCTATATATGCAATTATTCCACAATATAATTCCCTTTGTAGGCACTGATTTTTGTATGGAAATTCTAGTACCAGAATAGAAGCAAAGCAAGTTATTCATTAAATTTATTCTGTCAATTGTCCATATCCGTACAATCGACTTGTTTCATACAAAGGGACCAACATAACTAAAAACTTCCAAATCAACACTAAAAAAGAAATTAAAAACTTCCAAATTGATGGTCTGTAACACAAATTTTAACACTAGAACTTGCAATATTGCTAAATAGAAGGCAGCATTCACTGTCTAGCCCACATCAGCGCCGCCCTAACAGCGAGAAGCCTATTAAGCTCTTTCTTTTTTTCTTGAGCTTTACTAAGCTCTTCCTTTAGGGCTTGGTGCTTAGCTGCACACAAAAACATACACTCAATTAACATGTACCATAAATTAAATTAAAATGCTTTACTTGCCTAAAAAACGGATTTTTATCATTAAAAAATTTTAAAATTGAAACAAATTCTTACCATATCAAATTTATTATATAAAAATATAAAACTATCTGTCACTCGTTCAGACGTTAGATCTAATTAATCGAACGATTGAAATATGACATTGGATAAGATCGCGACGTGTTAAGTGAAAAAAATGGAATGTGTATCTGTCAAACTATTCAAATTACCTTCTCTAGCAGCCTTCTGCATTTCACCAACTGCCAACATCTCCTTCAAGGCTGCGTTTTCCATGATCAGAGCTGCTTGCCGGCGGCGGCAGAATGCAATTTGTGGAGCTAAGATATTCAACCTCATCTGTGCATGCAGACATATTTGAAGTGATTTCAAATATCTCAATGAAGAAACTAACGTGCATGAGAATATATATAATAGATATAAATAGAAAAAAAAAAACCAAGTACGTACCTGCTCAAACTGAACTCTTTTTTCTAGAGTTTCGACGTACTCGTTCTTTTTCTGCCGGTATCTGTACGCCGACGCTCTGTTAAGTAATCTACAAAACAAACACACAGAATCTATGTTACGATAAATAAAACAACAATCAAGAGAGAAAAATTATATATATTGGGAGGGAAATAGTTACTTCTTTTGCATTTTCGGATCCATGTTTGTAGGTACGCTAAGAGCGGCCGGGTCTGCAGGAACCCGTCTGGGAGTCTCATGATGCTCCCGTTTGTGGGAAGACTCCGGGAGAAGCTTCTGTTTTTTGGCGGTCCTCGGTTTCGGAGATGGATCTGCAAGGCTGATAGTACCGTCAACAACTGTTGTCATGACCAAATTCTTATTTTTAAAAATAGCTTGAGAGTCACTGGATGCCCTCCTGTGCACCACATGACGAGGCCTATATCTTGCAATCATGCTGTTGTTGGTGGTGTCCATTTTACACTGCAATTGAACCTGTAAAAAAGAAAACAGCAAGAGGACAAATGATGGTTGCATCATATGTCAATTTTGTTATTAAGAAAAACTAACAACAAGAAATTGAAGCTATATTAGAGGAGAACAATTCTTCCAAAGTATATAGAGAAGGAGAGCGCTACTTGATGTGCTAAAATGGTTGCTTGCAATTGTGTGAAATGCTTGCAACTCGAGCCCTATTTATACTAGTTTTTCTGAGATTTGAAGTAAAATTATGTATGGTAAGTGACGTTTTCATCGGCTATATTTAGCAGTGCATTGTGAAATTAATTAATCGGAGATAGCTAGGCTTAATATGGAAGGTAATCTAAGATATATAAAACTTAGATACTGAATTCAAACTTGCATTTGTTGGAAATAATAATTTCAGATTTTGTGAATGGTCTCATTATAGTATTTTGCCAGACAAGAAGTTATTGGACTCTACCATGAAAATGAATATATGGAAAGTGCATTTAAGAAAGCCAACTCAACTTGTCAAAAGTTGGAATTTTATAAGGTAATTTATTTAAGAGTTTACCTTATTTGTTGAGTAGAATGCATATCTGTGACAGATAGGAGAACAAATGCAAAGTTTTCATTTGTAGTTTATTTCTGTAAATAATCAATGAAATTAATCATAAATTGGTTTCAAGTATATCTTACTCCTTAAATGCAAAATCTGTACTTGAAAATCTGCACTTGAAAAGGAGAAGAATACCATAAATAAAGAATCCCTGCCATAACTATCTCTCACTTTTGATATAATGAACACTTTAATAAAATATTATAAAAGGGTTATTTCTAACAGTCCCCAGCTTTTACCACTAATAAGAAAATACTCCCCATAATTTCATAATTGTCAATTTTACACTGTATAGTTTAAATATTAAATCATCAAACAACACCCCATCGTCAACAATTCTATTAGTAAAATTAGACTACCGTTAGTGATGAAAGGGTAAAAAGCTCTTTTATACTATATCTTATATTAAAATATTTTTAACAAATAAAATAAAATAAAACTTTTTAAAAAATAAAATAAAATAAAACTAAAAAGTAAAAATCAACCTTTTATATCCACTGTTCATCAACATAAATAAATTGTGGACATTTATTAAATTTAAAAAATTAATAAATCTAAAAAGTAATAATAAAGAAAATAAAATTAAGAAACAAAATTAATAAAAAAAATCTCCACGTCCATATTTGAAATGGACAATTGGAGATCAAAATGAATTTAATAATTTATTAAATTATTAAACAAAAATTAAAAATAAAAAAAGAACAATAAATTATAAACTAGCTCGTTGAAATCCAAATCGACCATCTCCGTCCATCTCTGTCTCTTTCTTTAGATTGACCACCTCCATCTCCCTCTTCTAATCAAAACCAATCCTCCATCGTTGTTCATCTCAGTCAAAAGGTCAATCGTTGTCTTTCTCTCTCTCCATATCAAAACTAGACCATCTTCGCCTCTCTCTCCAAATCAAAACCAGATCTCATTCCCTCTCTTTCTCTCTCTCTCTCTCCAGATCTTCATCTCCCTCTTCAAACCATCTCCAACACTTTTCCCTCTATCTCTAATTCTTTTTCTACCTCTATCTCTAATTCTTTTTCTTTCTCTTGTCTGACGATGTTTTCTCCTCTTATTTAGTTGTCAATTCTTCTCCTTTTCTTTCTCTCCCTCACAGATCCAATGTTGATTAGGGTTTGATTAGGATTGATTGGATTAATGATTAATTAGGGTTTGATAGATTTGTGGGAGCTTTGGGGTTGATTAATGGGTTATTAAATTGGTGGTTGATTGGTGTGTTGTTTGGGATTTGGTGTGATGGTTGGATTTTTGGTGTTGTTATTTAGGGGTGGATGAGAGAGAGAGGTCGCCCAGGTGGCCATTATTTTCTTCATCAACAATGAAGCTTTTTCATCATTGATGAAGGAGACGATTAAAAATTATTAATTTTCATTATATCTTTTATTTTCCTTTTATTAGTTTTTTATATATTTAATTTATTATTATGATTTTTTATATTTTAGTTTTAGTTTTAGTTTTTTTTCTTAATTATTTAATAATTTAATAAATTATTAAATTGATTTTTATCCTCCCACTATCGATTTCAGATATGGACGTTGGAGATATTATTTTATTAATTTTATTTTTTAATTTTGATCTTTCAATTTTATTTTAATTAAGTTTATTTTGCTTTTTCAATTTTATTTTAATTAAGTTTAAATTGGGGTAATGAAGTTATTTACTACTTTGCATGTGTTAGAGTCAACGTTCTAACGAAAATACTAATGGCAGGGTCTAAAATTGTTAATATGAAACCGCGGGGTGCATTTTCTTATTATTGACAAAAGTTTAGGGTTTTAGAAATAGTCTTATTATAACATTTTATATATTTGAAGATATTTTTTATAAACATCATAAAGAACTTAAATAACACATCTATAAAAAATTAAAAATTTTTCGGTTTCTTAAATTTTCTTTTCTTATTTTTTTATTTTTATCCCCAAAAAAGTAGGAAAAAAATCTATAAACCCGAAAATTTTTTAAATTTAAGTCTATTTCATTATTTTTATTATTTATACAAAGAACTAATTTTAAATTTAATAAGTTCCCTCAATTCTATCAACGTATGTAGTCGAAGTGTGCATTGCAAAAAAATTCTCATTGATATATATATATATATATCATTCTACGGTACATTTAGATATCAATAAACTTGACGACTACAAATGAATGATTGGATTCTAAAATTACTAATTGTATTTTATTAGATCTCATTACACAACTAAATGAATACATTTATAACAATCGACTATGTTTATTTGTACATAATTAGATTGTTTAATTGTAATAAGATATAATAAAATACAATCAATAATTTTATAATATTATTAATTCAGGTGTATCAATATCTAAGCATATTATAGACGACTCATATATATATAGAGTAATTCTACTATCAGTATTTTTTAACTTTAAAAAGTTAAGACGAACCAATCAAATTCATTAATTGCAATATCTCTCATAAAATAAATTATCTTACTTATTTAATTCAAATACAATGAATGAATATGATTGGTTTATTCTAACTTTTTAAAATTATGAGACACTAATGGTAGAATTACTATATATATATCAAAGCTTGTACGATCAACGCATCTTAATTTTTAAATTATTAGGACCACCAATCAAAATTATTCATTACATTCTCTCTCTTAAAAAATTTTTCTCTCTTATTAATTTAAATGTATAATGAATGAGTTTGATTAGTGATCCCAACAATTTAAAAGTTAGAACGCATTAATCATAGAATTATATAATATAAAATAATTCTATGATCAGAGAATTATATAATATAAAATATAGAATTAATCATAGAATTATATAATATAAAATAATTCTATGATCAGAGAGAAATATTTTTAGGAGAGAGAATGCAATTTCATGACTGAGATTAATAATTTTAATAATTTAAAAGTTAAAACATACTGATTATGAAAACTATATATATCACATGACAATGCTTTTGAATTTTTTTTTAAAAAAAAAAAAACTATTTTTTTAATATTCGAAAAATGTTTTCAAAGAACATAAAACAAAGAAAATGTTTTTTAAAATAAGAAATGAAAATGAATGAGATGAATTTATTACGGAAGAAAAACGAATAAAAATTAAAATAAATAGAAATAAAATTAATTAATTTTTGCTGCTATTTATTGATATTTAATTGTTTTTACTTCTATTCTTTTTAATGTTTATTCATTTTTTCTTTTGATACACAATTAGATTTCCATTTAGTTTTAAATATTTTCATTTATTTTCAACAAACAATTTTATATAATAATTATATTAAGGAAGCAAGCAAATGTGATGCATCCCACCTTTTTTTAAAAAAATAAAAAAAAATTGATACTTTTATAAGTCTAAAGATTGCTAGATCTTATTAAAATGTATTATCGTTAGCACGGGTCAGAATAACTACTCTCACCTTCGGATGATAAGAACTTCTACAAAGAAGAAAACAACTCTCATACCTTGTGCACAAGATCCCTTGACTTTTTAGGATAAAAGGGATAGATTTTAGGCATTTAAGATAATTTTAACAATTATTAACTAACGGTTAATGCTTTGCCAAATTGTGCTTAACCAATGACGACACAAATCATGTACTGATTCGATTATTAGAAATAGTACTGTCCCTGCAGGTTTGATCTAAACAACTGTTGATTATGCACAAGAGAGTAGTAGTAATACAATATTGAAACAGAAGGCTTTGGATTATGATAATTGCAAGCTAGATTTTCGATTCATCTCTGAGGCTGACACCTGGTAATGATGATGATGATGTTGAAGAGAACAAGCAGCGAAGTTTAAGACAGGACACAAAAGAAGTTGACAGTGAGTCATCATAGCACCATTGTTATCATCGTCAAAGCATATAGCAGGTTGCTCAGCAAGGAAGGACAAGATCATGGTACAAAAGGACATCCAAGAAGGGCAAGGACTCTGGATCTGACATTATGAATGACACAAAAATGTCACATTCTAAGTTAGATCTTATGGTACTTGTTTAAAAAATGTTGCATCATATAACTGATTTGTAATACTGTACCAATTAATATTATACAAATTAAATTCCATGCTAGCTTCTTGTTTATTTTATAGTTTCATTGTCCTGTCAACATTAATCTGTATATATATAGAATTCTCGCAATGTAATTCTCTTTTGTAGGCATTGATTTTCGCAAGGAAATTCACTTAGAAAGGAAGCAAAAGCGAGTTCTCTACTAAATTTATTCTGTCAATTGTGTATAAATCAGACAACTGACTTAAACAAAGGAAACAGCATAACTAAAAACCATCAAATTGATATTTCAACGGTCAAAACACAAAACTTTCAACTTGATTCTATAACACCGATTTGATGCCAGGAACTTGCTATGCTAGTTCGATGCAGATTCACTGTATTGCCTGCATCAGCGCCCTAATAGCCAGAAGCCTATAAAGCTCTTCCAATAGTGCTCGGGTCTCAGCTGCATATCAAAACATTAAACTCAATTATCATATTTTGCAAATTAAGTTACAAACTTTAGGTGCCTAAAATGTGGATTTTTATACCCTTGGTCAATTTTAAAGGTCTAATAAACTCTTTCCATATAAAGTTATTAAAAAAAAAAAAAACACAAAACTTTCTGTCACGTGTTTAGTCGTTGGATTTGATTCATCTAACGACTAAAACTTGACGATGGATAAGATTGCGGACGTGTAAAGCTGAAAAAATGGATAGAATTGCAGACGTGTAAAGTGAAAAAATGCGATGTATATTTGGCAAATAGTTCAAATTACCATCTTTTGCAGCATATTGAATCTGTCGAACTGCCAAGATCTCCTTCAAGGCTATGTTCTCAGTTATCAGAGCAGATTGCTGGCGTTGACGGTCAGCAATGCGTGGAGTCAGCATTTGCAGCCTCATCTGTATGCAAACATATTAGAAAGTGATTTCAAACATCTCAAAAAAAATAAATAAATAAAGAAAGAAAGAAAAAAGTACAGTGCATGAGAAAGTATATTTTGAACATAAATAAAAAGCCAAGTACGTACGTACCTCACCTAATCGTATTCTTCGTTTAAGTTGCTTCACGTACTCATTCATTCGGAGGTGGTATTTGTGTGACAGTCTAGCAAGCAACCAACAAAACAAACACATAGAATCAATGTTAGAATAAATAGAACTTGACGACAATTAACAGAGAAAATCTATACATCTTGTGATGGACATAGTTACCTCTTGTTTCTTTTTAGTCTCAGCTGCATCTTGATAGTCTGATTGATGCTACTCTTCAATATTTCAACCTGCACAAATTTTTTTTTTTTTTAAAAACGGACAAAAGATTGTTGCATCCAATATTAGTTTTAGTTTTTAACCGAAAACTGAATTGAAAAACAAGAAATTGAAGCTGTAATATTAAAATAGAACAATATTTTTGAAGTATAGAGAAGAGCTCTACTTGATTTAGTAAAAGGGCCGCTTGCAATTGTGAGAAAGACTTGCAACATGTAGGGCCTATTTGTACTAATTTCTCTGAGATTTGAAATAAGATTATGCATGGTAAGTTATTTTTATTGGCTATATTTAGCAATCATTGTCAAGATTTAATTGGAGAGTTTATGGTAAGTGTACCCACAAATATATACAACTTAGATACTGAATTAGACTTGCATTTTTTGGAGATAATAAATTAAAAATTTTGTGAATCGTCTCATTAATATTTTGCCACACAAGGAGTTTTTGGTCTTTACATTGAAAAAATGAATGTATGCAGAGTGTATTTAGAAGAAAGCCAGCTCAACTTGCCAGAAGTTGGAATTTATAAGGTAATTTATTTAAGAGTTTTCCTTATTTGTTGAGTAGCTTATATATCAGTGACAGGTGGGAGCACAAATGCAAAATTCTCTGTTTATAGTTTATTTTCATAAATGATTAATGAAACTAACCATAAATTGGTTTCCAGTGCATTTCCTTCCCTAAATTCCAAATTAATGAGTACTAGAGAAAAAGAGGAAAGATACCATAAATAAAGAAAAAAAAAAAAAGAGTGATGATAATTAGTGGTCCTGAAAAAAAAAAAAAAAAAATTCAAGACTATCATACTAAACTGCTCATATGTAAACTCCCTTATATAAGATTTATATCCAAACCATCCCTTTTTTCTAGTAAATTATATGAGACTTTTTATTAAATATTAAGAAAATGAAATATACTAATGAAAAAATATTTCACTTTTTTCACATTTCAAAATTATTAATTTTTTTAATTTTTGAGCTAAAAGCATTTAAAAAGTAAGGAAATATAAGAAAAATTAGAAAAAAAATATTTACCAAACTTGAAAAAATATAAAATGTTCACCATGAGTATATTTTAATTTTCATAACATCCATGCCAATATTTTTCTCAAAATTCTTCAAATCTCATGAAAATGTGGAAGGTGAGGATGGTGTGGACACAAAGAGGGATTACGCCTGAGAATTTTTGTGTATAAAAATATTAATAAGATTTAAACCATTTACTATCTATTATTAACTAATAAATTAATGTTTATTAGTTTACGGAGATTTTGAACGTCTGTATTGACAACATCATGAGAATCTTCTCAATGACACTAAATAATTTTTCAGTACAATATGAAAATATAACCCTAGAACTTCTAGGTGTATTACAAAAAATTACAAATAAGATCCCATTAAACTTTAACTTCAAGAAATTAAGTAACAATACATTCATATTTCATAAAATGAGTGGGATACATACTCTTGAAAAAAAAAATCTCATTCCATCAAAAAAAAGAAGAAAAAAAAATCTCATAAATCATAAATGTAATATCTTACAATTAAAATGAATATTAATTTATCAAGATTTCAAAAAGATATTGTCATATAATTTAATCTAAATTATTAATTTACCACTTGGACCCAAGTTATGACTAGCAAAATTTATTATATAAAACAGATTATTAATTTATGAGTTTAAAAAACAAAACAAAACAAAACAAAACAAAATTTATAATACAAAAGAGATTAGCTAATATTATTATATACAAGAGATTACCAAAGTTTATTATTGTTCATAGATATAGTATGATAATTATTGACACAATATGAAATTAACATGTTTAATTTAGATCTTACTGTGTTTAAATTACTAATGGGTCAACTCCTTTAACATGCTAAGTAAATGGATTATATTTGGATCGTATCCTTGCTAGCCAACCATTTAAGATTATTAATTATCAGACATAGTATCATAAATTCTATTTTTAAACCAACATTATCTCATAGTTGATTATTTCTATGCATTGAATGGGTTTAGTAGTAAATATTGAATTATACAATTACATTAAAACCAGAAAGCTCAAAAAAATCCACATATTTGGCCCATGCAGGTTTCGAACCTGCGACCTTCGCGTTATTAGCACGACGCTCTAACCAGCTGAGCTAATAGGCCAGTTGAAAGTTTTGCCAATCTATAACTTATATATTTCTTATTGAAGGGCTATAACTTATATATTGCTTTTAACATTTAAAATGTAAAATATATAATGCTTGTCGCCCACCGTGGGGCTCGAACCATCGACCACAAGGTTAAGAGCCTTGCGCTCTACCGACTGAGCTAGATGGGCTTGGTTTGGTCGTTCTTGCTTTCCAGTTTATGAATATTTGACGTGAATACTATGTTAACATTGTTATTAGGCTTTAATTAGTGAATACCAGTTCTTGAATTTTAACAGCCTTGACTTGTCCTCGAGATTAGAGGAGGTCCTCAACGTCCTTCATGAGGATGAGTGGGATGAGTTGGCTAACCTCTTCGATCATAATTTAGTACCTGTCGCCTCCATTTAATGTAGTCAATTAGTTAGGATAGCACTGCGGTTAAAGTGATTGTTTTATAAAAAATTAACGATAAATATCCAATACTCTTGTCCAAATTTTTCATTAAACCTTATATGACTATTGATATGTTATTCTCATGTCAATTGTTTTATCAATCTCAAACTCAAATATTAATGATCATATAAACTACCATATAAGGTTTGATAAAAAAAAAATTAGATAAGAATACTGGATGTCCATTATTATTCTTTATGAAATTGGCAATTTTTTTATGAGATATTTTAGTAATAATTAAATTGAATGGGTTATTTCAATAATCTAATATATATCAACTTGTTAATTATGACCTTAAAATTAAGTGGAGAGTAAACAAATTTAATTTAAATAGGCTCTATTATCTTCTGTGCAAGTCAATTTGATTAAGTTAGTGTTAGGGTTTGATGAAAATAGAAAATTTATTGTATATGGGCTATTTTAGCAATAATAAATTTTAGGATTATTTTGGAATCAACTAGTGTCAACTTGTTAATCATAACTCTACTATTAATAAAGGAAGAGGTAGAGAGTTCGGTGTGGCATAGTTGGTAAAGCCACTAACCTTGTGCCTCATAAGGCCGAGGTTTGACTCTCAACCAAGGCAACCTCTCTCTCACCATATACAAATGTATGAGTTATTTCCCTACCTTGAGTGGACATTCCTCCCCATTGACGTGTAGGTTGCTCCCTTCCGTATGGGAGCCGTTTCCTCGGACACGCCATAGAATCAAATATCGTTTGATCCTGACTAATCCTTAGGCCCATCCCAAGCTCCTAGCCATCCAAAAAAAAAAAAAAAAGAAAAAAAAAAGCGGGGGTCGAAAAATTTTTCAAAAAATTTTAACTATATTAATTTAAGACGTATCTAACGTAATTAAATTTTAAATAAAACAACCAACAATTTAAACTCACTTAATTTAAGTGCTAAACCAAGTTACGACAGAAAACAAAAAAAAAAAAAAATTCCCTCTATGTTTTCTTGATTAGATTTCTAGGTTCAAATCACATAATTTGATGAATTCTAACGACTAAAATTAAAATAAGTTAGAACCTTCGCAATAGCTCTTAATTTCTTTTGAACTAATTTTACAGACCTTAATTAAAAGTCCTAAATTAAGAAACTATCAAATTAATTTTGTTTAGTGTTCATGCAAATTCTTTATTTTTTTGCACACACATTCTAAAAAAAAAGTCACTTGCTTTATAGATGGCAATATTTGAACAAAATCATTGAGGGCGTGATGTCTTCATTATCACAAAATAATCAATATTAGGTAAATAAAATCTCGTTCTTCTTTTTCAAAAGAACATTAATTTTCAAGCCCATTTCATTCATTGGAAACCATTTTTCGCCTACAATTTGATCACTTCCCTGTTTCGGGTGCTAAAAGATATATAGATATATATATATATATATTTATATATGTTCTACAAACATTAATACTACATTAATATTAATTGACAACATCTTAATTACAATCAAGGGCTACAAATACACAAAAGGGAGGAGTCATTAATGGGAACAGCAACAAATTAACACATTGAAGATCTACATTCAAATAAGTAAGAGAGAAAAATATCTAATGTTATGTCCATTATCGAACAGCATGTACAAAATCATAGCACATGCATAATATGACATCATACTAATTATTGTATGATGGGTGTGAATACAAACAAGCAGACAACAGCTAGGCAACTTGCTGGTGGCTAAATTGAGATCCGTTCAACGACAAACCGTATAAAATATCGAATAGTGTTTTTGAATAGGAGTTATATCCTTCATTCATATCTTAAATTTATGATAATTCAAAAACAAGTACCTTTCTCTAATCCGGATCGAATTAAATTCAACAAGTACTAATCATATGCTAACAATTCATCATGTTCTAATGATCAACAATCGTGACTTGTCAAAAACTGACTGGTTGAATATTGATGGAATATCTCGATCCGAGGAAATCCATGACGCACACATTAATTTGCATATCTATACTGGAGGCTGATGGTAATTTGCCAACCTAAACGCCTCATATTGTTGCTGCAACTTTGAACCAGTGCTGTCTACATTAGCTGTGTGGAGGTGGACAGGCAGCGGCTGAGGGAAGTTCCCCGGAAAAAACTGCTCCGGCGAGCTATTGGGGTGCCCACGACGTCGTTTCATGTAAAGGAAGAAGAGAATACAGAAAATGAAGATGATGAAGAGGAGGACTAAAACAAGTAGCATGATCTCACCATGGAGAGCATAGTGGGGATCACCTGAGAAGAGGAGCTGATCATCATGGTCTATCCGATGATTATCGTTACTAGAATTATCATCAGGAGACATTGAAGCAACTGACAATGATGGAGCAATACTACCACTACTACCAGTACTACTACTAGCCATTTGAAAACTCAATGGTTTGTGGAGGTGGTGGTGGTGAATGTTTTATATACATCAAACCATGAGAGAATAGAAAGATGATAAGGTCTATTGAGGCTTAGAGAGGGACAGATGTAACGGGGCATAAGAAGATACGACAAGTCGACAACAACGGTTAAACTCTATTTACCTTCTATATATGGACGAATAATGGCATCGCCTATACAATAAAAATATGCGATATGATTTTACAGTACAATCCGAAGATTTACTCCCATAAGACGGGAGGAAACAACTCACAATAGTGGAGAAAAATTCCTTTGAGACGTGGTTCAAGAATCTGCTCTCATAAAACTGAATGAAGTAATTGAAAAGCAACCCACGGGAGTTGAAAAAAATATTATCTATAAAGTAGAACTTTAGTGAGATTAAACTCACAATCTTGAAAATCAGGTTGTGAGTGGATCATATTTTTTCCACCAAATCAGACCACTATTCTCCATGTTAATATCCATTTAGTTCTTGAAATTTGTATTAATTCATACAAAAATTTAAATTTTATGAAATAGACATTTAACTTCATGTAGCAGCATGTAATTTAGGATATGTAGAACTCAAATTTACATATTTAATGTTTAATTTCGTAAAAATAATATAGAGATTCTAATTTAAAATATATATGTATACAAACATGTTAATCACATTTAACTTCATATTGTTTTTTGTGATTTTTAATTGCCTTCTATAATGGGCCAATGAAATATTCGGCTGAGAAAAGTATTTGTAATTGAAGAGATAAGGCCGAAGTGAAAAAAAAGGAAAAGAAAAAGAAGTTATGTAGAAGAAGACAAGAATGGAATGATAATGGTGGGGATGGCTATCAATATTTTCAGGAACATTGATGCGCATCTGACAAAAGCCAGGTGTTTTCATAGTTATTGATAAAATCACGAATGTCCTTTACATGTCAAAACTCAAGACGGTGTTATCAATTATATATGAATTTCATATTCTATGATGATTAAAGTCACTGTTCTTCTCACTTCCTTGAAGCAGCTCTAGGAAGGTCCTGTTCTAATAATACATTGATAAATAAAACAGTTTTGGTACTTTATTTAGAGGCAGGAGCTAGGTGTGATGGTGAACCAACCATGGAAAGGTTTATGCCGCGGACCTCACTGCTCACATGCATGTAGGGTCTCTTACACCTAAAGATCATCATACGTACAATTTTCTTAATTATGTAGAAAGTGGATTAGTTAGTTAATTTTCAATTTATATACTCCTTTCTATTCATAAAATTCACATGAATTAGTGCGGCTCAAGATTATTGTCTTTATTTAAAATGAAATGCAACTACCAAAACAATATTTACTTTTATTCTTAAACATCTAAAAGAAATTTTATTATGATTTTTTTTTTAGTTTAGGAGTTAATAAAAAAAGATATAACTCTAATTTATAATTTTATTTTATTATGGATTATTATGATTTTAGAAGTGATAATGGATTTGTGACATTAAATAACCAGGAACGTAGTTTCTTTTAGGCTAGAGGAGGCTCAGGACTACCCTAATACGGTTTACAAAAGGACAATATTTATAAAACAAAAAAAAAAATGGAAGAAGAGGATTGGTTCGTGTACAAGATATCTCCTAACATAGAAGCCTCGGCCCCGATTCTGCGACGGCCCAATGACAGTGACCTCACATATAAAATTCCACAATTTGGGGCCCTGCTGTCTTTTGTCGTGATGTCAATGAATCCTCTTTGTGGTCACTTCTTGTTAATTTAGAATGTATTTTATTATTTAATTAGTGCTCTGTTTTGGTATTTACTTGAAAAGTTAAAATTTGGTTATTTAATAATTTTAGTATAAAATAGTGTTTGGTAAACTTTCAAAATTTAATAATTTAAATGGATTCGATAGTAATTTTAAGAAGTCCATGATTTTCCTTTTTGAAAAAAAATATATGGGTGTTACTTTTATAAGGTGATTTAGAAATAATTTTTTACAAATTTAATAAATCTTTTAAATGATCAAATCATCCTCATTATTTTTAACATAAAAACATCTACATACCTACCTTAATCATATGAAAATGTGTCATCGTCCAACGTGGTACAGTGGTGAGAGACTTTATTCAACTCAACAATGATCCAGATTCGAGTAACTATATCATAAGTATCATTGTTATTTATAGTTATACCAAATATAAATGAAAATATTTAAAATGTTTTATAAATTTATAGTTATTAACATAGAATTTACCAAACATATGCATATTATTCTCGAGATTTATCAATGATTTTAACACTATAATTAACCACATTAACTTCCCAACAAATTATTTCTTCCGCAATTAACCAAGACATAACTTGATTAACTTCACAACAAATTATTTTTTTCACATACCTAGTACATAATAATACCAAACTGCCCTAAGACTTTTAATCTTCCCAACTAAAGAGGAGCAAAATTTCAATTTACAAAATGGAGTTCCTTAATATTCTTGCGGTTTTTATTAAAATACTGCATATTAAAAATTGCGCAAAGGATACATGACTCGAACATATCAACAGGGTTGAAGCACTTTGGAGGCTGGGGAGACCCTAACCCCCTAGAAACTTTGGGAAAAAAAAAATTATGAATATGAATTTGTGTTTCAAATATTTATAAATATATAAAATATGAAGATTAACCTTAAATTTGTATCCTTATGCATATATTTTACAATATTACAAATTATGGAATAAATTAAGAATATACATGTCACTCTATTATTATATATTATATTGTAAATAATTTTTGAAAATATAAATTTTGCTCTCCCAATTTTATGGGTCCAGTTCCACCTCTGCATATCAATATTGATAATAAATTATACCAATAAGATCATGACAGACAGAAAAAAGGACAACCAGAAATCTAAATCTTATCCTTTGTACCATGAACAAATTTTGCCAATGTATTAGCACCTGTACACACATTATTAAGAATATAAGTTGCAAGATGTCACACCTAACTTAGAAAACAAACCAAGAAACATCATCAATGAAAGTTCCAATTAAAACTCCAACATTCTTCTTTGTGAGTGGGGTACAATCCCAAACCTTTATAACAAAGCAAGTAACACTTTTCTGAAAAGTTTTACTAAAACCTAGCTAAATAGTGAAAACAAATGCAAAAAAGTAATAAATTATGAGGATAAATATTATTTATCTCTACTCACGAGTAAAATAGTTTAGTGGATGGTTACCTTCACATGTTTCTGATTTTACCTCTATTCTTTGTGTTAATATTCATAAAAGTTGTGGATGAATTCCTTTCGATGATCGAAAACAGTTAATTGAGTTATGTTATGATATAAAAGAAAAAAACGAAAGAATATCTTTTATCTATCTATATAAATAAAAACTTACATATTTTAGAGAACATAGTTGGAATAGACTATGTATAAAACAAATTAAGCAGTAGTTTATTCAAAATCGAAAGATGTTGATATATAATAAAAGATAAAGAATCTTGTCAAAACTCAATAACAAAGTAATATATAATGAGATTGATGTAATTGACTCCAACATTTAACATAAGAAGAGTGATACCAGACATGATGAGTGATGGGCCGTTGTCGTGACCTGAACTTAGTAGGTGCCGTGCCAGCCTGAAAAGAGGAACCTCTCTCTCTCAATTCTCAAACGGGTAAAATGGCTTCTTCTTTGCTGATTTTTTTTTCGTGTCCCCAATGGATTCCATCCACGTATGGATATGATTCCTCGCAGATGTGATGGTGATTTAACTGGAGGCTGCTAGAAATTTTGCAATTGCAAGTTTGTGCTGATAACATATAGAACATGGTACATGTAGCCACGTCATATCAATCTGGACATATCTTGGACCGCTAACATGTTGGGAAGGTTTATATATCTTGTCATAGACTCACAGGAATGTTAAAATTAGTGTTTTGTTATGTGAATGTGACAAAATTAAGTTAAGCATGTCGGTTTGTTGGCTATATTATTTATATATAATATCGTGATTTTATTACCATTCAATATAATTTAATGGTTATAAACTCTAATTCAGTCTGACCATAATTTAGGTTTGATTTGATGGTTGAAATATATAATTCAGTTTGACAATAATTTAGGTTTGAATGATTATACAACCAATGGTTTCTCAAAATAAATAAATAATAAATATGAATTTAATGTCTAACTTTAATAAAGTAATAAAAATATGACTATAACCTTACATATAGATTGAGTTCTTGTTCTTTAGCAGAACTGTAACAATATTTTATAAAAGTACCATGACGTTTTCTGTATTCAATTACGAGATACATGCCTTTGTGATGATTGAAATTATATTGGATCAAATAAGCGTCATATGACTAATTGAAAGGAATAATAGTTTTGACCGGTGTTCCACACACCTCCCTCAAAAGATCATAACTTAATTTCTTTTTAACACAATCTATCTTTTCCAGTTTGTTCGATAATAAGTCTCTTATACTCCATATCAATCAAACGATATGTTGAGTCATATGTCTCTTAAATTCGCAGCTAAGCAAATGCCCAAACTACAAGGGTTTAGATTGGGTTTGTGGGCACAGCCCAATGGCCCATATGTTATTTAACAGCCCTACGGTTCAACTCATCGATGCCTGGACCCCGATCCATTGCCAAAAAGAGACCAAAGGAAAATTTTCTTTTTCTAATTTTTCGATAATGTCCTTTCATGCATAAAATACTAGTAGGATGGTGGTATTCACTGATGATAGAATAGAAGAATCGTTTTTTCAAAGCAATTTACAGCTTGCATGTGCATAATATTCCATCCTCATTCTCAAATTCTGCTTTTTCGTATTTATATTAAGCCATTATAACGAAGGAGTTATTAACTATCAAGTTTATATTAAACAAGTGTCAAGATCACTTTAAACGAAAGATTAGTACGATTATGAGCAAGATCAACAACTTTGTCACAAATTGGATCAATCACTTGTTTTTGATAAGTGTATAAATGATCAAACAAGGAGATTTCTTGCACTAAAAATCCATTTTCATGTACTTATCAATGTGTATATCAACATACATTTCGAAAAAAAAAAAAAAAAAAGTGCATCCACATATTGGCATGTAGCCCTGCATGAATTTCCTGTTACAGGAATATATATAATATTTCATAGAACTTTTCTTTCTAAAAAACAATTTTGTAATATTTCAAGTCCATTACATATATTAATTTTCTAGTCAGAACTGCTTCTGTAATTTTAATATGCACTTTATAAAACTCATGTGTATATATACCCTTTATATTCATCAAATCATGGCTAAATGAAAGTATAATATGGCATGTGTTGTGCGTTTTCAGTTCATGGGTCATAGTACTGAGATGGACTGCATTAAACAGGAGACTTTGAGCAGCCAAATGATGCAAAAGACTGGCAATGCAGCTACAACTATACAAACCAGTTAGTGTGAATGAAGAGGAATCAGCTGATAACTCAAACTTTGGATCGATGGAGTCTATGGAAGAGGAAAGTGAGCAGAGTGCCGCCTGAAGGAAGAACAGAGCTGCTGTCTTGATTTGCCTCACTAAGAGGTCTATGAATTTGTCTTCTCACCCAGGTACAATGAGTCCTTTTGTACATTGCTTGTATAGATGATGTAATTTGTATTCTTGATTATGTTCTTGTAAGAATTGGTATACAGGTTAAGTTATAGGCTTATCGTTAAATATACGTTAAAGTTAAAACTATAACATAGTATATAAATCGTTACTATTTGTAGTTAAATTTGCACAATTTGATAAGAAATTTGCGATCATGATCACGAGACTAATAACACTTATAAATTCCTCAGATTCTTCCTTAGTTAATATTTTCGTCCAAGGTATGGAACCTAAAGTATTATTTGCCTAAGGAGACAGGAGAGGCAGCATGGCAAAATGGAAGAAGGAGATGTATAGATGACGCTGCAACTGCGTTGAGAGAACCCATGAAAGAGATTGGTTTGGATCCTGACCTAGTTCAAGTTGTTACCAATTTAGAGCCTTTTAGTTCACAGTTACTTCAATTTTCAGTCGTTTTATATGTATACATATATGTTTATCTGATTGTGAAATCCTAAACTTTTAGCATTGAATTTCATGCAGAACTAGCTCAGGGTTGTTCCTGTCATAGGCCTACTAGCCAATATATATAGAAGAGTTCAAGCCTGTTTTTCATTCCAATAAAGTAGATCTCATTTTTTATGCTCCCCTGAAAAGGTTTCTCCAAGTTTTGACTCTCATTTCGTATCCAAATCCTGGCACCATGTATGGTATATACGTCTGCTATTTTTCCTGCATGAGTACATATTCCTATAAGAACGGATGGTCAGGATGTAATTGTATTTTACTATTATTTTATGAACAATAAAGTCATACTCCTAGCTTTTTAAAAAAATCACATAGTTCAACAGGGAAAAATGAAAGTTTAGATAACGAGAGAAATACCATCCACATGGCATAAAGATATTACTATTGATCTAGATCATATATAAGTACTTTTTTGGGCTTCTCTAATCTAAATTTTAGAATTCAATAGCAATTACTAGAAGGATTTATCGCTCAACAATTGAAAATATTAAACTTAAATAATATATATAATTGGGATTTATAATATCGTAGTCTTGAAAATAAAGATGGCTTATATCTAAATTTTGAAAAACCTATTTGATTATGGATTTTTAAAAGAGCCGTAACTAATATATATATGTAATTACTCAAAATGCATCTTCTTTTAAAATATGTTCGGATGTTTTAATATTATGAAACACAAATCAATAGTAATCCTTCACATCGATTTATACCATCCAAACGTACAATTAGACATTGAATTACTATATTTATATATTAATCAATATTTAAACGCGTACGTACTATGTCTAAACTAGATAATTATAATTTTTCCATTGTTTTATAGGAAGAAAACCACAGAAGTGAAGGGAGGGAACGGATGAGATGGAAGTATATGACTATATTCTACATCATTTTGATTTTAAGACCAACCAAGGAGAAATGTTTCTCATGTGGGGTTTGACAGCAAACATTCTCAATAGTGCAGCCTCAGTTACCAACCAAAGGTCCCCATGTTTCAACTCCAATAATCATCCTGATTTTCAACAGCTCCAAAGAGACTTAAAAAAAGACTTGGCATCATCATGAGACTCGATCAGTACCTACCCTTCCGTTTTTCGTACTCATCTTGGCTGAAAACTCTTTTACTATCTATTCACTTGATTATTATTAATCAAAGTTAATGATAGCTCAATTACTATTATTTGATTTAATTATATCTTCTTGGTGAAGTAAAACCACCCAACCACAAGAAATGACTTCTAAAATAAAACTATATGGTTTATTCAGTTGAAAATATTTTTTTAAGCTATTAAAATTGGGGGATAAATCTAATTTTCCCCCTGCTGTTTGAGTAAATCGCTATGGATCCCCCTATAGTTTGGCATAATCCCATTTCACCCTTCTGTTAATTCTGTTATTGAAAAATATACCCTGACATTGACAGTACGCAAAAAAAGGATCTTGCGCCTCATATTGATAGACAAAACAAATTATTAAAAAAACTAAAATAAAAATGAAAAAATACTTAAAATGAAAAAAAAAAAAAATTCGGTTCATAAGTTTCCGGTGACTGAAAACCCATTTTCTGGGTTCCTAGCAGCTAGAATCTGGGTTTCCATTTTATTGGATTTGCTTGGAACTAATCTCCAACAACAACATCAAATAGACAAACACAGAAACATAAATATTTAATCACCACAGACATCAAATATCATCACCAAGACACCAAGCACAATTGTAACAAATCGCATATATAGAAAATCTCATTAAAAACAAAACAAACACAACAACGCCTAACACAATCCATCCAATTTCATCTAGGTTCGATCTCCAACCCAAATTTTCATATGGGTTCGATTTCGAACCTAGTGTCTAGGTATTACTTCAAACCCAGACGCGAGCTTCTGGGTTCGAAGTCGAACCCCAGAAGCTCGCGTTTGGGTTCGAAGTTGAACCCTAGAAGCTCGCATCTGGGTTCGAAGTAATACCCAAACACTGGGTTCGAAATTGAACCCAGACGCGAGCTTCTGGGTTCGATTTTCGAACTCAGATGATGGGGTTTGAGAAGGAGAAGGAGAAGAGGATGAGGAGAAGAAGAAAAAGAAGAAGAGAAAAAGAAGAAGAGACTAGAAAGCGGAGGAGATGGCAGTAGGCAAAGAGCGGAAGAGGAATGGAGATCGGCTTCGGAGATCAGAGAGAGAGAAAAAGATAGAGAGAGAGAGAGAGAGAGAGAGAGGGGGGGGGGGGGGAGGGGGGGAAGAGGGAGAGGGACAGAGGTGTTCCTCATTTATGTTTCTTTTTTGGTTTTTTTTTTTTTAATTATGTCCACTGTCTATCGTGTTGATGGACGATGGACATAATTTTTTAAAAAATTATTAATAAATTTATATTTTTTTTTAATTTCTTGTTTTTATATTTTTAATCATTTTAAAAAAATATAATCTATTTTACATTGAATTGATAGTTTTACCTTTCTTAGTTAACTGTAAAATATTGACTCTTAACGTTCAAGTTCACGGTAAAGGGTTTTTTGACCATTTTAATAAGTAAGAGAGGGTTTTTTGACCATTTAAATAAGCTATGAGTCTATAGCGATTTTTTTAAGTTAGGGGGTTTTTTGGCTATTATATCAAACAACAGGGGAAAATTAGATTTATCCCTAAAATTGGTGACTCAGATTCTCAAAAAATTAATCAATTATTCTTCTCCTCAATCAGTTTCTCGGAAAGTACTTCTAATTTAGACTTCAAAATTGAAATGGTACGACTTTGATTCACCTTGGAGTGAATTATTGTAATTATTATTTTTTACTTCTTTTGAGATCATAATAAATATATATAATTTTTCTTTAAAAGATCTTTTTTAAAAAAAAAAAAATGAATAACAATCTTAAATCAATACAACCCAACTTTTAAAAACTATTTTCAGATAAATTTCCAAATTTTTATTCTCCCCTTATTATAAAGTCATTTTGATCAATATAATTTCCTTAACATATATTTCAACTTAAAATTTAATTATCTTATTCAATTACTAATTTTATTCTTTAATTCAATCTTTTTACTTGATTATAAAAATAGTTGTTGATATTAATTTAAAAATTTTAATCAAAAATAAATATGATCGAGTAGCGTAGTTGAAACCTTTTAATTTACCTAAGTCTATTTGTTTCCTCCGCAAATTCAGACGACGTTATTTCGGTTGAAAAGCATCAACACAAAATTGGTCAACCAAGTACCAATACACGTGTATGACATGACCCACTCCTTTGACAAAAGGCACAAAAACACAAATATAAGTTGTGAACATACTGGAGGAGTTTCTAAACGTACAGTATTTGTGTAAAGCTGGCCGCAACCATCTTTCATTTATAGTCTACATTTAATAATAATAAAAAAAAAAACAAATATAGGAATTTCCGACCAAAAGAGGACAGATTTCCAACAACCGTTGTACGTCTGCAAGTCTTGTCATAAATTTCCATCAAGAGAAAAGGCCGTCAATTTTAATTTCATCTTTACACGAACCTTCTATATAGAATTTCTATGTAGAATTTTCTCACCATTTCATCAAAACGTTTCCCACGATTTCCCGCAAGCCAAGCAGCCACCCATGTATACAAAGTCCCTGAACACAAGACCAAGAAAATTATATTGGCCCCCGGATTGTCTCATAGCCTAATTTCCAGGCTCATCTGATCTCTTACGTCCAGGGGAATTCTGTAAAAGCTCCAAGTTGAGGTTATGGCTACACCGCCAATACCAATAGCTTACCAGGAGCTTCTCCCCGCCGTACCTGGATGGCTTAACAAAGGAGACAACGCATGGCAGATGACAGCATCGACCCTGGTGGGGATCCAAAGCATGCCTGGCCTGGTGATTCTCTATGCTAGTATAGTGAAGAAGAAATGGGCTGTCAACTCTGCTTTCATGGCCCTCTACGCGTTCGCTGCTGTGCTCATTTGCTGGGTCCTGGTTGGCTACCGCATGGCTTTTGGAGACGAGCTGCTTCCTTTCTGGGGCAAGGGTGCACCGGCTCTCGGACAAAAGTATCTGATCCATAGAGCTAGAGTCCCGGAAAGCCAACACAGGAATGCTGAGGGCAGGTTTGAGGTGACTGAGCCCTTTTATCCGATGGCCTCGCTTGTGTATTTCCAGTTCACTTTTGCTGCTATCACGCTGATTTTGCTAGCTGGGTCGGTCCTTGGTCGCATGAACATCAAAGCTTGGATGGCTTTCGTGCCTCTTTGGCTCATATTTTCTTACACTGTTGGTGCTTTCAGTCTTTGGGGTGGTGGGTTCCTCTATCACTGGGGTGTCATTGATTACTCTGGTGGATACGTCATCCATCTTTCTTCAGGAATCGCAGGTCTCACCGCGGCATATTGGGTAATTAATCAAATTCTTTTTATACTGATATGTTAGAGGGTGTTTAAAAGCTATAAAATTTAATTGAGAAACGGAATTTGATGTTATTCATGTTGTTAATATAGGTTGGGCCGAGGCTAAAGAGTGACAGGGAGAGGTTTCCACCCAACAATGTGTTGCTGATGCTTGCGGGAGCTGGGTTGCTGTGGATGGGATGGTCAGGTTTCAATGGAGGGGCACCATACGCCGCCAACATTGACGCATCAATAGCTGTGTTGAACACGAATGTATGTGCAGCCACCAGCCTACTGATGTGGACATCTCTTGATGTTGTCTACTTCGGGAAGCCTTCCGTGATTGGCGCCGTCCAAGGAATGATGACCGGACTCGTTTGCATCACTCCTGGAGCAGGTAAAATGTTCGCACCGAGAAAAAAACTAGAATCAATTTCTTATATCATTTTAACAATTTATTGAAGTGGGTGCGAGAGACAATAAAATTTCCAATGGGATGCTGATCGTCGTGTCATACTCATATAATTGATGTGTTTTTTTAAATAAAATGATATATGATATTTTTTTTTATATAAAAAATTAATATTGATGTAATCTTTTAATATCAACGTGATGTGTTATTATTTTTTAAATGATTTTTATTTTATAAATAAAAAAAATATTAATATTAATATTTTATTAAAAATATATCATATAAATTTATTATTAATAGAGCACCAGTATCAGTCACGAACTCATCGTTTTATAAAAGATTTTCTGGCAAGAGACTTATTACGTACATACCAGGCTATCTTAATTAATGTTTCGTTGACTGAATTTTAAAATGTCCTTTGCAGGATTGGTGCAATCGTGGGCGGCTATAGTGATGGGGATACTCTCTGGCAGTATTCCATGGGTCTCTATGATGATCCTTCACAAGAAAATTAGTCTGCTTCAACAGGTAATTAATATATATATATATATATACATCTAATGCACTGTGTGTTTTTACTTCAACTTTTCTTATGATTTTCTCTCTTGATGCACAAAGTCAAATACATCAGGTAAAAATATAAAACTATAATCATAATAATCATCGAACAATTAGAATGGAAAATTAAGTAGATGAAAATTGATCGTTGATATATATTAAATAATTAGCAAATTTTTGAGCCATACAGTTCATCCAAGAAATAGAATTGGGGGTAGTTGCAAACGCATTTCATCATGTGATAGTGGAGCTGCTTATCCTTGGCAAAATTAATTGGAAAGGTTTGGAAAATGAATCTTTCGATGATGGAATAATGACACAAGGACCCCAATCTTGACAATTCTCTACCTAATATATAGTAAATGTCCGCAACGACACATTGCTCTCTTCATAATTATATATTGTTGCTTTCATGTTGACTTAACCTAGATAGGTTTCCTGTTCGATTGTTTATGATAATAAATGCTCAATGGCCTTTCTTTTGTAATTAAGATTTTCGAATAATTGAAATCAAAGAATTAATAAAATAACTCAAGTGACAAGACAAAAGTGAGGCACACAAAAGTCAAATGTCCCATTAGCGTGATGTAACACATGGACACAAGTAGTTATCACTTATTTTAAATTTTTAATAGGTGGTGTATCTTATAATCTCATTGGGTCTAAGGATGTTCATGATTTATATTTTGGAACCAATGAAAAAATTATTAAAAAAAAAGACGCACATTTCCAAGGTGGGCTTGACTT
This sequence comes from Nephelium lappaceum, assembly GCA_021234005.1. NCBI lineage: Eukaryota > Viridiplantae > Streptophyta > Magnoliopsida > Sapindales > Sapindaceae > Nephelium > Nephelium lappaceum. The sequence continues at coordinate 2,007,979 of CM038011.1, forward strand.
TAACTAACGATTAAGATATAATTTATATTTTTTGCGAATTAATTAGTTACAGTTTTCTAAAGGTTGAAAGCCAATGCCCTAAAATAATGAATATTGCATTAATTTGTTTCAAAATAAACTAACTTGTAAAACATTCCAATCATTTTTTTTCTATCTTTTTGAGATTTTATTACCTTCTATTTCTAAAAAAGTTTTTGGTGCGTGATAGTACCATTTTCTCTTTTTGATGATATTTTTGTGGTAATCAAACGAAGAAAGATAAATGTCGTTTGATAAAGTGAATTTGATAAATTTATAATTAAATGGATAAAAGTTATATATATATTATTACTATATTGTTTCAATAATGTGTTTAGTATTTGTTTTTTTAATTTCAAAAGTTAGCATAAAATTATGTTTAAAATAGATTCTAAATTAAAAACAAAAAAAATACTGCATCGAAATATACAATACATCTTTCATTCAAATTTTATTACGTAGCAAATTTTAAATAAAAAGTACATTCTAGTAAATTACACAGACTTAATAGTATTTTTTTTTTTTCTTAAAGTTTAACAATGAAAGATGTCATTATTTAATTTGTGTTGTGTGATTACAATTTACAGGTGGATGACACACTAGGTGTGTTCCACACACATGCAGTGGCAGGGCTGCTTGGTGCAATACTAACAGGTCTACTGGCCGAGCCAGAACTATGCAAACTAATACTACCGGTGCCCAACACAAGGGGTGCCTTCTACGGCGGAAATGGCGGCATCCAACTGTTGAAGCAGCTGGCCTGGCGCCACGTTCATTATCGGTTGGAACATTGTGGTCACAACCATCATTCTTCTAGCTATAAGGTTGTTCATACCACTGAGAATGCCCGAGGAGCAGCTCGCGATCGGAGACGATGCGGTCCACGGGGAGGAAGCCTATGCCCTATGGGGTGACGGAGAAAGATACGATCCACGAAAGCATGGCTGGCACACGTCCTCATATGCTGAGGACATAGCGCCTTCACCCTACATTAACGGCGCTAGAGGTGTGACAATTAATCTCTAAGTGGGTTCAAATTACTTCTGTAATGTAAATAGAATTTTGATAATGTATTATTTCTCCTTGTATTGTTGTTTGTATTGCTTCTACAAGTATGTGCAATGTACATGTTCTTTTTTCGGATGAGAGAGTGAGAACGGTTTCACTCATCTAAGATTTTTCTTTGCTTTACATACTACAATGAGATCATCACATACAGGTTCTAAAATGTTACTGCATTGTTAATATCTATATATAGTAAAGATTATAGTAACACTTTTTATCAACAGATCGACAGCAAAATAATTCTTGTTTTTTTTTTTTTCTTTTTGGTTAGCTTGCATCTAACTGTTAAACAATCGATCCAATATCTAAAAAATGAGTCATTTTTGTATTCAATTTGTTGCCTAATGTGTGAAACTATTTTATGAAGTTGATGTGAAATTATGGAATCAGTGATGCTAATGAAAAAGCCAGCGTTGGCCTAGCAAAGACCTGGTCCAATTTTGGAGGTTAAAAATTCAGCCTAAGCGTGGCTGTGGTTTTGATACGTAACAAAATTAGGTGAGACCAGTTGAGGGACAGCAGTATCAAGGTTTTCTTTTTTATGAGATAAGCAGTATCAAGGTTTTATATTCCTTCGTTTATTTAATTTGGCAAGATAATTAGAGTTAAGCGGTAGAAATTAGATGATAAATGCATAAATCAATCTTAATCAGGAAATTAGCATGTTATGGATTTTCTTCGTGGACACGGTTTGTTTCTTATTCAAAACTTTCTGTTCGCTTGCAAGCTTATACCCAAATTCAAGTGCCCCTGTTTCAAAGCCAATAATGGTTAAAAATAACCACCCCACTCAAATATATTTTATCTTCCTAGTATGATAATATGATCCAATGAGAGTGCTTCCCTTATTATTTTTAAGAAAGCTTGGATGAATTTGATACCGGAACTAGGCTAAAATTTGTTATAAACTATTATAATGAGTGCAGCTCTGTACAGTATTGAGACATGTAGCACACCTTCCGATACTTTAAATAAAACAACGCAAGAGTCAAACCTCCATCATAAACAAAGAGGGTTCACAACTGCCCAATTAGATGCTAATTCAACGAAATTTCACAACTGGGCAAATGTTATACACGTCAACTTCCTCCTAGTTGGTGTATATAGTATTATACTGATGCAGCATGGTCAAAGAAGCAAGCTTCTAAAACAATTGAAATTTCCAGAGATCTGCAATAAATATTTGTTTTAAATCAAACCCTTAATTGTATGGAGTAAATTAGAAGTTGGAAACCTTACACAAGTTGGTAGAATTAAAATTTACAAAACCCACTTTAATCAGCCAATAATCTTCCAAAAATTCAGCTACCAAAAGCCAGGAGCATGAACTGGACACAAAAGTGGGACCTGGGAACCTGCAAGCTGGGTCACATCTAGCTTATCAAGAGAAGAGGAAAAGAAAAATTGATTCTTAACGATAAACAGAAGCAATGTCAATGTGAACACTGTATTGTTTTATTTGCAAATATTTCCACATCCAAGGCAAAGAACTCGGACTAAGGTGAGAAGCATAAGAGGGTTACAGCAATATTAATGAGCCTCTGTCCTTATTTACTTGTCTAACAATTCTTTAACTATTCCAAGAATCTGAGTCTGCTCGAGTTGGGTGAATATATTCAGTTAAGTCACCCACACAAATCCAGAGATATATATAATACCTGAAAAATCCTATTAGTAGAAAAAATATATGTCAAAGTCTGATGATACGATGAATGTATCATCATAAATAACATAATAGTGGTCATCCTACAATGTAAAACACCATAAAGTGGGAGCTCTTATCATGTGATAGTGATTCCATTAAATCAGATTCCAAGTCAAGATTTGATTATTCCATTAAAGTACTTGCGGTTTCTTGCATAACTAGGTTGTCGTGTCTAGCAAAATCTAGAATTAGAGCAAAACACCACACCTTAAAACAATAATGGCAGATTCAGTTGTTCCAAGTGCATACCGGCAAGGCACCTCTGCTGCTGTGCTTGACTGGCTAAACAAGGGTGACAATGCATGGCAAATGGTCTCTGCAGCACTGGTTGGTATGCAAGGCATGCCTGGGCTAGTGATGCTTTATGCAGGTCTAGTCAAGAGAAAATGGGCTCTCAACTCAGCTTTCATGGCACTCTACACCTTTGCTGCAGTCATGCCTTGCTGGATCCTCTGGGCTTACAAGACGTCCTTTGGTCATCGCCTTCTCCCATACTGGGGCAAAGCTGGTCTTGCTGCTTCCCAGGACTTCCTGAACCCACAAGCCTTCCTCCCCTCAACACAATACAAAAACATAACTTCAGCAGTTCAACCACTCTACTCCATGGCTGTCATGGTCTTCTTCCAGTATGCCTTTGCAGCCGTCACTGTGATGCTCCTCGCTGGATCACTTCTAGGTCGGATGAGCATCAAAGCTTGGATAATATTTGTACCTCTATGGACCACTTTCTCTTACACTGTTGTAGCATTTAGCATATGGGGTGGAGGCTTCCTCTTCCAATGGGGTATCGTGGATTATTCAGGTGGTTATGTTGTCCATTTAGCTTCTGGCACAGCTGGATTCACAGCAGCTTACTGGGTGAGCCTCTTTCTAAGCAAATCCATGCACGCATTAATATATGTAGTAGTCTTTGATTTGCAGAAACTGACATTTCTCCTGTAGGTAGGACCAAGATGACAGGAAGACCGGGAAGAATTTCCACCAAATAACCTTCCATTAGCACTAGCTGGAGCTGGTATTCTTTGGATGGGCTGGACTGGTTTCAATGGTGGAGATCCTTTTGCTGCCAATGTGGATTCCTCCCTTGCAGTTCTCAATACTCATATCTGTGCTGCCACCAGTCTCCTTGCCTGGATTTGCTGGGATGTAATCTACTTCAAGAAACCCTCTGTGATTGGAGCCATCCAAGGGATGATAACTGGGTTGGTTTGCATCACTCCAGCTGCAGGTAAGACTGTTCCTATTACAATGTTGAACCTCCAAACTTTGGGATAAACAAGATCTTCCTTCATTCTCAACCTTGTCTCTCCTACAGGTCTTGTTCAGGGATGGGCAGCACTGATAATGGGCAGAGCTTCTGGAACTATTCCTTGGTACAACATGAAGCGTCTGAGCAAAAAGCTGCCACTACTTCAGAAGATTGATGACACTCTTGGTGTATTACATACTCATGCTGTGGCTGGAACACTGGGTGGAGCTCTAACAGGACAGCTTGCTCATCCAAGCCTTAGTAGCATGTTCCTGCCAGTCCCTGACTCAAAAGGGGCATTCTACGGTAGTCGAGGTGGACTACAGTTTCAAAAGCACCTGGTGGGAGCAATTTTATAATAGGATGGAATGTAGTAGCTACATCCATCATTCTCCAGATAATTAGATTAGTAACACCCCTTCGAATGACTGAAGAAGAGCTCAAGATAGGGAATGCTGCAGTTCATGGAGAAGAAGCCTATGCTCTAGCTGGACAAGGACAGAGAGAAAGATCTATGCAGAACAATGGGAACAATAACGGTGTCTGAATGCATCATTCCTATGTTTAATTTTACATGAGAAGATACATACAAATATCTTCAAACAATAAAAGATAGGCAGCACAAGTTAGAAGCTGAAGATTTATTGGTATATTACATCATGCAATCAAATATAAATCCAAAACATTCAGATTCTTATTATTCAAGTTTATTTTAGAGTCATAAGGTGTTCAACACAAAGCAAAACTTAAGCATTAAATAGGGCAGTAACGATATAAAAAGTGTTCCGCAAGCTATATATTATATTTCACGAGATGTTACATAGAATGAAATCACATGAAAAATATTAAACTAATCAAATCGTTCCCAATCCTGATTTATGTTAGTTGAGGATGGCATTGATGGAGGAGGATTCAAGCTTCCCATTCCAGAATCAAAGGTCTCCCATTGGGTTGTTACAGTGACAGTATTGCTACTGTCGGTAAATGGGTTGGAATTTCTTGCCTTTAAATTGTCCAGTGTCTCATGGAACTTCTGGACACGACGTACCTGTTCAAGGGATTTATGAGTTGATGCAACACTACTAATGATGGTAAACATAACCCCAAGATTATAAGTATAGTTTTGCAAAGTTTGAAACCTTGCCACAAAAGTAAATGTTATAGAGTTATATGGACAGTCTTAACCATTTCCCTAGTGATCAAAATGAAGAGTAGGATTAACTTATAATTTATACCATCTGAAAAATTCATGCCAACAACTAGAAGATATATTGCCTGGTACTCAGCTCATATAGTGACAATCATGAATAACATTAAGAAACTGCATCCCTTGATGTCATGCCAAAGTCCTACTGGTACGATGCAAGTAGCATATTATAGAAGCCAAATCATAATTCGCTTGCACACATTGAAGGATGCATCAGAAAGATACAAAATATGAGTCATGAATGATTCTTGGCAAAAAGACTGCCATTTATTAAATGCTGTGAAAATTAAAATCGCATGCCGTCTGCATGATCTCTAAAAGCATAGACAGGAAAAAAAATAAAAAGCAAAATCAGTAAATGCATATTATCTTCATTTCTTTTTAGTGAGGGTGCAGGGTGGGGGAAAAGAGAGGTTTTGGTGACATCAAAATCAAACTAAAAATGTCTCCTATTAAAATAAAACTCCACACTATTAAAATCAAGCTTCCAGACCAAGAAAAAGCAGTTTCATGTAAGTGTATATACAATGTGGAAGAACCCCGTTAAATTACCCAAAAGGAAATGAGATTGCTAAGAGGACGTATTCTTGTCAGATTCATAGATAAGAATTGCATTAAATATTGAGTATTCTAATTTCTAAATGAAACTAAGTCAAATATTCCAGGCAGATACATAGATCTAAATACAACAGCATACTAAAGTCACTGCTATTGACTCCTGTTACTAAACCTCCCAATTGGCATCAGTTTTTATCATTCTGTTCTAGCTGGTATAAAATACTAACCTGGGCAAACACATACAACTCTGGGGACTAAAATGGAACATATGATACACCCACACAATAACACTCATAGATCATGAATCATGATATTTATACTCACTTAACAATTCAATCAAGTTCAAACTAGTTAAAAACATATTAAATGCTTACGAAAGACTCATGTTCAAGGAAATATAACTAACATATGGAACGAAATGTAACGAAAACACCATAAAACACCAACCTCAGCCTTCCGCAGCATTTTTGCTTCACCTTCAGCCTCAATACCATCCAATTTCAACAACTGCCTCATGAGCAACTCAGCCGAGACATCAAACTCCTCAACAGCAACCTTGGTCCCACTATTCACAGCGACTTCCAACGCAGCCACCTAAAAAAAAAAAAACAAAACAAAACATTCCAAAAGTGAACCCCAACAAAACTCCAACCTATCAACGCAACCAACCACACAACAAACAAAAAATATACATACCCTCTCTGAAAGCTTATCAACCTCCGCTGTAACTCCAGCAACTGCGTGAAAAGCCTTTCTCATCTCTTCGCTATCCATCACCTCCTCCTCACGCCTCTCCTCTTTACTCGCCGGTTCTTCCAAAAGCAAAACCTTGGAATTATCTTTCACACCCGAATCGTCTAAACGCTCATTGTCCTCCTTCTCTTGCCCTCTAAACAACACCTTTTGAAGTTCCGGCTCCAATCCCGTTTTCTCCATAATCGCTCTCTTCAAATCCCCTATCATTAAAATCAAAACCCTAATTTAATATATACCACACAATTTACCAAAATTTTCGCTAATTGATACCTGAATGGAGCAAACAAATTCAAGCAACAAAAATTGGAGCTTTTTATGAAACAAAAACAAAATGATGACAAGAGATTACCAAAAGTGGAGTTAGCAGGGACGTGGACGTCGTACTGTGCAGGACCATGAGCGACATTGATTTTGACAGTGGCGCCAAGTGGAGAAACAGTAGCAGAACCAGAATCTTGTTGATGAAGATGATGATGGTCGTGGTGGTCATGATCGTCGTGTCTGGTCTGGACAAGCATGCCACCTGGCCGCTTCTCCCAGAGTGGTTCGTTAGTGGAGTTGGAGCTGCTCTTCATTGTTTATTTGAAGATCGAAATCCGTGGCTGATGTTGACGGAAAAGCTCTGGTTTTTTTTCTTTTTTGGGTTGACTGGTTTAATGTGCTTTTTTTTTTTTTTTTTTTGAAACAGTTTAATGTGATTTTTGAGTGACGGAGAGAGAGAGGATTTTTTGTCGTTTGAAGTGGGAAAATTTCTGGTGTATCTAACGGAGAGCAGTTCTGGTTCGATGCACGGAACGCTTGGTCGGTTGTTAGATTACGGCTACGGGTGGGCTTGTGTTGTGTTTGCTTATACGATGACGTTTTGAAGGTCGTGGTATTGGACTTTTTATAGGAAGGTAGAGGTGGGCCTTAACTTATTGGGTGCTATCGGCCTGCTTGAGTTACGTGACCATGGACGTCAGGTGAGATTATATAATGTCGACTTAAAAAAAAAAAAAAAGAACCATGTGGCAAAAATAATCAATCACATGAAAATACGTGTGATTTGATTTTTTGAGTGAGTTGAACATATATGTATCGAAGCTTTCCTTCGCGCTAAATACAAACTCGTTGAGGTGAGTACCGTGAGTTACTTGACACGTCATGCAAATGGAAGCCCAGAAGTGAGTCCCAATAGGTTTAGGCTCGTTCTAAATTTGGTTCTTTCCGGCCCAAGCAGAGACCCATTTCTAGAGAACAGAATTTCATTCAATAAAGAAAAATCTCAAGAATTGGAGAAAAAAAGTGCAGAGAGGTCCAATATCCTGGCCAATAGACCATGGGACCGTTCATGCGGATGAAATTTGATCTAAGACTTTATTCACATGATTATTGGCCGTGTGTTAGCTGTTTAGTTCACCTTAATTATACTTACTGGTAAAAAAAATAAGTTCAGAACGTATCTGACTGACCAGGTAAATTTTGATGCAACATGGGATATAGCATTGCACGGCTTCCTCTTCGGACACTAGTGTAAAAAAGGTCGGGCAAAGTTCTGAATAACAAAACTAAAATGGTATTTTCCAAAAACATACAAGGATTGATTTCGATGATCTTGATTCTCGTTATAAAGTATAAGACCTAGGCTGATATCAACGCTCCAGTGGTCGACCATTACACAATAAGTTGATCTTGGACATGTTTTCAACTTGATCCCATTCAAAATCGCATCATTATTCCTAAGCAATAATTAATGGACTACACGGGCAAAAACCCATGAGAGTTTGCCAAAAACAATTTGTTCCAATTCCATGATCGATCATTATCTTCATACTACTTCTTCAAGCCATAATACTTCTTACAGGACTGTTAAATTTCTACATATAACCAATGACGGTGCATGCTTCTCGATAGAATCTTACGATACATCGAGGAATTGCTGCAAGTGATAGAGCTAATACTATAACAATTGCTTCTCCAGTTTCTTTCAATTATTAGATTCACATCACACACACACACACACACTAAAACATATGCAAGCAGGAAGAAGCTGGTCCTTCATGCAATTTTAAGCAGCAATATTAGGATCGACACCCTCGTCGATAGCTTATGAAACACAATCCATGTATATGAGCTAATTAGCACTTCCCTTCTCTATACTCCAGATTCCAGCCATTAACAGTTGCCATATCAAACTTAAAACAATATCTTAGAAATATTATAGATATGTAGTCTCAAAACACAGTATTGATAGATTCCTTCACCAAACAAAAGATTTCAATAAGAATAAATTATTGCCCATATTATAAATATACTGATTACAAATACATCACCAACCCTCAGAGCTGAATAGAAACTTTCCATCTGAAAAGGTCGGAAGTCTAAGATTGAAGTTGTCGGTTAAAATGCTACCGCGGATTTGCTTAAATTTAACTGCCACCCAGTCATGAATAGCATGAATGACTAATCCTTCAAGAAATGTCTATAAAACGTCTTACCATGTTAAGGAGAAATGCCTTATATAAACAAGCACCAACAATTCATGAATTCCATGGCAATCTCCAAAAAATGACCTTCAAGTCATAATCATACTTCTAGCACTTATTCTCAAAACTCTTGCAATGGATTCAGTAACTATGTAAGTCATAAGTTTGAAAAGTTTGCGTCATTTCTAGCATTTTGGCACATTAAATATCAATTGGTTCACTAAAATCAAGTTCTTCCACCTAAACTTCACCTCTCAACCAACCACACAGAACTAATAATACAAACTACACAAGTATGAATAAATTACCGGAAACAAACTAGGAAGAATTTCGATAGCATTTCTTGACAACAACCACATCTCTGTTCGAGGCCAACGGCCCTCTATATAACCACTACTACACATTATTCTACCAAACACATTGATAGCAATATCAATGAAAACTACACCAATCATCACAAATTCACACGTCACATTAAAAAAAATAGTCGAAACCTGATCAATGAATTGTTCAGAGCTTTAATAACACAATGTGATTTCTTGAAACACAATGTGATTTCCTTGACATTTTATTCAACCGTTACAACAATTGTAAAATCAGCGATCCTACTATGTTACCGCAGGAAAAGAATGACAATCTCAATCACTATAAAAATTGGGCTTCGTATATAACTAACCACTAATCAAAACTAACTATAACCAATTCATCGAAAGCCGGAAAAAATCATATCATATCCATCAACCAATCAAATTACGATTCTTTACCTGCAACCTCCTGCTGCCGGTGCTGCTCCGCTATCATCTTCTTGTTCTTCTCGATCGCCGCAGCCACCTCCTGTGGCATGTACTTCTCGTCGTGCTTGGCCAAAACCTCCGTGGCCGAGAAGTAAACGTCTCGGCCTCTCGCCTTCTCCGAGACCAGCGCGCTCTTCTCCGTCTTGGCTTGCTTTATCTCCTCCGTGATCGGCTTCACGAAGCCTTCGACGACGACGGAGTGTCCTTCTCTGAACAGATCGGGCAGAGAGCCCTCGTACCGGACCAGGATGTCCGTGATAAGGTCCGTCACGACGAACTCCATCTCCGGCGAGGAGGCCGGGTGGGCGACGCTGCCTTCGAGGACGAGGCCGCCGAGGCGGAACTTGGAGCGGTTCGGGTTGGATGTGTATTTGTCGAGAGCTTCGGTTGGGGTGACGTAGAAGACGAGCTGGTCTTGGAAGTTGTTGAGGACGATGACGATGAAGCCGGCGATGCAGCTGAAGGTGAGCGCGTAGGTCCAGAGACGCCGGTTCTGGAGCTGGCGGGCGCGGGCGCCGATGTCAACGCGGGTGGGGCGAGAAGGGTGGCGGCGGGCGGCGGTGGAGAGGAGGCGGAGGAAGGTGATTTGGTCGAGGCGGTGGGGATCGGAGAGAATGGAGGGATGGGATTTGATGTTGATGGTGGTGGTGGTGAGGGTTCGGGGAGTGTGGTGGTGGAGGGCGTTGAGGAGTTGGGATCTGAGACGGAGAGTGAGTCTGGAGGCCATTTCTGGGCTTGGGGTTTAGCTTTTTATTTTTTGTTTTTATTTTTCTCGAGAAAGTGATGGAAAATATTACTGTGAGAGGGTTTATGGGGTTTGTTAGCGGAAAAAAAACGCAACTTGTACGAAAGTTCGAGGGAAAAGATGAATGTGTATTGGTGATGCCAAATTTTAATTTGGTCACGGCGTTGGTGATTAAAAAAAGGGGATTGAATAACCATTTTGATTTCTCATTTCAATTGACACATGTCACGGGAGATATGTTGAATTCATTTTTTTCCTTTTTAATAATACCACATATATGTTACGAGGACATGAACTTAGAGTCAATTGTCTTTCAAAAACCAAAAAATTAAAAAAAAAAACGTAGAGTCAATTGACTTGTGGTGCAGTGGAAGCACATTTAGGCAACCTTGGTTCATAGCCAACGTTCGATATCTCACCTCATCCAATAAAGACGAGATTTTTTCTCATATATATGAATTATCTCTCACCTCATATGAGTGACTCACAATCATATAAGGGTCGCTAATCACAATCATATCATTAAGGTTCTATCAGTCTGATCTAAATTATCTCTTAGATTCAACTCAGTATCTATAAAAAAAAAAAAAAAGGACATGAACTTTGAATATTTAAAATAGATTGCTCTAGTTGATGATGTGGAGAATATAAAAGGTATGGTAATGTATCATAGAGGACTATTCTCAAACTATATGAACAATAAAAAGATAATAGGGAAGGTATAAAATTAGAGTAATAATAGACTTCCGAAATTTTTTATCTAAATTGATATTTAGATGATGTGTCATATGAGTTATTAATATTATATTGATTATTACATTATATCATAATTATAAGATTTTGATAACTCACATATTATATTACTTAGATAAAAAATTTGTAAAGCCTAATATTACTCATAAAATTATTCAATCAACAATTAGTTTGCATAGGGCTTGTAGATTTATTAAAATCAAATACTACTTTGACTAGTTATAAATACTTTCAATGACAATTCAAATAGCACAATAGGAAATATATATATATATATATCTTTTTTTTGGTTTTCTGACATTTTTCTTAAAGGATCGGAGGACTACCGAAACTAGTATAATTCGGATGACTACTCTTAGATATTGAGAGAGATTTACCCATGCCCTTATAAATATTAACATAAAAGATGTGACTTATTAAGACTTGAACCCACTACTTGAAGTATCGGATGGAAGTGACTACTCACTAAGTCAACTCATTTGTAAGTAATGATGTCAAATTTAATATACTACTTTTAGAATAACATGACTGATAGTATAATCGTTCAATTGAGAATTGATGTCCAAATGGTCATCGTTGATAGAATGATACTTTCTCTCTCTCTCTTTTTTTTTTTTTTTGTGAAAACCTTTTTTTCTTTTTCTTCAAAACAAGTATTATCATCGACTAAGAATTTTGGACTATCACTATTGATAAAAGTGCATAATAAGGCATACAAGGGAGAGCATATGTCAAAATCAAAATATTTTATTAGTATTCAATTTGAATGCATTTTTTCTAGTGTTAAATTAAACAAAAACATAGAGTCTAATGTGTGTGGCTTAATGGTTTCGTATTCAATAAAAATGTACTATTTAATATAATTTGATGGTAAAATATACTTATTTAATTATTAATATCCAAAATTCGAGTTGTTACCATGTATTTAATACATGTATATATTAAAAAAACTAAACAAAAGTATTATAGAAAAAGAATTAAACAAAAAATATTGTGTTTGCATAAATATATTTCCATAAACATTTTATACAAATTTCCATCATATCACCAAAGTGAGAATTTCAAAAATTGCCCCTATTTCAAAACAAAAAAAATCATTTTTAACCCTTCCCAAAAGGATATTTGTTTCCAACTCTTCAAATAAATGATTTGCAACCAATAACCTGTCATCCCCACATACCCCTATAAGTATATACCCATAGTGATAGAAGACTCTTTCTGTCATGAGGCCCCTATGATAGGGGGTGTTTGTGACGAGAGCATTATTGTCACGGGTTTTTTTTGTTTTTGACAAAGCATTGTACTCGTGATAGAAGAACCTCCGGTCATGGACGTTCAGTGACGAGAGGGGCTCCCCCTTCATAGACGCCCATGATGAAACATAATTCGTGATGTAAGAGCCTCCCATTCATAACAAAAAAACCTCCTATCACAATCCACCGTAATGGTATTTTCAATTTACGATTTTTTTTTTTTTAAAATATTTTGATCAATGGAGGGTATTAGATATAATTAACTTGTTTCGGAAAGTAAAAACGTCTTCCATAACTATGAAAAAGAAAAGCAATATCAAAACCTCTTATCCAAATTATTTAAGGACTTGACTGTAAAAAGTGAAATTACAAAAAAGTAAAAATAAAAATAAAAACTGAATGAGCTCTTTTTATCTTATGAGAGATAAAATGATCATATTTTAGACTATAAAGGGCAACTGAATTTTTTTTATTTTTCTGTTTTGTTTGACTATCAGTCGACGGTTTAATTTTTTTTAAAAAAATTGAAAATGCTCCAAAACTTTAGAAATAATGGATCCATAAACTAATTGGCATTTAAAAAGTGAAGGCTTTACAAATCATTGGAACGAAACTAAAATTTCCTCGATAATGGAAAGATTGTCTATTATTTCGTTAATTAAACACACACTAATCCACTGATCGACGATAATGTGACGTTTTTAGTTACAAACTTGACCACGCATGGAACTGAATTCCATGGCCGAAAATTGGCCAATTATGAGAACAAAATACAAGTTATATGTGTATACGTTCTATTAATTAGACACATTTAAAACAGTATAAAAGTCTAAGAAACTAATTTAATTTCAGAATTTGGCAGTCAACACTGCTTCTCTCAATACATGCCCTTCAATTGCTTCCAACAACTTTTCCTTGGTCACCTGCAATTGCAACAGCAACACCCCATCACCCCAACAAATTAACTCATATAACAAATTAAATTAAGTTATTTTACAAACAAAATCATATGGTTTTACAAAATAATTTAGACACCATTTCACTAGATTTTTACTTTCACCCCTAAATAGAATCAATACAATTTCTAATAAATTGAATAAAAAAATTCACTATGCATCATTCTTCATAACAAATCACACACCTAAATCTAAAATGTAACCAACAGAATTGGATTGAACCTTTAAAAATAGAATCAATACAATTTCTAATAAATTCAGTAAAAGATTTACCACATATCTCGAATGCATATATACTATAGATTTCTGCATAAGAGATCACATGCATCACGCACGTACCTTGTTTCCCAGGTGCATCTCATCATCTAGAGCATAGAGTTTGAACTCGAACCGGTGGCCATGTTTAGGCAACATTGGTCCACGCCAACCAGGCACCTTCCAGTCATTGTTACCTTCTTTGATGCCAGCAAATTCACCACCCATCTGCTCCCCCTTCCCTGAGAACCCTTCAGGGAGACCTTTCAGGCTAGGCGGTATGTTGATGACCACCCAGTGTGTCCACGGCACGATGGGACCATCGGGGTCGGAGGCATCAATATCCTCCACCACAAGAGCTAGAGTCTTGGTCCCTTCAGGGACGTTGTACCACTCCAAAGGTGGAGATATATTCTTCTTGGCACCCTGACCTTCCTGTGTGTACTGCCTTGGCAGCCTGCCTTCGTTGCTTATGTGGGGTGACACTAGCCTGAACTCGTCCGCCATGGATTGGACCGATTTGGATTTGTTTACGAGATTTTGAGGTACAAAAACAAACAATATAATTTATACGTAGTGCATGGAGACCGCTTTTGTTATATATATAGAGTGGGAGAGGCAGGCCGGAGGGTGGCACGTGGTGCGAGAAATTTCTTGCGTTGTCGAAGGAAGATGCGAATAAATGGAGTTGGAGACACGTGTGGTGATATATGGAGAGTGGTGGATGGTTCTAAATCATTCTCAGTTTTATGAGGCCGAGCCACATCTAGAACTTGGACTGGGCCAACAAAACCCACGTATGATACAACTGATTGGACTTTAACAAAACAAGTCTGATTGTGGGCTTCCTGACATTGGAAACAAACTTGGATCAACCTGAAACCGATATCTGCGCCATATCGCTCCCTAGATCATATCATCGGGCTCTTGCTTCAATGACACCAATAACGAAAGTCCTGAGAAATTACAGTTTCATGCATGGTAGGGTCCACATCAAGTGACTTTTTGCAGATTCAAGAAAATTACAGACAGATAATCAGTGATTATGATGAGGTTGTGTGTGATCTTTAGTTTAGTCATAGTCCTAGAGACTTGGGGTTCTTAAAAGACACTACTACTCCTCCCTCCTCCTCCTCCTCCTCCTCCTCCTCCTCCATGACACTATCAGGCTATCAAAAAAATGCACCCAGTATGTATTGGTATTGCTGATCACTGATGACTGATCAATCCTGTACTTGACTTTCAGAGAAATAGCTCCCCCGTAACCGTGACACGTGCCGGCGTTTCATTTGCAGGGAGGGGTACGTAAAAGTGTGATAAAAAATAGCCTAATTGACTTAGTACGAACAGGTGTTTCACTCGATTGTCGAGACAGGAGTCTCCTCTCCTCTCTGCTGTTATGTTTTGCTTCATGCTATGCTATATATATAATATATCGATCTCTCCAGTGCTGCTGCTGTTGCTGCTGCGAGAGTTTCAACTTTACGTCTTTATGTGGTCATAACTGCAGAGAGAAGAGAAGGGCTTCTCTCTCTGGTCCCCAAAGCATACTCGGTCAACGTGCTCATGGTGCACGTGTTGTCTCAATTGTATGTATGAATGTGAGCTACTTGAGCGTCTCTGACTACACGTATCAGACTACATCAGACGCTTATCGTGAGTTCTAATAATTGGGTTTCGTTTTCTTATACGCACAAATTATCTCCAAAATGAAAAATAATAAGGGAAAAATGTTGGGTGTACCAAGATGTATCATGTGTCATGTGTCAACTTACTTTGTGATATTATCATGTGTCAAAGGTCATAACAGAAGATCAGGATGTATCAAGCAACTTTCATTATAAAATTTATGTATTTTATGTTGCGGATAAAATCTCTGTGGACAAATAAATTTAATGTATATATATTTATTAATCAACAATCCATATAAGATGATCTAAACTCAATTCCTAAAATTGTTATGAGTGTGTTTACTGAAAACTTTTATCAATAAAAATATATGAATCCCATATCTAAATCAGGAATGATGTTTCTACGAGAAATTAAGCTTATTCCTCCCTCCCAAACACCACCTTAGAATATTAAATTCTCTTCCAATATTCCCTTTCTCATATAACTTAATCTTCTTTCATTTTCGTTCATAATTAGTGATCTGTAAACATGGAAGTAGGTTTTTTCTCTACAAAATAGATAGACATAACCTTAACTTTGGATATTAATAGTTATGTTGATAAAAGTCAGTTCAAATTAAAATTTGGGCTTGATAATTAAAACCTAATTGATAGAGAAACTTGGTCAACCTCAAGTCTTAAATACTATAATTGAATTATTTTTAATTAACTTAAACTTTTGGGTCTGATGGTAACTAACATAGTATCGGAGTTTGGAGATATCTGATTCAAACATTTTCTTTTTCATTTATTTCGAACACATACACATATTATAACAGTATGAAGCGTTTAATATGTGTCTAACATCTGTTATCTATCCATATTACATATAAAAAGGAGTCTCACATATTAATTTTAAGTTTTAAATACTATAGTTGAGTTTTTTTATTACTTGTCAATCTCAAGTCTTAAATATTATAGTTGAGTTTTTTTTTTTTTTTTATTAACTTAAATTTTTGGATCCAGTGATAATTAATATATTTCATAATTAAAACCTAATTGATGGAGAAGACTTTGTCTAAATAAGCATGCACTCATCCACTTATCAAGAACTAAAAATTTTATATGGATGTGCGTAGTAAGGATAAAGACTGATCATATAAATTCTTCGTAATTAATATTCAACAAGTACAGGAACCCTTAATAATAATTTTTTTTTTTTTACTTTTTTACTGTTATCAAACGTGGAGAAAGGAAACGCGGGTCTCTGAACTTCAGAGAGAGATCGAGAAGTGAAGAAGGAAGAAATTAATTAATGAAGAAAAGTATATATTACAGAATGTAGATGTTTCGTAACGTTTCTGTTACTCAAAACACTGTGAAAACACAGTCACCGTGTTGTGTCTCTACAGTTCACCTGTAAAGAGTCAAAACCATGAATGTGTATTCCCTAAAACAGTCACTTTCCATTGTGTGAAAGTGAAATCATGCACAGTATCAACATCAACCAGTTTCATCAAACAATACCACTAGTGTTGTATGCGGTATTCGAGTGGGTGGGGACCAAACCCAAAGATTTTTGTAACTATGATATGTCCCAGAACTGTAGACTTGTTATAGTTTTTATCTTCTTTTGATATGGTTTGGTTAGCTAGTCTAGTCAAAAGATCTAATAAAGCAACCGAAACCATAAAAAATTTTTGACATTATTAATAATTAGTTTTGGTACACGTACCACTACCACCATATATATATTTTTCCCCACAGAGAGAGGGAGACATCAGACAGAGAAGATTGACTGATGTGTGATGAAAAAATTGAAAGAGAAGAGGGTCGGGAAGATACATAGATAGCTATAGGAGATTTTGAGTGGACAGGTAAAGCAGGTAATATCAGTTGAACAAGTAAGAATAATTAGGGTTCTATAGCTATTTCTACCCACCCCCAACGTAAAAACCGGAGCCACATGTGCCCTTGCTTGCCCTTGTCTAGCTCACTGTCGTTTCTCTCTCTCTTCCAGTGACTGTTTTCAGGCTGTACTTTTGTGTTTCCATGAAATTTCCATTTCATTCATTTATGAGGCTTTAATAAAATATCATATTCTACGATGACAAAGACCGAGAAACGTGGCTGTGAATCGAAAGGTTTTTTTTTTTCTCTCTCTAAACCATTAACGTTTAGTAGGGTTTGTTGTTAAGCAAGAGATTTTGATATACGTATGTAGTTAATGCTACATAATGGTGTGAATGTTAAATCTATTAATACATGCAATTAATGCAACGTCAGTAAAGTTGAAAAAACATTTAAAATGCATCATGAAATCACCAACATGATCATGTTATAGTCAACAACATCTTCGATTCTTCGATGTTGGTTGTCTTTGTTTAGCCCAATTCGCAGAGCTAGACAGCATAAAAGCTAGCCCAAGTGTGCACTAATGGAGCTTTAGGAATATTCTATATGGAAAAACTAAAATTAGTCATGGTACTGTGACTTTCAAAAGTAAATCATATAATATTTTTCTCTTTCTAGCCCACACGATATATAAAGAAAAAAATATATAAAAAAAATTATATAAATTGAAAGATAGAACTACTTCAATTTGGTGCATTTTAGTGTGAATACGAGGGCGAAAGCTTGATGGAAATGTACTTTTGGACCCACATGAAAGTGTACGATGTTTATTAAAGAGGAACCTCCTCAAATCTTTTCTCTTCTAAAAAACATACATAGACCGGACCCCTTAGGTTTCAACGATGGAACCTGTTACATATGCCTTGAAAAATCAATATTCATGGTGGGTTCTCATGGTTACTTTAATCATGGTGAATCTAACTTAAATCCCAACACCGGTTTTAAAACGAGACTTTCCTCTAAAATTTTTCCCTTTCAAAAAAGAAGAGCCGATCATCTTTTCCTTTTAGTAATAATTTGATGAATAGATTACATGTGAACAGTTGTTACGTTGAGAGTAAACAGTGTGTAACCTAAGTAAGTGAAAAAAAAGAAGAAGAAATTCTTAGTACATTAAAAGCGCGGCAACAATTTGGTTCTTGGATTTAGACACAAACCCAACCATGATACATCATTCATTTCGATTGTGTAGATGATCAGCTGGAAGGACCCCCACTAGTTAGTCATCGATCGTCTTCTTTTTTGAATCTTTCTTTCTTTTTTGGCTCTTGACACAACTGACTACATACAAACGACAAATTCTCTTTCTTTGCCTACTTGTTTAATGCAATGGTCTGTTGTGGCTCGTTTTGGGGGGCCTAGTCGTGGGTACATTTACATTACTGGGTGGAGAAGGAGTATCTACTAAAGTTCAGGAAAGAAATGACACACTAACAAGGCAAAGCAATGCCAAAACCCCTTTTCCAAGTAGGTTATCCTACTTGCTTGCCTACTCTAGTAGGGTAGACACCCGTATCCTGTGCCAGAGATATTGGCTGACTCACGTGACGACATCTCAAAGAAATTCTACTTGCCATTTGCATGTTTGCCGTTCGCACGTATTAAATCATTTGTACGTTTATTTAATAATATTTTACTGTTTTTTTTATTACTAATACGTTTATAAGTACATTTATAATTTTATATCCATTGAAACCCCGTTATAGAATATTAAGACATTATTCAGAACTGAACACTTTAACATTATACTCTACTTCCTAATGATAGGAAGAGAAGGATTAATGAACAAATTATTCTGTAATTGGAGGAATGTATGTGTAATTTATCTGTTATAAACGAGTTACACAGAAATTATTCATTGTTGGTGCATGTGATGTGGCCATCACGTAACATCTCTTATGAGTAATATTTTATTTGATATGTTATTAACTTATTGATATTTTTCTATGATAATAAAATTATATTATTGATTTAATTTGTAGATAAAATTATATAATTTTTCCAATAAAATATATTTTTATTGAAATAAATGGTGATACATCATACAAATATTTTGACTAACATGAAATGAAATATAAAGTAATTTATAATTTGTTTTAAAATTTGATGATCAAAACTAAAATATAATTTGAAATTTGAACTAAAGTGAAGTTCGTTTAAATTTGTTTTTTTCTCTTTTTGAAACTACAAACATGTAAATTTTGTTACTCATTCACTTACATATCATTAGATCGATGGAATAGATGCACGTATAGTGATATGATACTCTTTAACACACGGTAGACATTTCTACCTCTTTATATATGTGTGTGCCCTCACGGTCACTGACCCCATCCAAGTCTCTCAAGTCCAAACAAGTGAGAATCACAATAAGTTCAGGTGAGGTTCAGCAATGGAATACTGTTTTTCCAATGATAGTCACAACTCAACTGGGTCATCGTCATCTTCAGTGGTGCCTAACACTACTACTACTAATAGTAGTAAGGGGAAGAAGAAGAGTAGCAGTGGGAACAACAGGAGAGTGAAACTTTCAA
The DNA here is from genome assembly GCA_021234005.1 of Nephelium lappaceum. Taxonomy (NCBI): domain Eukaryota; kingdom Viridiplantae; phylum Streptophyta; class Magnoliopsida; order Sapindales; family Sapindaceae; genus Nephelium; species Nephelium lappaceum. The sequence goes on from CM038011.1 coordinate 2,027,816, forward strand.
CAGACCCACAAAGCGTGGCGGCAAGAGAGAGAAGGCACCGAATCAGCGACCGCTTCAAGATCCTGCAAAGCCTAGTCCCTGGTGGAAGTAAGATGGACACAGTGTCTATGTTAGAGGAGGCCATCCACTACGTGAAGTTCCTCAAAGCTCAGATATGGCTTCACCAAAACATGATGATGATGAACTTCTCTGATCATCATCAAAATCATCATGATCATGATCATCATCATCAGCATCACAACCAGTCCAATTTCCTTCCAGGTACTCCTCTTGTAATTCCTTCGCATCAGGAGGGTTTCTACTCATCAAACTCTACCAACTTAACAACAACGACAACAGTTCCACTGCTGTCGCAACCTTCTGCTATGCCAGCACAGCTGCCACCGTCTCTATCACCACCACCACTGCAAGCTTTTCAGGATTTTGATCGCTTTCAAAGTTATACTCATGATCATCATCAAGAGTCAATGTCTTTAGATGAGTACTATATCAAGTACTAATAACTAGTTTGTCTCTCCTTCATTCTCTCTCTCTTTTAGTTTGTGCGGTTAGTGAACCTGTAATAATGGGAATTCTTAATCAATATTAGCTTTGTTAACGTGTTTTATATGTGGTTATTGCTTGTCATAGAGTCATGTAGCTCTAGAGATGTGCATGCATGGAATTCAAATTAAAGATTGTGCTACGTCGTGGAATTTAATTTAAGTTTAAACAAGTAAGTTTTAATTAGTTATCTATATGTAGCCACTCCAAATCCAGGTTCTTTATATTGTGTGTGTGTGCGTGTGTATATATATATATTAAAGACTTAGACTTAAATAATTATATTTTCTATTTGTAAGTACTGCTAGCTATAGCTTAGATAATAAAAGTTGCTGTTATTGTACAAAAGAAGTCTAAGGTTTAAAATTCATTTATGTATCAAAAGTATAAAATGGTTACAACTTATTAGGACTAGTTAAAAGGGAAAAGAAAGATATATGGAGCAAAGACATATGCTTCTGTAGGTCTTTAATCTAATTAAAAGATGTCGGATATATGTAAGCATTTATCTATTTGTTTGACCAATGAACTATAGAGAAAATAATAGTTAATATTTAATAGCTACAACAGTATTCTGCAGCAGAAGACTAAAGAATGATTAAGTAGAAAATCAAAGATATAAAGCAGCGGATTTATATGTTTTTGTGCCCTGCGCAAAGCACTTGTACTGATGCAAGATAAAACATTGGAACCGAGCATTTACAACTTAATTACAAGGGTTTAATATAATAATTTTTGTAGTTTAATTGTTATCTTATGACATTAATTCAAGGCCAAGCCAGGAATTCCCTTTAGATTGTCATGATGGAGTATCATATGTATATACTCCTTTTAAAATGGTTCACAGTTAAAATAAAACAGTTTCTTTTTGTTGGGATATAAATCAGCTGAGCAATTTATGTGTATATGAACTACAATGTCGGTAGTCTCCTACCACAATCCTATCTTTTATAAGGAATTTTTTTATTTTATGCACTTCTTTTGACATCAATCATAGCAAGTTTCAAACTTTAAATCATATGTTTGAGAGTAAATATGAATAATTTTTGAAAAATAACGTTAATAATGTCTATCTCACTATTAATACTGTTTTATTTTTAATATCATTAGCAATATTTCAAAAAAATAAATATTTCAGTTTCTGGGGAGAGAAAAGTTATATAAAATAACACTACAGACAATATTAATCAGTTTTTAAGGTTTTTTTTCTTTCTTTTGGAAATTATTAACAAGGTTCTTTTCATAGTTATCGATCGGGCAAAACAAGAAATCAAATTTCAGCCAACATATATCAAAAAATAAAGGAAAACTTCATTTTAGCTTTTGAGGTTTCAAAATATATTAAGTTTTAAAATTATTTTGAAAACAATTATTTTCATCTTTAATTTTTTTAAAACTCTTCAAAAAAGTCCAAACCATCAGTCAACTAACAATCAACAGTAATAGAATACGTAGAAAAATATTTTTATCTTTAATGGTTGTTAGTAACACGCAAATGGTTAGATTTTTTTTATAAAATAATGAATTTATAATTTAAATTTTTTAAAATGTTTCTGAATTTAAGTTATTAAGTTATAATTTAAATTACTTAAATTTACCATTGACCATTGGTTGACTAACAGTTTAGATTTTTTTAAAGAGTTTTGAAAAAGTTAGAAATAAAAAAAACTATTTCTAAAAAATCTTTAAAAATTTGATATTTTTTAAAATCTCAGATATTAAAATGAAGTTTTCTTACAAACGAATGGAGCCAGAAAATTGATTAGAGGAATGGGCCCAATAGTGATTTTTGTAATGCATGACTATGATAGCGGTTTCACCTATCAGTATTATATTCCAAAGTGACAAATTCGATTTACTCTAATTATTTATTTATTTATTTATTTTTACACAATATGATACTGATTTGACGATATGGTCTTTGCTTCTTCCTCTCCTAAACTCTAAATTTATTATAATGACTTTTAAAAAAGAATCTCGAGAGCTGGATTTAGCTGAATTTTCAAATTCCTAGCGATAATATATACCAAAATATGTTCCCATCGTGTTACCTAATAATCACATTCCGGCTTGTGTTATTTGACAATCCACCAGTATTATTTTGACACCATTTTTATAATTACATATTATCTAACAAATTACAAACCTTTTCGAACAAAAGAAGTCTCGTGCCAAGATAACATTGGTGAGACCGTGAGAGTTGCCAATAACATGAACATCAATGGTTGCATTATTCTAACTCATATCTAAATTTTCATAGCTGGCCCGATGACTGGAATTATCCATTGAAATGAACCCATTAAATTAAATGGGCCTGTCAGGCCCACAACAACACTATATATAATATATACTTCCTGATGTAAAATGTTTCCCTCCTTCTGTATCTAGGCGGATAACTGGATTTTGAATGTCACAGAAGTTAAAAAATCCCATCAACATTGCGTATTTGAAGTCTCGTGGAGACACTGATTGATGGGTTTTCTGTATTTTGTGTAAATTCTATGTTACGTGTATTTGTTTCAGGGGTTTCATTGAAGATACTATGCTTATGTGCCTCAGGTGTTTGATAAAATGCCTGTGAGAAGAATATGTTCAAGTGTGCAATGCTTGAAAATGAAACTGTTTAAGCACCAAAACCGACAAACCCATTTCACGAATCAAGATGACGAATTACAATTCAATATATATTTTTTTCTCATTGTCTCTATTCCAGGGGTCGCCGCTCTGTTGTATGTGACTATGTACAAAACAACAAAAGAAAATGAAGAAAAGAAAGCTCAACTTTTGTCGAAGTTTGCCAATGAAGAAGATGAGGTGGAAGTGGAAGTCGAGGAAGACATAGGCGGCGAGTCATGACAAGTGCATTTTGTGTCATGGATCACTTTTTTCCTTGTCATGTCTAGCTTAGAGCAGAACACACAGTATCTGCCGCGGAATTCTTCATTTTCTAGTTCAGACTCGTTGTCGTCATAGTCGTCCTCATTGTCTGTTTTATCGTCATCGAGAAGTTCCTCTACCTGAATCCTCCTTTGATGGGAAGTTGTGTACACCAATCCTACCATTGGGAGGAGTGATAGAAGGATTTTGTCAATGTGATTGTCGTAGCATCTGTTTAATGTCTTGGAGAACATTATGGGTGCAACAATTGCTCCTGAGCCTATCCCAAAACCAATTCCAGTGAGTATGAGCCCCCAATCGAATTCATTGCTTGAAGGAGATGCTGAAGGTTGTATGTCTGTGGAATTTGAGCATTTAGTTAGCAAGGGAGCGCCACATAATCCTTCATTACCATTGAATGAAGTTGCTGAAAATGATTGGATTTGAGTCCCTGTTGGGATCCTTCCTACGAACTGATTGTATGAAAGATTCAAAAAAGAAAGGAAATTTAGCCTCGCAAGCTGTGAAGGGATTTCGCCGCTTAAGTTGTTCATAGAGAGGTCCATGGACTCCAGCTGTCGCAAATTTCCTACATTTGATGGGATTGGACCCGTGAGAGCATTATGTGACAAGTTGAGAATATAGAGAGATTTGAATAGTCCCATCTGGTTAGGTATAGGCCCTTCAAACTTATTGCATGACAAATCAATGGAGGTGAACAAAGTTAGGATCTTCACTAGCTCCATCTCCAGACCTTTGATGGTAACTGTTATTGCATCCTGGTAGTACAATTGGCTGAGCCTCAGAAACTCAAATCGGAGATGCTTAAAATTTGATTGGGCTTCATCTTCATCTGACATCATTGCCTGCCAAGTTGTTAAACATTCTCCTGGAAGTGTTTCATTAAAGTGATTGGAAGCTAAGTCGACAATTTGAAGCCTTGGCCATTTGCCCCGAATCTCCGGACAACCAATCTTTCCGTGAAATTGGTTTGCTCGCAAAACTAGGACACGCAAACTGGAGACATTCTTTAACCAGCATGGAAAGGTATCATTGATCATGTTATTCCCAAGGTCCAATACTTCCAGCATCGTGCAGTTGGCTAGTGATTTTGGTACCATTCCTTCTAGTCGATTACCATTGAGATCTAGAGTTTGTAGTCCACACTTTTCTGGAAATGTTCCAGAGGTAGCGCCACTGAGGTTATTTTTCCTTAAATTTAGAACAACTAGTGACTCCATCCTTTCAATTAAACATGTTGGAACAATGCCACTCAAATTGTTGTTTGAAAAGTCGAGAACTTGAAGATTTGTAGCATTGCATATTGATTCAGGGATAACTCCTGTAAGGCTATTATTTGAAAGGGAAACAAATATGGTGGAGGTGAGAAAATTACCAAAGTCAAGAGGGATGGAAGCAAAAGAATTGCTTGAGTAGTCCACATAGGCAGCAGTTGATGGTGGTTGTGGGATCTGTCCTTTGAGCTTGTTGTAATGTAGGTCAAGGACACTGAGATTGAGAAAAGAGTAAGGTTCTTGCAGACCCATCAGCAGATTGTGTGAAAGATTTAGATGGGCGAGAACACCTTTATTGACATTCCAAATCCATTTCGGTACTTCCCCTGAAATTTGGTTATTTGAAAGATCTAAATGAAACAATCTTGATTGGTTTGTTAGATTGGGAAACATACTTAGATTGCACGATGCCAATTTCAGTGTGGTAATTTGGGGAAGGAAAGGAGAATCACTACTTGCATTCACTGCCAAGCTGTTGTATGAAAGGTCCAGTGTTGTAAGATTGCGAAGCCCTTGAATTATATCTAGCTGTACAGTGCCATTGAACTTGTTGAAAGAAAGTGAGAGGATACTAAGCGTAGTGATTTTGAAGAGAGACTTGGGAAGAGGCCCTTCTAATCTGTTGCCACTTAAATTAATGGTATCCACTACAGAAGAGGTTGCATTTGAAAATTCATCAAGTAGGCCCTGAAATTGGTTGTTGGCAAGCTGAAGCTTCCGCAGTGATGGCAATACAAACACTGATGGAGGGATACTTCCGTTAAAGGAATTAAACCTCAAATCAACTTCAACAAGATTTTGAAGCTGTTCCCACTTAGTGAATGAGATTCCACCAGACAGATCATTATACGAAAGGTCTAGATAGGTTAGATTTTTGGAAAGATGAAAAGATGGGAGTTGGCCTGTGAAACTGTTATTTGACAAGTCTAAATAAACAAGCTCAGTGAGATTAGACATTGAGGTGGGAATTGCTCCAGTGAATTTGCAACGTGCAATCTCCATTCTCGACAACTTTTTAAGGTTGCCAATGGAATGAGGTAGGGTACTCGAGAAATTTGTGTCAAAGAGCACTAGGGTCTGAAGAGAAAAATTTTCAGGGATCTCTGGCAAAGAACCCTCAAGTAATTTGTTATTTGATAGATCAAGAGTCTGTAGTCTTCGTACCTGGAATATCTTTTGAGGAAATGTTCCAGTCAGCCCACAACTAGTGAGACGCAATGACGTCAAATGCGTAAAATTGGCTAAAAATTCTGGAACTGAAGATGATAAATTATTCTGGTCCAAACGAATCACTGAGAGCAACCGAAGGTTTGCAAGGGCAGGATGTATAGGGCCTGTAAGAAAACATGTGGACAAACTCAAAACTTGCAGAGTAGGCAGCGAAGAGGACAAAGCTTGACACCATTCATTTCCTTCTGCTGATATATTTACATTATCAAGATACAGTTCTCTAAGCATCGTAAGATTCTGAACAAGCACTTTTAAATTCGGATTCTCAAGTTTCAACAAAGAACTTCCTAGGAAGGAAAGAGCTGATAGATCAAGAACAATCAGCCTTGTCATTCTTGAAATCTCAATTGGAATCTGTCCTGCGAAGCCAGCACTGGAGAGATTCAGATGGGTCAGATTAGTGAGGTTGGCCAATCTGAATGGTATTTGACTTGCGTTGAATTGATTAAAAGCCAAATTTAGACTCTGCAGATACTGAAGACTGAAAAGACCAGTTGAATTCTCAATTCCACCGGAGATTGATTCAGAGCTCAAGTTAAGGCCAATAACATGACCACCCACATCGCAGTCTACACCGCTCCAGTTACAGCAATCCGTATTCTGACTCCAATTCACCAGATGCACAGATTGACCAACATTAAATCTGAGGCTGCTCTTCAGCTGGAGTAGCAATGACTGCTGATCGCTCTGGCATTGACCAGAAACCAAAATCATATCGATGCCAAAGAAATTCGCTAAAAAGGTTACTAAAAAAAGCCATGACAACATTGTAATTCTCATCGAAAACCTATCGAAGAACTCCCATATAACTGAAAAAACCTGAAAAAATGACACAACTTATGGCCTCTTTCTGGATTTTGCAAACCCATGAACAAGACCTTTCCTGCCTAGAAAGTTCAACTAGTGGCCACCCAGAACCGCCGCAGATTGGCAGGGGACGGCTACCGAAAATGTGGACTTGTATGCTTTATGGTTGAAGATAGAAGAAGACAATGGAAGAAGAACAAGAAGAATTCAAAGGCAACAGCACAGTCACAAAATAACAACCGTCAAAGTAAACAGCGTGTTATATGGTATCCAAATGTGTGTCGAATTGGTGTAACGTTTGTATTTTTAATGTGTAGGGACAGTTTGCTTTGTTTGCATTTGGTTGTCTATTTATAACGTTGAAGACTTTTTGTGTAGTTGGTTTCTTCTCATTGTTGTTGGAAAATCAAATAGTTACAGTTTTCTAGATTTTCACTACAGCCATGATTGATGAGCAGCCAAGAATCTATTCACAGCCCTTGACTGATTGGTTTGGGTGGTTGTATTATATATCAAGAAGGAAAATCACATGGTGAGAACATGTGGTAGCCATAGAATAGTACAAGTCTGGTCATGTTAAACAAATACTATTAGTCGTTGACGATGCATGCGTTGAACTCAATTTTTAATTTCTTTTGACAATCCATTGGTTTATTTTCAGGTAAAGCACCAATTACAAAGAGGAGGATTCTCCACTACTTTGATAAACTCAGTCATTTTTTTTTCAGCATTAATAAATGTTAAAAAATACGTAATTCAAAAATTAAATAAAATAATATGATAAGTGATTTAATTCTGATCACATTATGTACCACAACATTCGACTATTATATTAGTTAGATTGAATTTTAGAATAAAATTTTGAATTGTATAATATTATTTATTCTTAAATTTTGGATTGTATAGTATTATTCACTAATTTTTTTATTCTTTCTTTTTTTGTTACATTATTTATATCTTTGTTTCAAGTAATTTTCATAATTATTTATTTGAAGAAGGAAAAAAAGTGAAAGAAAGATAATTGTTAGGCTTCTCTCACCATCCAAGAAAGAAGTTTAGCTCACATGAAGTGATTGGTGTTCTCAATTATGATGGAGGATTCTTGTGTTTTTGGGTTGCTTCTGCTTACCTCACAAGTCTCAAGTGAGAAAAGTTGAATAAAGAACCAATAAAAATATTCCGAATTTGGCGTGAAACCATAGAAGCAGGCATCTTGGACCTTTTGAATATTGACAAATTCTGTGTTTACATCCTATTAATTCATGTTTATCATTTTAATACCACATCAACCACACAGTTTTGTAAAATTATATAAAAAATCATTTTTATAATTCATGATCTCTCAACTCATTTCAGATAAGCTCAATACAAGTACGCCAACTACACAAATTCCAAGATTTCTAAAGGGAGAGCTCAAGCTATATTGTAACCCCACGTTATGTTATTGGAAAAGGTCTATGTTCAATATGATAATATCATTTATTGTTTAATATTTCATTATTACAATGTAAATAATAACACCTTAGTTAAAACCTGATTATAACATCTCAATAATGAAAAGAAGGAGACAAGAACTAGAAGAAAAATGACAAATAATTAAAGTAGATAAGAAAGTCATTAGATGCAACTTGATTTTGATTTATAATAACAAGTAGATGTCATTAATTAATTGTAGAGGAAGCCAATTAACCAATGTAGGACATGCCAACAACCGATTGATTTTGCTATAGTCCTTTCAATTTTTATTAAAATGGTCCCACGTCCCATTGTTTCCATTGCACCTATTGACTTATTTGTAAAAGTCTAGCTTCTCGTTAGGTGGATGAAATAAAGAAAATGTTGGCTCTACTATTTGTTATTTGTTTACTTTCAGCTGTATATATAGGTGGCATTTAATAGGATGGCTAATTAGATGTAAGATTTTTTGGGCTTTTTCATGAGTTCGGCTTCCTAATGTTATAGGGTTAATTATGTAACATAATATCATTCCACATGAAATATGTGTGGAATCTTGTACTTATTAATCACTATGTTTAGTATGTATTATTTTAATAAGGCGTATAATATTATATTAAACATATAAAAATTGATGTTTTGTTAGATTTAGTGTGATTTCATCATTCTATTATGTTGTAAATAATTTTAGACTTTTAGTTAATACATAATTTCAATTTCAATCCAGTTATTGAAAGACTAAAGATTTTTTTTATTGTAAACTAAGATTTAATAACTGTTTGGACTTTTTTAAATTGAAAGATTAAGGAAGATAAATGTGACTTAAGCTCAAGTATATATAATGTACCTATCAATGTATCACATCAACTTTTATTAAAATTCCAAATAATTATTAAAATTTAATAAACTACTACATAAGTGCAAATTCAACATTAGAAGTTATCAATAAATGACTCATCTCAAACCTTTAAGGAAGGTTTCAGGTTTTCAAATAAAAATATATTTTTTTTTTTTATCTTGTTTGTTACACCTAGTCAGATACAATCTCACCCACAAATTGGTGAAACTACCACCACTAGCTACAAGGTTTTGGGTTGAATTGGTGCTTCTCCATCTATTAAGATGATAAAAATTTGAACATGTACGTTTTACTGGTGTGGTGAGGCCTAACCCATCGAGTATGAAAATGACAATCAATCTTTAGCTATATTTGCACAAGAAAGGTGTTTGCTCATCAATGTATCAACATTATTTATATTTTTCTTATTTGTTAATTCTTTTCACATCACAATATATATATATATATATTTATTTGAATATTTCTTGTTTATATTTATTTTTCTATTCAAACATTATATTCGTAAAAACTTTGATTTTATACATTAAATATGAAATTTCATATAATTTCTTCACCATATAATTTCAGTTGCATATTATATTACTTAAATTTAATATCTTTTACTTTTAGTGTCTTTCCTAATGTATTCTTTAATCTAAAGCATTGTGATAATCTATGATTATCAAAAAATAGATTATCTATATCATAAGTTCAATAATTTAAATATCTTTCTATCCGGCTTCATTGATGTTTGATTGTATTTGCATTTTATGTTTTTTCATACTTTATTGGATCTTTTTACTTTTCTTTTTTAGTTAATACTAGTTTTGGCAGCACATGCAGGGCACGTGCTTAAATTTATATTCGATTCTTTTATCAAATAAATTTTAAAATTAAAACAAATTATTAATTAAATATCATTATTAATAATTTGTGCACAGCAAATATTTATATTTAACTACTGGATTAATAATATATTTATAATATGTTTAGTTCAGTTAAGAAACAAAAATAAAAATTCATTACATTTTTGTCTTATAGATTAATAAGATTTCGAATAATCATAAAAATTACATCTAACATTTCGTATTTTAAATAGAGTAATTAAATAAATATAACAAAGAGAAACTTTATTTACACCATATCATTAAAGGGAGAAGATGTACAAGCATATATGTAATTAACATCCGTAATGTCTAAAATTTTCTATATATATTATAGTTTTTTGGATTCTTAAATTTCAAAAAGATTATTCAAAAAATCCAAAACAAAAGCCCAAATACCTATTGTTAGAGGACATTGTTTGCTTGTATGCGGACAAGATGAAATGTTTTTCATCTTACTTTTTTTCTTTTTTTCTTTTTTTAAAGTCACATTATTTAACACTATTGCAATTTCTACATTATTGTAATCAATAAAACCAGTCTTCCTTGCTGTTGAAACCGCATTCTCAAATCTACAACACATCTATTATCCATTCTCACTCACCAAATTAGATAAATAAATTTTGAATTTAAATATCATAGTTCAGTGCCCACCTTCCCAGTGCCATCTCAACCTGAGCTCGGACATAAAGCACATACACTTATGCAGCCATGCTGAAGAACTTGACTGGTGAAAAGGAAAGATTTTGTTAACATTTCTGCATGTTGAACAGGCAAGAATCTGCTTGTTCGATTTTGGTGGAGCTTCAAATTCCATTTTGAAAAGGCTCAGGCAATCTGAAATCTAATATTATGTAAAGCAGACAAATTGAAGAAATTCTGGATATAAGTTATGCTTGTAGGGAAGAATTCGCTCCAATTGCTATTGATGCTTCAGTTTCCCTTAGTGCACTGTTCCAATCACCATTCTTACAGCTATCTGCACATCAACTTAGATGCTTCTCAAATGACTACAACTTTTGTCACAAGATTGCTATCTGTGATCATAGAACTTCCTTGTATGTACCAATTTCTCTCAAAGCAATTGTAAATTTGGTCATGACAACGCCTGACGAAACAAAGGTTGTCATTAATAACACCACTAAACAAATTGAACTATTTGTTACGCTCTTTTAAAACTTTTAGATCAAAAACCAGGATCAGCAAATAGACGTTTCAACCAAAGAAGCATTTTCATCTATAAGGTCTGGCGTCTGGCAAAAAAAAAACAGAAAGGATACATATTATAGGTGGATCAGATCCAAGCAGCTCTAGCTTAGCTTGCTAAAAGCTCATTTAACAATCTATATGCATTAAGTACAAGCCTAAATCAATGTACATCACCAATACAGCAAAAGTCAAGTAACACAAAGCTCAAATAAAATGAGTTAAAAGGACATAATAGAAGTTAAAATGCATTAGATTGACATTTATAAAGGATTGAAGCGAGAACCAGCCATAAATCATTAATTCGAATCAAACATAGATAAAAATACAAGGACACCATCAATTTGAACCAGTCGAATCCAAGAAATAAAACCAGATCAACCAATCCAAGTATGTCACAAATAGTGGATGCTTGTAGCAACCAACTGGGACGCAAGCAGCATAAAGATCAATCAATCTCTAAATGCAAAACCTTAGAAAAAACACAACAAAACATAAAGCAAAGTTAATTGCAAAGAAATCATCATCATATGCAATAATCTCTGAGAGAAAAAGAAATATATGCACAATAGAAGTTACAAATTAAAAAAAAAAAAAAAAAAATCAGAAATCAATAGTGTATCATAAGCCCCTTTTGACATAGTATAGAAAGAATTTCAAGAATTTCCTTAATGTGAACTTCGTCTTTCTACACAGCAGAAAGATCTTTAGGGTATCATTGTATTCTACTGAACCATTTAGTTGCTGCATAAAATAAGTTTTTTTTGTTTTTAATTTTTTTTAGAAAAAGAGAAAAAAGAAGGGTCGAACACATTTTCAAGAGAGCTATAGGCATGAAGGTAGTCAGGAAGATCAAATATGAGATACATGTAACTTAAGTATCATAATCATTTGAACAGTTGGGACTTGGGCGTCATAGAATTACCTAAAGCTCTTTCGCAAGAGACACCAATTCATCAAAGTTTTTATTAGTTTCTTGTTATATATTAACACCCATTGATCAAGAATGACAACTGAGAGTTGACAGACTATCAGCAAAGTACAAATAACAGAAATTAAATTACTTCTAAGAGAATATTGTTGGTCAAGTATTAAAATGTGTAAACACCTCTAGCATAATGATTGTATATCAAGGCAGTCAACATAATAACCTTAAATTTACAAATCACTCACCTCCAAAGTTTCAGCACTGGGGCTATATCCCATCATGGAAACACCACAGATCAACTCCAAGCTTTTTGATGAACTCAAAGTTGGCTCTCACTATATTAAGTATCAGAAAATGGCACAAACAAGGTGTTTTCAATTTCCAACCAATTGCACAACAATCAAATAGTAGACATAACAAGCACACTTATATACTTTACTTCTTTTGGCCATGGCCAATGAATTGGTACCATCTTCCCATGGTCAATATTTTGTAGCTGAACCAAAAGGATCAGCTCCTGCTCCACGAAATGTGTGCCAAAAGGCAACACTGAATCTCATCCAATCGTGGCCATTAATGACTTGGTCAGCAGTCACAAACTACTTCTTAAAGTTGAAAATATAATAACACAAAGATACCATCCTTCATTTTATTCCCAAGAATTTCTTCTTCAGCATTATACCATTTGAAGGAAAGTAGATTTTTGCTAGATGGACCGTGTAAAATATTGAAAAAAAAAAAACTATTATTACGAAAAATTCTGGACCATAATCACAAACACTGAAATTGAGCATGTGACTATTTAGTACACTAATAAACACCAACAGAAAAGCACAGACTTGTACACACATATACACAAAACTCATAACTTTATAACCTATTGATATACAGAAGATCTTCCCTACCATAATCGCGTAATAGCATTTTCATAGGAAATAAAAGTCCACAAACGAGAAGAAAAAAAAAAACGGGTTATGAGCCTTTTTACCTCATACTTAATGGTAGGGATGCCTGAGAAGAATTCCCCTTCACATTTGTCCAAATCAACACATTTGGTGCTGAGATCAGTAAAGCATGTCAGTGGAGAAGCAATCTGCACACTGTAATCGAAAACACATGTCAAAAATACACAATCCAACTCTAAATTTACATAATACACATGAAACACATACAAACACAAATACATATTAATAGTTGTACACCAAAGTTTGCTTGTTTACCACCAAAGAAGGCATCACATTCAAACAAAGCAGTAGCAACAAAAGCCTCCCACCCTCCATCGTTTTCCTATCTCATGCAAATTAACTCTGCACAATTACAACACAAAATCAATATATGATCATCAACCATAAATAAATATTCAAAAGCATAATATGTCAAGAATCCAAAAAATACCCATCTCCAAATTTCACACATACAATCATAGGTTAGTAACAAAAACATATTCTGAATCATCAAACTATCAAAAATTTCAAAAATAAGAAATAAAAAAGGCAAACAGCCACACTACAAAAAGTAACAACTAACTAAACTAAAACTTGCCCCCAAAAACAAAACTATCATTGTGAACAAAATCAAAAACCAATTGAAAACACAACACAGAAATTCAAGTCAACAAACAAAATAACATAAAACATGATAATTCTTCCAAGAAACATCAAAGCCACCCTAAGATAAAGAGAAGCCAACCTTTGATTATGAGCCCTGCCATAACCAGGGTCCAACCTGACAGTCTCCTCACACTCCAACACAGCCTCTCTCAACCTCCCTATCACCGTCAAAGCCACCGCTCAGTTGCTCCGATACGCCGCGTTTTCTAGCGACATAGAAATCGCCTTGTCATACAACTTGAGAGCCTCAACAAAATTGCTCTTCTTATACATCTCATTGCCGACCCTCTTCAAACAACTCATACTTCAATAACTAATAAAGCCGAAATTAAATATAAAAGTTGTAGTAACTAAGTAACAAACCAACCACGTTCTACTGTGCATCAATGAGCCTCACAGGATCCGACGCGATGTCGTCGATATTGCATGATTTTTCATCGACGGAGTCATTCTAGCGACGCCGGAATTCAATGGGGCTGGAATAGCGAGGAAAAGCACCGCCGCTACCGCTATATCGTGCGATGACGGAAATAGAAGAAGTGGAGGACAAAAGAGAGAAGGAAGAGATGGTTGGGGTGGTGGTAGCTGAAATGAAGAAAATGCTTGCCTCCCTTCAAAATCCCATCTCACCATACTTCTGCCCATACTTACTGTTAGATTCATAACCATACCCATCTTACTTTTCTCTATTCACTTCTCTTCATCGGAGTAATTTTCTTTTCAAACAAATGTTGGGTGTGGAATTTTATACTATTCAACATCTACTTCCCTTTTTTCGTGTATATAAATACCAGTGATGTCGAGTTCTGCATTTATTTACCAATTTTAAATCTGATCTCATCGCCACAGTCTTTAGTAATCATCACCTTACTGCCGACCATACCTCCTGTCAGTACTAACCACTTAATAATTATATTTTCAAACAAATATCTGGAGTTCCGTATTTATTCACCAATTTTCTTGCACTTAACACTATTAAGGGTAAAACAGTCATTTCAGTTTCAAATAAATTCAAGACTGTGGAAGTCTGTCACCATTCATTGCCCCTCTTCCTATTTTTAAAGGGCAAAAATGCCATTTCAATTTTACACAAATTCAGGGGTGTCGAATTCTGTAACCATTCACAGCCCCTTTTCCCAATTTTTTAAGGGTAAAAATGTCATTTCAGTTTCAAATAAAATAGTGGAGTGAAATTCTATAACTATTCACAGGGCAAAAATATTATTTCAGTTTCAAACAAAATGGGGAGTGGAATTCTGTTACTGTTCACAGCCTCTCTTCCCATTTTTATATATAGTTAATAGATATTTTTTTACAATATGAATTTTAAAAGGTAAAACTCATTATGTATTCTCTTATTAAATAAATATATGTTTTTTAATTTATAATTTTTTTTAATAATTGAAGTTAATTTAAAAACTTATTCTAGTCCATCCTAAAACACAATCCTGGCTACGTCCCTAATAACATTGTTGTACTCTATAGTATTTATAACTATACATTGTTACATTAAATTAATTTGATTTTAATTCTAACAACTAAAAAAAATGAAAAATCTCAAAAATAGAAACTGAAAATATGTTAAAAATAGATAACAAATCTCTTCTATTTATCCGATTCACTGTATCTATTCTGTATTTTTAAAGCTCTTATATACTAACTAAATTCTAAAAGTCATATACGCATAGTCGAAACTTTTAAAGTGTTTCCATGTATTAGCTGCAAAAATCTTGTTAATTTAAAGACGAGTTCGATTCTAAAATAAATAGATATTAATCAGTTGAGTCAATTACAGTAAAGATAGCTACAAAATAATCTAGAATTTCAAAGTCTAAGACTATAACAAAAAATTCTTGAGCAAAACTTTAGAAAAAGCACGAATAACGAAGGAAAAAGATGAGAAAATAAACAAGATTGGGGAAGACAGTGCTGCTTGTTAAGGTTCTAGTTGTCTGCCACAACTAGTTGTTAGCAAATCTTTTTCTTAAAAGCTCCATTTATCATTAATAAAACAAATATTAATTTGTAATAATCTAAAAAATTAAGTGAAGCAAATTATTTTCATCAGGACTATTTGGGTTGCTGGCATGGGCCTATGGCCTTGATCAGATGTTGATACTTCTTTGAATCACTGTAAAAAGGTTGAATAAAGATGGGGTGTGTAAACAAAAACATGATTTGGATTGTTTCTATGCTTCTTGCATTACAATCCGAGGCATTTATAGAATGAAAGCTACAGGAAGACTTAAAAAAACAAAAAAGAGGCATGAAAACATACACAAAAGATATTTGGTCGTGTTATCTAAAAAAGAAATATTAATTCTTGTTTGAATACGTAAAGTCATATATCGATTTATGAATACAAAATTTAATTTTTTACAGAATTTGAAAGTTTAAGTAATTTTGTTTGTCTTTAATATATAATGTTATATGCAATATTGCACGTAATGAACATTTCATAATATAAAGAACTCGTGTTCTTATCATGGAACGTCAAAGAGGAGGCACTAGGAAGCAGTAAAAGTCTGAAAGGATCTGTGCATAAGGAAATTTTGTGCATAAGGATCAGCATCTGGAGTACAATCAGTAGACTTCTAGTCATGAACTCTGCCAAAATCACTAACCATAAGAGGACTTGCAATGTCCAGTCCCATTTTTTTGGTCTTCCATTAAGAGATCTCTTTTAATTAATTGAAGAGCTGAGCTCTAAACAAGCATCTTTCAAGCAACTAATTTTTCTAATCCTTCAATTTCATACCAAAATAACCAATTATGATGGAAAAAATTTGAATCCGACTAGTGATGATTTCTATTTCCATAAGGTCTTTGAACTGTTGAAGAGAAAAATATCACCAAAGAAAAAAATTAAATTGCTTCAATTAAAACTTGTTAGATGACCAAAACATGATATATAACAATAGCATTTCATTTCATTTTCTAGGTAATGATCACATAGCAGTTGGCAAAGAGCACATCGAAATCTCTACCATTTAAGTTCTAAAAGAGAAAAAAAAAGTAAAAGAAAAAAGATTACATTATTTAAGTTAACACGATACATCTTTATTTCAAATACAGAAGCGATGTAGAAATTTATGGACGAAGATGTCGTACCATAAATTAATTTTGTCGAAATATATTAAGGGTGTTGCAGTTGCTACAAAGCCTATCCCAAACCCAACACCAATGACCAAGAAGAACAACCAATCAAATTCATTGCTTGATGGGTGTGCTGAAGGATCAAATATGTTGGTTGGAGCGAGAATTTGTGTGGAATTTGAACTATTTTTCAAAGGAGGTCCACACAATCCTTCGTTGTCCTCAAAGAAAGAAGGTGAAAATGATTGGAGTTGAGTACTCATTAGGATCCTTCCCACTAAGTGATTATAGGAGAGATTCAAGATAGAAAGGAAATTCAAGCTCGCTAGTTGTGCAGGTATATGCCCTTGCAAATTGTTCATTGAGAGGTTCAAAGACTCTAGCTATTGCAAATTTCCTACAGAAGATGGGATTGATCCTGTGAAAGCATTGTGTGACAAATTGAAAAAGTACAGAGATTTGAATAGTCCTAACTCTTCTGGTATTGACCTTCGAAAATTGTTTGATGATAAGTCAATAGAGGTGAATATAGCTTGGATGCGAACTAGCTCCCTCTCTTGACCTTTCATGACAAGAGTTATTACATCTCGGTAGACTTGCTTTTCGGCAACACTTTCTAATTCTAGAGGGTGTTCGATGTGAGATTGGGCTTTACGCTTGTCAACCATCATTGCCTTCAATTTGTTAAGCCTTTTTTAGGTAATCTTTAGTAAAGTTATTGAAAGCTAAGTCGACAATTTGAAGTACTGGTCAGGAGACATTATATTCTATGCAATTGATGTCACCATAAAATTTGTTGGATCCTAAAATTAGGACGTGCAAACTGGAGACATTCTTTAACTGACATGGGAAGGCATCATTGATGTTGTTGTTTCCGAGGTCTAAAACCTGTAACATTGTGCAATTGGCAAGAGATTTTGGAACTACTCCTTCTAATTGATTTCCATTTAAACTAAGTGTTCGAAACACACAATTTATTGGAAATCTATTTGGAATGGTTTCAAAAAGTCTATTATTTTTTAAATTCAGAACAGAAAAATTTCCATCCCCCTTAACTAAACATGTTGGCATTCTGCCACTCAAGTTGTTGCTCGATAAGTCAAGAATTTGAAGACCTGTTGCGTTGCACATTGATTCAAGAATTTCTCTTGGAAGCTTATTATTTGGAATAGAAAAGAACAGGCAGCCACCATCGTGGAGAACATTACTAGTGTGATCTGGGATGGAGCAAAAATTATTGTTTGAGTAATCATTAGTGGAGTGGGATCTATCCTTAAAGCTAGTTATTTTTTTGGTGATTGTAAAGCGGGTGCGAAAATAAGTAAGATTTATCTAAACCCACTAGGTTATTATATGTGAGATCTAGGTGGACAAGAACAACTTGCCAAATCCAATTAGGTTTCTCTCCAGAAATTTGGTTGAATGCAAGATTTAAAAATTCCAACCCTTGAAGATTTCTTAGATTGGGAATCACGTTAAGGTTGCATCCAGTTAGCCACAACAACCGAAGGTTGGGAGGGAAAGAAGAAAAGCTGTTATTTACATTGACTGCCAAGTTGTTGCATGAAAGTTCAAAATGAGTAAGATTGTCAAGCCTTCCAATCATATCCAACTGTATAGTACCATTGAACTTGTTGGCCATGAGAGTGAGTCTTTCCCAGTTTTTGAGCTCAAAGATTGATTCGGGAATAGGCCCTCTAATCTGTTGCCAGTTAAATCAAGCTTTTCAAGTACAAAGGAGGAAGCATTCGAAATATCAGGAATTTAGCCCTCAAATTGGTTGTAGTCAAGCCAAAGCTGTTGCAGCATCGGAAGTACAAACAATGCTGGGTGGATACTTTCATTAAAATAATTATGACTTAAATCAATATAAACAAGAGATTTGGGCACGTAAAAATATGAGATTGGACCTGTAAAATGGTCAAATGACAAGTCCAAATGTACTAGTCGGGTTAGATTGGCCACTGATCTGGGAAGTGGGCCTGAAAGATCACAACCAATCAAGCTTAGAACCTGCAAATTAGGTAGTGAAGATGATGAAGCTTGGGACCATTCAATTCTCTTGGTTGATATATTTACACGATCAAGATATAGTTCTCTAACCTCACTGAGGTTTTGAACAAGTGCTTTTAAGTTGGGATTCTCAAGTTACCACCAAGAAGGAAAATCAATGGTCTCAGTACATGATAGATCAACAGTAACCAATCTTGTCATGCCTGAAATCTCAATGGGAATCTTCCCACAGAAGCAGCCAACAGAAGAAAGATTCAAGTAAGTCATATTGGTGAGGTTGGCTAACCTAGATGCAATTGGGGCTAAGTCGAAGTCATTATAAGCCACATTTAGGCTCTGGAGATGCTCAAGACTGAAAAGGTTACTTGAATTATCAATTCTACCAGAGATTGATACCTCACTCAAGTCCAGACCTATAACACAACTAGCCATATCACAGTCTACACCGCTCCATGTGCAGCAATTAGTGCTTTGATTCCATTGAACCAAACGTACAGACAAAGTAGAGTTGAATACGAGGCTGTTTTTCATTTGGAGTAACAAGGACTGCTGATCTCTTTGACATTGGGCAGAAACCAAAACCATTGGGTTGCCATTGCTTGGGAAGTTTGTTGTAAGAAATATCAAAAAGAGCCATAACAAGTGTATAACTTTCATTGGAAACAAATAAGTAATTAAAACACCCATACAACTGAAACTAGATGAAATGTAGAAGTTGTGACTTTACTTGAAACAGTGAACCTAGCTACATTTATAGAATTCATTCTAAGCGAGGATAAATACAATGAAACGTATGGTATGGGCAAGTAGAAGAAGACAAGGATCATATTCATGAAAACCGTGTTCTAAGAGCATAGGCTCATGAATTCATTGATACGTTCTACCATAGACTTGGAATATGACATCTTACCAAATTTGTGGACTGAAACTTTCTAAACGGAAGACTTGGAATACTCATGTTCATCTTCTTTGTACAATTTTTTTTTTTTCCTTCTTAAAGCCCAGTAAAATTAGAGTGATAGGCTATAGGAGGTTGAGGGCACAACATGAAAATTTACATAAAACGAATATTGTCCTATTCTCATCATGTAGCATCAAAGAGAAAGCTCCAATTAGAATCAGCAATATCGCAAAAAATAAGTGAAGGAATTGAGCTTTAAATGTTAAATTAAGAAACTATGTGGGAAGTAACATTCACTATGATTTGGTCGTGAAGTTCTTTCATAATAATTGATATAACACTCTTTACATAATCTTTTATTTTATTTTCACGTAGGGACTTAATTAAAAGATAAAAGAATAGCAATGTATAAGTTTTCAAAATTTTTCTTCCTGATTCAACTATTTTTCATGTTAATTATTAATTAGATGAAAAAGGGGGATTTTGATTAACAGAGTCATAGATGACAAAAATTCCTAAGCTAGACTTAGAAAAGTAGGAATTACCAAGGACAAATAAAAGAGAGAACTGGAATGGTATGGACAGTGGTGCTTGGTACAGCGACTATAGTCCCACTTGTCATTCTATAGGCTAATAAAAAAATTGCCGCTATAAGGGAAGCTCAATTCACCGAGCTATCATTACAAAACAATTGTTAATTTATTGGTTCTCTATTTTCATTCTTTTGTAACTCTCTTTGACAGTTCTAAACTATATATAAAAACCTATTTAAAACATTAATTTCCTGCCATCAAGGAAGAGTACATCTAGTAGCTACATATTTTAGTCAATAACCATGTATTAGATTAGTGCTCAAAATGATTTGACGTATAATTTTTTTTTAATAAACACAAAAAGAAAAACAAGACAATTTATTTTAAATTTTTTGGTTAATAATGACATTGATCTTAATTCACATTATTAAAAATGACAAAAAGTTGGAAAGACAATCTAAACCTAATTTTTTAGAATTGGAAAAATTGCACGTGCTCCCTCGATTTAAGGTGAAATTACATTCTCCAAAAAATATCAATTAATTACACAAGTATTCTCAAATAACCATTGACCTAATGGGTGACTAATTAGAGAGTTAACCATGGAAGAACAAATTGGACTTTTCAGTTTGACTTAAAGTGAATTAAAAGTTTTTGTAGGTGTCCCAATCATATTTTTCCACATCATCCCAAAAATTAAAAGTAGGATTAAAATAATATAAAAAGTAGATAAGTAATATTATCAAAATAAAAAAATTAAAAATGATTTTGTTTTTTTTAAGAAAAAGCAATCTCAGCTTTTGAATACCTGAATCATCAACAACCTTCCTATATTGACCCTTGAAAATTGTTTGATGATAAGACAATGGAGGCGAACATTGTTAGGATCTTAACTAGCTCTATCTCCAGACCATTCATGGTAACAATTATTGTATCTTGATAGAATTGATTTACGCTCATCACAACTATGTGGTGTTTGAGCTGAGAATGGGCTTTACATTCGTCAACCATCATTGCCTCCCAATTTGTTAAGCCTTTTTTTGGCAGTCTTTCGATAAAGTTGTTGAAGTTAAGTTGACAATTTGAAACAATTTGTTCTTTTGTTTGAGCTATATAGTGTTTGAGTTGAGATTGGGCTTTACATCTAGTTGCTTTGTACTTGCAACAGAGGTCCAACTAGCTGGCAAGTGTGGAGAAATTGGATCTCCTTCGCACTAATTGAGGAGTTCGAACTCCTCCACTTGTTGGAGGAGATTTGCATACTCCATTAGTTTGTTCTCTTGTTAGTTGTCGACAACATTGACAAAAGTAAGAGAGAGCGGGGCATAGAAAAGAAGAGAGAACAAAAAAGGGAGAAAGAAAAAAGGGAAGAAAAGAAAGGTGTACTTTTCGATTTTTAATTTTACTTTTTTTTTTTTAAATTTTAGATATTACAAATTTACAATTTTGTCCTTACCATCTTAATAGAAAATTACATAGTCGTTTGTTTTTTTATTTAAAAACTAAACAGTGCTGAAAGATATAGAAGACTGAATAATGACTGAAATCTGAATGATATATATTTTTCCTCACCTCTAAATTTATTGTAAGTTTACTTGTTTTTTTAAAATTAAAATTATCTGAAAAATATTAATTTGATATTTATATCATTTTTACTATTAATTATTATGAAATGTTATTTAATATGATACAAATAACTAAAAACAAGTAATTTAACAAATTCTAAAATACTTTTATGTACATATTATTCATATTCAAAATATGATTAAAACAACATAGTGGAATTAATGATATTTATATATTTAAATAAAAAGAAAATGACTCCTAAATTAAATTATAAATGAACTAAAAAAAAATGTTTAAATTGTAAATTAAAATACAAAGGTCCAATTTTAAGAAAATTTGGGATGAGATATATTAAGGGTTTTTTTTTTTTTTTTTTTTTTTTTAAGATTATTTTTTTTTGTTAGTATTTGGGGAAAAAGGAAATTTGTAAAGTATAAAATTAGTGTTGTTGTGCCTAAAAATAACACGTGAGTCACTAGCCCAAATGAGACCCAAAGCACTAGCAAGCCCAAAAGCCCAAACAGGGAAATGAAGCATTATGAAGCCCATCAATCTAAAATACATCATCACATACCACGTCAGTAGAAGCATGCAAAAATTTGTTTTCACTAAGGTAACAAAGTAGGTTGAGTTAACCAGCTTGCATATAGAGCAACTCGAGCTCACAATGATAGGAAAGCTTCAAACATAATAGCTTGCATTTTCCTTAATAGTATAAAATTCCAGAAACAAGAAAATTCATATATTAAGACAATTCATATATTAAGACGAGGATCACTTCAAACAAGAAATTACTGGAATTGTATTTTAATTGGAATATGAATGTATTAAATGTTTTTTTTTTTTTTTGGCAAAATATGAAAGAGATATTAGCTTTTTCTATATTTTAATGATCAACTTGGATGTAAATTGGGAGCCTTAACACTATATAAAGAATCTCTCGCATGTACAAAAATTACGATAACAACACAGCATTAGGCAATCCTGAAAACCTTAATAGAAACTATGCTAAAATACATCATTTCTCTCCAAAAATAAGATAATTGTGGGTGTGGATATCATTCAAATGGTTGAACTACGTTAAAAATTCTTTCATCTCTTTGTTTATTTTCTTGCATCATTATTGTGTTCTTTTTCACTATAATTACACGTTAATTCACCTTAAGCATTAATTCACGTCGATTTGGGTGTTGATCGATTTTTGACGTCAACAAGTATAAATTTCAAAATATGTTATTTTGGATGGATAGATTTGGAATATAATATTTTAAATATTAGTTTTTTTTTTCGAGAAATTTTAAATATCATATTTGCAATTAAATTACAAGTCAAGAATTCTTACCTTTTTAAAAAAAAAAATTATTTTTAGGTAGCTTTAAATAATTTGACCACTTAAAAAACAAATAAGAACAACTTAATAGATGTAATTCAGCACTATTAAGTCATAATTCGGTATTCCATGCTAGAACGAAACATATCGAAGTTGATGTTCACTTTGTTCATGATCATATTCCTGCTGGTCAAATGGAAGACGATACATCTCCACTATTGATCAACTCGTTGATGTCTTTACAAAGGCTTTAGTCATTGATCGGTTTAAGACTCTTTGCAACATATTGAACTTGGTTCAGACACCCCAGTTCACTTTGCAGGGGGATGTCAGGAATGTTACTACATCCAGTATTAGTCAAGGGTCAGATAAGATTATCATCAATGGTCAGAGGCCTGGAGGTGATCAACTGTCAGTAATCATGACTGGTTGTAATCTCGCTATGCTTGACCAGGATTTTATGCAAGATCAGTAGCAGAGAAGCTTAACAGAATGTCCTCCATAGTTAGTTAGGTTGTTATGATGAGCTGGCAATAATTGGTTGTGTGATTAGTTAGGAACTGTAGTTAGTACTATATGAAAGGATGAGATTTAAAAACTAAAAAGCTAAAGGTTTAAATATAGGAAAAAATATTGACTATTATAATTCACAATAAAATATAAGTGAAATATACATATATATATATATATATATAGATATTTGTGTGTTTTAAAAAAAAAAAAATAAGCGAAATATTTTTATGATTATCATTGAGTTTGAGGAGATGTAAATGTAAAAGATATTGTAAGATTTGTTTGTTTGTTTGTTTGTTTGTTTTTTTTTTTTTTTTGGATGAGAAGAGATTTGCTTTTATAATTAATAACAAAAGTCTATAAAAGTTTTTGAGGGGAGTGAGAGAGAATTTGTGAAGTTTGATTATTATAAATTTAACATAAAAATCGATAAAAGTCTTCAAAAGTTATTAAAATTTAAAATTCCATAAAAGTTATTAACATTTTGGATACCCCATAACTTTTATAAACTCTTCAAAAGTTTTAATTAAATACCTCATAACTTTTATAGACTTTTTAAAAATCATTAAAAGTCTATATTGAATACCACATAACTTTTATAGAGTCTTTAAAAGTTTATATTGAATACACCAAAACTTTTAAATTCTATAAAAGTCATTAAAAGTTTGAATTGAATACACTCCCTAATCTCAAGTGCATATATATGAGTTCACGTGATTAATCATTAGGGTGGAAAAATCAACATAACTAGTCATCTTCAATATTCTCTGTTGTTCTCTATTGCTCCACTATTATTGAAGCTTTGAAGCTTCTCTGTTTCGTCACTCAAACAGGTGTTTATCAAACACCTTTGGTTTTTCATCAAGCACCTAAAGTTCTTGTTTGGATGCCAAAGAAATTTGTTGAAGAGATTATGGAAAAAAGCAATGATAAGAGAATAGTTCTCATTGCTGAAAACATAATAGCTAAAATATATGAATATGTGGATTCTGCTAGCTACCCAATCAGATTCTAAGAACAGTTGTTTACTCCAAACAACGCAGTGTAGTGTTAAGTTGCAGAGCAGAAGCAGAAAATCTTGTTTGTAACATTGGAAACATGCAATCTTGTTTTTAAAATTAAGTTCTCTGCAGAATACTAAAACAATAAAATCCAGTTGGAATTTTGTATTCAGAGTTATTAACAAAATAATTATTTGTTACTCCGTAAAAACAATCTTTGTGGTTGACAAGATTCCCATGAAGAAATGCAGATCATAGAAAAATAATAATTTTTATTCTGCTCGTCAACACGACTCTAATTTTTGTACCATTATAACAATCTAAACCTCGTACATCAATCAATGTCTAAAAAATTGCCTGGCCACTCGGAAATCTTGGTAAAAATTCAGTGGGTATGAAACCAAAGACTTTTTGTCAGGCCAATGCCAAATTTGCGGACCATAAAATTCAAAATGGGAGACTTATTAGAATAGTCTGTCCAGAGTGGTTGCTAGATTCATTTCCTCTGTATTATTTCAAAGTTAATCTTCTACAGATCTATGTTATGACAGGAACCTACTCTTAAAAAGGTTTGAGACCTCAGAAAAGAGCCAGACTAGGACTTCGGTTGACGTCTCAATTAAATACCTAGATTCATTTATTCCAAATTTCATGTCATTTGCAGATTTAGCTTCAGATATTTTCAAAGAATTGAAGCAAATTTCTTTCATCAAAACTCATTGGCTGCCATACTGATATTGGTTGGGGGTGGCTATAAAACAGTTAAAACAGAGATGAGGTGTCTGAAACCAACAACTCAATTTGGCTTACTTCCAGGTGCTTGTTGCTTTACAGACCGAGAAAATTAGAGAGATAGCTATAGGAGGTTGATGGGAAATCAGGGAAGTTATTACATGAAAAGAATGTCATAATGTTCCTGTCTCGGGGCATCAAGGAGAAGACTCAAGCAAGAAGACTGTGGAAATAAGTGGTGGAAATTGTGAGCCATGCGTTTGATGTTTGGTTAAATGTCCATTTCAGCAACAACATCCCATGGACTTGTGATGATCACCTTTTCGCAAAAGCCATTGACAATAAAGCGTTGGAACGAAGACTTAAACAGTGTTACATAGCTTGGCTGGGTTCATTTCTTCTTTATCATCTTATTCTTCTTTCTGCTGATCTAGCTACCTCCTAGCTTGGACAAGCCAGTATATTTCATCGGTACTCTTATACATAGAGTGTGATTTAATGTACAAAAAGAAAAGAGTTCAGCTTCCCAATATCATGGGGTTAATTATGTAACCTTACAAAATCATTCCTTATCAAATATGTGCGGAATCCTGTTATTATTAATTGATTGCTATGTTTAGTAGTATGTATTATTTTAATAAAAAGTATATATTGTACTAAACAATATAAAAATTTATGTTTTGTTAGATTTAGAGGCTATTGCATTATGCTATTATCTTGTAAATAATTTTAATTAATTCTTTTTGTTTTGATTTAAATCAAATTATTAAAAGGTTATATATTCTTTCATTGTAAATTAAAAATGAACAATTTTTTTTAAACTATTTTAAATTAAAATATTAAGGAAAAAATTTTGTGACTCAAACACAAGTGTAACGTACTTATTAATGTCACATTAACTTTTATGATAATTTAAAATAATTATTGGTGTCCTTTTTAACATACTTATTACTAGTGTCCTTCGATGGGAAGCTGTGTACACCAATCCTACCGTTGGGAGGAGTGACAGTAGGATTTTGTCGATGTGATTGTCGTACCATCTGTTTAATGTACTCTTGGAGAACAGTATGGGTGCAACAATTGCTGCTGAGCCTATCCCGAAACCAATTCCAGTGAGAATGAACTCCCACTCGAATTCATTGCTTGAAGGAGATGCTGAAGGTTGTATGTTTGTGGAACTTGAGCATTTAGTTGGCAAGTGAGCGCCACATAATCGTTCATTACTTTCGAATGAAGTTGCTGAAAATGATTGGATTTGAGTCCCTGTTGGGATCCTTCCCACGAACTGATTGTATGAAAGATTCAAAAAAGAAAGGAGATTTAGGCATGCAAGCTGTTCAGGGATTGCGCCACTCAAGCTGTTCATAGAGAGGTCCAAGGACTCCAGCTGTCGCAAGTTGCCTACATTTGATGGAATTGGACCTGTGAGAGCATTATGCGACAAGTTGAGAACATAAGAGTGATTTGAATTGTCCCATCTCATCAAGTATAGGCCCTTCAAACTTGTTGCATGACATGTCAATGGAGGTGAACAAAGTTAGGATCTTTACTAGCTCTATCTCTAGACCTTTGCTGGTAACTGTTTTGCATCCTGGCAGTACAATCCACTGAGCCTCAGAAACTCAAATCGGAGATGCTTAAAATTTGATTGGGCTTCATCTTCATCAACCATCATTGCCTCCCAGTTTCTTAAGCTTTTTCTTGGGAGATTTTCAGTAAAGTCGTTGAAAGCTAAGTCCACAATTTGAAGCTTTGGCCATGAACTGTTAATCCTTGAACACTCAATTGTTCCATGAAATTTGTTGGAACACAAAGCTAGGACGCGCAAACTTGAGACTTTTTTTGACCAGCATAGAAACATATCATTGATCTGGTTGTTCCCAAGATCTAACACTTCCAGCATTCTGCAATTGACCAAAGATTTTGGTAGCTGATTAACATTGAGATCTAAAGTTTGTAATCCACAAACTTTAGAAAATGTGTCAGAAATAGTGCCATTGAGATTGTTTCCCCTCAAATTTAGTACACCAATAGTCTTTCTATTAGACATTTTGGCACTCTCCCAGACAAATTGTTGTATGACAAGTCGCGAACTTGAAGATATGTAAGATTGCAAATTGACTCAGGGATTACTCCCGTGAGGCTGCTGTTTGACAGAGAAAAGAACCCGATGACAGAAAGGAGATTACCAATGTCAGCTGGTATTGTGATGGGGTAAAATCCTAATGCACTAATTACAATAGGTCGCGTACAAGTATACACGGTCACAATGTAATATACTGATAAATCAAGGTCGTTCCCACAGAGACAATTGCTAATTTTCAAGTATCAATTACCAAACTTTCATGAAAACAATTTTATTCAGACTTCCAAATTAAAAGAATAATTTAATTCTCTTAAAAAAATTAAAAATTAAAAATTAAAAATTAAAAATGCAAATTAACTAAATCAATAATTAAAAATTACTTATAAAGACAGAAGACCACTACAGAATAAAATATCTAGGAAATACAATTTCACAAACTATTCCATTGACTTATTCTCATTAAAATAAAATAAAATAAAATACATAATTCTCTTGCGTATTTAACCGGATAACTCTTAAATCTTCACTAGCCTCTTCCGAATGGTCAAGTGAAAATATTCAAAGAAATTAAACTGCTATATTTCTATGCTGATTAATTAGTCTGAATTCTTTAAGATCCAATTATCCACAACGATTACACAAACCTTATAGGTATATTCCTATCCTTTAAGATTCATGCCATTCTATTGATGTCTAAACTATAGTTGCCTTTTCCAAGTGCAATATAGTTAACTGATCGGGTTAATTAATTAGGCCCAAGTTAATTAGCCGCATACATAAACAATAGAACAGAATACTGACAATAAGAATAAAACCATTAACCACCAATAAATCATTGAACAAGAATTGAAATAGCTGGCTACATTGTATTCCTATATAAAATAGTTTAGTTCTCCATGAAACCAATTAACACAATGAAAAAAATTGAAATCAAAATAAAAAACATTGCATTAATTAAGAAAATAAATTAAGGAAGAAGTCACTGTGTAATTTTGCAATATACGCCTTCCTTGAACTCGACCGAGCCAATTGATGCAGTCACACAAATTCCTTTCTTAATTCTTTGCGCAGCCGCTTGCTCTGCAATTTTTCTTCTCTCAAAAGGTTTTTCTTTGTTGCAAAAATTGAGATGCTTTATAGCCGCACCAGCTTAGGGTAAATTTTTTCTCTCATTCAATCAGTTGACGCCCATCCTCAATCTCAGATTTTTGTTTCTATTTTTTTTCTCTTGATTCTCTCCTTTCTGTTTTTCAAAAACTGGATCCTTTGTTGACTGCTTCATAAACTTCCTTTGACAGAAAATTTGCTTCCTTCAATCATAATGCATAATTTTTATTTTGAATTCTTTCCTTCCACTCACTGATTGATTAAATCCTCACTTGACTAAATTGGTTTTGTCACATAAACTAAAAATCTTCGAAGCCATTAATGACGATTTTCCACAAACAAAATGAGCAAGGAAAACTTTGTTGCCATTTAAACGCACGTTTGGACCGCTTGAAACACCCTTACAAGTTATTCACGCGTGAAACAAAGCCCATGTCTATGCGTAGTCTATTCACACGGGCAACAAGGCTGCGACGACTTCCACCACCCATGCGCTGGTCTGGCCTGCAAGTTCATGGCCTACAGGAAAATTACAAAAAGCCTTCTCTATTAAATTCCTGCATAAAACATTTATAAAACATTAAAACACCCCTATTTCACTCGAGTTTTCATCACAAAAGTATAGGTTTAGAATATAAAATCGTGCTTACTTTTAGCCCGATCATATTGCACAAATAAAATTATTGTAGGAGAAATTCACGTATACAGCAGTTGGAGCTGGTTTGAGCGTACGTCAAGTACACTAAAATCCGGGATTGTATAAGGTTGTTGCAGACCCCTCAGGAAATTATGTGAAAGGTTGAGATTGGTGAGAATTCCACTACCCACATTCCATATCCAATTAGGTATTTTCCCATAAATTTGGTTGTCAGAAAGATCTAGATTGAATAGTTTTGATTGGTTCTGAAGGTTAGGAAGAACTCCTAGTTTGCAAGAAGCCAATCTCAATGTTGTAAACTGAGGAAGGGAAGAAAATTCTCTACTGCTTGCATTCACTGCCAAGCTGTTGTATGACAGGGTAGGTTTAGTTAGATTTTCAAGTCTTCCAACTGCATCTAGTGGTATGGTGCCATTGAATTTGTTGGAAGAAAGTACGAGGATATTCAGTTTTTTGAGTTCAAAGATTGACATGGGTATAGACCTCTCCATTCTGTTTCCACTTAAATCAATGGTATCAAGTGCAGAAGAGGATGCATTTGGAAAGTGAGGAACTTGGCCCTCAAATTGGTTGTTAACAAGCTGAAGCTGCTGCAGCATTGGGAGTGCTAACAGAGAAGGCGGAATACCTCCCCTGAGTGAATTGTATCCTAAGTTAAGATAAACAAGATTGTCAAGTTGTTTCCAATCAGTCGATGAGATATTGCCTTTCAAATCATTTTTCGAGAGGTCTAGATGGCTGAATTTTTGGACATATGTAAAGATGGGATTGGACCCGTAAACTGGTTGGATGACAAGTCCAAATACACTAGTTGGGTGAGATTGGCTATTGATGTGGGAATTGGTCCAGTGAAATTGCAACCTGTAAGCACTATTATTGACAAATGTTTTAGGTTGACTAGGGAGTCTGTTAGTGTACCTGAGAAATTTGTTTGACGGAGCATTAGGATCTGAAGAGACATATTTGGAAGAAAATCTGGCAGAGTACCCCGAAGTAATTCGTTTTTCGTCAAGTCAAGTCTCTCTAGTCTAGTTTTGGTACCTGGAATATCTTTTCAGGAAATGTTCCATACAAACCACAGTTACTGAGACGCAAGAACATCAAATTTGTGAAACCAGCCATAAATTCTGGAATGGGAGATGACAGATTATTCTGACCAATCGAACCTCTGAGAGTGAGTGAAGGTCTGCAAGGGAAGAGTGGATAGGACCTGAGAGAAAACAGCTGGACAAGCTCAAAATTTGCAGTTTAGGGAGGGATGATGATAACCCTTGGCACCATTCACTTCCTTGGGCTGATATATTTACACCATCAAGATATAGTTGCCTGAGCTCTGTGAGGTTCTGAACAAGCGTTTTCAAGTTTGGATTCTCAAGTTTCAACAAAGAACTTCCTAGGAAGGAAAGAGCTGATAGATCAAGAACAATCAGCCTTGTCATTCTTGATATTTCAACTTGAATCTGCCCTGCGAAGCCAGCATTGGAGAGATTCAGATAGGTCAGATTAGTGAGGTTGGCCAATCTGGATGGAATTCCACTATCATCAAATCGATTAAAAGCCAAATCTAGTCTCTGCAGGTACTGAAGACCGAAAACAGCTGTTGAGTTCTCAATTCCACTGGAGATTGATTCAGAGCTCAAGTTAAGACCAATAACCCGACCACCCACATCGCAGTCTACTCCGCTCCAGTTACAGCAATCCGTATTCTGACTCCAATTCACCAGATGCACAGATTGGCTAACATTAAATTTGAGGCTGCTTTTCAGCTGGAGTAGCAATGACTGCTGCTCACTCTGGCATTGACCAGAAACCAAAACCATATCGATGCCAAACAAACTTGCTAAAAAGGGTACTAAAAAAAGCCATGACAACATTATAATTCTCATCGAAATCCTATCGAAGAACTCCAATATAACTGAAAAAACCTGAAGAAATGACACAACTTACGGCCTCTTCAGGAGTTTGCAAACCAAGACCTTTCCTGCCTAGAAAGTTCAACTAGTGGCCACCCCAGAACCGCCCCAGATTGGCAGGGGACGGCTACCGAAAGTGTAGACTTGTATGCTTTGAGGTTGAAGAAAGAAGAAGACAATGGAAGAAGAACAAGAAGAATTCAAAGGCAACAGCACAGTCACAAAATAAAAACCGTCAGAGTAAACAGCGTGTTATATGGTATCCAAATGTGTGTAGACTTGGTGTAACGTTTGCATTTTTAATGTGTAGAGACAGTTTGCTTTCTTTGCATTTGGTTGTCTATTTATAACGTTGAAGACTTTTTGTGTAGTTGGTTTCTTCTCATTGTTGTTGGAATTCTTTCTTAACTGAGAAAAATCGAACAGCTATAGTTTTCTAGACTTTCACTACAGCCATGATTGATAAGCACCCAAGTATCTGTTGATTCACAGCCCTTGATTGATTGGTTGGTTGGTTAGTTGTATTATATATCATGAAGGAAAATCACATGGTAAGATCATGCGGTAGCCATTGAATAGTACAAGTCTAGTCATGTTAAACAAATATTATTAGTAGTTGACTATGCGTGTGTTGAATTCAATGTTTAATTTCTTTTGACAATCCATTGGTTTATTTTCACGTAAAGCACCAATTACAAAGAGGAGGATTCTCCACTACTTTGATAAACTCAATTTTTTTTCAGCATTAATACATAATAAAAAATACGTAATTCAAAAATTAAATAAAATAATATGCTGAGTAATTTAATTCTGATCACATTATGTACCACAACATTTGACTATTATATTAATTAGATTGAATTTTAGAATAAAATTTTGAATTGTATAATATTATTTATTCTTAAATTTTGAATTGTGTAGTATTACTCACTAATTTTACTATTCTTTCTTTTTATGTTACATTATTTCTATTTTTGTTTTAAGTACTTTTCAAAATTATTTATATGAAGGAGGCAAAAAAGTGAAAGAAAGATATTTGTTAGGTTTCTCTCACCATCCAAGAAAGAAGTTTAGCTCACATGAAGTGATTGGTGTTGTCAATTATGATGGAGGATTCTTGTGTTTTTGGGTTGCTTCTGCTTACCTCACAAGTCACAAGTGAGAAAAGTTGAACAAAGAACGAATAAAAATATTCTGAATTTGGTGTGAAAACATAGAAGCAGGCACCTTGGACCTTTTGAATGTTGACAAAGTCTCTGTTTACATCGTATTAATTCATGTTTATCATTTTACTACCACATCAACCACACGGTTTTGTAAAATTATATAAAAATAATTTTTATAATTCATGATCTCTCAACTCATTTCAGATAAGCTCAATACAAGTATTCAACTATACAAATTCCAAGATTTCTAAAGGGAGAGCTCAGGCTATACTATAACCCCACGTTATGTTATTGGAAAAGGTCATGTTCACTATGGCAATACCATTTATTGTGTAATATTTCATTATTACAATTTAAATAATAACATCCTGATTAAATCCCATTATAACATCTCAATAATGAAAAGAAGGAGACAAGAACTACAAGAATATTGATAAATAATTAAAGTAGATAAGAAAGTCATTAGATGCAACTTGATTTTGATTTATTATAACAAGTAGATGTCATTAATCAATTGTAGAGGAAGCCAATTAACCAATGTAGGACATGCCAACAACTAATTGATTTTGCTATAGTCCTTTCAATTTTTATTAAAATGGTCCCCACGTCCCATTGTTTCCATTGCACCTATTGAGTTATTTGTAAAAGTCTAGCTTCTCGTTAGGTGGATGAAATAAAGAAAATGTTGACTCTACTATTTGTTACTTGTTTACTTTTAGCTGTATAGGTGACATTTAATAGGATGGCTGATTAGATGTGATATTGTTTAGGCTTTTTTATGAGTTAGGGTTAATTATGTAAAATTATAGTATCATTCCACATGAAATATGTGTTGAATCTTATACTTATTAATCACTATGTTTAGTAGTATGCATTAGTTTAATAAGAAGTATAATATTGTATTAAACCATATAAAAATTGATGTTTTGTCACATTTA
The DNA here is from genome assembly GCA_021234005.1 of Nephelium lappaceum. Taxonomy (NCBI): domain Eukaryota; kingdom Viridiplantae; phylum Streptophyta; class Magnoliopsida; order Sapindales; family Sapindaceae; genus Nephelium; species Nephelium lappaceum. Next base: position 2,061,042 of record CM038011.1, read on the forward strand.
ATGTGTATTACATTATTCTATTATGTTGTAAATAATTTTAGAGTTTTAGTTAATTTATAACTTTGATTTCAATAAAATTATTGAAAGATTATGAATTTTTATTGTAAACCAAGATTTAATAATTTTTTGAATTATTTAAAATTAAAAGATTAAGGAAGAAAATCGTGACTTAAGCTCAAGTATAGTGTACCTATCAATGTATCACATCAACTTTTATTAAAATTCCAAGTAATTATTAAAATTTAATAAATTACTACATAAGTGCATATTCAACATTAGAAGTTATCAATAAATGACTAATCTCAAACCTTCAAGGAAGGTTTCAGGTTTTCAAAAACAACAATTTTTTTTTTTCTCTTGTTTGTTACATCTAGTCAAATACAAACTCACCCACCAATTGGTGAAACTACCACCACTAGCTACAAGGTTTTCCGTTGAATTCGTGCTTCTCCATACATTAAGATTTAAGATGATAATATAAATTTGAACACGTACGTTTTACTGGTGTGATGAAGCCTAACCCATCGAATATGAAAATGACAATTAGTAATCTTTAGCCATATTTGAAGATGAAAGACAATTGCTCATCAGTAAATCAACATTATATGTCTTTCATGGGTTATGTTACATTGCTACAATACATATGTTAAAAATAGATAATTAATCTCTTGTATCCATTCGATTCATCGTATCTATTTTGCATTGTTAAAGTTCCTGTACACTAACTAAATTCTAAAAGTCATACATATAGTCTAAATTTTTAAAGTGTTCCATGAATTAGCTGTAAAAATCTTGTCAATTTAAAGACTAGTACGATTCTATAATGAATAGATATTAGTCAGTTGAGTCAATTACAATAAAGATACCTACAAAACAATCTAGAATTTACAAGTCTTAGATTATGACAAAAAATTCTTGTGCAAAACTTTAGAAAAAGCAGGAATAACGAAGGAAAAAGATGTGAAAATAAACAAGATTGGGGAAGACAGTGGTGCTTGTTAAAGTGCTACTTGTCTGCCACATCTAGTTGTTAGCAATTCTGTTTCTAAAAAGCTCCATTTATTATTAATAAAACAAAGATTAATTTATAATAATGTAAAGAATTAAGTGAAGCAAATTATTTTCCTTAAGACTATTTGGGCTGCTGGATGGGCCTGTGGCCTTGATCAGATGTTGACACTTCTTTGGATCACTGTAAAAAGGTTTAATAAATCTGGAATGTGCAAACAAAAACATGATTTGGATTGCTTCTATGCTTCTTACATTATAGTCCAAGACATTTGTAGAATGAAAGCTACATAAAGATTTTTTAGAATAAAAAGGCATGAAAATGTACAAAAAATATTTGGTCATGCTATCTAGAAAAGAAATATTAATTCTTATTGGAATATATAATATTATATATCGATTCATAAACACAATTTTATTTTTTTACAGAATTTGAAAGTCTATGTAATTTTGTTTGAATTTAATATATAATGTTATATGTAATCTTGCACATAATGAACATTTCATAATATAAAGAAATCTTTTCCTGAACTTATGATGGAACGTCAAAGAGGAGGCACCGGGCCAGGAAGTAGTAAAAGTCTAAAAGGATTGGTGTAGAAGGAAATTTTGTGAACTTTGGTCTTAAATATATGTTATATGTCAGCATCTGGAGTACAATTAGTAGACTTCTAGTCACGAACTCCACCGAAACCATTGACCATAAGAGGACTTGTTATGTCCAGTCCCATTTTGTAAGTCTTCCATTTAGAGATCTAACTTTTAATCAATTGAAGAACTGAGCTCTAAACACGCATCTTTAAAGCAACTAGTTTTTATAAACCTTCAAATTCATACCAAAATTACCAATTATGATGGGAAAAGTTTGAATCCAATTAGTGATGATTTCTATTTCCTAAAGGTCTTCTGACTGTTGAAAAGAAAAATATTACCAAAGAAAAAAAATTAAATTGTTTCAATTAAAACTTGTTGATGACCAAAACATGATATATAGCAATGACATTTCATTTCATTTTCTAGCTGATAATCGCATGGCAATTGGCAAAAAGTACATCGAAATCTCTACTATTTATTTAAGTTCTAAAAGCAACAAAAAAGAAAAAACAGATTACATTATTTAAGTTAACACGATACTTATTTATTTCAAATACAGAAGCGACGTAGAAATTTATGGACGAGGATGTCGTACCATAAATTAACTTTGTCGGAATATATTAAAGGTGCTACAGTTGCTACAAAGCCTATCCCAAACCCAACACCAATGACCAAGAAGAACAACCAATCAAATTCATTGTTTGACGGGGGTTTTGAAGGATCAAATTTGCTGGTTGGAGTGGGACTTTGTGCGGAATTTGGACAAATTTTCAAAGGAGGCCCACACAATCCTTCGTTGCCCTCAAAGGAAGAAGGTGAAAATGATTGGAGTTGAGTACTTGTTGGGATCCGTCCCACTAAGTGATTATAGGAGAGATTTAGGAAAGAAAGGAAATTCAAGCTCGCCAGTTGTGTAGGTATATGCCCTTGCAAATTGTTCATTGAGAGGTCCAAAGACTCTAGCTGTTGCAAATTTCCGACAGAAGATGGGATTGAGCTTGTGAAAGCATTGTGTGACAAATTGAGAAAGTGCAAAGAATTGAATAGTCCTAACTCTTCTGGTATTGATCCTTGAAAATTGTTTGATGATAAGTCAATGGAGGTGAATACAGTTAGGATGCTACTTAGCTCCCTGATATGACCTTTCATGATGAGAGTTATTGCATCTCGGTAGACTTGCTTGTGGGCAAGCCTATCTAATTCTAGAGGGTGTTCGATGTGAGATTGGGCTTTATGCTCGTTAACCATCATTGCCTTCCAATTTGTTAAGCCTTTTTTTGGTAGTCTTCCAGTAAAGTTATTGAAAGCTAAGTCAACAACTTGAAGTAGTGGCCAAGAGACATTATATTCTATGCAATTGATGTCACCATAAAATTTGTTGGATCCTAAAATTAGGATGTGCAAACTTGAGACATTCTTTAACTGACATGGGAAGACATCATTGATGTTGTTGTTTCCGAGGTCTAAAACCTGCAACATTGTGCAATTGGCAAGAGATTTTGGAACTATTCCTTCTAATTGATTTCCATTCAAACTAAGTGTTTGAAACACACAGTTTATCGAAAATCTATCTGGAATGGTTCCAAAAAGTCTATTATTTTTTAAATTCAGAATAGAAAAATTCCCACCCTGCTCAACTAAACATGTTGGTATTCTGCCACTCAAGCTGTTGCCCGATAAGTCAAGGACTTGAAGATCTATTGCGTTGCACATTGATTTAGGAATTTCTCCTGTAAGCTTATTATTTGAAACAAAAAAGAACTGGCAGCCACTATCACGAAGAACATTACCAGTGTGATCTGGGATGGAACTAAAATTATTGTTTGAGTAATCAACATAGCTCGCACTTTGTAGTGGGAGTGGGATTTGTCCTTGAAGCTGGTTATTTTCTAGGTGAATGTAAAGTGGGTGCGAAAATGGGTAAGGCGTTTCTAAACCCACCAGGTTATTATGTGCGAGATTTAGGTTGACTAGAACAATTTTCCAAACCCAATTAGGTATCTCTCCAGAAATTTGGTTGCCTGCAAGATCTAAAAATTCCAACCCTTGAAGATTTCTTAGATTAGGAATCACGCTGAGGTTGCATCCAGCTAACCCCAACGCCCAAAGGTTGGGAGGGAAAGAAGAAAAGTTGCTACTTACATTGACTGCCAAGTTGTTGTCTGAAACTTCAAATTGAGTAAGATTGCCAAGCCTTCCAATTTTATCCAGCTGTACAGTGCCACTGAACTTGTTGGACATGAGAGTGAGTCTTTCCAAACTTTTGAGCTCAAAGATTGATTCGGGAATAGGCCCTTCTAATCTGTTGAGATCTAAATGAAGCACTTTAAGTACAGAGGAGGAAGCGTTCGAAATATCAGGAATTTGGCCCTCAAATTGGTTCATGGAAATCCAAAGCTGCTGCAGCATCGGAAGTGCAAACAGTGCTGGGTGGATACTTCCATTAAAAAAATTAGCACCTAAATCAATATGAACAAGAGATTTAGGCAAGTAAAAATATGGGATTGCGCCGGTAAAATGGTTCCATGGAAATTCCAAATGTACTAGTTGGGTTAGATTGGCCATTGATTTGGGAAATGGTCCAACGAAGTTGCAATTTCGAAGATCTAATGTTGATAGACTTTTAAGGTTGCGTATGGAATCTGGTAGTGTCCCTGACAAATTTGTATGACGGAGAATCAGGGTCTGGAAAGAGTTGTTCAAAGGAAAATCTGGCAAAGAACCATGAAGAAGTGGATTTTCGTGTAAAGCAAGAGTATCAAGTGTTGATACTTTGAATATGTTTTCAGAAAGTTTTCCGGACAAATCACAACTACTTAGACTCAAGACTTTCAAATTTTGATAATCAGCGAAAAAGTCAGGAATTGGAGAGGACAAACTATTCTCATCCAAATAAATGACTAAGAGTGAGCGAAGGTCTGCTAGGGAAGAATGGATAGAGCCTGAAAGACTACAATTAATCAAGCTCAGAACCTGCAGATTAGGCAGTGAAGATGATAAAGCTTGGGGCCATTCAGTACCCTTGGCTGATATATTTACATGATCAAGATATAGTTCTCTGAGCTCAGTGAGGTTTTGAACAAGCGTTTTTAAGTTGGGATTCTCAAGTTGCAACCAACAAGGAAAATCAATAATATCAGTACATGACAGATCAAGAGTAACCAATCTTGTCATGCCTGAAATCTCAATGGGAATCTGGCCACAGAAACCAGCACAAGAAAGATTCAGGTAAGTCAAATTGGTGAGGTTGGCTAACCTGGATGGAATTGGAGCTGAGTCGAAGGCATTATAAGCCAAATTTAGGCTCTGGAGATGCTCGAGACTGAAAAGGTCGCTTGAATTATCAATTCCACCAGAGATTGATTCATTGGTCAAGTCAAGACTGATAACACGACCAGCCATATCACAGTCTACACCGCTCCATGTGCAGCAATCAGTGCTTTGATTCCACTGAACCAGACGCACAGACAAAGTAGAGTTGAATACGAGGCTGTTTTTCATTTGGAGTAACAAGGACTGCTGATCTCTTTGACATTGGCTAGAAACCAGAACCACTGGGTTGCCATTGCCTGGGAAGTCTGTTGAAAGAAATATTAAAAAAAGCCATGACAAGCGTATAACTTTCATTGGAAACAAATGAGTAGTTAAAACACCCATACAACTGAAACTGGATGAAATGTAGAAGTTGTGACTCCATTTGAATAGTGAAGCTACATTTATAGATTTCATTCTAAGTAAGGATAAACACAACTGAACGTATAGTATGGGCAAGTAGAAGAAGACAAGGATCATATTCATGAAAACCATGTTTTAAGAGCATGGACTCATGAATTCCACAAACTTGGAATATGACATCTTACCAAATTTATAGACCTACCATAAGCTTGGAATGTGACATCTTACCAAATTTGTAGACCATAACTTTTCAATTGGGAGACTTGGAATAGTCATGTTCATCTTCTTTGTACAATTTTTTTTTTTTTTCCCTTAAAGTTTGGAATCGGCAATATTGCAAAAAATAAGTGAAGGAATTGAGCTTTAAATGTTAAATTAAAAAACCATGTGAGAAGTAACATTCACTATAATTTGGTCGCTAAATTCTTTCATAATAATTGATATAGTACTCTTTACATAGATTTTTATTTTATTTTCACATAGGGACTTAATTAAAAGATAAAAGAATAGCAATGTATAAGTTTTCAAATTTTTTCTACCTGATTCAACTGTTTTTCATGTTAATTATTAATTAGATGAAAAGGGGGATTATGATTAACAGAGTCACAGATGACAAAAATTTCTGAACTTTAGAGAAGTAGGAATTACCAAGGAAAAATAAAAGAGAGAACTGGAATGGTATAGACAATGGTGCTTGGTATGGTGACTATAGTCCCGCTTGTAAGTTGTAACCAGTAGGCTAATAAAAAAATTGCCGCGATAAGAGAAGCTCAATTCACCGAGCTATCATTACAAAACAATTGTTAATTTATTGGTTCTCTGTTTTCATTCTTTTGTTACTCTCTTCGACAGTTCTAAAATATATATATAAACCTATTTAAAACATTAAATTCCTGCCATCAAAGAAGGGTACATCTTGCAGCTACATATTTTAGCCAATAACCATGCATTAGATAACTGTTCAAAATGATTTGACGTATATCTTTTTTTCTTTTTTTTTAATAAACACAAAAAATAAACACGATAATTTCACCACACAGAATTTTTTCTTTTATTTCCCTTTTTTTCGTAATATGAACATTTTTTCCATTTCCACTTTCTATATATGTATGTAATTTTATTTGCGGACGTTTTTTTTTTAAAAAAAATAATAATAATTTGCAGACTCTGTTTATGTTATTTTATTTTTTAAATAATTTATTTCTTATGTTTAAAACTGTAACACAGAATTGGTTTATACTTAAAAAGTTCAACAAAGTACTAAACTCTTCCGAGCGTGTTTTCAACAATTATTTTATGTTAAATAGATTTTTTTAGGTTTATAGAATCTAAGAACCATTTTTATCATTCGATAGATTTAAATCCATAACTTATTTGGAATGAGGTAGATTATTATTTTGTTCTTCGAAGTTCTAATAAAAGTAAGAAGAATTAATTTAAAATAATACTTCATTAAAAATTTTAAAAATCCTTGGTTTGTAAATAAACCCCATTTAATACCAAAAATATCTCTTCTTCTAAATTTTTTATTATATTTTTGTAAGTACATATATTTTTATTTTATTATATAATCAATTTTTTTTTTTTAAAGACTTTGACTTCATCCAAAAATTAAAAAATAAAAGTGTATTGTATATTTGGACTTTTCATCAGGGGAAGTGACCAAACTTCTATAAGTAGATAATGTTCTGCAAATCGAAGGCATCCATTATTCAAATGCAAGCAAGAGAGAAAAATACATATATTAGAAGTTTTTTAAAGTAATAGAGAGTTCTTTTTCTTTGTCCTATTTAGATTTCCATCAATATAATGAGAGAACCATTACTTCATATATCTCTACCCTATAATATGGGAAGAAAATTAAAAACTCTAAAGAGCCCTTCTCTACCACTTTAGAGGGTGGGACAGAGGCAAAGTTGTTTTGATTGAATCTAAGAGTCATTCTTATCATTCAATAGATCCAAGTACATGATCTATTTCGAGTGAAGTAGATGATGATTTTGTTCTGCTAACAAAAATAAAAAGAATTAATTTAAAACTTACCTTTTCATAATTAAATTCATCTAATGATCTTGATTCATTCTTCATTCTTCACAATTAATTTGTATTTCTTAAAAATTACGATAATTGAAATTAGTATTTAAAAAAAAAAAGTCAGAGTTTGAGAAACCTGAAAAGGTTATTTAAAAGAGAAGTTAGATTTTGAGAAACTTAAAAAGGTTTTATACTTGAAAAATTAATTAATAATTTGTGAGTATACTTACAAACTATTTAACCAATTTAATAATTTTATTTAGGATAATATTAGATCTTCATAAATTTACTTATTTGGGGGTGTGTATGCAGTTTTTTAGGGGTGTAAATTTCGTCACTTTTTTTTAAGCCAGTAAAAGGCAATTATCGAGGGCCATTAATCACACCCCATTAATTTTTAATATTTTTAATCTGATTGAACATAGAAATATTAATCTCACTTTTTCAAAAGAATTTAAAAAATTAATACAATAAATAATTTTAACAAGAAAAACTAGCTGTTATAGTGTTATTTCCTTCATGATCTTTGAACCTAAACCCCATAACCCCCTGCCATTAAACAAAAGATTGCGTCCTGGAGTTGCCTCTTTGAGTTGATTGATAGCATCAAGGACAAGACTCGGATAACTCATTGAGGACGCAAGAAGATTTCAACAGAATTAGTGGAGGAAATTGCAAGCCTCGCCTTTAATGTATGGTGAAATGTCCATATTCAAAAGAATAACATTCAGTGGACTTTTGGTGTTCCAACTTCTTATCATATAGCATCAAGGAAAAGACTTCGATAACTCAGACAAGACGCAAGAAAGTTTCAAGAGAATTAGTGGAGGAAATTGTGAGCTTTGCCTTTAATGTATGGTGAAATGTCCACATCCGGAAGAATAACATTTGATGGACTTTTGGTGATCAACTTCCTGTCATGTGGCATCAAGGAGAAGACTCCATAACTCAGACATGACGCAAGAAGATTTCGAAAGAACCAGTGTAGGAAATTGTGAGTCTCGCCTTTAATGTATGGTGAAATGTCCATATCCAACATTTAATGGACTTTTGGTGATCAACTTCTTGCCAAAAAATATCGACTGAAAAAGTGTTGGAAGAGAGACTTACAACAGTGCTATTTACCACGGCCAGGTTTGTTTCTTCTTTATCATCGTATTCTTTTGATGATAACTTCAATCTGAGTAAACTTGTATTTATGAGTTGGGATTATCTCCTAACCTTGTTTTTTTATCTTAACTTTTTATAAGAGACGTTGGAGTTTGAATCACGTACGAAGGAGAAAAAAAAAATGTAACAATTCAGGTCATCTATTATTTTCTATGCAAATATGTCAATGAATTATAAAAAGTCTAAAAGACCAAAAAAAAAAAAAAAAAATTAGGAAAGAATCCTAACTCTCCACGTAATCATGTACTCATGGGAGATGGAAATAATATGTTAGGCTCCAAAAGCAAAAATATGCCTAAAATCGGTGCACTTATTAAATTTTATCATCACTATTAACTTTATTATCTTTGCCCATCTAAGGTAAAATTATATATCCCTCAATAAACCCACCCAACCCCCTATGCCTTGTTTTTCAAAGAAAGAAAATTAAAAACTAAGATGTGTGAAAGGACATAGTCACATAGATTTTAATCAGGTGAACCCCACAATCATAATCTAATTGAATGTATGGGATGCAAAAAGATGACCGATAGCCGTAAACTGAGGGTCATGGAAATTTCTTTAAAGTAAAATAAGGGGTCGTTTGTTTTTTATACTTAACACTTAAGGGTCGTTTGTTTTTTGCACTTAACACTTAATGATGCTGAATTAGGTCAATTAAGATATTTTTGTTTGTTTTTTTAAGTGGTCAAACCACTTAAAACCATCCAAAAACCACTGAAAAAAAAAAAGTAACATTTTCTGACTTTTCACTGAATACCAAATCACTAGATGATTTTGTAAATATATTCTTCCAAGTTTATCCTTCCCAAAATAACATATTTCCAAGTTTATCCTAGTTATATATTATATAAATTTCTTTTAGTGCTTTAACAAATAACATTGAAAAATAAAAACCCTAAACATCTCAACATCAAATTTTTTTATAGTTGGATTCCTATATTTCTCCGATCAAATTCTGGTAAGAATCTTTATTGGTTTTCTTTATTAAACTACTTGTGGAGTAGCCCATTTTGTGTTTATTTGTTAAAGCTTCATTGTGTTGTTGTTTATATATATTGATGGGAATTTGTTTGTGTATATGGAGTTTGTTTGTGTTTAATAGACCCTCAAAGTTTCTCATTTTATTTATATTGGATTTGTTGTAGAATTTGTTTCTTCTTTTGGTTTTTTTTTATCTCAAAGTTTTATTAATGGAAACGCCATAAATCTGAACAATATTCTGTCAATTGTTATGGGGTTCCCTTAGACATATCAGCAGGTCTTTATGTTTTTGTGAGGTATATATATATCGATTATTGTTGTAGGTGTTGCTAGTGCTTCATTATTGTTGTTGTTGGTGTTCTTTTTTTTTTTTTCCATTATTATTGTCAGTAATGCATACAATCTTTGTCATGATATCATTGATTATTATTGTTGATTTGTTTATTTTATGAAAATTATTATGCATGCCGGTAGTTTAATTTATGATATCATTGATTTTTTATGATAATTTCAACTTTAAATTTTTATATAGATGTCTCAAGATAGCGAAAGTTGTAGTGCAAATTTTTATATAGAGTCGAAAAATATCAATTGATGATGAACTATTCGTCCAATATGACGATGAGGAGCTTCAATTGGATGGTGACAATGTCAATGATCAAAGTCAAACATCAAGCACAAACCATAAATTTAGAAGATCAGATCAAGTGTTTATGCAACAATTCAGAGACTAAATTGCAAATCAGTTTGTTTAAGTATTTGACTATTTTTGTTTAATTATAGTAGAAAATATATATTATTTTACAATTTTAACTTTTGTTGCAATAATAATTCAATTTAAGACCATTTTATTTTTTTTTTTATTTGAATATATAGATTTAATTGACTCTATTATAATAATTCATCTTATTTTAATTATGAATATATATATGTGTTTTAGTATTTGTTAAAAAATTTATTGTATTTTTTTATCATATCAAATAAAGTTACATAACAATTAATAGTAAAAGGACATAAATGTCAAATTACTAGTTTTTCAGACAATTTTAACTTTAAAAAACAATCAAGATTACTGTACATTTAGAGATAAGAAAAAAAAAAACAAACATGTCTTTCAGATTTCAGGTTTCAGTCACTATTTAGTTTTCAGTCTTCAGTAGCAGTGTTCAGTCTTCAGACAAAAAAACAAACGACCCCTTAATAGTGTTGAATTATGTCAATTAAGTGATTTTTGTTTGTTTTTTTAAGTGGTCATACCACTTAAAACCACCCAAAAACCACTGAAAATAAAAAGCTACATTTTCTGACTTTTCACTTAATATCAAATCACTTAATAATTTTATAAATTTATTATTCTAATTTTATCCCTTCCAAAATAACAAATTTCCAAGTTTGTTTTAGTTTTACATTATAAAAATTTCTTTTAATACTTCAACAAACATATTTCTAAATTTGACTTAATTTTACATTATACATATTCATTTTAATGATATTTTTTTCAATATTATTTTTATTTAAATATATAACAATAATCATTCAACTTAATACCATTTTATTTATTTTTATTTAATTTGCTTTACTATAATAATTTATTTATGTGTATACATTTTTTTTTTAAAAAATACTTTACTATAATAATTAATCATATTTTAATTATGAATAAAAATATTATTAATATATACATAAAAGTGTTTTAGCATTTGCTAAATAATTTATTTTAATTGTTTGTATTATATTAAATAAAGTTACATAATAACTAATAGTAAAAGGATATAAATGTCAAATTACTAGTTTTCAGATAATTTTTACTTTAAAAAAACAAACAATATTAATATACATTCAGATGTAAAGGAGAAAAAAAACAAACATGTCATTCAGATTTCAGGTTTCAGTCACTATTCAGTCTTCAGTCTTCAGTAGCATTGTTCAGTCTTCAGACAAAAAAACAAATGACCCCTAAGTGCTAAGAAGGAAATATGTTTCCCAAGAATTTATTATGTACTTTTATTCTAAAAGAGTCAATGCAGTTAAAGAATTACAAAAAAAGTAAGATTAATAAATCACAGAGAAAGAGGGATGCTATTGACCATCCACAGAATATTTTTCTTTCAAAGTCAACAAAAAAAAAAATTGTTTTACAGTTTATATTAAATTTTTTGGTTAATAATGACAATAATCTTAATTAAAATTATTAAAAATGACAAAAATGTTGGAAAGACAATCTAAACCCAATTTTTTAGAATTGGAAAATTTGCATGTGCTCCCCCGATTTTAGGTAAAATTACATTCTCCGACAAAAAATCAACTAATTACACAAACATTCCCAAATAAGTATTGACCTAACGGTTGACTAACTAGAGAGTTAACTATCGAAGAACAAGTTGGACTTTTCAGTTTAATTTAAAGTGACTTAGAAGTTTTTGTAGGTGTCCAAATCATATTTTTCCACATCATCTCAGAAAATAAAAGTAAGATTAACATAACATAAAAAGTAGATAAATAATATTATCAAAATAAAAAAAAATTAAAAATAAGAAAAAAAAAAAAAGCAATCTCAACTTTTGAATAACTAAATCATCATCAACCCTTCGATATTGACCTTGAAAATTGTTTGATGATAAGTCAATGGAGGTGAATATTATTAGGATCTTAACTAGCTCTATCTTTAGACCTTTCATGGTAACAATTATTACATCTTGGTAGAATTGATTTACACTTATCTCAACTGTATGGTGTTTGAGCTGAGATTGGGCTTTACATTCGTCAACCATCATTGCCTCCCAATATGTCAAGCCTTTTTTTGATAGTCTTTTAGTAAAGTTATTGAAGCTAAATTCAGAATTTGAAGCAGTTTGTTATGTTGTTTGAGCTATATGGTTTTTGAGTTGAGATACGCTTGCAACATAGGTTCAGCTAGCTGGTAAGTGTGGAGAAATTGGATCTCCTTTGCACTAATGGAGGAGTTCGAACTCCTCCACTTGTTGGCAAAGATCTATACCTACTCCATCAGTTTGTTCTCTTGTTAGCTGCCAACAACGTTGACAAAAGTCAGAGAGAGCGGGGGCATGGAAGAGAAGAGAGAACAAAAAAGGGAGGGAAAAAAAAAAGGAAGAGAGGTGTAGTTTTCTAAGTCTTTTACTTTTCTTTTTTTTTTTTTTTAATATTTTAGATATTATGAATTTACAATTTTATCCTTATCGTCTTAATAGAAAATTAAATGGACTTTTTTTTTTTTTTTTCGGTGTCTGAAAATTTAACAGTGTCGAAAGTTACTGAAAACTTAATAGTGATTGAAACTTAAAATCTGAATAAAATGTTTGTTTTCTTTCCTCACCTTTAAATTTGTTGTAAACTTGTTATTATTATTATTTTTAAGTTAAAATTATTTGAAAACTATTAATATGATAATTATATCATTTTTATCATTAATTAGTATGAAATGCTATTTAATATGATGCAAATAACTAAAAACAAATAATTTAACAAATTCAAAAACACTTTTATGTACATATTATTCATAATTAAAATATGATTAAAAAATATAATAGAATTAATGATATTTGTATATTTAAATAAAAATGAAATGGCTTCTGAATTGAATTACAAATGAACTAAAAAAATAACTGTTTAATTGAAAATTAAAATGCAAAGATCTAATTTTAAGAAAATTTGGGTTGAGATATATTAAGGTTTTTCTTTTAAAAGATTCATTTTTTGTTAGTATTTGAGGGAAAAAGGAAACTTGTATAATCTAAAATTAATATTGTTGTACTTTAGAATAGCACATGGGTGACCAATAGAAATGAGGCCCCAAGGCCCAAATAGGGAAATGAAGCATTATGAAGTTCATCCATCTAAGACACGTCATCACATAACACGTCAATAGAAACATGCGAGAATTTGATTTTGCTAAGGCAACAAAGCAGCTTGAGTTGACTAGCTCGCGTATGGAATAGCTCAAGGTTATAATGATAGGGTAGCCTAAAACACAATAGCTCACAATTTCCTTAACAATACAAAATTCTAGAAAAAGAAAAATTCCTACTTTGAGAAGATTATCACTTCAAACAGGTAATTATCGGAATTGCACTTTGATTCGAATATAATTATAATTAATGTAAATTTATGTAAAATAGGAAATAAATCTTAGTCTTTTCTATATTATAGTGACTAAATTAGATGTAAATAAGGAACCTTAACATTATATAAAGGATCCTTCGCTTGTACAAAACATAAGATAACAACACAACACTAGGCAATATCAAAAACCTTAGTAGAAACTTTGTTAAAATATATCCTTCCCCTCCAAAAATAAGATAATCGTGGAAATAGAATTCATTCAAAGTGTCGAAACAAGTTAAAAATTCTCTCCTCTTTATTTATTTTCTTGCATTATTATGGCCTTGTTATTTCACCATAATTACACTCATTAATTCACTTTAAGCATTCATTTCATATTGATTCGGGTGTTGATTGATTTTTGACGTTAATAAGTATAAATTTCAAAATATGTTATTTTGAATGGATAGGCTTGAAATATAATATTTTGAATATCATTTAGTTTTAAGTGGTTTGACTACTTAAAAAACAAATAAGAATTACTTAATAAGTGCAATTCAACACCATTAAATCATAATCCGTAGCATATGGAAGCCGATTTTCACTTTGTTTGTGATCATGTTGCAGCTGGACAAATGGAAGTACGATACATCTCTACTATTGATCAACTTGCCGATGTCTTCACAAAGGCTTTAGTTATTGATCGGTTTAAGACTCTCTGCAACATACTGAACTTGGTTCAGACACCCCGCTTCACTTTGCAGGGGGATGCCAGGAACATTACTACATCCAGTATTAATCAAGGGTCAGCTGAGATGATCATCAATGGTCAGAGGCCTGGAGGTGATCAACGGTCAGTAATCATGCCTGGTTGTAATCTTGCTATGCTTGACCAGGATTCTATGCAAGATCAGCAGCAGAGAAGCTTAACAGAATGGCCTCCATAGTTAGTTACGTTGTTATGATGAGCTGGCAATCATTAATTGTGTGATTAGTTAGAAAATTGTAGTTAGTTATATATATGAACGGATGAGATTTACTAATCTCAAGATGTGATTAATCAGTAGGGTGGAAAAATCAATTCATTTAGTCATCTTCAATATTCTCTGTTCTTCCCATTGTTAAAACGTTGAAGCTTCTCTGTTTCTTCACTCAAACAGGTGTTTTATCAAACACCTTTGGTTTTTCGTCAAACACTAAAAATTTTCATTTGGATGCCAAAGAAATTCGTTGAAGAGATTATGAAAAAAACCCATGATAAGAGAATAATTCTCATCGCTGAAAACATAATAACTAAAATTTATGAATATATAAATTCTGCTAGCTACCCAATCAGATTCTAAGAACAGTTGTTTACTCCAAACAACACATGTAGTGGTAAGTTGCATAGCAGAAGCAGAAAATCTTGTATGTAACAGTGGAAACATACAATCTTGTTTTTAGAATTAAGCTCTCAGCAGAATACTAAAGCAATAAAATCCAGTTGGAATTTTCTATTGAGAGTTATTAACGAAATAATTATTATTAAAAACTTTCATTGAGGGCGACAAAATTCCTATGAAGAAATGTAGATCATAGAAAAATAATAATTTTTATTCTGCTAGTCAACACGACTCTAATTTTTGTACCATTATGACAGTGTCAACCGTGCACATCAATCAATGTATAAAAAATTCTGCCACGTGGAAATCTTAGGAAAAATTCAGTGGTACAATTCCAAAGACTTTTCGTCAGGCCAATGCCAAATTTGCGGACCATAAAATTCAAAATGGAAAGGCTTGACACGACACCACGCCCACCTCACGACACAATTCTCTAATGTCATACACAATGAAACCTACGTCACCCCACTGTTCACACCCCGACACTACGTCCGCTACAACATTAGTGGCGTCGGCCTCGGCAGAAAAGATGTGCAAACCCAGCTCCTTTGCCAGCATCAACCCTCGCCGAGAACTGGGAATCGCTTGGCTCATTCCCTCGCCTCTTTTGCGTTGTCCTCTTCGGAGGCCCATCGGTGGTATGGAACCACCGAAGACTGTATTGTTTCCATTTGTTGTTAATATAGTTACTTTTCAAAAAAAACAAAAAAAAAAATTCAAAATGGAAGACTTATTAGAATAGTCCCTCCAGATTGGTTGCTGGATTCATTTCCTCTGGGTTCATGATGTTCCTGTCTCGGGGCATCAAGGAGAAGACCCAGAAGATTCCTACCGAGAGCAAGAAGATTTCAATAGGGTAAATGTCCATATCAGGAAGAACAAATTACAATTTAATCTACTGATTTGAAAATAATTATAAACGGATCAAAATTTGTTATTAATTACAATTTAGTCTATAACTGTTAGGGAATCTCCGTTAATATTAACTGAGATAAGGGCAAAATTATCTTTTGATATTATTTTTAATTTTCTTTAAAAATAAAAATAAAAACCCACATCCTCTCTCTCTCTACCCAAACCGTCTCACTCTTGTGCTTTTTTTTCCTCTTCATCCTTCTTCTTCTTCTTCTCTTCTCTTCTCTTTCTTCTTCTCCTTCAAACCCAGGTTCATCTGCTCTTTACGCATTTACTCGTCTTCTCTTTTCCTCTTCTGCTCATCTTTTCTCCTTCTTCTTTTTCTCTTCTCTTCTTTTCTTCTTCTTAGTCTCTTCTTCATCTTCGTCTCTTCTTCTTCTTTTTCTTAATCTGGGTTTAAATCGAACCTAGATTTATCTAGGTTCATTTTGAACGAACCCAGATGTGGGTTCATTGGAACTTAGGAACCCAGATGTGGGTTTGTTGGAACTTAGGAATCCAAATTTCATCTGAGTTCTGGAATGAACCCAGATGGTTTCCAACGAGCCCAGATCTCATCTAGGTTCATTTCACATCTGGGTTTGTTGGAAATAAACTCAGATTCCCAGATTTTGTCTAGGTTCGAACCTAAATGAGATTTGGGTTCGTTTGGAATGAACCCAGATTTCATCTGGGTTCAAACCCAAGTGAAATCTAGGTTTGTTTCCAACGAATCTGGATTCATTTCATAACCCAGATCTCATCTGGGTCGATTTGATGATTATTTGTTGGTTTTTGGTTTGATATGATGTTGAGTTAGTTTTTGGTTTGATTTTCAGATAAGTTGATGATGATTTTTTAGGTTGATGATTGTTTTCAGGGGATTTTTGGTGATGGGTAGATGATGACTTTTGAGGTTGATGATTGGTGATGGTTTTATGATGATTTTTGAGGTTGATGATGGTTTTCAGAGGATTTTTTGTGATAGATTTATTGTTGATAATGTTGATGATGATTTATTGATGATATTCTAGATAGGAAAAAAGAAGAAGTGGATCGACAATTGAAGACTTTTTTTCAATTATTATTATTATTATTTTTTTGGTTATGGAGATCCAATCTCCACCATCCATCTAGTGAGATGGATGGTAGAGATCTAATCTGGATATTAGATTTTTTATTTTTATTTTTATTTTTATTTTTTTAATTAAATGAGAATTTTAACTATTTTTTTAAATTTTTTTGAAAATTTATTAAATGGTGATGACATTTTGATCTTTTTGTCTATCAACGATTAACTTTAACAGAATTTTCTAATGACAGTAGACTAAATTGTAATTAACAGTATATTTTAACTCTGTCTATAATTAGTTTCAAATTAATAGTTGAAATTGTAATTTGCTCTATCAGGAATAACATTCCTATGGACTTTTGATGATCGCCTCTTACCAAAACCGTTGACCATAAAGTGTTGGAAGGGAGGCTTAAACAGTGTTATAGCTTGGCTGGGTTCATTTCTTCTTTATCATCTTATTCTTCTTACTGCTGATCTAGCTACCTCCTAATTTCAAAAAGCCATTTTATCAGTTACGTAACTGTTTTTGCTACTGGTTTCTTCCCAGTGAGTATTATACTCTTATCATGGCTCTTCTTCATAACATCTTCAATAAGTTTGTTTGGTACCGGTATGGTTTTGGTTTCTGGTCAATGCCAGAGTGATCAGCAGTCATTGCTGCTCCAGCTGAAGAGCAGCCTCAAATTTGATGCTAACCAATCTGTGCATAAGGTGAATTGGAGTTAGAGTACGGATTGCTGTAACTGGAGCGGTGTAGACTGCGATGTGGGTGGTCGTGTTACTGGTCTTAACTTGAGCTTCGAATCAATCTTCAATGGAATTGAGAATTCAACTGGTCTTTTCGGTCTTCAGTACCTGCAGAGACAAGATTTGGCTTTTAATCGATTCAGTGATAGTCAAATTCCATCCAGATTGGCCAACCTCACTAATCTGACCTATCTGAATCTCTCCAACGCTGGCTTCGCAGGGCAGATTCCAGTTGAGATATCAAGTCTTACAAGGTTGGTTATTCTTGATATATCAACTGTTTCCTTCCCAGGAAGTGCTCTGTTGAAACTAGAGAATCCGAATTTAAAAGTGCTTGTTCAGAATCTCACGGTGCTCAGAGAACTGTATCTTGATGGTGTAGATATATCAGCCCAAGGAAGTGAATGGTGCCAAGTGTTATCATCATCTCTGCCTAAACTGCAAATTTTGAGCTTGAGCAGCTGTTTTCTTACAGGCCCTATACGTCCTGCCCTTGCAAACCTTCGGTTGCTCTCAGTGATTCGTTTAGACCAGAATAATCTGTTGTCTCCCATTCCAGAATTTATGGCCGGTTTCTTAAATTTGACGTTCTTGCGTCTCAGTAACTGTGGTTTGTATGGAAAATTTCCTGAAAAGATATTCCAGGTACCAACACTAGAGACTCTTGATCTATCAGATAACATATTCCTTCAGGGTTCTTTGCCAGAAATTCCTGAAAATATCTCTCTTCGGGTCCTAAAGCTCTTTGACACAAATTTCTCTGGAGCCCTACCAGATTCCATGCGCAACCTTAAAAAGTTGTCAAGAATGGAGCTTGCTGGTTGCAGATTCACCGGAGCAATTCCCACCTCAATGTCTAATCTCGCTGAAATTGTTTATTTAGACTTGTCAAATAGCAGTTTCACAGGCCAAATCCCATCTTTTCATGTGTCCAAAAATCTAACATATCTAGACCTTTCGTATAATGATTTGTCTGGTGGAATCTCATTCACTAAGTGGGAACGGCTTCAAAATCTTGTTTATGTTGATTTGAGGTTTAATTCCTTAAATGGAAGTATCCCTCCATCACTGTTTGTACTACCATCACTGCTCAAGCTTCAGCTTGCCAACAACCAATTTCAGGGCCTACTTGGTGAATTTTCAAATGCATCCTCTTCCGTATTGGATACCGTTAATTTAAGTGGCAACAGATTAGAAGGGCCTTTTCCCAAGTCCGTCTTCAAAATCAATACGCTTAGTATCCTCTCACTTTCTTCCAACAAAGTTCAATGGCACTATACAGCTAAATATAATTCAAGGGCTTCGAAATCTTACGACACTAGATCTTTCATACAACAGCTTGAGAGTGAATGCAAGTAGTGATTCTCCTTTCCTTCCCCAGATTACCACATTGAAATTGGCATCGTGCAGTCTAAGTGTGTTTCCCAATCTAACGAACCAATCAAGATTGTTTTATTTAGATCTTTCAGATAACCAAATTTCAGGGGAAGTACCCAATTGGATTTGGAATGTCAGTAAAGGTGTTCTCACCCATCTAAATCTTTCACGCAATCTGCTGAAGGGTCTGCAAGAACCTTACTCTATTCCCAATCTCTGTGTCCTTGACCTACATTACAACAAGCTCCAAGGACAGATCCCACAACCACCATCAACTGCTGCCTATGTGGACTACTCAAGCAATTCTTTTGCTTCCATCCCTCTTGACTTTGGTAATTTTCTCACCTCCACCATATTTGTTTCCCTTTCAAATAATAGCCTTACAGGAGTTATCCCTGAATCAATCTGCAATGCTACAAATCTACAAGTTCTTGACTTTTCAAACAACAATTTGAGTGGCATTGTTCCAAAATGTTTAATTGAAAGGATGGAGTTACTAGTTGTTCTAAATTTAAGGAGAAATAACCTCAGAGGCACTATCTCTGGAACATTTCCAGAAAAGTGTGGACTACAAACTCTAGATCTCAATGGTAATCAACTAGAAGGAATGGTGCCAAAATCACTAGCCAATTGCATGATGATGGAAGTATTGGACCTTGGGAATAACCAGATCAATGATACCTTTCCATGCTGGTTAGAGATTGTCTCCAGTTTGCGTGTCCTAGTTTTGCGATCAAACCAATTTCACGGAAAGATTGGTTGTCCAGAGATTCATGGCAAATGGCGAAGGCTTCAAATTGTCGACTTAGCTTCCAATTACTTTAATGGAACACTTCCAGGAAAATGTTTAATAACTTGGCAGGCAATGATGGTTGATGAAGATGAAGCCCAATCAAATCTCAAACACCTGCGATTTGAGGTGTTGCGGCTCACCCATATATACTACCAGGATGCAGTAACGGTTACCGGCAAAGGTTTAGAGATGAAGCTAGTGAAAATCCTAACTTTGTTCACCTCCATTGACTTGTCATGCAATAAGTTTGAAGGGCCTATACCTAACCAGATGGGACTATTCAAATCTCTCTATATTCTCAACTTGTCACATAATGCTCTCACCGGTCCAATCCCATCAAATGTAGGAAATTTGCGACAACTGGAGTCCATGGACCTCTCTGTGAACAACTTGACAGGTGAACTCCCTTCACAGCTTGCAAACCTAAATTTCCTTTCTTTTTTGAATCTTTCATACAATCAGTTCGTGGGAAGTATCCCAACTGGGACTCAAATCCAATCATTTTTAGCAACTTCGTTCGAAGGTAATGCAGGATTATGCGGCCCTCCATTGTCAACTAATTGCTCAGATTCCAGGAATTGCTCAGATTCCAGGAACTCACCTCATTCGCACAATGGATTTCGTTGGCTGTTTTCCTTGGTCATTGGAGTTGGGTTTGGGATTGGGTTTGTAGCAGCTGTCGTACCACTGATATTTTCTAACAAAGTGAACAGATGGTATGACATTCTCGTTTATAAATTTCTTAGTCACTTCCACAAATGAGACGAAGATGTCTTATGTTTAATAAAAAAACATTCACAGTAAATTCAGCTAGTGAGATGAATATGTATTATTTTACAAATAAAAAATTGAAATTTTGACCCTTTTATTTTCTTTTGTCTATGTTTTCTTAGAATGTGGAACCTTTTAGGTTCATAGACTCTCATTAAAAAAAAAAAAAAAAGTAAAGAAACTCAGCATTTAAGATTAGAGACAAGAAAATATGACACAATAAATAGTTTGGATGCATCCATAACCATGGCCGAGTCAAAAACAAATTTTGCTGACAATTTTATTGATTTTGATAAATAACAATTGGCACAATATAGTCCATTGAACAAAGATTAATTATATAAAAAAGAAAAATATAAACTATAACACTATACTTGTCTTAATTTCACTAAAAACAAATGTTGAAATAAAATTTTTTTACCAAAAGTTAAAAAACAAAAAAACAAGTGTCAAAAACGATAAAAGTGGGGGGGGGGGGGGGGGGGGGGGGGGCGTGGTGGCGGCGCCGCGCGCGCCGAACTTAGTTGGGCTGGTTGAAAGCCCAACAACTTGCCCTCTCTAATGCCCTTTGAAAATGTACTAAGAGTGGCGATTTTTGCATCCCTTAAAAATTGTACGTACACCCTTAATATTTCCATTTACAACATATGAAAAGCTCAAAACTCCATTAGATTTTCCTCTGCATTCCTGACCTCGTATTTCGGCAAATCAGACAACTCCATTAGACTCCAGCAAGAGATCCTTGCAGGGGACTTGAACTTCACAAACGGTTTTGTCTCCAAACATGACTCCATTTTTCAATTCGAAGTGAATAAATATATGATCACAATCATGAAATGACGTCTCCTTCAGATCAAAGCACATCTCATGCTTCCATTCTGGATACCCATCTCCCTCTTTGTCCGCAGGAGTTCTCTGTTGCTGATTTTACTTTGATTTTATCTCAGTAGACTGAAAGTTTCTGGAAAAAGTTGAAAGCTTTCACATCTTTGCAGAACATAACCTTGAGTTCTAAGGACCCTGATTCCATAGCCATAGTGAATGCAATTATGATAATCTTCTCAAATCCTGGTTCACTTTTATATTAAAATCAATACACTCAATTTGGCAAAAAGCAACCGTGAGAAGGTATCTCTTTGTCTTGTGTTGATGCAGCCTACAGAACTTAAACTGGATGACTTTTCCAGAATTAAGATGCAATCACAAATTTCTTTTATTAAATTGAAAAAAAAAATGGTAATCTTAGTATTAAATGGGGTTTAGAAACAAATTTAAGAAATTTTAATTTTTTTTATGGCGTATACAAACGAAAGGGGTTTACATACAATTTTGTAGGGGTGGAAACATCACCGCTCATGTACTGAATCAAATTAGAAAAGCCATTACAAATTTACAGTCGGGTAATGATATTTGCACTCCTAAAAAATTGTATGTGTACCCGTTTTTGTTTATGCACCTTAGAAAATTTTTAAACTAATGTTTTTTATAAGAGCAACCCACTTAATACCAAATGTGTCCTTTCTTTTTTTTTTTATTACATATATCACAAATATATTATATACTATGTAGTTTATCGGACACTCTTGGTTAAGATTTTAGAGACGTTCAGAATTGGATCTCCCAAAAATGGGAGAAAAAACTCACATCACGTAAAAAGATTGTCCTGAACTCAAAGATCCCGAATACAGATTAAATTATAGACGTCTAATACAAATGAGCCAAACTCTCATGGGTCCGGTGCCACGGGCACCAACAGCCATATGTGATATGTCCTTTCTTTTAATTGTTAAAATATTATTACAAATTATAAAATAAAAGCAAAAAAAAATCTCCAAAAGTTGCTATGGTCTCAAATATGAACAAAGATAAAAAAATATGAACAAAAATCTCCAGGAAACGGAAACGAAGATTAAAAAAAAATATGAACAAAGGTGAAATTCAAGGTGTTTCAAATAACAATGTTGAGAAGAAAATGGAGAGCTGTGTTCTTGAAGAAAACAGCAAAGCTGACAACAACCATGCAGATAGAGATAGGTTGGAAAAACTTAAAATCAGAGGTGATGATGTCTTACATAAAATTGTGGAGACATTGGTGAGTAGTTCTTCTAGGGAGCATAAGCAAGGGGACGGTGACCGGGCAAGTGCACATGGTTTGCAAGAAATAAAAGCTGAAGGTGGATCGAGAAAAAAACAAACGTAGCTCTAAGAAGAAACTGAAAGAGTGATTCTGAACCAAATAACATTACTGTGAAATTGGAGAGCTGTGTTCTTCAAGATAAGAGCAACGCCGATGAAGAAGTATTTGGTGGACCGAGAGCTCGACCGCGTGAGTTTGGTATGACGTACCTGTGTATCGAGCGTGAGACGAGGGAGCTACTGGCCTGAAAGTCGACTTCGAAGCGTAAGCTGCGGACGGCGATCGACGTGGAGGACGCATGAAACAGCTTATATTTGATGGAAAACAGTAAGGTGTTGTTGAAACACCTGAGAGAGAATCTGGAGGCTTCAAGCTTCAATAATGATGGAAGAGAGAAGATGAAAAACAGTAAGGTGTTGTTTCTTTTAATTGAAGTTTATATTGTTTCAAAATGAAAGTGACACTACCTTAAGTTAAGACCCATCAGGCCAGCAACTCCAGTTTACTTAGCACTCCATTTTTGCACAAAATTTCAGTTATGTTTGATTTTTAATTTTCATAAACAAATTTAACATATGTGATGCTTGTCAAGCAAGATTATTTTTAGATTTTGGACCAGAAGTTGTACAGAATTAATTTGAATTCAATCTAATTTTAAATTTTGGCTTTCATTTTTTTAGATTTTGAACATAATTTAACTTTTCTTCCCATAATAACAATCACCTAGCTGATGATTGCTTCTTGTTGTTAAAAATTGAATTAAAAACTTGATACTCAAATAAAAATTCAATGAAAATTCTTATTTGAGGATTAAGTTTATCATCAATAATAAAGATTCATATATTATTGCAGAACTTAAAATAACTAAATAAATATATCTTTAGTTAATTAAATATACTTTTAAATTCATTGTGAGATAATTTAAGCATATTCCGACAAACTATTGATACCAGATTATCTTATATTTATTAAAAAACCTATTTATGATATCCCAAAAAAATCCAAAATTTCTCCATGAAGAATCAATGTTTTTGTTCAAGTCGAACAATTAAAGATGAAATATTTCCTTCAATTATTGTTACAATATTTATAGCTACAGGTAGGGGTGGGCATCTCTAACCCACTATTTATGATATCCCAAAAAAATCCAAAATTTCTCCATGAAGAATCAATGTTTTTGTTCAAGTCGAACAATTAAAGATGAAATATTTCCTTAAATTATTGTTACAATATTTATAGCTACAGGTAGGGGTGGGCATCTCTAACCCACTAGACAAACCCAACCCAACCTAGCCATTTTTTATCAGGTTGGGTTAGGTTAAATTTAAAAAAAAACTGAGATGGATTTAACTGAAAATTAAATTGTTCAACACAATCCAACTTGACAAACGTTCATCTCTAATTCTAAATCTAAAATTTTCTCCTCCCTCTAAGAGAACACTTGTTAGGGATAAAGATCAATGACAGTCTTTGTAGTAGATTGAATATTTTATTTGTAATCTTTGTATTTGTAATCAAATTGTTAAAACCGTAGGAGTTAACAACTAAATCTTTTGTGTCTTTATTATTGATTAAATCCAACCCTAATCAACCCAACCTAACTTAACCCGACTATTATTAGATTAGGGGGTCGTTTGTGTTTTGCACTCAACACTTAATGGTGTTAAATTAGACAAATTAAGTGACTTTTATTTGTTTTTTAAAGTGATCAAACCACTTAAAACCATCCAAAAATCACTGAAAATAAAAAGCTATATATATTTTTTACTTTTCATTGAATACCAAATCACTTTATAATTTTATAAATTTATTATTTCAATTTTATCTTGTCCAAAATAACAAATTTTCAAGTTTATTATAGTTTTACATTATAAAACTTTATTTTAATACTTTAACAAACATATTTCCAAATTTGACCTAATTTTACATTATACATATTTATTTTAATGATATTTCTTTCAATATTATTTTTATTCTAATATATAACAATAATAATTCAACTTAATATCATTTTATTTATTTTTCTTTAATTTACTTTACTATAATAATTAATCATATTTTAATTATGAATAAAAATATTATTAATATATACATAAAAATGTTTTAGTATTTGCTAAATAATTTATTATAATTATTTGTATTATATTAAATAAAGTTACATAACAACTTATAGTAAAAGGATATAAATGTCAAATTACTAATTTTCAGCCAATTTTAACTTTAAAAAACAAACAAGATTACTATACATTCAGATGTACGGGAAAAAAAAAAACATGTCATTCAGATTTCAGATTTTGGTCACTGTTCAGTCTTCAGTCTTCAGCAACACTGTTCAGTCTTTAGATAAAAAAACAAACAACCCTTAGGTTGGGTTGAGTTGAAGAATTTATTAGGTATAGATAAGGGTGGCAATATGGGTCACAACACGACGGATCGACACGAATTCGAGAAAAATAAATGGGTATAGGTTAGAGTTAAACGAATTCGTGTCGTAATTATGTCGACCCGCTTAACCTGTTTATTAAACGAATCGAATTGAGTTTGTTTAAATGAATCGCGGGTTGACCCGATTAAATTAAGAGTTAAATTATAATATTAAAAAGTATAAGGGTTAGTATGTAATTATGCGTCTCTATATATATAAACATTGACCAAACCCTAAATCCAATCCATTCCTTTCAAAATTTCAGCAGCCGCCTAACTCATTGTCTCATTTTGTTCCTCCCTCACCACACCCGATGACCGCAGTCCACAGCTCCTCCCACACCAGACGACGGTAGCTCCTCCCACACCAGACGACGGTAGCTCCTCCCACACCCGACTGCACTGCAGCTCCTCGCACACCCGAAGACGGTAGCTCTCCCACACCCGAAGACGGTAGCTCCTCACGCATCAGACGACGACGGATCCTCCCACACCCGACGACACTATAGCTCCTTCCTTTTTCCCACACTGACGGCAGCTTCTCCCCTTCTCCCACACCGGACGGTAGCTTCTCCCTTTCTCCCACACCCACACGGCCGCACCACGCCACGGAATCCACGACAGCAGCTCCTTGTTTGAATATTTTCCATCGAAAGGGTGGTCTCAATCTTGATTCTTGAAGGCTTTTTCAACTACTTGTTTGGTGATATCAACCCTCCTCTCTCTTTGTCTGTTGAGATAATTTTTGTTTTTGTTTTTGTTTTTGGTTGTTTGTAGTAAAATATAAAAATTGAAGTCCTTTCCAGACTTAGGCAATTTTTTGTTGTTTATCTAATAATAAGTTTATCTAATAATAGTTTATATATGTATAAACTTCAATAATTAAGCAGCATGTTTTCTGGTAAAATGTCAGGTTCAACTCTAGTAAGTTGAAGTTGAAAACTAAGAATATGGTTTTTTTTTTTTTTTAAACTTATAAGATTGAAAATTCAAAGCATAATCTTTTTTGACTTTATCTTTTCTTAAAAGGTTGTTATTGGAATTTGATTTTTTTTTTATTATGTTTTGTAATTTTAAGTTGAAGGATAAATTAATTTTTTAATTTAATCAATTGATATCAAAGATATTTAATGTTGTTTTCTTGTGATTTTTGTGTAGGTTGGAGGTCCCATTGGAATCAAAGGGGGAAGAATTTAAATTATAAAGTTTTGTGGTGAATAATGATAGTGTTTAATTTTAATTTCTATGGATTTGTATTTATATTGAGTTGGAGCATGATTTTATTTTGTTATGGTTTTTAAATATGGATAATATGGAATGTTATGTAGTTAATTTAATGTGTTGGTTTTTATGTGTTGAATTAAATGGTTAGTTGTGAATTATTTATTTTATTTGTGTTTAAAATATTATTTAAGTTAAACGAATTAAACGAGTTAAACGAATTAAACGGGTTAAACGAATTAACAGGTTAAACGAATTAAACGGGTTAAACGAATTAACAGGTTGATGGGTTAATGGGTTTGGATATTTTATGATTCTATTAATAAACGAATTAATTGTGTCGTGTTGTGTTATTCGTTTATAAACGAATTCGTGTCGAATCCAAAAATATCGACCCGCTTTATAAATGAATTCGTGTTGAATTGGTCGAATTCATAAACGAATCTAATCGAATCGAGTGCAACCCGACACACCAACCCGTTTTGCCACCCCTAGGTATAGATTGGGTTGATTTTAAAAATTTTCAACCCAACCCCCGTTCAACCTAATTCAACCTAATTTGAATCCAAAAATGTCCACCCCTAGCTACTAATTAAGAACTAAGAGGTCGTTTGTTTTTTACACTTAACATTTAATTGTGTTAAATTAGGTCAATTAATTGATTTTTGTTTTTTTTTTTTAAGTGGTCAAACAACTTAAAATCAGCAAAAAATCACTGAAAATAAAATGTTATATTTTCTGACTTTTTACCGAATATCAAATCACTTGATGATTTTATAAATTTATTATTCCAATTTTATCATTCCAAAAATAACATATTTCCAAGTTTGTCATAGTTTTATATTATACAATTTTTTTTAAATATTTTAACAAATATTTCCAAATTTGTCATAATTTTACATTATACATATTCATTATAATGATATTCTCTTTAATGTTATTTTTATTCAAATATATAACAATAGTAATTCAACTTAATACAATTTTGTTTATTTTTATTTAATTTAATTTATTATAATAATTTATTTATATATATATATTTTTTAAAAAAAATTTACTATAATAGTTAATCATATTTTAATTATGAATTAAAATATTATTAATATATACATAAAAATGTTTTAGTATTTATTAAATAATTTATTTTAATTGTTTGTATTATATGAAATGAATTTATATAACAACTAATAATAAAATGATATAAATGTTAAATTATTAGTTTTCAAATAATTATAATTTTAAAAAACGAGTAAGATTATTACACATTCAAATGTAAGACAAAAAAAATAAATAAATAAGCATATCATTCAGATTACATGTTTCAATCATTATTTAATCTTCAGTTTTCGGTAGCATATTCAGTCTTCAGATAAAAAATAAACGATCTCTCAGGTTGCATACTACAATAAAATCTCTCTTTTTGAAAAAAAAAAAAAATCCTATATTTAAATTTACGTATTTGCCCACAAAAAGAATGCATAAATGAACGATGAACCATGAACCGGATCTAGCGGTCTAATTTGAAAAGCACACCGAGTCACTCCGGTCCAACTCTAGGGTTTTGCTATATAAATACTTGCAAACCCTAAATCAAACTTCGCTTACTGTGACGGTGTCGTCAACCAGGATTTCGAAAGCAACTGAGAGAGAGTCCGTAGGTTTTCTTTTGCGAAATCACCATGAGAGCCAAGGTAATTCACTTGCTATCTTCGATTGCTTCTTTGAAAAACAAAAATTGCTCAATTAGGTTTAATTTTTCATTTTCTAATGTCTCTTTTGGGGATGTTTGTGTTTTCAGTGGAAGAAGAAGCGCATGAGGAGATTGAAGAGAAAGCGCCGAAAGATGAGACAGAGATCTAAGTAGATGAAACGGAGCTCTCTCTCTGCAGAGGTTTTCTTATTTGTCCTTTCGATTCGAGTCTCAGTCGTGTTTTTTCTTGCTTTTTAATGTTTTTAGTCAGCTGAATCTGACATTGGATTTTGAATGTTATGATGACTTTTGATAGATTCAATCTAATGGGTATTATCAGTTTGGATTTTATTTCGTTTGATTTTATTCTGATAATGTCGATTTGGTTTTTTATTTGCCGTGTTTGTGCCCTTGGTTCTTATATCATGACAGAAGAATTTGTTGATTTAAGAGCAAAATTTGAGAATCATGGATTGTTTTTGTTGTTTGTGGAATGTGTTGTTGAATTAAACCATTTAGTGGACCTGTCTATCTAACGGGAAATTGGATGAGATTGTAGATACTTTCTTATGCTTGTTTGCTTTCAAACTATTTGGTTTTGTTTGAAAGTTTCGAATCATGTACTGGTTCATGTGGGATTTATGTATTTGTAAGGTGGATGCTGCCTTAAATTTGCTTATGAGATCTACTGCTTCCCAAAGATTGTAAGGTTCAGTGGGGGTACCAATTTCAAATTCGAATTCGCTGAGCGGTTTCGGAGGATTTTTTGATAATAATAAAAAAAAAAAGTTGCTTATTGCTGGCTTTAGCTTGATAGGAACCTTAATTAGCTTAACAAGTATCGTAATGTTTATTTTATGATGAGAATGTAATGTTCATTTCATGATGGTGATATTAAAGGTTGATAGATGTTGTAGAATTTTTCCTGCCTTGAAGAATGTCGAAGCTCTTTAGGGTAAACTGTAAAGTAGTTGGCATTAGCCAGAATTTTAAATTTTAAGTTCTGGTTATGTTGAGGTTTATGACAATATTTGCCATATGGCATAATAAAATTGGGTTGCTCTGGTAAGAAGTGCGACAACTTGGTCACTTCCACATTCTCAGGTAGTGTGAGTGTAGGTCAATTCTGTATGCTCTGTTGCATCATATTAACCTAGGGCTTGCCAGTGAGCAACCGATTGACAATCATTGCCAAAATAAAGCACACCTGCCTGGTATAATGGATGAACCATTGGGCATATGGGCTTGGTAGATTGCTTAAATGAGCAAACTCGTTGTTCAAGTTCAAATGAATTGTATGGGAAGAAGTTTCAGCTCACATTTTTTGTTGTAGAATATAAATTTTGATGAGAAATTGATGACAGAATTTATAAGCAGGATTTTGGGCCAATACTAACTGCATTAAGTCATGTTCACATATTGATGCCAAATAAGAGTGGATGCAGCAAACAGCTTTTATATGCTTTTGCTTCCATTGAAGCTGTTTAACCACATTTTGTAATGATTTTTTTCTTTTTTTTGAAACTCACATTTTCAAATGATTTGGAATCAAGTTTTACAATAAATGAACTAAATGCCACCTACAAAAGTCTGTCATTTCTTCCTTGATCAAATAGCAGACCATGAAAACAACTCGTTAATTATGGTTGTAATACTTTTTATATTGAACAACAAAACTATCACTGCTGCGTAATTGGCATCTTGGAAAAGCGGTTATGAAAAAACTCGATCAATATAAATTTGGATATGAAATGAACTCTATCACAGGAATATTCTTCTCTGAAGAGGGAAATTTCCATCGACTTGTGTTAACCAGATCGAATAATATGACATGTTTTATGACTGTGCTTGCAAGTCTTCACGATTTGTCGTGTCTGTCAATAACCCCTCTTCAAATGGTGAAAATTTGAATTTGTTGTGAAATGTTAAAATTTGTACCTTTTCAAATGGTGAAAATTTCTCTTCCGTATAGCTGATTAACAAAGGGGAAAAAGCACGTCAAACTCATTTATTGTTGGTTGGATGGGAGGTTTTTTTTTTTTTTTAATAATTTATAAACCATTTTATGCTATTTTTATCATTAAATTATATTGGCATGAGGTTAAACACCAAATCATAATTGAATCACAAAAGTAAAACATTTAAACTGAATTTTACCAGTCAATATAAATTTGAATTTATTTACCTTACTGGTTGGATGATCTTATCCATCAATTACATCTATTGGATTGATTGTAAAGTGATTATCGAAGCCAATCTAATGGTTGTAATTGATGGGTTAGGTTATCCAACTGGTTACAGTAACCAAATCCTATAAATTTATCTAGTTACAGTTGTAGTTATGAGGATGAGTTCGAATTAACAAAATCTCATTTTTTATCTTCAAATTTTTAAACTTTTAGGACTTTTGAATTATAATCTAGCATCCATTAATTTTACTTATGACCATACAGAAGTCGCATACTAGCCCGACCCATTTAAATTAGGGGCTTTCATTGTAATGATCGGGCTGATCATGCTTCAGGCCCAGACCATTTTGAGAGCAGCAGACGACGGCCCAACACAGGGGGAAACCGGCTGCGCGCGGGGAGAGAAACGTTCGGGCGCGTACCGGCAGGCAAAATTTGCATCTCCTCAGTCCTGAGTCGTGAATCGTGAGTCATACAGACATCATAGAAGCTGAATCGCAGACTAGAAATGGACATGGATATTGACGATACCTGCAAACCCAAAAGTACGCATGTTTCTTTCTAGGTTTTCTTTTTTTTTTTTTTTTTTTTTTATTTTGATTGTGGTCTCGTCAATGATCAAGTAACATTTCAAATGCTTCATTGTGTTGGTCTGTTTGATTTAAAAAGGTGAAGAAGAGAAGACGAAGCCAATTGTGGTGATTTTAGTGGGCGCGCCTGGAAGCGGCAAGTCCACCTTCTGCGAGCACGTCGTCCGCTCCTCTACCCGGCCCTGGCTCCGCGTTTGCCAGGTCAGCTCCCTTGCACTACAACTGTTCGATAAGATGTCTCAATGGCTTTAACTTTTCATTAGTGGCGTAATTTTTGGTTAGATATTTGAACTTTTACAATTCTGAAGTTGGGGTGGAAGACATTACTCGAAACCAGTCTCATTCATGTGGGTGTGAGCGGTTTACTATAACTTTATGTTCCTCCCTCACTATCTAGTTACTCTAATTGATTATCAATGATGTAATATATCTGAGATCTTTTTAGTGGTTAGTTATAGTCTGATTGATTTGTATAATTGTATTGTAGGACACTATTAATAATGGCAAAGCGGGAACAAAGGTTCAGTGCCTAATGAATGCCGACACTGCATTGAAGGAGGGAAAAAGTGTATTTATTGATAGATGCAACTTGGATAGAGAACAGCGGCTAGACTTTTTAAAGCTTGGGAATCCGCAAGTGGAAGTGCATGCTGTGGTTCTTGATTTGTCTGCCAAGCTTTGTATATCTCGGTCTGTTAAACGAACTGGGCACGAAGGGAATTTGCAAGGTGGAAAAGCTGCGGCGGTTGTGAATAGAATGCTACAGAAAAAAGAATTGCCTAAGCTGAGTGAAGGGTTTTCTAGAATTACGTTTTGCCAGAACGAGAGTGATGTTCAAGCTGCTCTTGATACATACAGTGGGCTTGGTTCGTTGGATACCCTTCCGCATGGATGCTTTGGCCAGAAGGATCCTGATGCCAAAGTTCAGCTTGGTATAATGAAGTTCTTGAAGAAAGTAGAGGCTCCTTCTAATGCAGGATCCAGTGCAAGTAGCATTCAAGATTATACAGCTTCTCAAATAATTGAGGAAAAGAGTTTCTGCCGCGGAGGAAAGGAAACCGCTGCTTCGTTATCGCATACTGCTGGTGAGGAGGTAAAGAGACGTCAAGATCCAGGCATCGGTCCTGTCAGCAGGAATGGTTCTTCAAGTGATGGCCCTATTCTGGCATTTCCGTCAATCTCAACAGCAGATTTCCAATTCAATCATCAGAAGGCATCTGACATAATCATTGAGAAAGTTGAGGAATTCGTGGATAAGCTTGGAAACGCCAGGCTTGTATTGGTTGACTTGTCTCATGGATCAAAGATTTTGTCTTTGGTAAAGGCTAAAGCTGCACAGAAGAACATCAACCCCAAAAGGTTCTTCGCATTTGTAGGAGATATAACTCGGCTTTATTCAGAAGGAGGTTTACAGTGCACCGTAATAGCTAATGCTGCCAACTGGTAAGCTTATGTGGTTTTTTGTATTGTATATTTGCAGTTCAACCAGAGGTCAGTGAGTGACTTGAAACGTTGATATAATGGAATGCAACTATTTTATGTAAGTCCTTTACCTTCTGAGATGTCTATCGTGGTCATGGAAACTAAACAACCTGGCTCTGTGGTGCATCCCTTTTTGAATGTTGACACAATATAATTATGGTTATTAGATGATTACTTGTTATGTTTGATATGATTGATTCCATCTGCATGCTGCCCTATCAGAGATGATATAATGCTGTATCCTCTTCATTGCACTATTACTGTCTCTTTGAAAATGATGAGTACAATATACTCCTGGGACTGTTTGCTTAATGTACACTGTAAGAAGATTAACTGACAGATCACACTATGCAGGCGACTGAAACCTGGAGGTGGAGGTGTGAATGCTGCAATTTTTAATGCTGCTGGTTCTGCTCTTGAGGTTGCAACAAAGGAACGGGCCAATTCTCTTGTTCCTGGGAGTGCTGTAGTTGTTCCTCTCCCCTCTACATCTCCCTTGTATAGTAGGGAAGGGGTGACCCATGTTATACATGTTCTTGGACCAAATATGAACCCACGTAGACCAAATTGTCTTGATGGTGACTATGTCAAAGGTTGCCAGATTCTCCGAAAGGCTTACACATCACTTTTTGAAGGTTTTGTATCTATAGTGAGGTCTCAAGCTAAGTTGTCCCATGAAAGTAATGAAAAGCTGAAGTCCGAGCCTTCACAGTCACAATGTCACTCTGAGGATGCGCCTGGAAGTCATTCTTCAACTGGTTATCAAAAGATTAAAAGAGATGGTGTCCATGGACATGAGATAAGCAAGAAGAGCAAGGGATCTCAAAATGAAGTAGGATGGTCTGGAAAAGCAAATGCAGAGAATGACAAACTTGATGCAAGCACTGGTAAGGCCTGGGGCTCATGGGCTCAAGCTCTTTACCACATTGCCATACATCCTGAACGGCACAAAGATGATCTGTTAGAGATATCAGATGATATTGTTGTACTATATGATCTTTATCCAAAGGTACCTGTGTCACATCATCTTGCCCTCTCGTATGCTCAAGTTAAATTAATTAACGCATAGTATTTCTGTCCTTTTTGCAGGCACAGAAACACCTTTTGGTGCTGACACGATGTGATGGACTTGATCACTTGGTAGATGTACATAAAGAGCATCTACAATTATTAAAGACAATGCACGCTGTTGGTTTGAAGTGGGCTAAGAAGTTCTTGGATGAAGATGCATCACTGGTGTTCCGCCTTGGATATCACTCGGTATGCAATATTAGGCCCTTTGTTTCAATTTATGTTCTTTTTCTCTCTTTTGTTCTAAGTCCTCATTCTTTTGTATTGCGATAGAAGGAAATGCAACAATCAGGAATGAAACCAATATTTGGTGTTGGAAGGGTTGATTTGGTTGTGGTTTGGTTTTTGCCCATTTCATCCTACAGGGCTCTTAAATCTTTTAGGAGCAAAATAGGAGTAAACCAATTTAGAATTGAATGAACACTGAAATTAGAGACAATACTTATTGAGTCAAATTACTCAATCAGCTAAATCACTGCAGCTACATGTAATGTATTTGCCGAAAGAACTGCTGTAGAAGATGAGTCATTGTAATCCTGTCATCCAAGACATGGCCATGTTAAATGCTTGGAATTATATCTACTAGTTGCCTAATTTCTAGAAACCAATGATGATTTTAACAGGAAAAATTAATATGGGTATGTCTATATTGGAGGATCCAAAATGACGTGCATTGTTATGCATGCTTTATCTGTTGCTACTCTCACCCTTACCGTTTTCATCTTGGTATTACCTAGCCTTTCATTCCTTACCACTTCTTTCTCTTCCCTTCATTTTGCTTCATTTCTTCTCGTGTAACCAACAAAACTGCTCAGTGATCACTTACGGTATGAAAGTTGGAATTCTTAACCCTCTAACATGTATTTTGTACTAATTCTTGCAGATTCCATCAATGCGCCAACTACACTTGCATGTTATAAGTCAGGATTTCAATTCCAAATATCTCAAGAATAAGAAGCACTGGAACTCTTTCACTACAGCATTTTTCCATGATTCGGTAGATGTAATCGAGGAAGTCAATAATCAAGGCAAAGCAACGTTAAAACACGATGACAGCCTACTGTCAATGGAGTTGCGATGCCATCGTTGTAGAAGCGCACACCCTAACATACCCAGGCTTAAATCACATATCAGCAATTGCCAAGCTCCCTTCCCTACCACTCTGCTTCAAAACGACCGTCTTGTGCTTGCTCCAAGTAAAACCAGCTATCCATAGATGCCCATAGGCCCTTTTTTGTCAAAATTTTGCTGTATATATATTGTCCTGGTTGAATTAATCTTTGTGCTTGCTAGTTGCTCCATGGGCATTGTAAATGAAAGCTTTATATTATTTTTACTTTTTAGAATTTACGTCCAAGCTTGAAGTCTACTCCAGGGAATATTTTCGCTCTTGAAAGCCAAGCTTTTGACATTGGAGCCCCGTTTGGTGAGTTTAAAATCCTGCTCATGCAGGAAATTATGTGGGGCTCGCTTTTGCTTGGGAAGGAGTGGACACGTGGGATTGGTAATTTCTAATCCTATCCCACAAAATTGCCAGTCCACCAAACTGTCCTTGAACGATTTTCTATAGGACCAGACCATAGCAGTCTTTTATAAATTTTTTATACAAAATTGAAACTTTTGTATTATAATATTAGGACCATCATTTTCGAGTTAGATTTGAAATTGATTTGTACGGATTTTTGTAACAAGGCAAAAAGTACTTCGTACTATTCTATTATTATTATTATTACCACTTTACCATCAAATAGATTGAAAATTAGAATGATCCATTTAGGAATAGGAATAATGAATACCGATAAAAAAACTGCTACAGTAGTGGGATTAGAAAAGATATATATATATTGATTTACTACATATATTATTATGCGAATAGATGTGCAACTAAATACTTTAAATAAATCCATTCAAATACGATCCGAAAAGAAGACTCTCTAAAGCAGGAGAATAGATCCCAAGGAAAAATGATCTCATATGTTGAAAGAAAAACTTATCACTATAAGAGTAATCCTGGTGAGTCGATCATATCACACTAGTATATCAAAATGAGCTATCTTTCCACAGAGACATTGGGCCTTTGCTCAGAAAAGCTGTATAGATCCTTCGGATTTATTCATACCATTTTATTGTGTATGTAATTTCAAGAAACTGCTCAATGCTCATACTATGAGCATGGTACAATACCAGCGGGGCAAGCGACCATAGTCTATTGATGAGAACATCTCTCTTTCAAGACGGGGACAACGGTTCGCCCTTCCCCGGAGTACAGGGTGAGCATAATATGGTGGTAGTCGGACCAACTATGAAAAGAAGAAGATATTTTAGTCATTAAAGTTGGATCGTGAAAAGGCTGTGGGCAATTAATAATTATAGTGAGGTAACATGAAACGTGTGGACACGAGTGAAAGAGAGGAAAATTTCGACCCATCCACACCGAACATCGCGTGAAATTCAATATTTGCGTACAAATAATCTATCCACTTTTTGAATATATTCTTTTAAGTGGATGCAGGTCACATGATATTACTTTGTAATCCTGTCAAGTAGTGCAAGTCAATTTTCAAGTGAGGGACCATTGGATCCTTTCGTTAATGTGTAATCAATGAAAAGCTACTAAAATTCGCACGCTACAGGTAACCAAACAATGCGGTCAAGCTGAGAACACAGAACACGAGTTTTCTCCTGTCATTTTACTTGGTGAGAACCATAGAATTGCTGAATAGTTAATTGATAGGGAGCTTGTAAATATTTAGATATTTTATAGTTATTAATTTTTCAAAATGTCGTGACGGATCGCGGGTGTGACAAAAGTTCCCCTATCACACAATAGCAACGTTTCATGAACGACTAGACATATGGCCTACATTCAACCTCGAAGAGGTTTTAAAACTTCAATGCGCCGAGAATATCTTTGGGTCTGCACTTGCCGTGAATGTAGGACTATGACCTTCAACTTGTGGAAGTTACATTACAGCACATGTCCTTCTCCATCTATTTCATTTCCGTGGCATTAATTTTGATAATTTGAGACAAATCTTTTCTTCTTTATAAAATTCTTTTTCTTTTTTCTTTTTTTATTTTTTATATCACAAATATCTGGGATCCCTTGATGATGACATTATCAAACCGTCCGAAACACAATATTTAACTTTTTTCCTAAGAGTAGAGAAAGAAACCTAAACTAGATGGAAAAACTATCCTCCAACTAAAGAGATCTATATGTAAATTATTCACAGACAAGTGAACTGATATGAAATTATCTATTTTTAGGTGAACGGTAACCTTATATCTGTGGTGAGCGCGTAAAATGAGTGTGTCATCCAAACAAACCACTTGTGAGTCTTTATAAAAATCTATTTCAATCCGTTTAAAATTAAACATAATGAGGTTTTAATATTTACTCTCATAATTAGAAGGTATTTTCGAAAAAAAAAAAAATTCACATAGATTAATAATTATTCGAAGAAACGTCGTTAGTAATCACTTGGCCTAAAAACAATTAATCTTTAATTCGGTTGAGTAATATAAACTTATACCCTTAGGAGCCATACCAGCATCTTTTGATGCACATGGTTCAACAAAACTTACAAAATAAATAAATAATCAACATGTAGATTCCAGCTCTCTTTCTTTTTGTTATACCATACTCTTTCTAATGAGGCGAAGGGGCTTCTCTTTCATTAGAAAGAATGATGAGTGGCCGGATTTTATAGAATATAAAAATTCACTAAAGGCATCAAACTAATTTTTTCATCAAATATTAGAATTCTGTAGACATATCGGACTAACTTTTTCATCAATATATTTTTTCGTCGAGATCCAATACAAAAATCACAATGTCATTTTCTTGTTCCCAATAGTGTAACCTGAACTCCTTGCCACATCAATAGAATGAAGCGTGCACATCGCTTTGAGTTGAGAGGGAATTGTGCTTATAAAAGAAATTTTGTACTATAAACAACTTGAACAAAAGGGATTTGACATTTAATAGATTATATTAACTTAGAAAAAAATTTACATAGAGAACAGCAACACTGAGTAGATTTAACAAATAGTTCAAGAAATTAAAGCTCAAAATTCCATGACACTTTAAGTAAACATAGCATAAGCTCATTGAAATAGAAGGTTAAAGTGCCCAAGTCTACTGAGGATTTGGTGGGCGGCTATTGGCAGCAGAGACCCTGGAGCCCCATTCCAATAGTTCTTTGCTGGTATCATCCTTGTGAGCAATTACTTCAATGAAGCACAAGCTATCCTTCTTTGGTCCGGTTGCTGTCGCGATGGCCTCAACGAGCTCTTCCTCGCACAAAACCTATGACAACAAGTGCAACATATGGTTTTAAAGTGAACATTATTTCAGGTGCAGATTAAAGGAAATGAACTAGACTAGTTAGTAACTACCTTTGTAGTCCAGCATTTGCCTTCACCGTTGTGGATTGCATCGACTAATCCAGTGTAGTTCCAGTTCTTAATCACATTGTACGGTCCATCATGAATCTCTACTTCAATGGTGTAGCCACCGTTGTTGATCAGGAAGATGATGGACTTCTGCCCCCATCTCAGCATTGTTGACACATCTTGTGCAGTCACCTGAGAAGCAATCACCATGAAAAATATGCGAGACATTCAAGATAATCAAAATAATAAAACAATACTTGATTGATTAAGAGAAAAACATGTTTTCCAATGGCATACATACCTGGAAGCTACCATCACCAATGCAAGCAATAACACGCTTCTCTGGCACAGCCTGAGCATACCCTAGAGTTGCACCCACTGACCATCCAATTGATCCGTATTGCATTTGGAACTCATACCTGCAAAGCCAAATTCACATTATTCATCAAAATATAGACCAAAACATAGAACCACAGAACATTACTACTAAATTAACTACCGCTTACCCACATCCCTTTGGCAATTTCAGTTTCTGGCAATTAAACCAGGAGTCCCCTGTCTCAGCAATCACAGCAGTTTCACTAGACAGCATCTTTTGAATATGTTGGAAAAGAACATTGACCCTCAAAGGCTCTTTGGGTGCAGATTTCAGGGGTTGGCCGTCAGGAACAAAAATCCTGTGGTAGTTCTCATAAGCAGTAGTGTTGCGCTTGAGCCGCTTAGCAAGTGCAGTGAGGAAATCCTTCATGAAAACACACCCAAACGCAGGGCCATTCGCGATCACCACACGATCAGGCTGCACGATAATCGCCTTCTCTTTCTTGAGAAGCAGAGAGTACCCAACAGAGCTATAGTCATTAAATATAGGTCCAGCAAACAAATAAGCATCAGCAGACTCCACAATTTCAGCACAAAAGGCAGTGCTCACTGCACCCCAATAAGTCCCAATAAAATGGGGATGATGCTCCGGTACCATCCCTTTCGCCGATGGCATCACAGCAACCGCATAACCACATGCATCTGCAAGCTCAACAAACGCATCAGAAGCATGCGCCACACGCAATTTAGGCCCACCAACCATCACTGGTTTCACTGCCTTGTTCAAGAACTCCGCAGTCGCCTCAACCGCAGCCTCCAACCCCATCTGATTAGTCAATCTAATCCACCAAATAACACATCATAAATAAAACTTCTCAACACCCAAAATAACCACAACATAAACAAATGAAAACCACATAACACACAAAATAAATGGAAAAAAAAAAAAATTACTTAGGAGATAGCGAAAACGGAACAGGCTCCCTGCTAAAAGTAGGATGGGGAATCCCTGCCAAGTTACAACTAATGCTGATATAAACAGGCTTGCTTTCTTTCAATGAAGTTGATATAGCAGTATCAATCAATTCATGTGCATCTTCCAAGTTATTCACCACAGCCTAAACAAACATCAACAAAAAACACACCAAAAACCACTATTAACACAATATACACATAACACAAACATATTTCCGAAATCAATCAGCAACCATCAAACTCATAATCTTCTACCAATCCCCACTGAATTAAATTCACAAAAAAAAAAAAAAAAAAAAAAAAAAAAACACACACACCACACACCTGAAAACAAGTGACCGTTTGAAAGCACCGAAGCTCTTGGACTAAAATCAGGCAAACCAATAGTGTGGTGAAGAATCCTGTTGGTTCCATAGTCATTGGAGTTTGGTCCACCAACAATACATATGAGAGGCAGATTCTCACTATAAGCACCAGCAATGGCATTGAGGACACTAAGACCACCAACGGTGAACGTCACCACACAAGCCCCCACACCACGTGACCTGGCGTACCCATCAGCCGCGTACCCAGCATTGAGCTCGTTACAGCACCCAATCAGGTTGAGTCCAGGCTCAGCCAACAAGTGGTCAAGAAGGGTCAAGTTGAAGTCACCAGGAACCGAGAAAACATCAGTCACACCAACTTGCACAAGCCTCCGAGCCAGGTGCCGACCCAGAGTCGACTCAGATGGGTTGACGACAACCGAAGTAGGTGACACGGCCGACGAACCCCCCTCGCCACCCTGGATGGCGGAAACAGCCCCGTTTGCCGGGCAAGCCAAGTCACTACATGGTGGCTTGCAGGTGTCAAGTGATCCAATCTTAGTATCCATAAAGATCAAATTGACAACTTTTTTCAGAACACGAAAAATAAAAATCGAAACTTTGGAGATATTTTGACGACAGATGTGGAAAATTAAAGCTTTGAACGATAAAGCGACTAGTGTAGGCTGTAGAGTGTAAGGAAACAGTTTTTGTTGTTTTGTGAAGAGAAAGAGGAGAGAATATTTGTATATATATTGTGAGTGTGCTGTGTGCGTATAAAAAAGGAAGTAAATTTTGACGGTGCAAAATTGTGAGTGAAACTGGGGGCGGTTTTTGGAGGGTAGATGGTTTCTTCATTTCTGTTGACAAACAAGTGCGACTCTGGTTTCTCTGGTAAACTGAAAAATAATTGCTGTCAATGTAACTAGTAAATATTTTATTTTATGTGGATCCAGAGAATACACTAGACTATAATAGAATGTTTGATCAAGCGCGTGTGCCTCACGGGACTCAATGTTTTGCATTTTTTTTTTTTTTGAGGCTTCATTAATTTATTTATAATTATAGTGATTATATGTAAGTTTTGGTAATTATGTATTGTTTTTCTGGTTAGATTATTCAAAAATGATTTTTTTTAAAAAAAAAAAATTTAAAGAGTTTCTGAATAAAGTTGGTCAGGTTAATTTTACAAGGTCTATGATTTTGAAATGTGTTTTCAGAATTTAAAAATTATATGTATGCATATGTATTTTTGGTTTGTTTTATGGAGTACAATGAATTTTATTTTATTTTTTTAATCTAAGTTTTCCTAAATTTTGAAATACTAATGTAGGATGATGATCTGTTTTTGTTTTTACTATTTATTGGTCTTTATTAATTAATTATTAAAAATTCGATACTCATTTAAATAAAATAATGAGTAGTGTATCTGCTTATTAATAATGAGTAGAAATCATTTATGATTGATTTATTTACGGTTTTTTTTATTTAAGTTATTTATTTGCCTGTTCTATTGACAGTGTAAATAATCATAAATTTGTAATTTGAAAATAAGTCAAGTCTTGGATGACAAGAAAAGTATCTGATTATGCATAAGATGTATTACATGTGCATTAATAATATTTTAATGAAATATATGCATTAATTAATAAAAAATTAATTTAGTTGGTTTTACTCCAATAAAAATAATATATATGTATGTATGTATATAATACTATTTATGTCATTCGAAATCAATTTCATGTAAATGGAAGAGGAAAACAATCTACATAATGTATAATATATATTTGATGGGAATTGAATTTCCAACCTTTTAAACAATAAAAAATATACAATCACTTATATTAAGAGATGGTGTAAAAAATTAATATATTTTATTATCAAATTACATTATATCATAATTATAATTAGTTGTCATAAAGTTGGCCTAGTTCACAGTTTTGAAAATGGTTGCAAAAACAAAATAGGTTACACGAACATCATGGATCAAATCAATATGAGTTTCAAGTCTAATGCGTCAACTGCGAAATCACTACCACTCAAAACCGTGTCAACGGTTGGTCGCCAAGCTGTACCATGGTTTTTGAACATTGTTTTATGAAAACCCAAGTACCCAACCCCCTCAAAAAAATAAAAAAGCTAAACCAATTTGAAAACTTAAAGCTACTTTCCAATTAGGAAACGTCTCTGTTTTATTCAAATCAGGAGCAAGTATTGAATCATCAAACAATAATCAGTCCACTGGTTTCGGCGTTGGTTTTCGAAGACACCACATAAAAGATTTCTCGCAATTTTGAATTTTAATTCTGTAATAAAAGAACAGAAACAAATGAGCAGTGCAAACCATGTGGCTAACATGCACACGTTGAACGTAACATGTGGCAGATCGTCTATGTTTTGTCGTATATGTCAATGCACTTTTAAATTGTTGTAAAATTAGACAGTTTACAAAAGATAAAGTTAACGTCATCACTATGCATATATTTCGAAAAATCATTTTAACTGGTATTAAATCAAGTGAGATGAAAGATCCCTTATAATTCATGTAGTTGCAAACATCCCATCCACTTCAGCAAATCACATCACACTTTTTCTTTTTCTTTTTATATATGTGTGAAAGAAATTTATTCAATTTAGTATAAAAATATAATATCTCTTAGTGTGGAAATAAATATTCAAATAAAAAATAATAATGACACCTCATTTTATGTTCAACTTTAAGCCATGAAAAAGTTAAATCGATTCAATCAAAATCAATGGGTGATATCACTTTTTATAAAATGAAACCCTAGACCACCTTACAAATACCAATTCAAAAGAATCTTTATGTCATATATATATATATATATATATATATAATAAGAATTACTTCCAACCTACTTAAAAGTTTAATATTTACAAGAGCATATAACTTTTTGATTTATTTACAACATCCTCCCTATACTAACTGTTGATTAACTTTGATCGTTAGTAAACATATTTTACAATGTAAAAAATATTGAAAGATGAAATTACTCCTAAATAAATTCATTTTTCATTTTTCTTTTAAAATAAATTTTTAAAACCTTAAATAAATTAAAAATAAATTTTAATGATATCTCCATTGTCCATATGATAGACAGTGGAGATTAATTTTAAAAAAATTAAAAATAAAACTAAAAAAAATAAAACAAAAATTTAAAAATAAAAGATAAAGATTCATCTTCATCTTCAAACAAAACAAAATTGAAAAAGAAAAAAAAAAATCTGAGTTGAATAGAATTTTAAAAAAAAAAATCAAAATTAAAGAAAAATTGAAGTTGAATAAAAACAAAACATTTAAAAAAAAAAAAAGAGATATGGATTAAATAAAAGTTTAAAGATCTATGCTTAACCCATATTTCTCTTTTTTTTTAAAAAAAAGAAATGTTTTATTTTGATTCAACTTTAATTCTTTTCGTTAATTTTGAATTTTGTTTTAATTTTGTTCAACTCATTTTTTTTTTAATTTTTCTTTTTTAATTTTGTTTTGTTTGAAGATGAAGATAAATTTTCATATTTTATTTTCAGATTTTATTTTTAATTTTTATTTTAGTTTTGATTTTTAAATTTTTTTCTTCAATTAATCTTTATCGTCTATTTGAAGATGGATGGTACAGATATCATTAAATTTATTTTTAATTTATTTAAATTTTTTAAAATTCATTTTAAAAGAAACATAAAAAGTGAATTTATTAAGGGATAATTTCATCTTTTAATATTTTTTACACGGTCAAACGTATCCACTACCGGTCAAAATCAGTCAACTATTAATCCAGGGGATGACGCTGTAAATAAACTAAAAAATTGTATGTGTCTGTGAATATTAAAATTCAGATAAGTTGAAAGTAATTCTCTATGTATATATATATATAAAGATGTGTGTGTGTGTGCGCGCGCGCATATGCGCGCACGTGTGTATGTGAGAGCGTTAAATTTTTCTTTATGAATAATTATAGTTATTAATATATTCATCCAAAATCAATCTTGTGCATATATTTTTATTTACGTTCTTTAATAAAACTTCATTTTTTTAATTATTGATACTAATTTAAGGAAAAATCGGAATCAAATAAAATCAAACATTGATGATGCGATCCGGAGACTAGCTCCTATATGAGAGAGGGCGGGCGACCTATACGTAGGTGGGAGGGAGAATCACAAGCAAGCGGGGAATTATTAGTATTTTTATTAATTATAAATGTATATAATTTTTTATTACAGAAGTAAATATTCAATATTATGGGAAATTTGTGAATAGATTTTCAAATCAGTGTAGAAAGTGTTTAATCATTAATTGCACTGTTTGGATCGTCAATGTCATATTTTCTTATAACACAACTATAAAAAAACATAATGCTCGTTCTGCATTTTAACAAATTTTTCCTGTATTCTTTTGATGGAGGGAGTAAATCTAACGTGTGGTACCTGCCAAATATTGGTTTGGTGGCATTTTTTCTCCAATTGGAGCAGAGAGGTGGTCCAATTGCAATACGTCACTTGAAAAGTCAATATGTTCGTTGGAAGGCTGATGAGCTGTTCCTTTTTGTCTTTTTCACGTGTCACGTGTCAATCAGGAGAGATAGTCCTAAGGACACCCCACTGTTAGATTCTTCAGATTCTCGTCGAGCAAATTATTCTCACCGGAGAAATTAATTAGTTGATTATGCGGTTTGATGTGGAAATGATTATGAATTAAGTTTTTTTAAGGATGATATTAAAGTTTCTTTGAAGTATATAACAATAATAGAATAAATTCAGTTTCAAATTATTAATAATACTAATACAATAAATTCAATAATCTCCATCTATTTCCAAACATTACGGTTTAAATTACAGCAGGACAATTCAATATTCAGTTTGATTTCGAAGAAAACTGAACACGAACCGAGAAAAAGCTCTGTTTTTTACGGTGAGAACCAAACACCTCTATTTTTAGGATGGAACCGAGATGAACCGAATATGATTAGTTCAATTTAGTTTTTCAATTTCCTTAGGTTTTTACTGTTTAAGAAAAAAAAAAAATGCTTAATGAAATCAAAAACAAATGAGAAAAAATTTCGTAACAACGCAATAAAAAGTAAATACACAATAAACAAATGAGAACTTTCTTTCTAAGTCCTATGGAAGTAGATTTATTTTGACATCGTGACAATAGAGTTTAAAATTATGCATATAGTATTTAATTTTAATAAATTCTTATAAACTTTTGATTATTTGTCATAAAGCTTGTAATTATAC
Source organism: Nephelium lappaceum (assembly GCA_021234005.1). Classification (NCBI taxonomy): domain Eukaryota; kingdom Viridiplantae; phylum Streptophyta; class Magnoliopsida; order Sapindales; family Sapindaceae; genus Nephelium; species Nephelium lappaceum. The sequence continues at coordinate 2,105,664 of CM038011.1, forward strand.
AAATTTCTTTTGTAAAAGTTTGATATTGAATGAGTTAGAAGTTTATAAATACTTATCAAGATTAATCTCTATTTGTGTAGCTTAATATTTAGTTCTTATGATTGAGAAACAATTGCCCACATAATATGAGGAGAAGAAAACTATATCCAAGCACAACCACCTATACTAGGATGAGAAGTACAAGGTAAATAATTCCTTAATTATATAAAAACAATAAATAAATAATGAACTCTCTATATCAATTTATAATCTCATTTTAATTTTCATGATTGAGAAAATTAAAATAAGCAATATAAATTTAAAGTTGTTGTAAGCGGTGGATGTTTTCCACCAATTTGATCAACAATATTTTATTTATATTTTTGGCGAAGCGGTGCCCAGTGAGTTGCCTAGATATACATACAATGCATTTTATAAAACTCACATACGGAGTTTCAAAAACAAAAAAAAACAACTCACATATGGAAAATGAGAAACAATTCTCTCCTCTCACGATTTCTTCTCTTGTCCATATAGCTTATGCTTCTCAGCCTAATTCCTTTTCGTTTAACTCACTTGTGCTTTATTTTATTTTGTTATTAACTTATTATTCATACATATGTATTGATTATTTCTTTTATTTTATAACAAAAGTGAATTTATACACATTTAGCAAATTCCAAAGGTTTCTAAATAAGCAATATAAATGTATCATTAAGCTTAAGAAAACAAGATTGAAAAATGGGTACAACCGCTTAGCAAACCTCCAAATATAGACCACTGAACTTTTAACAACACATATATCCAAACCATTTTGTTTTTAATAGTTTGATCTCTCAATAGTTCAATTTACTATTTCACATTAAAACACCATTAAATTTCTGGTTCAACAATATAACTTCATTTTGGTGCTCCAAGGGGGCGGGCTTGGGCTGTAGCGAGCCTAGATGTGAACGGAAGAACCTCTTTTTGTACCCCATCGAAGTATCACCTCTCTATGAAACACAAACACTCCTTTTTGTACCCCATTCCTGTCTCCGATGCTGCAACCAGTTCCTCCTCACAATGAACCTGAAAACCATATTATAAATTCACATGATTACTTAATGATATATTATAAGACCACTTTGTTACAGTCGAAACAAATTTTAATAACACAATTTAATTTAATCATTGTGGTTTAGTGGTAAAGGGTATTAATTCAGTATAAGAATGGTCCAAAATTAATTAGTTTTTCACTGCAATTGGTATGGGGAATAAAAATGCAATTTAATTTAATTTGGCTCTCAACCTTAAACGTCCAAAATTTGCCTTGGCCATTTTGGATGGCATCAACCGAGGCAGTGTAGTCCCACTATCTTAGTAGGGCGTGTTTCAGGTTCAGGAACATATATCCCGCTTGTAGTTTCAAGTAGTGTTGCGTTCAAGTCTTGTTGCAAGTGCTTCCAAGAAGTCCTTCAAAAGTACGCAGCCAAAGATAGGTCCATTTGGAATCAACACACGCTCCGATTCAACAATTATGGCCTTATCTTTGCTGAAGAGGAGTGAGTCTCCAGCAGAGTTCACATATCATCAAAGACTGGTCCAACAAATTAGAGGGATGCACCAACTGTTTCTACAATCCCCTGGCAAAATGCATTGCTGGCGACACCTCAGTAAGAGCCTATAAAATGGGGATGGTGCTCTGGTACTAGGCATTTCGCCGAGGGCATGACTGCTATGGCATAGCTACATGCATCTGCTAGCTACAAGAAGGTTTCATAGGCCTTTGAAACTCTGAGTTTAGGACTAGCCACCATGAGTGGCTCCACTGCATTGTTCAGGATCTCTGCTGTTGGCTCTACTGCAATTTCTAGTACATTTTCATCATTTATTCTGTACAAAACAAACAAAAAGAGAAAGTAACATATTACAGCTCAAACTCGAGTTTAGGTACATATTGTAGCTCGATATAAGAGAATTCAGTCATGTGGACAAACCTGAGTCAGTTGTTGCAACGTAAGACACAAAATAATATGACAGCTGATAGCCTTGACTTAGTTGTGGTTGTTTTGCTTAATTAGCTAATTAGTTTATTACTTAACAAGATGATGTAATATGTGAAAATAATTGATACAGAAACACATTTCACTAGTAGATATAAAACATGAAAAGCAAGTATATTGTTACATAAAAACTAGCACCATTCTGCTGTTCAGCAGACGGTTAACAAACCAAATCATTCATAAAATTGAACTAATAATGGATGCATACATGCACTCATTTAATTGGCAGGATAAATTTCCCAAGTATACTGAGGCTTTGGCGGACGGCTATTAGCAGCAGAGACCCTGGAGCCCGATTCCAAAAGCTCTTTGCTGGTATCATCCTTGTGAACAATCACTTCAATGAAGCACAAGCTGTCCTTCTTTGGTCCTGTTGCTGTCTCCATTGATTTAATGATATGATCCTCACAATGAACCAGCAAAAAAAAAATTCAACAAACCGTTTCAGGATTTTCTCTTCGGTAGGCATAAAATTATCTAAATAAATTTTAAGTTATTGACCTTGGTTGTCCAGCATTTGCCTTGGCCGTTGTGGATTGCATCAATCAACCCTGTGTAGTTCCAATTCTTTATCACATTGTAAGGACCATCATGGATCTCAATTTCCATGGTGTAACCACCGTTGTTAATCAGGAAAATGATGCTCTTCTGCCCACATCGCAGCATTGTCGACCTATCTTGTGCAGTTACCTCAAAAGCAATTGCTAAGACAAGTGAATTGAAAGTAAATAAAATATTACCAGAAACAGATAATTAATCAAACGTACACGGAAGCTACCATCACCAATGCAAACAATGGCACGCTTCTCTGGGACAGCCTGAGCATACCCAAGAGTTGCAATATGTACTTAGTTAGGTGTATTATTTTGATTTTTTTATTATGCTTCATAATCAGAGATTTTTAAAGTTTAAGACTATATGTGTCCTTAGTTAGGTGCATTATTTGTTTTCATTTTTGAGTTATGTAATTATTATATATGTTAGAGACTGGCTTGAAACCATCTAAAATGAAAATTAATAATTTAATGTAATTCTAATTTTTCTTTAACATGGTCATGAATTCATTAAAGTACCCCCTCTCATAAGAATTCATAGGGAATTCCTAGGTCCGCCACTGCTTGCAATATACAACTGAAACCTATTCTACAGACAAGTAAATAGAATGACTGGCAGCTGAGACCAGACTAACACAAATCCACTATATGCAGCTGTAATATCATAAGCCAAAGGATTATTTTTGCAGCCAAGTGCCTTTTGGATCTGACAATTACAACAAGACAAAGAAAGAAAAGCATAAATAACTTATCACTGGTTGCAATTACAAGCCAATATAGAGAAATTTAACGAGACGAACTTGGGCACTTTGCATTTTATTGTTGTTTTGGTATTATTGATGCAAACATGCGAAGCTCAATAAAATTAGTTTGATTTCGTTCATGATTCATAACATGAAGAAAATTACATGGATTATGCAGAGAATCACAGACCAACAAGAATGGTGCCACACAACTTCAACAATAATGAATAAATATATAGGAAGGTAAGAATACAGTTAATTAAAGAGTCAATGCAAAAACTATCTGATAGAAAGCCAATGTTGGAACCCTATGCTCCCATATAAATTGTAACATATGATGATTCACCTTAGAAAAAGAGAAATACGGAGCCACTTAGAAAACCAGTAGGATCTAATGAACAGGTTGTACTAGTATCCTTCTTAAATTGATTGGGTGCATTCTATATGCTGACACAACTGCAAAGCAAGAATCATTTGTCTGTCTCTACAAAACCAGTTTAATACAGAACAACACCATGCATATAAATTTGGTGAACTTCATGACCATAGTGTCTATAATTTGCATGTTTTCGAAGGGAGTTGCTGTGAAGATGTCCTGAACATTTTACCGCTGGCATTAGTAAACTTCGTAGTAGTGGAGGTGAAAGTTGCCCTATGCTGACAGGGTTCCAAAAGCGTCAGGGTTGATAGATACTAAAATAATGTATAGGGTTATTTTCAAGTTAGGTAAACCCAAACACTACTCAAAATTCAACCAAACTAAGGTTACCGATGCAAAGATTGCAGTGAACACCATTAAGAACATCTGACATAAAAAGATCGAAAGTTCACTGCAGTGAACAATTCATTTGTTGAGATGTCATATCAAACATGCAAGTGGACTGTATCAAGATAAAAGTGAACTATACCAAACAAAAACGTTCACAAAAAGTCATCAAATGTTTCAAACACATCAAATTGCTGCTTTCTGATACTAAAATGCATGTAAATTAAGTTAAAAGAACATTTTAAAAACATGAAGAATTTTAAATATTGATAGCAGGTAAATTAATGGACATCTTATAAATTTCTAACATTAAACAAATAAAGAGTTTACATATGCTCAAAGTTCCATTAATTAAAGACTCACACATTAATAATCAATTTCTTCTACTTGAAACACATCATATGATGATAATCATACACAAGCAAGATCCAGGAATGCACAGAAATATGCAACCCTATGCGATGATAAACTTTAGCACAGATCCACTTCAGGAACGAAATATAACATATTTCGGGTGCCTTAGTGCACTTTTGGATATATATATATATACATATAGGTGAAGGATCGAAAAATATAGACGAAGTATTTCGTCTTTTCCTTTTCTCCCCCTTTTTTGAGCCATTCGTCTTTTCTTAATAAATTTAATATAGAAGAAATATTTCATTTCATGTGCCTTTTACAGAAGGCAGAGCTTATCTGCCGACTGAAAGGTGGCCAGCTGTTCTTAATTATTAAAGACTAATAATTATATCTGATAGGGAAAAAAAAAATTGCTTTTGATCGAAAGTGCCAGATGCCAAAATAATTTACAATTATTGCAAATGGTAAAGATTTCAGTGTCCTGATGGATAAAATACTATGTCCGGGAGTGTCGGTGGGTGACAACAAATGGACCAATCGTCGGCACAAGAAAGATCATGTACTTGGCTTGCACCATCCCATTTCGCTAATGTGAAGATGGTGCAGGCCAAGCGCATGGCCAAACGTTTGGCTGCATTTAAAAACAAAGTGGCAGAATAAGACTTAATTGCAGTTGAGGACTTCCTTCAACTCAGTTCCAAACAGCGACGTTTACAACTACCTAACCAAGGTTGAGGATAGTCTGTGGTTGTCCAGCTGACTACGTGGCCAACAGATGTGAGTCTCCTTACAATTTGTAAGACTGACTTTAAAGCAACATTGAATTACATATTCTTCAATCCTACAAATTACATAAAGTCATTTAGTGCTATGGATCTACCGGAATCAGAAGAGGAATTTAACATCGTTGGAGCGTGTTATTAATTACTACCAACTTAGTGATCATCTACCAATTGGAGTAGCATTTGAAATAAGCAACAAATAGAACTGGGGTGTAATTGGATTTTGTGTTGTAATAGGAGGGGTCAGTTGTATTATATAGCCAAAGTGCATTTTGGGTTAAGTGATTGCATTTGTAAATGTGTGATCAGTATATTAATTGTTATAAAGATTACGATAACTTTAATAATGAATTTACACATTATTCTTGATTTATAAATATTGTAATTAATGTATGAGTAATATTTAAAGCCATCTCAACATTCTTAGTCGGGACAGCTTTGTGCTTGTCCGAAGTCATTCAATAGGGCAGACTTCAACTACCCCTCGATCGTCGTTCCAAATCTAATCCATTCCCTCGCTCGAAAACTTAAGAATGTTGTTACACCAGGAACCTAGTCTTCCATATGAAACTAAGGTGAGTGCTAGCGTGAAGTTTAAGCCTCCATTAGAAAATTAGAGTGAAGGCTGCTGCGAAGTATATATATATATATATATATATATATATTTTTTTTTTTTCTTTGGTTTTATGTTTTAGTTTAATTATTTATAATTTATTTATTTATGATATCATCTTAAAATCAGAAGAAAAGGTATATTTGGTAATGTACAGGATGAATTTACGAGACATTACTACTGAAACATTTTAATGGGGTGCACTAACAAAAGGGGTCTATACAGCTTTTAACTGGTGTAAATATTCGAGACTCTATAAAACTGGAGTGAAGGGCCACTCTTTGTCTGCCACCATAAGTTGAATCCAATTACTTTTAAATGCTTTGCATCTAGGGCGCAATTATTAATCGGCAATTATTAGATTAGAAAGGGATTTTTTTTTTTTCGTTTCATTACTGAGATTAATCTATGATACAATCAGGATCAAACTGAGATAAGATATTGATGATACGACTCGGAGAGTAGCTTGTATATAAGAAAGAATAATCCACACATAGGTGGGGAAGCAGCTGACACAATGACGAGAGGAAAATCAACAACCTTTATGACAAGGGGGTGTCAAACCATAATCACCCAAAGAACCATGGTGGGCCAAAAGTGTTCATCATTACACTACAGGCTACTTGACAATATAAAGGGGACAATTGGAACAACAGGAGACTGGCCCAAGAGACAATTAAAATCAAGTGAGATATGATATTGATGATGTGGTCTGAAGAATAGCTCCTATACTAGAGAAATCAACTTACACATAGGTGGGAGAACAGTTCACACAATGATGAGAGGAAAATCAACAACTTTTGTGATAAAGGGATATCGAACCATAATCACTTAAAGAACCTATGATGGGTCAGCAGTGTTCACCTCTACATTGCAGGCTACTTGACAATTAGGAAGGGGAATTTGATTCTTGATTTTTTTATTTAAATACTTACTAAAAAAAATCTGAAATAATATTATATGGATCTCATATTCTAATGACTTGTTAAATTATTGATGGAATTCTCCTTCCCGTCCCAATAATTAAAATTTTCTTTTCTAATTCCTATGGAAGGAATTAATTTTCCTTTCCTTTTCGGATTCTTTTTTAATAAGATTTGATTCACTTTTATTTTTGTTCTCGATCAACCAATGAACCATTAAACTTTTTTTTTTTTTTTTAAAAAAAAAAGAGAGAAAGAGAAAGAAAAAAAGTTTTGATAAAGATAAAGAAAACTGTTGAAAAGAAAGGGCAAAAAAAAAAGGGCACGTGCAATGCTTTTCCTTGATTGGTTATGCGTAAAGTTGTTGGTCTCCCCAGTACAAATCAAAGATACTTCAAAATAGTGAAACATGCAAAATAAAAACATGTGACATTCAATTCATAATCTGAATATAAAAGTACAGGAATTATAATTATATTTAGGAGTCTTACGGTGTCATTTTATGGGAATTGTATTCTATTTTTCAAATTAAAAAACAGTCGACTATAATTTTTAAATTCGAAAGTATAATATTAGATATGCAATATTCTTATCCAATTTTTCCATCAAATTTTATGTGATAGTTAATACGTCAAAAAATATAAAGTTTAATAAAACTATTGGATGTATATTCATATCTACATTGCATAGAAGCAAAACCCTGGAAACATAGTATTTTTAGCGTATTGTGTTCATATGTCCTTCACAGTTTTAATAAACCAAGAAAAATTATAATTACATTTAAATTAATTATATTTACTTTTTACCATATTATGAGAAGACACCAAATCTTTTGAATTAAACAATTCCATACTAATATATATTTTAATAGTTTAAAAAATTAAAATTTACCCAAAAATATTATAAGCAAACAAGTTGTATTCTCTTTCCAAAATGTTATTTTTAAAAAATGCTTGTGGAGGTGGAATGTTTCTCTTGATTTTTTATTTTTTAATGATTCATTTTATATAAAATTATTTAAAATTTAAAATTTTTTATTTTATAATTGCCCTTATATTATTGTTTGTTTACTTTTGTTGTTATTATTATTGATAAATATAATTCTACAGCAATATTCTATTTCATAATAATAATATTATTATATGCATTTTTACAGTTTCATTTTCAAATATCGTTTTGAATAATTACTATCACATATTTTTGTTTGATTAAAAATTATGAATCTTAAATTTTTCGGTTTCAAATAAAAAAAAATAGAAAATGAAATTAAAAAAGAAAAAAAAAGCCACGTTTATGGGATTGAAGTTGCAATATAGATGGGCTCAGGCATTCGAGAAGGTTTGCTGCATTGCATCTGAAAAAAGCACGTTGACGGGGTTGAAATCGCAAAATAGATGGCTTCAAAGTTGAGTACAGTACAGTTGACCAAGTGTTCCTTTCAGAAGCGTGGCCCACGTTGTAAATATCAGCTAGAGTTTTGGTTAATTTATTTGTTCTACTTTCAAAGTTTAGATGTTTCAACATTGGGTCGCGTGGCTGCTGGCGCCGTTGGTATTGGCGCCAGCAGTCCCTTGCCAATGGTCCGTTTCAGACACCCTAAGCTCCAATTTAATAAGATGTCTCCTCCACTCTATGTAAGGGTTACACTCCGATCATTATACGAGTCTCTTCCTCGTCTTTATATGAATGAATCTCTTTTATTTAGAATTGATTTTTAGATCATGCCTTCAAATATTATATAGATAATATCCCAGTTGTATCATAGGTTAGTCATAGATATAAAAAATAAAATAAAATCAACATTGAAACCCGGGAGACTGCCACGATGGTTGTGCCCATTTGTCCATGTTATCAGGGCAAGATTCAAGTTCATATGACCACAAAAATATGATGATTTTTTCATAAAAGTGTCAGTAGACTTCTCTTCATCCTGAGAGTAAATTTTGAGACCATTTATTAATAGAATCTATCAATAGGTCCCAAAAGATATGCGATCTAGTATCAATAGGTCTCGATAGATATGTTAAAAAAAAAAGTTTCAACACTGATGAGTTAATGATGTCACAAGGCCACCTATGTGCAAACTAATTTTTTGATGATGAATTAATTGAACACTAATGAATTAATGATGTCACCTACACCTACTAATAGAATTTGTTTAGTGAATGATTCAAAAATCTACTCCCATAATTAGAAGAGGACTATCACAAATAAATAAAAAATTATCATGTATTTTGATCAGTGATGGTCAAACCTGCTATTGAAAGGTAGGTGGGGTGAGCCTTATTCATTAGGTCATCCACTGTCTCCCATGTGATTTTTGTTTTTTTTTTTAGAATAAATATGTAATTCATTGAACTAAATCAGAACAACCTGGAAATATATTAGTTTGACACAAATACAACAACCAACTTGGAAAACAAATTGACCAGACAGTGGAGCTACACTTGCTAACTACTCAATTAGCTATTTCATGTGTTACATAAATAGCATCTCTAAAAACATTTTGTAACTAAGAGATACTTGTATCGACAAGGGAATCTTTTATATCAAAGATGATGTTTTCAATATCCCCTCTAACAGCCAAGTTACCCAAACACATATTAACCACATTCATTGCATCATTGCATCAGACTCAGTTAAAACATTATTAATGCTAAAAGCAAAATGAAGGCTGACAAAAGACTAGTAGTTGTGCCAACCAAAAGAAAAAAACAAAAAAGAGTATTAATTATGAAGTGATTGATATTTGTTATGAATTCGTTTGGTTGATGGATATTATTTAAATAAATTTGAACAAATTATTTTTCGTAAATAAAAAAAATTACTTCTAACATGTGTTAAAATTAATTGTCCTTTTCATAGCACACTTTGTCCCTTTTCAGGACACGGTTCAAAGTTGAGTACGTACAGTTGGCCAGGAGCACGTTTCACGGTTTCAGGAATCAGGAGCGCGCCTCACGTTGTATAGATGCGTTTTTTACGTTTTCATTTCATTTTCAAAATCTCTTTTTGAATAATTACTACCAGATATTTTTTAATTAAAAAACTATGAATATTAAATTTTTCGGTCTCAAATAAAAAAAAATTAGATCAAAAATGTAAAAATAAAAACAAAAAAATAGAAAATAAAATAAAAAAGTTACCAAACATACCCTTAATTACTTCATTCTATTTTACTCTTAAGTGAAACAGCGTGATGACAACTTTCTCCCACGTTATCCGCTTTTTTCCCAATTATTGGTAAGGTTCATATCCATAAAAGTAGACAATTATTTTTTGCCCACATATGAGTGGGCAAATTTCTATTAGATCCTTTCAATTGGTGGGTAATTTTTACATTTACTATGGACCCCCTCTTTTACCTATTAGGAACTAAAGTATAATAGAATTAAGTTATAGGCCATACCATATATTTCATATCAAGGTGGTCCCGATAATTGTAAAATGTATTAGTAATTGAAAAAAAAAAAATCTCTCTATTTTTTAATCATTTATTTCTTGTACTTGTTTTCTATTTTTTTAATTAAATATTGACACCCAACAAGTTAAAGAACTATTAACACCTGCAAATATTAAATACTATTTCCATAATTTAGATATCTACTCTAATAATTGAGAAATAATTACTTTCGTAATAAAGTGAGCAAATTACTCATATAAATTTGAAAATTTGCTTGAAATCAAATGCCTCTAACACCTTAATAAATATGGAGGTGCCCAACTATCTCTATTGAAAGGTGACGTGCACTTGTTCACTACTTTTTACCGATAACACAAAACTGTCAACTTTATAAGGTAAGTTCTCCTAGTCTTGTTTTCTACCTTGATTTTTTATAAAAGCGGTTTGAATTTAATTGATGTATGAGAACAAAAAAATATAACAATCATGATTAATTATTATTTTATTCTGATGTATCATAAATTATAAAAATTAACCAAAAAAAAAAAAAAAAGCCATAGGAGAGGTCATAGCTCTCTGTATCGGACCTAGCTTTGCTAATGCAGTACAAAGATATTGCCATGGCTTTTTCCAGCACTATCTCACAACTTTATGCAAGAATGACATGACACTAACAAACTATGAAAAAGTGTATTAAATAAAGAATAATGTGATAATATCTTATGATGTGTGGCAAGCCAATTTGTCCAAAAACTCTAATTGTAGTAAATTTTCTACTGAAGAAAAGATTAAGCCTCTGGAAATATTATGTGACAGTTGAGAATATGCAAAGATTTAAATAGTCAAAACTCTTTCAGTATTGATGCTTGAAAATTGTTCAATAATAAATCAAGGAGGCGAATAAACTTAGGATCTTAACTAGCTCCATATCTTTGGCCCTGCTATCTTTATTGTTATCTAATTTTAAATTAATTTATTTGATAAACCTTATTGTTATTACAATTAACTCACGTTATTTCATAATTAACACGATACATACAAATTGAATGCAAACACGATCCCCATTCATTTTTATTTAATATTATTTTTTTTCCACAAATTTCACATGCGTAAACAACCAACACACTTACCCGTTTACCCTTTCTTCCTAATGGAGCCATCAAATGTCGTACGGAAATCACCTTCCCACAAACAGTTAGGGTTCTTTATGTAAAATTTTGAGTTTGGTTGAGCATTAGTTTGTATTCCAAGGGCGTTTTCATAATATCCCTTTTGTCTGGTAATACAATTTTTTATAAGGGGTTGTATTCAATTTAGAATTGATTGAAGTTTAATATATATATATATATTTTTTAATAAATGACATATTTTATAGAATTATTTAAGAAATTGAATGAAATCTTGAGGAAAACGGTAAAATTTGTTATGATTTTTTTTTTTCATTAAAATCACTTTAAACTCCATCTAAAGTATATCATTGAAATGAAATTTGTGAAGTTAGTTACATTTTTAATACAATTAGATTTTATTGAATTTCATATCAATTTGAATTGAATATATATAAATTTTGTTGGATTGCTTACAAATCAGGATTGAATACACCTACAATATGTTTACTTCCACATAATTGAAAGGATTTGGAATAGAAATGATCAGAAATTGGATTGGCCTGAAATTGGATAGATGTATCGAAATCAAATAAATTATTTACTTTAATTGTAGGAATCGTAATTGAAATTGATAATATTCCTTTTGAGATGTGTTTACTTTAACTTAGAATTGGAACGGATTGTTTAAAAGTTACTAAAAATGCTCTTGGTTTAAAATATATATTTCTTTAGCATTTTTTAAAGAAAATTATGTATTTTTTTTTTTGTCATCAAGAAATATATATTTTTATATGATAATATGTATGCTTATTAAACTATTTTTTAATAATAATAATGGTTTTTTACTAAAAATTTAATGTTATCAACTACACCATTGATTAAGAGATAGTATGTAGTGAATATAATAATATATCTGTTTGAAGCGGATAGTATCTATATTGAAGTGTAGGCCAGGGTCTCTCAAGTTTATCCCTTTGGGACTAACCATTTCTTCGCTCCATTTCATTATAGATACTGTCCCATCCATTATATAGATACTGTCCTAAAATAGGTTTTTCTCTTATTTTTTATTTTCAATTTCATTATTATTATTATTTTTTGTTTTTAAATAGAGATATATATATATTTAATATTTAAAAATGAATTGGAATCCTAAGTGGGGTGAGAGGAATGACAATTTCATTCCGCAATCCCACATTTATGTGGGATCTACAATTTTCATTTCTATTACAGATTAATTTAACAATAAGTAAACACCAACAATCATATACATTCCTTATTCTCATACTCTAATCCCTCAAATAATCATAATTCCTAGATTTTAATGAAATACATTCAAATCTGAAGTCGGATATACCTAAACTTTTAAATCCTTTTAAATTCCAACTAAATATTAAATGGAATACATCCCCTACAACTCCTCCAGCGCCTATAAATATGAGATCAGATTCCAGTACTAGAATCCACACACACACACACAGCCGTATCTCTCGCTATCAAGCATTTAGAGAAAACAAGATAGCAAAATTCTTCAAACATTTGAAATGGCAATGGCTACACAAATCGCTTGTCTCAGCCTTTGCATGCCCCCCAGCAGACCTACTGTTACCAACGGCGCCCCTTTGCTTAACAAAACCTCAATCAATAACCATCCTCCAATGACGACCAGCTTGTCCAAACAAACACTAGGTCATCATCTAGCTCATCGCCTGGTCGAGACCGGTGTCTCGGATATCTTCTCCGTTCCGGGTGACTCCAATCTGACCCTTCTCGATTACCTTATCGCGCAACCAGGGCTTAATGTCATCGGCTGCTGTAATGAGCTTAATGCTGGTTATGCTGCTGATGGCTATGCAAGGTCGCGCCATGTTGGGGCATGTTGTGTCACCTTCACTGTTGGTGGCCTTAGCATTCTCAACGCTATAGCCGGGGCCTATAGTGAAGACCTCCCTGTTATTTGTATAGTGGGCTGGTCCAAATTCAAATGATTATGGCTCTAGAAAAATTCTTCACCACACCATTGGCTTACCTGATTTTAACCAAGAGCTTGCATGCTTTCGGGCTGTCACTTGTCATCAGGTACTTGAACATTAATTATCTATGTTTTATTGATGTTAATTATCATAACATACTAGTGGAACCGAATTATATGTAACTTCTTGGTGTACTCGATATGTTTATAATTTATTTTATTTGTTTGCATGCATGCCGAGTTGATGAAAAATCAGTACCCACTTGGGTTGAAGGAAAAATAATAAAAACTAACTACAGCTTTTGATTCAATTTTTCAGGCTGTAATCAATAGCTTGGAAGATGCACACCACCAAATTGATGCAGCCATTTCAGCATGTTTGAAAGAAAGCAAGCCTGTTTATATTAGCATTAGCTGTAACTTGGTGGCCGTTCCTCATTCTACTTTCATTCAACATCCGATTCCATTATTTTCCTTGTCCAAGTAATTAATAGTTAATCACTCTTGAAATTTTGAAATTTTTTTAGTAATAATATTAAGTGTTACGATATGTTAACTGTTAGAGAGCTTATGTAATATTATTTAACTTTCTTAATCAATTTAAACTTTTGAGTTTGATGACTACTAACATGATATATGAATTTAGTTTATTTTAAGAGTCAAAGTTATTTATTATACCAATTTATTATGTTTTTTTATATATGAACAACATGACAAACCCATTGATGTTTCGCATGATAATTACTAAAAAGAGAAGCAACAATGCATGCATAACCATGTTATTTAAATTTTTATATATACAGAATAAGTGATGAAGTGGCCTTGGAAGCTGCAGTAGAGGCAACAGCAGAGATATTGAACAAGGCAGTGAAACCAGTCCTGGTTGCTGGTCCAAGACTCAAGAGTTCGAAGGCCTGTGAAGCCTTTTTGCAGCTAGCAGATGCCTGTGGTTATGCCATAGCAGTCATGCCCTCAGCGAAAGGCTTGGTATCAGAGAACCATCCCCATTTCATCGGCACTTATTGGGGTGACATTAGCACAGCATTTTGCAAGGAGATTGTAGCAACTGCTGATGCTTCCCTCTTTGTTGGACCAGTTTTTGATGATATTAGTTCTCTTGGACACTCACTTCTCTACAAGAAAGAGAAGGCGATTATCATCGAACCAGAGCGTGTGTTGATCCCCAATGGACCTACCTTTAGTTGCGTCCTTATGAAGGACTTCTTGAAAGCACTTTCTATAAGGCTTAAACGCAATGCTACTGCTTATAAAAACTACAAGCGAATATATGTCCCAGAAGCACTTCCTATTCCAAGTGATTCCAAGGAGGTCTTGAGAACCAACGTTCTTCTCAAACATATTCAGAAGATGTTACTTGGTAACATGGCTGTGATTGCTGAGACTGGTGACTCCTGGTTTCTGTGCCAGAAACTCAGGCTGCCCCAGGGTTGCAGGTATGCACTTAAAAGACTGATTTCTGAAGGTGTTTGATAAAAGTAAAAAACTGTTTGATAAAATGCTCAAATAAGAAATGGAAACCAGAGAAGCTATACAAGCTACAGTTTCATAAGGATTGATATCTGACATATAATGGAAAATAATGGAAAGTGCAGACATGAGAATCAACTGCTATATGCTTCAATCGGGTGGTCGGTTGGAGCAACACTTGGATATGCACAGGCTGCACCAGACAAGCGAGTGGTCGCTTGCATTGGTGATGGGAGTTTCCAGGTTTATCAACTTTGTAAAACTAATACAAAGATTAAGAATTCTTTTTGCTAATTAATATGTATTTTGATGAATAAAAATTGTTTACGCCTGGCAGATGGCGGCACAAGAAGTGTCAACAATGATGCGATGTGGGCACAAGAGCATCATATTCTTGATAAATAATGGTGGATACACAACTGAAGTAGAGATACATGATGGTCCCTACAATGTTATCAAGAACTGGGACTACACTGCCCTGGTGGATGCCATCGACAATGGCCAAGACAAATGCTGGACGGCTAAGGTTGAGACAATCAAATTAAATTATCGGACTTTGTTTGAATTATCATAGTAATCTGGTAGTAATTAACTAAACAGGGACGTTTACAATATGGTTGTAAGGTTCATTATGAGGAGGAATTGATGGCAGCGATCAGGACAGCAATGGATGATAAAAAGGACTGTTTGTGTTTTATAGAGGTGATCCTTCACAGGGATGATTCTACCAAAGAGCTTCTTCAATTGGGATCCAGGCTCGCTGCAGTTAATGGCCGCATTTAAGCACTGAACTTTACATATTCATTTCAGTTTTTATGTTGTCAAATAATAAATTGGTTAGATGTAACCATTGAAAGGTCATAACATCAATTTGTAGATTTTAGCATATTAATTGAAAATTTCTAAATATTGCTAATAATCTGTAGAGTTCTTATTGAAGACAAGATTGATTGAGCCAAGGCATGAAGTACCATTGTCAAATATCATTTTTCATGCAGATAGAGAGACAGAAACTTCCACTTGTTTGTCGCATGAACAATTTCAAGGGACAGAAAATTCTCAGACGACTCGTGCTCTTAAATGTTAAATTTCAAACTGCATTCTGTCGACTTGTTTATCCAAATGTTGCCCACTAGAACCTTACCTTCTCCTAGAAGTGGAAATATCATAAGGACAATTTCAAAAGTCAATCGTGGAAAGAGAGAGGTTACGTGACCGCCTAAGAGATGACTTGTAATTTACTGCGTCTTTGCAACTAGTATTCGTCAACTTTTGATAAAAATACGGGGGAAATTTCGTTTTATTTTTTCGAGGTTTTTAAAATATCAGATTTTATAAATTCTTTTAAAAATAGTTTTTTTTTTTTTTAACTTTTCTAAAATTCTTTAAAAAATCTAAACCATGAATCAACTGACGGTCAACGATGACTTTAAACTATTTAAATTATAATTTAATATATTTAAATTGTAATTTAACAACTTAAATTTAGAGGTATTAAAAAAAGACCAAACCGTCAGTTAATTGACGATCAACGGTGACTTTAAGCTATTTAAATTATAATTTAGCAACTTAAATTTAGAGGCATTTTAAATAATTTAAGTTGTAAATTCATTGTTTTAAGAGGATAATTCGGTAATTTATGTGTCACTAACAACTATTAAAGGCAAAAATATTTTTTAACACATTTTGTTAATATTGACCATTAGTTGACTGACGATTTTGATTTTTTTGAAGAGTTTTAGAAAAGTTAAGAACGAAAAGAACCGTTTTCAAAAGAGTTTTAAAAACCTGATATTGTTTTAAACCTTAGAAAGTAAAATAAAGTTTTCCCAAAAATATAAGTTTTCATCAACAGCAGTCCAAACTTCGTGTGTCTCAGAATTTTCATCTTTTTCTAAAGGCTGAAATTATAGCATACTTCCAATCAGAGATGGACTAATGTGGAGCAAGGTATTTCATATTTGGTCTCTATGGAGTGATCCTATCGATGAAAATCCCTAAAATTTCATGGCAATTATAACTTCTAGTCCAAAATCACTATTCACCATCACACCCTTATATAGTGCGGATGCCTATCCATGTTAGTTACATATCCATAACGGGCATTACCTGTGATTAATAAACGTTTTTCTTGTAAATAAAGAAAATAAATTTCAGTGTTATGTGTATTTTTCATTTTCTGATTCTGCATTGTCAACTAATGCATAATATATATTAACGACTTGGCATGGAGAGTACCACCAAAATCACAAATAATAAATCGCTTGTCTCATTTTGACTTGACTCAAACTCAAGTTTAGGCACATATTGCAGCTCGATATGAGAGAATTCAGTCATGTGGACAAACCTGAGTCAGTTGTTGCAACATAAGACACAAAATAATATGGCAGCTGATAGCTTTGACTTAGTTGTGGTTGTTTTGCTCAATTAGCTAATTAGTTTATTACTTAACAAGATGATACAACATGTGAAAATAATTGATACCGAACAAACACATTTCACTAGCAGTTATAAAACATGAAAAGCAAATACATTGTTACGTAAAAACTAGCACCATTCTGCTGTTCAGCAGACAGTTAACAAACCAAATCTCATCCATAAAATTGAACTAACAATAGATGCATTCATGCACTCATTTGATTGGCAGGATAAATTTCCCAAGTCTATAGACTGAGGTTTTGGCGGATGACTATTAGCAGCAGAGACCCTGGAGCCCGATTCCAGAAGCTCTTTGCTGGTATCATCCTTGTGAACAATCACTTCAACGAAGCACAAGCTGTCCTTCTTTGGTCCAGTTGCTGTCTCCATTGCTTTAATGATATGATCCTCACAATGAACCGGCAAAAAAAATTCAACAAACCGTTTCAGGATTTTCTCTTCGGTAGGCATAAAATTATCTAAATAAATTTTAAGTTATTGACCTTGGTTGTCCAGCATTTGCCTTGGCCGTTGTGGATTGCATCAATCAACCCTGTGTAGTTCCAATTCTTTATCACATTGTAAGGACCATCATGGATCTCAATTTCCATGGTGTAACCACCGTTGTTAATCAGGAAAATGATGCTCTTCTGCCCACAACGCAACATTGTCGACCTATCTTGTGCAGTTACCTCAAAAGCAACTGCCAAGACCAGTGAATTGAAAGTAAATAAAAGATATGAACCTAACTTGGAACCAGACGTTACATCAATAGTACTATAATTTTCTGCTGCTTACAGGCATCCTTTTCGTAATTTCAATTTCTGGCAATTAAACCAAGAGTCTCCTGACTCAGCAATCACAGCAGTTTCGCTTGACAATATTTTTTGTGTACGTTGGAACAGAACATTGAACCTCGAAGGTTGTTTGCGTTCACGTTTCAGAGGTTGTCCCTCAGGAAAATAAATCCTGTGGTAGTTCCCGTATGATGTAGCGTTGAGCTTGAGACGCTTTGAAAGTGCCCGAGGAAATCCTTCATCAAAACTCGCCCAAATACAGGTCCATTCGCAATCACTACACTATAAGTATGCATGATGATAGCCTTCTCTTTCTTGAGAAGAAGAGAGTACCCAACAGAGCTATAATCATTAAACATAGGTCCAGCAAAAAGATAAGCATCAGCAGATTCCACAATTTCAGAACAAAGGGCAGTGCTCACTAAACCCCAATAAGTTCCAATGAAATGGGGGTGGTGCCCTGGTACCAGCCCTTTCGTGGATGGCATCATTGCAATAGCATAACCGCAAGCATCTGCAAGCTTCACGAGGGCATCACATGCCTTTGCAACTCGCAGTTTAGGCCCACCAACCAGCACTGGTTTCACTGCCTTGTTCAAGAACTCTACTGTTGCCTCAACCGCAGCCTCCAAGCACATCTGATTTCTCATCCTGCTCCACAGATCAATCATATCTCATGATTAAAACTCAACACTAAAAAATAAGGCTACAACTTGAGAGAGAATTATTAGATAATAGTGAAAAATTTACCTTTGAGAGAGTGAAAATGTAACAGGCTCGTGACTAAAGAAGTAGGATGAGGGGATCGCTGGCAAGTTACAACTAATGCTGATACAAACAGGCTTGCTTTCTTTCAAACAAGTTACCATCGCAGCATCTATCATTTCATGTGTATCTTCCAAGTTGTTCACCACAGCCTAATATAAAACACCGCAACAATTATAAACATAATTTATAATATATACAACACAAACACCAGTACTTCCCACAATTTATTCTGCAGACAGAACCCATCAACAATCATTAAGCTAATTATAATCAACAATCATTGGTAAATTTAAAATCTGGACCAGTAGTTTTGAAAATGTATGAGAAACTCGGTAGATAGGCAGACATCTAGATGTCATTATAATTTGATTTTCTTTTACCATGTAGTAAAAAAGAGAGTATAATCGTAAAATGGGGTTCTCTAATGCTATATTTTTTTACACCTATATTATTGATGTTTTGACTTTGAGTTATGTCTCTGTTTCACTCACAAACCAAAATCAAAATAGGAGAATAAAAATATTATTAGTTTAATAAATTGAAATCAATATTCTAATATAAAATGATTTAACGAAGAAATTAAAATAATACAGAGTACCAAAATTCTATTTTCAAAAGTTCTAATAGGATACTAAATGATACCATTTCAAATATTATTTAATGAAAATTATATTTATTATTTCAAATTACTATACATGTTAGTGAAGTCATCAAACATCTGCTAGTTAATAAATTAAAATTCAAATATTGAAAGTAAACCAAATAAAATTTCAATAAGAAGGGATAAGGACTGTTAAAAATTGACAAGCTCTTTAATAAAACCTGTCTAGAAACGAAATTACTTGATTTTCTAACTGAAGTTAAATTATTGCAACTGCACCATTACGATTGAAGTACAAATATGACTGTTTCGATATAACGTGATATATATATTTACATATATTTACATATATCCACTAAAGTCTTATATAATTTTGATAGATATTGACTCATAACTTAAATAATTAATGTATTTTTTCTTCATATTCATGATAAGATTTGAATTTTATTATAAATATCTATCAATATGTTTCAGGAGTATTCTTTCTTCATTATTGCAGTAGATGAAAACATATTTTCGGATCACATATTTGAAATATAATTTTAATTTCAAAATGTTGTAATTATAAAAAAAGTGACATATTATTTGAAATAGGCCAAACTCAAATCTAAAGAATTTTTTGTGATGTGCATAAAAATAGCATAGAAGTCTCAAACCCAAAAAAGACCCTAAAAAAAAAAAGGCCAACAAGAACTCATGATCATGAAGTCCAGAACAACTGTTATGTCAACACATGTCATGTCGATAGCACATTACAAAGACTAAGGAGAACCTAATAGGCAATAAAGCAGCTCAAGACGAGGAGTCCGCAGAAGATTAGCTCGTCTCAATAGCACCAAATGTAGTAGAAATAAGAAAACTTATCTAAAGGATCCAAGAAGCAAGAAATAACTTCAACTAAGAAATTTTCAGAATTGGATTTAGATTTGATATCAGTATACTTAATACAGTTTGATGTAAAATGAGAAGGAAATCTTAATTTTTCCTAAATTCTAGTAGCCTAATTGTATGTCAATAAGGAACTCTAGCACTATATAAAGAATTATTCCCATATATAAATCACAATTCAACTCCATCTTAGTGGAATTGCCCTCCCTATAAGCAATATATAACTGTGGGCGTAAGCTTCATCCCGTAAAGTTGAATCACATTAAAAATTATGTCTCTTTTTTCTTTCATCTTTATTGTTTAGTTTTTATTTTGGTATTCATCCCCTTTAATTTTATTCAATCAATTCATACAATTCATATTAAATTGGGTGTTGACCGATTTTGTTTGTCGAGCATTTTGCTTTATCGACATTCAAATATCTCATTGTTAAGTATTATTATCTTCTTTTTCATATTTTCTCTAACTCCCTATCAATGTAGTATAACCCATTGATTCTTTGTTTTATAAATTTGATTTTTATCTAGCATGATGACAATTCATATGTGTACTTATTATTTATCTAGTTTGATGACAATTCACATGTGTGCTAGTTATTATTGTTATTATTAATTAAATTTGTGCTTCATGAAAAGCATGCTTGTTTAAGTATTAATAATCATTGTATTTTGTGCCTAAAAAAATCATTTTATTTTATATTTGTTCGCAAAATGCTTGCTTATCATTTTAGGAGTTATTCGTTGGAGCATAAACTTATTATATAAGATCTTCTTGATATTTGTCATTATAATATTCAGATCACCTCTTATATATTGTAGTTTGTAAACATCTACAGTTTCATTAAATACATACTTTGTATATTCTACTAACTAAATTTCGACATCACTAATTCTTGTGTTGACCGTAAAATAGTTTTACTAATTAAGGGATTAGTTTTGACAATGTAAGATAAATTTAATTACATTGCCACTTCACAAAATTACTAGATATCATACATAAAATCTGTATGTATGATATCATAAATTTAAATTTGGTCCCTTTGGTTGCATACATAAAATCTGTTTTATCATGATTTGATGTGTAAATAATAATTTAATTAAAAACAAGATGATGTCATAAGACAATTACATTAGTAGATAAAAGAATAAATTCTTCGTAACTCAAGTATTCTAGGTTGAATGCTTGATACTTGATAAAGATAATATGATTTAGATAAAATAATAAATTATTTTATATTTAGGCCCATTAGCTACAAAGAAATATAAATTTTAAACTGTAGGTCCAGGGATTCATAAATTCAACTTTGGGGCGCTTAACTATTAAGCAAAATATATTTTTGAGCGGTGATATTTCCACCCCTCTAAAACTGTATATACACCCCTAAATATAATTATTTTTAAAATCTCAACATTACCCCTGAGACTTCAAAACTGTCAACTAAATCTCTTCCCCAAAAAGAGAAAAAACTGTCAAGGAAAGGCAACTCAAAAGGAGCTATGGACCTACGGTGCAATTGCCCCTTGTTACAATTAGATAAGCTTTTCACAGTTATTGGACCTTTGTCAAACAATATGACACCTACAGAACTCAAAATTTCAGCGTCACTGGTAATTAACTAATTATGACTTGATAATTAGACAAGGTTTTCAGAGGCATTGGTTACCGAACGGTCCGTAAGCCCTTTTGGGTCGTGTAGGTTTTTCAAAGTTATAAACTAAAAAGAATTTTTTCCAGATTTCTCCATCACCCATATTTTCTCCATCACATAAACCCACCTTTGTTGTTGCTCTTTCTTTGTCACACAAGCCCAATCAGTATTATTTCTAATTAAAATTATAATAGGGTTTTTTTATTTTGTTTGAATGATTTAGGTTTCATGGGTTTGTGTTGTTGTGAAGAAGTTTTGGATTTGATTTGTATGTTAATGAAGAAGATTAAGCGGTTGTACGGCTTATGATGAAGAACATGAAACGATTTGTATTATCATGGGTTGGTGTTATTGATGAAGAAATTTTGAAAAGAGATCCAATTTTTTTTTTTTTGTCTTTTCAAATGAGAATTTCAATGGAGAGCTTAATGATAATAATGACAGTGGAGATTAAAAAGAAGAAAATGATATGTAAGTAAATTATGGTGTGTGATTATTAATTTTTAATATTTAAAAAAAAAAAATTAACGGGATGAACGAGCAACAAAAGGTACACATAGGTATTTTAGAGGTGCCAATGTCACCACTCTAAATTTTTAGAAATTTAAATAAAAATTTTGGGGGAGACTGGGTCCTGCACAAGCCCAGGGTCCGCCCTAGTGTGAGTTTTCTTTCTGTTCTGAATCTCGCGTATAATCACTTTAGTGAAAGGTTCCCAACTAGAACTCAACTCCCGTCATTTCCACCGAGTTCTTTTGAGGGCAATGAAGGATTATACAGTCCTCCTTTGACAAAGGGTTGCCCAAATTCCACAAAAAATCAAGGTCCCTTCAAGAAATTTGATCCACCAGCACGTCTTTCATTCAATGAATTTGATTGACATCTTAGTTATTGGAATTGGGTTTGGGGCAGGTTTTGTACAAGCTGTAGTACACTTGTCCGTAAATTTCTGCACCAATTCGGTATGTGAGATGAAGGTGTATTTGTGAGAATAAAAGTACAAACCGGTGGTTTTTCCTTTCTTTTAAAATGTAAATAAAAAAATTTAAAATGTTTTTAGCATTCTTATAAACTATTATTAATTCGTGTAAAAATAATAAGTTAACACAATTTTTGCAAAATATTATTTATACACGAACTAACAATAGTTTGTCGGGAATACTAAAAAAATTTACTTCAATTTTTCAGTGTTAATTTCCAGTCTCTTTGTTCTTTTTTTTATTAGGTTGCTAGAAACAAAAAGTCCAAATGATTGAGGCTTGTGTCTGCTTTGAACCATCTCTCTTGTGATCAAGTACTTAGAAAATGAAAATGAAATATTATTGGTATCATGTTTTATTAAGATCTAAAAATCCTTACTAGTAAGAGATCAGGTTTTTTTTTTAACTGAGATCAAGTTCTCTTTTGGTGGTCGGACAAGTGTTCTTGTTCTGTCATGGTACAGTCTCCACCCAGCTCAATGCCACTCAAAAGAAGCAAATGTGCAAACTCTCTTGTTCAATTGAATATATATATATATTTGCTTTGATTGTATTATTCTTTTGAACACTCGAAGATCATAATTGAGGACAGAAATTGATCTTAGAATCTCACTAGGACAATCATCACAAGCTGAATTCAAATCTCTCCCATCATAATCGATAATTTTGATGCAAATTAATTGGAAGGCTAGGAAAAACTAGTTGCTATGAAGATTCTTGTTTAGAGTTCAAATCTTCGATTAAGAGTTAGATCTATAAAAGGAAGACGTTGTGGAAGATGGGACTGGAAGATGATACAGAGGAAATGACCCAAGCAAAAGATGAAAAGGACTATTTGTGACTGCGAGTCTCCTGACAAGACTTTCTTGCAAATTGTTTAGGCACTATTAATTTTAAAACTTCCATGTAATTAGACTTCTAATATCAAAGTTTGACCTAAACAATTTCATCCCATATCAGAAATAATTACAGCAAATCAAGGAGAAGATAGCAATTTCCTTATCGATGAAGTGGACTAGACTGATGTGACTTTTCTAGTGAACACTTTTTTGTCAATAGTTTTGGCACTATCAACAGCAGAAAGTCCATGGACTTATACTTTTGAGTTTTGATATGTACATTGAACCATTCATTTTCATTCCATACTTGGACTAATCACAGCAAATCAAGGCGAAACTTACATTTTCCGTATCCATCTATCTCAAGTAATTTTTTCTTCTATCTTTGGCTTCTATAGACCATCCACTACGCATAACTACTTTTTTTCTTATTATCATTTAAACAGATAACAACTAGTTATCTTAAGGGAAAAAAACGTTCATTTTGAACTGTTTGTTACTAATGTACACGAAAAATCATTCTAGCAAATACAGTAACGAGTGATTGTATAAGACAATACGAGTTGTTAATTGTCTGTTTTCTCTTTAATATTGTAAGATCAGAAGAAGAGACTCATACTGTAGAAAGGACACAGTACTCTTAGTTGGTAGCTCAGAATTTTCTATACGGCAGACAAGTGGGACTATAGTCACCATACCAAGCACCGCTATCTATCCCTTTACGGTTCTCTCCTTTATTTTTCCTTGGTAACAATTCCTACTTAGAGTCTTACTCAGGAATTTTGTCATATGTGACTCTGTTCATCATAATCCCCCTTTTCCTCTAATTAGTAATTGACATGAAAAATAATGGGATCAGCTAGAAAGACTTTGACAACTTATACGATGCCTATTCCTCTATCTTTTAATTAAGTCTCTATGTAAAAATAAAATAAAAGTCTATGGAAAGAGTACTACATCAATTATTATGAAAGATTCTTTTTGAAATAATTATTATGAAAAAATTTAATGACCAAATTATAATGAATATCACTTCTCACGTGGTTTTTTAATTTAACATTTAAAGCTCAATTCCTTCACTTATATTTTTGCAAAGGTGGAGTCTTGGAAATCTAAAAAACAAGTTCATACAACCAAATGATTTTTAAAAGTTAAAATGAGAACAACTCTGGTGGCCATATTCTACACTTTCAATATTACAACATGTGTTTCAAACAAATTCAATTCAAGAAGCGAGCGTTCACACATTCCAGGGTCTTCCTATGAATTTCTGCTACTTATTTCTTCTACTTCCCAGTCTCCGCGTTCGGTGGCCAAAATGTGCAAGACATGAGAGCAACTTTCAGGGAATCAATAATTCAAAAGGTCATGATATGGTTAATAGGTCCCAGTAAAAATGGGTCCTTAAAATGCCTTAAAGTGGATGTTTGTGCTCATTTTATTAACAGAGAGTACTATATCAATTCTTATGAAAGAACTTAATGACTAAATTATAGTGAATGTTACTCCTCACATGGTTTCTTAATTTAACATTTAAAACTCAATTCCTTCACTTATTTTTTGCATTATTGCTGATTCCAATTGGAGCCTTCTCCTTGATGCTACGTGAGGAGAACAGAACAATATTCGTATTATGTAAACTTTCATGTTGTGTTATCAACTTCTTATATAGTCTATCACTCTAATTTTATTGGGCTAAAAAAAAAAAAAAAAAAAACTGTACAAAGAAGATGAACATGACTATTCCAAGTCTCCCAATTAGAAAGTTATGTTCTACAAATTTGGTAAGACGTCATATTCCAAGTCTATGACAAAACATGTCAATGAATTCATGAGTCCATGCTCTTACAACACGGTTTTCATGAATATGATCCTTGTCTTCTTCTAGTTTCCCATACTATAGGTTCAGATGTGTTTATCCTCACTTAAAATGAAATCTATAAATGTAGCTTCACAGTTTCAAGTAAAGTCACAACTTCTACATTTCATCCAGTTTCAGTTGTATGGGTGTTTTAACTACTCATTTGTTTCCAATGAAAGTTATATGCTTGTCATGGCTTTTTTTAATATTTCTTTCAACAGACTTCCCAGGCAATCACAACCCAGTGATTCTGGTCTCTGGCCAATGTCAAAGACATCAACAATCCTTGTTACTCCAAATGAAAAACAGTCTCGTATTCGACTCTACTTGGTCTGTACATCTGGTACAATGGAATCAAAGCACGGATTACTGTACTTGGACCGGTGTAGACTGCGATAGGGCTGGTCTTGTTATCGGTCTTGACTTGAGCAATGAATCAATCTCTGGTTGGATTGATAATTCAAGTTACCTTTTAGTCTTGAGCATCTTCAGAGGCTAAATTTAGCTTTTAATTGGTTTGACATAGATCGGATTCCATCCAGGGTAGCCAACCTCACCAATTTGACTTACTTGAATCTTTCTTTTGCTGGCTTCACCGGGCAGATTCCTATTGAGATTTCGGGCTTGACAAGGTTGGTTACTCTTGATCTATCATGTTATTATTATTATTATTCGTTGCAACTTGAGAATCCCAACTTAAAAGCGCTTGTTCAAAACCTCACTGAGCTCAGAGAACTATATTTTGAATGGTGTAAAGATATCAGCCAAGGGAACTGAATGGTCCCGAGCTTTATCATCTTCACTACCTAATCTGCAGGTTCTGAGCTTGATTGGTTGTGACCTTGCAGGCCCTATCCATTCTTCCCTTACAGACCTTCACTCACTCTCAGTCATTTATTTGGATGAGAATAGTTTGTCCTCTCTAATTCCTGACTTTTTCATTGATTTTCCAAACTTGAAAATCTTGGGTCTGAGTAGTTGTGATTTGTTCGGAAAACTTCCTGAAAACATATTCAAAGTATCAACACTCGATACTCTTCATTTAGACCAAAATCCACTTCTTCATGGTTCTTTGCCAGATTTTCCTTCGAACAACTCTTTTCGAACCCTAAGTCTCCCAAATACATATTTGTCAGGGACACTACCGAATTCCATAGGCAACCTTAAAGGTGTATCAACATTAAATCTTGGAGGTTGCAACTTCACTGGACCACTTCCCAAATCAATGGCCAATCTAACCCAGTTAGTAGATTTGGACTTGTCATTTAACCATTTTACTGGTCCAATCCCATATTTTTTTATGGCCAAAGCTCTTAAATATTTAGACCTTTCTCATAATGTTTTAATTGATGGGATCTCATCAATCAATTTGGAACAGTTTCCAAATCTTGTTCATATTGATTTAAGTTCTAATTTTTTTAATGGAAGTATCCACCCAGCACTGTTTGTACTTCCGAATGCCTCCTCTGCACTAGAATTTCTTGATTTAAGTGGCAATAGATTAGAAGGGTCTATTTCCAAATCAATCTTTGAGCTCAAAAACTTGAAAAAACTTTATCTCTTTTCCAACAAGTTCAATGGCACTGTACAGTTGGATATGATTAGAAGGCTTGACAATCTTACTCATTTTGACCTTTCATACAACAACTTGGCAGTCAATGTAAGTGGCAGCTTTTCTTCTTTCCCTCCCAATATTTTGTCGTTGAGGTTAGCTTCATGCAACCTTAGCATGATTCTTAATCTAAGAAATCATCAGAAGTTGGAGGATTTAGATCTTTCAGACAACCAAATTTCTGAGGATATACCTAATTGGATTTGGCAAGTTGTTGGCTATAACCTAAATCTCTCGCATAATAACCTGGTGGGTTTAGAAAAGCCTTGCTTAGATTCGTCCCTGTTGTATCTTGACCTACATTCTAATCAGCTTCAAGGAAAGATCCCACTAGACCTAGCACAATATGCTACATATGTTGATTACTCAAGCAATAATTTTACTTCTTCCATCCCATATCACATTGGTCATGTTCTCAATGGTGGCTGCCTGTTCTTTTCTGTTTCAAATAATAAGCTTACAGGAGTTATTCCTAAATCAATGTGCGATGCAACAAATCTTCAAGTTCTTGACTTATCAAGCAACAATTTGAGTGGCAGAATACCAACATGTTTAGTTAAGGGAGGTGGAAATTTGGTTGTTTTGAATTTAAAAAATAATAGACTTTTTGGAACCATTCCAGATAGATTTCCAAAAAATTGCTGGTTTCAAACACTTGTTTTAATGGAAATCAACTAGAAGGAATAGTTCCAAAATCTATTGGCAATTGCACAATGTTGGAGATTTTAGACCTTGGAAACAACAACATCAATGATGTCTTCCCATGCTGGTTAAATAATGTCTCCAATTTGCACATTCTAGTTTTACGATCCAACAAATTTCATGGCGACATCAGTTGCATAGAATATAATGTCTCTTGGCCGGTGCTTCAAATTGTTGACTTAGCTTTCAATAACTTTACTGGAAGACTACCAAAAAAAGGCTTAACAACTTGGCATGCAATGATGGTTGATGAACGTCAAGCCCAAGTTAAGACGTTGACAAATCAGTACTACCAAGATTCAATAACTGTTACCATCAAAGGTTTAGTGATGGAGATAGTTAAAATCCTAACTATATTCACCTCCATTGACTTATCATCAAACAATTTTCAAGGGCCAATTCCAGAAGAGTTAGGACTTATTCAAATCTCTACACTTTCTCAACTTGTCGCATAATACTTTCACAGGCTCAATCCCATATTCTATAGGAAATTTTCAACAGCTAGAGTCTTTGGATCTCTCAATGAACAATTTGCAAGGGCATATACCAACACAACTAGCAAGCTTGAATTTCCTTTCTTTCCTGAATCTCTCCTATAATCACTTAGTGGGAAGGATTCCCAACAAGTACTCAACTCCAATCATTTTCACCTACTTCCTTTGAGGGCAATGAAGGATTGTGTGGGCCTCCTTTAAGGAAAAACTGTTCAAATCCCACACAAATTCTAGCTCCAACAAGCAAATTTGATCTTTCAATGCCCCCTTCAAGCAATGGGTTTGATTGGCAATTCTCTTTAGTCATTGGTGTTGGGTTTGGGATCGGCTTTGTAGCAACTGTAGCACCCTTAATATTTTCCGACAAGGTTAATTTATGGTATGACATGCACATCCATAAATTTCTACTTTGATTATGTATTTGAAATAAAGATATATCATGTTAACCTAAAAAATGTAATCTTTTTTTTTTTTTTATTGCTTTTAGAATTTAAATGGTAGAGATTTCGATGTGTTTTTTGCCAATTGCTATGTGATTATTATCTAGAAAATGAAATGAAATGCTATTGCTATATATCATGTTTTGATCATCTAACAAGTTTTGATTGAAGCAATTTATTTTTTTTATTCGATGATATTTTTCCCTTCGATAGTCAAAAGACCTTAAGGAAATAGAAATCATCACTAGTTGGATTCAAACTTTTCCCATCATAATTGGTAATTTTAGTATGAAATTGAAGGATTAGAAAAATTAGTTGGTTTAAAGATGCTTATATTATAGCTTAGTTCTTCAATTAATTAAAAGGTAGAACTCTAAATGGAAGACTTAGGAAATGCGACTGGACATTACAAGTCCTCTTATGGTCAATGATTTTGGTAGAGTTCGTTAGTAGTAGTCTACTAATTGTACTCCAAATAATATTTAACACGATTTCCACGAACTATTATTCCTACATGAACTAACAATAGTTTGTGGGAGTACTAAAAAATTTTAATTCAAGTTTTCAGTGTTATTTTCGAATTTTTTTTTTTTTGCTAGAAAAAAAAAAAAAAAAAAAAAAAAAAAAAACCCAAATGATAGAGGTTTGTGTGTTTTGAACCATTTGTCTTGTGATTAGTGACAAAAAAGGATTTTAGGCCTAATTTTACCACAAAAGCTAGCTCATGAGTGGAAGTTTACTCTCACCTAATAAATCAAGCAAATTCACTTTTTCAACGAATGTGAGATTATCTAACACTCTCTCTCATAAGCATTGTGCCCACATATATTATAAAATATTTAAATTAATATGTGTAAAATACATATATTATAAAATATTTAAATTTATATGTGTAAAATATGGTAATTTTTCAATCCAATCAAATCCAATTCATTTTATTCCAATCTCGCGTACCAAACGTAGTCTAAGAGTCTTGGACATAATTCCACCACAAAAGCAAACTCATAAGTAGAAGTTTATCATCATCTTATAAACTAATGTAAATTCACTTTTTCAATTAATGTGAGACTATCTAAAAATTAGTACTTAGAAAATGAAAATGAAATATTATTAGTACCCTTGTTTTATTAAGAGATCAAGTTCTTTTTTGGTGGTCGGACAAGTGTTCTTGTTCTGTCATGGTACACTCTCCACCCAGCTCAATGCCGCTCAAAAGATGCAAAGGTGCAAACTCTTGTTCAATTGAAGCTTTCTTTTTTTTTTTTTTTTTTTTTCTTTTGCTTTGATTATACTATTCTTTTGAACACTCATAGATCATAATTAAAGACAGAAACCTGGGACAATCAGCACAAGTTAAATTCAAATTTTTCCCATCATAATTGGTTATTTTGATGCAAATTAATTGGAAGGCTAGGAAAAACTAGTTGCTATGAAGATTCTTGTTTAAAGTTCAAATCTCGGATTAAGAGTTAGATCTATAAAAGGAAGACGTTGTGGAAGATGGGACTGGAAGATGATAAAGAGGAAGGTGACCCAAGCAAAAGACGAAAACGGACAATCTGTGACTGCGAGTCTTCTGACTAGATTTTCTTGCAAATTGTTTAGGCACTATTAATTTAAAACTTCTATGTAATTAGACTTCTAATATCAACATTTAACCAAACAATTACATCCCATATCAGAAATAATTACAGCAAATCAAGGCGAAGCCTAGCAATTTCCTTATCAATGAAGAGGACTAGACTGATGTGACTTTCCTAGCTACATTTTTCTGTCAATAGTTTTGGCACTATTACAACAGAAATTTCATGGACTTAAATACATTTGAGTTTTGATACGGACATTGGACCATATATTTGCATTCCATACTTGAACTAATCACGGCAAATCAAGACGAAACTTACAATTTCCATATCCATCAATCTCAAGTAATTTTTTATTTTATCTCTGGGTTCTATAGACCATCCACTACGCATAACTACATTTTTCTTTTGTCCTTTAAATAGATAACAACTAGTTATCTTAAGGGGAAAAAAGTTCATTTTGAACTGTTACTGATGTACATGAAAAATCATTCAAGCAAATACAATAATGAGTGATTGTATAAGACGATTTGAGTTGTTAATTGTCTGACTGTTTTCTCCTTTAGACTCCATTTGGCACGCGAGATTTGAATGAAATGAAATTGATTGGAATGAAAAATCATCATCCCATGTTTGGTAGAATTTGGGATTGGATTAAAAATTATATTATATCATGTTTAGTGTAGGTTATGACTGAATTGAAATAAATTAATTTAATTTTTTTATTATATAAAATTAATTTTATAAAAAATCTAAAAAAAAAAAAAAAAAAAAAAAACAAATATCATCTCCCATAATTCATCAACTATCAAAAACCACACTTCATCAATATCATCATCTCCCACAATTTAACATCATCAACCCATAGTTCATCAATATCATCAATCCAATTCATCAACATTATCAATCCAATTTATCAACATCATCATCTCCTACAACAACAATAACACCATCAACAACATCAAATCATCATAACATAAACCAGAAAAAAAAAACAAAAAAAAAAAAAAAAAATTGAGAACAGAACCCAAAACCAGATGGCTTTGGGTTCATCGTCAAACCCAGAACCAATCTGGTTTTAGGTTCACCGACCCAGAATCATATCAATTCTGGGTTTACCGAACTAGAACCAGATACTGGTTCTGGGTTCGACGAACTTAGAACCAGATGCTGGTTCTGGGTTAGTCGAACCCAAAACCAATCTGATTCTGGGTTCATCCCAACTCAAAAGAAGAAAAAGAAGAAGAGAGAGTAGAAAGGTTCCATGGGTGTGTGATAAGAGGAGAAAGGAATGTGAGAGAGAGATAAATGGAGAGAAGAAAAAAAAAAATGAAATCCAATCTCATCCCACCCAATGACATGGTTATGGGTGGGATTAAAAAATGCCAAAGGAATGAGAATTGATTGAAGATTGGGATTCAAAGGATCCCATCTCATTCATTCCAATTAGTCTTCAAACATAGCATTCAAATAGTTTGGGATTTTTGAATCCTAATCTCATCTGAAATCCTATGTACCAAACACAACCTTATTGTAAGATCAGGAGAAGAGACTCATACTGTAGAAAGGACACAGTACTATACTTGGTTGCTTAGAACCTTCTATACGGCGTACAAGTGTGACTATAACTATAGTCACTATACCAAGCACCATTGTCTATCCCGTTCCCGTTCTTCTCTCTCTCTCTCTCTTTTTTTTTTCAATTTTTCCTTTGTAATTCCTACTTTCCTAAAGTCTTGCTCAAGAATTTTTGTCATCTGTGACTCTATTCATCATAATCCCCCCTTTTCATCTAATTAATCATTAAGATGGAAAATAATTGGATCAACAAGAAAGACTTTGATAACTTATACATTGTTATTCCTTTATCTTTTGATCAAATCTCTAAGTGAAAAAAATAATAATAAAATAAAATAAATAAATAAAAACCTATGTGAAGAATACTATATCAATTATTATGAAAGAGCCTAATGACTAAATTATTGTGAATATTACTTCTGATGTAGTTATTTAACTTAACATTCAAGGCTCAATTCCTTCACTTATTTTTTGAAATATTGGTTATTCCAATTGGAACCTTCTCCTTGATGTTATTTGATGAGAGGACAAGATTCGATTATGTAAACTTTCATGCTATGCCATTAACCTCCTATAGCCTGTCACTCTAATTCACTCTAATTTTATTGGGCTTTACAGCAACAACAAGCACCCTAAAGTTACAAAATTAATTTTTAGTTTTCGGACACCTCATCTCTATTTTAACTTGTTCTACATTCATCCCAAGAAATATCACCACCTGATGAAGGCCATAAGGCCTATCAAGTAGCCAAAAGGACTCGATGAAAATAGAATGAGTGCACAATCACCCTCCTAGATTTGCCTAAGAACATCTAGGAACATATTTATCATTTTATTACACAATACCTCCATTCCATTAGTCAAAAACATAGTTAAAATTAATCAAACCCATCTAATTTAAGGGTGTTTTAGTCTTTTACTATTTTTAAATTTTCTTTTACAATTTAAATTATAAAAATAAAAAAATAAAATTAAGGGGACAAAAAAAGTATTTCTAATATAAGAAGTTGAAGATCTGGGTAGAGCTTCGAGCTAAAATTTTTAATTCCAAATCTTCAACTTGAAGATCTACCTAGATCTTAGAGAAAACAAGAATTTTATTTTTTTTTATTTTATTTTTTTAAATGGTGTATATAGGTTTGTCATTAATCATCTGACTGGCTTCCTCTCAAAGCTGACTGGTTCATTGTCTTTGTTTGACAAAAAAAAAAAATAGAAGATTCATATATATATATATATATATATATATATGGGTTCTTACACATCAATCCACTATCCCTAAATTGATTGGCTTCGTCTTAAAGCTCAATATGGGTTCGTCATTTAGTTGGGTAAGAACCCAGTTGAGCATAGTAAACCCAAATGAAGAACATTTCTTCATCTTCAAAACCTTCCCCTACAAAAACCCAGATCTTCTTTATCAACGTCACACTTGCAAAAACTCATATATTCAATACATCATCAAGAACCAGAAAATCAACATAGTCTTATAAACATATCCGAATCAACACATCTTGCCTACTCAACCAACACTGGGAAATCAACATCAACACATCTTCATCAACATGTCAAAATCAGCAAATCAACCTAACCAAAATTTTTTTTAAAAAAAAACATTTTTAAAAAAGTAAAAAAAAAAAATCAATCGTCGATTCAACCTCTCTGGAGTCAACCTCCATTATCAATTCAATTTAGGTCTACAATGGTAGAGTTGGACGAATAGGGAGAAGAGAGATTAGCTGAAAAAAGAGGAGAAATGGAGGAGAGGGAGGGGAGAGACAGATCAAAAGAGGGAGAAAAGGAAGAGGTGACAAAATTCGATCTCGACGGCACCTAGACACCGTCCATGATTGCAGCGACCAGAATATCGTCTGTTAAGGTGGCACCAACGACGTTGAAAATGGTGAGAATGAGCGATGAGAGAACAGGGAGACAAAGGTGAAGGGAAGAGAGAAAGAGAGAGAGAGAGAGAGAGAGAGAGAGAGAAAGAACAAGAAGAAGAAGAAGATCTCAATTTATTTTTCATTTATTTTTTAATTTTTAATTTATTTTTCATATTTTAATTTTCAATTTATTTTTTATTTTTTAAATTTTAATTTATTTTTCATATTTTAAAAAGGTTTAAAAAAATCTCCACCGTCCATATCTGACATAGACGATAGAGATACACTTTTAATTTTTAATTATTGTTATTTAATTTATTTTTTTATTTTTTTATCTTATTCATGGATAAAATGGTCATTTGATCAGAATTCCTGATCAATAATTAAAATTGACGAAAGCCAACTAATGACATGGAGACTTGTTGTAATAAAATGATAAATGTGTTTTTAAGTATTTTTAGGTAGACCTCATAGGAATGTTATGCAATTTATTCTAATAATAATGATAATGATAATAATCATATGATGAATAGAGTAATAATTATAATCCGCTTATCGTATTATTAAAAAAATATGAATTTAAAAATTTTGAACTAGGCGATATTTAAGTAAAATAATACTAGTCATGGTTCATGAAAATTTAAACAAATCATACAAATTTCAAATTTTGTTGATAAATCTCTTAGAGCCATTTTATGGGCAGATTCGAGCAAGGCTTTAATGAAAAGCAGGCAATAAAAAGCAAATAAATGCAATGTTGACTGCTTTACTGTATTGCAGGTTCCTCCTTTCATATGTCTATTTCCTCATTCTCCACTCTCAACTGGTACAAACTGTGTATTATATAACTGTGTATATTATGCCATACAATGTTCTTACACCCACACAAGACTACTCTGTTGAGACAAAAACCACTTGAAACTCTTGTATTTGTTGGGTCAAGAATTCTCCCCCCAAATGAACGCGATTCTTTTTGCATTGAGTTTTTTATGCTGATGAGCAATAATGTAGGTAGCATGTCGGCACCAGATAGTACTGCTTACATTATTCCTGATGTCTAGATGTTAATCAAAACTTTTATAATCCTATTTCCTATTTCTGCTCTGTACATGGTATCTGGAAACGCCACGTTACGTTAACTAGCTCTCTCTCACTTGATCACAGGCTTCTGTCGTGTCTTGTTCAATTGTACATCACCATTTAGAACAGAGCCCATAAATTTCTCTACTTCTTCATTCGTCATTTCACCAACAAACGAAGCAAACTTCCCCCTCTTGGGTTTGTAGGCTATCAAGAACTTATCGAGCGACTTAAATCCCGATTTGTCGAATGCAGTTAAGAATGATGACTGCTTGGTAGCATCCAAGAGTGAATATGATATAGAATTTCTAGGGCCATAGGGGGAACTCTGTTGCCTAGATAGTGACTTCTGAGAGACCTGAAATCACAAGAAAATGCAGCAAATGAGAATATTGAAGTTAAAAATCAAATATTATACTTTTAATTTGGCCAAGTAAGAAAAAAAAAAAATTTAGATTTCAGGTAATATGTAGCCACACAATCAATATAAAATCAAATACCAGTAAAGTTCATGATAACATGTCTGTAGACTAGATGCTTAATTTGATCCCATCCCAGCATCAAGCATTTTGAAAAATATGAGCAGAAAAATTCATGCAGAGGCTTGATATCTAAATGAAGTACTCTATTCTATTCTCACATTTCGTGGAGATAAATGAGTCGTGTTCTTTCACATATTAGAATAAAAAGATAAAGCTTCTTATTTTGCCAACTACTAAACAGGTTATGTACTTGAAAAGATATACTCACATGTGATAAGACGGATTCCAGCTTATCCCTAGCTTTGGAAGATCTGAAAGCAGCTATAATGCAAACAGGAGTTGCCTCCCCACATATAACATCAAAATTTGATGCTGTCAGCACATGCATCTGTTTCTCCATTGAATCAGAAGGAGCTTTGCTAGCCTTAGCAGATGATGCCTTCCTGTTCTTTTTCTCAAAACCATCAAGTAATATACTAAGATCTTGAATCGCAGATTTCAAATCTTTTACAGAAAGCCCTTTTTCTATGATAACCTTCTCTCCATTTGATAGCCAACCAACTATGGCTGGAAGGGCATCAACTCCTAGCTTCTTCACTGCTGGATCAGAGACATCATGAACCTACATGAACAAAAAATAACAATACTGAATCGTTGTTAAAGAAAAAAAAAAAAAAAACAGGCTAGTTATTCCCCTAAGAAACAAAAGACACGATTTCAGTATCAGCACAAATTCTTCCAGTTTTAATGCTAACAAATCTCCATTTCCTATACAACAAATTATGAGCTCATGACATAACCAGGCCATATGGATACTTAAATGCTAAAATTTCTAATTCAAATCACAGTTTGGACAAAACTAGTTCAAGTCAGCGGTAAATATCCATCCTCTACCCCATTTCCACAAAATACCGAGAAGAGGTACGGTGTAAACTAAGCCAGTTGAGCACTAGAACATACCTGCGCATCATAGAAGATTAATCGTCCATGAAACAAGCCACTAAGAACACGCCATATCACAGGTGTATCTTTCTTTGTGGAAAGAAGCAACACCCTAGGAAGTTTTTCCACAGTACCAGAAGAAAACTCAAAATGATTCAGGTTGATCCGTTTTGAAAATCTAGGCAAGTGATCTTGACAGAAAGATTTTAAATTTTTTGCAACCAGATCCCCATTGTACTCCACCAAAGAACCCTTGTCATGAGCTTTATATGAGTAGACAAATATCCTAGGTTCTCTGTGAGGATTTATACCAAGTTCCTTACACAAAGATGATTCAGTTTCACAATTTACACTTCCGACCTGTCATGAGATGGATAAATAATTATTTGCGGTGACCAACAGAAGATCAAATAGAGAGATGCAGATATGTAGTAGTCAAGTACCTTTAAAGCTCCTTGCAGTGAACTGGCTGCTTCCTCGATGATAGGTTCATAATACTGGTAATTCTTCAATGAGGGAGTGTAAGATAACAA
This sequence comes from Nephelium lappaceum, assembly GCA_021234005.1. NCBI lineage: Eukaryota > Viridiplantae > Streptophyta > Magnoliopsida > Sapindales > Sapindaceae > Nephelium > Nephelium lappaceum. Next base: position 2,142,530 of record CM038011.1, read on the forward strand.
AAGCCAAGTCATCCCTTTGTCTGCTATTTCTTTCTTGAAGACCTGAGTATCTATGGCTTTGATGCTCTTAGAAGGACCCCTAGATCGAAACTGTGAACTACTTGAACCGGTTGAACCACCAAAGCCACCAAATCGACTCCCCTCTTTAGCATTACCCCCAAAAAAGTTAGAGAATATATCTTCCAGATCAAATCCAAATGAGCTTGCACCACCACTGGGGCCGCCAAAGGAAAATGAGAAAGACTGGGAACCTCCTTGTCCACCCATATTCTGCCACCCACCTGGCCCAGAGGTGAACCCACTTTGTCCTGGTCCGCCACTAGTAAAGTAAGTATAACCACCATGATCACCAGGATAGCCACCATCAAATCCAGGCTTGCCCTTCTCATCCCCATACATATCATAATTTTTTCTCTTCTCTTCGTCAGATAAGATATCATACGCTGATGAAACAAGCAGGAACAAATGTTGATTCGTTAAAACAAGCTACAGAATGCAAGGGCTACTCAAAGAAAGATACAAAAAGTAAATAAAAAACAAAAATAATAATCCTATCCATCAAATGATTACTTATTTAGAGAAAATATGGTCATTCAATCCTAAGAACAACGACACCAAGATATACAACTTCTTAAAACATGTAAAAAAGAAGTTTGCCATACCATTGTTAATCTCAGAGAATTTCTCTTGAGCACTCTTACTTTTGTTCTTGTCTGGATGATATTTAAGTGAAAGCCTACAAGAATAAGTAAGAAAGGGATGGCATCAGAAAAATCACAAACAAATTTGTGCAAATGTGTGTGCATCATACCATCTTATTTATACTCAACTTTGCTTCTATATAAACACGTATACATTTGCGATGTCCATAACACATAAAAAAGCCCAACATTCACTCTCTAATTAAGATCCATACGATCTTTCAATCTAACAACATATTTTCTTGATCCCAAAACAAAAATAAATAAATAAATAAACTTAACTACACAAAACTACAGGTATTCCTACCAACTTACCCTTTGAAACTAAAACCGACTTTAGAAGACCCTGAACCTCATTCAGACTACACAAAACATTTTAACATAAAAAAGTAAATTATACATACTAGCTAGAAAAACACATATTAGACTAATATACACATTAGTTGCACATAATCACTCAATGGCCTGTACTCATCATGACCACCACAGCAACAACACAAGAACCATCACTAAAGTAGCCTCATTTATCAAAACAATAAGGTCTACCCTTCATCCAAGCAAATTCAAAACCAAGACAAAAGCAATACTTCAATTTCCCAATTTTGCAAACAGCAAACCTCATCAATAATCAACCTATCAATCATGTTTTTTTTATATATATATATAGAATCAAACATTGTTCTCATGTCACCACAGAGTAGGAAAAACAATCCAAGTACACTGAAAAAAAACTCATAAAAATGAAAAATCTCTTGTTAAAATAGGACTTACTTGTGAAAAGCTTTCTGGATCTCACGTTGGCTCGCATTTTTCTCAACCCCAAGAACCTGAATAAAGAAGCAGCAATTCATTATTCGTTAGCATTCAAAATACAAAATAAAATAAAATTCTTTAATAATTCGCACATTTGTAGTCTTTTCAAAATCCACCAAATGTCCGATTTCAAATTTTCAATATCCAACATAAACACAAAAAAAAAAAAAAAATCAACAATTTAGCACATTATTGAAAGCTCTACACGAACCAAGAACAAGAACCAACAGAAAACTAAAAAACACACAAATTTAAAGAAAATAATAATAACAATAAAGAATCAAAGGCGTTACCTTGTACGGGTCGATCGTTTTGGCCTCCAGATTCAAGATCAATGACGTCGAAACCAGTAGAATCGACAACGCGAAACGCGTACTCATCTTCGAAGCCGACAAGCGACTGAGATTTTTTTTTTTTTTTTATCTTATTTTATTTTTCGGAGAACTAGAAATGCAGTGCTGGTTGAACAAGGGAGATGAAAATTTAAGGACCGCTAAATATATATATCTAAGTTCGCGGGGTTTTGACTACTCCAGATGCTTCGGGAACCTTGGATCGTTACGCTGACGTGGCTGTTTATGGTGATCCCACGCACACTGACCAATAGGATTTTAGCATAACAGATTTGTTTGATTTGACATTTGATTCTAGTAAGAATATAAATTCCTCAACCGCATCACGCGCTCGTCTCCACGCTCTTGTTTTGCGTACCCATTTTTGGGTTTCAAGTTTGGGCCTTCTTTAGCCCAATGAAGAGGACATTTCTAACTGGAGTTTGATGTCATTTTAAATGCGACTTCGGGCCATGTCGTCGTGTTGTCCAATGGATTTAATTTAAGACCGACACCAAAGTGTTAAACATTTGGCATGAGTATGACAAAGGTAGCATTAAGTTTGTAATATAAGCTAGATTTTAGAAGACATTGCAGTTATAGACATGCAAAAATTATTTGGGCTACGTTACAAGTTTCTTTAAAGTGACCAATTTTAATATTTTGAAATAGCCACATAACTTGTATTTATAATGAACAAAAGTTAGGATAAATCAATTGGAAACCTCTCATAGTCACACTCATATAAAAATCATAGTTTCAAATTATATTTTCGTCTCTCAAACCTCCAAATTGTACCTCAAAACAAAAAGCACAGATTTTATCTTCTATATTTGCATCCATGATTTCAATTTTATTTTTTGATAATTTATAATTAAAATAAATATCATTTAATAAGTCTTTTCCATTTACATCAATAAGATGATTTTATCTTCTATATTTGCATCCATGATTTCAATTTTAATTTTTTGATAATTTATAATTAAAATAAATATCATTTAATAAGTCTTTTCCATTTACATCAATAAGATTATAAGTTGAAATCGTTATTTTATATCTACAGTGATTTTATAAAGATACTAGTAACTTCAAGGGGTGGTCAATGTTTATAAAGTTACCTATCAAGATATCACACTTCAACTCGTCACAATATTAAGTTAGTAGGATTCATCAAGCAAGAACATCGATGACAAGAACAATACATGTAGCTTAGCTTTCAAAACTTGGCATTAAACTGCCATACTTCGCCAATTATTGGTTTGGTCTTCGGTCAGTCCTCAAGTCAACTGTCGACGTCACATACCCCAACCATCATTCCATCATTCAACGGTCCTGATTCCGCGCACACCATAAACAACCTACATCTGTCCACATGAAATAGAACCCAAACCCATTCCAAGCCAGCAGAGTAACACCATGTCCTCTATACATATATAAATACATATAATAGTTGCCAAAGCCCAAACAAAGACCATCTCTCTCTCCACTTCTCTTCTTCCATATTTTTTTACCATCTTTTGAAACCAAAAACAAAACACATCAAAATCCCAACAAACTCTTCCTCTCACTGACCTCGAGATTCAGGTAAAAAGTAGTTTCAACAACACTACAAAAATCCATCTCCATTCGGTCTCGCGACTCGCCGATCCAACTCACCAACAACTCGGCCCGATTCTAACTGAGAGAGTGAGTCAGTCAGTGAGTTAGAGAAACAGATTCTCATTCTTTAGCTGCAACGCAACCAACAGCTATGGCGCTCTCTGCTTCTGATTTACCGACGATGTACACGTTGTTAGCTAATTCAATGAGCCCCGACGTCAGCCTCCGCAAACCGGCCGAGGCGGCGCTCTCTCAGTCCGAGAGCAGACCTGGTTTCTGCTCCTGTCTCATGGTACCGCCTTCGATTCCTCCATTTCTAGGGTTTCACTTCTGTTTCCGATTCTAATCTCTGTATAATGCATGTCAAGTTACGATTTTTTTTTTTTCGATTTTCGCGTGTATGTGCAGGAGGTGATCACTGCGAAAGATTTAGCTTCTCAGGTTGATGTTCGATTGATGGCCTCCGTTTACTTCAAGAACAGTATCAATCGGTACTGGAGAAACCGGCGCGATTCTTCGTAAGATTTTACTTCACTGTTTTTTTTTTTTTCGATTTTTTTTGGTTGATTGTGTGTTTTAGACTTGTTAGTAGCTAATGTAGTGTGTAAAACAACTGGAAGCTAATGTAAAAGCTTGTGTAGGATTGTTTTGTTGTAATTGTTTATGTTTATAAGTATTGTTGTGTGTGGACAGATTGATTTTTGTTGTTTGGTGAAGTGTAATGTGAGATTTTTCTGTCCAGGGGGATAAGCAATGAAGAGAAAATACATTTGAGACAAAAACTGTTAGCGCACTTGCGAGAAGAGAACTTTCAGGTGTTGTTTAAATCTCATTATTTCTTTCTCTTGTAATGTGTATACCGACTTTTTTGTTTCTTTTAAAACTTTGTAGTTGTTTTTGTTTCTTCAAATTAAGATTATGAGCATGTGTGCATTCTGTGTTGTAAGATTTGTTTCACAATTCACTTGAGCGTAGCTGTTGGGATGCTAATTCTGTTATTCTGCATTTTGTTTCTGTGCAGATTGCACAAATGCTAGCTGTGCTCATTTCCAAAATCGCTCGCTTTGATTATCCTAGAGAATGGTACATTTTTCACACATTGTTTCTCTGTTATGCTGTTGCTGCCCCTCACAATTTTAATGGTGAATAAGGAGAATTAGATTTAATTTGTAATTGACTAATTAATTACTACAAATAATCTTATTTAATTAGCTTTTTCTGTGATTTTTTGTTTCACATTTTATCATTTATGATATTTAAAAGTGACTAAAATTCATGAAAATAGCTGTTGCAGCTAAAACATTTAGTAGTTGAGGTTTTTTTTTTTTTTTGGGTAAAAAAATAAACAATTATCTGCTATGTGTACTTATTTGTGAATAATTGAAAATGGAGAACTTTGCTGGAGCTTGATAGTGCAATGTTGAACTTAGAGATTGCTAAGTTTTCTTGCTTTTGCTATGCATTTGGTTTAAAAATCAATCTAACATGGCAAAAATTTCAAAGAAGAAAAAAAAAAAAAAAAAACCTTGAAAAAAGAGGAAAGGATAAACGACACAAGTAATGATTCATCAAAAGTAGAATAATAAGATGTAAATGACTTCAAATATAATGAAAAGAATTTATGAGCCTAGTGACGTTAAATTATTATCTTTTATTAATCTGAGGGCCATAAATACAACTGCCGGAATCATTTCTAATACATTGTCTTGCTAAAAATCATACTCATGTGAGTCTTTGCATTATAGCACATGAACTCTTGACTGCCATCCCTTTTGACCTTTATTTATCTGATTGGTTTCATGTTAAGCTTGAATGCCTTCCTATCAAAAAAGGTTTGAATGTCATTACTCATATTCATCAAGAACTAATAGCAGCTTTTATGGTACCTTAAGTTAATGATACCCAAAAAAAAAAGGGTTTTCAGGGATTAATGTAGTTGGAACAGGATTATGATTAAAAATATTTAATATGAGCATGTGATAGGCAAATAAAAATAGAATTTGTGTAGCTGACCCAAAAAAACCTGATACCATGCTGAGTGATTACATGTTCTTAGGATTGTAATGCTGCTGCCCAGACCACTACTAAATTGCCTGTTAAAAATGTCAACTTTTTCCAAATGAGCACTGGATTGTGTTATTTTGAATTGATTCTTACTGTATGTAATAGTTTAAATTTCTCCCCCTAGACCAAAAGTTTTGAGTACATAAAGCTTGTGTTGCACAGCATACTGGGGAATCTTATCCTTTGTCATACGAAGGAGCTCATATTTTATATTCTGTTCTTGAAGGTTCATTAAATTAGCTGTGGTATTGATTAATGGACTTAATGATTAATTTAGGCCGGAGCTCTTTTCTGTTTTGGCGCAACAGCTTCAAACAGCAGATGTCCTTGCTTCCCACAGGATATTTATGATTCTATTTCGGACCTTGAAGGAATTGTCTACTAAACGTCTTACTGCAGATCAGAGAAATTTTGCAGAGGTATAGCCATTCCTGCCCGTACTTCTGTCTTTTTACTGCAAACATAAAATTTCAATAATTTGTTCATGTAGTTATAGTCCTGTTTATTTAATCGGTCCTGAGTATTTGGAGGAAAATTCTACCTAGCTGATGTAGTTCAGACCATGCTTTCTCTAAGATCTTATTGAAGAGAAGGTAATCTTGCCATGGATGCATTTGATAATAACAAATAATGTTTAATCATTCCAGTGCTTCGAATCATATCTTTCTCAATTTGGTGACACCTAACAATGACATTTTCTTAGTCATTTAAATTTGTAGTAGATCTATATTGTGGTCAATTTAAAATGAAAGTTTATAATGTCAATATGTGTCATCCACCAGGCCTCAAGCACTTTACCCAATAATGGAGAGAGATGTATTGGTGTTCTGTTTCTATCTTAAGCTAGTCATTTTGTTTGAGGTTGTGAGCAAGCTGCATGAAGCTCCTGGATTCTAGGGCTTAAGCCTTCATTTTTGTGCAATCAGTCTTTATTGTGCTGGTAAATTTATAGACATTTATAGGGGCATAGAATGTTTTTCCTATAAGTTGTTCAATGGAGAGAGATTCTGCTCCAGTAAATTCAATATTTGGAAGTTGAGAGTGGTTGAATTGTAATGACATCTATTGCTTTCTATTTATATCTTTTAGAATCTGCTCAACAAGTGCAGTAAGGTGTATGCTAACTGCTTGAGAGATACAAAGTAACAACAACTTAAATAAGCATCTATAAGATGCAGCAGTGATGCTTGTTTTAAGAAAAGGATAAGACCTGATAATTGTCTTTTGTCATCGCTGCCTATGCTAGAGACAGTCCATCTATGGAATATATTGTCAGTGTCCAAGATTGTACCCTCATCTTTACAATCTTATGCCTCTCAGTTTGTGCATAATCTTTAATTTGCGGCTATCAAAGGACAAAATCTAAATATTCACAAATTTGCTTGGCAGATATCATCTCAGCTATTTGATTATAGCTGGCACCTTTGGCAGAGTGATGTACAGACCATCTTACATGGTTTCTCAACGGTTGCTTCAAGCTTTAATTCAAATGCTTCAGAGCAGCATCATGATGAACTTTATTTGATTTGTGAGAGATGGTTGTTGTGTTTAAAGATATTGCGTCAATTGATAATTTCAGGGTTTCCAAGTGATGCAAAATGCATACAGGTAGTAAGCTACATCTCTTCTTGTTCATTTCTTCTCTTTTATTTTACTGTTAGGTTCATAGACTTCGTTGCAATTTTTATTTTTATAACTTGGACAATATAGGAAGGTTTAAAACAAGCATATGTTTAACTTTCAGGAGGTGCGACCAGTCAAGGAGGTCTCTCCTGTGCTCTTAAATGCCATCCAATCAATTCTTCCATACTGTGAGATCTCTCTCGTTCTCTAATTGATTATGAATATTTTCTCTTGCCCTGAATTTAATGGCATATAAGTTATTCCCATCTGTCACATCCTTTCACAGATTTGTCTTTTGAAAGGGGACATCATAAATTTTGGGACTTCTTAAAGAGGGCATGCACTAAATTGATGAAAGTCTTGGTTGTGATTCAAGGCAGACATCCATATACATTTGGTGATAAATGTGTCCTTCCGCCTGTCATGGATTTCTGTTTAAATAAGATAACAGATCCTGAGCCAGACATATTATCGTTTGAGCAATTCCTGATTCAGTGTATGGTAATGGTGAAGTCTGTACTGGAATGTAAAGAATATAAGCCTAGTCTTACTGGTCGGGTGATCGATGAAAATGGAATTACACTAGAGCAGATGAAGAAAAATATTTCCAATGTTGTTGGTGGCTCCTGACTTCCCTTCTGCCTAGTGAACGAATTGTACTTCTATGTAATGTATTGATAAGAAGGTAGTGGTGCTCTGACCTTAACTTGTTGCCAATCTGATTTTGTCGATTATGCAAAATTTTTAGATGTAAAAGCTTTGCTATGTGTTTGTTCAATGTTGTTTGAACATTTTTTTTTTTTTTCATTTTGAAATCGTATAAAATATCATTTACCGCAGTTAGTAAGATTAACTGAAGTAGTCGGTTGTCATTCAGGCTTAACGTTTTGATCACTGAATATAGAGCAGTTCAAATAAGCTGATGAGTGGAGTTGGTACACCTTTTCATTAGCATTTGTTATTATTCTGTGGGGGTCATTTTCAAAACGAATTACTTATGCTTTGTATTCTAAATATAAATTTGCAGTGTCGTACCTCAAGAATCTTTTTGCACATTTAACTGTTGAGTCACTTCATTTTTCTCTCTTAATGAAAAATTGTTAACTTAATTGATGTTTTGACAGGTATTTTGTTCTAACAGCAAGTGACTTGGAGGAGTTGTACCAAAACCCTGAGTCTTTTCATCATGAGCAGGATATGGTTCAGTGGACAGAAAAACTAAGGCCTTGTGCTGAAGCTTTATACATTGTATTGTTTGAAAACCATAGCCAGGTAGGTTGCATCCAAGTCTATTCCTTATGTAGTGCAATGTTATCTTCTTGTAACAGTTTTCAGTTGTGTTAGTAAATCCATCCTTATTTTATTTTTGACTGTTACTTTCAGTTGTTAGGTCCTGTTGTTGTGTCCATCCTTCAGGAGGCAATGACTGGTTGCCCAACTTCAGTAACTGAAATCACTCCAGGCTTGCTTCTAAAAGATGCAGCTTATGGTGCTGCAGCATATGTTTACTATGAGCTCTCAAACTACCTGAGCTTCAAAGATTGGTGTGTTAGTCTTCTTCTATTCTTGTAGTGGTATTTGATCAATCTAGACGTTAGGTGCTATAAATTGTTGTTGGAACTAGAAATAAATTGTTTTAAAAAGTGTTTTGTAACTTGAAACTGGTGTCCCCTGTTCTGCGTGAGTGTTTCGGTTTGTTGAGCACATATATGCTGGTGTTCTACTGTCGAAATCTTTATATACATATGAAAAAAAAAAATCGATCACAATGTAGTTTAAGATTTTTATGAATGCAATGTAGGCCGCCAATGAGAGCTGTAAGACCTTTTACTTTGATTAACTATTGATATAAAACTTGATTTTATTGCATGAGGTGCTTACTTAGTCACTGGCTTTTTGATTTAGCCAGTTTTGTCGCTGGCTTTTTTATTTAGCTAGTTTTCAATCATTTTTATATTAATGAATGCAAAGTTATTCTCCTTGGGCTTCAAGTTGGTTCAGTAATAGTAGTTTGATTCCTATAATGTCTCCTCTTGTCAATCACTTGTATGTTGACTTGATTTTTCTCCCTGAAACTCTTGGTTGCAGGTTTAATGGTGCTTTGTCCCTGGAACTGTCAAATGATCATCCAAATATGTGTATTATCCATCGGAAAGTTGCACTCATATTGGGACAGTGGGTTTCTGAGGTAACAAAATTTGGTTCGCTGCATAATATATCAACTTTGATAATCTTCAGGGTTAAATATTTTCAATCAGTATATTGATAGTAGTTGGATATAGCTATATGGCACTATACGCAAACAATAACTAGTTCAAACTATCACTTCTTTTTTGCCGCCGAAAGGATGATGTTTGCTATGTTTATTTTGTTTCATGTGAAAATTTGGGGGTCTATGGGATGTGAATACTAACGGATTGTCTATGTCATCCTAGAAAAAGAATATATCTACATATATCTATGCAATTGAGGAAACAGGGAGTGGCACATGATGTATAGGCAAAGCTTTGCTGAACCAATGTATTATTGTAGTTCTTTAAAAAGTGTGCTAGAGTTCTTTGATGCTGCTTGTAGCATCCTTGGGGTTTGTAGCTTTATAAGATTCAACTGATGTTTGTAATTAGTCACTTCATTGTGAAAGGGGGGATATACTGGAATTTTGTCTGGAAATGTATCCTGTGATCTATTTACGATGTCTCTTTGATCTTTGATTTTCAAGTCTTGTTTGTTGTACAATAGACAAAAAAGGAATTTTTTTTTTTTTTTTTTCTAATATGTACAACTTTGGCAGATTAAAGATGAGACAAAAAGAGCAGTATATTGTGCTTTGATCAAATTGCTGTTAGAGAAAAACCTATCAGTCAGGGTACAGTTCATAAGTTCAACTCCCTTCTGCACTTCCTCTCATTGTTGGTTTGATAAGTTTCTCCCTCTTAAAATATCGCCACATTTTAAGGACTTTGTTCATTTGTTGTTGTAGCTTGCTGCCTGTCGGTCTTTGTGTTTACATATTGAAGATGCAAACTTCTCAGAAAGAGATTTTACTGATCTACTTCCCATTTGTTGGGATTCATGTTTCAAGTTGGTTGAGGAAGTTCAGGAGTTTGACTCAAAGGTATAAAGATGTTCTTTGTTGTGTGCAAAAATATAAATAAGATCTTTATTGAAGTTGTGTAGAACATAGTTCGCTTGCTGTATTTTTGTTTCTTGATATTCTATTATACTCTGTTCCACTATTGTTAAAACATTAGCATTAATGAACAAGTCGTCAGATTTGTCAATGCAAATTTTGCTTTCAGATAAAACTTATAGTTAAGTTTAAATCTCATTTCTCTATGATACTCACCCACATTCCTGTATTTTTTAAATTGATTTCAGGTTCAGGTTCTAAATTTGATCTCTATTCTTATTGGACATGTTAGTGAAGTCATTCCTTATGCAGAAAAGTTAGTGCAATTCTTCCAAAAGGTATATGATAATTTGTTCCATTTTTAAAATTACCAAGAATCTTAAATTTAATGGTTGGTTGCAGTAATAGAGATGTTTCTTTTTAAAAACATCTCTTTCACCTTCACCTAAAATCTTGTTGTTTGATAGAACATATACCTCCTGAAATGATGTTAATCATCAGTGTGACCTACGTTTTTTTCAAAATGATTATACACTGCTTGTATGTACAGATATTTTTAATAAATGTTAAGTAATTATTAGACCCTAAAGCTTAAGCATGCATGTAGGGGCACAAAAAGTAGTATTTAAGTACTTTAAAACAAACCTCTTAAGGTGCAAGTCTAACGGTTTGTCATGTGGGTCAAGCCCAAATACAAATACAGAATAAAATTAAATAGTAAATAGTAAATACAAATTTAGTCACATTGGGATACTGGAACTCAGGCTTTTGTGGTAGAACTGGCTCTCATATTATGTAACCACTCAATTGAAAACTCAACCTTGCAAGTAAAGGCTTGAACAACGGTATATAAACATTCTAACAATTAGATATTTTGAGCTTCATAAGCTGTAATAATCAAATATATCTCCTCTTTATCCCTTCCATCCCAGGTTCCTTTCTGTCTTATCATAGTTTCCTCTCATTTGAAAAGGTATGGGAAGAATCTTCTGGTGAGAGCCTTCTACAAATTCAGCTTCTTATTGCTCTGCGAAACTTTGTGGTTGCTCTTGGCTATCAATCACCCAGTTGCTACAACATGTTGCTTCCCATTTTGCAAAGGGGAATCGATATCAATAATCCAGATGAAATAAATCTTCTTGAGGACAGCATGCTGGTTAGCTTACCTGTTTAGTTTATTATTCTTCATTTTTCTCTTCAATAAATGATGCTAAATGCAATTGCCACTTTTTTGCAGTTGTGGGAAGCAACAGTTTCTCATGCTCCTGCAATGGTGCCACAACTATTAGCATACTTTCCATGTCTAGTCGAAGTTATGGAAAGAAGTTTTGATCACTTGCAGGTTAGATTTAATAACCTGCTATTCTTGCTGCTTATTGAAGCACAATGTAGTGACTAGTGAGGAAGTTTTCTTTATTTTTTCAGTGCTTGTTCTCTTCATGATTGTGGACTCCTTGTTTGGCATACTTATTATTTTCTCTTTCTTTCTGAAATGATTTTAGTGAACATACGAGTGTTACTGGGCAGATGTTATTGTTGAAGATTGTTCTTTTCTGCTGCACATTTGGTTGTTGATTTTCCTTATTTGCATTACACTTTAGCTTCTTATTATTAATTTGACCTACTATATAACTGCAGGTTGCTGTCAATATCGTTGAGGGTTACATTATTCTGGGTGGTAATGAATTTTTAAGTATGCACGCCTCCAGTGTTGCTAAAGTCCTTGATGTGGTTGTTGGAAATGTTAATGATAGAGGGATGCTCACAATTCTTCCAGTCATTGATATTCTAATACAGGTGCTTAAAATTTTGAAAGCAGAGAAAAGATAGTATGAAAATTAAGTTGTTTTAGAGGTTTAATTTCATTGGAGCTAGTACTGTTTGTTTACGGATAAGAATCGAGTATTGAAGATATGTATAAGTTTACTATTTAGAATGCTTCAGAATTTCGGCATCCTGTTTCTACTTGGAAGGAGTGAATAAGAAAGAGTGATGTTCGATGAATATAGATAAGTAATAACAATCTTGCCTTATCACACTGTGGTTGCCTCAGATGAACCTCAAATTTGGTTGAAGCTTGAACATAGCCTTCTAAATTCAATTGTCTTTTTCCTGATCACATTGGTGATTGGTATCCTTTGTCTTCAGATGCCTTGGAGAAAAATTGAAGTCATTCAGTCTTTAGAATGTATTTTTGTAGTTGTTGAACTTCTAGATTTGTTAGAGCACCTTCAATGAATCCAATAAATCTAACAGCTACTCAATTTTGCAATCATGCAGTGTTTTCCAGTGGAAGTGCCTCCACTGATCAGCAGCACTTTACAAGTAAGTGCTATTCTTTGCTTGTGCAACTCTTTTTACTGTTATAATTTCTATTATAATTTTCTTTTCTTTTAAATGGTGTATTCAAAATCAATTCTGCCTTTTCGAGTTTTTTTAACTAGATTGTCTGTCTGATTTAAAATTTCTAGAAATTGATTCTTATATGTTTGAGCGGAGGAGATGACCGTGATCCATCTAAGACAGCTGTTAAAGCATCTTCAGCTGCTATTCTGGCAAGGATTTTGGTGATGAATACCAATTACCTTGCCCAATTAACATCTGAGCCTTCACTTTCATTACAACTTCAGCAGGCCGGTATTCCGATTGAAGAAAACATACTTCTGTGTCTGGTTGACATATGGCTTGACAAGGTCAGTAGAACATAGATTTCCATAAATAATAATTTGGGAGATTGCAGAATTTATTATTTTTTAAGTTTTAAGTTACTCTTGCATCTATGCATATGTTTAAAACCATCACAAGGTGCTTCAGCATTATCTTATATAATGTAGGGTTGGATTTAAATATTAGAAATCATCATTCTATGTTTCCATGAGTTTCTGTTATTCTAGAATTTATAATTCTTATGCTAATAAACTGCTCTGACATTATTACCTTCTAATGTTTCACTTTGTGCACTTGCTTGTTAAATTGTGTAATCTGAGGTGCATGCAAGCTAAAAATTGGGAGTCACTATCTGACATCTGATTTTTGAACTGATATTCTCAAAACTGGGACTGGCCATCTAATGAACATATTTGCTATCTGATTCTGTTCACTGAACATAAGCTTATATTGTTGTCTGTATGCAGGTAGACAATGTGTCTTCTGTCCAAAAAAAGATAATTGGCTTAGCGCTTTCTATAATTTTGACAATGAGACTATCTCAAGTTCTGGACAAACTTGATCAGATCTTAAGGTGTGAGTTCGAACCTTTAATTTGATGCACTGTCTGCCCATATTGAATCCTGTTATTAGAGTAATGATAATTCTATGTTTTTTGCAGTGTGTGTACAAGTGTAATTTTGGGTGGAAATGATGACTTGGCTGAGGAAGAGTCAAGGTTAGATACTCTATTTTCTACCTTGACATGTTTTACATAGATTAGTAATGGCTATTTCATATATGAGACAATCATCTTTATCCATTGAATTGAATGGCAGTGGCGACAATATGAGCTCCAGCAGGCCTCACAATGAGGGCACTATTCCTAGTAAAGAGTTAAGGAGGAGACAGGTGAACAGTCTTGGACTGCATCTGAAAATGTTAAATTCTGATAATTGACTAAATCGACTGTAGTAACTTATTTTTATAAATTTGTTCTTATTAACCGTTTAACAGATCAAATTTCAAGACCCTGTCAACCAGTTGTCATTAGAAAACTCAGTGAGAGACAATCTTCAAACATGTGCTGCCCTTCATGGGGAATCCTTTAATTCAGCTATGAGCAGAATCCATACTTCTGCATTCACACAATTGAAGCAGGCTTTGAAGATGCCATAGACATAGACACTTGTCATAAACATCTATTCAATCTGTTGATGATCTCACGTTCAAGGCATTTCAAATTTTCTATAATTTCAATATATTGAGTAGGATTACGGGTAAGTTTTTTTCATCTTCTCTCAGTAATTGTACATAAAGTATTAAGAATTGTTTCCTTCTTAGGGTTTGATAAGGTGTTTTATGTCGAGAGCAGTCATTTAGAAGTGAGAATAATTCTCTTAGTCATTTAACGTTTCAATGTGAAACATTAAAAAAAATTAGGGCGTTTAATATTGAGTTTTTGAAAAGTATTTTCAAAAACGAAAAACATGTTTTGAAAATAATATATTCAAAAAGGATAATGCATTTGGTAGCATTTTTTAAAATACATTTTGAAAACGAAAAGTGATAAAAAAATTGTTTGGTATCATTTTTAAAAATAGATAAAAATTAAAAATATGTTTGGATGAAAACTGTTTTTAAAAATGAAGATGAGACTGTTAGATATGAGTGGTTTTATTTTTTGAAGTTTTGCTGTACAAAAGAAAATGGTTTTTGAAAATAATAAAAAACGAAAAAAAGTCATTTTTTACTTTTATCTTAAGTTTTACTGTATATTTTTAAAAACATATATTTTATTTCCGAAAATATGTTTTTGAAAATGATTAACAAACACATTTTCGAGCGAAACATATTTTCGAGCGTTTTTCGTTTTTAAAAATGAAAAACAGTTTTTCAAAATAGTGCCAAACGCCACCTTAGGTTCTGATTGATTCTTCTGTGTATATCTTATTATGAAACAAGAGGTCTTGCAATTGCATCCTACTCACATAAGCATCTGGAGGGATTTGGTTTATATTGTAATTGTATTGAGAAAAATATCAGTTCCAAATTGCTCATCCAATGTCGTCCTGCCCTATAGATTTGAAGAAGCATATTTTTTGAAGGTTGCAGAATGAAAGTCTCTTCACTTTCTGTGATGTATAGTACTTTATTTGCTTGCTCATCTAATGCGTTGTTCTATTTGTTCCGCAGGGTGATATTGAAGCTTTTGTGAGTTGGATTGGTGGTCTCTCCATTCTTTGTATTTGTTTGTAGCTGTTTGGGTTGGGTGTTGATTTCATTCATATTTCAAAAATCATTTGTACATGCCCCTCCGGCAACAGGAAACTCTGTAAATAGCTTGTTGGTCCTTGCTTTGCCTGCATATTCAAGGCAAACGAGGATCGCAGCACTTGAGTCTATAGGCCTGTCAATACTCATGGCAATGACATGAATACTTTATAGAAAGGGGGAACAAAGAAATGTATACAGTGTTTCTTGGCTCACTCCGCTACTGCTTTGCCTTCCCATTTTTGAAACTTTTAGTTTTGATTAAAAAACATTCAACTTCTTGGCAGTTGACTGCTTCATTTTTAGATCATATTTTCTTATTTGACATGTGGAGAGACTACCAAGCAGTGTTCAAGTTTCCAGTTAATTTTCAGGCGACGATCTTTGGTGGATGCCTATTGTTCTGGACCTTTGTAGTTCCATTAAACTCGGAACAGTTAGACAAAGCAAGCAGAGATGGCAATTCTACAAACTCGTGTTTTCAAATCAACATGCCTACTCTATGTCTAGAAAACCATAAATTTTCCGAGCTGCTCATAATTCAATGCCCATCATGAGAGCAACTAATACAAAGCAGATTGAGAATGGGAACAAACGAAGATTTCTATTCTTGATCTGCTCTGTATGAGATGGACATCCTGGTAACGCTGGCCATGATATTGCTATCAACAGTACCGTTCCTGTAACTGGCAGTCTGGGTATCATCTGTAACGATTTTGTGTCCTATGATGTTGCCGTGAAGTCCAGATGATCCCTTAAAAACAATACCTTCAATTTCTTTAGGAGTGGTAAACAAATGCTGCTGGTAGGTATGGGAAAGGTAATCCCTTTTCAACATACATTCCACTCGGCAACATTAACCAAAGCAAATGAAATTTGTACAAATAGCAGTAACCTTACGAAGTACCATTACCGTTAAACTCCAGTAATGCTATGTTACTGTTGGATGTTACCATACGAGGCCTGTATCAATGCTGTGAAACTGTGGTATTTTAACAGCTTCAACCGTTAATTCAGTTGTAGTAAAAAGTTCCCCGATGCGTTGTTTCTGTTCCACCAGTCTTTAAATAAAAGGACTTCCACCAGACTTTGACCTAAAATTTTATTGTTGAAACCTGTTACAGTGCTTCCTAATCCCGCATTAAAAGCAATAAGAAGTCTAATACGAGTTCCCTTCACCATGCGATCGCGTTCCGCACTTATCTGTGAGTATTTTTCTTCTCTAAAGAGTTTAAAGTTATTGTAGAACTTGATCCTTCCAGTGTTATACTGTACTATAAAAGTTACTTTTCAGGCCTACAATATAGTTTAGTATTTGCCTGTGTGCTGCCATGCAAGTTGAAAACAACAAAGATCTTCGAAGTTTCACAAATTTTCCCTACAAAGTTCAAATCTGAAATATGATCTTAACCCACGTCATTGACTAGTTCAAACAAATTCACTTGACATGGTAATCGGAAGGATGAGCTCTTATAAACTCCATATTGCACTAATTGAAAACAAAACCTCAGTGCTATTACTTATGTCCTACATTTGTGTTGTAAATAGGCCCGCCCTTCCTTACTGCATTGTAAAAACCACTTCTCTGATTTAAATCATTCGTATGATAACAATAATTTTCAACACGCATTTGCATGTATCTTATACAACATGACAACGCTGGTTATTAAAGGTCTCAAATTGTCAATAATAAACAATTAAAACAAAAAAAAAAAAAAACATAAAGTGATGAGGGTCATAAAGGATGTGCATATGATGGTGCAAAACCCGAATAATATAATTGTCAAAGCACTATATTAATTGACTTGTGCAACCAGATACAAGGGGAGAAAATAACAAAATTGGAGGGAAAAAAGAAGAAAAGTAAAATAAAATTAGACTCATTCTTAGGTTGTAGCACCATTTGTTGTTGCGTCCATGGGCTCAGCTTCTGTTGACTCTTCAGGTTTGTCACCCTT
Source organism: Nephelium lappaceum (assembly GCA_021234005.1). Taxonomy (NCBI): domain Eukaryota; kingdom Viridiplantae; phylum Streptophyta; class Magnoliopsida; order Sapindales; family Sapindaceae; genus Nephelium; species Nephelium lappaceum. Next base: position 2,159,670 of record CM038011.1, read on the forward strand.
CTTACCTGCAATAGACAATTTCTTGATATCACAACTCATGTAAATCCATAAAGCATACAATCAAAAATCAAAAACAGAAAAACATAAGTTGAGTGCTTCAGGGAAAATTTCTTGCACTCCTTATAAAGAATTATTATCTGCTCATCCACTTTCCAGCATACCTTTCTTCTTCTTCCCACCACCTTTCTTCTTAGTCTTAGTGCCCAAGGCTAACCAGGCCTTAATTTCAGGATCATCTACTGTCTTGGTCGGCCTCAGCTCCTGCAATGCATGAGTTGTAATCCGATCTGAGCCATTAGGCATTAGCAAAACAGTGAATTTGATGTGGGCAACAAAATCACCTGCAAAACAGTCCAAGATAATTTAGTGTTCAACATCACTATGTATTGTTCAGCATAAATCCAATCACGGCTCTGCCAAAATATAATGCTTTTTTTACCAGGTTTCTCATGAAGAACAGGATACTGGCTGCAGGAGTTCATGGTTAACACATTCCACTAATCCCAATCGAGCCCTTTTTTCTTCCAAAGCCCTGTTATGAAAAATATTCACATCAACCACGAATGGGAAAAGAGTTTAAGGCAAAGAATAGTTCAATTCAATATGCTAAGATACGTAGTGAAAGTGAACAAACAACAAACCTTGCAGTAAATGGCATGATTGGAAATTTCTGACTTATTTCACTAAAGATAAATCTAGAAGCTTTCATCTTCAAGTGATAGTTCTTGTCGACGGCTCTCTTGTAAATAGTTGTCTGCTTCTCATCCAACAGCTTAGGCTGCAACCATACACGAGAAACATAAGGACATATGATAACATAAAAATGCACAAAAAATGTAGTCTGGGTAAAACTATGGATTCCAGAATTACCTTGCCATCACCTGTGCTTGTCACAATATCTATGGCATAGACTTCGTTCTCCTCAAATTCTGCATCTTCTACTCTTGTCTCTGGATTAGAGACACTGAGTACAACCTTGTTTCCATCTATCACAAACTGCTTCAACTGGTGGCTAAGAACACCTTCAACGATCTTACAATCATATGCAGCTGCAACCTTCTGAATAGCATCTGTTACGTCTTTGTTCTGCCACACAAAGGATTGACAGTTAGAATATATATGAAAACACGGGATTAAAAGATCTTGAATAGAGATACTAACAACGACAACAAAACATGCCCATATAGAATTGTGCGCAATTAGACTTAGATGCAACCATAACTGCTGAAGTCAACAAAAAGTTTTGGCTATATATGAGTAAAAATGCGCCAACTATGAATACATCAGTACTATTGCACCCAAAATGTAACCATTTCAGTGTTATAGGAAACTGGGAAAGGAGGAAACCAATGAAGGATTGATATTCTCGGTAAAATTGCCTTTCCTTGTTATAGAACTTGCAAATGTTAAGTATCTGCATCTTTTCTAACTTCACAATTACATGGACATGTCACCTATCTAAGATGTTGCTCCATCAGAGTAACTATGACAAAACCTTCATTTGGGTGTTGGCCCATAGCCTCAAATAGCATTCATCACTTAGGATACTGGAGTCCAATACATGTCAGGAAGGTTGGTGTCTAAATGCTTTCAAAAACTGTAATTAACACACCAAAGAGATTACGATTCACCGCTGTAACTTACAAAATAAGACTTAATTTAAGATGCCAATATCACCGGACTGAATCCTTGAATAATGCACCGAGGAAGTACTGATTTAGTATAATATTATAAAAAATGACACCATGACATACACTGGTAGGTCAGCAAAGAAAAAGAAACAAATCAAGTCTCTATCAGTGTAACTATGACTAAACAAGGCTTCATTGGAACTTAGTCCATCACCTTCAGAGTCTTCATCATGTAGAGATAATATCAAACCCCAACAATGTTCAAACAGATTTGAGTACATCCATAAAAGGGGGAAAAATGTCTGTAGATGCAAACTGCATCCATGAGCAGTCAAAACTACAGCCCGTTAAGCTTCCAAAAGACATTTAAAAACACAAAATTCTAAGCAAGGCTATTTTGTTTTAGCTTTAGGCAAAAAAACAAGTATCCTATGTAAACAATGTTGGCCCAGATGACAACAGTATCAACCAAACAGGATGTATCAACAGAAAAGCAGCACCTATGACCAAACATAATATTGGCAACAGGGAAAAGAGGAAATCAATATGAAACTGATTACCTGGCAAAGTTGCCTACCCTTCAAAAAAGAGAGATCAGAATAAAGTGGCCCTAGATGAATGACTAAATGTTCAAAAAAAAATATTTTAAGTGATAAGAAAATTTAAGAAATAAGACTCCAAGCAAACAATTAAGCATCCAAAAGAAATTTCATATTTCAAATTCAACGCAAACTTATTTCATATTAGAATCAAGGCAAAAAATAAGACTGTATACCCTATGTAAACAGATGTTGGCCCAGATGGCGACAGTGTCAACCAAACAGGATGTATCGACCAAAAAAAGCCCCATGGCCAAACATAATATCGGCAACAGGGAAAAGAGGAAATCAACATGCAATTGATTACCTGGCAAAGTTGCCTGCCCATCAAAAAGTAGAGAAAAAAAGAGTGGCCCTATATAAATAAAAGAAAAAATATGGTTTTTTTTTTTTATAGGAAAAATAAAAAAATATGGTTTTAAGTAACCTAAAGCAGTATTCCCTGCATTGAGAGCTTGTTCCCCTATCAGAGTAACTATGACAAAAAGCTTCATTTGGATGTTAGTCCATAGCCATCAATAAAATTCATCATATAGGGGATGCCATAAGAATGAAAACACATACTGGAAGATTTAGAAGCTCAGTTACAAACAGAATAACATAATATATAAAAAATACAATACTAGTCAATCCAAACTTTTAGCATCAAAGCATAAGACAAGTTGATACACTTTGACCATGGAAGATGGAAGATTAAAAGCCAAGACAAAGCACAATCACCTGTCCTAGCAAAATATGGCACGAATGATCAACAACAGAATCAACTCTAAAACCTACATGCCGATCACATGTTTACCATGCTTCAACTCTAAAACCTGACAAGAATATGATTACCCAAGACCCGAAATTCCTAATATATTTTAACAACCACACATTTGATAAAAACAAAATAGGAAAAATACCCATCAATATAAACAAATTACCTTCTTCCCAGGCCTTACAAGCCTCAAGGCAACTTCAGCAGCAGTATTTGCCGCAGCAATAACATCAGCTGCCCTGCCTATAACAGGCCCACCCTGGACAACATGTGTATGTGCAACAACAGCAATAAACCCATCAATGTGACACCCCATGTCGCTGCATCAGTTAAAAACCCACAACCAATTATCCACCAAACACAAATTTCCCCAAATGAAAAAAGATACAAGTTAATCATCAAGTAAACAAAATGCTTACATCTTCACCACATCACCTTCTTGCAAGGTGGCATCATCGCTTGCAAGCGGTGAAAAATGACACACAGTATTGTTTACAGACACGCAAGTCGGGAACGCAACACCCCTCTCAATCTTCTTCTTCACATTCTTATACATATTCCCTGTTTGCCTTTTTAACACAGACAAACAAAAACAAAACCCACATCAGAAAACAAACAAATAATTAAATCAAAACAACACAACACACATTACACTATAAAACTCACTCTCTGATAAATGAATCTCCTTTTTCGCATAAGTCGACAATCTTAGCTCCCGGCTTGCACGCTGACACTACAAGCTGCAACGCCTCTGCAAAGTTTTCACGTTCACATCACAAACACGTACCAAAATGAAAAACAATCTTTGAACATAAACACATAAATATAAAAACATTTGGACTGTGGATAAGAGAGTGAGTGTGCGAGTATTAACTGTTGACGATCTCAGCAGCGCTCTTGTATTTGGTGACGACCTCAGGAGAAGTGAGATCCAACTCCTTCTCCTCCCTCTCTTCGTCGGACGACATCGTTTTCGTGTCGCAGCTTTTCAACAATCAATCGATAAAACTCTATAGAAACAAAACAAAAAATAATCGAATTTTTATTAGGGTTTTTTGAAGTTAAAGACAAAATTAGAATCGGCAAGAGATAGAGAGAGAATAAGAGAAACTCGAGAGTGACTCACAGTGAGTGCGATAAATTGACGGCGGTGGAGCTAGGGTTTATCGAATAGAGACAGAGACGGAGACAGAGACAGAGAGAGAGTGTGTGCGATAAAAGAGAGTGGCTGGTGAGGAGAGCTAGGGTTACAGGTTGTTACGGCAGCGTTTGCTTTTATAGGAATTTTCTACAGGCTCTGGCTAGGGTTTTGTTGTAATCTATTCACCCGTTTTTTTCTATTTTTTGTTTTTTGTTGTATTCTTTATTTTTATATTTTTACGGTTTTTTTTTGTTTTTTGTTTTTTGTTTTTTTTTGTTTGTGGGTTCGGCTTCGACTGGGTTCTCCGCGGGTAAAGTGAACAGTGGGAGCGTCGGGTGGTATTGGACTCGGACAGTTGGACTGCTGGCTTTGGGTTGGGGCTTCCAAGTGTTCAAGACTTGTTTGGCGCGTTATGTGTAAGCATATGAGTGCTTTTACACTACATTTGACTTTCTGCCTCGTTGTCAAAAAAGGAAAAAAAAAATTGTAAGATGTTTACAATTAAGTCTAATTTAGTCGGGTTTGTGTGATACTCTTGCCTAGAAGAATGGTGTGAATAAATTTGTTTTTACAATATATATTTTTTTAATGCAGACCAAAAGTCTCTTATAATGGGAGGTAAATTGCTCCTAGAATAGGGAGTAAAATTGTACGGAGAGCCATTTCCCAAAAAAAAAAAAAAAAAAAAAGAATGGAGACCTGAATGGTAGCCTAAGGTGGTAGGGATGTGCAATTGTTGCATTGTATTCAAAAGTTTGATGATTGAATTTAAAATAAGGGTTTTTCTAACTTACTAGTTAGATAATGTTATATGTCAATAACAACTTTTTGACTGATTGTAAGGATGATTATGAAAGAATATCCAAGGGTTATTATTGATGAATAGCCTAAACCAACTAATAAGGTAGTCAAACATTGAAAAATAATATCATAGACCATCACTCAATATTTGTTTAATAGTAGATTATGTCCAATTAATCTGACAATGTAAGATCTAATTGAATCATAAAGGTTAATTCAATGAAAAATCGTTCATAAATGCAAGATCATTCATATATATAATGCACGACGCTATGCCTCATCTCAAATGGAAGATAGATATAAAAAGAAGAAAGAAATGAAAAAAATTATCAAATGTCATAAAAATCAAGATGGTATGACTGCACAATTTCTTCTTAAAATAATAAAAATATAGTCCAAAATACATTGTATGGGATCCAAGAATATATTCTTATAACATTGAGATTAAACATTTTATATATGATGAAATTCAAACTCCAGTCATATAAGTTAAAATGAAACACGCTAACCAATTATGATATGAGTGGATATGCATGACTATACATTTTTGTCCACAAACTTTTTACATGATTTTAAGTGTATTTGTAATTAGTGTATAGGCAAATTTTCATATAAATCTCTCAATAAATGGAAATTTTTGAAGTCAAACTGCTAAAAGAGGGTAAAAAATAATAATAATAATAATAAGGGCAATCGATATTTTGTATCTTATTTCCATGATTTTTATTTTGTATCATGAGGCATTAAATTTAAAGAAATTTGCCCTTCCTCTTTTTTGCTTTTATCTATCCCTCGTCTCTCACTTATTGGATTGTCATCGGATTTCGTCAAAACACCATGCAATGACTTTGGAGTTTTATTATTTTTCTTTGCGAAAAACCTATTGAACAGAATCGGGAGGAGATGAAGAGAAGAAGAAAAATGAGAAGGAAATGCAGAAGAATAAGAGAAATGAAGAGGAGGAGAAAAATGAGATATTTAAGGTAGAGAAAAAGGAAAATTCATCCAAAAAGATACCGAATTGTATAGAGAAAAATTACGATGCTTAAAGAGATTTGAAAAGATTAATTTATATTTTTATTTTTGTTAAGGATAGCTTGGTAAAAAATAAAAGTCATTGGTAAACAAATGATAATTGAAAAGGAATATAAAGGACTAACCACTTCACTTTAATACCATTTATGAATTTTAAGCCAAATTTGAATGAAATTTTTCACTAATTAATCTTCCACTTCTAAGATCAACATAAATTCAACAACAGTATCTCTCGATTTTAACATAAATTTATGGGATAGTAAAAGTTCAATAACCCACGCCAAAAGAAAAAGAAAAGATCAACAAGGCCACGTCAAATCAAAAAGTAATAAATTTCTATCATGACCCTTTTTTATTAAAATTTGATACCAATATTAGGTCATAAATCTCTTAAAACTTATCAAAATTAAATAATGTATGTCCTAAAACTTATACTTAAACACTTCAAATTAAATTATATTTATTTTGATCTACCAATAAAAATTAAACAAAATATATTTTTATTCAAATGATGTAGTTATGTTATTGATTAGATAAAGTTACCTAATAATTATAAATATTGGATTAACTTCAATTATTATGCAAAAACTTACACTCAAATCCTGTCAAACTGATTTTCACCACCGAGTAATGTTACTCGACTAGTACACTATTCAAATCCTGATAGAAATTTACATTCATAAACCAAATTCAATTTACCATGAACTCTACAAGCTTTGTAGGATTTGTACATATATATGGACACTATCTCTCTCCCTTTCTATAAGTTGACAAAAAAAAACCAAAACAAGAAGCAACCATAACCCTATAAACGGATCTCCCTTCTCCGCCTCTCCACTCTCCGCCGCCGCCGCCGACTCAGGTCTCTCTTTTGTCCATCTCCATCGCTTTGATTTTCTCATTCTCCCGCCTATTCAAATGCTTTTTTCGTTTCCATGTTTTAATTTTTTTTTTTTTATATATAAGTTTTTTTTGTTCTACGATTCCATCTCTTAAATTAAAGCTAAAGCGTGTAATTGATTATATTGATTTTGTTCAGTGACTTTGTTTTTGTGTTTCCGGTGATCGTCCAGAGAATCAGAGACAAAACAGGAGAAACCCCCTTAAACCCTAGGTCTCGATTCCTGCTGGTGGCGTTGCTGTTGTTTTGGTATCAGTAAGTCTCTTGATTTATGAATTTTTTTTGTTTCCTAAACATGATCATGTGATAGTTCGAAATTTTATATGTATACGCTGTTTTGCGTGTTTTGTTAAGTTGAGTGGATTGATGATTGCTGTTCTATTTCTGGGAGTGTTTGTGGATGTGTTTTCGATAACATGAATCAATTATATTGATTTAGTTCGTAGTTTGTTGTCACGAATATGTTTTTTATGTATAATTGATGGGATTTTATTGATGGTTTCTATTTAATTTTTTGGTTGATAGTGGTTGTGAATCTGTAGTAGCCTGTGGTCTAGGCAGTGTCTTGTGCAATGAATGTGATGGTTTAGTCTTGCATACGTGTGGTTGCTTGTTGTATTGGTTTGATATGGACTGATTGGAGGTTGTTTTTGATTGTAGATTGTGGTGGTCTGTGAGGTTTGTATGAAAGAGTATTGAAGTGGGAAAAAGCTGGTTTTGTTTATTGGTGTTGACATATTTTGTCGTTTTTCGGTTTTGTGGGTGTTAAAGCATCATGGTAGTCCATGCGAGTTTTCATCTGATTTCTTACTCAGAAGAGATTATAGATGGACAACCAATCTATGTTTCTTCGAATTGCCTTCCTGTGAAGGCTTTGAAGTATGAACCTGCTGGTCATTCTTTTCATGCTGCTGCTCTTAAGCTGATTGGTTGGGAGGAAGATGCTGATGAAGATACTGATGATGAGAAAGCGTCGAATGATAAAGAGCAGGCGTATTTCCCATCATATGATTCGTATAGCAGTAAAGGTAAAAAGAAGTCAGGTGCCGGAGGCAATCAGCAAGATCATTATGCGTTGTTGGGATTGAGCCATTTGAGATACCTTGCCACAGAGGATCAGATTAGGAAATCCTATCGGGAGACTGCCCTGAAATATCATCCTGACAAGCAAGCTGCACTTCTTCTTGCTGAGGAAACTGAAGCTGCAAAGCAAGCAAAAAAGGATGAAATAGAAAGCCACTTTAAGGCTGTCCAAGAAGCATATGAAGTTTTGATTGATCCTGTAAAGAGAAGAATTTATGACTCCACGGATGAGTTTGATGATGAAATCCCCACTGATTGTGCTTCACAAGACTTTTTCAAGGTGTTTGGTCCAGCTTTTATGAGGAATGGAAGGTGGTCGGTTGCCCAACCACCGGCAACCTTGGGCGATGAGAATACTCCATTAAAGGAGGTGGATAATTTCTACAATTTTTGGTACAGCTTTAAAAGCTGGCGGGAGTTTCCGCATGCAGATGAGTTTGATCTTGAACAGGCTGAGTCTCGTGATCACAAGAGATGGATGGAGAGGCAGAATGCAAAACTTTCAGAAAAGGCTAGGAAAGAAGAATATGCGCGAATTCGTTCTCTTGTTGATAATGCCTATAAAAGAGACCCGAGAATTCTAAAGAGAAAGGAAGCGGAGAAGGCTGAAAAGCAGAAGAAAAAGGAAGCCAAGTATCTGGCAAAGAAGTTGCAGGAGGAAGAAGCTGCCAGGGCTGCTGAAGAGGAAAAACGCCACAAAGAAGAGGAAGAAAAGCGAGCTGCTGAGGCTGCAGTCCAACAGAAGAAACAGAAAGAAAAAGACAAGAAGCTCTTGCGGAAAGAACGGACTCGGCTTCGAACACTTTCAGCAGCTGTAATATCCCAGTATTTGCTTGATGTTTCAGAGGAGGATGTGGAAAGTCTATGTATGTCACTTGATACCGAGAAGCTGAGGAATCTATGCAACAGGATGGAAAACAAAGATGTGTTGGAACAAGCAAGTACTATCAGGAATGTACTCGGGCACATCAATGAATCTGAGGGCAAGAAGCAAGATGAGAAGAACCCACAGCAGAATGGTTCTGTTCAGTCTAACGGAAGTAATCCTTTACAAAGCTTTGAGAAGAAGGAAAAACCTTGGGGCAAGGACGAGATTGAGCTATTGAGAAAAGGAATGCAGAAATATCCCAAAGGAACATCTCGAAGGTGGGAGGTTATCTCAGAGTATATTGGTACCGGAAGATCCGTGGAAGAAATTCTAAAGGCAACAAAAACGGTTCTCCTCCAAAAGCCTGACAATAACAAAGCTTTTGATTCTTTTCTTGAGAAGAGGAAACCTGCTAAGTCAATTGAATCTCCCCTTTCAACTAGGGAGGAAATAGACGGAGGACCGGCGCCTCAGGCACCTCAGGTAAGTGATGCAAAGACGGATATGCAGCAAGAGTCTCCAACTGCAAGTAATCAGAGTCCTGGTGATGCTGCTGCTGCAAATGGGGTTTCTTCGAGTTCAGATCAAGATGTGTGGTCTGCTGTACAAGAAAGGGCACTGGTTCAGGCCCTAAAAACCTTTCCTAAGGAAACCAATCAGCGTTGGGAGCGAGTTGCAACTGCTGTTCCTGGAAAGACCGTAAACCAGTGCAAGAAAAAGTTTGCATTGCTGAAGGAGAGCTTCAGAAGTAAGAAAAGCACGGTGTAGTAGTTCATTAGTGTTGCTCCTGCTGTCACGGGAATGAGAAAGTGATTGATAAATGCCCGCCAAGGAGGCTGTTCTGTTCTAAGGTATCTCATTTATATCCAGTTCGTATTATCATTCGAGGCACGAATCACATAGGGTAAATTATATGTGAAAAGAGAGAGAGAGTTATTCTTTTTTCCTGGAGTATTCACCATTCATCGGATTTTGTTTTTTGGCCATACAGGTGGTCATGACTTACAAATTTGGGAGGAGACTCCATAAGATAAGAATATTCCATATTGTCTTGACTGGAGATGTATTTTGTAATCCTTTACTTAGTTTACGCTTTATATTACAGTGATATGGATTTCCATTCTGTTTCTGTTGACTATTGAGAGAGCTAGGAAGGGTCATAGTTTGACATGAAATTCAAATTTCACTTTACATTATATACTGAACATTAGTTCAGCTTTATCAGTACCTAGTAGAACAGAAACGCACCCAGAAGTGTCTTTTGCATTATCACATATCCAAGCTTGGATTGACGTTGAGTCAATATGACCTAAAACTTTCGTCATCTTGGCAATTGAGAACTTCTGCTCATTGAGGATTTGTTTAAGAAGTCGTCCAAAGAAGATAAAATTTGTTGTGCAGCCATAGCAAAAGATATATACACTGATGTATATGAAAGTAGAGAGGAGAATCGCATGAGTTAACAAAAGCATAAAGTTGTACAGCAACACTCCTTAATTAGTCTTGAAAACGTAAGACAGGGCGACTTATCTCCTACAAGTGTCTGAGACTGCACATTAATTGAAGATTTGAGCTGTTGATAATGGTGGTGACTGGTGAGGATCAGTAAAACATTTCTTTGATTTGGAATATTTAAAACTTTTTTTTTGTTTGCACGGTACAACTTGAAAGAGTAACATTAAAAAAATCGTCATTTTTTCGTTGTTCACTTTTTCTACAGGGAGAAAATCTCATAGAAAAGAGATTCTCTATTCTCTAATCTTTCGCTTCTTCTATAAAGAGAAAATCTTAGAAAACAGAATCTTTTTTCTATTCCTTCACTTCTTCTATAAAGGAGATTCTCTCCTTTTATTTCTTCACTTCTTCTATAGAGAAGAGAAAATCTCAGAAAACCTTTTTCATTTCTTTTTTATTTTTTCACTTATTTACAGAGGAGATTTTCTCTAAACATTTTTCTTCATTATTCCATCGTACTTTCACTTCTTCTACATCACAGATTCTCTCCATTTTTAAGTATTCACAACATCACTTTCAAACATGGGTGACTCTCTGAGAAGAAAAATTGGATAGCACAAGGTTTTGACAAAAATTTGTTTAAGAACTAGTTGAATCTTCAACAATCTCTACAAGAGTTGAGTTGGAAACACTGCATCAAGCATTCTCTCATTTCTCACTGTTATTGTTGGTAAGTAAATTGTATTGCTTTATTCTTATGATTTTTTTGGGTGTCATCTAATTTTCATGATTTGGGTTTTCGTGCTTGGTAATAAGATCAATCAAACTCAGGCCCATGGCCAGCTGAGAGTTGTGATTTCCAATCGGAAACAATTTTAAATAAAGAGTGTTAATTTTTTTTTTCTTAGATGGTGAAGAGGGATTAAATTCGAAGAAAACTATCCATACGTTATGTTTTAAGATAAAAATAAGATTTAAATTCTTGATCTCTTAAGATCAAGGAAGTATTCAACTAAAAAATAATACAAATAAAAAATATAAAAAATAATAGTTTTAAGCTTCATCTCATGATCTAAAAAGAGAGACCATAACAAATTTTGTTACGTTTGCAGGTACAAAGAAAGTTCTATAGAAAAAGCAGCCGGGGACTCCTATTACGAAACCCAGCTATCGAATTTGTTATAGAATTGTCTCCTCCAAAACGACTCTCACAGTCTAATCCTCATTAAACAATAATTACTGAAACAATCACTAACCTGTTGCCAGTGATTTAAGGGAATCTTCAAACAACCCACATATCCCTTCCCTAAGAACAGCAAATCATTAGTATGGTCCATGAAACTTGGTTCTCTAATTAGAGAATCCTAACAACTCAGCAAAAAAGTGATTTAAGGGAATCTTAAAACAACCCACGTTTCCCTTCCCTAAGTACAACAAAGCATTAACATGGTCCGTCAAATTTGGTTTTCTAATTAGAGAACCCCAAGAACTCAGCAAAGAAATATTGATATGACTTATGGCTAGCAATGACATAAATAATTACCTACAAGGGAGCATTGCGAATATATCTCCTCTCATAGAAACCGGTAACTTGGTCAGCCACAGCCCACATAATGGCCTGGCCTGGCGGGATCCTCATGAGGCGGGGCAGCAGTCCTTTCCACAAGGCAAGAAGCCCCTCCTCAGCATAAATCGTTCTGATTGCATGGACCATACCTTTGTACTTCAATTCACCCCCTTGTCGACTTTGTGCCATTAATCTTGTCTTGACAACATCAAAGGGGCCAGTGCAAAATGGACCTACCGTTCCTGCACAGAATCCTGATATCATAGACTGCCACGGTTGGAGAACCTTCCCATCACCTTCATGTTTCTTCCACAAGATTACATCAAAAGCATTTTTGGCCGTAAACATAGCAGCTTGATTAGTTCCATTTCGCATCACAGTTGGGGCAGCCCCCGCCCAGAGTCCCCGGATACCTTCCTCACGTATAATCGTACTAGCACAATGTACAGGGCCTTTATACTTTAACAGCTCAGGACTCAACCCTTTCTGTTGCTGCAGTCTAATTTTCACCACCTGCACCATTCCAGAACTAGGCAAGCTTATAAGCAAACCCCCATTTTTATATGTTTCAAATAACAAATCGATTAAATGACAGAATCTAAATGCACTAAATTCAATAAGCCACCACTCAATTGTCCATCAAAATCAGTAAAACAAATAGATAATCTCAGTATCTCTGATGTAAATAAGCACCAATCAGCAATGCCACCATGTATCTCAACATTTTTCTAACAAATGCTCACAATCACATATCCTATACTAAAAGTCACCATTATATCCATCGACATCATCCCCGCGCATAAAAACCAAGAAATTTATATAAGTTAATATACAATTACGCATCTAATAACATACACTTTAACACAACAGCATTTAAAAAAAAAAAAGAATATTCATGTAACAACAAGGGTAATTTTTTTTTAAAAAAAAATTAAATGACATAAAAAGAATATTAAATAAACAACAATAAAATCCCAAATCAAAACGAAACAAAATCAACCAATAACCACAAAAATACAACCTTTCCATCGATGAACTAAATGACAAACCTCGAAAGGAGTAACAATGGCGAGAGCTTCGAGGACGCCGGCGCCGAAGCCGGCGAGAAGCCGGCCTTGGTTGCTGATCTTGCCGGTGTTGGAGTCCTTGAAGGCCGATTGGAAGACGGCGTTGGACCCCATTCGAAGCGTGTACTTCAAGGTCAGATGAGTGGCGAACGGCGTCAGGCCCTTCCAGAGAGCCCGGACGCCTTCCGTGCGCGAAACGGTGGCGCCGCAGTGGACAATCCCTTTATATGTGCCGGTGCGGTCTAGCTGGAGCCTGGTCTTGATGACGTCAATAGGCTGCAAACAACAGGCCTCCACGATCCCCCCGAGAGAGCCCGACACCGCCTTCATGTAAGGTGGGATCGTCTTAGCCTCGTTTTGCGGCTCCTGCTTTTGTGTCTTCATGACTGTTTTGATTGTCCTGTGTCTTCACCGTTGAACAAGAAGAAGAAGAAGAAGGTGAGAAGTTTGCTGATTCACTTCTCTTCTTCTTCTCTCTTCGTTCGTGATTTGTTCGATTGGAAAATTACACTGCAACGCCTCAGATTGGGCAGGTGTATGACCAGTTTATATGTTGTTTTATATAGACAAGTTATTGGTGCTCACGCCAAGTTTTTTTTTTTTTTTTATCTGAATGCGCTCATGCTAAGTTTTAATCACTTTTCTTGTGAATTCCCTACAATGCCCTTGCATAATTAAAATAAAAAAATAACAATAATTATAGACATCCCACCTATATATTTTAATATTAATCTCAACTCGTATCAATTATTAATAATTAAAATAAAATATCATTAATGAGTTTCTACTCATCATTAAAATCGTGTGTTCAATTAAATTTGGGATAAAATGTGGTATATGTAGTACTATCTAAAGAGTAATGTTAGGTAATTCAAAAACTTTATCAAAACGATAGATTAATAAGTTGTCAATGTCATATAAATCATGAAATGATAAGGTAGATAGTGTTGACAATTCACGTGCTAAGTTGTTTTTTGCATGATTTTTTGTAACCTAACTTTACTCGAAATTGAAAATCCAAAAATATGAAATAAATAGTAAAAATGGTGAAAAGTTGTATGCCACCCTCCATGAAAACTTAACACTTGAACAACACGACAAATCCATCAACCATCCTATATGTCAGGTGAAAGAAGCAAGTATAGATAGAGGATAGTGTTTAAGGAGCACGATGATCACGAAGGAGACTGGTGCAAGCAAGGAGGGGAGGAGGTTGTGGTGTTAATAGATGGGGAGGTGGAAGGTTAGGGAGAATATGTTTGGTGAGATGGTAGGTTTTGTTAAAAGGGTTTGATTATCATTAATATGATATATGTAGATGATTTAGTGTAAGACAAACAAAAATAAAAAATATTATATGAAAAAGAGAAAGTAAAAAGTAAAAAAATCTTATATATTTATTTATAAATTATGTAACATATTAATGTACTTTAAAAACATCAGTATAAGTTATATCAAAATTTGATCTAAATTCTTGTTAAAAATGGCTATTAATTCATTTGCTACAAGATTTTGAATTTTTCTGTTACAAATAAAAGTGAAAAAACTAAAATAGCATTCTAGTGTTAGCCAACAACATAGGATTGTTAAGTCTTAGTAGTGTTTATGGTCAATTTTCTTCTCAGTACGTGGGATTCTCTTTTTTATTTTTTGAGACCCATTCTGTGGTTCTATAGAGTCTTTATTTCTGACCATGCCTTAGTGGGTTTATGTATAGTGGCTTGTTGCAAGTCTATTTGTATAATAGTATATGTAATAAGAAAAGAAAAAAAAAAAGATTAGTGTTAGTGGTGTTTATGAAGAAGACCAAAACTTAATGGCTGCTGTTTAATTCTGCTTGTTTGATTTTTGACTGTTCAAAGCTGCTTGCGTGTATATGATTGTATTTCTCGTTGCATTGTGCGGTTGTGCCGCCCACTGAACTGATAGGCTCGAACACTTACATATTTGGAAGCACGACGGCTATTGCAACTAGTTTCTTGTCAAGTGGAATATATATATATATATATGTTTCAAAATATATATATATATATATTTTTTTCTCATATTTAATTTAAATATAATTGATAAATTTGATTAATTGATCCTTATATTTTAAAGTAAATGAGTCATCATTTTAAAAATAATATATATAGGACTTTTATAATTAAGTATACCTAACTTTAAAAAGTAAGAACCAACCAATCAAATTTATCATTTATATTTTCTTTTTTAAAACAAATTATTTATTTTATTTAATTTAAATGCAAATAATGAATTTGATTGGTTGGTCCTTACTTTTTAAAATCAGATATACTTAATTATAAAAGTTATATATATATATATATATACACATACACACTTATAAGGCCCAAATTTTATTTCTATAATTGAAAAAGAAAAAATCCATCATGATAAAAGGAAGAAACTTTTTATATGTAATAATTAAATTTTAATTAAACTTTTTATATATGCTGTGGGAATACAATGGGCCGTTTGTTTCCTGCAGTGAGCAACCCAACCCTGCTTATTGTAATGGGTTTGTTGTCACCAAACCAGCCCAATTTTTGTGAAAGCCAAGCCTAAAAGTGTAGAGAAGTCTGCAAACATGAACATGCATGGTCGAGTAAAATCACAGTGCATGTTTTCTACTACAAAAAGACAGAACATGTGTAGCTCAAATGGTTGAAAAAAATCCAGTTTTTACTGACTATGCAACTGCGTGTCACTACTACATGATTTCATCGATCCTCCATCGGCCGCGTCTATCACTTACGTGTCTTCTCCTCCCGCGTCCTCCTCCACCACGTCCCTCAGTATATTAACAAAATCACCTGTTCTCATGTTTGCACGTACCGACCATACACTACACTTCGAAGTCGTGAAAGCAACAAATTATCCAATTAGGAACCACAAAAGAAGAAAGTAGAAGAAGACGCAATGGCATCAGAGCAGGAAAGACAACAACTTGACGCCAACGCAAGGCAGGGAGAGACTGTCGTTCCTGGTGGAACTGGCGGCAAGAGCCTGGAAGCTCAAGAGCACCTCGCTGAGGGTAAAACTCAACTTTCTGATATATCATGTTTTTTAATACACTTTTGGTGTAACTGACATAAATTCATTGATTTTTAATTTAAATAAGTGATTTTCACATTCCAGGATGGAAATATATAATAAGCATAATTATTATTTAATAAGTAATGCTAAATTTTTAAATATTTTGCCTATATCTATGTTTAAATAATGTTGTATGTCAGTTATTAAAATTTTATTAATTATCACCTTATTTCATGATTTACAAGATATTTGATAATTCATATACCACGTAACGTGGATATGGATTTAGATAAAATTTTTGAAAAACTAGCAATGCTCTTATTTTAATATATCAAAAAAAGTTATATTGAAAGTCCTTCAATGTGGAAAAGAAAATTTTACCGTTACATTTTTATTATTCGAACGTGTGGGATGTTGCATAAAAAATTGTATAGGATATATCATTTGTATAAATTGTGTATGGTATGATTACATATATTTTCAGAGGGGAATCAAATATATAAACATAATATTATTGCGTGTGTGTGTGTGTGTTTTTTTTTGAAGGAATAATATTATTGTGTTTGATTTATAAAATAAAATAAAATGTTATTGTGTTTGTTAATGCTATTTTTGTGGATATGTATGATGATGAAGGGCGGAGCCGCAGGGGGCAGACGAGGAGGGAGCAGCTTGGGCATGAGGGGTACCAGGAGATGGGCCGCAAAGGTGGACTCAGCGCCATGGACAAGTCCGGTGGAGAGCGGGCTGAGGAGGAAGGAATTGAGATCGATGAGTCCAAGTTCAGGACTAGTGATTGAGGAGATGCTTCAATAGTTCCAAAAAACAAATGTGGCTATCTAGGTTTTGGCTTTGGCTTGCTAGTAGCAGTGGTAGTCTTAGTTTGAGTTATGTGGTTGTGTAATTGAAATAACAAGCCATGATCTAGCTAGGTTGTCTATAGTAGCAGGAGTGTTTTTGCAAGTTATTAGGTTTTTTTTTTTTAATCGTATAGAGAGGCATAGAAAGGTGTCTAGGTCTTGTCTTGGCCTTGTTTTGTCCCGCTGCCAGGGTACTTGCCTCTCGTTTTGTTTGTATTATGCAGTCTCTGAATTCGCAATGGAATGTTTTCGGTTTGATATGAATCTTTTGGTTTGTTTTTATTCTGTGACACTTGTTGGGAAATTATAAGACCCTACAAGTCATTACGAGTCTTGCTAACAAGTTGAAATATTACAGGTTGGGTCGCGTGTTAATAAACAAGTAGTCATACGATGATGCAAATCCATGATGAAGCTGAACACGAATATCATCGTCATTATGATCAAGAAAGAATTAACACGACTATATACTCTTTTTTGAGTTATAATACGAATAAATACTACACAAAACAAAGAAACATAACATTACAAGAGTAATGCTAAATGTTTAAATTTAATGTTTAAATTATGTTGTAAATTTGTTTTAGTTTATTGTTCAAATTATATTGTAAATTTATATGTAATTATTCTGTTATTAATATATAAAATTAATGTAATAACTATAAATTAAATATAATTGTTATGGTAAAATTTTTGGATAAATTTTTTAAAAGTATATTTTTAAAAAGTATAGTATTACTCAATGCACAAGTATTTCCGTCCAAACAAGGATTCTCTATCCATTCATTACCCCATATAAACATATATATATATATATATATATGTGTGTGTAACAGACTAATGAAAAACCAGAGAGAATATGATCTAACAATTAATGAGAATTAGCCACAGAAAACGAGGACAAAATGGTCCAAAATGAACGAACAGCAGTTTAGAGAATTTTATTTTTTATTTTTTATTAATTGAGTTCCATAAATCTCCTTTTCTGGTTTCTTTCTTCTAGATTTGGGTTGCAGAAAGATACATCAGGGATTTTTACTTCGAAGTTATTTTGAAATTATATGTTTTTTCTTTTTTGGGAAAATAAGCAAAATATAAAACTGAATCGAAGGCAATCCATTGCATGACTGCCTACCACAAATTAATATCTAGTTCTGTACCCAAGTTTATGAAATTTTTTATTTATAACTATTTGAGCAACTAACTTCCTACTCAAGTAATCCTGATATGTGTAATAAAAAAAAAAAATACTATTCAAGTTCTCGTATATATATGGATAAGTGAAATTTTTACTGATCGGTGGAAAAAAAATTATTGCAGAGGCTTCTTTCTGTCGCAGCTTACGATTGTTTGTGACCGACTAAAATCAACAACTTGTCGCCACGACATGTATATACTGCTCCTATTTTGCGGCGTCTACCTCCTTACGTGTCAAAATTCAGCTCCATATAAAGCAATCATTGCCCATGAACACAACGCTACAATATTGTAGCTGGTTTATGTGTTGTAAGTTTATAGATATAGTTTACTTCAAAAAAAAAAAAAAAAGTTTATAGATAAAGTTTGTGAAGAGAGCAAAGATAACATAGTCATAATGTCCTCAGAACAGGAGAAGAGAGCCGAGCTTGACGCTAGGGCAAGGCAAGGAGAAGCTGTTGCTCCTGGTGGCACTCGTGGCAAGAGCCTCGAAGCTCAGGAGCGCCTTGCCGAGGGTAACAATATAATTTATACTTATTTCACTACATGCATGGAAAATTAGACTTTAAAGATATCTTTTTATTAAAATATTTGATTAAGTATATATTCAAATAATAGATATGTAAATATACATATAGTATAAATTATGAGATGATACGGTAATTAATATAAGATTGATTATTCATATATATAACACTATTAATATATATATAAAACGATTTGTAGTTTTGGCGATTTAGGACGGAGGCGTGGAGGGGAGACTAGGAGGGAACAGATTGGTACTAAAGGGTATCATGAGATGGGCCGCAAAGGCGGGCTGAGTACCATTGACAGGTCCGGCTGAGGAAGGAGTCGAGATCGACGAGTCCAAGTACAAGACTCGTAACACTTAATTAAAACTAGTTGGAACGTGTTGTCATTTCCAAAGCTAGCTATAGCTAGTCTTTGTTATTGTTTATGCTTTTCTAGTGTGTGCATATACAAGTTGTGGTTGTTTTTTTTACTTTGTGTTTTACTGTTTTTGGTCGTGGAGTTAGGTGAAGGTATACCAGTGGCGGTGTAGTACTGTAATTTTACCACGCAGTAGTTCCTATAGACCGGAGTCCGTCGGGAGGCTGATTTTGTTGTGGGATTCGGTGCCTCCTGTCACTTTCTCGTGTGTTGTAAGCGGCAGTTTGCCATGAAATTGAAGGAAAAGAAATCTGACTTTTGGTTGTACTACATGTTTGGTTGTACTACATGCATCCTGTTTTGCTGATATTTTAAGGACCCCATAAAAATATTAAAATGGGTCCCTCTATTCAAATAAAATAAGAAATCACACACTCATACAAAAATTATTAGTTGGTATTGACGAGTCCACCATCTGTTAATGGATTGATGTTGACGAGTCCACCATGTAGTTGGTGTTGAACGTGCGTTTATGGTGGGCACTGGGCAGGCAGCATCTATGGAACTCTAAGCAGTCCAAAGTGTTTTTATTTTCAATAACAAAACTATTAACATTTGGCAAATAACACGACTTCAGGTTTCCATGTTGGCAATTTGATGGGTTTTGTGAACATTATTGACAATGACAAATAAACCTGAGGAACCAAAGGCAGTGGAAATAAGACAACAAACATTTATACAAAAATTATTTGAGTACTATTTGTCGATCTGGAGGAGCAACTCCTTGAAAGATGTTTTTTCACAGTCGCAATTTTTACAGAAATCAAACATGCTAAACAGATGATATTCAGTCAGACGCAGTCACTTCGTCGAAATCTTGCGTGACTTTTCTGTTTTCTTGTAACTGCTGTCTCTCATAGTCTCGTTTACCTCCTGCTGTCGTGTGAAGTTGCGTCCAGTGTTTGAAATCAGTGGCTTGTCGCCAAAGCAGTCACAAGTAGACCGAGCACAAGAAATGGTTGTGCACTAGCCTGAAATGCAAAACGAAAAACAATATGGTAGCGACTAATGTCTGCAAACAGACCACCTGTTTCTGCGTTTTATATTTGATAGAATAATTTCTGAACTTGGATAGTCTTAAAAATACCTGATATTTCACGTCATACTTCACAGGGTCTTTGAGGAAGTATTGGAACTGCAACACAAAAATATCTGAATGAATAGGGGCTTTTGTAGGAAGGCAACAAGGACAACCATATGCTAAAAAACATTTGATTGTGGCAGCATCTTTATAAATGTTCAAAGTATCCATGTAAAATGAGAAGCATTTTCAAAACAGAATATTTGACTTCAAACATGAACTTGTACCTAACAGGTAGATTGATTAATGATATGATAAGCCTTTTAGAGAAGTGCTTTACCTGGAAGACAACTTGGGGAATAATCAAGCCAAGTAGAGCTAAGGCATACAATGGTTTACCAGCCCCTAGAAGGTAACCTGCAACCATTAACATATATGATAATTAGATATCCTCACCAGAAATATAATATGATCAAGAATATGAGTCTTCTTAATCCATCAACAACAGTACAACTACTACTCAAATCACAGACAACCAGCCTCATTTTGTTCCTGACTATCTTCAGGCCACTATCTGTCCTCAGGATCACATTGTTCGGAGTAGTTACTAGAAAGCAGTGTTCATCAGTAGTAAATGAAATCTAGATATCAGACATGTTGGATTGACGATTTTAAATGATAAGCATCAATTTTAATGATACAAGGGTACAAGAATCAGCTTAATCAGGGTATGGAAAGGGTTTGTTCATATATATTGTAATTAGAAAAAAGAAAGAAATAAGCGTAGTATAATTCTCCAGAATAGTCAATTGAGGCAACTAGAAAGCAAACAGGACAAGTCATGAATATCACAGCATAGCTTAATGTCACTATGAGGTATAACACTGTGTGTGTTCTGTGCATTTTTAAGTGAGCTAGCTGCTGATGAGTAATATAAAGCAAAGCACTTTTTTGAGGCTCTAATCTGATGTCAAACCCTCTCTCCATAGTTCAACAGTGTTGATGTAGCTGAATATAGAGGCAGTTAGAATCGATAACATATCAGGACAGAAAATAAATTTAGTAATGAAACGCGAAGGTTGAAGCTCCTATAGGAATTTACCAGCCACAGACAATTGAGTTATGTCAATTGCGCCAACACAAATCCATTTAGCAGTTTCAGCACCAAAAGCAACTGGTATAGACTGTTTAGACAGCATTGTGAAACAGAAGGTTATAACAGTTACTTTTTTAAGGAAAAGTACGATTTAATTAAAATGGAAAGACATTCATGTAACATGGAATATACTGATGGAGTATGAGAGAAACCTGAAGTCCAAGCGCTTTATCTCCTTCGATACTCTTAAAGTCATTCACAATAGCAATACCTAACTGAAATGTGATATGGTTAAGATAGACCAATACTAATAGTTGATCATGCGATAGATGAATTATACCAATATGTAAAATACATACCCCCGCTATGCTGTACAAGAGTGTGAGAACTATTATGTCAGTTGTAAGCGTCCCAAACAAAGCTTGGCCAGCCCACCTATGCAAAAACAGGAGCATTAACACTAATTATTTTACAAAGTTCGGGTCCATAGTAGAGCCCCTTTACAAAATAACTCAAACTGCAATTGTTTTTCTATTGCTCTAGGTCCCTAAGAGATTGCAATGTGTTGGATACTTATAAAACACAAAGCTTTATTGTCCTTCCTTCTTAAAATGTATCTAACATAAAGAAGCAATCGCAGTGACAGTTAATTTATCAGATTCTAACGGTGCATTGCATATCAAAACTATTATACCCTCAAAAAGATGTCAGGTAGTTGAAACAGGTCAGATGTTTCCTCACCCACCATGCACATTATGGTTGGCAACACTGACCAATAGGACAAATACCTTATATTTTCTCTCAATAGATCAGAAGAGAAATGTTTTAATTAATTTATCAAAATGTCAAATTGTGACAGCGACGACAGGAATAGGAAGCAAATTTGTCAAAAATTTATGAAGGACAGTTTGAGAAGTGAAATCACACCATGGCAAACTGATATAGCTAGCTCCCAGAGCAAAATTTCCAATCCATCCGTTTTGTTTCAGCTGCAAAAGTACTTGGTAGAGCTTCAGCATATTTTTCTTTTCTAACATGAAGAAGTAGCATGGTACAATTTAATCAGATGAAGAAAGAAACTACCTTTAAAGGTGGAGCAGAGTAGATATATGAGAGCAAGGATCCACCCACAGCAAGGTAAAACACTATAGGAAAGTTATGCCCTGCCTGTTAAGAAAAGAATTCATGAAATGTTACGTATACTTCTTAAGTCTTGCGAAAACATACACATACGCACCCATGTAAATTACTTACCCAAACATCTAATAAACCAGCTAACCCAAGGCCTGCTAGAAGCAGCACCCAGATTTGGGTAATGACCTGAGTGAATTTGGCACAAAAACAAATAAGGGAAATGCAAGTGAGCACAGGTGCTAATATATAATATATACCAAAATAAATGAATAATTGCTAAATCACATACCTCATTCTCAGATATTACACCTGAAGGGATTGGACGATAAGGTTCATTAATAGCATCAATCTCTCGATCGTACCAATCATTAATGGTCTACAAAAACAAACAGCCACCCAAGTTTAAGGTATGGCAGTTTAGGGCCCCAATGCATCCAAACAAGACTCAACTCTAAATCCCTGAGAAAGTACCTGTGTATAGCCAGTGAGACATGGGCCAGACATTATCATGCAAACAATTGATTTGGCAACGTCTTCCAAATTCCAGTGAAAGTTTCCTACAATTGTGAATCATATCATTTCAAAAGCAGTTTGCAAGATGGCAGGAGATTTTAAATTTAGTATTACTTTCTGTATAAGTAACCATAATTAATTAAGCATGTAACAAACCAAACGACATGGCCCTACTTTCTCTCCGCACCGCCACCACCTTCCTCCTCCTCCTTCTCACCACCATCGCCAACACCGACAACTCGGCCGCCATGCTATCTCTCGCCCAATCCCTCTCCCCTCTCCCCTTCAGCTGGTCCTCGAAGTCAGCCACTGGCTACCCGGTAAGTTTTTTTTATAAAAAAGGCCGATTTTTGGGCCGCCACCGTGTACAGTGCCTCATTGTCACCTCAGCCCACTGTGCCTCGAGGTGGGATTAAGGTGACTGCCTCAGCCTCTTGGGGCAGTTGCCACGCTTGCATGGCATAACGCAGTCACCTCGAGGCACCTCCGGCTGTAAGGCGGCCAAGGCGCCACCTCTATTCAAATTTTAAAACATTGTATCTACAGAAGTTTTGATAATACGCTTAGGAGAACTATGAGGTGATAATCTATATGGTTCTCAATCTCTCTGGAGGAGAAAACCACTGGAAAACTTCTACAATGGATGTCCAAACTGAAACAATACTAAAAAGTACAAAGGCCAATGTACTTTCAAAACAATGGATACAGTTCTTATATTACACAAAAACAGTACCAGAAGCAGCGGCTCCACAAACGACTCCCCAAACCAATGGAGGCCAAGTAACAGGCTTTGTTAGTTGAAGACGTATCTTCCATTTATCCTGCAAAAATCAAAACCGAACCAGTTTAATTCTTTGAATGGCATATAGTTTTCCATTAAACTTTGATATAAATAATTTAATCAAATTAAGCTCTGCAAAATCGTTAATATATATATATATATATATAAATGTACACTGAGAATGCTAGACCTAAAATAACAAATTCCCATCACAAAAATCAAATTTTGTCTAAGAAAAGGTTTAATTGGTAATGATATCAACAGAAATAGAAGCATTTTCACTGACCTCATTAGATATCAAAAGTTCAAATACTGTAATAAATTAAGTACAGTATATTACCATAGAAAAATGTCTAGTTGAACCAGAATCCCCATAATCTTTTATATACACCAAAACTTTCATCTGTTAAATTCCTAATAAAAATCTTATACACACAGTTCCATTAACTCTTCTCTTCAACATCGGTGAATTCTGAGTTGTTGATTTCTTTAATAACTAAATGTAGATTATTATGTGCTTGGTCTTCTCTTCAAGAGGTTTTTATAGATTATTATTTGCTACACCAACTTGGTGTAACAGGTTTTCATGGTTTTGTCTTGATTTTGCCTTAACTTGAGTTAGGTAGTGTTTTGGCAAGTCTTTAGTGCATATGCACCTTCAACATTTTGTTTCTTTTTTCTCATCCTGTTTATGTTATTATGGATCTAAGTCTTATATAAAACTCAATTTTAACTATTCGTTTTATTGTTTTTATAATAATAATAATAATTATCACCATTTTTATATTATTATCATCATTTGAGTAATGAAGATGACATTTTCTAGGAAATGAACAAACTATTACCAAAAAAACCTTAACACTTTGCTTCTAAGACATCGCATAGAGAAAACTACACGCATGTCATATTAGGTAGAACATTCAATTTTTTACCTAACATTTACATTTACTTTACACACACTGTAATAATTCAAATAAATCAGATACAATTCCCTTCTAAAAATTAATTATAGCTTAAAGCCAACCCTCATATTATAGTCTTTTTTTAGCAAAAAATAAAAATAAATTTAAAAATTGGAAAAAAAGAAATTTATAAGTCTCACAGTTTCTTGTGCAGCTCCTTTGATTCCAAGTAACTGATTGAAACTCGACCCATTAGTAGCCGGCGCTTTGTCCGGCGCCTGCGATTTCACTACCACACAAACAAACAAACAAAACAAATCAAAAAATAAAATCCAATTAAAATTTAATTTTCTAAAAAATCTTCAACACTAAATTTTATTTTTAAAAAAACGAAGTTAAAGCAAATAATAGCTCTCAAAACCTTCTTTTGCATTGGCATCCTGAGCTCTCACAATCAATCTCCGAGCTGAGAAAAATTGAACGAACATTTCACACACCAGTCACTGTGTCAGTAACTGAACTATACACTGCATTTGTTTTTTTTTATTAGAAAACAAACATTCAAGCTAAACTCAGCAGAACAACAAAGCATTAACGAGTCAACTCACCGGTGAAAGAAACGGAAGCAGGATTGAGAGCAGGCCGAGCTCGAACTCCAACTCGGACTCGGTGGTGGTTGTTGGCGTTGACGGCGTTGGATATTCTCGTGGACAAAACTGTGTTCAGCACCGCTGACGTCATTTTTTGAAATAGTCAGGGAGTTTTTCGTCCTTTTGTTGTTTGTCTAAACAAAGAGGAGCTTGGTCGTTTGAAGGTAGACAGGAAGTGAAGTTGAAGTTGAAGTTGAAGTTGAGAGAGATGAGTTTATCTTTGTTACCTGCAAGGTGTTTTTGTAGGAGACAAGCGAGTGAAGGGAAAAGAGGTTATACTCGGCGGCTTCCTACAATGTTTTTAAGTTGTGTTTGGTTACGTGGCGTGTTTGGATTGGCTGTTTTGGACTCGTTGGACCCACTTGGACGATGTTATCCGGTTCTGTGTTTTTAAAGAGCAAAGTTGTTGACTTGAAATAGTTGTAGATTCCTAAACCAATGGCAATACCATTTTTCGGACATTGTCATTTGTCGACTAAGGCTCAACTCTAAATGGAATTATCTGGGTCGTAAGTTTTCATAAGCCAGCCCAATTATTGCAAGCAGTTTCAGCCCAAACAAGCCCAACAAGGCCCAAGCCAAGCTCAAATACAAAACAGTGTTCAACCCTTTGACGAGGTCTTGGTTCAAATGCCTTCAGACATGTTAAAAATGGATTCTGACTTCTGACTCTGAGAAGCAGATTGAGACCGAAAAATGAGACGTGGTGAAAAGTTAGGTTAAAGTAATTTACTCATTTACTTTAACAAATTTTAAACGTCTGATCATGTTTATGGGAGAATAAATAAAGTGGCTTGGTCTCCACTAGTCTTCTCTTGTATTGGTGAAATTTTTGATAAAGAGATTTTGGGTTTGATGACAAATAATTGAAATTAACAATAAATCAAGAAAAGATAGGATGTGATATGTTAAGAACAATTTTTTCATTAAAAAAAACAGAAACCAACGTGCTGTTGGGGATTCTTAGCTAGATCCCATCTATTCTCAATCTATAAAGTCATCATCCATTGCACCTACTTTTGTATCATTGCCTTTGGATAATTGGTTGCTTGAACCTTTAGCTCGATATTATATTCGAGTCCTTGATACAAATTTGATAATGAGATCTCCAAATTTAGCAATAAAGAGTGCATAGAATGCGTTTGAAGTATCAGCTTTTTGCAAAAATTCCACGCTAGGTAGGTTCAGGCCAGTCGCTCCACTCACAAGCCACAATCCTGCCAAGCTTAGTAGAATGTGATTCACAGATGCAGCGATTCCTGATCCACTAGCCATGGCTGTTCTTGGATGAATTTTGTGGGAATTTTGCCTATTCTTCTTGTTGCCATATGTTAGATGTTATTAGACAAGTGACAACCATATCCATCATATATATATATATATATTTTATACAACCATATTAGCTATTTTTTCATATTTTCTTATGTAAGAAAGAAACATTTAATTGATTTTTTAAACACTTTTAACGTATTATAAATTCGATCAATTTGAATTTTAAATATTATTGTTAAACTATTTTTCATCGTTTTAAATTTTTTGATCTAACATTATTTAACAATCCCCTTCGAATCGTTATTTTCACAATAAAGAGAAATGATCTCATTGCAGTTAATTTTTTATAAAAGACTCGGACACGTTGCAAATATCTTGAGGGGATAATGCAAAACCACTCTCAAACCTATTGCAGCACAAATAAACATAAAAGACAACTTTGACAAGGAAGCACGTTGTAGTATATTATCAATTGTGTTGCTTTAATTTGTTTATAACTTTAAATTTGAATTGAAAATTGGATTGCCGAGTTTTTCCTTTTATCATACTCATCTCCATCCTCACCTCCATATCATACTTGTACGAACTTATATTAAAATAAATCTCTTTTACGCAATTGTGTGAGATGATTGCTCCTTTTATCTCTTACTCTCTTTTAATCAGCTAGCTAGGTTATCCCTTTAAGACAAAACGAAACTAGATTCAAAATTTATAATTTATTCACCAGGGACAATGAAAGAGACTTGAAACCGAACCTCACCTAAGCTAATTATCTGCTTTACTTTTCCATACACTCACAAAATGATATATTAGAAGTACAGTATGAGTATACATTTAAACAAAATATAACAAAATCCTTGTCAGCTTCTAAAATTATTATATAAACAAACTTCACAGAACTGATAAAAATCCAAACTGAGTGGGAAACACATCACCCTTTGTTGTAAAATCATTGACTAAAATGTCACTATGTGGTTGTCTTTTTGCTACGTAGATTTATGTGTATAACAGTGAAAAATGGTCCCTTGATCATGACTTGGATGGCTTCCATTAATGTATTAGGATCTAGCTGTTGCAGGCGCATCTGTACCATTTTTTGCTGTATTCAATTTTAGGGTTCTATCTATGGGTCCATGGACTTCATCAATCATGCACTAGCGTTTCACTAGATTCACTGTAACGACAAACAGGAATGGCATGCACTGCTCTGTCATTTTATGGTCAGCCACAGATTTAGCTATGTATTTGTCTATTCTGGTTGTTCTGTTTGATGTGTTCTAAGACAAAAGTTTTTTCCAATAGAGTACATCAATACAGAACATTTTTATTTATTGGATTCATTTCTCATATGCTTGTAGTTTAATTAAATTTTATTGTGACAAAATATATGTTGATCTGACCATACCTAGCATAAGTTGGCATCCTAAGTATTGGATCAACTAGTAAAAAGAAAATATTACTAGCATATTACAATTTCTTTCGAATATAAGTGAAAATTCAGATCTCCGTTTGACTTCTTAACTATAATCATAATCGATGATTCTCTATATTTTATTAGGAAATACGAATATACCATTTAAAGATGATGATAATGTATTCTTCCACTTAAAACTTAGTTACTTGTCATGCACGAGTCCGATGAATACGTGTTTATCATCATGCATACAAAGTCCCAGCTCATGAGTCATGCCTCATGACTCAGACCTAATCAAATATGCCACAATCAAATGCCAATTCCCCCACTATCACTATATGAGTGAGCAACTGTGCAAGCGCATATTCGTTGGCTCAAGCTACCACGACTAGAAACAATCCACACTTTTTTAGTGTTTTCTTCCTATATGGAACTCACGAACTTTATGTTGCTTATATTTCTTGATAACCATACATTTTCTTTTCGAAAAAGAGAGAAAAAAAGAAAAAAGAATATTATTGTGGCCAAAATTAGCGTCTGGACCAAACACTTGTTAAGGCCTAACAGACCGACAAACCCAAACGACTAGATAGAGAGTGAAATAGTGCCAAGCCTATTAACTATAAGATACGTCAGTAAAAACACATAATGGGTTCAATCATGCCTAGACAATAAAGTGACCTAAATTGACTAGCTCGCATAAAAAACAACTCAAATGCATATTGACATAATGGTCTATGACATGTTATCAGCTTGGAATTGCCTAGACAGTATTGGGTTGCAAAAACAGAAGACCTTCAATAACCGGCCAAAATTGATATATTTCTTTATTTCATCAAATCTTTAGAAAGACATAGAGAATCCCATCAAATAGAAAGAACTCTATAATGCACAGAAGATCTCTTCAAATAAGAAACTATCAGAAATATATTTTGATTCGAATATGGATGCATTAATTTCATTCTTTTGTAAAATAAGAAAATGAATCTCAATTTTTTATATATTTTAGTGATCAAATCATATGTAAATAAGGAATTCTAGCACTATATAAAGGGGTCTTTTACGTATAAATGGAAACACATATAGACACACTACGAGTTGATCGTCCTTATTGTTTTATTTACTCACCATTATTACGCTCATTCATTTATTATTCGCATCGATTTAAGTGTTATCGGTTTTTTACGTCAACAAATAAGGTATTACCTTTTTTTTTTAAATGGATTTATATATCTTAAAAGTAAATTTATACATGTTAACTCATAATGTGTCAATTGATGAGTAGATACTCATTAATAACTATTTATTTCATTTGAAAAATATATATGTTCATCTACTAATACATTGTAAGTTTTATCAAATTAATTAACATACAAAAGATAGGATATTTAACATGATTATTATATTAAATATTAAAAGTATGATATGAATGGCAAATCTATATGTATATGGTCTTTCTCTAGTCATGTAAGTTTAGAAAATTTTTTCACAGTTTCCACATGTAGGAATCAAATTCTCATGGGTGAGAATTAAATTTTTATCCGTTCGATTGGCAAGTAAATGACTGAATTTTGTTTTTAATGCAAAATAACTTGAATTTTTTGAGGTTGATTGATTTAATAAATTGGAGTAGATTTTGATAAATTTAAACGACACTTCTACTTTCCCAGTTCCAATAATTTACGGGAAAGGATAAAATGGACTTCTTATGTCATTATAGATTAAAAAACAAATAAAAAAGAACTTGTGTTGTAATGGTGCATTTTAATTTAGTAAATTTCCATCTGCCATGATCACTTCAGTCCAAAAGGACTTGATAATATTTAAAACCCAATATAATGTTTGTCCATTACAATAATGTTTCAATCCCCACCATTATCAATTGCTAAGTTGTAAGGGAACAATATTTTAACTTGACATGTAATGTGACTCTACCTTAATCAACTTTGCCTGCCACATTTTTTTTTTTTTAATATTACAAATGCAGTTATATCAACTATTATATTTGTCGAGACCACCTTAATAAGACTCTACGCAGCGGTCTAGAATATAACATTATTTTTACTCTACTCCCTATTAGTAAGGAGATCAAGACCTACACTAAGTGGGGAAAATTCTCTCCAACTAGAATGACTTATAACTCTACCTTAATCAACTTTGGCAGCCACATTTTAATCTAGTGTTTGAATAAAAACGACCCTAATGTAAAGTCTTTCATTGTCGTGTAATAATTATAAGAACTAAGGATCATCAAAATTAAGAGATTTATACCGTGTTTAGAATAATACTACAGATTTTATCTTAATTCTAACCCATAGTGTGTCAATAAATGAATTAATATTCATTAATAACTATTTATTTCATCTTAGCTCAAAAAAAAAAAACTATTTATTTCATTTAAAATTATATTTATTCATTTTGGGATTAAGTTAAAATATGGATGAAATATCTAACATTTGCATTATAATTAATATGACAAAGATGAAAGAAGAATCGTTCGACACCCCCTTATCACAAAAATGGCTGATTTTCCTCCTATTATTGTGTGAGTTGTTCCCCACCTAAGTGTAGGTTACTCTCTCTTGTATAGGAGTTTCTCTCCGAAACGTGTCATTAGTGTCTTATCCCGTTTGATCTCACTTATTCCCTGGGTTAATCCTAGTAAATATAAATATATATATATATATATATACATACATATCGTAAAACTTTTACTTTTTATGCTCTACCAATATCAAAAGTTTGTGCAGCCAATTGTTGTAAATTGGGCAAAGGTCATTATTATCATCATTATTATTTTTTGGATACATTATATATTAGTTCGATCTATAATTATGATAGATAGTTGACAAATAAATCATTTGATTTACTTGTAAGATTTTTGAAAGATTTTTAAATTTTGATTTCAGATGCAAAATTAGATTAAACTAGCAAAAATATGGTTTGATTATGCCCATTTCGAACACATCTGTGTTGGGGTTTCTGCCCTAAGAGTTTGTAATATTGTAAACGGTTTTATAAATTTTAATAAAATATTCATTTCATTCAATTTATATATTTTGCAAAAATCGTATATATCATGAGAAACATCCTTGATTACTGATGTAATTTCAAACTAAGTATATAAGTGTTATATACAGATGGATTTAGTTTGAGATAAGTAATTTAAAGAGTCCGTAGAAAACAAACGAAGCTGGGTACTTCATTTGTGGTAAATTTATAGCTGCGGTCCCTTTTGTATTTGATACGATAGTCTTATCCAAGACTGTTCATGTAGTGACATGGAAATGAAGGCACCTTATATAATAAAGATTATATAGGACTGGGCCACGATAAATATAAGTCTCTAAATAATATCCGTTAATCTTAGAGATTTATATTTATCAACCAGATGATCATATATGAATTGATCTTAATTCTGAGTGTATTATGAACTCCTATTTGTTAAGTTATTTCCTTTGATTTACATGGGTGAGATCGGTGTAGATACCCGATCAATAACTTCGTACTTTGGGGATATGATTTAGTAAGTAGCTAGGAACATTCTATACAATAGTGGAATCCATTCCTTCTTGCGAGAAGTAGAAAAGTAGTTCCCTTAAGGGTTGATTCAGGTCTTGAACAATAAGAGCGCTCAACTTTCTGTTTATATGTAAACAGAAAAAAAAATTCATAAGTTGTTATGAATATATATATTGTTCATTAGAGAATCAATGGTACTTAAGGATCAAGAAATAATTAAAGAGGTAAAACGGACATCTGACCTTACTATAATTATGAACTATTTGTGGAGGGTCAAATCATATGTAGTGATTAAATCAATGAACACTGAAAAATTTCAGATTGTATAAAAACATCTACAATTTTGAGAGTGCAATCTTAAGTTTTTAGTGGAGTAACTTTAAGATTAATAATAGTGAATTATCTAATTAAAGAGTTTAATTAATAATTTCAATATTATTGGAGCTCAAAACTGTAGGTCCATCGGGTCCCCTTGATAGCTCATTTTACTATAAGAAACATGTATATAGAATATTATAATTGGACCGTCCAATTACAGATGTTACGTAAGTAACAAAAATTTGTGTTCACTTGGTATTTGAATAATATTGATTATTCAAATTATTTAATTATTAATTATGAATTAATAATTATTTAATTAATTTTATAAGAGGTCTTGAATCCAATTCTTAGTGACTTTGGTATAAATTAATTATGAATTAATTTATTAAAAGTTACAAGTTCTATTTCAAAATATAATATGAATTAATTTTGAATTAATTATATTATATGGGGTAAAAGTTTAATTATAATAAGATTATGGTCAATATTAATATTGATTAATTAAAACCCTAATTGTTTGCCTATAAAAAGAAAATGTTTTTTTTCTACACCAAAAAAAAAGGTTTTTTGTTGTTGTCTATGTTTTTTAGAAAAACTAAGAGAAAAGAAAAGTTTTTTTCAACAGATACAAAGAACAAGAATTTGTGTCTTTGTTCTTTGTATAACCAAAAATCAAACACTCATCTCTTATAATCATTGATTTAATTTGATTTTTTTTTAAAAGAAATCAAAAAGTAAGTGAGCACAATTCTATATAATTGTGCCCACTCACTTGTTTCTTGGTTTCGAGATATATCAAGGAAGGCAATGTGGTGAGCAATCCACAGAGATCAATACAGAAGGTAAAAATATGATTTTTATTTTTTTATATTATTTTTATTTCATTGTTTTATGAATTTTGGGTTTTTGAGTTTTTCAAAAAGTTTTTGAAACTCAATGTTCCGCAAAAATCCTTAAATTGTTGTTTATGAAAAACAAATTGTTGTTTTTTGTTTTTTCAATCCATCAATCTACTCATAGTTCAAGTGATTAAATTAATTTCTTTTCATATGAATAACAATTATTCACGTTCCATCATGTGTAAATACTAGCATGAGAGAAAAAATCTTTTAGCATGACAGTAAATGTTTAATCACACATAATATTTGATGTAGGAAAACCTCGACAGACTATCAACAATTAGAGTTACTAAAATTTTTATTACTATATAAAGATTCGAAAAGATAATATTTACATCCATTTCGATGATTTTGGCATGTGGGACTACATACATTCTTAAGAACTACTTAATTAGTTTGATTTACGTTCGAGTTATTCATCTCTCAAAAACCGGATATAATTGTCATGGTAAAATAAAAAATCAAAATTTCTACTAAACTATACTCCAGTTGATAATGGGAATAAGATTGAATTAGACAACCAAAAGATTATACATACAAAAGAACTCATTCAATTAAATTAGACAAAAAACTCATTCATTTTAGACTAGATAAACATTTTCCATGCACCTGATTTTTCTTTTTTACAATGATTGGAAAATAATTAACAAACATTCATAATTAACAATCAATCAATTTATGATAAACCCTTCTCATGTATACTTCAAACGTGCACATATATGTTAACGACACATGTTTCCAATTTCTCAGAATCTATTTAGGACAACTATTATATACCAATTGGAACATTTATTAATCAGCGGGAATCAAACGCCAGTCGTGAAAGGAAAAAAAAAATGTGGCGTAGGGTAAGCATTCTAATTCTTGATACTTGACACGATATATATAGTTGGGCAAGAAAACAGCTCCTTTAAAATGTGCGTCACAATAGATATGTACTTGGCATATTTTCATGGCATGTTTTGGATAATGAAAGTGACTCATCATCCACGATTCTTTTTACACGAACCCCCTCTTCCATATCCCCTGACCGTCCCCACGACTCCACTTCCTTTGTTTTTTTTTTTAAAAAAATCAGTAGCGATGCTGGTTGAGGTGTCGCCATATAGGGTACTAATATAAAATGGAGATAATCCCATCTTCCCCGTATAATTTGACATAATACGAAAATTCACTCAATATTTTTAAAAATAGTAAAATCCCCCTTATCAATCTATAAAATAGATCAGATACCTTCTGCAATGTATGAAAATATCCAACAAAAATCTCTCGCTATTAAATTTAATGTTAAAAATAAAAATTTAATCATTAATATGAAATAAAATAACAAGGATACTTTGATCATTTCGACCATTTCAATAACAATAATAACGGTAAATGGTAAAATGAGATTATCCGAAATTATAACATATAATTAACGATTCCGTCAAACTACAAAGGGGACACGAACTCCCTCACCCATATCCCGTGGTCGCCCCCACCACTCCACTTCCTTTCAAAAAAATTACTAGCAATGTTGGTTATGATGTCGCAATGTAAGGTACTGATATAAAATGTGGTAGAATATATAATTTCATTTATGTGGATGTGGAGATTTATCATTGAGTCATCCTAACTTTCATTGATTTGGGTTTTTTTTTTCTTTTATTATTAGTTTGTCATTAATAAAGAAAAGTCTCTTATGGATCTCTTTTAATGTTGAGTTAAGATATGTGTAAATACTTATAATTTTGAAACTTGTTAGAATACATCTAATTTTAATCATTTTAATGGTGTTTGTCTCCTCTTTTTAACACTTGTGGTGTTATGAGTTTCATCTTTGTGATTCTTTTATCTTAGTAAAGATCTCTACGAGCTCTCGATTTGTTTGATACCAAAATTGAAATAAGAGAAATAAAAAAGATATTTGGTAGTGACTTGAAATTGTATTTTGATATTTTGAATGTCCTCATATAATATCTTTTACAAAAGTCAATGTTTTTTTCTTTGAAATTTTATATTAAATTATATGAAATCTCATCTCTTAAATTTGTCAACATGTAAATTTATTTTATTTTGAAATTCTTCAATACCATACTTTAGAAGCTCATTAAATTATTGTTTAAAATTCTGGAAAAAAAAATG
This sequence comes from Nephelium lappaceum, assembly GCA_021234005.1. Classification (NCBI taxonomy): domain Eukaryota; kingdom Viridiplantae; phylum Streptophyta; class Magnoliopsida; order Sapindales; family Sapindaceae; genus Nephelium; species Nephelium lappaceum. Next base: position 2,194,268 of record CM038011.1, read on the forward strand.
CTAGGTTGTTTAAAATATTTCATTGGAGAAATTTCAATTTCATCCCTATGCTTTGAAAAAACTTCACTTTTTTAAACTCAAATTTATTTATGGACCGGTTATCCTTCAATTTTTAGAAAATTCATAAGTTTTGTCGTTTTGACTAAATTTCTATCGATCAAACTTAACAGAAATGGTGAATTAATGATTTTACCCTACTATTATTTAAAAGCACTAAAATTATCATTTAGCTCTTGAACCATTTAAAATTTAACAATTTAACCTTTAGTATAAACCAATAAGAATCTGACACGTGTCTTACAAATTTAAAATTAAAAAATTACAACCAATAGAAATTCAATACATATCACCAATATATACATTAAAATATATAATTAACAAAGAAATTAAATGATAATTTTTTAAAAAATGGAAAAATAAAATGATTAAAATATCATTTTTTTAAAGCAAAAAGAAAAACCATCTCAATCAACAGTGGAGGATTTTTCTAAAAATTAAAATAAAAAGAGAAAAAAGAGAAAATTCTAGGCTCCACTAGGTGGAGACTTGAAATTCTCCATGATCGATGATGGAAATCGCCGGCCAAGGGGATAGATCAATCTGGGTTTAACCTAGATCGTTGCACAATCTTAGTTCAACCTAGACCGTGAGACGGATTTGAAAAGCCCATATCATTGATTGTTACTGAATTTATGGTTGCAAACTATGATGATTAATTTTGTACCTTGCATTTTGTTCAATCAATTATCTTTGACACTCTGAGCTCACTTATATGTTTCTAATATATCATATTTTATATTTTATATACATAAATGGTTCATAGTTATGAAAGTCTATTTAAAAACATTATTGCTTGACCATTATTATTGAAGAAAGTGAAACCTAATGTCATGATACTTGGAAAGAACTATATCAAAATGATGATGTAGAACCACCATGACCACCATGACTCACAATAAAATTTTACTTAATTGTGATATATATTTGACTAATATAAAATGACTTATTATTATGTTGTGCACCTGATGTTATTTATTAAATTATTAAGAAAGATATTTCATATGGGTCAAGTGGGAGAATGTTGGATGTGACTACATATGATTTAATATTTATAAGGGTTTAATAAATAAATTAATAAATGAAGTAAAAAAAAAAGAAAAGTTAAAGAATTCAAAAGGTCAAAAATTCAAATTGTCAATTAAGTTTCAGAAAATTGAATGGTTTCAATTTAATGAAGAGTTATGTACATTTATAGATGTACATTAATTAATAAATGAATTAATTTGAATATGGTCCCTCTTTATTCTATAAATAATGATAAATATTATCAATTTACCATCACTTAAATGTGTGTGTGTTTACTAAAGGAAAGAGATCAAAACAAAGAAACACAATTTTTATTTCTTCATTTTCATCATTCTAAGTTTTTTTTTTTTGGTACAAATTCAAGTATGTAATTAAATTACATTTGATTATTGTGAAAATTATTAAGTTATGAAATCCTAATATATTATGTCAATTGCTAAAAGCTTACATGTGGTCTGGGTTTGGAACCTAGACCGATGATATGGTTCCATAGACCAAATTGGTAAACAACAATATGGTGGTTACACCACCAATTGGTTTGGGTTCCATAGACCAAATCGTTGAACAACGATCTGGTGGTTACACAACTTTTATTTCTTCATCTTCATCATTCTCAGTTTTTTTTTTCTTTGTACGAATTCAAGTATGTAATTAAATTACATTTGATTGTTGTGAAAATTATTAAGTTATGAAATCCTAATATATTATGTCAATTGCTAAAAGTTTACATGTGGTCTGGGTTTGAAACCTAGACCGATGATCTAGTTCCATAGACTAAATTGTTGAACAACGATCTGGTGGTTACACCACCAATTGGTTCGAACCAAATTGGCACCGGCGACGGCCGACTTGTTCAACCAACCTTTTTTTAATAATAATTTAATTTTAAAAAATTAATCTCCACCATTTGGTGGAGATCTATCATCTGTTTCTTTTTTATTTTTTATTTGTATTAATTTTATTTTAGTTATAATTAAAATGACTTAATTAAAATGATGAAAATGCCCTTGACTCTATTAAGTTTGACCAACGTTTGATAAATGGTAGAGACCAAGCTGATGCGTTTCTTAAAACTTTAAGGATAATGGGCCCATAAATCAATTAGAATTTAAAAGAGTGAAGATTTATCAACACATAGGGATGAAATTGAAATTGACCTTATTTCTTTTTTGTTTAAACCGAAAATTTTCCTATTTCGTTCAAATATTATAATATATGATAAATAAAAAATAACGGACTATTAACTGTGTCAAAATTAAAAAAAAAATAAAATTATACACCCTTCAAATGATAGAAGTGGCCGTATCCTGACCTCCACTCTCCATCCATCTGTCGTAAACTCAAGTAGTAAAAATATACACACATTATGTTTCAAATATATATATATATATTCACACACATTTGGTTTATTTCCAAATGTTACTAAAGTAAAGCAAGAAAAATGACGTGAATCCAAATTCACTTACTTGTCCTACCATCATTCGTCAAATCTTATAATATTTTACAAAAACAAGATCATATAAATAATAATATTGACAAATTTGATAAATCTGATAAGCAAACATATAATAAATATTTTTTTTTGAAAAAAATAACATTAAAACAGGTAAAAGCGGCGATGGTGCAAAGCAAGAAAAGCGCCACCATTTTCCGTGACCACTACCGTTGCCTTTGTTGGGAAAACTTCACCTCCCAAAACCTCTTCTTAAAAAAAACTTGTCTCCTGTAAGAATATCAGAAATAATAGAGAAATAAAATAAAAAATAATAACAATTACCACAACACAAGAATTTACGTGGAAAACTCCAAACCAGGAGAAAAAACCACGGCCCTCAGAAAGAAATTCACTATGTGAAAAATTATTACAATCACATAGACTATTCTCTCACATCTCACGACCCCAATACATCCACACTCTCCAAAGCATACATTAACTCACACCTTCCTACACTATAAAATAATAAAAACAAGAAAGGAATTTAAGAAGAGTCAAAAACAATGCTTAAAGTGTCTTTGACTGGGGTGATTTGAAACCAAAACATTGAGCTCCTTTTATAGCCTTTAGAACCCATTCTTCCTTGTTTTGTTTCAGATGTGAGATTCATTCCACTTTTATTTTTGCCTTTGTTTTTAATGTGGGATTGGCTCAACTTTTATTTTTGTCAATTTCCTAACAGCCTTGCCTCTCACGTGATTAGCATATACTCCCAATTACATCCGTGATAAAAATTTTAAGCCTTTACATGTTATGCTAGAATTTGACCAGGTGAAATATTTTATTCATCAACGACGATCATAGCATATTTTTCTTTAGTCCACTTACAATATATCCCAAAGTTATTATTATTATAATATAAAACTATTCAATCGATAAGGTAATAAAACTCATTATATTAATATACTAATAAATTATATTTTTTAAATATGTTTAATAAATTATTATATATATAATTTAAATATTTATTTTTTATTAAATAAAAAAAATCAAAAAATCTTTTAAAATAAAAAATAATATAATTAAACTTCCTTTTTAACCCAAAAAAAATGATAATATGTTAATTTTATTTTTAGGTATATTTTGATAATATTCCTGAAATAAATTATTCACAGTCCGTAAGCATCTTTCAATTGGGGTATATATATATATAAAAAAAAAACCATTTTTGTATACCAGGTAGAGTGAAAAAGTTGTATAACTGAGTTTGGCCTATAAATAGCAGAAGAAGCTTTGGTTGTCCCGAATAAAGCAGAGCCTCTCTGTTCTCTGCTCGCTCTCTCTCTCTCTATATATCTCTGCCTATACTATATAGTAGGGTTTCTTCTTGTTTTGTATTCAACGACCGACCTCACTCGCTCAACTCAACTCAGTTCAACTCACTCACTCACTCGTAGAGAGAGAAAGAGAGAGACAGGGAGTGTTTGTTAAGTGATGGACACGTATACGCTGCATCTCGCTATGGCGGCTCTGGTAGGAGCGTCGTTCGTGGCCGTCTCGGCCTACTATATGCACAGGAAAACCCTAACTCAGCTACTCGAGTTCGCCAAATCGGTCGAGAGAGACCGTGACGAGAACTCCGACGCCGCCGCCGCCGCAGACGACTCGCTGCCGCAGCAGCACGGCATTAGGAGGCATACGTCGTCGGCGTTGACTCGGCGCGGTGGCCAGGGGAGGAGGAAGGGGAGCGGCGGCTACTACCGGCGTGGCTCGGCTTCGCTGCCGGATGTGACGGCATTTTCCGGCGTTGGAATCGACGGCAACGGTCCGCTGCCGGTGAACGGGATTCCTCCGGGGCTGCCTAGGCTCCACACGCTGCCTGAAGGTATGGCTCCGTCGGACTTCTCGCCGGAGTGTTGAAACTCGGCTTTGTTTGATGTTTTTGTTGTGTTTATAGTGAAAAAATCTGGTTATACTTAGGACAAATGCTTTATAGGACTGTTGTTGGACGATGAGGCTCTAGTTTGTACACCTGTCATCTAATTTTATTAGAGTTAAAAGGTTTGAAGTATTGAAAGGTGGTATATATTTGTTTTCGTTGAGCTTTTATTTTTTAATGAGCCGGTTTAGGAATCTGAATCATTGGTTAAACAAAGATTGTGTTAATCCTTCGTCTCCAGTGACAAATTGGGAGAAATTTAAAGTTCTTATTACGGTTTAAATCTACTCAACTTTATGTGAAATACCAAGACAATTATCTGGACTGTATCGCTTTGAATTTGTGCTGATCAGAAACCACTCTTCCCTTGCTCATAATTAAGCAGAAGAACAAATAAGGCAGTAATTTAGGCTCTTATTGCAACAGTTGTCCCGAATGGTTCTGCTGATACTTCAACTGCTGTATTCTGTTTGTCTAAGAAGATTACTGTTATGTTTCAGGGAAATCTGCTGGGCATGCTATTGCAACCAAGAGGGCTAGTAGTTTTATAAGGCCAACTTCTCCCAAGTCTCCCAGTCCTAGTGCGTTTGAGAGTGTGGAAGGATCCGATGATGAGGATATTATGACTGATGGCTCTAAACTAGACAATACATACCTGCATACAAATGGAAACGCTGTGAGTTCCTTAAGCTGTTATGAAGCATATTCCTGTTTCATATGAGTGTAACCCTTTATATTATTCTTTGCTCTCTTTACCGCTCTCATACAAAAACAAAGAACTGCCATGTGCCTTTGGGTATTGCAAATTATGGTGGAAGCTCATTTCTGAGGAATGAGGACTGTACATCGATGAAATAAATTATCTTTCATAAGTTTTTGTCAATTTGCATCTGTATTCTGCATCAAGGATCTTGATTGACTTATAGGGTTATTATGGAAACTCTTATGTGCAGGGCCCAAATTTACCAGAGCCCAGTGGGGAGCCAGTAGCTTCAAGCATGATTCGATCGCATAGTGTATCTGGTGATTTGCATGGGGTTCAGCCTGATCCTATCGCAGCTGATATTCTTAGAAAAGAGCCAGAACATGAAACTTTTGTGCGGCTTCGTGTTAGCCCTACTGGTATTGACTTATTATCATCTCTGTCCACTGCACATTTCACTTAAGCACACCCATTTAGAGTCAGTGTATTACATAAATGTATATTTTGTCTTGACTGGTCCATGTGTAATCAAACAGATTTATTGCTATTGCTGAAATTTCATGGATTTCTATATAAACTTGTGCAAGATGATATAATATGAATTTTTAGTAATTGTACAAACTGATATGAGCCTAATATATGATAGTAAAGTACGTAAGCTTTTTGTTTGCAGCTTCTAGGGAATACAATTGTATAACTAAAAAATCTTATTAGGTTAGATCATATGATTTGTTATAAAAATGCAAGTAAATTTGTAAAGAGACCTTAGAATGATAATATTACATTGCCAATTCTGTTTGTTTGAAAAAATTATTTCTTGTTGAATTTGAAAGATTTTCCAAATTAAAATAAATTTACATTGAATTGTTCTATGAAATACGTTCTAAATTTAGTTGTAATTGCTTTTGTCTTGATCTTTTGACAGAGGTGCCATCACCCGATGAAGTGGAGGCCTATGTTGTTCTTCAAGAATGCCTTGAGATGCGGAAAAGATATGTATTCAAGGAAGCAGTTGCTCCATGGGAGAAAGAAGTAATATCTGACCCCAGTACGCCAAAGCCAAATCCAGCACCATTTTATTTTACTTCTGAGGGGAAGTCTGATGTGAGTTTACTTGTTGTTCTCATATTTTGTGCCTCTACAACTTAGGGTTATAGTTCTCTCGACTCTTGAGGTCGTAAACATGCTCTATATTTTCTGCAGCATTATTTTGAGATGCGAGATGGAGTTATTCATGTTTATCCAAATAAAGACTGTAAGACACTTCAATGCTACACTTTCTCATTTTTTGTGATTCTCCAAGTTCTATCTTCTGTTGGATAATTATTTACCTCTACTTATATGTACAACCAGCAAGAGAAGAGATTTTCCCTGTTGCAGATGCAACAACTTTCTTTACCGATCTCCATCACATACTTCGAGTAATTGCATTAGGAAATATGAGAACTTTATGTCATCACCGGCTGCTTCTTCTGGAACAAGTAAATACTAGTCTTTTGAATAATCATGAATAACAAAATTGCATTTTTTTTAATGTTTTCAATAGCTACCAGATCCTTAACATTATGCTCTTATTGGTACTGTTCAGAAATTTAATCTTCATTTGATGCTTAATGCGGATAAGGAATTCCTAGCGCAGAAGAGTGCACCTCATCGTGACTTTTATAATGTTAGGAAAGTGGATACACATGTTCATCACTCAGCATGCATGAACCAGAAACATCTGTTAAGGTTTATAAAATCAAAGTTGAGGAAAGAGCCTGATGAGGTAACAGTTTGGTTGTGTTTGCTGATGTGTAGTCAGATATATCTTACCTGGACTTCATGATGAATATGATATGCTTTTCCCTCTGAAATCAAATCCTTGCCATGTAAGCAGGGGGCTGGATTTGTTTCTGCTTAAGAATTGATGTTGACTCCATACTTATGTATATGATGATACATATGCAATAATTATTTAGTCATGACTTTGCTTTTGTTTTCTCTTAATCAGGTTGTAATTTTCCGGGATGGGACTTACTTGACCCTGAAAGAAGTATTTGAGAGCTTGGATTTAACTGGGTAGGAAATTTTCTGGTTATCTTCTCCTATACCATTCGACATCCTGCCCCCACCACACCCCGCTACATCCCTCCCCCACCTCCCTCTAAGAAAAAAATCTATTTTCTCATAAGTTTATTATTATGTTAGTTACTATAACATGTGTAATATGATCTTTCTTGATATTGTTTGAACAGGTATGATCTGAATGTTGATCTCTTGGATGTTCATGCAGACAAGAGCACCTTTCATCGCTTTGATAAGTTCAATCTTAAGTATAATCCCTGTGGTCAAAGTAGGCTGAGGGAAATTTTCCTTAAACAGGATAATCTTATCCAAGGTATACCCTGGTTGTTAACTCATTTGTTAGGCTATGCACACTCACCTTATGATGGAAGATTTTCCCTTAATTTATAAGTCATGCGTGAACTTAAATCTGAAACTCGGTTAACAAGAGCTACAAAAAAAATTTACTACCTTCTTGAAAATTTTTCTGAGTACATTATTCCTCATGTTTGTCGGTTGTTTTGGAATCAGTACTTGGAACTCCATGTCTTGTGTATTTCCTCTTGTCGTTCTTTGACAGTAAATAGAATATCCAAACCAACTGGACACCATTTTAAAGTTTCTAAGAGTGTTACTACAGTGTTATATTTTGCTGGTTTGTCTTCTCTAGATTGATAGACGATTCCTGACTTCATAGTATGTTCCTTTTTCTTATTGAATTGGATGTGACTTACCCTTATTAGAATTAAATAATTATGGTGTTATTTTTTAATGTCAAACAGGGCGTTTCCTAGCTGAGCTGACGAAGCAAGTGTTTTCTGATCTTGAAGCAAGTAAATATCAGGTGCTTCCCTTACCGTGGTATTTTTTAATCATAATTATTAAGAATTTTGTCATTATCTTGGATGCTGGTAGTTTAGGGTTTCTTTGGTTTGTATGGATGTAGATTGGAAAGTTCAAATAGAATTTTCCTTGATGAATCATTCAACTTGTTGACAAAGCAGTACTTTTTCTTCATTTTTTCCCTTTATGATTCATCTATGGCTATGATATTATTTTTTCCTCCTGTAGTTCAATTACACTAGAGTGTAGAGAATAGAGAGTTGTGAAAATCATGTCTCAGTGGTGGAAGGGACCTGATAATTAATGTATTCTCATTTTTAACCATCTTACACCAGTTGAGCAGCACCTTTTATTTTATTTTATTTTATTTCTAATTTAACTGTGGAAAAAAGATTGTGAGCTTTTGAGATTACAAATTATTGTCTCCAGTGTGTTTTCTAATGTTACGTTTTTAATGTGTTAGATGCTCTCTCTCTTCCCCTACCCCTCATTGCATGCATGCATGCATAAACAAAATATCATATGGATGTGTAAATTATTGATAATTTAGCAATGGTTGATACTTAATTTGCTTTCTGCAGATGGCAGAATATCGAATATCAATATATGGAAGGAAGCAAAGTGAGTGGGACCAACTGGCAAGTTGGATTGTTAACAATGAATTGTACAGTGAGAATGTTGTTTGGTTAATTCAGGTACTGACGGAAACTTTGAATTCTCATTTTAAATATTAAAATTATATTATTGGGTGAGAATATTTTGTTCTGGATTAAATTTACTTCAAACTCCCCCGCTGGTGGTCTTTCCACTTGTTATCAGAGGTTATATATCTAGAAAAGATGGTTTTGTTGCTTTAATCTGTACATGGTAATACATTTGTATGTAGCTTAGTAGTACCAGAATGTGACTTATAGCTAGTGGTGGATCATTCTGTTTAGTATTTTTTTTCTCTTTTTTGGTGTTATACTTCCTGAATTTACTTCTTCAAGGCATTTAGTAAGAAGAATGCTATAGAAGTTTATGGTTTTTGGTTATTCTTTTCCTCTCTGAGATACCAAGCAGATAAGTATATTGTCAAAGCTGTTAATAGCACTGTTCTTGATGTGGAATTATCTTTTGTTTACCAGCTTCCAAGGCTGTACAATGTATACAAGGAAATGGGGATTGTGACATCATTTCAGAACATTCTTGACAATATCTTTATTCCACTATTTGAGGTTACTGTTGATCCGGATTCTCATCCTCAGTTGCATCTTTTCTTGAAACAGGTATGCTATCTATTCTGTGTAACGTTTTTATTTTCATAATATAGGCTTGTTTTGGTGATTTTGTGAAATAATTTGAAATGCTTTGTGTTTCATATTCTGTATGTTGCATCCTAGATCTTTTGTTTTAATTTTTTTTGAACTTCTAAACTTTTGCCGCCAAGATTCTTTATGTCTGCTTGTCATCCCTTATCAGGTTGTTGGGTTAGATTTGGTTGATGACGAAACCAAGCCAGAAAGACGCCCCACAAAACACATGCCCACACCAGCTCAATGGACCAATGTATTCAATCCAGCATTTTCATACTATGTGTATTACTGTTATGCTAACCTCTACACTTTAAACAAGGTGTGTATTATGGCAGCTAGCTGTAGTATTTTAATGGTGGTATCATTTTTAGATGTGTATTGTACTAACTTGTTAGACATCACATTTCAGCTTCGTGAATTGAAGGGGATGACAACTATCAAATTCCGCCCACATTCAGGAGAGGTACACATAGGAACTTTATCCTGTTTGATTAAAACATCGTCAAGTAGGTTCCTCATGTCTGGTTTTTACAGGCTGGTGACATTGACCACCTTGCTGCAACATTTCTTACGGCTGAGAATATTGCACATGGAATCAATTTGAGAAAATCTCCTGTACTTCAGTATCTCTATTACCTGGCTCAGGTAAGAAAATTGAGAAGTCTTTAGTCGTATTGATGTTATTGAATGCTCATTTGAATTATCTAATTAGATATATGTCTTGGTTATCAGATCGGTCTGGCCATGTCTCCTCTAAGCAACAACTCCTTGTTTCTAGACTACCACAGAAATCCTTTTCCCATGTTTTTCCTACGGGGTCTCAATGTTTCACTTTCAACTGATGATCCACTCCAAATCCACCTAACTAAAGAACCTTTGGTGGAAGAATATAGCATAGCTGCTTCTGTGAGTCCTCTCTCTCTCTCTCTCTCTCCCCATAGGGTTAATAACCGTTAAAGCTCTTCTCCTGCAGGTGTGGAAATTGAGTTCATGTGATTTATGTGAGATTGCTCGTAATTCAGTCTACCAATCGGGTTTCTCACATGCTTTTAAGGTACTTACATTTATCCACCGTAGGATAGCAGATGCTAATAATTTAAAGACAGTATGGTGGATTTGGTGCTTTCCTCTTCAATAATGAAGAAAATTGTGTTAGAGCATTTAAACCTTGAGCATTATTAATTACTACATCATTTATTTGATGCACCTTCACCTACAAAAGTGGATCTGAATTATTAAAATTTCTGTTTCAGTCACATTGGATTGGATTAGAGTACTACAAAAGAGGACCAGATGGAAATGATATTCACAGGACAAATGTGCCTCATATCCGGGTTGAATTTCGAGACACGGTACAAATTCTGCTTCTCATTTATTGTCTCATGGTTTGCCTCCCTTAGAGTTTTGGAGCTTTAGAGTTCAATGTTGTGCTAGTAATTTTTGCCATTCATGCCTAATCTTCTGTTGATAACAGCCACTATAGAATCATGACTTATAGTGCAACATCCAATAACACTGATATTCCCTGATGTTTCCCACTGAAAACCGTAACATAACAAAAGTAAGTAACCATTGTTATTAAACCTCATACAGATCTGGAGAGAGGAAATGCAGCAGGTTTATCTGGGCAAGGCAGTCATCCCCAAAGAAATGGACAAGTGATATGCAAAGCGCGCGCACTTAATCAATTTTTCTGACAGTGTTTGTACACTTATAATAGAGGTAGACATCAGATTATGTGAGGCTTTATTGCTTTTCTCAAGAGTTTAATCTGATGATCTGAACATCCTCTATATGCTGCAGGAGGTAAAGAACCTGCACTTTCACTTGCAACTCATATTTGATGTGAGGGGATTATGTGCTTGGTCCTGAAAGGCTGTAAAATGGCTTGGGACAAGCAACAGGCTGAGAACTTATACGACGTGAGGAGGATAAGGATACGGTGATGTGCGAATATGTACGACATAGAAATCTGCTTTGTCGGGTTGGTAGAGCCTATAATGATATCAAATAAAGGAACAGCCTGTATCATCTAGGTAGAAGTTACAAGAGCAATAACATCATATCCCAGGCAGCTTTTGTACTATTGCAGTATTATATGTACTGTAATCTTTAGCCGTGGCAGGGAGAAAAAAGCTCTCTTGCTACGTCAATTTTGTTGTGCAATTATTGAAACAAAGAGCCTGTGGCATTTTACACGAACTAAATAAAGCGTTGAAGAAAGAAACTGAGACCCTTTTTTAACTTCTAAGCTTGTGACCTGTGTCTTGCTTCTTGAATCTTGACTATATCTTATACAGGATCACCTTTTTTAATGACCAAAATGATTTTGATGATCGAAAAAGAAGAAAATTACTGAGCGTTTAGCTTCTCTGGACTTGCAGGAATTACTGGCTAGTCTCCAGGTGGTGTCACTATAAAAACACATCAATTATTTGTTCGTAAATTGTAAACTCTTAGGTCTTAACATCATTAAGGCCAAGGGAAGTTTTTATCTTATCAGCCCATCTTGATTAATTAAAAAGTGTCTGTCGTTGAAGAACAGTTTTTTTGGGTTTGAGAGACCTTGCCATTAAGTCTTTACCCACAAGTTAACAAGGAAAGACCAAGCTCCTGAAAAGGATAAAATAACTAGATACCATGCCAAGTGGTAAAAAATATCAATTAAATATCAAGGGAAAACTCATTTTTGGTCCAAATAAAAAATTAATTGTTTTTTTACCTCGAACAAAACTTTATTCCTTCTTATCTCGCCTATATTTCTGCAATATTTTCAACACTTACCTTATCCACGACACAGTGCACTGCAAATAGTTGGAGCCTATCTTGGCATTGCACCATTCAAATGTCTCACCATATAAACTCCTATTAACCCATCCGACAATGAGAGCCGAGAATCTAATACATCAGGTGGGCTCATAAATACCGACCCTGATTGTCTTTGTGCCTTTTGTTATTGATATGTAACAAACTAACAGTTCCGAATCTCTTACAAATTTCAGTCGAAGTTGAAATTAGTCCTCATAACTCTTGAGTGTGAAATCAAGAAAATTAATTCTGGAGATAAATGAAGCCCAGAGCACATAATAATTCCGCATACAATGAGTATTACAACCATGTGACAAAACTATACTCCTATTGTTTGTACTGCTTTATTTCCTTGATTATGCCATCAGCCAGTGAGTCAACATCGTTATTCTTCCCAAAAAACTTCACAAATTCCATTTTGGGACTCATTAAGTACCTGCAAAGGATTAGATAGAATTGTCAGACAGGTGTTACCAAGGAAAACCACTCGTATGTACAAAAAAACCATTCAATGGAACTAGAGAAAGGTGGTACACACATTACTATGGAGTGATCAACAAGATAGTCCGAGTCTTCCTCTGCTGTCTTCATATAGTAAACTCGATATGCACGAGCGACGTTCTTTATCTCATCTGGCTTCCCAGTTAACCCAATTAATTTCGTGTGAAACTCTGAGATATTGAAAAACACATCTAAATTAAACTTGGAATGACCAAATAATCACTGTTGGTATGTGCAAATAAATTTAGCATTCTGAGAAATGCACAAAGAAGCACCTTTGACATATTCACCAACTTGCTCAACAGTATCCCTCTCAGGATCAACTGAGATGAACACAGGCACAATCTCCATCCCTGCTTTTTCCTCTGCAACCATAGGAAGGATAATAACAATTACATAAACACAAATACAGCAAGTATGAAAAAAAAACCTAGCACCTATACCAACTTCAGGTATGACCACTATTTATTCAAATGCAAGGATTGTTTTCTCTACAGCATTCCAAATCAAAGAGTTGTAAAGATAAGAAAAATATTACTACAGAAACATTGACCGGATCAATTAGCACAAAGGTCAACTAAGAACTCACTTATTTTATCAACTGCAGTAGCTAGTTTTTGTAACTCATCCGGGCAAATATCAGGGCAGTGAGTGAACCCAAAATATATTACCGTCCATTTTCCTACAAAGTCTTTATCAGTAACATTCTTCCCATTATGGTTTATTAAATTAAATGGCCCTCCAATGGCAGCTTTTCCCACAGATGGTCCCTGTTTAACAGCTTGCGAAGCAGTGTTTATTTCTGCAACAATGAAACATCAGTCAATAACTACAAAATCAAGTAAAATCTAATCTAAAGCACAAAACATTGGCTGTATTATAGGACATGGAACATCCAGCAAGCTAGAACCACGGCTTTGGTTCAATTCATCAAGTAATCTGACACCACATCATTACAATAACTCAACAAATAAAAAAAGTTGATTGGCAAATGACTCCAAAACATTGGCCCATTTTTTTTTTTTTAATGGCATAAACATAGAATAAAATCAACCCCAAACTACGCCTCTGATATGCAAGCTATGGCAGAATATAAATTTATTGGTAATTCAGCACTTATCCTACTGAAACAGACAATTCAAAACGCTATAAATTGCACTGCAGCATATTTACTACAACTATGGTACAGATTGCAGGGAATCCGAACCATCCGTCGATGTGTGATATTAGTCAACCGTAACAGCAGTTCAGATGTCAACATTCAGGAACAGCAGCCTATACATAGTTCATCAATTCCTAAACATTAAAATCAAATTATCACAACCCAATTCAATTTATTCTTCCAAACTGTCAAACAAATTAGGCAATCAATCAAACACAATATGACAATCAATACAACAATATCCCAAAAAACTACTCTTTCACTAGAATCACTTACATACATTCAAGTAATTCGTTAGTGATGTAATCCAATTGAAATAAAGATAAAAATAAAATCCACTGGCATGAAACATGCCCAATAGACAATACACATATTTAAATAAAACATTAAAAAAATTAAAAAAAAAAAAAAACTCACCATAGAAATCTACCTTCAATATGTCGTTTCTTTTCCTTGTCATAGTACCATAAAATTCCTGCTCCAGTGATTACTAGTAGCACAAAACTCAACCACGAAACCGGCTGCAAACCAAATTACTCAAATCAAAACTCTAAAATCACCATTACATTCCTTTTTTTTTTTTTCCAATTGTTATAATTATTTAAACCAAAAGGCAAAAAAAAAAAAAAAAAATTACCCCGCCGCGTACAGATTTTCCACTCTCACTTTTGCTTTGATTCGAATCACCTGACTTTTCACCTCCTTCATTGTCACCACTTTTCGGCTCCGGTTGTTCGAACTCAGTGGTTCCAGATGTGGAACTGGAACTGGTTCTCAACAGCAGCAATCTTTGATTCATCGCAAGAGATTGGAATTTAAGACCAAGATGTGGAATCTGTAAAATATTTAAAACAACGATCAGATTAGTAAGATAAGGTTATGGATTTGGTTCGCTAGGAAACGACGAGAAATGACGTGAAGATGAACTCAACTGATTGGACTGACGGCGGAGTCCGACGATGAAGAGCGTCGGTGAGTGGCGGTGACGGAATCGTTGATCGGCATTGAGTAAGAGAGTGAGAAGAGAAACAGCGATGATAGACGTGTCGAAGGCGGTTCGCGTTTCTTGTTAAAGCAGTGGCCATGGCTCTCTCTCACAAGCTCGATTCTTTCTTTCTAGTTTTTGTTAAACCCTTTGAAGGAGAGGACAAGGGGTTTTTGATCTGGGTCGAAATCTTGTCAGTTTTGGACCCGAATGGGCATGGAAAGGGCTTTGGATTTAGGCCCATTTTATTCATTGGTTTATTTTTATTTTTATTTTTTTAAAACTGTTTATCTTTATCTTTTATTTTGTATTGTAAATAAAAACCCTATTCCACTTTTACTCTTTTCGTAAATAGAAGGTTTGAAGGTCAATAAATCTCAATTCGTGTGCTAATACGTCTCAACCTTTGTGTTAATATTCATAAAGGTATTAGGAAACCTCTCTCAATATTTAAGAGTAATAATCCAAACTATGTTATTAGAATCTCATTTGGACTAATCTCAATTTATGAAATGCTAAGAGATTAAAAAAAAAAAATTGTAGAAATGATTTGAAAGACCTTTCTTGATCTCATCTATGAAATGTAGAGAGAAAAAATATTGTTTTCTTGAATGGAGAGAGAAAAATGTTGAAATTAGAAAGTGAGTTACTATAAAATGAAGTTTCTTCGGGTTTATTATTGTTAACAAATGTTACCAATAGTAATCATAAGATTTCTACGTAAATAACCAATCGAGTTAGAGTTTGGGGTAAAAAGTAACGATCTGCTCAGATTATGGGTTAAATTTAGGGCACTCTTATAAAAACAAATCAAATCGGTTTTGGGATAGATCGATCCGGTCTCGATCCTATCCATAGTCATCCCTAGTTATGGTTCAAATGAAGACAATCCTATAAATTTTTAATTGATTTAAACAAGAAAATAAATTTTCATGACATCTTGACCAGAGAAGCATCCAATAAATTTACCACGAAAGTGGATGTTGGAAATATATAGTCCCATGACTCCCACCCAAAGAGAAAGACAAGCATTCACCACAACTTGGGATGTACAAATAGCCCCCTATCAAACAGTTACCCTCATAAGCATTAATCATGATAGAGATGGAGCAGTTGCAAAAGCCTCTAACAGCTATAAATTATATTTAAATGAAGTGAAACATTATAGAAAGATCTACACAATAAAGGGTCTGGCCAAAAAAGAAAAAGGAAAGGAAAAAATTAAGTTACAAAAAGTTTAAATATAGAGCTATGAGCTAATTTTTTCTTGAAACTGGAAAAAAAATCTTATCATAGCTAATTAACTTATTTTAGATATCAAAGTTATTTTTGGTGATCATAAAACTTAATTAATTTATCATAGGAAATTACTAGAAACACCCATTTTCAAAGGGTGATTTTTGTTTTTATCCACAATTTTTTTAAAAAAATTGTTTTTAACCCTGAAACAAATTAATTCCATCATATGTCCAAATTATCCATAATGCCCCTACACATTTTTACCCATAAGCCCTTAACTTTTAAATTTTTTTTAAAAAAAAATTGAAATGTGTAATTATGAATCAGCCCCTACATATATAAGGTGTAAGAAATTGATAGAAAGTCATTATCATCACCGATTGCAAAATTAGAAACTTGACCCGTTTCCTACGCCTCGTACTTGATCGAGACCCGACGAGCCCGTTCGACCTTCTTCGACTATTCTCTTACAGTTGTCGACTTTGCCAGACCATATTTGACCGCCGACGACCATCTTTGTTTGCCAAGATATGCGAAGTTTGGATTCCATTTCAAAGTTAGTGATTTTTTTATTTTGTTTTGCGATTTTGAGATGCTTTTTGTGTTAGGAATGTTAGGTTATGATGATTAGGTTTAGAATAGATTAGATTTGGTTAGATTTAAATTGAAAATGACCAATTTCGATGATACCAACGTCGTCGTCATCGGTTCGGTTTTTCACTTTGATTATTAACTTCTGTTTTACAATCTCTGTTTTTCAATTCAGTTTTTCACATTGAGTTTCCACAAAGGTTTTTAACCGTGATATGAAAAATTGAAGTGAAAAACTGATCATTTGTGAAAAATCGATCTATAACATTGATCAATTTTTCACACCTAATTAAAATCTAATTTGGTTTTTCACATCCAAAATATTAATCGTTTATTGTTTTTCGTTCCTACAAATGGATTTCAAATATAAACATAGTTCGCAAATAGTTGACAAGAATTTGAGTGGGAACACACACATTGGTCAGAAATGACTTGGTAAAATAATTACAGGTATCACTAGACGAGGTTTGTACGACCGGTTCATAGGAGAGTACCCGTTTGGACATATTTTGGAGATAAGCAGCAACAATATAACTACTCCCTCCATGATATTATGGTTTCTTATTAGAGAGGTGAAGGTCCCTGATGGACGACGTGATAAAATGTGGTTTGAAATCGATGGGAGAACATATAAGTTTAGGAAACAGAAGTTCTTATTAGTGATAGGACTTCCTTTTAGGGGCATCAACCCAAAAATCTTCAGTACAATACAAAATGACGATAACAGTATCCTATGACGATTGTTTAATGGAGTGTCACCAACTGTGCCAAGTTTAGCCACTTTTCTCGAGGCAAAGAGACATATAATGCGCCAGGGCTGTACAGTTGAAGATGTAATAAATGTTGAGGATCTATTGAAGTTGATAATGTAAGGATTGTTTTCTATCTCTTCATGGGACAGGATGACAGAGCCAACATTGATCACTTTATGTGGGTCATGATAGAGAACGCAGAGATGTGGAACTCATTCCCTTGGGGTATATTAAGCTATAGTACGCTGGTCTATTGCCTTCATATGACGATTATTGAAGAGCGAATTAAAAACCCACCAAAGACCATTAATCTTTATGGTTATGTCCAAGTGTTTCAGATACACCTAATATGGTTAATATTTATAGTTTTCTCCCAATACAGTTAAATTATGAGGTTTTATATATATATACACTAACTATATGTTTGTTTTTTTGTTTAATCATTTTTGCATTATAATGGTGGTTAGTTGAAATGTTTCCGGTGATGAAAGATAAGATAGGGAAAAGTAACTAGTCCTTGAAAAATGAGGTGTCAAGGTATAAGAGACGGACACTTAAAAAGATGTTGAAAAGTATAAAAAGTCTTAATGATTTTCCCCCTGTAAATGGCGAACCTAACCTAAATTGGTTTTTTTTTTTTTTTGTTTGTTTTAACTATCCTTATTTATATTAAGTATATAATAATATTATAACTATATATATGTATATATTGCAGACAGTTGGCATAACACAAAAAGAGACGGATTATTCGAAATCTTTCAATCCGAAGCATTTGGTTGTCGAAAAAGTACATAAAGTTGGCGGCGGATGGAGTGAGGATGATGATGATGACGACGATGATGATGCACGAGGTGATGATGATTATCCAGTAGAGGATGGATGGGGTGATGATGAGGTGGAGGATGATCATGTAGTTGATGAGTTTACAAGGGAGGATGATAAACAGCATAAAGACATTCCAAGTGTACAATCTGAATCAAAAGATACCTTTTCAGAGTTATAGACAAAAAGGGTGCACAAAATACGAAACATACATCCTGAAGTGCGAATCTTCTATTTATTTAATTGTTAAATGAATATCTATTTTAATAAATGAAAAAATTATGGACATGTTATATAGTAGTACGAAGTGGGACAGAGAGACGAAGTCTCTAAACATGATAGATGAAGTGTAATTATTTAAATATGTAGATTATATTTCCCTGGATACTCAAAAAATAGGGGGGGTTCTATCAAAATTTTTTTACAATTGTGTACACTATGAAAAATTTATATATATATATATATATATATTCTATAGGTGAAGCAATTGTTTAAGTATTTTATGGATTTACAGAAGGCAATCCACAAAAAAGTAAGTAAGATGGATAAGAGGCAGAAGGCAACCTACAAAATCGTAAGGGAGATTGATAAGAGACTGAGACGGTTAGAAGAGTATTTAAAAATTCCTAGGTCTCTAACTAGTAGGCATGATCTGAATGATAATGATGACAATGATGATGATGGTGGGAGCTTTGTCTTCGATGAGCACATCTATAGCCCACCATCACCACATCAGGACAAGAAGGTCCATCTATCACCTCTCCATGAGGACGAGGTGGTCTATCAGTCACCTATCCATGAGAACCAGGCAGCCATCCATCAGGAAGACCAGGAAGTCCATCGGTCTCACGGTGTCCAATAGTTACCCCTCTAGTAGGAGGACCAGGAGATCCACCACTCCCAGAAGGTCTCAAGAGATTTATCAGATGTAAAGGTTGAGCGTGGTGGTGAACAGATATATATAGTATTTCTATTATGTTATAGTCTAACATGTAATTCTAAATGTCTTATTGATGGTTTCAATTTGTTTACAGTTGCATAATAAGGTCATCCAGGAACGAGGCAAACGAAAGAAAAAGCCAGCGGCATCCCTACAGATACCATACGCTGATTTTCGACCTTCGAAAAAAAAAAATCAAGGGCCTAAGTTCTTAGTAGTATTTTATGTGGACATGTGGGTTGAGTAAGAGCTTTGGGCCTTGGCAACAAAAGAAGTAATATGGCTTGCACGAAATGAGGGCTTTGGACCACGTTTAGTTGATTTGTTTGTAAACTGTTCATGTGCGGCTTTCAGTCCAAGAATTTGTGCCAAGAATATTTTAGGAATCTTTTCAGTTTATGCTTCAACATATAGCTCCTAGAAAGCTTATAAATAGAGACCCTTCATTCATTTGGGATCATTAAGTTCAATCACAGAGGTGCAAGTCTAATATTCAGTGAGTTGAAGCAAAGTCTAGAGGAGTTGATTCAGAGCAAGTGAAGGCTAGGATATGAGCAAAAATCTTTTGAGTTCTTCCTTCACAGTGAATACTTTTTATTCATTAGAAATTCTCTTTAGTTCATTTGTTATACTGCTCAAATTAATGTCAAACTAATTTCATCAATTTAGGGCTACAATGTAGCCACATAAATTCTCAATCTATCCAATGATTTTGAATTAGTTTATTTAATTTATTTTTTAATTATGTATTCTATCCTATTGGGAATTAATGTTGCCCATTAATTTAGGTTTGTTAATTGGATAGATATTCTGGTTATAATATGCTTGGAAAAAAAAATTTGTAATTTAGAAATCAATAGGATAGCATGAATTATATAGGATAGGAATGTACCTGTAAGTTTTGTGTAATCATGTGTGGATAAATTAGTCTTAATGAATTTAGATTTATCAATTGGCATAGGAATATAACAAGTTGATTGATCTAGATATTCTTGTTTGACCATTTGGAAGAGGCTTGTGAGGAAATCAAAGTTGTCCGATTTAATACATAATAAAATATTTTTATCATTTTCACAAATGAGGACAGATAGATGAATTAATGTGGTAAAGTTGTATTCCCTAGATTCTCAACTCTGCAATTGGAATCATATTTTAAATTGCTTAAATTTAAGTTATGTTAAATTATAAAAATCTCTCATCATTGAATGTTTGGATAAAACTGTTTTGATTAATTTTGGTAATTAACAATTTTAATTGCAATTGTCCCTGTAAGAACGATCTTGATTCACCATTATATTATATTTAAATTGTATATACTTGCACGTGTTCTTGTGTTATATTAGTACACCAGAAACTGCCCATCACTCATTCTTGAGAGAATGTCATCCATAACATACAGATCCTGAACTCTAATTGCAATATATAGTATCATATCTTATTAATATTATTATTATTATTAATATTATTATTATTGTCATCATATTGAATCCCAAAATTGCAATATGCACTATTACATCCTATTATTGTGAGAGAATTACATATCACCCCCTTCAGATTTGCCTAAAAATAAATAAAAACATATTTATCCTTTTATTACACTAAACTCTCTGTTAGTCAAATTTGATTAAGATTGATTAAGTTAAGGATAGTTTCATCTTTTAATTTTTTAAATTTTCTTCAAAAATTTAAAATTATAAAAAGTAAATAAAAATTAAAAATAATAAAAATTTTAAAAAAAATCTCTACCATCCACCACATGATATATAATGAAAATTAATTTAAAGATAAAATTTAATATTTATATTTAAAAAAAAATAATTTTAAAAATAAAAGCAATGGAACTTCATCATCCATTTGCATCTAATATGAATAGTTACTGGTCTGGCAGCAAAACATCGAGACATAACATGTAGGAGGTCTGCAATTTCAATGGCCAAGCTCAACGAGCTCCATCCAAGCAGGCAAAATGGCCTAGACAAAGATGAAAATGTAGGTTTATTTATATCACCATCCAGGTTATTTCATTACAAGAAGTAGATATCTAACATCTGTTTCGAAAAATTCTTCGAAAAGCGGAGATGATCACATGTTACAAAACTCACTTTCCAGCATTCTTTATGAGGTGAAGGATCAAACAAGGTTGATCACGCCTTCTCCAATTACCAAATTCACTCACTGGTTCTTGTAAGACTGCAACAAATCCAAAAAAAATCATAGTTGGTACAACTCATTTAGGAAACAACATATAAGACATGGAAACCGGGCAGTAGCAACCGACCTCAAAATTTTTAGAGATATCTTTCATCTGCTCAGCTAATTCTTGCCTCTTTTGAACAGCTGGATAAAGACAGTAACCGATGTGTGAGATTTTGTGTCAACAAGATCATTGATCAATAACACTTGTTACTGCAAACATGTGAATGAAAACAAAACCATACCTTTATTAGATATATCTTCAATCCTCCTCGAGGTCCTCACAGCAAACCTTTGGAATGCAGGACTGCAAAGCCACATTATATAAATCTGTTAAACCCTCAATTGTTGTCACTTACCAAAGAAGAAAGAGACATATCAAGGATCTTAAGGTTTACAAAAGGAAGTTCCCTAATAGGAAGGTTTTGGCCATCAGTGGCATTGAATCCTAAAAGGCAAGCAATGATATAGGCAATTAATTGTTAGAGGATATTATGAGATCCTTGTCGGATTTTGCTAGTATTTATCTGGTGGGGCTGTTAGGGTTTGGATTATCTTATGTTTTTCAAAATTTTGCAGAGAAGCTTTGTAAGAGACATCATGTAACACGATACTCAACCCTCAGTATAGCATTGACGTTTTTCATTCGTAATCATTTGTTTTCAGTTTTTATTAATAAAAGTCCCCACATTCTCATATAAATTCTCTATTTATTGTTCTAACAACCCTTTGTTAGCGAGGTTCCTAACAAAATCACATTAGCAAACCACGTCAACTTTTTAACACTTGCAATTTTAAACCAGAATCTAAAAAAGAAGAATAAGACAGTAGCTTCTAACAACATTAAATTTTAAACCAGAATCTGAAAAAGAAGATAGTAACTTTTCAATGCTTGCGGAAAAAGACAAAAGAAACTTGTCTTTACTTTAGAATCTAAAGAGGAAGAAGAAAAACACAAAAGACAGTAAATTTTCAACACTTCCAATTTTAAAGCAAAATCTGAAGAACTACACAAGGTGAGGGATAAAAATGCCTCAGCTCGTAAATGCAATCGATGCAGTCATCTCTGCGATCAGTACAAGCCTACGAAGAGTCATCATTGGCAAAAACAAAGAAGGAAAAAGAAGAAACATCTAAATTTACTAGTTTATTTGTAAACCATCAACTTAAATAAAAAAACATCCTGTAAGCCAATCATTTAATCCAAATTACTGAGGAAAAACTACACACAAGATGGGGGTTCAAAAGGCCTCAGCTCTTAAATGTGAATTGATGCAGTCATCTCCACAATCAGTACAAGCCTACGAAGAGTCATCATTGGCAATAATGAAAAAGAAGAAACATATTATACAAATATATTAATATTCTCAAACTTCTTAGATGCAGTGCATGGTATTTTGCACTACCCCTGAAAAGATAAGCTTTGAGCTTATCTTGCTTCAGGGAGCAAACCAATCAGGAATCAATTTCCTGACGACCTACAAAATGAAGCTTTCATCAATTAACTTCACGAACGATTTATTGCATATCAGCCATCAAGATATGAGCCTTTGCAAATCCGTTATTCACCCATATTAGCTTACAAATCCACATCGAATTTTTTAAGCCTCACAGGCGAAACCAATCAAGCATGTTTTGAAACTGTTTTAATTCCATCCAACACCCCAAGCAGCATTAAAAATCACATAAAACATATTGAATCCAAATTAAAGAAACAAATCGTCAAATACGACAAAACAATTAGAATGCAAAATATTCTCAATCTTGCACTGCTGCAACGCATAAGCAAGTTGTCACACTACAGACAACCAACTGTTGAATCGATTGAGACTATATCGCTTCAAAAGAACAAACCAATCAGGAATCGAATCAGTCCCGATGGTCAGAGAAAGAAGGTAAAAGCCTCCATCAACCCCATCATCAAACCACCTTGGAATTCAAATCAACAAAACGAATTCACAAAATAAATAATAATAATAATAATAATAATAATCAAAATGTGATCGCATATACCTGTTTGCAAGACTATTAACGAGCAGCTCATTAACAAGATAAGACATGACTCTGTGCATAAAGTTCCCGCCCGCCATGATCGAATCTACATAAGCCACAAAAGACAATTCAAACAAACCCTAAACTATCACAATTTTTAGATATCTAAAACGTTTTCTTATTAAAACCAAACAACAATAATAAAAGTACCCGAAAAATCACAAAATCAACAATTTATCTTGAAATGGAAACACAAAATCGCACCTTTAATCTGCTTGTTATCGAGCAAGCTCGTCGATTTCACCCGAGAAATGATGGCTCCTGTGCCCTAGGTTCCAGAACCTACTTCAAAATATGGCGATTGCTTGCGGCTCGTACCCGGTAAGCCTCCTTCATATTCAAGAGTAATTTGGGCTTGATTTGGCCGACTGTCCCATTGTCTAATCTGGGCCCGTACATATTTTAATGACACCACACTATATTACTATACCACACCTGTTAAGATAACTTATATTCACCGATATGCCCTTAATTTAATTTGCTTATAAACCTTTCACGTCTTCTGTTTTTGGTGGTGTCTTTTAGAAATTTGTTTGAATGTATATATGTCTAATTTCTTACAAAGGTGGAAAACGAAAAATGGAAGCGGCTATTTGGGGCAGGTTTGCTGCTTTGGTACTTATTAATCAAGAAATAAACCAACAATTTCGGATCCAAAACTCGGATTTTATTTCAGGACTAGTTCCTAGGATTACATTTAGATAAAATTGGCATTGGATGTAGTCAGTTGATTTTTCAAAGACAGGATCGTGTATTTTATATCAGTATCGCACTTAGCTGTCACAATAGTTAGAAAGGTGAGATGATGTACCTTACAAGCAACACTTTCTTCACTGTGTTAAAGTTATATAAAATTATGCCGGCGAGAAGCTAGACTTTATTACATTAATTTGCTGATAATTATGCAAAAAATAATGGAAGTACAGAGGTTGATACCAAATGACGTAAAATTTTCTTTGTAAACTTCACCAAACATGTAACACCATCCAACTTGATTAAAAAAAAAATGATCTAAAAAATGTTGGTGTATTCCCCTCTATATATCATTCTTTTTAATAATATAAGATTGATCTAGTGGTAAGTTTCTTATATTTATATTTTAAATCTCATTTCTTAAACTTCGATTTATTACATATAATAGTTCAAAAAGAAAAACTATGCAATTTTTTATACAGAAAACGTACATGACAAATTATGTACCATATATAAAACAAGTGAATATAGATCAAAACAAAAATGATATAGATTACAATCACCCCACATTGATGCGATGTACAACTTAGCAGATTTTACTTGCAAACCTGAAACAAAAAGAAAAAAAAAAAAGTGTTGTTGCATGCTTTACTAGACTTATGATCACAATAAGAAATGAAACAAATTTGACATGTTGATAGATGAATCAAAAGATTTATCTATAACTTGCTTTGGTGCTTGTTTATAATTCCAAGTTACAAATGTGCATAGAATATCTGATTCCAAGTATCAGGAACTCCAGGCAAGCACCAGTGTATGCAATCTGCATGGTGCAAAGGGTCAGCTCTCTCTTCTTCGGTTAATAGCTTGCCTCCTGCCTCAGTGTACACAGAAGCATGAGCGTCGATTCTGTACTCGGAGATTTGTGTTATGTTGAGGACTGTAACAGGAACTTTCATTTTTTTAATTATATTGACTACAACGCTCATCATTCCCTTATCAGAGCCAGTTCCCCAGTGTTTCTTTTTCATCACTGGCTTTGTTTCGTTGAAGCATTTGAGGCCATCCTTGTTGCCCCAGTCTATGCTCCTGAAAAATTAAAAATGTCACAATTGGTAATGTTATATATTGCCGGCCACTGATGACTGGGTTATGCTACTATACATCATAAATAACAATATGGAAGTAATTAAATTCTATATATTAAATTTCAATCCAACAGTCTAAATAAATAATAAGGAGTTTCAAAATAAAATTTAAAATTTTGAAAATGGATAATATTTTTCTTTTAACTTACCATGTATCGTTATTGAAACTGAATACTAACCAAATTCTTGATAACAATACACTGAATGTTTGATTGTGTGTGGAAGAAGTTTTCTTTTCTACCTTGTGTGAGTGGGGGACATTGTAGTGAAAAAGACTCTTGTGTGGTTGGGATTTATAGTTGAATCGACCCAATTGGCCCATGTCTTCAAGCTGATTTTGTAAGCAATTGGTGTGTCCAGTTCTTCGTAACCATCCTGTCCATTTGCGAATGAACCCCACCTACACAAAAAGTAGACATTAACATGTATATGTGAGGAATTTATTATAACTATGTTTAGATGAAAGTTGAGGCGGTCCAATGATTAACTGTATTCATTCGAGTCACGTTACAATAATATAACTCCTCAAATTTGTTATAATAATTGAAAAAATTAATTACTTACAGTGTCTTGAGCCTGAGGCCACTCATCCACCAAACATAAGTATTGAAGACAAGAATATCAACTCCAAGCCAGTGTTTGGCATGCTTGGCAACCGAATCCACTTTCATTATTCTCTTTTTTGTGTCTCCTATAATTTTTTCGTCGGTGTTGGACTCAATAAGATATGGAGCCCAGTAGAACTCGATTGTGGCATTATATTCCTGGAACATTGATCGCATGGCATGCATTAATTAACTTTATTTGTTATGAGGAAAAAAAAAGTAGTCTTATGCAAACAATAGCAAATTAATAATTTGTGTTTTTCTTCTTTGAATAAATTGTAACTTAAAGATACCAAAAAGTTTCAGATTGTTAGTTGAAGTCTTTTTTTACTTAATTTCACACTAACTGATATAATGTATTGAAATTCAAAAAAGAATAGTTGGAAAGTTATTTTCATAGAAAGTGGGTTTGAAGTCCTAGTCTTACCTTTGCTTTGAAGACAGTATGAGAGCGACCTCTTTTCAAGGACTTCTTGTCCTCAGGAATGACGAATTCCACCATACACACAAACGACTGCCATTGGCCTCTTTGAAGTGAATCTCCCACAAACAGTAACCTCTTGTTTCGAAGTTTCTTAAGAGCGAGTTCTGGATTGAATCTGTACATGAATTCACATCCAACATAAAATGTCACTATTGAATAATTAAACACAGAAACTTCATGCAAAACATATACAATTTAACACATGCTTTAACGAAAAACACTTTATATATATATATATGTATGTATGTATATATGTAAATTATAAGTTAGATTTAGAACGTCATGACATTATATTTATACAATGAATAAAATTTGTTTTACTATTATATAGTTTATGATTAATAATGAAACATTGAATAATAATACAAGTAATTAGAATAGTAAAATTTTATTATCTTATAATTTTAACATTATGAATAATTTGTTAAATATAAATGATAAAATTATAAGTTTGAGAGAACTTGTTGACCTAGGCAAGGTACAATCCTCCGGCTGCCACTCCCAGTGACGGTAATCGGAATCTGGCCGTCCGTTTTTGACGCAAGAGACTTGCCTATCAAGGTATGGACAAGTTCTGTCAGAGTACAAAGGCTTGATTGAAGTGTTAAACACCCACTTCCCATTAACAACATTGCATTCTTCTGGGTCAAAGTCAAATCTATCATCTATTTCAGTGTTGTACACATTGTCCTCTGCAGTTTTATCCTCTGTTAAACAATGACAGAAAGAAAAAAAAAAATCAGAAATATCATTAGAAAAATCTACAGAAAATAAATTAGCAAAAATTAAGTGTGGAAGAGAGCTTACTAGATTTGTGAGGAGAACCTCTTTTGGAGCAGAACTTGTGCCTGAAAATAGAGTTGGAAGAAATTAGACTAAGCCTTTCAGTGTACAAGAGAGCAATCAAGGCCAAACAGCAGACTGCAACAGATATGATAGAGAGAGGAAGCTTTCCTCTATATTGTTTCATTATTGAGGTTGTTGAAGGAGGAAGAACTGCAGCTAAGCTCATGACTGAAGAGAAAAGAGAAGCCTAACAGAAGGATAAAGAAATGATCATGAGCAAGCTAGAGCATGCAGCTGGTGGTGCGATGAGGGAATGATGAAATTTAGTTATGGTTATTGCTGTTGGATATGAATTTATTGGTGGTTGAGTAGGAGTAAAGCTAAAGCCATGTATGATAATTTGGTTCTAATTGAATCAAGTGTAGATATATTATATACATCTATATTTGTTGGAGGTTAGAGATGGTAAGTTGAAACGCTAACATCTTGGGCTTCCTTGCTAGTATTGCTGGCAGCCATAAATGGTAACTTAAACCATGCATAGCTGGCTGTTGTTATCATTGGTGTAGACCCCCTTGAGAATTTTCATTAATTATTAGGTGGGGGAAAAAATATTTTCTTTCTTTTTTTTTTTAAAAAAAATATTGATCTAAAATAAGACAAAAGTTTGTTGAAATCTATCAAGTTTAATTATTAATTACGAGAAGACAATTGATCTCACAATAAGAAAAATAAATTATCTATACAAATTGATACCGTATATTGAGTAAAAAACTGGAAATTAACTCCAATCTCGTAATGGATAAGGAGATGCACAATTCTACTTGTGCTAAAGATGGGTCAAGTTTTATTTGATGAAAGAATATGAAATCAAGCACTCTTTCTCTTGACATAGTCTTTGGCTTAAAGATGAGTCAGGTTTTATTTGATGAAAGAATGTGAAATCAAGCACTCTTTCTCTTGACATAGTCTTTGCCAAAAATTTATTTTCAAGATATTGCTTTCTATACCGGTTGAATTTATTATTACAGTAGTAGGTCTTTGATATATATAGGTTGACATATGTGTTCTGTGGACTCATATCTCTTTCTCTTGACATTGTCTTTTCTAAAAAAATATTTTCAACATTTTGCTTTCTATACTGGTTGAAGTTATTGTTATAGTAGGTCTTTGATATATATAGGTTGATATGCGTAGGCTCATATCTCCTCTGTGTATGTCCACAATTGAACTTCAGTTACTACATCATTACACGAAGAACCAAGACGACTAGACGGAGCTAGACACCATAACCTTCCCTTTCATGACTAGATGAGTATATATATATATATATATATGTATGTATGAATGATGTCATTATATATGCTTAAAATTGAATGTTATGATGGTTGAAATAAATATTAAATGATAAATTTTGAAAATAGATGTATACTACATCAAGGATTGCTTCATGTAAAAAATATTACAACTTTTTATTTGGAGAGTCCTAGGGTCATTTATTTTTTGTACTTAACACTTAATGGTGCTGAATTAGGTCAATTAAATGAATTTTGTTTTTTGTTTTTTTTTTTTTTTAAATGGTCAAACAATTTAAAACCACTCAAAAATCACTAAAAATGAAAAGTTACGTGTCGTTTGTTTTTTCCACTTAAAACTTAATGATATTGAATTGCACTTATTAAATTGTTTTCGCTTGTTTTTTTAAGTGGTCAAACCATTTAAAACTGCCCAAAAATAACTGAAAAAATTAAGTTAGAATTTTAGCTTTTCACTTAATTACAAATTACTTAATGACATTTAAAAGTTTTTATTCTAAATCTATCTTCTCCAAAATAACATAATGTCAAATTTATCATACTTTTATATTACTCAAATTTTCTTTTCACCTTTTCTTTGATACTTACAAATATATATATATATATATATATATATATATATTTGATAAGAAAAGTCTAAATACATCTCATATCAAATTATTTTGAAATTAAACTAATATATTTTAATTTACAATTTAAATATTGATTTTCTAGTTGTTTTCTTAAATATATTAATATCTTTAAATATATAAATATGGATAATACTACTATATTTTTTAATCATGTTTTAATTATGAATAAAATATTATTAATATGTACATAAAAAATGTTTTAGAATTTATTAAATTATTTATTTTTAGATGTTTATATTAAATTAATTAAAATTACATAACAACAAATATTTAAAAGGGTATAAATGTCAAATTACTAGTTTTCAGACAATTTTAACTTTAAAAAACAAATAAGTTTACAATATATTAAGAGATGAAGAAAAAAAAAAAAAACATGTTATTCAGATTTCAGGTTTCAATCACTATTTAATCTTCAGTCTTCCTTATGTCTTCAGTAGCACTGTTCAGTTTTCAAACAAAAAAAACAAACAACCCCTTACATTTTTTGACTTGTCATTAATATAAAATCACTTAATGATTTTGTAAATTTATTATTTTAATTTTATCCTTTCAAAATTACATATTTTCAAGTTTGTTATAGTTTTACATTACACAAATTTCTTTTAATACTTTCACAAATATATTTTCAAATTTGTCATAATTTTACATTATACATATTCATTTTAATGATATTCATTTTAATGTTATTTTTATTTGAATATATATAATAATAATTCAACTTAATACTATTTTATTTATTTTTATTTAATTTACTTTACTATAATAATTTATTTATGTATATATAATTTTTTTTAAAAAAATATTTGACTATAATAATGAATCATATTTTAATTATAAATAAAAATATTATTATTATATACATAAAAGTGTTTTAGTATTTGTTAAATACTTTATTATAATTGTTTGTATTATATTAAATGAAGTTACATTACAACTAATAGTAAAAAGATATAAATGTTAAATTACTAGTTTTCAAACTAATTTTAACTTTAAAAAACAAACAAAATTACTTTACATTCAGATGTAAGGAGAAAAAAAAAATATGTCATTCAGATTTCAGGTTTCAGTCACTATTCAGTCTTCAGTCTTCAACATCATTGTTCGGTCTTCAGACAAAAAAACAAACGATCTCTTAGTAGGCAAGTCCTCATTATTATATATGTAAAAGGAAATAATATTAAAAAAAAAATAATAATGTTACGCTTCTAAATAGTTTCTTCAAATTAAATCTATGTCCAAATGATGTGATATTTGAATCATGTCAACATATTATAAATCATAAGATGATATGATAATTAATAGGATATTGACAACCATATATCACATCATTTAAGGTAAATATTTGAAAAGTCTGACGTTACTTAAAAAGTAAATAATAGGAAAAAGTTATTACTTTGAACCAATACATATATATGATCCCCTGAATCACATGCTGAAATTCGAATTGATTTATCGGCTAGTGATGATGAGGACCCTCTTTAGGCAGTTTATGAGTGGCTATTCACCCCAAAAAAGAACCAAAATGTAACGGGAAATAATGGTGTACTGGATTGTAGAGGCAGTATTGTATGATTATCACTCAGAATTACTCTTATTCGGCTATTTACATATATCGTCATCATGTCTACGAGCATCAAAGCCGATCAAAAGATTTTGGTCCCATGTAGTTAAAGTTAAATAAATAAAAAGAAGAAAGGAAAAAAAAAAAAAAGATTTGGTCCCATTAATTAGTGTGTTTGATGTGGATATGAAAACCTACATAATTCTAGGACGAAAGCAAACCACGCAGGTGGAAATTGAACTAGTAACAATTTTAGGACAATTTATGGAAAAAAAATAAATAAATTCATTGATTTCTTTAAGGATTGAGCTAAAACACAGATAATTAAATTTGTGTAAAAATTATATTTGTTAAAACCCTTCTTTAAAATTCTAAAATTGTTTTGAAGTCTCATCCAAAAGATCGAATTTTGCAAAATAGCATGACAAATTTTTGTTCAATTTTCATATAAAATTTATCCACATATAATATCAAGCCACAAAAAAAAAAAAAAAAATTGTCGCTTGAAAAATAAATTAGGAGAAGTCAGGTTGCGAGGATCTGGCTGTTGTCGATCGCTTTAAAAATAAATTTAGACCTAATGCTGTTACATCATGGGTGACTATAGTCTTAAAAAGGAATTGTATAATTGATTGAGGGACTGTATTGCAAATAAATAGTTGACTTGGGTGCCATTTTTTTCTTCGAGAATTTATATACTTTGATTGGAACTCTAAAAGTGGTAGCTAGCTAGCCTTCTTCAAAAGAGCGAAACCGAAACAATTAAATGAGATTGTTAGGCGTTAGCACCTTTTTGTTTCTTGAAAATAATGCAAGATCTGTGAGGAATGACAACAATTAATCGTTATGGTTATATAATTGAATATGTCATCTTTTTCTTATGTCAACATGTTTATATTAATTTTGTTAATACATATATGCGCTGTCTCTATTTACCTAAATCTTTAAAAGCTAATATGAGTTATAGCTTTCACTCATTGTCTTGGAGGAAAATGCATTCCAAAACGTGAAAATGGACAAAACCTACTCAGCTTACCTGTAATTTCAACTGTTATATTATTGAGCTTTCATTGTCACATAAATCCAGCCATTAAGCGAAAATGAAATATGTCCACCAAGTTGAGTCACCACCTTGAAAGAAACCTTATTCAAAAGATATAGTATAATTAATCAATAATATACAAATGCTTATTTTCCACTTTACAATGATCCCAAAGCCCCTTTAAATTTGCATCATAATAGAAAACAATGCAGTTTTAATTTGTGTAATGTTACTAAAAATTATATTTTTCCTATCTCATATATATGACGAGATCGAGTATCATCATGCTCACAAAGAACAAAAAGAAAAAGTTGAAAGACCACTTATATTGAGGCAAATAGCTATTCAAGTCATGGTACTATTGATCTCAATAGATCTAAGTAGACTATTAACATACTCATCTGAACATCTTTATTTATTTATTTTTAAACTATTTGATATTTTTCATATGATTTTAGTTAGTACACATGGAAACATTAAAAAAAAAAGTGTAATTATAAGAGAAACATGATTGATATTCATATATATTTTTTAAGTTTTTAGTTTTAAAATTCATTATTCATTTGACTTATTAAATTATAATCAAATGAATCCGAATCAATCCTTAATTATTTAAAAAATATTCCCAAGATAAAAGCAAATTTCAAATCTTCAATAAAAGTTGGGTGTTTTTTAGAGTGACGATATTTCCACCCCTCTAAAATTGTAAGTACACCCCAAATCATTATTATTTTTTTAATTCCAATATTATGCCTTAAATAACATTATAAAAAAATAAAGAAGTTAGAGATGAGTTTAAGTCTGATGGGGAAGAGAGATCCCTAATAATTGATGCGCCCGTAACATTGGGTTTGGAAGCTTCTCAAGCGGAGAGAATTGGGGAGAAGAGAAACCACGGTTTGCAATTTGGAGTTGAAATCAGGCACACCTAAAAGCCAAAAACAAAGAAAATCAGTCTCAAAAAGAGTTTTTAAAACTCACAGAAAAGGCAAAATCATAGAAATTTGCCCCCGGTATTTCCAACCTATTATAGAGCCTTTTGGTTTTTTCCAAAGGGCTTGGCTAATGTGGCCGTGTGATGTCTCCAATTATCGTTATGACAGGAACCACTGCAAGCGTGACCAAAGCTAGTTGCCACACAACAGGTGAAACCCACCACGAACCCAGACACAAATGTTGCCATAGAGTGAGAAAATATAGTTAATTTTTTTGATTGTGTTATATAAGGGTAAGATTGAAATTGTAAATAAAATTAATGGTTTGGGCTGTACATACAATTTTGGAGAGGTGGAAATATCGCCAACTCTTTTATAACCCAATCAAAATCAAGCCCAAGTTTGATCCAAGAGGCTCAAACCCAATTGTCCAAAATTGTAAATTACTTCCACATATCTCCATTACCATTGCTTACACAACTTTGCTCCTCTCTCATTTTCAGCTATTTCTCTCAAATTTCAATGGCCACAAGCACAATCAGTCTCTGTCCAGCACTTCACACCTCCTCTTCACCTCGCTTACTCTCTTCTTATTCTCCCCAAAATGCCCCCAACCTATCCTTTCGATTCACGCTTCAAACCCTTCCTTCAACCAACCTCCGTCTCTTACAAACCCTACAACACTCCAATCAAACCTCGCTCTCTAATCATCGTCTCCGCCGTCAAAAACCTGGCCGAGTCCGAATCAGTCGTCGTCCCTTCAACGACCGAGGAAGCCACGGCGAAACTGCCGTCGGAGGCCGGCGTCTACGCCGTTTACGACGGCAACGACTCGCTTCAGTTCATCGGCATTTCACGGAACATTGCCGCCAGCATTTTCGCTCATTTTAAATCTGTGCCGGAGCTTTGCGGCTCCGTCAAGGTATGTTTTTTCTTTGTTTGATTGAATTTTCAGTTGCTTACTTAGCCAAGATCTGATTGTATGGAGCAGTTGAGTATTTGTATAGAAATTTATATTGGAAATTCGTTATCTTGAATAGGCGGTTGACCTAAGTTTGACCAATTGCTACATTTGTTAGCTTGCGTTGAAGAAATTGAATATGAGCATATGTTGAAAGCTGTCCTAGCGTGAATTTTAAACAAACCTCATCTTTGTTGACCAGAAATGCTGTTTGTCCTAGTATGAATTTTAAACAAAACTAATCTTTGTGACTTTTTTAATCATTTGGAGATTGAAAAGTTGATGATTTAGATTTTAAAGGAATTTAACGTCTAATTGTCCTAATAGGTTCCATGTGCATTTTTAACGAAATCTGTATTTGTTTTTTTTTTTTTCATATCAGACAGTGTATTGTTTACTATGATAATGAGAATTCAGCGATTTCACTTCTGTAATAGCGACTTGATCGTTTTAATGTTTTGTAGGTTGGAGTAGTAGTGGAACCTGAAAGATCAGCTTTGACTGAAGCTTGGAAATCATGGATGGAAGAGCACATAAAGGCCACTGGAAAGGTTCCACCGGGCAATGAATCAGGGAACACCACTTGGGTTCGGCCGCCTCCAAGAAAGAAAAAGCCCGATCTACGTCTAACTCCTGGCCGTCATGTCCAGCTGACTGTGCCTCTAGAGGAACTGATCGATAAGTTGGTGAAGGAGAACAAGGTGGTGGCCTTTATCAAGGGATCAAGAAGTGCACCGCTGTGTGGGTTCTCTCAAAGAGTGATTGGCATTCTTGAAAGCGAAGGTGTGGATTACGAAAGTGTAGATGTGCTTGACGAAGAGTATAATAGCGGATTGAGGGAGACGCTGAAGAAGTACAGTAACTGGCCTACGTTCCCCCAGATTTTTGTGAACGGTGAATTGGTTGGAGGGTGTGACATCCTCTCTTCAATGTATGAAAAGGGTGAGCTCGCCGGTCTCTTCCAAAAGTAACCTCATTTTCTGTTGTTTGTTAGATAGATGATGTAGCATAAGCATAAATGAAGATCAAAACACTATTTATCTGGAAATGGAGCTCATTTTGGCTAGTTATACTTATACCCCAGAAAATCTGGTGCATGTTATTTATACATAATTTGCTAGTTATAAATGTAGCGTTCATATCATTTAGTATAAATAGATTGCTTTTCCTGCGCGCAGAGCTCTGACTTTCATATACGCTTTAGGTATTTAAGTTTATGATATATGGTGTCAGTTTTCGTATAATCAATAATTCGTGTCTATATGTTATTAAATTACATTGGATTGTTTCAATCAATTAAATTGTATTGAATTAAATAGAATAATAATATTAAATTCTTCGACTTGTATCAAACATTGCACACGAGTTAATAGTCCAGACAAGTCCATAATATCAAACATGGTCATTACAACCAATTTTAGGTCTAATCTAACTTTGAGGGATCCACTTGCAATTATAAGGAACAATAAAGTGGTTCTATCTTGCAAACTCTCTAAAACTTGTCTTACAAGCATTAGTTTACCTGTCTTGCTTTACAAAAACCACGAATTGTCGAGTACCTTCGATTTGCTCTGTAAGTCAATATATAATGCAATGATGGAAACATTTAATATAATTCACAAATAAGATTAAACAACAAATCACATCACAAACACTCATTTATTACAATGCCCTGCTCTTATCCTATTACAATCATCAAAGTAGGCCCCTCCCTTCATCTTGTAAGTACAGCTAATGCCCACGACATCATTGC
Organism: Nephelium lappaceum; assembly: GCA_021234005.1. Lineage (NCBI taxonomy): Eukaryota > Viridiplantae > Streptophyta > Magnoliopsida > Sapindales > Sapindaceae > Nephelium > Nephelium lappaceum. The sequence goes on from CM038011.1 coordinate 2,229,576, forward strand.
TAAACAAACAGACAAAACACGGAACACCACAACTAATTAAACAATAAATAGACCATAGTTACTCGACTAATCTTGGTAATTACACAAAATGGATTACGGTTAATCGCATCATTTACTTATAGTAAAAAAGTGGAAATTTAAAAAAAAAAACCAACAAAAATATTAAAAATTCATTTTCAAAATATTAAAAACAAACAAAATATAAAATTACTCATTATAACTCAAATAAAAATTTATTTTTTAGTTATTTATTTTAAGTATATGAACATTTCACATGCAACATTAAATATAAAACTCACATAATATTTTATATGAAATATTATTCAAAAAATATTTTAAAATTAAAAATTATTAAAATTTCTTTTAAAGTTAAAATCGAATAACATTTTATTTTTAGTCCAAAATGATAACTTTCATTATTATTTGAGGATAATCTCACTTTTCTTTATGTAGTTTGATATAATTGCTAACTATCATTTATAGTTTCAGAAAATCTCATTTTACTATTATTACTAAAATGATTGTAATTATCAAAGTATCCTTATAGTTTTATCATTCCATATTAATTATTAAACTTTAATTTTTAAAATCAATATTGACTGTAAAGAGATTTTGGATATTTTTATAAATTATATGAGTTATTTAATATATTTTATAAATCAATAAAAAGGATACTCGTGATTTAAAAAAAATTCGGAGCTTTTAATATTACGTTAAGCTAAATAACAAGTCATACTCTCTCTTTGTTATTTTATTTTCCCGAGAGCCTGTGTATTTGTTAAGTTGACGGGTTGTTGTATGACTTGCCTTTTTTAATTTGGCTTCTGCTGGCAATCAAAGAATCATTTATATATGTAGTCGCGATATTTCTAATTCTGGCTACCTTCCCCTTTATTTTTTTTGTTTGGTGCGTTGAATTGAATTGAGTGAAGGAAGAAAAATGGAAGAAATTGAATCATCATCATCATCACCAGCACCACCTTCTTCTTCTTCTTCTCCTCCGTCATCCGGTAGATTCAAGCTCTACGATGAACTCAAATTGGAGGAATTCAAGGACAAGTACGTCATTAAATCCCTACAATCTCCTCATCAAGGCTTCTCCATCGGTCGTCGCGACGGCAATGTCGAGCCACTCAATGGTGAACATGATTTTCTTTTCTCTTCTTTTATTTCAATTTCGCCTTCTTTTCTGTTTGGTTGCTAAAGAGAAATTTAGTGAATTTTTTTTATTTTTTTTTAAAAAAAAGGTGAATTGAGATGGATTCTTTCTTCTGTTGAGTGTCAAATGTAGGAAGAGGTTTGAATGTTGAAATATTTTGTACATTTCGAGCTGATTTAACTGTTTTTGATCGTTTAAACTGTGTTTTCGATATCGAAATCTATAGTGAGTTAATTGTTTTAGCTTTTTGGAGTCTAAAATGAAATTATTTGTTACTTGTTAGGTTAGGCTGTTGAATTGAAATAGTACTAGTTATCGAGTACTTAAATTGGATGAAATTGAAGATATCTTGAATGTAAAAGCCGTTGAAGAATGGTTTTCCAGTTGTGATGGTCTTTTTAGGCTTTTGTTTTTGGTTACATTTTGGCTTCTTTTTAACTTGGAAATTTGTTTTGTTGTTTAAAGGTGACGATGCCAATAAGTGTTCAGGAAATCCGACAAGGACTTCTACAATATATGGGGTCGTAGGAACAATTAGACTGCTAGCAGGTATTTCTTGCTTCAAATAATTGTCAAATACCCAATTCAGTATAATAGGTGTGCGTGATGTTGTCTTTAAGTGTGTTTAAATGTCTACACGGTTTATGTGATTATAAGTGTAGTAGTACTTGCAATATCAAATTTAAGCTTTCAAATAACTCACAGCTAAAACTTATGTAACAAGATAAGGTGGCCTCACCGATTTATGAAGCATTGTGTTAGAGAGAATTTTATGTTCTTGTTAGTCGTCAGAGAGGTTTGTGCATCTAATTCTTTTTAGATTAATGCAGGAACATATCTTCTAGTTATTACTTCACGGAAAGAAGTCATGACTTTCTTGGTTGTCCTGTTTTTCGAGTAATGTCTATGAGGTTCCTGCCTTGCAATGAGGCTTTGAGATTTTCAACTTCTCGAGAAGTAAGGCTTTGCTTCATTTAGTCTCGAATAGGTTTATGTAGGCAGCTACTGAGGTGATTGTATATTTTATTTCTGCCTAAGCATTAGTTGCGTTGTGTTTTTTTGCAGAAAAAGGATGAGGCTTACTTCATGTCTCTATTAAAGATAGTGGAAGCAACCCCGGGATTGTATTATTCATATGAAACTGATATAACACTGAAGTAATTCTTTTTCCTTGAAGCATGCTCTTTGAGTAGACTGCCACTTATTTATGGTTATTATATTCATATTTTATTACAATGTAATGTGATGACTCAAGTTTGTGCTGCAATTTTGTCATGTCAAACAGCTTACAAAGAAGATTGAAGTTAGCCGAAGGGTGGATGACTAAACCGATTTGGAAGCAGGTTTGCTTGCATATATGTCATCATAGTAAATTCTAGTCTGACAATCTTTGTTCATTTAACAAATCTTTTCCATTTTTCTTGTTACACGTTTATGATGTGCTCTAATCTAAAGATTTAGGTCTTTTGGTTGATAGCAGTTTCAACATAGTATCCTTTACTGTCAGTCAATGCTGGCTGAGAATTTTGAACTTCCAATTTTTATCTGTATTTCAGGCTGACCCTCGATATGTTTGGAACAAAAATCTGTTGGAAGAACTTATTGAGTGCAAGGTTAGATTATCCTTAGTTTATCTTAGAGAAAAGCATTTGGGTTGGTAATTTTCTTGCTTGTCTAAGCAAAAAGCAGTTTCATTTTTTTCTCTAAGGAGAGATAATATCTCTTTACTAATGCTAATAAGATCTTCAATTATATTTTCGCTAGGCTAATGACCTTTTCTTTTTTTGTCCTCTTGTGGCAGCTTGATGGTTTCGTCGTCCCTCTTGTGCAAGGAAATATCCTGAAGCTTACAATTTTCTTATGCTTTTTACTTAACATTTTTGTTTGGGTGCTTGTGTAAGTGCACAGTTGCATGCAATTGATTTCACTCAATGGAGTGAAGACATATAAAGCTAGTCTGTCCTTCTATAAATTGTTTCTTTAACTAAGGTTTAAGCTTCCAGGCTGCACAGTTAAAGCTAAAAGATTCACCTGCCACGATAACATTAGTTTCGAGGAGGTGTACTCGACGTCTAGGTGTGATATTATGGGGATCATTGATTCTTAATTCATTGATGCTGCCATGTTGGAGTAATTTGATATATCTGATTGTCATATGGTAATATGGTGGCTTAGGGACACGAATGTGGAGAAGAGGAGCTAATCTTGAAGGTGACACTGCTAATTTTATTGAAACTGAACAAGTGTTAGAGATTGAAGGTTTCAGGACCTCATTATTGCAGGTATATACTCTATATCTAATGGATATTCTGTGCTACATGTTGTCTTAAGTTCAAAATCTGAATATGATTACTTAAAATTCTACATCATGCGGTTATGTCTCTCTAACATATAACTAATATTACTTGAGGATGAAAAATTTTACAAAACAATCCTTATCCTTCCCTTCCAAATTGAGGACTTCTTTTACGCTTATTTAGAATTCTTTCACCAAGTGACAGCTTGATTCAATTAATGTTTTCTGTTCAGCACAATTCTACATATGTGGTCATAAACTTAAATTTTATAGTTCTGTTGAAATAGCCAGTCAGTTATGCAATTTAGATTTGTTTTAAAGAATAATTCTACGTATCTGCTTACCTTTCTTACTGTTTTATATTCTGACTAGAGTTAGATGATATAGGATAGTTCTCCAGCAAGGTTAGAGTTATTTTTTACCAGTTAAAAATAGAGATGTAATTTCTTTTGTAACACTTATCGGTACTGTCTTATCTATTTTCCAGATTCGGGGCTCAATTCCAATTCTGTGGGAGCAGATTGTTGATTTGACCTATAAGCCACAACTTAAAATTATCAACAATGACCAGACGGTATATTCTTAGTCCAGCATACTGCTCTTTTCGTTATTGGAGCTGCATAATGATTTTTGCATTTGTTAACCATGTACCCTAAACCATCCAGCCAAGAATTGTGGAGCGCCATTTCCTAGATCTATTACAAAGATATGGAGACATTGTGGCAGTAGACCTTAGTGATAAGGTGAGGATTTTTTCGCTCTTCTCTGTATTTCCAAAGTACTAGTCTGTCAATAGCTTTTCTCTGGACCATTTGGAAGCTATATAATTTGGTCAGTGGGAGACAATTGCTATGGGTTTCTAACACAAGCACACGATCGATTACTGTGGTGGTTAAGAGTTTCTACTGAATTTTCACTGTTGCCTGTGATTGATTACTTCTGGGGCTTCAAGTATACAAGTTTTGTCTTTTAATTGGGGGCAAGGCTAACATTGTTTCTCATCTTCTGAACTCATAATTTTTTCTCTGTTTGTTTATTGTACAATTGCAGCATGGTGATGAAGGTCAGTTAAGTGCAGCGTATGCAGCCGAAATGCAAAAGATTCCTTATGTGAGGTGAAATTTTATTTTACTGCTTTTCATTTGCCTCCCAAGTTTTTTCAACTTGGCCTCACTTTGCTTTACTTTCATCAATTTAGTTCTTTGCCATTTCTTTATTGATCTCTAGCTTTATCTTTCAATAAGCACTTGCCACCTCTCTTTTCTTTTATTAATGTTTTTACGTAGCTTTCATTTGGGTGTGTTGATTGTATACCAGCCTGTTCTGGATATCTTACAATATATTGCCTTTGCTTACTATCTGTCTTTGTTTTTCAAACTTTAGTTTCTGCCAATCATACTTAGCTGTCAAAGATAACAAATTAGTGTGTTGCATAATTGTTGTGATGAATATGTTTTAATATTAATTTGGTTAGCGTTATGGTGGGAAGTGTAGATTTATAATAGTATCTAAATTCAGTTAATTAAGGACTAGATCTGTGAACAAAAGTCAGATCTTCTTATATGTTTTAATTTTAGTAACCTGTGGTTTGTTTAATTGACCAGGAATAAACTCATAAAGATATTATCTACTATTCCCAAACATAAAAGGAAAAGAAAGAAAGGAAATCTTTTACCTTCAAAAAAAAAAAAGAAGAAAAAAGAAAAAAGAAAGAAAATCTTTTCTATGATACCATTTTATCTCCATTTAGTATGGCATTATGTGTCAGTTGATTAATTATTTATTTATAATCTCGCCTTCTGAGAAAATCCTATAATTTTAAGAGAACTTTGTTATGAGCTTATTTTTTGAACATGTCTGTTACAGATATGTCTCATTTGACTTCCATCATATTTGTGGCAACTCAAACTTTGATAACCTACAAGGTCTATATGATGAAATCTCAGAGGATTTTGAAAAGCAAGGGTAAGAAAATAAATGAACTATGATATTGAAATATTTTTGACTAAGTATGCCGTCAATCAGGTATGCTAGCTATCCATAATACAGTCTTTTAATCATTACTGTTCCAGCTGAGCAGATACTTCCTCATAGACACAGAAGGGAACATACTACTAGAGCAGAAAGGAGTAATTAGATCCAACTGTATTGATTGCCTTGATCGAACAAATGTTACCCAGGTACTTTTCTTCCATTAATAAACTATTTCATGGTTCTCAATTATATATGTATTTTAAGTTCAAGATTTGCTATAAATTTAAGTTATTCTAAGCTTCTCGTTTTATCTATTTTCAAATTTATGCACAGAATTTCCTGGCTCAGAAGTCTCTAACCCTACAATTGCAAAGGATTGGGGTATTAACTTCCACTGAATGCATTGCTATGTTCAGTGAAGAATATGCGAAATTTAGAGCATGTATGCAATATTTCTTTGTACACACATTGCTTTAATTTTCCTTGCCGAGTTAGAAGTTATGTCTGTGATTAGTTCTCTACTCATTCTAAATACCCCCATCTCACTTGCACCAGTGTGGGCTGAGCAAGGTGACGAGATAAGCCTTGAATACACTGGAACGCATGCCCTCAAAGGGGACCTAGTTAGGTAAAATCAAAGTTTAGTAAGCATTGTAGGCAACCATTTTTATATTCTCTCTCACGCTGTGATACATTGTTATGTACAACATTGCAGATACGGAAAACAAACATTATCCGGGCTAATCAAAGACGGGATGAGTGCTCTTTCAAGATACTATTTGAATAATTTCCATGATGGAATTCGGCAGGCAAGCTGCCTCTTCATCTTCTTTTGCTCATTAATTATACCAAAGAAGCAGCTTCAAAACTTATGATTAGCTGTTAATAAAAATCATGATCATAAAGTGAGATGCTGTTAGATACTTAAAAGCTTAGATGAGGACCTAATTATACAACTCATAGTTCATTCTTTTATTTCATTTTTAATATCTTCCAGGACGCATTGGATCTCATAAGCGGCCACTATTCTGTAAACAAAAACAGGACCTTCCCCATTCCAGCTCAACGGATTTGAATCCTTCTCTGTAAGTATCAATACCTTCCATTCCAAAATTTAAATAAACAATATTCGCATTTGAGACGTCATCGAAAATATCTTTATTTTCATATATATATATATTATATTTTTGTGTGTGAAAAAGTAGGGTGTCTAACTGCCTACCTTGTATGTTTGCAGTACCTCCCAGTGGCATCAGCTTTGTTAATTGGTGGTTTGACTCTGACAACCTTCACAGTTCAGCAAGGTACCACCTTTATTTATTTATTTATTTTCCCTTTTCTTCCGGGAGTGAATTTGGGTTTGTAACGCGCAATACAATGTGTTTGTTTGCTGATAGAAGTCAAATTTGTATATTGTTTTATCTGAAGCGGGAAGAAATGCACAACAATATTTGTCTTCTGTGCTGTGGGCGGGAGTCAGTGCTGGCGTTGTAGCGGTGATCAAAGCCAACGGTAGGCAATTCTGTTCGAGACCCCGCTTGTGTGGCCTACGCTAACTTCTAAGAAATCGCCTCCATTTTGGTTTCAGGTTTGAGGAAGTTGTACATTAATGTATAATCTCACGTACCTATACAAATTTTTTTATAATCAAGTTGAGGTTACTATGTGAAGGCAACTGGTTTTTCACATTGAATTGCATACATTAATAGTGTACAACTTATATTATAACACTAATTTACACACTATCATACTGTGTTGAAATTGAAATGTAAGTCATGACTCATGAGTGGTCGTAGGTATAGTTTAGTAGTTATCACATTTCTTCACAAAGTGGAGGTTATAGGTTTAAATCTTTCACTCCCAAGTGAAAGAAAATTGTAAGTCATGTGAAAATCAGTGAAGGCTTTGACTCTGTGTTGTGGAAGATTGAAAAAAAAAAAAAAATTGGCAGCACAGCTGACAAAACGCTATAGGATGACGAAATCAACCAAGTATTTTCCAGTTAGTGATACAGTTGATAAATGGAAACCAATTGGCGGTGATGACTTGGTTGCAATCTGCTCGAAGTGTTAACTGTGTGCCAGTTGGGACATACAATTTAGAGTTTATCTTTTCTTCCTAAGAAGCCACTCTCATTGGATGCTTTTTTACATGCACCGGCCTTCACGGCTTATACGTATCCACATTTATAATTCGAAAAACTAGTTCATACATCATCTCCTCCGCCGTAAAATGCAGCCAATTGTTAGACTCCATCAGCAAATCAAGTTACAACTAACTCTTCTGCTTTCCTGCCAAATGTCATGAAAATGACTTTGACTTACTAAACTCTCTCCACTTGGCACCTCCAAGTCATGCCAGCTGAAACACAAACATTTAAAATAAAAAATAAAAAAAATCCTTTAGTTGACGACAAAGCACACCGCAGCCAATCTCTATTCATCTTCCTCTCTCTCTCTGACACAAACATAAACCAGTCGGTGAAATCAAACAAAATTTTTCATTTTTCTTTTTTTTTGAACTACAAACAAAATCTTTCATGCCACAAATTTACCTCACCTCATCTCAAAAAAGTTTTAAAAATATCTCTACATGCAATCATCCAACAACAAAACCAGTTATTATTATGACCCGATTCAATGTCCTGTCTCTCTCTATGTATCACGAACTCGTAAAATATTTCTCATCTCCCTCATTTTCACTGGAACACTAAAAAAAAAATGTGTCTTCCACTTGTTCCACTACTTACACTCCCTACCTCTTGCTCTTCAATTCTTTACAATTAAGCAACTGAAAATCTCTCTCGTATAAATACTAACAATATTTGCTTTTCATTTATTTTTAGAATGTAAAATCCTTGTTTTCTAGAAACATACTCTACTATCATCACCACCTCTTCCCCCATCTTTGAATTTTAAAAATTTTTATTTTGATTTCTTTTTTTTTTTTTTTTTGTTCTACAATGTCTGACGGCAATGCGGCGGCTCCGGCTTTCGAGAGTTTCTTCCACGGCTGGCTTCAAAGGCAGCAGCGGTTCTTGGACGAGTTGCTATCGGTTCAAGGCATCAGCGGCGAGTCGCTGCCGGCGGCGGCGGAGCTGGAGGATCTGGTGAGGCGAGTCTTGGCTCACTATCAGCAGTACTATGAGGAGAAATCGAGACAAGCGCGGCGCAACATTTTCGTGCTCTTTTCTCCTCCGTGGTTCACTGCCTTCGAGCACACCTTCTTCTGGATCGCCGGCTTCAAGCCGACGCTCGCTTTCCGGCTGGTGAGCGAGTCGGTCCACGACTTGACGGAGGAGCAGAGCGAGAGGATCGACAGGCTGCGGGCGGAGATCCGGCTGGAGGAGAAAATGCTCAACGACGAGCTGGCGAAGATCCAGGAGAGAGTGGCGGCGCCGCCGATCATGGAGATCGCGCGGCGGCAGGCGCAGAGGCGGGACGGCGTCGTCGTGGAGGATGAGGAGGCCATCAACGGTTTGAGGACGGTTATGGAGGCACTGGTGGCAAATGCCGACCTGCTGAGGACGTCGACGGCGGCGAGGGTAGGTGGAGATACTGAGTCCGGTCCAGAACGTGAGGTTTCTGGCAGCTGCGGCTCGGCTCCAGCTTAGGATTCGCAGCTGGGGACTGGAGAGAGTGGGGGATGGAGAGAGCAGAGAGTGACGTTAAACAGACAGACTAGAATTAGCTCGACACTTGTGTGTTCAAATATAGTGTTATTTATGTCTTTGGCTGCTGGCGCCGTGCGCCCCCATGAAATCAGCGGCCGAGTTCGACACCCACCCAATCCAAAAAATAATAATATTAATAAAAACAAGTTATCCCTCATCTCATCTATGGGTTTCTTTTCTACTTTCGTATGGATGGATACATGTATTTTTGGAAGTATCTTCCTGGATCGCATCATAAAATGATATTTTGATATATTTCAGTTATTTTATGTGTTAGTCCCAAGTTTAAAAAAAAAAAATAGTGTTATTTATATGATAGAATTTTCAAATCAAGATAAAAAAAAAAAAACTGGCTACATCAGTGATCGGACGGCTGTGATGTTGCTGTGGTGTTTTGATCACGTTTCAGAAGTGTGATTTTTGCCATTTTGTGAGCCGTGGATATGGCTTTCCCATAGCATATTTAAAAAATAAAAAAATTCCCATAATATATGTAAATGAAATTTCCCATAACATATTTAAAAAATATAAAAATTCCCATAACAATTAAGGGTGGTACCTCTCTCACAAAGAGGTTGTGGGCCTTGTAGCGAATGATTAGAGAAACTAGTTTTTTTAAGTGACGATATTCATATCCATAAACAATTGTATGTACACCGCTTTCTGTATAAGCACCCTATAAATGTTTTTTTAAAACATTATATCTCGTGAGAGCATCCATGTATTACCAATATATCCTCTCTTTTAGTTTTGATTTTCCTTTTTTTGAAAGAAGAGAAACACAAGATATCAAATCTTTAAAAACAACAACCAAAAAATATTATAATCAGGTCTTCAACGAAACTCTCAAACATTCTCGTACATAGCATAACAATGTGGTCTTCAAAGCACTTTCCACTTCCATAAAATGTTGAACTTAACAGCGTCAAAAGCTTGAAACCTGAAATAGTTCACTTCAATAAAAACTAGCAATTCTTAGAGAGATGAAATAAATCTGCGGTCCCTTATCAGTGATCCCCAGGCCCAGGCATGCTCTTAATGATATCCGAGCCACCAGCATCAATAATACTGAGGCCGCAGACTCTGTAATATTTCCCACAAGCAGTCCCCAAGTCTACATTGCTCCTGTTGTAGTGGTGAACTCCAACCTTTGCCAACAGTATTGCATGGTACTTTGTCTTGGACTTGCGCAGAGGAGGACAGTTGTTAGTTATGATGACCAATTTTCCTTTAGAGTTTCGTAGGGATTGAACGACAGTTGTATGTATGTTATATATATATATATATATATTTTTGAAAAGAAGATATGTTTTATATACAATTGATTTTTACTTGAAAAAACATGTTACGTAAGGATAATATTGAAATTTAAAAAAAAAAAAAAAATTAATGATTTAGGGTGTACGGACAATTTTGAAAGGGTGGAAATACCTTCATTTTTTTTTTCTTTAAAAGGGAATCAAATTAAGAGTGACAATATTTCCATCCCTCAAAAATTGTTTGTACACCCTTTCTGCCATAAAAATTTTGAAATTTTTTTAATTTGTTTTTAACCTTTATTTAATACCAACAATACCCTTAACATTTGTACCTATTTTTGTAAGTATCTGTATACCATCCAAGAACTCTTTGTTATTGATGAGGTGCAGATCTGATCATGTCAAAATGGGTGCTCTTGCCAATCGCTTCTGGGAATACCCTTTTCCACCTGACGAAGATAATGAAAAATACAAGAATGAAAATGATGGTTTGCTTGAAGAAGAGAGTCACCAACATAAGCAAATGGAGCAGCAACGTATAGAGGATCTGCTGGCTTGTTCGAAGTTGAATTCTTTTCTCATCATCATATTCAAATCCCAGAGGTAGAAGTAGAAGCTAAAACTGAACCAGAAGAGCTTTTCGATAGAGAAGAAGAAGATGATGATGATGAAGATGAAGACAACCAACTAATAGAAGTACAAGTCGAAGGGGATTTGCAGAAGCAAGACCAAGAAGAAGACAGAGGAGAAGAAGAAGAAAATATATAGGGGTTGTAATAAAAATATGTGATAATAATATTAGGTGTCATAAAATCCAGAAAAAATGATATTTTTTGTATTAAATAAAGTTTAAAATATATTAGAAAACTTTTAAATTTTTTATGACAAAAGAGGTGGAAATACTTACCACTCTTAAATTAAAAATATATATATATCTATGATTTCGTTTTTTAATATAATAGTAAAACTTATACCTTGATAGCCTTAAACCAACTATATAATAAAAAAATTATTATTTATAAATATATGTTTACATTTTTGAACTTTTTTTTGTTTTTAATAAGTAGTGCTAAACACACTATCATTAATAATAACTGAGGTCCATCAGCTGATGATATATCTACTATTCTATATATCGGAGAAAACTTTACATATACATTTACAGTTGAACGTTTTCTACACATATTTAGATTCGACCTCCTATTATAAACGTGAGGAATGTCATTTTAAAAGCTGAATACAAATCAGTGAAGTTTAGAAATGTAATTTTTATACCAGCGTCATTGTCTAGGCATGAGACCAACAAATAGCATCAGCACAATTAGACCATGCATAAAAAAACCCAATTAATATGGGAAGCCATGTCAACGGACTAGAATTGTAGAACTAGAGAGAAATTGCGTTTCTTTTAACCTTGTGTTTCATTTATGATACAATCCACAAAGGAACTTTTATAACTATTCCATTGTACCACTTTTGGGCTTATTTCTCAATTAGATTACAGTGTATAAGCCAGCACCTAAGTACAGAGAAAGAGTTTGCACATATCATCACATGCGGCTTCGCGTCGATGATGCCGGCTTGAAGCTCGCCAAGCCAGTGATTTCTCTGCCTGTTATCAGGGTGTTAATATCATAAGTGCCTTCATATGTGTAGATGGGCTCCAAGTCACAGAATGCCTGTAATGTGATCCAAAAGACAAAGTAAATACACCAAAATTTAAAAATTGAAATTAATTCTCTTGTTAAATCAGTAGTGCAATAGGAATTCTCATCTTTGTAAAAGAATCAGGACGATTGAACATAAATTACAGAGAGTTTATGGTAGAAAGCAATAATAACTAAACCGAAATCAAATATCTGACAGCCGCCAAATTATTGTATACTAAAAGAAAATTGAAGAATAGAGGACAGAATGATGACCTTCGCAACCAGAAAATCAGCCAAAATTCCATTGCCACCAAGTAACTCACGTCCAAGAGAAAGTGTTTCCCGGGCTTTTGAGCTGATCCATGACTGAAAGTTATATAAGTTGTCATGGCTATGCAGCACTCAAGGTAGAAAACAAAATGTATTACAGAAATGCAAAAATTTGATCATGTACCTTTCCCAAGCTGGCTTGACCTGGCGTCATTTTACCATTCTCATACAATTTGCAAAGGCGCCAGCCCATAAGAACCATGGCTTGAACGTTGCCAAGCATTTGAACAAGTTTCTGTTGGTTGAGTTGGAAAGCTCCCAATGGTGCTCCAAACTGTTTTCTCTCCTTCAAATACCTTTGAATCGCATAAATTTTAAGGTCACACCGAAACCTTGAAATAAATAGGCGTAAAAGAGAAGAGCAGGGACTCTGTAATACCTATGACACATATCATAGACGCCCATTGATATACCAATAGGTTGCCAGGCAACCATTACACGCGAGACAGCCAGAACCTGTATTCAATTAGCAGTATTTAAGTAATTGACTTGATAGTTGAACATATAAATTAGAAACATAAAGGGTATATATTAAAAACAATTAACCAACAACGTATACAAAAGCAAAACACTATATCAACCAATAATGGTATTTTCTATAATATCACGATCGCTCAGAGTGTAGATGATCAACAAATAGCATACAGTGTAGAAAAAGATTATGAGATAATTATATAAGAAAACTAGCTAGACGGACACCTTGTTTGTATCCTGGAAAGAATTGACGCCAGGTAGTCTGTCCTCGTCAGATACAAATACTTTCTTTAGGAGGATGTCTCCATTTTGGACAATCCGTAGACCAATTTTATTTTCTATTTTTGTGGCTGTTAATCCAGGAGCATCCTTCTTTACTATATAACTGAAACAGAAAGCAGAAACATCCTCCATGTTAACAAAATGAATATGACGAATGCACAACCAACTATTACATGTGAGCTGCAAACAAAAAGCCTGTATCCCAACAACAATATAAAGTTTTGGGTCAAATATTCATCACTAACGCACATAATCCCGTAGAATATGACCAAAATTGCACAGAGGTTCAACTGATGACTCTGGCTTGTCATCTCTAGTCACGAATTCTTATGCCTCATCTTTCATTTCTGATACCTTGTATTTGGAACTTTGATATCTCAGGGGCTACACAAGTACATTGCATATATTTAGTTATATGAAACCTATGCATACAAACAAAACAGTGGCTCTAATGTTGGCCAAGGGTCTCTAAAGTAATTTAGTTTACTGTATTTATTCTTTATTAATTGAGACATCAATATCCTAATTATTCTGTGTGGTATCCTCTTGTTACACCTATTCTATGTATCTCCTTCAATAGAATGCTGAGCCATCTTATCTGGCACCTTTCTGATTCTTCCAGATCGTACTTGGTACCCACAAATTAACGAAATCTACCTGTCCTGATGGGCAATTGGGTATGGCACAACATGAGTTTCTGGATTGCATACATGTATTACTTTCGTATTCATGATTAGTTATTAACATAAGAACACAATATTCTCAGACAAAGAGCAAGGATTGTGTTCGGTACATGCAGATGTATAATACTGTATCTTACACTGGGGCTTTGCAAAATCTGAACATGTGAAAAGTGTCCATTTCCAGTTTGTTGGCCAACCTGCTATGCAGAGCATGCATATTGACCTGACTTTGAGTGTACATGTTAAGAAAACAAAAATAACTTTGATGTGCATCTTCTTAGTGAATTAGGGAGGACGCAGTTGAGGTTTCAATCAGGTGCTAAGTATGTGCCATGTTAATAAGATTCCAAGATTTCAGTCATGAAAGAGAGACAGCTCCTACTTATCAAATAACCTTTAACATACCCATTTATCTGATTCGTTGTTGTATTCCTTGCAAAAATAACCAACACATCTGCAAAGGTACTGTTTCCTATCCAGCGCTTCTGGCCCTGAAGTAGCCAACCTCCTTCCACCTGATACTCAAAAGAGACAGAAAAATATGGCTTAGCACGAAATTGATTGCTTTTATGATAGTGCAAATGAACCTACACATAAATATTAGGGATTGAGAGCTAGGACCTTTGTTGCAGTTGTTCTCAGAGCACTTGCATCACTTCCATAGTCAGGTTCAGTCAGAGCCTTGAAAAACATATTTGAATTTTTAGTAGTTCAACTATATAGGAACCAACATTACGCCTAGAAATACCAAAATCCAACTACTTACCCAACAGGCAATGGTGTCTAACTGTGCCAAAGAAGGCAAATATTTCTGCTTTTGTGCCTCTGATCCACAAAGTGCTATTTTTGGCAGTCCAGACAAGTTCAACAAAGTCATGGTTTGTCAAGAATCAAACTCGAAAGAAGTAACATATTACTAAAGAAAGTAATTACATCAAGATCTCACCAATAGTAAGCATTGCCAGAGAGGAATGCACCAAAATGAAAGTACTACAACTCGCATCAACTCTAGCAACTTCTGCTGTACTTATTGCAGCTCCAGTTATAGAAAGACCAGGACACCCATAACCCTGACTCAAAACCAGTTCAATATCCTATTCACTACATTTACCACCTTGACAAAGGGAAAAAAGTAACACTATAACAGATGTATAAAGTACCTTGATCGTGCCACCAGCAATACGCAGGGCAGCTAACTTCGGAACTACATGAAACGGGAACTCAGCCTTCTCCCAATACTAGAGGGAAAAAAGAAAATAAAGATCAATCTTTTCCTTTATAAGCATACAATTGCACACCTAAATACCAATCCAATAATTAGATTTCATACACATAAACAAAGTAACCATTATATATCAAAAAGTAGTTGTTAGTAAAACAAGAAAGACAACCTTTGTCATAACTGGAGCTATTTCTTTCTCCATACACTCCCTTACTTTCATCCGAACAGCTCGTTCTTCAGAAGTCAATAGATCATCAAATGGATAATAATCTGATGCTGCAACATTCAAAACCAAGACATGAGTCAACATAAAAATTTAGAAACTGATAATTCTAAATATTGCATCTCCCAAGATTAAAGTTGCCCACATCATGACATAAATCAAACCTAACTCAACAAGTTTGAGCTGCAACATTGTGGATGCTATACAACACAACTACGTGACCAACACAATATAATCCACACAATTCTCTAGCATAATCGAAGACAGCGCATGATTCGATCAGTCACTCTTACCGGAAGGAGGAAACTTGGACGCTGGAGTCGCTTGAGGGAATGCAACCGAAACATCCAATGCTGGTAGATTGAAATAAGAACTCTTCTCACTTCGACCAACCTCATCTGTCAATGATAACTAAATTGTATCATAAAACAGCTCACGAATCACACATATTTACAAAATCCCTATTGTATTCACTCTCTCAGTATCCACACTTTCAAAATTTCCATTAACAATCACACATATTTACAACAATTGATACCTATCAAATTCAAATTTTACAATTCAACTTCCAAGTTTCAACGATCGATTTGACTATACCTCACATACAAAAACTGAATCGGATTATATAATATAACAACATGTATACAACAATTTGAAGCCAAAAAATTATTTTTAAAAAACGGTAAAAAAAAAAAAAAAAAAGACGAACCTTGACGTTGATTTGAGAGGATAGTCATGGTGATTAGAGTTTCTTGAAAGCAAATTTGCAGTAGAGTCGATGAAGCGAGAGCTTCGAGTAAGCGAACAGAAGGGAAATGATGCAACTTCTGATCGACTGTCGGGCAGAATAGAAGATAAAATTGGCACGCAAGTTTATGTTCTTTTTAAAAAATAAATAAATAAATAAGCAAGTTTATGTTATTTTTGGTATTTTGTTCTGCTTTTATAGGAGTATGTTTTTAGCACGGCACTCACGTACGTTAAGACAGGTCAGAAAATGGAATAAACAGATACCTTCTGTTAAATTCCCAGTTTGTTTGGAGATAAGATTGAAATAATAACGGTTTAAAAAAAAAAAAAATGAAATAATAACGGTTTATGAAGAAATTAGAAACTCAATCTTAACCTATTTTGAAATTTGAATTTACCATTAATGTGGGATGGGAGAGTGTTTTTTCTTTATTTTAAGTATAATTAAAATGTAATAAGAGGTTTAATAATAATAATGGACGTAAATATGTTGAGACTTATCGAAATTAAAGGAGATGTATTCAATCATGACTTTGATAAATTTTTATAAACTTTTTTCATTAAATAACTTTTGTAGAATTTTATAAACTTCTAATAACTTTATAAATTCATAAAAGAGTCTCATACACTTTTATAAACTTTTTTTTTAAAAGACTTTTAAAAAAAAAATATGAAAGATTATCACAAACTTTTATAAACTTCCATTTACTAAACTTGCACCAACTTATAATATAATATACACTTTATAAATTAATAAAACTATATTTATCATGTTAATAATGATAAAAAAAACACGACACATAAAATAAAAGTAAAATCAATTCAATTACATAAATTAATAATCAAAACGCTAAGTATTTTAAGCGTTTCATTATTTATTTTATGTATTTTATAAAAAATAAAATCTTAAATGTCTATTATTATCAATAATCTCAACGTCACTCCATATTTCAGTAGCCATAGCAGCCTTTCATTCATTAGCATACTATTTTTATTGTTCTTGAGTCTCGAGAAATGAGTTAAAATTGTTTCATTTCATTAACTAGTAATGATGAAAATTATGAAGATTCGTAGATATTGATAGATTTTTATAGATTTTTATTTACTTCTAAAATAAAAATATATTCCTTTAACAAGCTCGTGTAAATTATATATTTTGTAAGTTATATTTTTTATCTTTTTTGACATAATGTAAATAAACCAATGAAAAACAACTATCAAAAGTAAAAGTTTAAGAAATTTCCCAACAAATATATAATAGGAATAAAAGTTAATACATATATATATATATATGTATATCACATGTACAGATATAATCAAACAATCAAATTTAAAAATTTATTATCTTTTTAATAAACCTTTAGCTAAAAAAAACTCCAAATATTAATGTTTTTTCACTTTCTTATTCGAAATAGAGGTTTTTTCTCTTATTTTTTAGTATAAAAAATAAAAATTCAGTTGATTAATTTCATTAATTTTAAAGCAATGAGATTTTCAAATGAGATGATTTTGATTAATATTCACCTAAACTTCTTTTTTTTTTTTTGGTATTGTATACATAAATATATATATATATATATTATATAAGATGTTTTCCTTTCTTAAATTTATTTTGTCGAAATGTAATTCCTCAATTTTGATTCAAACTTGAAATCTTATACAAAATAATAAATTTATGTTCTTTGGAAAAGAAGAGGACTAATAAGATTTAAAAACTAAATTTGAACATAAAATATATATATATATATATATTGGCCATTATAATTCACAATAAAATAGGAGTGAAATATATATGTGTGTGTATTTAAAATAAGTGAAATATTTTTACTTATGACTATTAGTGAGTCTGGGGAGATTTAAATGAAAAAAGATTGTGAGGTTTGATTTTTATAATTAACAACAAAAATCTACAAAAGTTTTTAAGGGGAGTGTGAGAGAATTTGTGAAGTTTTATTGTTATAAATTTAACATAAAAGTTTCTAAAAATCTATCAAAATCATTAAAATTTTAAATTCTATAAAAGTTATTGACATTTTGAATACCTTCATAACTTTTATAAACTCTTAAAAAATTTTGATTAAATACTTCATAACTTTTATATATTTTTTTAAAGTCATTAAAAGTCTATATTGAATATTATATGACTTTTATAGAGTTTTTAAAAATCTATATTAAATACACTCAAACTTTTAAATTCTATAAAAGTCATTAAAAATTTAGATTGAATATACTCCCTTAAATATTATATGAGGGAGAAAGTAAATGATATAGTGAGATGTGAACCTCAACTATGTACATATGAAGACGAAGTGTCTATTAAACTATGAATAGGTATGTTATTAGATGACTACCGATTGTTGGATTTTAGAGTTTACATAATTAAATGTAAAAGGTAGAAAGTATGGTATATAATACACATTTTTTATTACTGTTTGTAGTATAACCATTTAAAGATGTATTATTGATCACATACTGAATAAGGGCTCTTTAGTCTTTATTATTAAATCATATTGGATGGTTAGAAGAGTTGTTTTTCTTCATTTCTTTATTATTTCTCTAAAAATTAAATTAATGAAGTAAAACTCTTTAATAATTCAAAAATAAGAATATATATATATATATATAGTTAAGTTAATGATAACATGTGGAAGATCGAATGCTTAATTTGCTTGTTGCATTTAGCATTTTCAAAAATTAGAGCATAACATTTCAAGAAGCAATTTGAGAACAATGAAAACCTTCCTCCACGTGCTGATGTACGCGTGTATATTAATAGTTTCATGTAAAGTGACTTTTTCTTTAAAATAAAAATTTTAATAAAATAAAAATTTTTGCTCAAAGTATAAGGGTTTAACATTTTTATCTTAAAAAATCAACATATTTCAAAAAAAAAATTGTAATATTTTAGGAATATCGAAATATTTTGTAAATGTAAATATGAATATTCTAAAGGATATTAGATTTTGATAGGATCCAAAGGATATTAGATATTCCCCAAATTTACGTGAATCCCCTTCTTGAGTTAGGAAAATATTGGTTATTGCTCTATATTTAAAACCTTATAACGTAACTATTACTAGAAAAATAGTATTGCAAAAATAAACTTTGATAACCTTTTCATTTTATTGTCACAAATCATAAACGTTTTGTCAACCTATAGAAATAGGATATACATATTCATGAAACCAAGTATATATAATTTATTAGTAACTGATGGATCCCAAAATTTGAAAGGAAATGGCCAAACAATGATATATAAATACTTTAACACACTTCCTCATGAATCACATGCAAGACCAAAGAATTTGCCACATTATTGAAACCTAAACACTAATATACAGTAAATTCAAATATTATCATGTGTGGCTTTGAACCTAGGATTTGACTTCATCACTTTTAAGACCAAAGGACTTGTCATATAGTTTGAATCCAATTGTAACACAAAATAAATGTAGATAACAAATAGTAAATTCAAATATTATCAAGTGTGAGATTTGAGCCAAAACTCACTTTGATACCTTATTGAAAATTAATATACCTAAAAGTTCAAACTAATAGAAAGTGGTCCAACAATTGATGGTGGATAAAAGTGTGTTAACATAACTGAATTGATCTACAGGCGACTTTGCTGCGTCGAAAAATCCCGCTTGAAGCTTGCAATACCAGTGATCTCTCTGCCTGTTACAAATGTGTTGATATCATGACTGCCTTCATAAGTGTAGAGGACTTCCATATCAACGAATGCCTGCAATGAGATCCAATACACAAACCGTAAATAAAACTAGAATCGAAAAGCTAACAATACCTTTAAGAAAAATCGAGGGTTCCAAGACTATCAAACAGTAAATAGAAGAAAAATAACCTTTGCAACTAGAAAATCAGTCAAAATTCCATTAGCACCAAGTAACTCACGTCCAAGAGCAACTGTTTCTCTAGCCTTTTTAGTAATCCAAGCCTGAAAATTATACAATCATTGTTATGACTATGAGGCACTCAAAAATGTCAAATTTGGCTACAAACTTGACAACATTTGATCATATAACCTTTGCTAAGCTGGCTTGACCTGGGGTCATTTTACCCATCTCATACAATTTGCATACGCGCCACCCAACAAGAGTCATTGCTTGAATATCACCAAGCATTTGAACTAGTCTTTGTTGGATGCTTTGGTAGGCTACTAATGGTTGCCCAAACTGCCTTCTCTCCTTCAGATACCTTTAAAATCACCAGGAATTTCAGGTCCCACCACAAGCTCAAAATCGATACAAATTATAGGCATTCAAGAGAATAACAAACAGGGTACACATTGTAATATACCTGTGACACATATCATACACACCCATTGCTATACCAATACCTTGCCATGCAACCATCACTCGTGAAATAGCCAGTGCCTGTATCGTCATGACAAAAGTATGTATATTTTAGTGCTATTTGTTGGAATTTAAGAAAGGGACCGTAAGATAGAGTTAGAACAACTACAACACCTCGCTTGTTTCCCTGAAAGATTTTACACCAGGTAATCTGTCCTCTTCGGGTACAAATACATTCTTTATGAGAACGTCTCCATTTTGCATAATCCGAAAAGCAATTTTATTTTCTATTTTTGTAGCTGTCAATCCAGGAGCACCCTTTTTTACTAGAAACCTGAAACAGAAAGCAAAAACACTCTATTAAGAAAATGCGCATGCAAATGCACAAATCAAGCAACTATATATGTACATGTGTTACACATGACATAATTGAATTAGCATACCCATTTATCTGATTTGTCGTGGTGTTCCTTGCTAAAATAACAAACTGGCCTGCAAAGGTACTGTTTCCTATCCAACGTTTTTGGCCTTCAAGTATCCAACCACCTTCAACCTGATCATCAATCCAAATCGATTGCTTTAATAGATTGAGTAAATATATATATATATACAAAAACATGAATATATGAAAGGTTGAGAGCTGATTGGACCCTTGTTGCTGTTGTTTTCAAAGAACTTGCATCACTTCCGTAGCCAGGTTCAGTCAAAGCCTAATTAAGAAGTGAAAAAACATTGTCACACATTTTGAGGGCCTCAAAACAGTTTCCTGAGACTATATATATATATACACACACACACACTCATGACTCACCCAACAGGAGATGGGGTTCAAATCAGCCAAAGGAGGTAAATATTTCTGCTTCTGTGCCTCCGACCCAAACATTGCTATTTTTTGACAGTTTAGACAAGTTATACAGAGTGATGTGTTAGCTAAGTCGTGTCTAAAAATTGTGACATATAAGATAAAGTAGTTATATAAAAGTATCTTACAAATCATAATCATTGCTAGATAGGAATGCACCAAAAGGACACTACTACAACTCGCATCAACTCGAGCAATCTCTGCCTGACTTATTGCAGCTCCAACGACAGAGAGACCAGGACATCCATAACCCTAATCAGTCACAACCAGTTCATTATAGAAAAAATAATAATTAACAATGTTGTTTTAACGGTCTAAATATAAATAAAAACAAAATTGTATATATTTTTATGTCAAAAATTAAAAAAAACATATAATTTTTATTTAGATTTGGAGCGTTAAAAATCAATGTACATATGTATATATCTGCACACCTTGATCGTGCCACCAGCGATTCGCAGGGCAGCTAACTTTGGAACTACATGAAAGGGAAACTCAGCCTTCTCCCAGTACTAAAAAAACAAAAAAGAAAAAAGCGCAATCCAACAGCTAGTTGTTTTATTGACAAACAGACCAAGAAGCTGTTATGATATGTTTCAAATTGAAAAAAAGGAGAAAGTGACCTGTGTCATTATTGGAGCTATTTCTTTTTCAACGCATTCTCTTACTTTTAACTGAATGGCCCGCTCTTCATGAGTCAAGAGATCGATAAAGTGATAATAATCTGATGCTGCATTAACATTAATTCAGAGAACAAATCAAGACATATGTAAATTTATACGGGGGTACATAAAAATTCTTGGCAACGAAACTTTTGAATGAAATTAAAAGTGGTTTATTTTTCAAGGAAAAAAAAAAAAGCATATTTAAAATGTCAACATCAAAAGTTGCTTGGTGTAAAAATTTCAAGCATCATATATCACCAAAAAAAAAAAAAAAATGTTACTGAAAAAGAAAATGGCAATTTTGGGTACAAAACAATAAATCATAAAAGCTGGCATGCATCAGCATGACAACTTATGTGACTTGCTGATCTCCACGCACCGGTGATCGTGGAGATCGTGGGAGAAGGTGAGATTTATTTTATAAGTAAATTAAAATATAAATTTTATAAAAATATTTTAGAGTAATATCTGAATAAAAAGGCTTAAACTATAAACAAAATTATATGTAGAATCTTTTACGATCCAATCTAAGTCTAATAAACTCAAGTAACTTGACGTTCAAATCTTACTATTAGCAGGAAATTGGGAAGCTGGAGTTGCTTGAGGGAATGCAAGAGAAAGATCCAATGGTGGTAATTTGGAATCAGAAAAACTCGTCGCACTTTTGTCAACCTGATCGTCTGTACATGCACGCATGAGACATTGATAATGTAATAATATTACAAAATAATAATGACAAAATTGTTACAAAATCATCAGGTTGAGATATAATTTTCAGGACATATAAAATTAAGGTTAGTACAGTGGCATGCTGCTCATACTCAAAATTTATGGTTTTTGAATTCTAGTCGTGGTTTACTCCTTTAAATCTCAAATTATTGTAATTATTTAAAACACATAGAAATATAAGTAGAACAGATATAAAGTACTCATGGTATCTATATATAGTTAGAATAGATATAGAGTACTCATCGTATCCATATTTTTACTCCTTATTTCCTTTAATGATCAACTAAATTTATTCATTTGTATATGAAATTAAGAAATTCTCATATCGGATTTTAAGCCAAAAAAATTATAATGAAAAAGAAGAAACATTTCGTCAAAAAAAAAAAAAAAAAAGAAAGAAAAAAAAAAACACAAACCTTGACATTTAGATATCGAGAGAGCAGCCATGGTGGTCGAGATTTTTTAAAGTAGCTGTCTATGAAGTTAATGCAGCGAAGAATGCTTCAGGTGTGAGTAGATTTTATAGTTGAATTCAATGGGAAATGGTGGGTTCGTATGACATATATATATATATATATATATATATATGATGTAGACCGGACAATTATTACCGAGTTTAGGCGTTTTCGTACTTTCCTGTTGCAAGAAATTTTGATTTCTGAATTCTGAGCCTTGCACATTAGAAGTCAAAAATATAAGGATCAACATGCAATTTTTCCAACAATGCTGACGTGCATAGATTCATGCATCCGAGCCTCTCTTTCTTAAAAAAAAAAAAAATGGCAATAAACAAACAATTGAACCACTCCTTAGGTGGACATAGAATTTCAGCCATTTGATTATTAGTCGAACTTGGTTTAAATAATTTATTGTGAAGTGATTTGCCCATGGTATTATTAAATTGAATAAATATTATGAATAAATGGTATGAAATAGCATCAAACAACTACAACTACGATCCTATTTGACTCATACTAAATAATTGAGATGAAGTTTTTTAGTATCTATCTGAATGAAAATACTCTAATATCATTCTTTTAAAAAGAAAAAAATAAAAAAATCTCATAAGAAATTTTGTTTTTTTCTCTCTCTATCATTTTCTACTCTCTCTCTCTACCATTTTCTTCTCAAATCCATTATCTCTCTTTCTCCTTGTCCTCTCTCTCTCTCTCTCTCTCTCATTCTTCCATTGCCATCGACCAGCAGCAACTCTCCTTCAATATATATATATATATATATATATAATGAATTTGGTGTGATGAACCCAGAACCATTTGACGAACCCAACCCCTTGTTTGGTTTTATTTTTATTTTTATTTTTTATGTTGACAAATTTACAGTGGTTAGGATGCGTTTCTAAGACACAATTCACATTGAGTGGCATTCGAATCGCATCGTATTTGATATTTTAAAATTTTAAATAAGGGCATTTTTGTCATTACAAAAATTAAATAGTAAAAATGTGCTAAAAAATATTAATTCAATTCTTTCATGTTGATAAAACATGTCTTCAGTTACTTATTGTTAAAAATAATAATAATAAATAAATATTATTTACCAGTAAGTTATAATTAGTAATAAGATGCACTTACGTTAACAACTCAAAACTTAATAAAATAATTCATATTTATATTTTAAATTTTTAATACATTAATACATAATTTCTCTGTCCCTTTTTTATTCATGTTTTCAAATTTTAACCTATCTTTTTTATGACACACCATCTTTTAACAAATGTAATTATGTATTTTTCCATCTTCCAAAAGGTTGGATGTTCAAATCACACCAACCACATATTATAACTTATGTGAGTAGTATTATACTCTTATTGTAAAAGTAGTTATCTTTTTTATAAGAGTAGATATTCAGATCTTATAAATAATGATTGATCTCGATAAGTTTTTACAGATCACTGAGCAATTTGATATGATTTTTTTTTTTTAAAAAAAAAAACATGTATATCTTAATTGAACATTTCAACATTTCACTTTGATTACAATGGACCATAGAGCTCAAAAAAAGGTACTTATGGAGGCTAACAAATTAATATTTAATATTTCATAAATTTTACATAAAATTGTAGGTTGTATACGTAAATTTTTGAGATACATTTTTTTTTCCTAAAAAAGAAAAAAAGGGGCCTGACGGCACTAATTATAATGGATTCAACACCGATACAAACCCAATTATCACAACAATATTAATTTTTCACTTCAAAAAAAAAAAACAATATTAACACCGATTCAACACCTATACACTTAATATTTTTTTTACACGAATAAGAATTGAGATGACTTTGAACTCTCACTAGTCACGACTCACTATCAATAATTTTCAAAGATAGGAAACTGATTTTATATGTTCTGCGAAAATAATTAGATGTTGTCTTCTTACTAGCTTCTATTTTTTTATTTATAAAGTTAAATATTACTAAGATAAAGGTTACTAAAAGTCAACATAAGCTTAATTCTATCGTTGAAAAGTCAAATCACACAAGGTCAACGTAAGCAAAGATCTTCAAATGATGTACATTTTTATATTGTTTGACACAGCTGTGGATCATATGCCAAAAAAAAAAAAAAAAAAAACAAAGTGTGGTCATGGACTTTCGTTTCCTTCAATCATGCTAAGGATAACTTAAGAGATACATCAATTTAAGTAACGATGTTATTTTAATTATTTATTTATTTTTATGTATCACCTTTGATTTTTTTTTTATTTTTTTTAAAATCTGAGACTAACCCATGGAGTTTAAAACCTATTAAACTATCATTTTATGACGTGGTTCGATAAAATACTCTCAAATGAAATGAATTCACCCGTATAATAGGAGGAGAGAGATCCACGTTAGGACAAGGACTCACGTATGAAATGGGGGATAACTTGCATTATTAAATGGATTCTACGGATGGGTGTCGAATCAATGCTACTGGTGGGGTAGGCTGATGGCACCCAAACCAACGACGCAGCAGCCAAAGATCTTTTTATTTAGGGCAAATTACACTAAAGTACCCGGACGTATCAAATTATTACAGTTATGATGCGAGTTTTATCTAAATTACACACAAATACCTTTGACCTGGTTTGATTAACACTCAATTAACGGTAAAATTAACGTCCAAGGGTAAATTGGTCTTTTTATATATCAAATGATATTTGGGATGTTATTTAAACAAAATGTCTCTCTCTCTCTAAAAAACAAAATCTCTCTCTCTCTTTCTTCTTCTTCTTCTTTTTTTCTTCTTATTTGCTCATCTTTTTTTTCTGCTCGTCTTCTTTCTTCTTCTTCTTCTTCTTCTTCTCTGGGTTCGAAGGAACCCAGAAACTGGGTTCGAATCGAACCTAGTTTCTGAGTTCCTTCGAACCCAACTGGGTTCCATTCGAACCCAGTTTCTGGGTTCCTTCGAACCCAGTTCTGGGTTCGATTGGAACCCAGATTCGAACCCAGATCTGGGTTCCAATCGAACCCAGAATTCGAACCCAGTTTTTGGGTTTCTTGGAACCCAGATGATTTGTTTAAATGTTTTTGGTGATGATGATGGTTTGATGAATGTTTTTGGTGTTGATGGGTGTTAATGGACGTTTTTTTAGTGAAGTTTCTGTTGGTGTTGATGAGTGTTGTTAATGAAGTTTCCGTTGGTGTTTGTTAATGGTGATTTGTTGATAAAGTTTGCGTTGATGTTGATGATGACGATAAAGTTTATGTTCATCTGGGTTCAAACCCAGATGCCCAGAAGAAGATGATATGAACAAGAAGAAGAACAGAGATGAGAACAGAGATGATAAGGTCATTTGTGTCATTTCATTCTAAAATGTTGTCAAACTGTTAAGTTTGACTAAGTCAACTAACGGTAAGGGTATTTATCTGTAATTAACGATAAACTTACACCATTGATGTAATAACGTAATATGTTAAGGTATTTTGGTGTAATTTTCCCTTTTATTTATTTATCTTTTTTGTTTCTAATAAATTGATTTCCTCAATTTATTATAACTTAATTTAATAATATTGCTTAATCCCCTACCAAATTGGTCCATACTACTGTTGTATAAAATTCAAGTCCGTGCTGCGATCAGTTGGAGTTGCCTACTCGTGTATCTATCACGTTATGAATATTGGTCACTTTAATAATAAAATTTTGGACGACGCTTAAGTTGTGTTATAATTACACACATGCAACATATGATTTTAATCATTAGAAAAAAAAAAAAACATTTGGTTTTAATTACATTATAGTTTTGACCCATTTTTTAAGTATACATGAAAAATCGGTCAAAACTATAATGGTACGTATTTAATTATTGATTTAGATATTTTATTTATTAAAACTTAAATAAAAAAGAAAAAAAAAGTTGTTTTTATTGTTTATCAACATAGATTTTTAACAACCTAGAACTTTAATGAAATTCAAATCTTCTTCAACCCAAATCTACAATATAATTCAAACACTTATTTGTTTTCAATCAACGACCAATGACAAAACCCACAAAATTACAATCTTAAACACTATTATTCTTCGATCAAAATCAATTAATTATTATATATAAAATAAATTCATAAACGACTAAATCAATTTAAAAAACAACTGATCAAATAAAAAAGAATAAGGAGCATATTTGATGGAGATTTACTCATCCTATGAAATTGATTTTCATTAGAGATGGAACAACTCCGTCTCTTATGGAACGATCCCTCTAAGCAAATGGATTGCTTCCATCTCTATTATTTATACATAGGTAATTCTTTGTTCTAGATTTTTCAAAATTAAAAAAAGGGATTTTTTTTAAATAAAAATAAAAATTTTAATGATGAGAGATAGCTGGATGATCTCTTCCATTTTTTTTGAAATAATCATATAAATATTTTTTAACTATTAAAAGATATATAAACCTCTTTTATCCTTCTTCCACTAAAATTTAACGGCAACTTACTAATGATAAAGGATATTATGCAACTATGAGTCAAAATTGTATGCACGCGAAATTAGTTGAATGTTAGGATGTCTATGCAATTCGGGTTTGTAGAGATAATACCATTTAAAGTATGAAATTTCGTTACATTTTATGAGTTATTGAGAAGTTGTGGAATCCAACTTCTTATCACATAAATAAGCAGCTACTGCTATAGGAACAGGAACTTAATATCATAGATTTTAAAAGAAGTCAAATCTTGACAAACCAAAACAAGGTATTTAAATTTCTACGTTTGAGGAATTCTAATCTTATCTTGAGTGCATATTACCATGTCGCACACTCAAAAGGTTTGTGAGGGCAAGACTTTGAATCTTAATTGATTATGACTTTGAATTCTAAGTTATATAGCGGCGACAATGACTAACTTGGATAACAGATGATTGAACAAGTACACGTCAGTTTCATGTGACGATGTTTACGCTCTTTTAAAATCGGATGTACGCCTCAAATTTATATATATTTTAAAATTTTAATTTTATCTTTAAATCAAATTATTCATATTATAAATAAAAAATAATATATTTTTTAAAAAACAAATTACACAAGGCCGACCTCAGGTTTGCTCTTTGAAACACAAAAATAAATTTTCAAAAACTTGACAAAGGCCTCCCCATCATTAGTCAATTATGTTAAATTTTAACTGTTGATTTTTTTTTTTTTTTTTTTAAATAATAGCTCTTTCACCATAACCTCAAAATTGAATATCTTTTGCAAACATAACATCAGTAACAATCCTCAACAATACAGTGAATTACTTCAAAAACTGAAATGAACCCACTAAAATAACATCAGTCACTACAATACTAAAAACAAATGGCCATTAAAAAAACGAAAACTAGATCGTTCTCAGAAAAAAAAAAACAAAACAAAAGAAACAGAAACAAAAACTAGATCATAATTAATAACTAAACAGTAACTTATCATCGCAAAGCCTCTTCTTTTCTATCCAAAGTCCCTACTCTTCCTCAGTAGCTGACTCAACTGCTTTGTTGTTATGCTTCCTTGCATGCCTCTGGTTCCTCACGAACTTGGGGTCCATCCCTTTGGCGGAGGAGTGGCAGTCTCTCTGGGTTTCTTGATTCCATTCTTGTGAGGCTTGTAGGACTGGTTGTGTGTTGCGTGATTCTTCGACTTGGCCATCTCTGCTGCTGTGTTGAGAGAAGAGACTGTCGCTCTGATGGCATAATACCCGGCCAAAATACCCCAATCTCTCCCTCCTCAAAATGATGCCGTTTTCCACTCCGACCCCCAAGACCTCGCTCTGGGCGACTGCTTGGCCTTCGAAGACGGCGCCTTCAAGAACCCCCACGTCCGAAACACCTTCTTCGACCAAAACACAAATTCCACCAAACCACTACCCAACCAAAAGAAGAAGGAATAGACAAAAAAAACCCACAAACGATGTCTCGCCGGAGAACCGGTCCTGCAGAAATCGAGACTGGTCCAAGAAGAACTCAACTTGACGAAGAAAGACAAGCAAAAGATCGCTCAGGAGATCGAGTTCGGTAACAAAGTCGAGAAGTGAAGATTCGGGTACAAGCCAATGAAGAGCATCGATTTGTAAGGGTACTTGGAGCACAAGCAAATTGGTTGAGTTAAATCCACTTAAGCGAGGGGTGTAGGTGTTTTTTTAGCTGAAAAACAATTATTTATAATATATATATTTTTTAAATTAATAGAAAGGGTATATTTGGCATAAACTAGGGTGTGTTTACAAATATAGATTTTTTAAAAATTTTAATGGGGTGTACAAACAAAGAGGGGTGTACATACAACTTTTGAGTATGTGGTAATATCGCGACTCTACATGTTTTTATCAAATCTCAATAACAAGGCTCAAAATTCAAATGGCTTGAGTTAGTCTAAGATCACCCATGTCCATCCATTTACATGCAGCCCAATCTGAGGCCAATTCTTAGACTAGGCTTGGTTTCATTATAAAGCTTTGTCTTAACCCAGACTGGCCTACCACAGAATCGATCAAACTGACTGTGAGTGTACCCCAACAAAAATTTCGGTCCAATTCAATCCAATCGGTTTGAATCTCTTACTGATATGCATTACCAAGCCCTCATCCTAATTCTTTAACTCCAGAGTTGGGTCTGATTTTGGCAGAAATCTTCCCTACATAAAATGTTATGTCTCTCTAAAAGCTTTTGCCATTTGTGATATCTATATCTATATATATATATATAATTTTAATAGATGAATGCTTATATTAGTTATAGCTACACACAAATGGTAATTTTATATGAAAGTGTTTAATAATAATATTTAAGTCCTTTGATACACTTCTTCACCTGTATGATCAACGGACTTTTCACTTGGCTTGAGCTAAAACATATAAATACAAACTTGAACCTAAGATTTTTTTTGGGAAAAATCATGTTAAGCTACCGTGTTAGTTACTACTATTTTTATAGAAAGATGTCTAACAACACCATTAAATATTCTAATTATCATAAGAACCCATAAGAATTCTCTTGCATATGTGATATGTATATTGAAAATGGACATTTTACATTGACAAACCATAGACGAGTTCTATTTACAAATCACTTATGATTGATATATTATTGGATTAACATCTCATGATAATATACAAATCACACTTTATAGATAAGACTATGTATGCATAATGTATACTCTAAGACATTGTTTGTTATAAGGGACAATCCAATCTCATGCAATCAATTTATCTCATTTTGGTGGGATAAATTTAACCAACCAATTTGGCGGGTTAAAATTATCCCACCAACCTTGGACTCTATTTTTTTTTTCCTTTCATTTTTTACATTAACTATATAAAATATTAAAATTATTTT
Organism: Nephelium lappaceum; assembly: GCA_021234005.1. Classification (NCBI taxonomy): domain Eukaryota; kingdom Viridiplantae; phylum Streptophyta; class Magnoliopsida; order Sapindales; family Sapindaceae; genus Nephelium; species Nephelium lappaceum. Next base: position 2,259,918 of record CM038011.1, read on the forward strand.
AAATTATTTTTATATATTATTAAAATATTAAATAATAATATATTTCAATAATAATTATAAAATAAATATTATTTTAAAAATTAATTTTCAATGGTTAGATTTACTTTTCAAACCAATATTAAAACATTTTTAGTTTTATATTATTAAAATAATATGTTGTATAATTATTATTTTTATCTAATTTCATAATACATCAAACAATGGACAATATTATTTTTAATCCAATCTCATACAGTACCAATACATCACAACATTAATTTATCTAATCAAATTTTATCTTATTCAATTCAATCCAATCTTATTAAAATAATCAAATTAAATCTTACGTGACAAACAACTCGTGCCATAGATGCACAAAAAATAACACTAGGTCTAACCAAAGTGTGCATATTATTCTCCGTGTGTACCATTTAGTGAAGTGTTTTCTTGAGGTTTCATGGGGGAAACAGAAGAACTTCCTGTCAAAGCAAAAAAATGTTGAAGGGTATGTTAACTGGCCAAAACTGGAAGCTTTATATGCCTTACAAGTAAAGATAATTACAAATGAGTTCTCTAACCTTAACATTTGTTGAGTCTGTCAGCAGCATTGCTAGCCGATCGATACCCATGCCCCATCCAGCAGTTGGGGGCAGTCCAAACTCCAAAGCAGTGCAAAATGATTCATCTAAAACCATGGCCTCATCATCACCCATTTGTCGGTCCTAATACAAAGTTACATATTTGGTCAGCCAAGTAATGTGACTGTGACCATAAGTTGTTCAATGTATTCAGTGACTAAATTGGGCTGTTTTCTAGCATACTACATTGTGAACCACTTAAAATTGATGACTTGAAGTTGCATATACTACCTTAAGCTGCTCAACAAATCGTTGGCGCCTGCACTTCGGGATCGTTCAATTCGGTGTATGCATTGCAAAGCTGGAAGTAGAACAGCAACATTTGGGTGAAATTCTGGTTGAAAATGTGAAAGGAGATGAGCAAATGCATGTTTGCTGTAGAGTGGTAAATGACTAGTTATGGAGTCAAGCAGGAGACAAACATGATCAATGCAATTATATGAATACCTCTCTGTCGTTAACAAACAACTCAGAGCGCTCAGTCAAGCCTGGTTTGGATCTATGCCATTTCGCCAATGGGCTCATGATCTGTGGATGGTTGATTATGAAAGTAGGGTTGGTGCAAGTTTCTTCAAGAAAATGGCCTACTAGCTGCAATACAGATATATTCAGATTTCAGAGAGTGTTGTTTTAATAAGAATTATCAACACTTGCATCAAATTTGACATGAACCAAAAGCACAAACATTGAAGTCATTGTCACAACAAATACAAGAAGAATGACCTTGTCCAACAACCGAGTGTTGGTATGTGGAGGAGGGCAATTGACATTAAACCTTTCACATGCATCTAACACGTACTTATTAGCTGCTTCCCTAGAAGATCATTTGGTATGCTGATGTTTGCCCTGCTCTCGAATTCTTCTATCAAGTCCATCCTTCTATAGTTGTTGAGATACCACAAGGTGTTACCATAAGCCTGAGGTTTTACAAAACTAAGTTTTCATAATTTCTTACTAGCTTGAATACCTGAAAGGTGGAGTAAAATCAAACTCTATAGGCTCATTGTTTAATCCATTGCCATGATATCTTATTTTATGGCTTCCGGTCAACTCCTTTACCATTCCTGCAAAAATTGTAATTCTACAATCTTATACATAGCAAAAACTTTTGCAGACATATACAAGACATCTAACAGGAACTCCCATAATTGAAATATCCATGCCAAGGCTCATTCGACACCAGGAGGCATCTATTAAGTAGTGACTATGTTGCAGCTAATGTGCAATTAGAAGAATACCTGATAGCGAGTCTTCCGCTAGTTTCATCATGTCGTTGTAATCTGCATAAGCCATACATATAGAACTCACAACTTGTGAATTCCGGTATATGAGTTAGATCCATCCCTTCATTTCTAAATGATTTCCCTATCTCATAAACACGATCAAGGCCCCCAACAACCAATTTTTTAAGATAAAGCTCACGGGCAACTCGCATGTGCACATTCATATTCATTTTGTTATGGTGAGTAATGAATGGCCTGGCAGCAGCTCCGCCAGCCGTCATATTCATCATAGGAGTTTCTACCTAGTGATCACAAACAGAAAGCATGAATCACAACTTACAACTGATGTTGACAAATAAGCAATGATCACACTACACAGGTTTCAAACCTGTATAAATCCAAGATTGTCGACAAAGTTTCTGTAGTAAGAGACGATTCTAGCCCTGGTTTTGAATATTTGTCGAGTTTCTGGATTCAACATTATATCTAAGTAACGTTGGCGATAGCTTGTTTCCTACAATTTGGAACAAAAATTCGATGGCACATCATACACATATGCAACCAATGCTAAGGCATAAACTCTTGTACCTGATCTTTTAAAGTGTAACCTTCTGGACTCCTGGTCATTCCAGGGGTCCATGTGCAACTAGTTGCTTTCTTTTCTTTCTAATAGAAGCAAAAGAATCTGATTAGCACAGAAGGTAAAGGTTTTGAACAACATTGAATTTTATTATGATTTTCATCTTAGGATGATCTGATTGCCTCGGTAGCACGTGAAGACATGGAGTACTGTCATCAACCTTGGAAATATACTTAATTCTCCTCTTTGACTCTTCCCTGTGACATGACCAGGAATATAATGTAATAAAGTATCATCAGATTATTATCCCCCGAAGCAGTATTGCCATATCTATATTTTTATATGATCTGAATACGGTGAGGAGTATTGGACCAGTTTTATGATATTCAATGATTAAATCGTGGATATAAATATATCAGTGCACCACAAACTAGAAGAATCAGATTGGTTTTTCATGAAATCGTCAATTAGATTTTAGCAGACTAAGCACAAGCTACCACTTCATATGACATGTATTACAATTTCACTTTATCTCCTGTTCTGAAAAATGTGTTAAGCTAACATGTAATGTCAATAAGAGAGAATCCTGTAAATGCACATGACACCCACCAGGAAATCCACAGATACCAACAATGTCACCGTGCTTCACTCCAGAGTGAAACCTAGAGAACTCATTTTCATCCATGCTGGAATGCCTAAAAGATTAAACAAAAGTTCACATGTAGGTCAGTACAGTGCTCTAATGTAAGTGAAGCAATTTTATTAGCTATTCGACATGACTCACCAAGACGACAATCTGTTGAATGTACTCGTTTAAATACAAGTGGTCCTAAAAAGAATTATTGTAAGATAGAAATATCCCAACACTCTGAGAAAGTGACAGATTTTGCTTCTTTATAAAGTTCAATTGTTGATACAAGAAATGGTTCTAGTGGACCATATTATTACATAAATACAAGACAAATAACTGAAAAAGAAAACGGATTCAAGAACATTAATACTACCTTGCATCTGCCATTACTTGAATTTTAACACCATCACTATGAAGATCATAGAAGAAAAGCTTTGAAGATGATATCCTCTTCATCATGATTCTCCCTAAACAACATGATTGCAATGATGTGAGAATACATATAAACACATGCGAACGAACAAAACATAAAATTAAATCTGATATGAAGTACCAGCTAGAGAGACTTCAATGCTCTCAACATGTTCTCCACTGCCTAATGTTCCATATTTGCAAATAAATTCAATGATGGAAATCGAAACATCAAATCTATGAGGGTAAGGATTTAATCCACGTTCCTTTAGCAATGCCAGGGTATTGAGTCTGTTCTTCAAGTATTGCTGCCATGTGTAATTCCATTTTGAAAGTGTTGTATATATACAAGGAAACGTTCTTCTACATTAAACATACATCCAATTTCTCAATTTTGTAGAAAGTTCCGAAACAATTAAAATATTGAACTTACAGTTGGGTCCATGTTATCTTCATCTGCCCCATGTTGATTATGCTGCTCTAAAGGTCTGGTTGCAGAAACCTGAAGTTGCATGTAATGACCACTTATATATAACAGTGGACAGAGAACAAAGAAAGTTCTATATGTGTTTTTTTCTTTTCTTTTTTTTGAAATTAGTTCTATATGTGTTTTTACTACATACTTTTTTACTTAACATTGTTGCTGGTGATCATATGACATATTTTGATGGTATGTTTTCCATAAAAACTACGATTAAATTGATATGATACATATGGCATCAGCTCTAATGTAATCAAGTCAAATTCTTGAATTTTTAATCATGTATTAAAAATGCCACTTCTAAAGACTAAAATCCACTCCTGAACTCCACATATCAAATTATTATAGAACATAGATTATTAAAAAGGAAAAACAAAAGCAATACTAAAAGAACCACCACCTTCTTGTTTTTTCCCTCCCCTCTCATCTGCCTCTCTCTTGGCTTCCTTTCTTTCTCAACCGGACTAAACACAAAAAAAAAAAAATATGGTAATCAATACATATATACACAGTATTGATATATATGCAGCAAAGTGAAAGAAAATAATGAAGAGCAGTACTACTTGCTCAGGGTTCTATTGACGAAGCTGCTGATGTACTTGAATTCATTGGTGACTGCTCCAAAGATGATTCTGTGCTCTCCATTTTGTGTTTGAGTCTCTTAGTCAAGTCTTGTTTCTTTATATAATATAGATAGTGTAACACTACTGCACCTGCTCTATCTATAAGTAATATAACAACTTGCAATTGTTGCCATCGTTTTCCACAAAGAATAGTTAATTAACTAACAGGAAGAATTAAGCCGCCGCCCACCAACTACCCTTTCCACGGAGTTTCCCTCTCCTTGCCAAGCAAGCAACACAAAGATTTGAACACCATAAAAGCTAGTTCAACTTTTTTTTATCTTCCTTCAAAAAAAAAAAAAAAATTATCTGTTTGTTTTAGAACCTTTCTATCTGTTTCTTGCTTTGCAAGGAATCAAAGCGGGTAAAAAAATTTTAAATTTAAGTTTCAAAAACAACAACTGGAGATGCGGGGTATCGATCCCCGTACCTCTCGCATGCTAAGCGAGCGCTCTACCATCTGAGCTACATCCCCAGACGGGTAAATGTCTCAAGAACAAATTATATAAAGAATAAAAGAATTTACACCTTTGACCCCGTAAGTCGCGTCAGGCGATTTGATTAGGACGTTTTGATCCATTGATTTATCTTCTGCACCGAACGCCATTCTCCAATCCATGCAATTGCGTCTTCCCAGCGCGTAATTACCCGCCAGCTGTAAAACACAAGGGCATTTTCGTTCACATGGCCACAGTCCCTCCGAGCACGCTTTCAAGTGTAAAACAAGCAAACAACCACTACTGCACACGATTATTTCCCACAACAAAATTTCAAAAAAAGCATTTTTTCCACTTGACTCAAAACAAAGCGCAAGTCTGCCAGTCCAGCAATGTAGCAAGCCAAGCACGCATCGGTAAAATCACTCAAAGACTTATAGAGCCATTCAAATTTTCACTCACTTCAAAGCAACCACAAAAACACACTCACAAAATCCATTTTTCCATTTCTCATTTTCGTTCGATTCGCGATGATCGCCAAGCGATTCTTTCAAAAAGCCGTGCACCATTCACAGGTACAACATCCTTTTCTCGATTTGAACTTTTCAAAGTTAACAAAAATTTGTATCGATTGTTATTGTGTGCGAGTGTTTTGCCTTCTTATCGTGTTTTTTTTTTTTTTTTTTTTGGTTCTAGCAAAACTTGAGACATGGAAGCTCGTTAGCATCGGCAGACTTGGATTTTCATGTAGCTGCTCACTATGGTGTTCCTGCTACTGCTTCGATTCTGGCTTTCGATTACGTTCAGCGATTGTTAGCGATCGCTACATTGTAAGCTAAATTTGGAGATACGAGGACTGTTTGTTGAAATTTTTAAGCTTTTGATCGAATTTGAATCTGTATGTATATGATACTAAAAAAAATTTATTTTATTTTTTGTAACAATTGTGTGTCTATGGCATTGAAGGGATGGAAGGATTAAAGTTATCGGTGGTGATGGCATTGAAGGACTTCTCATGTCTCCAAAGCAGTTGCCTTTCAAGTACTTGGAGGTCTGTTAAATGTAGAGTTGGTGACTTTTAAGTTTTGATGTTTAATAATATATAATTGTTGTTTTTTTTTTTTTTTTTTGAAAGATATAATTGTTGTTTTTATTTTTATTTTTAATGATGGATTACAGTGGTGGACGTGGATGTTCTAGTTGTTGAATGTTAGGAGTTGTTTCATATGGTTTCTCTTTGAATTGAAAGACAGAATTTTGTGTACCTTGACTCGATTATCACATCTCAGTTATTAGAGAGGAAAAAAGACCACGTTAATGTTGAATTACACTTGTGAAGAAGTTAGAGAATATGCTAACTAGTTATGTATTTTAGTTGTAACTGTTAATTGTAATGTGGAATTTTGTGGCAGTTTCTACAAAACCTGGGGTTTTTAGTTGGTATCACAAATGACAACGAGATTCAGGTACTGCTTTTTATTAGTTGTACACTTCTTTTCATTGTTTTTTTTTTTTAATTGTTGAACTTGAGTTATCTTGTGCGATATATTCATGAAGCATATTTCTTTTAGCGCATTTTTTTTACCTACGTTTCACCTTAAGACTGTGCTCCGAATTAATTATTTAGTGGCTGATGTTGGTTCATCATGGTGTTACTCATCTTTACTTGTTTATATGATCTTCATACAGAACAAATAGATCTGGTGGAGGAGCCTTCTATATGCAGTACTAGTCAGGCTAACTGTTAGGGCCATGTATATGTATTAAATGATTTTATATTTAGTAAGTTCTCAATTTTGGCAGGTTTGGAATCTGGAGAACAGAAGCTTAGCATGGTGTTTGCAATGGGAGTCAAACATAACTGCGTTCTCTGTAATCCGGGGCTCCCACTTTATGTATATATCTGATGACATACAAAACTTGTTAACTTAGCTGCTAATTGGTTAAAATGGAAGTGGTTATTTGGTAAATGTTTCATGGAATTGTCAATTTCACATTCCATCCAGGTGTGTCGGAGACGAGCATGGTTTGACTTCTGTGATGAAATACGATAGTGATGAGGGAAAACTTTTGCAGTTACCATATAATATATCTGCAAAATCTTTAAGTGGTAATCTCTTCTTCTTCTTCTTCTTACTATATAGTATATCTGCAAAATCTTGTAAGTGGTTATCTCATCTCCTTAGAGTTCTTCATGCTGTTCTTCTTCATACAGTTCAAATTATATAGAACTGCTGATATTAATTACCCTTTATTTTCAATAATGGCTAACTATTCACATATCTTAGTGATTAGTTATTTTCATTTTTCTTTCATTTTTTTGGTCTAGCCTTGTTATTTGTTACTGTTAAATAACTACTTACTGATGCTGTTTTGTGATTTGTCGCAGAAGTGGCTGCGTTTTCCCTTCCTGATGACCAACCTGTTGTAGGAGTTCTTCCTCAACCATGTTCTTCTGGAAATAGGTAAGTTATAATGCTTAATAATCCCATTTCTGGATTTTTTTTGAAGATGGACATTGGAATGAGGCTTGATTATTGTTTTCAGTATTGTTAATTGGATTACCTTTCTTAAAAGGCTATGTTAATTGATTTAGGTAGTAAATCAGTCACGACTTGGTAGCTCAAGAAAATAAGTTATTATTAACTAGTATTACCGTCTTTGATCTTGGGTTTTTGATTTGTTTGGGTATCAGTGCTTCCTCGGCAAAAAGGGCATCAGCAATGTTGGAAGATATCTTTGTTTAATAGAGTTGTATAATTACTGTTCTGTTCATACTGTTTATTACTTTGGGTACTTGTTGTATATCTCATTTTCTATTCCTCCCTATTTTTATGTTGTGGCATCATTTCTATATTTTCCATATAACACATGTTGGGAGCATCAAATACTGAAATGATCATGTCTATTCACTCTCACAAGGTACTTCTGTCCTGTTGCGCCTGCATGTAATATCAAAGTAGACCTCCCTATGTCATGGTTAGATGCAACACAATTAGGTACCACTAAATTCATAAATCTTGAAAAGTTTTTGACTGGTAATAGTCATATGCAACATATACTGATCGAGACCTCATGAAGAAGGATTTATTTAGGTCCTGTATCAATTGTCATTATAGTCGCTGCACACTTGATAATATAAAAAAGAAATGAGATTATATAATATGCTTATCAAATGTACTAATTACTATCCAGATTATTTTGTTTTTTTTTATTCTTTTCATTTGATTCTATATTATAATTTTTGCAGATTATTAATTGCATATGTGAGTGGATTGATAATTCTTTGGGATGTTTCTGAAGCTCAAGTTCTTTTTGTTGGAGGTGGTAAGGATCTCCAATTGAAGAATGGAGCTGATTCTCCAAGTGAGGTGGATTCTAACCTTCCAGATGATCAATCTGAACATCATCTGGAAGAGAAAGAAATAAGTGCTCTTTGTTGGGCATCTTCAGATGGGTCCATTCTTGCAGTAGGTTACTTAGATGGAGATATCTTGTTTTGGAATACATCTAAGGCTGTCTCTAGTAAAGGTCAACAAACAGGATCCCACAACAATGTTGTTAAGTTAGAACTGACATCTGCTGAAAGGAGACTTCCTGTTATAGTCTTACATTGGTCCACAAACAATGAATCCCGTGCTGATAGTGATGGCCGTCTGTTTATTTATGGTGGAGATGAAATAGGATCTGAAGAAGTTCTGACGGTGCGCTATTCACATTTGATAGCTGTTTTTACAGTCTGTTGTACACATGTAAGCTGTAGTGTTATATCATGTCTGTGGTTATAGCTTATGTCAAGTTGCATGCTGTTCTGAAGACAATGTTATATATTTTAAAAGCTGTGATTGATATCTCGTAGAAAGCTGTACATTTATCATTAACATTTGATGTGTTACTAGATGAAAGAAAGACATCACTTAGGAAGTTAAATCATTCCTTACTCTGATGGCAGGTTTATCATGATGAATGACTATTGATTTTAAATCTTTTGTGTAGCATCCAGTTTTCCTGTTGCTTTTAAAGAAACTTCTGTGTCTCTACTGCATTAGTTGAAACTGTCAACATGATGTTTTTGGGGTTCTACAAACTATCTAATTTGTCGGATTATGATATCTGTCTATCTATTCAGTGAGGGAAAGTGATGCTTTATGTATGAAACCTTTATCTAGCATCAACCATCAAAGGTACCCTTATTACTTCATCTGTCTGTTACAGGTTCTGAGCCTTGAATGGTCGTCTGGGATGGAGAGTTTAAGATGTGTTGCTCGTGTGGACCTTACACTTACAGGCTCTTTTGCAGATCTGGTACTCTTACCGAGTGCCGGGGCAACTGGGGGTACTCATAAAGCTGGTATATTTGTATTGTCAAGTCCCGGACAGCTGCATCTTTATGATGATGCTAGCTTGTCTGCCTTATTATCTCAGCAAGAGAAGAAACCATCTGTGTGCCCTATGGAATATCCTGGGGTGATACCTATAGCTGATCCTATAATGACAGTGGCAAAGTTTAGTGTCCAACCTGCAGCTGGGAAATCACAAAAGGTCTGTCAGAGGTATTGTTTTTGGTCATGCATAATTAACTACTTCTATTTTTTAATTTTATGTTATTTCTTTTACTAACTTGTACATTTCTGCATATGCTTCAGAAAGCCGCAGCTATAAAACTTAACTCCTTGCCTACTGTCGCTGGTGGTACAAAGTGGCCTTTGACTGGGGGAGTTCCCAGTCAATCATCTACCACTAAAGATCACACTGTTGATAAAGTGTATGTAGCAGGTTATCAAGATGGCTCTGTTAGGATATGGGATGCCACATTCCCTGCATTAGCACTTATTTGTGTTCTAGAGGGCGAGGTAAGAGTTATTTTTAATGTTTCTTCTCAGATATGGGGTAGGACATTTTTCTTACCAAGTAATTTCTGATGATCGGCAGGTGGACGGTATAAAAGTGGCTGGCTCTAGTGCACCAGTATCCAATTTGAATTTCTGTTTCCTCAATTCAAGTTTGGCTGTTGGCAATGAATGTGGTCTGGTCAGACACATTTCAGTGGATTATTTTTCTTGAAACAGTATAATCGGTGCTATATTTACTATCCTGTCATCTTATGTAGGTTCGTATATATAATTTCAATAGCAGCTCAGAAGCCAACTTTTACTTTGTTACCGAAACAAAACATGAAGGTCAGTCATGGATGTTATCCTTGTTACGATACAGCCTTATTGTCTGAAAATGTTAGTACCTTTTTCCTGCTATAATACACAGATAGATATCCAAACTAAGGCCTACAATCAGTTCCCTCATTTTGTTACCAAATAATTGAAAGTTAATTACCATAAACAGTGAAAGGCAATGTTATTTCTGGATGATTATTGTATCCGATTCAATCAAACCCTACCTAAGTGATTGTGGTGGATATCTTCTACGTGTGTTTATTAGGTTTCAGAGTTCTTGTAAGCAGTTCTTTTAATGCAAAGAATGTTAATAGTTTCATCTCTTTATCATTGATTACAGTTATCTTCTGATGCTTTTAGTCACTATTTGTTTTCATAAAGTGACCTTGTTCAACTGTTCTCACAGTTCACAGGTTGCCTGAACAGAAAGGACCTGCATTGTACAGCTGTTTTTTCTCTAGTTAATTCGCCTGTTCAAGCTCTAGAGTTTGCAAAATCTGGAGCCAAACTTGCTGTGGGTTTTGAATGTTGTCGTGTGAGTATTATTTGTCAACTTATTTATCATTTTCCTTCTTTGTTAAGTAAGCAATCACCAATTATTACTTTCTTTTTTCCTGACGGATTTTATAATATATTCTTAAATTTCAGGTTGCAGTGCTTGACATGAGTTCCTTATCAGTAATTTTCTTTACCGACTGTATTTCTGGCAATAGCTCTCCAATCATTTCAATGACTTGGACAGATTTTAGAAATAGCCGTAGCCATGTGAAACACTCAAATCATTCAGAAACGGATGTTTCAGTCAATGCTGCAGAAGAGGTTATCTGCATCTTATTAAAAAGTGCAAAGCTTAATGTTATTGATGGTGGTACTGGTAACTTGATCAGTTCACGTCCATGGCACTCAAAAGTGGATGCTATTGCGATTTCCTTGTATTTCTTAGGCAAGTAATTTTCACTGATTAAGAAATGAAGATATTCTATGTTGGGACTAATATATAAATTATAAATTTCGACAAATTTTGAATTTCAGAGGAAAATGCAGTATCCGGATTTACCTCTGAAAAGCTTCCGGACCAGTCTGGTGAGGTGAATGCTGCTAAGAATGAGCCTATGCCTGACAGTACTTCAGTTGAAATTAATTCACGTGAAACCGAGCATCTCTCTTCAGAACCTGCAAGTGCTGGTGAAAGATTGTCAGATGCACTTGTTTTGCTTTGTTGTGAAGACTCACTGCGCTTGTACTCTAAAAAATCTGTTATGCAGGTGCATGTACCTTTAATTTTTCATTGTATTTCATTCTTTTAATATAATTGCCCATCTGCTTACAAGCTCAGGTGACATGAATCTGTTAGGGTAATAATAAAACTATTCGGAAAGTGAAACATGCAAAACCTTGCTGTTGGACCACAACTTTTGAGAAAGATGGATATGTGTGTGGACTGCTGATGCTGTTTCAAACTGGAGTGGTGGAAATCAGGTAAATGTTGTATACCATCCTTTAGGCCGACCTTTGTAGAAAATTAACAAAACAGTTTTGATTCAAAGGTGTTACCTTTTTATCACTGATGCAGTCATCGAATTCCAATGTTTTATAGTCAAGTGATTGATATCATTATGCTTGTTTCTGGACAGGTCTTTGCCAGATTTAGAACTGGTGAAGGAAAGCTCATTAATGTCAATTCTTAGGTGGAATTTCAAGGCAAACATGCATAAGACAATGAGTGCTGATAATGGGCAGATGACGCTGGTATTGCTTTCTTGGAATTTTTATTTATTTACTTATTTTTTGAGTCCCTTTGAATATTACAGAATGAATTGTAAATTTTTACAATTATTCTGTACTTTAATCTCAATACACTTTTGAAATTAAAGATTGATTCCCAAAACTTTGCAGTCTTCATGTTTTGTTCTATAATATATCAATTAATGATTTTTTGTTAATGAGGACTGAATAGGCAAATGGATCTGAAGTGGCTATCATCAATCTGTTAGCTACTGAAAATGATTTCAGGTACACCAGGTCTCTGTTCTGCCAATTTGATGATGGCAATATAATAGTTAGCCCAAAAAGTCAGTCCAAACTAAAAAAGAATTCTAAAGCAATGTTTATTTTTCTAGGATTCTGGAGTCTTTGCCTTGTCTTCATGATAAAGTTCTTGCAGCCGCTGCGGATGCTGCCTTTAGCTTCTCATCAGATCAGAAGAAAAAACAGGTACAATTAACTATACATGTTTTTATTCAGTTTCTACTTCCCAAAGAATTGTGATTTCTTTAATGCAACATTTCTTTGTTGCATCAGGGAACTGCTCCTGGAATTCTTGGTGGTATTGTGAAAGGCTTTAAAGGGGGAAAAGTAGGCCGTACTATGGATAAAACTACAGCACCTAAATCCAGTTTTACTCATTTGGAAGGAAAATTTTCAAAGCCTCGATTGCCAGACTCATCTCCAACTGATAAAAATAATGAGGAAGCCATGGAACTAAATATAGGTTCTGCCCAATCCATCACCATAATGTTTCTTACGGTTGATTCTTGGCTTGCTGCTTATTATTGTTTCGGTACAGATGATATTGAAATAGATGATGCACCATCCATGTCAGCCACTTCATCGCATGAAGCTACAGATATAAAGACAGGTAACTCCCAACTTTCTTGTCCCCTTCTTTTAATGTTTGGAATTTTACAGACTAACAGTGTCTATTTTGCGCTGCAGAAAAGAAAACTGAGAGGGAAAGATTATTAGGTGCACCTGATAATGCAAAGCCCCACCTTAGAACACCTGAAGAAATTATGGCTAAATATAGAAAAGCAGAGGTAATTTCATATCATGGATTTAGTTTTTCAGCTCTGCTTTATCTAAGAAACTCATTCAAATAAAATACGCAATCTGATTTCAGGATGCCTCTTCTGTGGCTTCACATGCAAGAAACAAACTTGTTCAGAGGCAGGAGAAGCTGGAGGTAGGATGTTCTTCAAGGCTTTTTAACTTAGTAGTTGCTTCTTGTCTCTTTCTTTGTCATGTGAGATAGTTAGGAGAATGGATAAGCTTATTGGAAGTTCTTGTTACTTTTATCAGAGAATCAGTAGGCGTACTGAGCAGCTGCAAAACGAGGCTCAAGATTTTGCATCACTGGCAGATGAACTAGTAAAGACTATGGAAAAACGAAAATGGTGGCATATATGAGTATAAAATCTGGCTTAGTTTACCTGTTTTGTGATTGTGCATCCCTGTATGTTTTCTCCTCTTATAGGGATGGGATATTACTGAGGTTAAGGATACTCTGTGAATACCAAACATATGGGCACACATCTGCAATCGACTTCCAAAGTACAATATATATTTGCAACAATTCCTGCTTTAAATTACGTCTGTGAGTTGATTTTTAGAAGTGATTTTTAAGTATTTGTGCTACTACGGTACTACCATCCTGTATAGGGAAGGCATACTAGATAGATTTGTAAGGTTAGGCCAGTTCCCCGAGTTCCTCAAAACTCTCTACGACTCTCACACGGGCTTGATAATTATTGCATTTATGCTGTATACTGTTTGTAATTCACTAGCAGATATGATTTTCCATATTGTAAATTGTAACTTCCTGATTTTTAAGTTCTATATTGATTTTATATCTATATATTCTGGTAGAGCAAGTTCGTGACTTATACTACGGTGCCATAACATGAATTTGTAGTGCTTCGTTAAGCTGAATACAAATATCACGAAAGTAGCGGGAATAAGCCAGTAATTTTGGTACCTTGAATTACTTTTAAAGCCTTAAACAAATTAGAGACAGTATAATGACTCGCAATGTGATGTGTTGCCCTTGATGGTTGGACTGAGAGAAATTAATGTAAAGATTAGAGTCATTAGACACCACCCAGAACACTAAAAAGAACCCTGAGCTAAAACAATAACAGATAATTGAAGCGATTAGATACAGTAAAATGAGTGAGATGTATTTTTTTTTGAAATAATAAAACGAGTGATATTTCCTGAGGCCTAGGACCAGAAACCTTCTTCGGTCCCACCAACCACTCTCAAGTTAGAGAGCCTTCTGTTGACAAGATCCCTCAACTCGATTTCACTAGGAAATCTCTGCTCTATCAGCTTGGAGAAAACCTGTAGTTTTAACAGAGACAATCATGATAAGTGAAAGATCCTGGAATCAATTCAAGGTTTGGAGGGACGATAAAGAAAATGCGATAATTGTAACAACTAGCTCCTAAATTACTTCCCTTGGAAGTAACCTTACCAATTCCCCATTGCAAAAAACGTTCAAAAGCACCAGAACTCTGTAGATAGGATAGAATGAAGTTTCCAAGCAGCCAAGTGCTAGCCATACTTCTGAATTTGTTTGCTCGCAATGAGTAGTACCAAGATGGTGGTGCCATTATTCCCAACCTTGGAAAGATCTGTTCTCCCGCAATTACAATTCCCATAATTCCAACTTGAACAACCGGTACAACTTTGCTCAATAGACGTTTCAGCGGTGGAGGAGGGTGGTTTGCCAGAATCACATTGATTCCAGGAAATGCTGCTTCCAATATGTTTTTCATTGTTACCGCATTTCCTCTTAAAAACATCATTGTCACATGTAAATTAATAAAATAATTTACATCATTCATGAGCGTCTCTCTTAAATAAAATAATAATAATATATATATATATATATATGAGTGTACGTGAAAAACATATTTACGAAACAAGTGTAGGATATACAAACGAAAGCACTATGATAACTACAAGGATGATATCAAAGCTTAATTAATTGATATAAAATTTTTTAAAATGTTAAAATTAATTCAAAATTTAAAAAGAATATAAGATACGAGCTCCAATCTCATGGCATAAATGTAAAATACATACTATTTGACCAATTCATTTGTTAATTAATTTACACAAATTTATTTAGAAGTACTGCACTGTATTAGCAGCATCAAATCTGATGGATATTCGCATGGTATCTAAGCAAATCTTGTCACATAAAAGACAAACAATGAAATTCCAAATTCCACCAACATTTGCAGCATATATTCAATTATTTATAAGAAACTCCTGTAAAATATTAAATTATATAGAGTAAGTTGACTAATTTGTAAACGAAAGCAACTTTTCAGATTTTTCTTCTTTCTTTCCCATTTCGCTTTTGGTTTTGGCAACTGGGATTCAACCTTACATAAACAGCTGAAAACGCACACACGTCATTGTCGGGCCAAACAATTAAATTAGTCACCAAATTTCACACGCAACACACAATTAATCAAAACTAATTATCATCAGACGCCAATCATCACAAGTAGTAACTACAACTCATAGATTTTTTAATCTCTATAAAACATCATAAAAGAACAACGCAATGTAGAAAAACAAACAAACAAACCTGTAAGAACAAGAAGAGCAGAAGTTGATGTTAATGGTGCTACCAACACCTATCCCCAAGCCAACGCCACTCGTTTTCTACAATTTATCAAAATCTCAGATATTCATACATAAAAATGTGTAATAACATATATTATGTGTGATTTTATAATGATCTATGCTTAAATAAATGTATAATGTAGAGGAAATTAGTGGGTGATGATAGAAACCTGAGATGGGAATCTAAGATGCTGATCTTGAACAAGTCGGGCTGGGGGTTGGTAGGGAGACGGTGCGAGGATCATGACGCACGTGAGTGGATAGAGGAGGTGGCGGCGGCGGCGGCGGCGTGAAGATACTAAGAATGTCCGAACAAAAAAAATATATTGGCAAGCCAATCAAAACTAACTTGGCTCTATCCATTTTTTATCAATCCAGCAGGTGAGGGGGCGAGACTGGAGAACTGGTCAATGAAGAAGGGCGTTACGATTTACGTGAACATGATTTTTGGCAACGAGAAGGGTAAATGTGACTTTTTAGTAATTGGTTTGCAAGGGTTGACAGGTAAATTCATCGATAATGATCCCTCCAAATGCAGGCCCATTGGCCCAAGCCAGATGGATCATCGCCCTTCAATTTATCCACTTTTTTTTTTTTTTTTTTTTTACAAAAAAAAAAGAAGAAAACGAATATATTATAGTTTGTTGAGGCCTAACGAGATGACCATTTTGAGTATAGCCTCAAATACAACTCTTTTAGATGAACTGTTATCAAAATGGTTTGGAATACAAGATCCTATGAGATCAACCATTATAAGTATAATCTGAAATATAATTTTTTAAAATTAATCAATTACGTGTACGATCTGAAATATAACCCTTACCGTATAGGAGGAATCTTTCCACACTTCATTATTTAATAGATAAAAGTATAATTCAAACTCATTAAAGAAGTAAAGTGCTTAATTGTTTTGCTAAGAATGGACGTGTCAATTTTCTCTTAGTTAACATTAAAAACTTGTATGAGAACAAAATTAATTATTCAATTAAAAGCTTTTATATACCTTTTTAATTCAATTGCTTTTAATGTTGCCATAATAAGATAGAAACATTAATTGAAACATTAGCATCAATACAATTTACTATATAAAATTGAAAAAAACAATTGTTGAGCATGTTTACTAATTAAGAATGAAAATGAGACAGAATAAAATTTTATTAGAAAGGGAATGAAAAGAAATGAGAATTAAAAATTCCATTTTTAGTGTTTACTAACTATTTAGGCATTGAAAATGAAATCAAATTAACTTCATTCCAGTGTTTAGTGTAATAAAGAAAAAGAATGATACAAATTAGATTAAAAAAAATACCTTTTTATATATAAAATTGTTTGCTATTTTGTTTAATTTTAATAAGGATATTTTTATAAAAATATATGAATTCCCTTTTTCAATAAGAAAGAAGTTATATGTAGAGTCGATAACATTTAATTCTCAAATATTTTAGTAAATATTAGAATTCATAAATTAAAAATCAGATTCTCTTTCCTTAAGAAAGATTCCTAATTAGTAAACGGACCGATAACTCTAATTCTAAGATTAGCTTTCAACTTTTTTTTGGACTTAGCTTTCAACTTTATAAATGAACAACTATGGTTGGTAAAGTTGGTCAAATCGTCAAGAAATTGAAAAATACAAAGCATGAGATAAGTGTGGGCTGTTTGGTCGGAATAATTATACTAAATGAAAACTTAATAAATCACGTGCGGGTCAATTCACAAAGGCAGGCAATACCGCCCACACCACACGGCACACCGGCCATTAAGTCTCGTATGACCAGAAAACAACCTCACAACGCCCAATCAAATTCCAAGAAAAAAAGCACTTCTAACAAAGCGGGCAAAAACTTCTCACAAACCAAACGCGGTACAATAGAAAAGCACCAGCAGCCTAACGCGAAGTCGTGGACTTCCTCTTTGTCTTGTTATTTTTACTGCAGAAAAAATCCCCTTAAAACCTGAGTGTGTAGTTAAACTGTGAAACAAAACAGAAAAGCTGTTCCAACAAAGAGAGAGAGAGAAAGAGAATCGTGAGGCTGTTGTTGAAACAAAACAGAGAGAAAAAGAAGAACTTTTGGTGTTTTTGTTGTTGTTGTTTTATTTGCAACCTTAAAAAAATTTGGTCTTTTTAGAGATATTTCTTTCTCTCTGTCTCTGTGTTTACAGTCTCAGAGGGAGGTGAGAGCGACCCAGAAGCAGAGTACTGGTGTGATTTTTTGA
The DNA here is from genome assembly GCA_021234005.1 of Nephelium lappaceum. NCBI lineage: Eukaryota > Viridiplantae > Streptophyta > Magnoliopsida > Sapindales > Sapindaceae > Nephelium > Nephelium lappaceum. The sequence continues at coordinate 2,277,727 of CM038011.1, forward strand.
TCTGGGTCGGTCTCCGATGGCGAGTTTTATCATCTCTGAATGCGGTTTGAAGCCACTCCCTCATATATATACCAGACCGAGAACTGGAGTCAACCCAGCTGCAAAAGCTAGAGTCTTTTCGGACTCAAACAGGAGTTGTACAGATCTGATTTTCCCTTCACTGAAATCCACAGCTGGTTTATCTAGGGACAGAGACTGGGGCCTGAAAGTGAGTGCTCCACTGAGAGTTGCAGAGGAGAGAGAGGAGGAGAAAAAACCAGTCAATGGCGGCATCAATGGGGCTGGTAATGAGGAAGAAGAAGAAGAAGAAGAAGCAAGTGAATTCGATCCCGGCGCGCCTCCTCCGTTCAAGCTAGCTGATATCAGAGCCGCCATACCCAGGCATTGTTGGGTTAAGGATCCATGGAGGTCTATGAGCTATGTTGTGAGAGATGTTGTGGTGGTTTTTGGCTTGGCTGCAGCTGCTGCTTATTTCAACAACTGGGTTGTGTGGCCTCTCTATTGGGCTGCTCAGGGAACCATGTTTTGGGCTCTTTTTGTGCTTGGTCATGATTGGTAATTATAAATTTGTAATTCTTTGGTGTTGTTATTTGTAAAGTCTCTACGTTTATTGTTAACTTTTGGAACTTGGCGTTAAATTTGGATGCTTGCAATTTAATCTGCAGTGGTCATGGAAGCTTTTCAAATAATCCCAAGTTGAATAGTGTGGTGGGACATCTGTTGCATTCTTCTATTCTGGTACCGTACCATGGATGGTATGTATATTTCTCATTGAGAGAGTGAAAATTTTCTTTCGATTGAACTTGTTAGAGGATCTGTTTTGAGCTAGAAATCTTAGTTTCAAAGTCTACATTGTTCTAGTGGGTGCTCTGGAAGTAAACAGAACTGTTTTGTGATTGCATTTGCAGGAGAATTAGTCACAGGACTCATCATCAAAATCATGGGCATGTAGAGAATGATGAGTCGTGGCACCCGGTTAGTTGTTTCCTCTGTCTATGGAGTGTTATGTATCTTTTATTTTATGTATTTCTGTAGTTCACAAATATATGTTTCCTTATTTAATTGTTGCAGTTGCCTGAGAAAATCTACAAGAATTTGGACAGTGTTACGAGAATGTTGCGTTTCAGTGCGCCTTTTCCCATGCTTGCATACCCGTTTTATCTGGTAAGTATGTGGTATTGTTTTGTTAAGCTATTAATGTCAAGCTAAAAGATGAAGAAATTATATAGGCTGATAGTTCTTCATTGATGATACAGTTGAATAGGAGTCCAGGAAAAACCGGTTCTCACTTTGACCCTAAGAGCGACTTGTTTGTCCCAAGTGAGAGGAATGATGTGATTACCTCTACCATGTGTTGGACGGCCATGGCTGCATTGTTAGTTGCTTTATCCTTTGTCATGGGACCGATTCAACTGCTTAAACTCTACGGCATTCCATATTGGGTACATCCTTTTGTTTTTTGTTTTTTTCCTAAATTCATTTGTTTGTAATTAATTGGAAGAGTTTTAGATTGCTTATTTTCCCTCTGATTAAAAAATGTGATCTTTATATGGCCTTTGCCTTTTTGTTAGGTTTTTGTCATGTGGTTGGATTTTGTGACTTACTTGCATCATCACGGTCATGAAGAAAAACTTCCTTGGTATCGTGGAGAGGTATGAGTCTCTTTATCAGTTTCATATTCCATTTGACTTCTTGAATTCATATTATAAGATTCAGACACTTGGAGGAATTAGTTATTGGAACTACCATGTTAATCTGCAAAGTCGATTCTTTGTTATATCAAAGGGACAGAAATTTATCTTGTTTCGTTTTCGTATGGCTTATCTAATTTTAAGATGTTGAAATTGCACATCCATACTGTACAGGAATGGAGCTACTTAAGGGGAGGGCTCACAACACTTGATCGCGATTATGGATGGATTAATAACATCCACCATGATATTGGAACCCATGTCGTACATCATCTCTTCCCGCAAATCCCCCACTACCACCTAGTAGAAGCAGTAAGTATCTCTTTAGTTGATCAGACTCCTCTAAGCAACTTATGTAAAGCACTTCCCTCATATCTGTTTCCTGATTTTTTTTTTCCATCTCAACCGTGTAGACTGAGGCTGCTAAACTGATATTTGGTAAATATTATCGCAAGCCAAAAAAATCAGGGCCGCTCCCTTTTCACCTAATCGGAACTTTGATAAGTAGCTTGAAGAAAGACCACTATGTTAGTGACACCGGCGATGTTGTATACTACGAGACTGACCCACAGCTCAATGGCTCTTCTAAATCGGGTTAAAGCTTCGTGGTAGCCTTCCTTCTCCGGAGGACTGTTCAATGGCTAGCAGGCTCTCTGTATGAAACAAACCTGAAAAGCTTGTGATGCTGAGACACAGGCAACCCTTGCAATGACATGACAATCCCCTCGTTTGGTGACCAAAAATTCCCATTATGAAGGCTAACTGATGCCCAAAAGATGTGATTGCAGCTGCTATTTTAAACTGAGGCAGAGTAGATTTGTAGAGTAGTATCCACATTAAGATGTTATTGTGAAGGGAAAGTTTATATTATTTTTCCTAAAAAGATAAATAATCTCTCGAGCAAAACTATTCATGTATTATTTGAACAAAACCTCATAAATCAAGGAAAATAATTGCAAATTTGATGTTTTCCATAAGCATATAATTTGTGTCACTATTTCACTTTTTGAAAGTAGGTCCAGCCAGACCAGAGCAGCGTCAGTGACGCCCATCATTTTCAAATCTTCCATTAATAATTGTCCATCAACAAACAAAATCATGATGGGCTTTCTCCCTATGACAAATTGCTGTGCCATTATCTAAAGCGATCTGACAGAAAATTCATGGTTGTTAATTGTCAACTTCCATATGCCTGTATCATGTATGTATGTGTGCAAATTGTCACCACTCAAGCTAGGATGGTCCATGCTACCCAATTGTTGGATACAATCAACATCAACATTTTAGCATGCTTCTAGACACCATGCTGTAGAACTCAAAAGATGTGAATTAGAGAAACCAAGTTTTGTAATTTATGCAATACTAGTCTTTTTGAATTAAACATCAATTGGCAAATGTTCCACCTATTGGACAAGTGATTTAACAACTATCCTACCAGTCACTAGTGCTACAAAAGCAAGTTTAATTTCTAATCCTGTACATGACAAACCGAGGCCGGTCACACACAAACATGAACACAATCCACAAAAGATCTACCTTTTAGTTGGAAATTGATTTGATCTCTCTCCATCTAAATTTTTATAAGATCTTAAAGATTTTCAAAAGCATAATCATTATCAGTAATGACTATACAAGAATGATTTCCTTCTCATTAATTGCTTCAGTGTCCATCATTCACAAATCTTAACAAATATTCTCTAAAAGTTGAACTAAAAAGCACGTTTGAAAAGAAAACACATCATCTAACACCCTCTTGCCTCCTTGGAGCTGGGTTCTCTGTTAAGACCCAACTGGGCTCAATTCAGAAGCCAAGCCCAAACACTAACAAAAATAGCCACCATAATCAAACAAAGGTCACACTCAAACCCACCGTACACCACCACATTCACACTACACAGTCAACAAAGTCGGTGGATGTCAGACCAGATGGTCCAAACTTTAACACAATCCCAAAAAGTCAGCAACTTCGGCTAGTTACACAATCTAGGATGCATTCTTTTATAGCATAATCACCCAAAATGGTTCTCGGTTTCAAGAGAATGATTGAACCACCCAATTCAGTCCCTGAATTTCCAAGCCCATATTCCCAAAAATCCTTTTTATTCAATTATTCCTCCTATAAAAATAAAGGTGCCTAGAGTTAGCATAGCATATATCAAGCAAACTAGAAACGGAACACTGATAGGCCACTTTGTCTTAATGTACTTTATCGTGCAAGTCTATACGCGCTAATTGCGCGTAGGTCTTGTTTTCTAGTGTGAATTCATCAACCAAATGAGTCTTTTAGTCTATATCCACCGACCCAACTCGTCAAGTCAATGATCCAAATCAAACAATTGTGCGCATTTAAATTATAAGCCCGCCTCTGTTTTTCTCACTCTAGTTTTACGAGTCACTGCTATTTTAGGTCGACTTCACAACAACTACTATTGTTTTTGCTCACATTTTTGCTTGGTCTCAGGCTTGATTCAAAATGGTTGGCAAACAAAATGCTGATTCTGGGTGTTTTTCAGGAATTTTGCGGCGGATTCTGTGCCAGGGAAGTCTCCAAACATACCCATCTGATCAGATTCCAGAGCCAAAGAGAGCTGATTTTGGTGAGTCAAAGAAGGAGCTATTGAGTCAGGACAAAATGCAGACTCCAGGGACTCCTGGAGTGGTTGCAAGGTTGATGGGGTTGGAGTCATTGCCAGAACCCAACTGGGTTCCATCAGGAAATGCTCCGGATTTGGTTACACGAAGCAGGTCAGTGAATTTCATGGACTACTTGTTGAAGTTTGATCTATCACAACCTACCGCTGCTTCCCAGCATCGTAGAGTGAGGACCTCGGTGTCGTTTCGTGAGGTGCCGGTGTCGTTGCATCAACAGAACAATGACTTGTTGGTGCTGTACTTGGATGAAGTCCATGAAAAGAAGAAGCAGATGGGGTCGAGAGTAAAAAAATCTGGTGTGGAGTTTGGAGATTTGAAGCAGAAAAAAGAAGACAAGAGCAAGAAAGAGAGGTTGGTTTTGAAGAAAAAGGAGAGTCAAGAGAGAAACAAGAGAGTTTCCAAGTTCATAGATGAGCCCAGGAGAGTTTCTGTTAAAAAACAATCAAAGGTCAACCACAACAACAACAAAAACTGTAAAGGAGCCAAGGACTTGGGGGCTGTTTTGCCTAGTGAGAAATCTGTCAACAGAGAATCTAGTGCAACTTTGAAAAAGACAAGCCCAGTGAAGCCAATGCATCTAAAAGAAGCATTTTCTCTACCAAATGTCACTCATGAGAAGGGTAAAGAACTGGAGGCGGTAGCTGAATGTAGCTCGGAGAATTCAAGTCCAGTTTCTGTTCTCGATATCAGTGACTTTTCAATCTATAATGACATCCCATTTTCAGGTATGTTTTTGTTTAATGCAGAGCAACTTCTCCAAAAATTTGCCATGCCTAGTCTCGTTGCTAGCTACATTTTTTTAACAAAACTGACGTCCTAAATAAAAATTTTCTGGCTCCCATGTGGCATCACGGTGGCACCACCCAAACTTGTCTTGCTTTATAAAAAGCAAAGTACACAGTTCGAGCATTAACATTGCCCACAAGTGTGGGCAATTTCTCAAATCCCACCAAGATATGTGGACAGTTTTTTCCACGTATGGATAGATCTTTTCTGTCTATTAAAGAATAGAGATGCAGAATATAGAGATCCAAAATATATCTTAAAATCTACATAAGAAGGTCTTGATAGTTGTAATCGTATTTGTACTGTGAAAAAGAACATTTCTCTTTTTTTTTTTTTTTTTTTTCTGCAATATAGATTAAAATCTAGTAATATTTGTTTTGCTTTCTCAAGCAGAAAAAGATCCGAGGTACATGGATTTGGAATCCAAGTGGAAATCACCAAATTTGAGCAACAATGACAATATCAAGCCAAGCTTGATCAAGAAAAAAGACAACCAATCAATGGATAGTCAAAACGCAGATTATTACTTGGAATTGGTGACAAAGCTTTGCAAGTTCACAGAAGAAGCTATAATGCAGTCGAATTGGATGCCCAAAAGGGTGCTCAGTTTTGAGGACTTTGAAGAGATATGTATGGAGTTTGGGGAGCACATCCTGGCTACTTTATTGCATCAAGTCATTGAAGAACTTGGAGGATTCAACGTAGAAAATTCTGTTTGAAATCTCTATAAAAATTATCTACAGTACATACATGATATTGAGATCTCGTGTGAATGGAGGAGCTAGCTGCTAGCCGACTTTGCTTACTTGTAATGTGACAATGTATCCGCAAATAGAATTGAATGTAGATAGGTAGTCGCACGTGCTATCTCAGCTAATGTTTTTCTTTGTTTATCGTACGAGTTTTGGAAATTGTAAAACGTTCTCGTCCTTTGTGTGGAAAAATATAGTTCTCGATGCATTGTGTAAATAAAAGAGTGTCGAAAGTGTCTAGTTCATTTGCTCCCCCATAGAGGCAAGGCAACAATTTTAAGCGGGAAAACTTCAAAAGTTGACTCATAAATTAAATTCGAGAGAATCACACTCCATTAAGCACTACACAGAAATACTATTTTGAATATTTTCTTTCATAGGAAAAGTTTGTTTATATCTGACGTTCGTGTTGTTTAGGGTTGCAAACTTTAATGTTAAAAATATATTTTTTCAACTTAGAACTCAATTAATCAAAAGAACATGCTAGGTATAAGTTGTTTGTATAAATGACATCAAAAATAAACTTCAATAAAAGTTTAAAAAGAATTTCATAGGCCTAGCTAGGCAGTCAAAAAAATCTTCTACATACTTCAAAAAAATTCATAATATGTTATATCCTTTGTTTCTAGACATTGACATTAATAAGTTAATGATACACATGTAACAAATTAAAACTGAGATTCCTCTAAAATAAAAAAAAAATTAATTTATATCTTAACTTAGGCAAAATTTCAAGGTTACTTTCCATATTTTGCCTTAAAAAATTTCATAAATATGTTTAACATAAGCCATAAATCCAAAACATGAAGAAATTAACAATGTTGTATGTTATAAAAATAAGTTTTCATTGCAGACAGACTATGAGACTTAAACAGTTGAGGTGCCTTTTGGATGATGAAAATAAAAATAATATACAAACCACAAATTTCTAGCAAATTATATTTAGGAATGGACTTGCTTTGCTCCTCTAAATAATGAAACGTCCTAGATTTTCTGAAAAACATCAAAAAACAAAAAATATATCATCAAAAAGTGATTAAACTAGTCAAAGGGCTTTAGGAATTAAAGAAAACAATATGCAGGAAATAAAAAAGCAAAACAAAAATTATGATTACCTTGAGTCGTACACGTGTCCCTATACTTTTCCATAAACTTTTCAAGCCTATAATCGTAATTGGGTGAGACAAGACTCTCCACATATGGAAGCAAACGATATTCTTGATCAAATATAAACTCCTTTCTTACTTTTCCATCCTCTCCATAGCAAAATACCCGTTTGTTAGAATCTGAAGAGAAAATAATTCCATTTTTCTCCCATAAACATAGTGGTACATATTGACGGAATGGATTGTTTGATATCACAATTTTAGTCCAAGATTTTTGTACACCATATTCCTTCATAATCCAAAATCCTGAATAGGTTTCAAAAGCTATACAAAGATACTGTCCGACAACATAAATATTGCATTTGCAATGTTGTGGAGAATTTGGAATAATGGGTAAGGGCAAAGTTTTGAACTTCTCTTCGGCTAGATCAAATACAATAATCACTCCAGAATCATTATGATAACTTACAACACCCCCCCAATGAACAACTCCATTTAGAGAGACTCCTCCACTAATACTAGGACGTTTAAAATTAAAATCACAGTCAATAAATTTCCATGAACTTTTTCTTAGAGAATAAATAACTACGATTGATTTGCATGATACTCTTACGAACCTATAGTCGTCAATAGACTCAACATAACCAAAGCCATAAAGTGTCTTGAACGATCTACCATTAAACCGAACAATGGCAGGCACTGTATCACGTATCTTCTTACACTCTCTAGTAGAAGGATTGTATATGCAGAAAAATTTATCCAGATCAGATTTGATATAGAATAACCCATTGCATGAACCGTAGGAGACGTTCAAACATCGTTTGTTAGGGTTTTCCTTTAATTGATCAAGCTTTACTGGACGAACTTTTGCTCTCTCTAAAAGATATTGGTTTGAGCGATGTTTCCAAGTCTACCAAACTAAGATGAGCATTATAAACAAGGAGTTGTCGTTTTCTGGAGCGAGCTAGATGCCATTTTATGAATCGAGGATGGTTGATTAATGTCATCCAGGATTTGGAAACACACTTGAATCGGCATAGAGACTTGACTGGCAAGTACGAGAGTATGTCAATGATTAGCTCCGGTGGTATGTCCATGATGAACCCTGTTGGAACCGTCGATATGTTTGACTTCTGAGCAAAAACTTTAGAGCAGGGCTTCACATAAAGAAAGAGATCCAAACGGAGAGGTACACGTTAATTAAGTAAGATGAATTGTTTACGGCGACTAGGGAAAGTTGAACTAGGAATACAAGTCTGACTCTATTACTAGATAATAAACCGAGTTGGGATTGGATTGTTAATTTTTGTAAGCTGTTTATTAAAACTCAAAATCCTTTCCTAAAAAGTAGTAATATAAAATAAAAAAATTACTTGGATAGAATCCCAATTAAGGAAGCTGAGTGATAAGTAGGATTTTAAAACCAAAGAGGATTTCAATTTGGACCCAAATTCGAAGCCAAAAGGAGATAGGTTTTTGACTTTATATAACTTTTTGTTAAAAAATATTCGAAGCCAAAAGGAGATAGGTTTTTGACTTTATATAACTTTTCGTTTTCTGGAGCGAGCTAGATGCCATTTTATGAATCGAGGATGGTTGATTAATGTCATCCAGGATTTGGAAACACACTTGAATCGGCATAGAGACTTGACTGGCAAGTACGAGAGTATGTCAATGATTAGCTCCGGTGGTATGTCCATGATGAACCCTGTTGGAACCGTCGATATGTTTGACTTCTGAGCAAAAACTTTAGAGCAGGGCTTCACATAAAGAAAGAGATCCAAACGGAGAGGTACACGTTAATTAAGTAAGATGAATTGTTTACGGCGACTAGGGAAAGTTGAACTAGGAATACAAGTCTGACTCTATTACTAGATAATAAACCGAGTTGGGATTGGATTGTTAATTTTTGTAAGCTGTTTATTAAAACTCAAAATCCTTTCCTAAAAAGTAGTAATATAAAATAAAAAAATTACTTGGATAGAATCCCAATTAAGGAAGCTGAGTGATAAGTAGGATTTTAAAACCAAAGAGGATTTCAATTTGGACCCAAATTCGAAGCCAAAAGGAGATAGGTTTTTGACTTTATATAACTTTTTGTTAAAAAATATTTAATTAATGACACTTTGTAGCAAGGAAAAACACGTGGGATTAAACTATCCGTTAAGTATATACTAAATTTATTCAATTTTGATATGTAATTAATAAATTTTGTATTCTCTAATTTTATATCGTGATATGTAATATAGTTTGCGTATATACCCATGGTTGATGACTTTCCATTAGAAAAATTGTTTTAATTGAGCAACTGAAGCCTTGTTTCTGTGAATTATTGTCCGGAACAAGCCAGTAGGTCTCAATGTGGTTGACCTTTTTCCATCTACTAGTACTGAAATTATTATGCCTTTAATTAAATTCTGACGTTTCAATGCAAGCTCACTATTTTAGCAATTATAGCTTTACTGGTGAAGCATCAGATATTTGTAGACTAACAACATTCCAATTTATGAATTGAAAATATTTAAATGATTTATGAATTGAAAATTCATTCAACTCCAAAGGGTAAAATGGTAAAAAAATATCACATACAAAACTTACTTTCATGACATTTTTTCAATTCATAAGAGCAAATTGGTCAATTATATTAAATTATAGAACCTTAAACCATGTGCAAAATTGTTGTTGTTGGCGGCTGAACATGTGAAAAATGGGAGATTTTTTTTTTTTTTTGTCTTACTCATGGGTAATTGGGTAACTTCACGTTGTTGAGGGCATTTTAGACTTTTACTCAAAATTCTTGATCAACTATTAAAGTTGACCGAAGTCAACTACTGACATGGGGATTTGGTGCAATGAAAGGAAAAATGTGTTTTTACTTATTTTTAGGCAAACCTCATAGTGGTGCTATGCAATTCCTTCTTTTATAAAACAGTTAACCACTTCATTTCAATTCCCCATCTTTTTTTGCTGTGGATGATCAATTCTTTTAATCAATCACCGTTAAAGATCATGCTGCAGTCACATCAACATTTTAAGTGTTCTTTTTCTGTTTCCTTTTTTCCCTATTGTTTTATGATTTTCTAAAGAAATAAAGAAAAAAAAATAACGACGGTGTTTTTTCTGTTTTTTAATCTTATCCCATGTTATGTTATAATTGCAATATATTTTTTTTTCAGACTTGAATGGTTGAGAGTAATTATTAAAGATTTGCCAAAAAACGAAAAAAGTGGTTAAACAATTTAACAAAAGAATTAGTCCCTTTAAGTGGAAATTGCTAATTAACCAAATTTAAAATTAAAATTTCATTTTCGGCCCTAAATGAATTTGAAAATGATTCAACCCACAAACAAAACTAATTAGGAATGGGTCTCTAAATCACGAAAATACTCTTTCAATTAAAAAAAAAAAATCTATGAAAAATTACCAAAAGCTTCCCTCCAGCCAAATATCACACCTAGACCTACAACCCCCTTTAAACATATGTGACCTGCCGCTCCACGCTCACTCGCACGTCACTCCTCATCCTTGTCCCTGTTCCTACGCCATCCCCTGGAAACCAAATCCACGTCAATATAGTTTCCAGTAGGTGGCACCATGAAAGTGAGTGGATTTTGGTACGCCTGGAAGACAAGGGTGATCTAGATTTTTTGTGGGGGTTTTTTTTTTCGTTGGATCAACTTCGTAAAATTGATTTTTTGAGGGATTTTTTTTTTTTTTTTTTGTAATTATCAATCATGAGATGCGGTCCACGTCTCAAATTGAAAAATTATTTAAAAAATAAAAAGAAAAAGGTCATAATCGTACTAGTGATGAACTAAGCATAGTTGAACTAGGAATATGACTCTATTAGGGTTTGGGTCTCTCTTTATAGTTATTTTTTTAGATCTTTTATAGTCAAAGATACATTAAAATAAAAATTAATATATAACTAAAATTTTTAGTTACAAATAGTTCACTTAGACTCAAAATCCTCTTATAAAATGTGTAGAATAAAAAAACCAGGAAATGATGTCGACTTACTGATAAATAAGATTCTAAATTGAATCCAAATTCCAATCATTCTTCAAACTAAATCCAAAAGAAAATAAGTTTTTGGACATATTGTACAAAAAGATGAGTATAAAGCAAGATTTAATTTATTTACATTAGCTCTTGAGGACGGTCCACCGTCCACATGCATTATTTCTAAGCAAAAGACATAGAGGTGACCTAACCACAAAGCCCCACACCTCCCCCCCTCCCCAAATAAACAAAAAAAAAAACAAACAAATAAATAAAAAATAAGTTAGTTAAGATAGGTGAATAATTTGTAATGATTAAGCAAGGTTGATATCGGTTAAATCAATGAAAGAACATATAATCTGATACCAACTCTATTACTAATTACTAATTAAGCAAAGTTGATATGGGTGAAATCAATGAAAGATATATAAAATCTGAAACCAGTCATGACTTTAATTCTCATGTGTTTGGATTTTATACATTTTTTCCATTGAAATTTATGATTTGTTAACACAATCATGATAGTATCAGTGTTGAACAATTTATCAAATCAAGATCCAACCCTCCCTTAATGGCAACCTGAAGCCTTGCAAACATGACCGAATTTGAGGAACTGAAGCTTAATCCAAAAAATTCTTCATCAGAAAAGTCCTAACATCCACAAAGGTATATCTAAGTCAGAAAAGAAACAGGAAATGAGAAGGGAATCACTATCTGAATGAGATTGCAGTTCACTCTTGCTGACGAAAATTGAAGTTAAAAGCAAGCCAGAATGATCATGTTGACCACCATTGAAGTATATGAAGCATGTCTATCTTCCAATTTCCTTTTCACTCTCCTGGTTCCTCCCCCTCCCTGCAGACCCTGAATCATTGTGGAAGATGTCGTCGTCTGGAAAGCGAGGAAGAAAACGGAAAAACCTCAATGAAGCATTTCCCCTTAAACCATCAAAGCCTTCTATTGTCAACTCTCCATAAACGTTGTCGGTCTCTAAGCATTCGTTGATGTCGGCGGCTGGTGTCCAGAAGCGCACAGTAGCTGATCCATTGTGATCGTATGAGCCACTAAATTGAACGGGTACTATTCTATGCACAGCTGCACCGTCATCAGCCACCGGTTCCTCTGCTCTAACGGGTGCAATTCTATGCGCAGCTGCACCGTCATCAGCCACCGGTTCCTCTGCTCTGTCGTCGAGCAAGTCGTCATCAGGCACCGCTTCCTCCGCTCTGCCCTCAGGCAAATTGTAATCAGGCACCAGGTTTCTGCCCAGAGGGGGGGAAGCTAGTCATATCTAGCTGAAATTCAACACTAACCTTTTCTCCATCCTGTGACAAATTGCATTGTAGAGGATAATAAATCATAATTAAATGAACTAATTAATTATTCAAAAATTAAACTAAAAGACTAGAGAACCTTACCGTGCAAGGCGCACGTCTATAGAAACTACGTCGTATTTCTTGTTCTTGTCGCTTAATCCATTCGGACTTTCCCATTTGGAACCTGCTTTTCTGCAATATCACGGAACAGAATAAAAATTAAATTGCTTTGTAATTCTGAAGTTCAAAAGGTTTGAATATTGTTATTTTCTGCTTTTTGAATTTATGATTTTTTCTTAAGTTTCTTAACAATCAAACTTTAAAATGACTCATTTACAGCACCCATTTTGAGATTGTTATCAAATGAAAATCAGACAGAACAGAGACATTAATTGGTCAAAATAAAAGAAACCCTTAAGATTACAAGATTGTGTGGCCACATTTGTGATTTCTCAGGGGGTTTTCTCGGGAACCAAACAAAAACAAACACAGTACAAACCGTACTAGAAATTCCCAAGAAAGCCACTTCTTAACTTTCTAGTTTTTTTTAAGAATCAAACACTCATTTACAGCACCTATTTTGAGATTGTTATCAAATAACAATCAGAGGCATTAATTGGTCAAAATAAAAGAAACCCTTAAGATTACAAGAATGTGTAGCCACATTTGTGATTTCTCAGGGGGTTTTCTCGGGAACCAAACAAAAACAAACACAGTACAAACCGTACTAGAAATTCCCAAGAAAGCCACTTCTTAACTTTCTAGTTTTTCTTAAGAATCAAACACTCATTTACAGTACCTATTTTGAGATTGTTATCAAATAACAATCAGAGGCATTAATTGGTCAAAATAAAATAAACCCTTAAGATTACAAGATTGTGTGGCCACATTTGTGATTTCTCAGGGGGTTTTCTCGGGAACCAAACAAAAACAAACATAGTACAAACCGTACTAGAAATTCCCAAGAAAGCCACTTCTTAACTTTCTAGTTTTTCTTAAGAATCAAACACTCATTTACAACACTTATTTTGAGATTATAATCAAATAACAATCAGAGGCATTAATTGGTCAAAATAAAAAAAAACCCTTAAGATTGCAAGATTGTGTGGCCACATTTGTGATTTCTCAGGGAGTTTTCTCGGGAACCAAACAAAAACAAACACAGTACAAACCGTACTAGAAATTTCCAAGAAAGCCACTTCTTAACTTTCTAGTTTTTCTTAAAAATCAAACACTCATTTACAACACCTATTTTGAGATTGTTATCAAATAACAATCAGAGACATTAATTGGTCAGAATAAAAGAAACCCTTAAGATTACAAGATTGTGTGGCCACATTTGTGATTTCTTAGGGGGTTTTCTCGGGAACCAAACAAAAACAAACACAGTACAAACCGTACTAGAAATTCCCAAGAAAGCCACTTCTTAACTTTCTAGTTTTTCTTAAGAATCAAACACTCATTTACAGCACCTATTTTGAGATTGTTATCAAATAACAATAAGAGGCATTAATTGGTCAAAATAAAAGAAACCCTTAAGATTACAAAATTGTGTGGCCACATTTGTGATTTCTCAGGGGGCTTTCTCAGGAACCAAACAAAAACAAACACAGTACAAACCGTACTAGAATTCCCAAGAAAGTCACTTCTTAACTTTCTAGTTTTTCTTAAAAATCAAACATTCATTTACAGCACCTATTTTGATATCGTTATCAAATAACAATCAAAGGCATTAATTGGTCAAAATAAAAGAAACCCTTAAGATTACAAGATTGTGTGGCCACATTTGTGATTTCTCAGGGGGTTTTCTCGGGAACCAAACAAAAACAAACACAGTACAAACCGTACTAGAAATTCCCAAGAAAGCCACTTCTTAACTTTCTAGTTTTTCTTAAGAATCAAACACTCATTTACAGCACCTATTTTGAGATTGTTATCAAATAACAATCAGAAGCATTAATTGGTCAAAATAAAAGAAACCCTTAAGATTACAAAATTGTGTGGCCACATTTGTGATTTCTCAGGGGGCTTTCTCAGGAACCAAACAAAAACAAACACAGTACAAACCGTACTAGAATTCCCAAGAAAGTTACTTCTTAACTTTCTAGTTTTTCTTAAGAATCAAACATTCATTTACAGCACCTATTTTGAGATTGTTATCAAATAACAATCAAAGGCATTAATTGGTCAAAATAAAAGAAACCCTTAAGATTACAAGATTGTGTGACCACATTTGTGATTTCTTAGGGGGTTTTCTCGGGAACCAAACAAAAATAAACACAGTACAAATTGTACTAGAAATTCCCAAGAAAGCCACTTCTTAACTTTCTAATTTTTCTTAAGAATCAAACACTCATTTACAGCACCTATTTTGAGATTGTTATCAAATAACAATCAGAGGCATTAATTAGTCAAAAATAAAAGAAACCCTTAAGATTACAAGATTGTGTGGCCACATTTGTGATTTCTCAGGGGGTTTTCTCGGGAACTAAACAAAAACAAACATAGTACAAACCGTACTAGAAATTCCCAAGAAAGCCACTTCTTAACTTTCTAGTTTTTCTTTTCGAAAAAAAGAGAAAATATTAAAGAAAAGAGCAGACTTACAGTGTGGGACGAAGCCGGCAACAAACAGTGATTCCGATCAAGAAAGGTGGAGAATGGCTCGTCAAGTTGGATTGTTTGATGGTGGTGGCGGTGAAGCTTTGACTCTCTCTATGATGGTGGTGGCGGTGAAGCTTTGACTCTCTCTATGATGGTGGTGGCAGTGAAGCTTGATTCTCTCTATGATGGTGGTGGCAATGAAGCTTTGACTCTCTCTATTTATTGGCGGTGATAACGGCCGTTGCCGCTCTTTTATCATCAGGAAAATCCTAAAAAACCCCTCACTTTTAATAGATTATCTATTTTCCCCCATACAGTTTCATTTTTATTCATTTTCCCCCATCCGTCACTTTAATAACTGTAAAATAAAACTGACATACGTAGAGCATAAAAAGACTATATTACCTCTGATATGATTTTTTTGAAAAAAAAACGTATTAAATTAAAAAAATAAAGAAAAAAAATAGAGATCCAAATTGGATCTCCACAAGACGGTGGAGATCCAATCTGGATATTTTTTCTTGACTTTTCTTTATAAAAGAACACAATAAATTAAATAATTAAAAAATAATAAAAAGAACACAATAAATTAAATAATTAAAAAATAATAAAAAGTGGAGATCCAGATTGGATCTCCACATCCATGAAAAAAAAAATGATGAACACAGAAAAAAAAAAAAAAAAAAAAAAAAAAAAAAAACACCCTTTCTGATCCCCTCCCTTTTCTCTCTTCCCATTTATGGGTTCCCTAGCCTTTCTCATTATTCAGTCTCCCACAATCATCACCAAGCATCAAAAAACAGAAAAAATCATTCAACAGAAAGAGGAAAAAAAAAAAAAACCACTGGTCTCCACCGTTGGGTCTCCAACGGTGGAGACCCAGTTGTCTGGGTCTCCGATCGTGGAGACCCAGATCGATGACCCAGGGCTGGGATTATCCCTTTATCATATGTGTTCTTTTCCCCGACTAGATCACGACATGTCATCACTTTAAATCATATTTTTCTTCTTTTCTTTTTGCATTTTCTTTCCTTAATTTCTTTTTAAAAGAAAAAAAATGTTGTAATTATTAAAGAAATTTGGTATAAAATTTTTATTCAATTAAGAAAATTAGAATTAAATAAGACGAACATACTAAATATTCATCAATTATTGTTGAGCCAGTAAATAATACAAAAACATTCAGAATTTTGTACAAAACATTGTTACCAAAAAAATTTACACTCTTTTAACTGATGCCATAAATTTAAGGTTTGGAGAGATGGGGATATAAAATTATACTATTTATAGTAAATTCTAAATTGAAATTCAGAGTTGGGGAGATGGAGATAAAGAAAAAAATTATAGAGCTTTTTTTAAAAAAAAAAAAAAAAAAAAAAAAACTTATACAATAAATACTAGATTCAAGATATAGGGAAGGGTCGTTTCAAAAAAAAAAAAAGATATATGGAAGGGTAAATTACTCAAACTCACAACTTTTAATGTATAAGTGTGAAGACCATACCAATGGATCAGGATGAACCAATATCATACTGTCAATAAATTATACTACTGATTTTTTTTTCTTAATCTAAAAAACCTTTATCATTTTAATCAAATATTAGAAATGGATGTGAAAGACAATTTTTTTTTTTTTCAAAAGTACATCAACTCCAATCAAATTGTTTTAAAAACAAAACTAAGGATTAACGCCTTTTCATGAACCAGGGATGGTTGATTAAAGCCATCTAGGATTTGCTTATACACTTGAATCGGCATAAAGACTTGACTAGCTAGTGCGAGAGTATGTCTATGATGATCTCTGCTGGGACCATCAACATGTGTGGCTTCTAATCAGACAAAATCTTTAGACGATGCTTTGCAGACAGAAACAAATCAAAACATAAAGAGATTTGTTAATGGAGATTTTGAACCCTAATGACGTTCCCTCTCATTTCCATCTCCATCTCACAAACCCAAATTGTTCCCCTAAAACTGGAACCCTTTTGGCCTTCAACTTTGACCGAATCACCACAACCTTCTTCTTGCCATAACCGCCATAACTCCGCCCAAACCACCGCAACTTTCTCGCAACCCTTTCAACTTTGATTGAATTGTCATAAACCTAACCCTTTCTCTCTCGTAACCCTTTCAACACTGATCGGTCATCTGGTTTGACCAATCACCAAAACCACAACCCAATCGAGAAATCATCTGGTTCCACCATATTGAAGTCGATCTGGTTGAACCAGATAAAAGGTTCTTCAATCTGGATAGATTAGATCGACTTTGATATGATCAAATAATATGAAACTATTTTTTTTCTTATTTTAGGATTTTTTTTTTCAATTTATTTATTTATTTTTTGCTTATTATTATTATTATTATTCTTGCTTAATGTTGATCTCCACCATCCATCTCATAGATGGGTGGTGGAGATCTTTTTTCTTTTAATAATAATCTATTTATTTATTTTATTTTTATCTTCATTGTGCATTTTAAAGATTGATGGTGGAGATCTATTTATTTTATTTTATTTTATTTTACGAAAATAAAAAATGAGATGATTACTGATATTTTGATCTTTCATCATTTTCCATCATAGTTGATCATTAGTTTTTTCTATTAAAGGGACCAATTTGATGAATTTCTCAAACTTCAAGTATGATGAGGACTAAAAATACATTTACGAGTAAAAAAAAATGATGTTTCACCAAAATATAGGGAGTAAATTGAAAATTTCCTAAAAAATTAGCAATTTTTTTTTCTTTAATTAGTTTTGGGGGTTTGATGGTATATGTGCGGATTTTTTCTCAAACCCACTTCAGGTTTGAAATTTACCACCTATACTTGCTACGAACCCTTCAATTAAATCCACACCCTGTCATTACGGGTGAAATTTTGCAGATTCATGGGTAAATTTTCATGTCTAGTCATGACTTATCAATTCTTTTAACCAATCACAATCAAAGATCATGCCACGATACATCAGCATTTTAAGTGTTGTTTATCTTTTTCATTTTTTTTTTCCTGTTGTTGTTTTCCAATTTGCTAAAGAAATACAAAAAAAATGACTCGGTTTTTTTTTTTCTCCTTTTTAATCTTATCTCATATTATGTTATAATTTTTATAATTTATTTATTTTTTCTGGGACCATCGACATGTGTGGCTTCTAATCAAACAAAATCTTTAGACGATGCTTTACAGAAAGAAACAAATCAAAACATAGAGAGATTTGTTAATGGAGATTTTGACCCCTTATGGCTTTCTCTCTCATTTCCATCTCCATCTCACAAACCCAAATTATCCCCCCAAAACTCGAACCCTCTTTTGGCCTTCAACTTTGACCGAACCGCCACAACCTTCTTCTTGCCATAACCGACATAACTCCGACCAAACCACCACAAGTTTCTCGCAACCCTTTCAACTTTAATTGAATTGCCATAAACCTAACCTCTTCTCTCTCATAACCCTTTCAACACTGATTGGTCATTTGGTTCTACCAATCACCAAAACCGCAATCGAATCGAGGGATCATCCGATTCCACCATATTGAAGTCGATCTAGTTGAACCAAATAAATGGTTCTTCAATCTGGATCGATTAGATTGACTTTGATTTGATCAAATCATATGAATTTATTTTTTTTCTTTTTTGAGGATTTTTTTTCAATTTATTATTTTTTGCTTATTTATTTATTTATTTATTTTTACTTAATACTGATCTCCACCATCCATCTATGAGATGGATGGTGGAGATCTTTCTTTTTTTCAATAATAATCTATTTATGTATTTTATTTTTATCTTCATTATGCATTTTAAAAATTGATGGTGGTGATCCATTTATTTTATTTTATTTTACGAAAAAAATGAGATGACTAATGATAATTTGGTCTTTCGTCATTTTCCATCATAGTTGATCGTTAGTTTTTTCTATTAAAGGAACCAATTTGATGAATTTCTCAAACTTTAGGTATGATGAGGATTAAAAATACATTTACGAGTCAAAGGAAAATGATGTTTCATCAAAATATAGGGAGTAAATTGAAAATTTCCTAAAAATTAGCTTCTTTTTTTTTGGTGTTGGGAGGGGGGAGGGGGGGGGTGGGGGGGGAGGGGGTGTTGGTGGTGGTGGTGTTTGATTGTACATGGGCGGATTTTTTTCCGAACCCACTTAAGATTTGAAATTTACCATCCATACCTACCACGAACCCTTCAATTAAATCCACGCCCACCATTACGGGTGAAAATTTGCAAATTCATGGGTAATTTTTCATGTCTAGTCATGGCTTATCAATCCTTTTAACCAATCACAGTCAAAGATCATGCCACGTTACATCAGCATTTTAAGTGTTGTGTATCTTTTTCATTTTTTTTTTTTCAGTTGTTGTTTTTCAATGTTCTAAAGAAATAAAGAAAAAAAAAATGACTGTTTTTTTTTTTTTTTCTCTTTTTTAATCTTATCTCACATTATGTTATAATTGTAATAATTTATTTTTCACATACTTGAATTGTTTAAATTGGCTATTGAAAATTCGGATAAAAGAAATGGTTATTAATTAAATTTAATAAAAGAATTATTCCCTTTAAGTGGAAATTGCTACTTAACCAAATTTAAAATTTAAAATTCATTTTTAGCCCTAAATGAATTTGAAAATCATTTGGCCCACGAACAAAACAAATTACAATGAGTCTCTAAATTACCATAGTACCCTTTCAATTAAAAAGTCTAGTAAAAATTACCAAGAGCACCCCTCCGGCAACATCTCACACCTAGACCTGCGACCTGCTTCAAACTTGCATGACTTGCCTCTCCACTCCCTTGCACACCACTTCTCATTCTCATCCCCATCCCCGCGCCACCCACTAGAAACCAAATTGCACATCAATCTTGTGAGAAATTAATGATGTGTTGACTTAAGGGATTAGGGAATGAGAATTCTTGTTACTGTTTATCCGTTCTAAATTAATCCGTAATAGGAATAGAATTATGGGTTGCACACAAATTTGGGGTTGTGGAATGTGATTGCCTGTCCCCCCACATAACTCGTCAAATATATGATCCAAATCAAAAAATTGTGTGCGTTTAAAATATAAGCCCGCCTCTGTTTTTCTCCCTCTAGTTTTACGAGTCACTGCTAGTTTTGTCCACTTCACAACAACTACTATTGTTTTTGCTTACATTTTTGCTTGGTCTCAGGCTTGATTCAAAATGGTTGGCAAACAGAATGCTGATTCTGGGTTTTTTCTGGAATTTTGCGACGGATTCTGTGTCAGGGAGGTCTCCAAACACACGCATCTGATCAGATTCCAAGCCAAAGAAAGGTGATTTTGGTGAGCCAAAGAAGGAGCCATTGAGTCAGGACAAAATGCAGACTCCAGGGACTCCTGGAGTGGTTGCAAGGTTGATGGGGTTGGAGTCATTGCCAGAACCCAACTGGGTTCCATCAGGAAATGCTCCGGATTTGGTTACACGAAGCAGGTCATTGAATTTTATGGACTACTTGTTGAAGTTTGATCTTTCACAAGGTGCTGCTGCTTCCCAGCATCGTAGAGTGAGGGCCTCGGTGTCCTTTCGTGAGGTGCCGGTGTCGTTGCATCAACAGAACAGTGACTTGTTTGTGCTGTACTTGGATGGAGTCGATGAAAAGAAGAAGCAGGTGGGGTCGAGAGTCAAAAAATCTGGTGTGGATTTTGGAGATTTGAAGCAGAAAAAAGAAGAGAAGAGCAAGAAAGAGAGGTTGGTTTTGAAGAAAAAAGAGAGTCAAGAGAAAAACAATAGAGTTTCCAAGTTCATAGATGAGCCCAGGAGAGTTTCTGTTAAAAAACACTCAAAGATCATCAACAACAACAACAACAAAAACTGTAAAGGAGCCAAGGACTTGGGGGCTCTTTTGCTGCCTAGTCAGAAATCTGTCAACAGAGAATCTAGTGCAACATTTGAAGAAGACAAGTCCAGTGAAGCCAATGCATCTAAAAGAAGCATTGCCTACACCAAATGTCACTCATGAGAAGGGTAAAGAACTGGAGGCAATAGCTGAATGTAGCTCAGAGAATTCAAATCCAGTTTCTGTTTTCAATATCAGTGACTTTCCAATGTATAATGACATCCCATTTTCAGGTATGTTTTTTTTTTAATGCCGAGCAACTTCTCCAAAAATTTGTCATGCCAAGTATAGTCTCGTTGCTAACTACATTTTTTAACAAAATTGAAGTCCTAAATAAATAAATAAATAATTTCTAGCTCCCAAGTGGGGCAGCTTTGTGACATCACCCCAACCTGTCTTGCTTTCTAAAAAGCAGGAGAGCTGGATTCGAACATCATTGCCCACAAGTGTGGGTAATTTCTCAAGTCCTACTAAGATATGGGGATAGTTTTTCCTTTTTATGTGGATAGATTTCTCTCATCTATTAGAGAGTGGAGATTCAGATTGTATCATAGATCTAGTCTTGATGCATGTAACTATACTTAAAATGTAAAAATAAATAAATAAAATAATAATAATTGGGCACATCGTGGTTACTTTATTGGATCAAGTCATTGAAGAACTAGGAGGATTCAACGTTGAAAATTCTGTTGGAAATCTCTATAAAAATTCTCTACAGTATGTTGCAAGATTAATGTCCTAAAATCAAACCCCTAAAATCAAGCATCTCTTGTAATTAGTTGATTCTTGTACCATGATTTTAGTCATTAGTTGACTATTGTAATTACTAATTATTTAATTCTTGTAATTATTTTTTCTTTCCTAGATTAGTTATTCTATTTCCTAAACTTTAGCATCAAGTTGTAATTTGCCTATTTAAACCCATTGATCACAAGAGAATAATATTGAAGTTTTATTTTGTTTCTACCTCAAATCTCTTGTTCTCTATTATACTATTGTTTTCTACTTGGTATCAGAGCAAGACTTGTATTACTTGTACCATATTACTACAACTTAAATCCTCATCTGTTCATTGCACTATGGTTGACAACAGACCTGAATCATCTACACAAGTTATACATGTTCAATCCGAAAACTCTGGCTTCAAAGCCGGCATCATCCTTACCGAAACTAACTATGATGTATGGTCCCAAATCATGGAGATGCATATTGCAGGACGTAAAAAACTTGACTATATTATTGGCAAAACACTCAAACCAAAGGATGCCGATGCTTCTTATGCGAAATGGTATGCAGAAAATAAGAAGGTCAAGGGATGGTTGTTGACATCTATGTCACTAGAAATTATGAAGCGTTACCTGCGATTAAGCACTGCACGTGAAATCTGGAATGCTCTTGCCAAAGCTTTTTATGACGGGTCAGACGAATCACAAATCTTTGCACTAAATCAGCGAGCTTTCTCTACTAAACATGTTGGTCGCTGTCAACCCTCGATTCCATAATTGTGGCCATAGTAAGATTAAGATAAAATCTAAGGGAGGAAAATAGAATTGTTTTAGGGTGTAAATGGAATTAGTGAGAGTATTGTGGAGGAAAACATGAAGCCAAATAATGTGGTTGACTTTTAAAAACAAAAGCAGAAAATCAGTCTCTCTCTCTCGTGAAAAAGAAAGAAAGAAGAAGAAAGAAGAAAGAAGAAGAAGGAGAGAGAGAGAGAGCTCGCCGACCAGCCACCAGCTGCCGACCGCGCCATCTCGCGACAGCTCGCCGCAAATCAGCCGAAGCAAAGCAGACCCACGGCAGAAACGGAGCTGAAGCCGACCGCGAGCGACGCCAAGGCCGAGCTGATCCGAAGCTGAACTCGCCTTCCTCGCGCGCGAACCAGCCGCAGATCGGCGGTGGAAGACGCGGCGGAAGTGCGGCGGAACCAAGGGAGAAGGAAAGAGAGAAAAAGAGGGAGATCCACCCAAAACCAGCCCAGATCTAGCACCAAATCACCTCAAAATCAGCTTCAAATCAAAAATAACGCGAAGAGGAAAGAGGTGAGTTGTTTAAGCTTGACATGGATGATTTTGTTGGTGTTTTAGTTGATTCGAAATGGGTTTCGTTCTGAGTTGTTTGTTGGTTGATTTTGAGTAAAGATGAGTTGAAATCTAAGTAAATTAATGGTTATTGGGAGCTTAGGAAACCAAGAAAAACCAACCAATTGAATTAAGGTATAGGTTCGGCCAAAAGGAGTCGGAACCGGATAATTTTCATTTCGGACCTCCGAACGCGATTCCGTTAGTGCCAGAACAACCCTAAGTGATAGTACATAGGTTCCAGACAAAGAAAACTGAGTTCGGAACCTTAGAATCGATAAAGAAACGAAATACGGAAGTTTACGAGTAAAACGGGTCACTTAGGGGTGATTATACAATTTTAGTTATTTCGCATTTTCCGAAGTTGTCGCGGACGTAAATTTATGTATAAATATGATGTGTAGGTGAGGCGGAAGCCAGCGGAGCACGGCAAGGCCCCTGAACTTTTATATACGAATTTTTAAGATCAGGTGAGTGTTTTTATAAAAATTGTTTTTACTATGATTGATTTTGATTGCATGCCACATTTATTATGTTGATTAGAATATCAAATGAATTTCAAATTGAAATGGTTGCATGGATCATGGAAACGATTTACATGAAATGTGATTTAATGAGAAATGAAATTCAAATTGAAATGATATTGAAAATCTATGGTACGCCTGATTGTATGTTATATATCTCCAGTATGAGTTGAGTACCTTAAGCGTGCATTGGCTGTGTTGGGAGAGTCTGTCACTAACAGCGGGTGGGACCGTGTCTGTTTAGTCCTGTGAGTCGTCCAATGCACGTAAGAGGTATATTATTTGCTAGCTTCCACCCGAGCGAGGCAAAATTCCGCTCCGTAACGAGGCAAAATTCCGTTACGTAAAAACTGGATGGATGACCTGATCGAGGCAAAATTCCGTGACGGTCTGAGCGAGGCAAAATTCCGCTCTGAGCGAGGCAAAATTCCGCTCTATTGATAGGGTACCATGTGATGCAAACTAATGATGGTTGGCTTATTTATATTTATAAATTCTTTGAAAGCTATTACTGCCACCATTATTGAAATGTTTTGTTAGAAATGGAAATTATGCAACCTATGGATTTAAATGTTATTATTTGGCATGAAATGAATTTTATGAAATGTCGATTGATATATATATTGTTTCTAAATGAATGATGAATTTCAGATATATCAATTATTCAATCATGGTATTTGATTATGCATAAATGTTTTAAAAGAGTTTTGGGAGGCTATTTGATACGCCTATTTTAAATGGAAATTATATGACACTCACTGGGCTGTCGAGCTCACTATGTTTTATATTTTTGTAAATAAAAACCTCCCCAGGCACAGACACAGGTACAGGTACAAGCACTTCAATGGCAGGAACTCCGGATAGTAATTAGAGGAGTCAAAGAGACTGTGCTGTTACTTTTGGAAATGTATATATTTTTGGGATATGTAAATAAAGATATGCATGACTTATGAATTTAATGTATTTTCTAAACCGTTTGCATAATTGTGGTTGCTTGTGGATTGATAAAAATGAGAGCCGGAGGCTCTGTAGTTTGGGGAAATTATTTTGTGATATTATAGAAGTGTTAATTTTAAACTTTACAGGGTGGCAAAGTCCGAAAAACAGACGGGATGCTGCCCAAATTTTTATAAAATGTTTTACAAAGGTTTGAAATAAAAATGAAAAATTTCCCCGTGTTTCCGCTGTTTTCGAAAAGGTTTCAGAAAGAATATGGCTTAGCTCTGCGGGAATCCTTTAGTTGAGCGTAAGGGCTAACTGGAGGGTCACCGTAGGGTGCCAGCAGATCGCCTTAGGGAAGGGGTCTGTCAGTCGCCCTCTGTCAACTTATTATGGTGATCTTGTAGAAATTTTTCAAGAGCTAGACTATCGTGATAAAGTTGTAACAAAAGATCCTGATGATGTTATTGCATATAAAAAATCTGTTGAACGTTTGAGAGTGCACATCTTCCTAAATGGACTTGATACAGAATTTGAACAACTCAGAGGTGAGATTCTCAGAAAGGATCCAGTACTGGATTTTGAAGAAACGTATGCGTATGTACGTCGTGAGGCTATTCGAAGAATGACACTAAATGGAGAACCTGATCATCCCGAGTAATCTGCCATGGTAACTCGTCGACACAAATCTCAACAAAGGCATACCAATCTACAACCAGAGCGACATTCTAGCCCACCAACATAGATTGCTGACCAAAATCAATCATCTGGATCACAGAATCGCAGCTATGAAATAAGAGCTTCAAAGTCAAAACGCTTGTGTACTCATTGTGGTGGAACCGGACACACTAAGTCAAGGTGTTATGAATTGATTGGATATCCAGAATGGTGGGATCCTGACAAAGCACCTAATAAACGTAATTCAAAACCAAAACATCATGCTTCTATTGTTGTAGCCGAATCTTCCAACAATCCTAAGAAAGCCTCATCGTTAATTGCTACATTAGGTAATATTGGTAAGGCTCTTAAAACCTCTACACTTACTAGTAATAGTAAGTGTAGAAATTGACTTAAAAGGGTTTTTTGGTAATTTAAAGACAGACTATAATTTAAAAACCAGCAAAACCTTAAATCTACCTCGTCGCCACCGTCCCTAATCGGTCCCAAGCACCAGAGACAACTTGTCGTAGCTGTAGATGACCTTCAATCTAGGTTCCAACAAATTGCACCTCCTCCTAGTCATTTCTAGTAAGACGACGAACGATAATTGTGCGAGGATGACCGTTGGCATTCGGGCGGTGTGGAAGCGATGGCAAGGCGAGTTGTACTGGCATGATCGAGTCAAGATTGGTTTGAGGCTAGATGCGTGCTTTGGTAATTTTACCTTAGGTTTTTCCAATTGATAGGCCAATTTAAATGGTTGATGGCAGTAATAGTCCCGAGTCTTCACATGCTACTAAGACAATCAATTTATGTCAGTATCAGTAAAGTCTATCCTAACTCGAAAGCTATAATAAAATTCAATGTTAAAAAACATTTCCTTCTATGCTACTTACATCCTATTGCTTCTAATTGAATGAAATGAAATCAGCTATTTAGAAATGGACTCTTGGAATGACCAGGAACCCAAAAAGGTTGACTTTAATATTTGGTACAAAGTTTCCACCGTTACGTTGGTTGTGCAGGTGTATTATGTACCATATAATTTTTTTTCCAAATGGAAAAAATGAAGGACTATATGAGCTGAAATATTCAGGCTAAGGATTAGTATGTGACAAACACAATGTCGCTAATGTTACTAAGACCAAATGTTGAATGCAGAGGTTCAAGAAATATATAAAAGTAGGGCCAGAATTATCTATGACTACAGGAACTGCCTCGATAGTCTTGGATTCGTAGACATGCATGTAACAAAACTGAGACTGCTCTTAGCTTATGTCTAAAATAGAACTAAAATTTTAACAGAAGCACTAAATCCAGAACATGAAGAAATTAACAATTTTATCATAAACGTAAGTTTTCATTACAAAAGGAGACTATGATTAACTTAAGCAGTTATAGTGCTTTTTGGATGAAAAAAATAAAATTAATATATAAACCACAAATTTCTGACTAATCATGCTTCGCAATCGACTTGTTTTGCTCGTCTACAAAATGAAATGCTCTGGATTTTCTGAAAAACAAAAAAAAAAAGAAGAAAATATTGTTAAAAAAGTGATAAACTAGTCCAATGATTTTAGAAATTAAATAAAACAATGTACAATAATAAATAATAAAAACAAAAATTATGATTACCTTAAGTTATGATGTCACTCTGATAATTGGATGAGAGAAGACTCTCCACATATAGAAGCACGTGATATCCTCGATCAAACATAAATTCCTTTGTTACTTTTCCATCTTTGTCATAATAAAATACTGTTTGGTTAGAATTTGAAGACAAAATAATTTCATCTTTCTCCCACAAACATGATGGTACATATGGACAGAATGGATTGTGTGATATCACAATTTGTTTCCAAGATTCTTGTACACCATAATTCTTCATAATCTAAAATCCGGAATAGGTTTCAAAGGCTAAACAAAGACATTCTCCTATGACATATATCTTGCATTCGCAATATTGCGGAGAATTTGGAATAATGGGTAAGGGCAAAGTTTTGAACTTCTCTTCTTGAAGATTAAACACAGTAATCACTCTTGAATTATTATAACAACTTAAGGTGCCTCCCCAGTTAATTGCTCCATTTCGAGAGACTATCCCAAGAATACTAGGAAGTTTAAAATTAAAATCGCCCTCGACAATTTTCCATAATTTTTTCTTAGAGAATAAATAACTAAGAGTTCTTTACTAAGTACTCTCACAAACCTATAGTCATCAATTGGCTCAACGTAACCAAAGCCATATATTGACTTGAAGGACCTATCAAAATGGGTCGGCAGAACTTCAGGTATCTTCTTAAACTCTCTAGTAGAAGGACTGTAAATGAAGAAAACATCATCGAGATCAGATTTGATATAGAACAACCCATTACACGAACCGTACATGACATCCAAACATCATTTGTTAGGGTTTTCCTTTAATTGATCAAGCTTTACTGGACAAATATTGCTCTCTGTAAAAGATTTTGGTTTGAGCGATGTTTCCTAGTCTGCCAAATTAAGATGTGCATTAAAAACAAGGAGTTGATATTTTCTGGTGCAAGCTCGATGCCTTTTTATGAACCGAGAATGGTTGATTAAGGCCATCCAAGATTTGGATACACACTTGAATTGGCATAAAGACTTGACTGGCCAGTACGAGAGTATGTATATGATGATCTCTGCTAGGATCGTCGAAATGTATGGCTTCTGATCAGACAAAAACTTTTAAAGGAGGATTTACAAAAAGAAACAAATCAAAACATAGAGAAATTTGTTAATTAAGTTCCATGATTATTAATTTATGGTGATTAACTAAGCATAGTTGAACTAGGAATAGGAATCTGACTCTATTAGAGTTAGGAGTCTCTAGTAGATGATTATTTTTTAGATTTTTTATAATCAAATAATATATTAAAATAAAAATCAATAAATAACTAAAATTGTTAGTTACAAGTAATTCACTTAAACTCAAAATACTCCGATAAAATATATAGAATAAAAAAATTAGGAAAGGATATCAACTCAAGAAACCTAATGATAAATAAGGCTCTAAAATTGAATCCAAATTCCAATCCTCATCCAAACTAAATCCAAAAGGAAATAAGTTTTCAAACATTATATGACTTATTGTTTGAAAAGATAAGTATAAACCAAGATTTATTTTATTTACATAACCTCTTGGGGGACGGTTTACCGTCCACATGTATGAATTATAAGCAAAAGCCATAGAGGAGACTTAACCGAAAGAAATACAAATAAATAAAAGATTAATTAATTAAGATAGACAAATAATTTATAATGATTAATTAAGCAAAGTTGAAATGGGTTAATTATATCCTATGAATGAGATATATAATCTGATACTACTAATTATTGACTAGGTAAGATTCTAAAATCTAGATGAAATATGAAACCAGTTATGATTTTAATCTTTCATGTGTTCATATTTTGTATATTTTTCTCCATTGAAAATTATGATTTGTTTACACATACCATGATAGTATCAGTGTTGAACAATTTATCAAATCAAGATCCAACCCTCCCTTAATGACAACCTGAAGACTTGCAAACATGACTAAATTTGAGGAACTGAAGATTACTCCAAAAAATTATTCATCAGTAAAGGCAAAACACCGACAACGGTATATCTAAGTCAGAAAAGCAACAGGAAATGAGCAGGGAATCACTATCTGAATCAGATTCCAATTCATACTTGCTAGAATCAGATTCTAATTCACACTTGCTGATCAAAATTGAAGTTAAAAGCAACCCAGAAGGATCATGTTGACCACCATTGAAGCTATTCTATATGAAGCTGAAGCTTGTCTATTTTCGAAGTTTCCTCATCAGAATGAAACTCATCCACCAGTTGATGAATCCATGCTAATTCAGGCTCCGGCTGATCATTAATATTACTTGATGTCCCTGAGGCTGTTCGTGGAGCTAGATAACGTTGATATTGTGATTCTACTAGCTGGTTTGGCCAGCTTCTGAGCCTAGCAATGCAAAGCTCCTGCTGCTTCTTCCTATCCAAATATTCCTTTTCACTCTCCTTGGACCCTTCTGGTTCGTATAAAGGCCTCCCCTCGTTCCTCCTCATCCAAGTACGTGTAGGTCGAATAGTTTTGGCAGTGGCCAAGGTGGGAAATTTTTCTAGATCGCTGTCTTCCAAGTAACGTGCATCATATTTAGCATATCCTTCCTCATTGTATTGGGACCTGCTCACTTCTCTCAATTTTTTGTCCCAGGATTTCTTTGACTTGGCAGCACTAATCAGCCTCCTAATAACATCAGGCCTTGGTGGGGTCGCATCCTGAGCACATCGAAGGGCTGTTTGGGGTCTTCCATTCTTATAGAAAGCACATTTGTTGATATCAGCTTTGTTGGAGTCAATTATATGCCTCAAGACATTAATACCTCCAAATGTAGCAGCAAGCATTAAGGGTGTCCTAACAATATGCGTGATGCCCTGGTTCAGCGTAGGATCAACCTCTAACCAGTAATAATCATCAATAGCAATATTGCAATTCTCCTCATCCAAACAACTTTTGAACTAATCTAGATTATTTGTTCTACATGGTTCAACCAAAATCAAACATTTCAAAGTTAAACTCTCGTTTTCCTGAGCCAATTCTTGCCTATGATCGACTGAATGGAATCGCCGAAATGGCTTATCTACAGCACCAAAGAGCATTGGCACTTGCATGTAGTCTACTAGTTCTGCAATATCAGCACAAAAGATAACAAACATTGAAATATTGGTTCACTTTTAGTGGTTCTAATCATCATATCTAATGTTAAAAATAATAATTTCTATTTTGATCCTCAAATTGTTATCAAATAAAAATCACAACAGAGGCATTTAATTGGTCAAAACTCAAAATAAAGATAACCCTTCAAGATTACAAGATTGTGTAGTAAAATCAAGCACAAGATTAATTCCACATTCGTGTTTTCACGGGGGTGGGGGGTGTGGTTTCTCCGGAACCAAACCAAGACGATTACAGTACAAACAGTACGAAAAATTCCTAAGAAAACCACTTCTCAAACTTTTTAGTTTTTCTTCCTGAAAAGTCAACAAATTGGAGAATTACATTACATAGTACAAAAAGAAGTACAAAAACGTATAAATGAAACAAAATAGTCAATGATTGAATAGAATTAGAATGATAGCTCCTAGTGCAACACATTTTGAAAGAAAAGAAAATAATGGAGAACAGAAGGGCCCTTACAGTGAGGGATCGAGATGGTGACAAGGAAGAAAACAGAGATTCCTGATTGTGACTACTTACTAGAGCAACATATTTTGAAAGAAAAGAAAATAATGGAGAAAAGGATTTTAAAATAAAATAATAATAATGGCAAAAAGGAAGGCCTTACAGTGAGGGACCGAGATGGTAACAAGGAACAAAAGATAGATTCCTGATCAAGAAAATTGGAAAGAGACTCTTTGATTTCGATTGTTTGATGGTTGAAAATCGAGAGCAGAAGTAGAGCATGTGGTGGTGGTAATGAAACAGAAATGAAATGGCTTTGATTTTTTCTTTTTATTTACCGCGTTGACAGTGATAACAATTAACAGCTTGATACCAATAACCGCTTTTTTTAATAGATTTGTTTTTTATTTACCCCTCTTTTTAATAGTTGCCACTCTCTCTCTCTTTATAGAGAGAAGAATTTGTATGGTAAACACACAAAAACCAAAACATAAGTATGAAGACCATATCAGTGGATCAAGATGAACCAATATCATATTGCAATGACATGATCTTTTACTATAATTGGGTAAAAAAACAAATCCAATAAAAAAACGGCAGCTGAAATCAATCTGTTAACCATTGTCACTGCCAATACAATGAATAAATAGAGAATGTCAAAGCCACTTCGTTTCTATTTCACTGCCACCACCACCTGCTCCACTTCCGCTCTCAATTTAACCATCAAACAATTGAAATCAAAGAGACTCTCTCTAATTTTCTTGATTAGGAATCTCTCTTTTCTTCCTTGTTACCATCTTGGTCCCTCTCTGTAAGGTCCCTCCTTTTCTCCATTATTATTTTTTTTTTTTTGAAACCCTTTTCTCCATTATTTTCTTTTCTTTCAAAATATGTGTTGCACCAGTAACTAGTCACAATCAGGAAATTCTGTTTTCTTCCTTGTCACCAGCTCGATCCCTCACCGTAAGTCCGCTCCTTTTCTCCATTATTTTCTTTTCTTTCAAAATATGTGTTGCACTAGTCGCTTATCACAGTCACAATGATTTCACTGTTCTCTTTCTTGAGTTGGGTTTCTTTTGTTATGACATTCAGTATATCATTAAAAAAGATTTGATTATTTCATTTCTATTCAATCATTGACTACTTCGTTTATCTCATCAAACACCTCCAGTGGTCAGCTCCAATAGAATTTTGTTTTCTTCCGTGATAGC
Organism: Nephelium lappaceum; assembly: GCA_021234005.1. NCBI lineage: Eukaryota > Viridiplantae > Streptophyta > Magnoliopsida > Sapindales > Sapindaceae > Nephelium > Nephelium lappaceum. The sequence continues at coordinate 2,309,118 of CM038011.1, forward strand.
TTTGATACCTCCATATCATGAGCAAAATTCTTTATATCAACAAGTCATCTCTTCACAAGCTGGTTATTATTTGCTTCTTCGAGCACTGGATAAATCTTCATCAACATGTTCTCTCATTTCCTTTGGATCAAAAGAGAATTGGAGAAAAACTTGTTGTGCAACCATTACACGTTTAGGATCTTCTAAAGCTCTGAGCATCACACCAATTTTGATTAGTAAAAGTATGGCTATATATACAAGTTCTATATTCCAAATAACTAGGTATACATTCATAAGTTGGAAAAACAATCTTGAGACAATCTCGTAGAACACAATAAAACAAATTTCACTAGTACATAAAGACCTTTAAATCTATAAATTCAATTCATAGAGAGAAAGAGAAACCTTGAAATCTTTGGATACAACATCATAAAAGCTTGACCAAGGAGTGATGTCTTCAAACTGCAAAATACGGGCTGGAGAAGTCAAAGAGCCTATAGCTATATGTGGGCATTTTAATCTAAACCAAGTGGCCAGCACTAAGAGAGACACAAAGAAATTGCATTTATGAGAAAATGTCAATAACAAAAACAATAAACATACTAGCTAATATAAAACACAAGCTGCTTCATCATTAAAGTCAAACGGACTTGAAATTGTACCAGGCATTAAGTAAATGTAAGACCAATCCATGTGCAACGAACAATATGTACAGTAAGAAGCAAATGCATACAATGATGACTTTTTAGAACTTACTTCCTTCCCAATAGAAAATCTTTTGTTTACGATCACAAAAAATTCAAACAAAAAAACAAAAGACCCAGATTCAATTTTTCTGCTATAAAATCTGTCTCGTTACATATTATCATAAACATATATGGTAAATCCACATAAAAAATGTGAAACTATTCTAGGAATATGGTCAGAGCAACTGGTAAATAACCAAAACTTGAAGCTTATATGCAATATGAGTTCATATGAAGCAGAAAAATACAGCCAAATAAGAAACAGAAGGTATGATCCTCATATGGATCAATGGAAGTTATAAGCCAAATGCAAGCAGCAGCATCCAAAATTATAACTTGAAGAAGCGATTAACAACCTGAGCCCTTACAATATTATCAAGGACGACCCAAATTGAAAGTTGATTCAGTATAGACAAGTTTCACTTCAAACCATAGCTACCATACACAGTAATACTGTTAAACATAGTCATTTCACATACATGTTACTTTTATTAAAAAACCAAAACTTCAAGCTTAACAAAAAATAGATGGAATGACCTTCATACGAATGCTAAAAGCCAAATAGAAGCAGCTACACCCAATTCAAAAATTAAGAAAACAATCAACAAACTAGAAGCCATCTCACAGAATTCATAATTTAAGCACAGAGAATTGCAACTTCATATCATATCAACTATCATGGTCTTGATGCTAAAAGCCAAATACAAGCAGCTGCATCCAATTCAAAACTTGAGAAAACAATCAACAAACTAACATCCATATTGCAAGTCGATACTTGAGGCCTAGAGAATTGCAACTTCACATCATACTAACTATCATGGTCTTGAATCTAGAAGCAAACACAAGCAACGGCATCCAATTCAAAACTTGAGAAAACAATCAACAAACTAACATCCATATAGCAGGTCGATACTTTAGGCAAAATAACTATAACTTCATATCATAGAAACTAACATAATTTAATAAAGTTATTTCAAACGTATGTTACAGGACCACATAATATCATTAAAAACGAAAAAAAAACATTTTAAAGGTTATATAATCAAGTACCCATGTCATCTTCTTCACTCATTATCAATTGTCTTTTTGCTGACTGATGATTATCAGGCAACTTCGAAGAACAATTTCCTCAAGATCTTTTTCCACATTATCAATATACCTAAAACAATTCAACCACTTATACAATAAACAACACAAACTCAATTCACATATTTTTCAGATTCAATACAGGAAATACACATAGTCTTCACCTATTAACAAACACTTTATCCGGTTCAGACAACCGGTTTCAAAGACTATCATCATTCTTACAAATGTAAAACATGTACTTTTCAAGCTGCAAAACACAGCTTAATAATTAAATAAACATAACACAACCATGGGCATCACATTTGAAGTCAGTAACACAGCGTCTTCTTTTCTTAACTTGATTTCAAATTTAAAACAAATAAATTAAAAATCAAATTGAGACAAACAAAACACAGCAAATAATACAGCTGGGTAGGTACCTTCTGGACCCGAATCCCAAGATAAGATCTCAACAGAAACTGAGCCCTCTCCAAGTTCATCTGGTAAAGTGACACAGTGAGAGGATCCATACCACTTTGCTCGAACTCCACTGTTTCTTCCTGTAACTCAACAATTTAAAACAGACGCAACAGGCGCAAAAACCAAACACAAATATAAAAAATAAAATAAAATAAAATAAACAATAGACAAACCTGGCAAACACAAAATTCAGAATAAGGTGAGAAGGCGAGAGGGTGGTCTTCTTGGACTTCTCGTTATCATCTGGGTTAAAGGTGATGATAGAGAGGATGTGGCTCTCCCAAAAAGAAATGGGAAAACTGGGATGATGGAAAATGTAAGAGATGTCATGTTATAACTGTGGGTTTACCTAGATCATGGAAAATGTAAGAGATGTCATGTGATAACTGTGGATTTACCTAGCAAACAATGTTTTTTTTATTATTTGGCCGGTGCTTCTTTTGCCTATGTAAGCATGTGTATCATTTGAAAAAGGTGTGTTAGTTTTGCTTCCCCTATTCTTTTCTACTCACTAATTCGTTTTCTTTTCACGTTTTATTTGCTTCCATTATTTCATATTTATTTGTTTATTACTATTATATCTCATATGTGTTATCCATATATCCTCCTATTTCTACCCCTTCTCTATTTTATCTATTAATTTTAATTAATTTTATAACAAGAGAAAGGATATAACCCAAATTATAATTGTATTGTTGAATGTTGATTATAAAAAGGGTAGAAGTGGTAACATAAAAAATTCATTAAAACACAATTTAGGCTCCCCGTGTTTTTTTTTTTTTTTTTTGGTTTGAAGTTTTCACCAAGTGTATAGAAGTAGGGCCAGAATTATCTATAACTACAGGAACTGCCTCGAAAGCCTTGTGTAGACATATATGTAACAAAATTGAGACTGCTCTTAGCTTATGTCTAAAATAGAATTAAAATTTTAACAGAAGCACTAAATCCACAACATGAAGAAATTAACAATTTTATCACAAAAATAAGTTTTCATTACAAAGGGAGACTATGATTAAATTGAACAGTTGCGGCGCTTTTTGGATGACAAAAATAAAATTAATATATAAACCACAAATTTCTGACAAATCATGTTACGTACGCAATCGACTTGCTTGGTTCGTCTGCAAGGGATTGGCTGTGGTAGCCGGTTCCCGTCTACAAAATTATGAAATGCCCTGGATTTTCTGAAAAAAAAAAAAAAAAAGAAAATATTGCTAAAAGGTGATAAACTAGTCTAAGCAGTTTAGAAATTAAAGAAAACAACATATAATAATAAATAATAAAAACAAAAATTATGATTAACTTGAGTTATGAAGACACTTTGACAATTGGATGAAACAAGACTCTCCACATATAGAAGTATGGGATATCCTCTATCAAACATAAATTCTTTTGTTACTTTCCATCTTTATCATTATAAAATACTCTTTGGTTAGAATTTGAAGACAAAATAATACCATCGATCTCACAAACATAATAGTACATACTGATAAAATGGATTGTGTGATGTCACAATGCTAATCCACGATTCTTTTACACTATATTTCTTCGTAATCCAAAATCCGGGATAGGTTTCCAAGGCTTAACCAAAATATTCTCCTACCACATATATATAATCTGACACTACTAATTACTAAAATTGACCAAGTAAGATTCTAAAATCTAGATGGAATATAAAACCAGTCATGACTTTAATCTTTCATGAGTTCATATTTTATATATTTTTCTCCATTGAAATTTATGATTTGTTTACACATATGAGGGTAGTATCAGTGTTGAACAATTTATCAAATCAAGATCCAACCCTCCCTTAATGACAACCTGAACAAGACTTGCAAACATGACTAAATTTGAGGAACTGAAGCTTACTCCAAAAAATTCTTCATCAGAAAAGGCACAACATCCACAAAGGTATATCTAAGTCAGAAAAGCAACAGGAAATGAGCAGGGAATCACTATCTGAATCAGATTCCAATTCACAATTGCTGACCAAAATTGAAATTAAAAGCAACCCAAAATGATCATATTGACCACCATTGAAGCTATTCTATATGAAGCTTGTCTATCTTCCAAGTTTCCTCATCAGAATAGAACTCGTCCACCAGTTGATGAATCCGTGCTAATTCAGGCTTAGGCTGATGATTAGTAATGCTTGATGCCTCCGAGGCTGCACCTAGAGCTAGATAACGTCGATATTGTGATTCTACCAGGTTGTTTGGCCAGCTTCTGAGCCTAAGAATGTAAAGCTCCTGCTGCTTCTTCTTATCCAAATATTCCTTTTCACTCACCTTAGACCCTTCTGTTCGTATAAACGCCTCCACTGGTTCCTCCTCATCCATGTACGCGTAGGTCGAATAGTTTTGGCAGTGGCCAAGGTGGGAAATTTTCTAGATCGTTGTCTTCCAAGTAACGTGCATCATATCAAGCATATCCTTCCTCATTGTGTTGGGACCCACTCACTTCTCTCAATTTTTTGTCCCAGGATTTCTTGGACTTGGCAGCACTAATCAGCCTCCTAATAACATCAGGCCTTGGTGGGGTCGCATCCTGAGCACACCGAAGGGCTGGGGTTTTCCATTCTCATAGAAAGCAAATTTGTTGATATATGCCCCAAGACATTAATACTTTCAAATGTAGCAGCAATCGTTAAGGGTGTCATACAAAAATGCGTGATGCCCTGGTTCAGCGTAGAATCAACCTCCAACCAGTAAAAATTATCGATATCAATATTGCAATTCTCCTTATCCAAACAACTTTTGAACTGATCTAGATTATCCGTTCTACATGATTCAACCAAAATCCAACACTTCGAAGTTAAACTCTCGTTGTCCTGAGTCAGTTCTTGCCTATGATTTAAACTCTTGTTTTCCTGCGCCAGTTCTTGCCGATGATCTACTGAACGGAATCGCCGAAATGGCTTATCTACAACACCAAAGAGCATTGGCACTTGCATTATGGTCTACTAGTTCTGCAATATCAGCACAAAAGATAACAAACATTGAATCTTGGTTCACTTTTAGCGGTTTTAATCATCAAATCTAATGTTAAAAATAATAATTTCTATATTGATCCTCAAATTGTTATCAAATAAAAATCATACACAATAGAGACCTTAATTGGTCAAAATAAAGAAAACCCTTCAAGATTACAAGATTGTGTAGCAAACTCAAACACAAGATTAATTCCACACTTGTGTTTTCTCGGGGGGCCTTTCTCGGGAACCAAACAAAGACAAATACACCACAAACCGTTTTAGAAATTCCCAATAAAGTTATTTTAGTTTTTCTTCTAGAAAAGTCAATAAATTGGGGAATTATATTACATAGCACAAAAAGAAGTATAAAAAATTAGAAATATAGCAATATAGTCAATGAATGAATAGAAATGGAATAATCAAATCTTTTTTTAATGTTGTATCGAATGCCATGACAAAAGAAACCCAACTCAAGAAAGAGAACAGTAAAATAATTGTGACTGTGACAAGCTAGTAGTGCATCACATATTTTGAAGGATTTGATGAAAAAAAAATTATTTCAAAAGTTGAAAGAAAAGAAAATAACGGAGTAAATGGACCGTACAGTGAGGGACCGAGATGGTGACAAGTACGAAAACAGAGATTCCTGATCAAGAAAATTGGACAGAGGCTTTTTGATTTTGATTGTTTGATGGTTGAAAGTTGATAGCAGAAGTGGAGCAAGTGGTGGTGACAGTGAAACAGTAACGAAGCGGCTTTGACTCCTCTGTTTATTTACCGTTGGTAGTTATAACGGTTAAGCTTGATTTTCAGCTGCCGCTATTTTTATTGGATATGTTTTTTTACCCAATTACAGTCAAAGATCATGACACGTCATCACTTCAAATCATATCTTTCTTCTTTTCTGTTTTCATTTTCTTTTCCTGTGAACGGTGATTACTGCTTTTTTTGGCCCATCATCTCACATCATGTTAGAAAACAGAAGATGTTGTAATTTCTTTTTTCTAATTATAAGTTTTTCCATGGATTTGAATTTTGATTGGATATCAAAGAATCTTGATATAAATTTTTATTCAATTAAGAAAATTAGAATTAAATAAAACAAACAAATTAAATATTAATCCATTATCGTTGAGCTGGTAAATAATACAAAAGCATTCAGGATTTTTTTTTTTGAAATAAATGCATTCAGAATTTTGTATAAAAATTGTTACCAAATGAGATTGTACTTTCTTAACTGATATGATAAATTTAAGGTTTTGAGAGATCGGAGTATAAAATTATACTATTTATAGTAAATTCTAAACTGGTATTCGGAGTTGCAGAGATGGAGACAGAAAAAATTATACAGTTTTCTTTTTATTTTTTTAACTTAAACAATAAATACTAAATTTGAGATATAGGAAAGAGTAAATTACTCGACCTCAAAATCTCTAACGTATAAATGTAAAGAGCATATCAGTAAATCAAAATGAACCAATATTATACTGTCAATATTATTGAACTATTTTTTTAATCCAAAAAACCCTTATTGTTTTAATCAAACATTATAAATGGATGTTAAACATAAATTTTTCAAAAGTACATCAACTCTAATCAAATATTTGTTTTTAAAGCAAAATTTGATTGGGGTTATTAATCTATTTTCGAATACTCAAAAAAGATGCATGACCGCTCAGCCGATAATATTTTTCATTCCAATTCTATTTTAATTATTTGAAACTTATATCATTATCGAAACAAGCCTTTCACTGCTACTTTTTCTCCATTGTTGTCTATATTATCAGTTTCTTCTGGCGTAAGGAACCGATCTAAATAGTCAGCGGGCCAGGAGCAGTCACGTATTGAAATAATGACTAATGAGCCACAATTTCCGTTCACATTTATGTGGGCCTACTAGCATTATCACTTTTGTTAACTTTTGTGTAATTTCAGGGTCAATGCCTTTTACATTGGTCGTGACCTCAGCTTACAACACTCTTAGGTCATGTTCAAATAATTGACTCTATTGGATTTAAACTATTCCATTATTCTTATCTAACCTAGTGTAACAAATCTCATATGCTCGCCTGATCTATAATGGAGAGCGTTATATTATTATTTGAATCATTTCTTGATAATAATCTGACATGGTCAAGTATCATCGGATTCCTTTGTTGGGGAGTCTTGGATTTGAGCATCCTATTTCTATATTTACTTCGCATTTATTATAGTTAGACTTGGTCCACATGATAAGGCATCGGCAGCATAAATTATTGGATCTAACTGTTATTTAGTAAGGCTTGGGGTTTAATATTTATCCATTAACCTAATCTAATCTGATTATAATCAATAATACAAAAAAAAAATAAAAAAAAATCTTAGGTATATGACTATCTAGCCTAATGTAATTCAATTAGTAATTCAATCCAATCTTATAAACAATCATGACATCATCATTTTCGGATGTTAATGGCAGGAGTCTTTCTACAATTATTGGTTTAATATCTTCAATTGGACCATTAAATAACAAAGATTAAACCACCATCTAATATAGTTTGACAATAAAGAAGGTTTATTTAATACGACTATAACAAAATTTTGTACCAAATTTGATATCTCAAAAAAAAAAAAAAAAAAACCAACTATTAGAGTCATTAATTAGAAAAATGTAGCAATAAGGTATTCAAAGCCTAACAAGTTGTGATAAATATTCTTCATCATCGCTATAGTTAAATTATCAGTTTGAATTAAATATTAATATATATGGTTGATCACAAATAGACTGTTGTGTGATGTTCGTATAGCAATAATAAAAAAATGATGATCTTATTAGCCTAAGTTCAACTTTCTTCACATGCAAACATCCTAAAACCAGAATATATAATTAATTAAAAATAACCTGACTTGAACAACACTTAAGTCGGTAGATATGTTAGGTAGCTAGGATTATATTTATAATATATTCTTTCAGCATTAATAATGTTAATATATACTTGATTATATGATTCTTGGTCAGAAGTTTGTTTTTAAAAAGCTGTAATCTATTGCCAAACATCCCGCGTATAAATAAATAAGTCCCAAGGGAAAAATAAAAAATTATTTATTTTTGGCACAGAATACTAAACATGTCGGTGAGATTTATATAATTAACTGACTATTCGACCATGCAAAAACACGGTTAATGTGTCTGAACTTTAGCTGTCTGGCAGCAGCAAAGTGAAATTTCTTCTATATGTAACATGGTACTATAGTCCTAGTGCTACTTCTGACTGGCACCAGATGTCTAGATACATGTTGCGTTTTACGCGATTGTGTCTGGTAAATCAAGTACCATCTAGAAAAAAAGATGGTCAAAATCAAGGATGTATAGAAACCGCAAAGGTGGTATTCAAACAAAGCTGCATATAAATGAGGCTGCTTCCGCTTTAAGGAGATGTGTTGTTGAATGAAAGTGGAGCAAAAACGATTTTGTTTTGTAAAATTTGTGAATGCAATCATTTGAAACGGAACTTGTTATTTTGTGTTTCCATGGCCTTTGGAGACATTGGAGAGACGGTGACAAAGGGTAATGATGATGATGATCGAGTGATGAAAAGATGGTAATTCCCAAAAATACTTTTGGCAAAAATAAAACGAAAAGAAATTTTAATTACATAGGCGGCAGCAATGCCTGTGTTATCGTTTTAGTGTTTTACATGAAATATCAAAGTCCTATGTGAAAGGATGTAGAAAAGAATGTACAATAAATATCACAAAGAAAATGAAAAAAATGTTGTAGATAATAATAGCCAAACCACAAAATATAAAAATATTAGACATAAATAGGGAATATATGTAAATTAATATATATATCATAAAATATTATAAACATCACTGTTTATATATATATATTGGTGTAAAGGTCAAGAATTGATTTCTGACCTTTTGAGGGAGATTATTCTAAATTTTTAGTCAATATTATATTGGATTTTGGGTTTTGAATTGAAAGGAAAAGTAATTGCAATGCAAAATGTACGATATGTATGTGCAAGAAAGCAAAAAGCAAAACTAAAAGCGGAGACAAAGAAGATATGGCTATGGTTATATATAATCTTTATAAACTGAAGGAGATTGAACAAAAACTCTAGCAGACTTGTTTATTGATAATTTTAGCAAGTGTAGCTTTTCAAACTAATTAGTTGATAATTACAATTTTTATTGAAACATAAATACTTTTAAACCTATGAACACTAAATACTTGATCCTTAAATATAACATATAATTATTGAAAGCTTTCTCAATGTGAATATCCATACCAAAATTTTAAAATAATCAACTGTAACATTACAAATTCATTAAAAAAAAATAAAAATTTTGTAATTAAATTACAATCTTAATGTTTGTTAAGCTGTGTTGTTATCACTTTTTATAAAATTTTTCTTACGAATCAATCATATTAAAAAGTGTTCAAATAATTATTATCCCGTTATGTGGGTTACTTCTATTGTCTCTATATAAAAGTCTCCTCCAAAATGAATGTCAACACGCTTTCAAATGTGAACTAATTAATGGCAACTTCATGCAGCTTTCTTTTTTTTTTCTTTTTTTTTTAATTATTATTATTTAAAAAAAAACAATATTTCTTTATTTACTTTAAACTCTTTTGTTTTTATAAAAAATTTATTCCGACTTAAAGTCTGTCTATATTTTTTTTCTTAAAAAAAATACAAAAAGAAAAGAAAAGAATGTGAACGTTGATACTTTATATATATTTTTCATCTATATTTTTTATTATAATATTTTCTGTGGTTTTAAAAATTATAAGAAAATAGTTTTTTTTTTTATAAAAAAAAAAAAGATTACAAGAAAATCTTACCAATGGTAATAGCATATGTATAGCTAACATGTTATTAATAATACTAGAAAATTAATTAATTAATTAATGTCAAGTATAATGGTATGGGTAGAGAATCCAATTTAATTACATAATAAGTATTTTTTAATTAAGTTTTATGATATATTTTTATCAAAAAAAAAAAAAAAAAGGTAACATGTTTAGCATAATCATCTAAAATATCTTGTCTAAATCTCCTCATTAGACAACATAATGGCGCAAATCTCTCTTGTTTTTTCTAACTTTTATGGACATAACTGAAGTTTAGCAGTACATACCCCAAAACAGTCTATCTTCAACTCACTAATATCTAAACCACCATTTTTCACTCCCTCTCTCGCAAACACAAGCTAGCTAACTTATAGTTGAAAAATTTATTCACACTTTTTGACATATCCATAACTACTAGTTGAAATTTCACCTAGTTTGAAGAAGACACAGGACAATATGCATGTTTTTGAATTTAAATTCTTGAAATTCACTTAACAAAATGTAGTCCTTCGATCATTATATCTCAATTTGGTCCACAACAATGATCTTTTCCATCAACTACTTGAAGTGCTGATCTTGATATGGCAATACATTTCCCCTGAACCCACCTTGTTCACAAACTAATAGTCACAATCAATTGTTTTCTCCATCTAAAAACTTTGAAAAACTAGCAAGTCCTTCATATATATCGATCCCTTAAATGGAGTTTCAAGTAGTTATAGGCCTAGAGGTAGCATTTGTGCTATTACATTGAAGTGGAACCAAAACAACTCTTGAAGAATTTGAGAGCCATAAGCAACTAACAAGAGAATGAACCATCAACTTCTCAACTGTGCTCATATGTATTCACCAGGAACCTAATATTTTTGCTCTAAAGAATATCTACTTTCACAAGCCTTATCTCAGACACTAGTGTAAAAGTTTGTGGGGGATTCTCTACAGTTGGATATGCAGATATTGTATTCTTATTCCCATTATGATTTAACCGATCTTCAAACCTTTTAAAATTGGTGTGCTTTTGGTCTCCTTTCAATGATCACGCCATTAATATATAAAACCATATGAGAGAGAGAGAGAGAGAGCTAGCTAGCAAAGTAAACGATTTAAATAAAATGAGGGAATTAAAATTGAAGCTTTTAACTTCACTATAGCAAAAAGGAAGCAAAAATGACAAAATATCAATGGAATCATCAAGAGAGAACCTACAAAACAGAAACATATAAAATAGCATTCATCTCATGAAATGAGAGTTTCCAGCAGAGAGACAAACCTCTAATAGAAAAACCTACATGTCTTGGTCTCTTCTAAGCTTGTTTAATAGTGCTGTGATGAGAGCATCTCTCTTCTCAGCCCTAGCTTCCTCTCTCATCCTCCTTTGCTCCTCTCTCTCTCTCCACCTTCTATCCATCATTATCCTCTCGTTCTCTAAAGCTTCCATGGTCTGTCTCCACTCCATCTCCTTCAACCTCCTCTCGTTTTCTCTTACCTCGAACGCTTCTCTCCATTGCATCTCTATTTGCATCTGTTGCTTCATGAAGTCCTCCAATATCTCTTTCAAGTTACTGCCACTGCTCCCACTCCCACTACTGCTACCACCACCCACAACAGCATTGACACTGCTCTTGCTCTTTTTTTTCTTCCTTGTAGTACCAACTTTCTCTCCTTCACTCTCTTCGTTATCATCTTCTTCATCCGAAGATAGTTGCACCGCCTTCTTTTTCGACCCACTTGCTCCGCCTCCCTCGGCTTCAGCCCATAACATTCTCTGCATTCTTGCCGTGAAAATCGCTTGCAACTCATTGTAAAACGGAAATTGCTGCCTCATAGATTCCGGTTCCACCGTTTCACATCCCTAAATACATGTACAAAAGTTCACAAGTTCTATAAAAATCCTATTAACATAACATGTTTTCTTCATTTCTTATTTCTCATAAACCTAATAATAAAATAGGGTTTTCATTAAAATAATTCATATAGATAAAGTAGAAGGAAAAAAAAAACAGATTTGTGTACTATTTATAATGAAAATACTATAAAGTCTAATAAAGGGTTTTGATTGAATAGTAAGTGTCGTCTATGTATTAATTATTATTAATAATGATATTAATGTTACCTTGTATCGAGTAACGAGGTTTTTCCACTTGCACTTGCACTGTTCAGCGCTGCGATTGTAACCCTTCTCCTTCATTTTGGTGGCGATAACTTCCCACAAAAGCTTGTTTCTTTTTGTCTCCATGAAAGTTCGATCCAGCTCCGCTCTGATCACCAAGAACTCCTTGGTTTCTTGAACACTCCATTGAGGAAACCTGTCACTCGTGTCCACGCTAACACTCATATGAGGAAGTTGTTGTTGTTGTTGCTGTTGTTGTTGATGATGATGTTGATGTTGTGGTTGATGAGGATGTTGATGATGATGATGATGATGGTGTCCCTCCATAACCAGTAAAAACCACTCCACAAACTCACGCAACCCCAGAAAACGAAAACAAAAACAAATCAAAACAAAACAAAAAAAAAGCTCCCCACAAGATTTGATTTCGGCCCTAGAAAAGATGGCTTGCTTGCTAGATCGAAACGCATCAAAAGGAACTAAAAAAAAAAAAAAAAAGATTAGATAGGGAAAGAGATGGATAGATTTATATGAAGAAAAATAATGGTGTGAATAGAAAGTGTGAATCGTCAAGAAAGATTTCCCTTTTCTTTTTTCGTTTCGCTTAGGTGTCAAAGCGAGCGTTTTTATTATTCGTTCAGATTTTTGAAAATGATACCAGAGGCCTCCCTCTCTCTCTGTCTCTCTCTCTCTCTCTCTATCTGTATCTCTCTTTTCTTCTTCGACACAGTCACCTCTCAGTCTCATCTGTCGACGCGTAAACTTTGTTGCACTCTCTCTCTCTTCTTTTATTAAAAAAATTAATAATAATTAAACTATTTTTTTTTTTTTTTGTTTACATTGCGTTTACGTGTTGTCACGCTTACGACAAGATGTTCAGGTTGTGTGGGGACTTTATTCTCTGCAACCAGTCACACAAGACTTGCATTTCAAGCTATTAATTTTTAATTTAATTTAATTCAATTTTGTTTGTTTTATATTGGATTTTTTTTAAAAAAAAAGAATAAATTTAAATAATATAATTCGTCAACTTTGTTCTGGTCTGTTCACTTTTGGAACCATGTGAGGGTGACAGGAAAGGAAAGGCTTCGAGACTGTACGTGGAGGCTGCAACGCTGTGACTTCGTAATTTTTTTGCATGGATTTGGAAATCTAGTGGCTCAGATTTTAGATAAGCTTTGCATCTTTTTGGCGCCTTGTGGGCCGTTGATTTTTATAAAGGAGTCTATTACTATATTGCTTTTCCTTTAAGTTAAAAAAAAAAAAATTATAAGAAAAGAAAAGGAAACGAAGTACTTGGAAAATTTTCATTTAATGACGTAACCACTGACTTATATTTTTTTGTATGTTTCATGATCTCTAGCCTACATCAATTATTATATCATTCCATATAATAGTTTTGTAACATATTACTTCAAATTACAAATTTGTTTAATATAATGTCTATTTAATAAAAGCCAAATCTAAACTCTTTTAACATAAAAAATTACTAATTTATTAATTCAAATTATGAGTAATACTAATTATAAATTATAAATTATAGATTGTCTAATATAGTGCCAATATTGAAAAAACCAAATCTAAACTGTTAAAGTAGTTAAACAACTAATTTATTGATCCAAAAAGTATTAATAATTAGTTTCTTTACCGTAATATCTACTTTGTTGAGACCAAATCTAAGCTCTTAAAATTATTAAGCAACTAATTATTAATTCAAAATTATAACCAATACTAATTACCTCAAAATTTGTCCTGTTATTTTTCAAATTTATGTAAAAGGACTATTTAAATGGTAGATACAAATAAAGCACTTAATATAATGTGTAAGATAAATTTAAGGTAACAGTTATGGGGTTTAAAATAGCATTACTCACTTCAGTTGTGGCTTTGATTATTTTATTCCTTGAAAATCACATTTATAGAACGTTAAACATGTCATATAATCCAATAATTAGTAAAGTCGGATATTCAGATTTTTTAATTAAAAGAATATCTGCACTAGAAACACTTTTATCCGAAAACAATCTTGTATACATAAAATATTTTAATTAAAAAATAAAAAACAACGCGGTATCGTATGATGATGATGCATCATTTGATTAAAGCAAATATCCAACCGTGTGTGGACGCTCACCATCTCCGTCCACGTGGCATGCATGAGACGATCATCAGATTGAGATGGGTATTTGAATCCGGCGGACCCACATGCCTATAGTTCACACCTATAGACCTTTCTGGTCGTACCCGAAGAATTTGACATTTTTGACCCACAACTGCATATTGTGATTAACGAAACACAGTCAATGGAAAATCGACACGTCAAGGTGAGGCGGGGCCCACTGCCCATACGGGAATTCCCCTGACGACACGTGGGGTCCGGTCCACTTTGAGATTTGGCGCCGGACGAACCGGAGCGGTGAGAATTGGATGGGATCATGGGAGGGAGGACCAAGGGTAGAAGGGACCAACTTTTTGTGGAATCCAATTGGCTGGATAAAGCGGTAAAATATGTTTCCATTGACCGCGTTTATCTATAATTCATTTTGATGAGACCAGGTTGAAGCCAATTGTTTTTTTAAGATGACTTTTCTTTTGGTGGGTTGGAATTTGGAATTACTAAAACCACCGTCAACCCAATCTTTTTCACCCAAGTCCCAGCCAGTGAAAAGTTGGTTTTTTGTTTTTTTCTAAGTTGTGGTGGTATATATATATATATATATATATATTTAAGTATAATTATTACTATCAAATCTTCCTAAATAGAATATTTAGATACACTTCAAAATAAAACTCCCAAAAATGAAAAGAAACATCCACACAACAGTGAAAAAATTACCCACAAAGTGGGAATACTACAACTCAAATTTTGAAACTATTGTTAAAGGGGAGCAATGCCAAAGGAGAAGGTGCCACTGCACAGCTCTACTGGTTGTAAAAACACAATTGTATTTATTTCCAAGTGTTATTTGTTTTAACTATTACAAAATCATAATTACTTTAGGTTGAGAATGATTAAACTCATAATATTATAAGCGAGTTTAGTAATAAAAAAATTTAATGAGGGAAATGATCTTAATTTCTATTTTACATCACTCAATTTGTTTGAAACTTTCAAAATTGAAGCTATGTGAACTCTATATACAATTAAGAACTTAGTCACTCTTATAAACAAAATTTGTTTATTTACGGTGACGCCAAACATGCTCGAAGTTCTGTCAAGAACATGTCAATATTAATTATTATTTATACGGTTTCGAATATTTACTCTATTAATTTGAAGATACAACTCATCGAGGAAAAAAAAACAAAAAAATGAAACTTTGTGCATATATGGAATTTTAATCTCTCTTCCTAAAATGAACGAGAGGTGTACAACTATCTTCACTATGAAAATTTATACAATTTAATTTCTTGTTCTTAATTAGTAATGTGAATGTAAGAAGTTTACCATGAACTCAACCTCAACGACATTTTTATGAGTTGTTCTGAACATACCTTTATGTTGTTTAGCTATCCGTAATTATCTTTAAAAGGTCACATCAAATTTGTAGAATTTTTTATATTGTAAATGTTTTTAATTGAATTTTCTTGTAGAAAAGTAAGCTGAAAAAACAAAAATCGGTACAAACTCTCAGGTAGTCATTAACTCGCTATTGAATTATTGATAAATGCTGAATAATTTCCATTTGTAGAGATACATATATATTACATTGGAATTGGATACCTACTATATTTATGTTTGTAACGACAATTTGAAAAGGACTTTGTGTGGAACACGTTTTTAGAATAAGGCAAAATCAAAACTCTTTTCCTCGATCGGTATATAGTTTAATACCACATGTAGAACTCTGTCTAGACTTGGGTTACATATATTATAAAATTAATATGAATCTCGTGAAATTTGAAATTGGTATAGTCTATTAACAATTTATTTGGCACGGTAACTATTTTCTATTGCTTTTATCATTTAACATCGTAGCCTCGTTGTACGTTGTCGTCCTTCTAGAAAGTTGAATATGATTGAATTAATTAATTATATCGAACACGTATAAATCGTTCCCTAAACTCTAGATTAACTTATGTAAAATCGACAGCTAAAGCGATACTAGAGACACGACTTATCTGATTGATATGAATAATGTACCAAATTATTTAAGTTCAATCACTAGACGGATAGTGATTAATTGTGTGATTCTATACAATTATTAGTATCAATCACAGAACTCATTTGTAGCTAGAATAGTTTTTAGAAAAAAATCTGGATATTATCGTAGACAAAGTTTGAATGGTAACTACACATTTTAGTAAAGTAAAGTTGAGGTTTCAAATTCAAATCCTCATTCTTCAAGTGAAAAAATAAATCTAGATGGCATATAATGTCACACACACACATGTATATATATATATATATATATATATGTTATGGTGGGGAGGAAAGATTAAATTCAAATAAAATTACTAACACCTTGTGTTTTAGGATAAGGGTGAAATTTGAACTTTTGATCTCTTATGATCAGAGTAAGTACTCAATCTTTGAAAATACATCATATATGATTGGATTTAAAAATAAAATAAAATAAAATTTTGCCATAGAGTAATTGTTATAAGACATAGTCATAACTAAGGCGGCAATGTACATATTTATAATTGATGTTCGAGTCTCATTATATGTATTCATCAATATGAATGAGGAGTCTCTCTTAGAGAAATTAGATATCTCTCGGGGTTATTGAAGTATAATTTTCAAGTAAATCCGACGTTATAAAGGTAGATTTCGAAAGTAAATTTACAATTATAAATATAGATTTTTGAGTTGTACATATAGAGTTAATCTCAGTATGTGGTTTTCTCTCTTTATAATGAGAGTACAAATATATCTTTTGATGTTACATGAATAAATTTTATGAATATATGCAGTGTTTAATATAATAATAATAACAATAATAGTTACCATATGATACGTTAAAAGTGAGTGGTTGTATTCCATTCGCCCCACCTAAGTTTGCTTCCTTGTCTTGTCTGTTTTTAATGAAAGGAATATTGTTTCATTTATGGTCATAAAAATTATGGAACTTTTGTACGGTGTTTATTCTTTTTCTTTTTCTTTTTTGGAAAGCTATTTCATTGACTTGAAATCTAGAATTTATTAGCTTTTATTGAACAAAAAGAAAATGTTAGTTTTCTGGTAGGTAAGAAATGGTATAATTTTGTTTAATTGTTTTCGCATGCATATTGAAATAAGAAGAAGATATATGTAAAGACTTTGAAAATTTCGGAAATTGATTGGAATTATAATCAGAAACTTGTACATATGGGATTGTCTGGACGATCTTTTTCCAAGAAATTCACCAACTTTTTTTGATCACATATTTTGAACCGTAGAAGATGATGCAATTGCTTTTGCATCACTCGTACAGTAGTACTTGACTTGACTGTGGTGCCCAATCTGAGCTTTTTGATCATTCTTGACCATGATATATAAAAATATAGTGGAGATTCTCTGGCTCCATTGCGTGTGTTCAGGAATGAAAACGATTTAATGTATATCCAATACCCTGATTATGCTTGCTAAGCTGAGATATTAAAATCTAGAGTGCGTTTATAACACAGCATCTCAATTGTGGGTGAGTATAGAATGCGTTAGATGTACATTGTACCTTCTATTATAATCATATCACATAATGTAATCATAACAAAAAATATATCATACATACATGTATATATTTATGTATCACAATGGAGAATATATCATACATAATGTATTATTCATTATGATCATATCACATAACATAATTGCAATAGACGACTATGTTTTATATATATATATGTGTGTGAGATAATCACAACAAAAAATGTACCATATATGATGTATTTTTCATTATGATTATAAAATGTAGTATGATCACAATAAAAAATGACTGCTTCCTATCCTCCATCGCCCACATATATGTTTGTGAATGTATGTGTGTGAGAGAGAGATAATCACAACAGAAAATATACTATATATGGTGCATCTTTCAGCATGATTATACAATGTAGTATGATTATACATGTGTGTGTGAGATAATTACAACAGAAAATATACCTTACATGATGTATTTTTCATTATGATTTATAGAACTTAGTATGATCACAATAAAAAATGACCGCCCCCTTCCCCCCACCGCCCACATATATGTTTGTGTATGTATGTATGTGATAGAGGGATAATTACAACAGAAAATATACTATGTATAGTGCATCTTTCATTAGGATTATACAACGTAATATGATTACAATAAAAGATGCCTGCCCCCTCCCGCTACCGCCCACACACACATATGTATATATATCACGTGACATTATGTGGTCAAAAAAAAAATAATTGATGTACCGTGAACATTTTTGTTTGTCAAGTGATGACTGATCACAATAGGAGGTGTACATGTATTCTCAATTCTGATGTTGAAGTATAGTGGATTCTCTTATTGTAAAAGCTCTTAATAGAAAACAACTTTTAAGTACTTTAATTTTCGCTCAGATTAAAATGTAATTAAATTAGATACTTCATACATTAACTTAAATGCTGACTTGCTGCCAAGTCAGATATCCTTATGTGCCAAACCGAACACCCAGTACAAGTATCTTCACTTGCTCCTTTTATTTTCTTTTTTAGCTTCAACGAATGTCCTCAATCTTAGATTCAGATAATTTTTTAAATTGTTTACCTACAAATAAATTATATATATATATATATATATATTAAATTTGGATTCATTCTTAGATTCAGGTTTTTTTTTTTTTCTTCACACCATCTCTTAATAGAATTAGTTAAGCATCTCTCATCATCTTAAAAAATTAAGGGTTCAAATCTCGTTCTTGTCGAAAGTGTAAATAGTTTTTTTTTTTTTTTAATTTAATCTTCTCTTTCCTACCACTAAAAAAAAGTTTGAGTTTTGATTTTTGGTTTTTAGTTCATATTACTTAATTTAAAACATGAATTTGAATAATTTTATTATCTTTTTGAATTATTTTGTATTTATACTACATTCATGATTTTTTTTTGAACTATTATATATTTGGAAGCGTTGAGAGACGAAAAGATGACTAGAATTCATAATTTGATTAATGTTAATACAAAGGATTTATGATTGGATCACCTTAGTTTTGAGGGGCGATATTGGCACCCAAAAAAATGTATGTATACCCCTTTTTGCCTGTTTATCCCATTATTATTTTAAAAAATATATATATTATAAGTTTGTAATCACAACCCTACAAATTACTGATATATAATATTATTCTTTTTAATCTCCACTACCATCATTATTATGCTTTCCATCTAAATTCTCATTTGAAAAAAAAAAAAAAATTGAGTTTCTTTCCAAAATTTATTCATCAACAACACAAACCGCTTCATGTTATTCATCACAAACCATACAACCGCTTCATCTTCTTTATTAACATATAAATCAAACTCAAGACTTCTTCACAATAATATAAACTCTTGAAACCCAAATCATTCAAGCAAAATAAAAAACCTATTATAATTTTAAATGAAAACAAAACAAATTGGGCTTGTGTGATGAAGAAAGAGCAAAAGCAAGAGTGGGCTTGTGTGATGAAGGAATTATGGGTGATGGGGGAATTTGGAAAAAAATCTTTCTAACAAGGTTTATAATATGAAATTATAGGTGAAATTATGAGAGAATGATGCTGTAAGTTCAGTTTTTGTTACTCTGCCATTGACTTTTGCTTCCAAAACATCACCAAGCTTAATCCCAACCTCTTCCAGCAGCAAAGCAGATGTTATTTGCTTGACAGTTTAAATCTCAGTTTTTCAGTAATGTTATCAAGGATAATGTTGGTATTTGAAAAACAATCATATTTAGGGGTGTATATACAGTTTTAGAGGCGTGGAACTATCACCACTCTTTCACAGTACATTTATCATCCTTTTGAAAACAATAATTGTTTGGACCATTTATTTCATTGTATAACACTAACCAGCCCATTCTTGGCCCATCTAGTAAGATTGATATAAAAAATCAAGTTGTAATGAGAAGAATTAATATTAAGACACTGATTCATATTGAACGAAAATGGGTTATTTGTTTGTTCTTATCGATCGTTAATTGAAGTCATAAAGATGATTACAATTCAAATCTTAAATGAAATTAGCGGACTGGATTGAACCAGCTGGTCTATAGATCCACTACAACAGATGATATGGTAGAAAATATGAGATATAGAAGATATGAGATGCACTTCTACAGGATCTATTGTATGAATCTATGAGATTGATCTATACCAATCCTATTACTTGTATACGCATCAATTACTAATACATATATTAATTTACATGTATTATATATGTAGATATACATGTAAATGTAGCCATCACTCCGACATTTGAAGAGTCTTCATCACATTCCTAATAGTATACAGAACGTATTTCAAGGAAAATTTGTCAACCAACACAAAGTCATAATTACCAGCACTGGATGTTTTAAAGTATAGGAGAATTTTTGAACACTGTAATTTGTAACAAATAAATGTATACAGTGATATAATCCGTTCTACTAAATCAGTACTAGAGAATTGTTCAAACCAATCAAATTGTGCCAAGCGCATGCAAGCATGATCAGAATCATGCAGTCAAAAAACCCATACATGTTTTTTGAAAAGTTTTCCACAAGTTTAGCTTAACAGCAAAGGTGGCTGGATCGTGGCCAGCAACTAGCATTATATATTCTTGAATTTCCCATACAATCTTCACAATAAAGCTTCAACTTTGCCTCCGTCTCAATTCATGACATCATTTTTCCATCCAAACTCCACATGCAGTATTTCTAATATGAATTTCCCTCAAAAGAAACATTACATGTTATATACGTAATATATATATATTAATAAAATTATACAGTAAATACATCTTATGGAGAATATTTCAATAAGATAGATACGTTATATTATCCTTGTACAAATATCATGAAAAATGTAAACTCCAAAATATTTTGTAAATATATACTTTACTTAAAAGAAAATATTACTTTGAACGTAACCTTTCCAATGCACCCTTCTGAGAATATTTCAACGAAACAGACCCTACCATATTATTCGAACTCCGGTATCATAGTAAATCTACTTAGGTAAATTAATATCATTTTATCTTAGGAACATGGTGGGGTTGGAGTGGGGCTTTGATAGTACATATTATGTGAAGAGGAGTGGGGTCGTCTGTTCTTCATGCTTGATCTCTGTTGTATTTATTATTACTAGTGGAGATGAAAAAAACACATAAAGTAAAGATATTCTTTAGTAAAGTCTCTCAAAGTTTAACCTACAAACGCATTCTTATATGATTCTATCCATAACCATATCCTTTAATTATTTCTGACCACTCAATCATCATCTTTTACTGAAAAACAAAAAGGGAGAATCCACTTCCCTATTGTGTGTCACCTAACATTATAAAAGCAGACACCGTTTAGTAGTTGCCAATATTAAATCATAGCAACCCTTTTGTCTTTTCTATCGACTACATATGCATTTACTGTCGTGTTAGTATCTTAAATAGCCGATTAATATGGTCTAGGGTTTGTAAATTGCAATTGACGTGTTTTAGTACATTCAATAATAACAAAATATTTGATTAATTTAATTTAAACTATGACGACTTTAATCAATTAATGATGTTTCATATTTATGTCGAGTTGACAAGTCGGATAAGAATTAATTATCACCCCTGATTATTCTCTATTAACATTCAATGAATTTGAATAGGTCTTTCCATTATCAAGTACCCCAAAGAGAAAAAAACAAAACAATTAGTGGTGATGTAGATTAAAAGAGGCAAGAGAATAACCTTGTTAGGAGTGATATAATCACATATTAGAAAAGAATGAGTGTCTTTACACTTGCATGTCAAGTCAAAAATTTGACCTGCCAATACAAGAATTGATAGGTTTGTTTAGAATGATGACGTGTAAGCACCTAATTAAGGTGAAGTCACGATAATTAATAAAAAATTTTGCAAAGCACAAGCTGCATATAGAAAAGAGAAAATTAAGAGAGCCGGTTGTCTGTTGGAGTGCCATCTGAGTCTTATGAGACCCACTTTGTATTTAACAGTAAATACATACTCACGACGAAAGCACCAGAGACAATTTCAAAAAAAAGGAAACAAAAGCACCGGAGACAGACGACACGTCCCCCATCCTTATTTTCATTTCTTTGCAAATTAAAGAGACAACATATGGCATCTTCTCTTCTCAATTCTCGCTCTCAACTCTCTCTCTTTCTATTTCTTTATTTATTTACAATCTTGCTTCTTGCCTTCTTACCTTTTTGCCCTTTATAATCATGTTAATTCCATCTATGCATCTTCGTACTTTTTTTGAAAACCTACCTTCGCACTTAGTTGTATAAGATTTGATTACTATGTGTAATTTATGTAGTTGATCAATATTTACGAGAAAAATAGTTTCACTGCCGGATAATTACTCCTTTCATTTTATAGATTTTATATGTTAAATGACCTTTTTATTTAATATTACCTATATAACTTTTTTCTTATATTTTGTTGTTCACTTTAACTTATTATCATATTTTGTTTTATTCTTTTGTTTACTTCTTAAAGTTGCATCTTTAAGATCATTTTATATTTATTTTTCTTATCCGATTTTATTTATACATTTCATGATGAAACTTTATTAATTATATAAATAAAAAACATTATATTATACATTTTACATGAAAAACCTTTTAATCGATAATTGTTAAGAGTACAAATTTCCATTTAATAAAAAAAAGAAATTTCATTAAAATTACTATACGTGCTTATGATGTATAATAATGAAAATAAAGAATAAAAATATAGAAGTGAGAAACATTGTAATAAGAAATTATTTAGAAAACTTTAAAAGCTTATAATTTCATACGTAATAAAATTATAACAAAGCTTAATTTCTAAAATTAAAAATAAACTGCATAAAATTAATTATTCATGAGCAATAAATGGATACTACAAACTATAACAATTTAATCATGTTTCCACAAAAAGTTTTTATGGTGACAAAATGAGGCTAACTTAGCAGTATGTTATTTCTCGAATTCTCAATTAACGGTAACAATTTAAAAAAAAAAATAATGTGGCAAATATAGAAATTCTCTAAACCATAAGGACTTAAAATAAATAGAATATTATAATCTTAATTTGCTATCATTCTGTCTCTTCTCTAGGTGTTCGTTAAAATAATAAAATACCCATGAGAATCCCCAATTAAAAAATTACTATATTTTACTATATTTAAGTTTCAAAACAAATTACTATATTTAAAAAAAAAGAAAAAGATTTACAAAATCCGACAATTAAACCCTCAATCACTTCAAACCCCCCTCCTTCCCGTCTCTCTGCTACTTGCTACCGTCCCGTTCGCGACCTTCTCGATTAGCCGACAAATTCACAGACCTAAACGAGACGATAAAATATTCTTCATTTTCTAAATTCAAAAATATATATTTAAAATAAATAAATAAATAAAAATATCGAAAGACTCATTCACATTTCACACACTCTCTTCAAAAGCATCACTGCCTCTCTTTAGTACTCACTTGAATTCCTTTTTATTTTTCTTTTTCTTTTTTTTTTTTTTTTTTAAATTATGTCTCTCAATCGCTTTAAAATCTTCTCGTGAGCTCTCGCACTATAATGTGAAACCCTAACTGTTTATAGTTAGGGTTTTTGTATTGTGTTGTACTCAAGTTGGCTAGATCTGTGTACGGAGAGGATCGAGTTGGTGAGGGATGGGGAATTGCTGCAGATCTCCGGCGGCGGTGGCGAGAGAGGACGTGAAATCGAACTTCTCCGGCCACGATCACAGCCGCAAGGACGCTAACGCCAGCAAGAAGCAGCCGATCACTGTGTTGACTGGAGTCCCGAAGGAGAACATCGAGGAGAAGTATTTGGTGGACCGAGAGCTCGGCCGCGGCGAGTTTGGCGTGACGTACCTGTGTATCGAGCGTGAGACGAGGGAGCTACTGGCCTGCAAGTCGATTTCGAAGCGGAAGTTACGGACGGCGGTGGACGTGGAGGACGTGAGAAGGGAGGTGGCGATTATGAAGCACTTGCCAAAGAATTCAAGCATTGTCAGCTTGAAGGAGGCTTGCGAGGACGACAATGCCGTGCATTTGGTGATGGAGCTCTGTGAGGGAGGCGAGCTCTTTGATCGGATTGTCGCGAGAGGTCATTACACGGAGAGAGCTGCTGCTGCAGTCACCAGGACGATTGTGGAGGTCGTCCAGCTGTGTCACAAGCATGGCGTGATTCACAGGGACTTGAAGCCGGAGAACTTTTTGTTTGCTAATAAGAAGGAGAATTCTCCTTTGAAGGCTATTGATTTCGGATTGTCTATATTCTTCAAGCCTGGTGAGAGTTCGTATTCGTTGGGGTTTTTGTGAATTCTGATGGTTTTGGAAGCTTTTAGATATGATGAGTTTTCAGTTTGTGGTAACTTATGTAAATTTAGGGTTCAATGATTTTCACTAAAGGTTGTTTATGATTTAGGATGGTTAGTTTTTGGTAGGTGATGTTAATTGTTATTGGATATGTTTTAGGTTTTAAATTCAACGCTGTTATGAATTGGGGTTGGTTTCTATTTGTGTCGAAAGTATGAAGAATGTTGTTGTGGATACTGGACATGTATCTTGTAGGTGCTGTGTGAGGGTATGGACTTGTGGCATGAATTTTTCTTTAAGTTCTGTCAGGTTTGTAGCTGCTCGAACTGCATTCGATGGTCGGTTTTGGGTAAAAGGTTTTTGGATGGTTTTTTTTGTGAGGTTCTAGGAAGTTTGTGAGGATGCCATCACGGAAGAAGAACAGAGAAATGAAAGAAATTATGAATATTTCATACAGTTGATGATTAGGATGACTCAATTTGAATAGGATACCTGCTGTTGGAAAATTTGGTTATAAAACAGGTGTTGTTCTATCTGTTACAGTACAATTGCATTGATGGATTAGGTACATTTAGATTCTCCTTTCAGAAGCTGTCATAGACTTAAGGTGTGACAATCTTTTGTTTCTCATATAAATTGGTTTTTATTTATGTTCTTTATTTAGAATGATCAAATAAACATTATAGTGTAATCTTCGAAGCTGCTGCTATGAAAGAACTAGAAGTTTATATCAACAAGATATATGCTGATACATGCATCTTTGAAGGACCTAGTTAGAATGCAACCTTGTTAGTCAGTTGTTTTATCAACCTTAAGAAATGAAATAAATCGTGACTTGTTTCTCGCAAAGCTAGTAAGGTGGCTAAGTGCATGGATAATTTAGGTCTTTCCTATATTAATAATTTTACACAGCTTAAGAAATGAAATAAATAGTGACGTGGTTCTCACTAAGCTATTAAGGTGACAAATTGCATGGCTAATTTAGGTATATTTGATACTCACGTTCTTTGGTGATAAAAAAATTTCTTTATGATAACTGTAGGGAATGCCTCTATATAGGGTTCCTCATTTTTTGTATCATATCATTCTATAGTTGCTTTTGGCTAGAATCATAGTTTTTTAGTCTTGTTTTTAATCTTGTATCTTTTCTAGATCAAGGGACAAGGCTCTTGATATCAACCCTCCCCCGCCAAAGTAGGTGTCATTTTTCCTTTTTTTTTTTTTTTTTTTTTAAAAAATTAATTTCCTCATATCATCAAGGCTTGCCCAGAAAAAGAAAAAAAAAAAATATTCTACTGAGTTAAGAAACCCTGATAGTACGTATGGGGATCCTAGTTAAAAGCCTGCCTTAACAAAATGTATGGATCTATAGGTTGTAGTACTGCATTGTCCTAATTTAATGATCTCTATGTTGTCATAGTTTACATTTGGTAGCTAGATGCTGCACCAATGAAGAGGAGAAATAAATCCATGGGAGCGGATGGAATTGTGAAGCAAAGATTTTGTTATAACTAGAGTGATTTTTGCATGCTTGTTTTTGTTTCTCCTTGCTTTTATTGATTGTGATTAGTTGGAGATGTTTATCTACATTGTATAAATGCTGCTGATTGCTTAAATTGTTGAACTCTCTAGGTGAGAGGTTTTCTGAGATTGTTGGTAGTCCATATTACATGGCTCCAGAGGTGCTCAAGCGGAATTATGGGCCGGAAATAGATATATGGAGTGCAGGAGTCATCCTTTACATTTTGTTGTGTGGAGTCCCCCCATTTTGGGCTGGTAAGTTTATTCTAGTTTCTTTCTTGCTTTCCCTGTGACTTTGTGTGGATGGAGCGGCAGTTGTTATGTTATTTTAACATTCTGATGTCATTGTTTGCATTGTACATTATTGCTTTCCATGCAGAATCTGAACAAGGGGTTGCTCAGGCTATTATTCGGGGTCAAATAGATTTTAAACGGGATCCATGGCCAAATATTTCAGAGAGCGCTAAAAGTTTAGTCGGGCAAATGTTGGAGCCAGACCCAAAACTTCGACTGACAGCGAAACAAGTGCTCGGTATTCTACATCTCTTTTCGCTGTCTTTGCATGTTAACTTATGTGTGTGCATCCATGCATGCATTTCTTATCTGTTTCGATGGTTTAGGTTGCATTGTCGAGTTAGGTTGTAAAAGCTGGGCAGTGTTGGGAATAGATTTCCTATGTAAAAATTTAGATACCAGTGTAGTAATTGCAGCATGTATGTAAAACTTCAGCATATTGAAAACCTTATACCATCTTTGAACATTATGGTTAAACCTAGCTTACTAGCTTGACAAGCTTACATCAATATATATGATGTAATTTAATACAGGGCACAGAGTTTCTATGCCTAAACTTTTTGTTCACATACCTTGTCAAGCTTTGTATTGATTGCTTAGAAGCAGTAATGGCTAGCAGTTGTCGGTAATTTTATCCTGGTCATTTTAAAGCTTAGATACAGAGCTTAGCTTAATTTTTTTTTTCAAGTTTTGCAGGTATTTTAGGTAAATTTATCCTTGTCACTTTAAAAGCTTAATTACAGGGCTTGAATTGATTAAATTCTGCAGATATTATGATTTGCCAGCTGTTAAATTATAATATGCATGATAACTGTTAACTTTGTTTTGCCTAATCTGTATTTTTGTGCCTTTACAGAGCATCCTTGGCTCCAAAATGCTAAAAAAGCTCCAAATGTTCCTCTTGGAGATGTTGTCAAGTCGAGGCTTAAGCAGTTTTCAATGATGAACAGATTCAAGAGAAAAGCCCTTAGGGTTGGTTGACTACAAATGTGTCATCTTTAGATATTTTTATTAATTCTTCTCCATGTGCAAAGATTTTTATACGGTATTTCCTATCAGGTAATCGCTGATTTCTTGTCCACTGAAGAAGTAGAAGACATCAGAGAAATGTTCAAGAAGATGGACAGTGATAATGATGGAATTGTTTCAATTGAAGAGTTGAAAGCTGGACTTCAGAATTTTGGCTCCCAGCTTGCAGAGTCTGAAGTTCAGATGCTTATTGAAGCTGTGAGTACTTTTGCTTTAGATACTCTCTTCCATCAAGAGTTTCCATACCATGGTATCAACAAAAATATTCTATAATCCAGATTTTTGATATAAATATGGTATGTCTTGTAAAAGAGAAAGAGTATAGTTCAATAGTGTGTATGCATTTAGACAATGAATATTGACAATTGATACGATAGTCCATCATGTCACATGACCACAAGGACCATAATGAGTTGACTTAAAATGACTAGCAACTGTGTTATAATTTTGATCTATGGACCCCACCCATGTGCTATGTTTGACTTACGCAAATTGATTATCTGATCTGTCACGCGCCTCATACAATCAGGCTATGATCTACTCCGTGGTACTAGAAACAAGTCACTGATCCTGTCTTCCTTAAGCAAACTGTTGTTTTTAGGTTTCTGCCCCTGTAGAACAATCTTGTACGACTTCCTATGGTAATTTCATATTTGTAAATGAATTTAATGCGAAATTCTAGATGATAATTCCATTTTGATAAATTTGTTAATTAAGTTTATGAAAGATTATGTAGAAGGTGAAAGACAGTACTCTGCATCACCATTTGCTGTAGTATATTTTGTGTAGAACCATTATTACATCTATGAGATATTGCTTATGTCTCCTGAAAGTGTCATTGATCATTTTTTGTTATAGAAATTTTGTTGCTGTTGTGTTTATGCTTCTCCCATGGCACAAATCCTTGATAGTTATTAGTTGAAAACTTTCCTTATGCCGTCCCCCTCTTTTGCACTCTAAATTTGAATGGTATGTTTTGTTAACAACAGGTTGATACTAATGGGAAAGGCACACTGGACTATGGGGAATTCCTTGCTGTTTCACTCCATCTACGAAGAATGGCAAATGATGAACATCTTCACAAGGCTTTCTCCTACTTTGACAAGGATGGTAACGGTTACATTGAGCCAGATGAGCTACGTGATGCCTTGATGGAAGACGGAGCAGATGACTGTACTGATGTAGCGAACGACATCTTCCAAGAAGTGGACACAGACAAGGTTAGTATTCAGCTGGTAAGTTTACCATTTAATAGAGTTACAGATCTCTATCTGACATACTTGTTATAATGCAGGATGGTAAAATCAGCTACGATGAATTTGCAGCCATGATGAAAACAGGAACCGACTGGAGAAAGGCTTCACGTCATTACTCGAGGGGAAGATTCAACAATCTGAGCTTGAAGCTGATGAAAGACGGTTCTCTAAATTTGGGGAGTGAGTAGTAAACTAACAGGAATGTATCCCAAGGCTGTTTTCATTTTATCCACACAAGTTACCGAATCATTTCCCCATAGATCTTGGACTTTCTTTGTGATGATTTTTCATGGTCCTGATTAACTGGGCATTTTGCTTGGTCGGCTTGCAAGGATTCCAAGGAGGGCCGAGTATAACTTAATTTCTTGTCTGCAAGTAATTGTGTAAAAGACATGGCAGTTGTGAAGATACACACACTATGTATGGGTTCTGTGCTGCCTTCTTTTACCAGTTCGACCTCTGGTGGTTGTTTCTCGTTGACAGTGTGGGACTGGCAAAACTATGTAGTGTTGTAGTATATTCTTGTTCAAGAAATATGGTGGCTTAGTGTCTCTGTGCATGTGCTTTGTACTCCAAATTTCGTATTCTTGCACCAAACGTGCTAGTTGTAGCTGTGGAATACAATACCCCTATTAATGTCATTTAACGAATGATGGGTGTGGGCAAAGCAAAATCTTGAGGCTTAGATCTGGAGAAATTTAAAGTTTCAAGATTCCTTAACAGAAGTGTAGTTATCAGTTAGTAGTGAAAGTTTTCAAATATTTAAAGAGTTTCAAAAATATCATCAATAACTTGCGAATCTTCTAAAGTAAATTAACTAAGGCAAAAATGTTATTTTCCGTTGCTTCATGCCAGGACTTAAGCTAGAACTTGTGTAAGCACAACTGTATTATTATCGTCTTCCTGTGTTAATAAAAGAACTCTTCAACTATCTAATTCGCAAACAGTTTTTCCATATATGGGACTGTATACACATATTTTTTGGGGTGCAGGTACTAAACTCAGGGTGCACCTAGGACTACTTACGATTTGATTTTTAGGCACAGTTTGAGGATTTACTTCTAGAATAGGAGAAAGTAACCCACATCAAGTGAAAGGGGGGAAGGGGGGGAACCCACAATGGATGGGGAGAAAATTGCCTACAAATTGGGCGATGAGAGTATAATTCACAATCTTGACCAAGGCTATGGGTGGGGTCTTGGCTTACCACTCAGTCAGACACCTATTCTCATATTGTACCCACATTTATGAAATAGAATCAACCTACTTATATAAAAATGATAAAATATAAGTTCAAATAATTTTATTGTATGGATCAATGGATATACTTAAAAATATAAATTGATATAATTTTATTGTACATATATGCGTTATACATGGAAGAATTTTCCTTTCTCATGTAACTAGACCTCTAATTAAGGCAAATGAAACTGAAGAGGTTGATTTAAGTTAAAAAAAGAAGAAAGACGACAGGGCAAACAAGAGATATAGAAAATTTGAGACTTAAAGGGGCAACCCAACCGAACAACAGCTATTAAAAGCCCCAATTGTTGCCCCTATGGACATGGGAGTCCAGCAACATTTATACAAGTTGTATGTGCACCCCTTTTTGTATATTCAATCACGAAAATTTTTTTAAAATATTGTTTATTGTAAGAACAACCCACTTAATACTAGATATGCTCTTTCTTTTAATTATTAAAAAATTAATATAAATTATAAAATAAATAAAATAAAACTAAAAAAAAATTGCCAAAGGGAGCAACTTCTCCACAAACATTATTTTGATAGAGGAGACTACGGCCTCCTCCATTATTTTCCACGTAATGCAATATTGAGGAGAGAAGTTGTCACCTCTACTTCCATTTTTATTTTTTCCTTTTTATTTTTTTCACATAGCGAAGAGGAGAGGCAACAACCTCCATTTTTTTTTTTCACAAGTTTCCCGCTTCACAGTCCATTGTTATGAGAACTGAGTTGGTTATGCATTAGATTACCAAACTGGTCATGCTAACTCCTAGTAAATAGTAATACTCTCTAGTAATCGTACTAGAAAAATCAGAATCTATGAAAATACGTTATTCCCCATGTTTCGAATTTTAATTTCTTTTTTTGCCACAGAACTATATAGAGAGAAACACATTTTAAAAAAAGCGGCTATGGCAGTGGCAGCATCCATGCATGGCTGGTGAAAACCGAAGCTTTTCAAATGCATTACCGATTGATCACACTACTCGGTAAAGCCCAACGAATCAATCACTTGTTTAACACAACAAGAATATATATAAAGCATATATACTGGAAATACATGTTTTGTCATGCAGTACAGTAGAGAAAGTAACCTATGTATACACACACCCGCATGGTGACCGCATTTCAGGCCCATAGGTGAAGCCAGCTGTTAGACCCTCAAAGCTTGGTATAGGCAAGTTGCTAAGCATGGCTTGGTGGATGGTGCCAAGCCAAGGGAAGGCATGTTGGAGCATGCCTATGATGCTAGCGGGCTAGCAAGACAGGAAGCAACAGGCAAGCACAATGAGCAGT
Organism: Nephelium lappaceum; assembly: GCA_021234005.1. Lineage (NCBI taxonomy): Eukaryota > Viridiplantae > Streptophyta > Magnoliopsida > Sapindales > Sapindaceae > Nephelium > Nephelium lappaceum. Next base: position 2,340,403 of record CM038011.1, read on the forward strand.
GTGCGTGGGTGTCCGCACGAAGCACAAGCAATGCGGCTGCCAAGCCAGGCAGTGCGCGCAAGGCAGAGCGCGCAAGGCAGAGTGCGCAAGGCAATACACACGGGCAAGGCAGCATGAGTGCGCAGGGCAGCGCACGCAAGCAAAGCGCGCAGGGCAGTGCGCGCACAGCACAGGCAGCATGCGAGCGAGCGAGGCAGCATGCGCGCGAGCAAGGCAGTATGCACGCGCGCGCGGGCATGTGCGGGGCAGCATGTGCAGCAAGCCGAGCGAGCAAGCCAAGCGAAGGCCAGGCAGGTTGTGCCAAGACCGAGCGAACCTGTGCCAATGTGTGGGAGAGCCAAGCAAAACAAGTGCATTCAGCAATTGTGGAGCAACGCCGAACATAGCTAATGCTAGCCGGAAGTTATGCTAGGGACATTGAAAGCTTGCTAGATGGTTGGCAACAAGAAGCAGGTGTGGCTGGCACGTGTGGCTCATGGGGCAGACATACACTCACATAGATGTGGCAGTTACCAGGCGATTATGGCAGATTTGTGCATGAGATGCTGAGTTGGCAGGTGGTTGTGCGGCAGTTTTCATCAAATAACTGCCTTTGCTTATGTGTTTTATGCTGGCTGGTGCCAGCAATGCTATGCAGTTGGGCATGTCAACTGCTGTTGTATATAAAGCTGCTTGTATTGTGCCTATGGCACAGGATGTATGGGCTATTGCTGTAAACCATTGAGCAATTGTGTATTGTTTACTGATTTGAGTAATAAAATCAAGTTAGGTTGGGGGTGGTTCCCTGTAATTATTGTTGTCTCTCTATATTTATGTGATGCTAATGTGTGTGTAGCAAAACGTGCATGTGTGGCTAAGTAAATAGGCAGGCAGCAAGCATTTGTGCAGGTACACAAAGGTGTTGGGCTGTGTTGGTGTGTGGCTGTGTGGGATTTGTGGTAGCAGTGTGTAGCACACTTGTGGGCAGTGTGTGTGTGGGGAAATTGGCTGGCTAGGCAGAGCGTTCCTAGCGCCAACACGCGAAAAATTCTAGGCAAATTTTAAGCGTGTCACACCAGCCACGTTAATTTGGGTGGTCACGGCCGGATCAGTTTGGAAAATTGGTAAATTTTAATAAAAAGTTATAAATAACTAAAAAATTAACATAAAATTTAAATAAAATTATATTTGATTTTTTTATAAAAAAAATTATGAAGCCCCTTCAGGCCGTACTATGGCTTCGCCACTCAACCGGCTGCCATAGCCTTCACAATTATCAGGGCAGTTGCTTTTCTTTTGTTTTTTGTTTGCTTTTCTGGCAAAGCTTGACAGTTGACAGTACTAGAAGAGGATGGTAAAATCAAATGGTACAAAAAGAACGTGAGGAGAGATGCTAGTTTTTGTGGTGATATTAGAGTGGAATTGAGATGTTAATTTATGTAACGGTTCAAGTCAGCTTCATTTTGCTTGCACACGTAAAACATTGTTCTAGTTAAGTTTACATGTAAAATTTGCTAAGCTAGAAAGAAGGCTGTGTATGAAGTAGTTCTGTTCAATTCACAAAAATAATGAAAAAAGAAACTGTCAGCTCATTGTTGGGAGTAAATTTCTCTTCATTGTAGAACCAAATATTTGAGTCATACAGTTCTTGTTTTCGATAGAATTTTTCATAATATCATGGGAGTAGATATTTTACTCGTCATGAAATTAGATTTGTAAACCATACATATCATATTTTATCTTAATAAGTCTCGTCGGTTTTTCATTCCATATGAAAATTTATAAAATGATCATTTTGCTTAAAAAAATGAGCATTAAATTCCAAAATGAGCTATTACGCTGAAATTTAAGCTGATTTTAGGCTGCTGAAGATAATGAAATTTAAAATAATAAAAATAATAATAAAAGTAATCCATTCTTTCACAGTCACAGACTCACAGATGTCAGCACACTGATAATCGATAATGGATTGATTTCGTTTGAGACGTCATAGTTGGGTCCGGTGGGCAGTCAAAAGAGCCCGGGCTTTGCCTCCCTTTTATCTGGGCTTTGTTGGGTCTTGAATAAATGTCTGAGTATCACTAAATAGACGCTACCAGTTTCTAAGTACACTCACTTCAGGTCGTCAACAAGCGCATCTAGGCAAATTACGCAACTTATTGAATTAAATCTGCATGGTCTCTAAAACATTTCCAAAAGTAAAATAACAAAAAAACCTATTTTAATTAGGAATTTTTTATTATATCACTCCAACCATTATCTTTATTTTAAGTTTTTAACTAACCATTAATATTAAAGTAACAGGATAGCGAGTTTATCCTTCTTTAAGCTAAATATTAATATTAAAATAATAAGAGAGAGAGTTTTATTAAAAAATTTTAATTACTTTATTTCAAATTAAATATTAAAATTATAGGAAAGAGAAATTGACAACACTTTCTTTCTCTCTTTATATTTAACTAAAATGATTCAACTTTTATAAAATAACTAATAATATGAAGAGTGATTAAAATTCATAAAAAATTATATCGCTAATTATTTTAACTAAAGACAGTTAGTTTGACAATAAAGTGATGATATTATCAAGTCACGCCTTATCCTAGAAAAATGTGAGCGGGCTATGTAAGAGTATTGTCATCAAAATTTATCAGGAAGGTGTTTTCAACAGAGAAGAAAAGAATGCTGAAAAGAAAAGACATGCAAATTGCAGACTGTTGGGGCAACAGGAGGTGGAGTGGAGACTAGAGAGCTCATGAATGCTTGAAATTGTTGTGGGCTTCTTCTGTCTTGTTAGGCGCCGCAGACATTATAAATGTTAGTCGCCTTCGCATAATTAACATCCATCAAAAAGGAATCGGACAATAGATCAACCGGGAACGGTTTCTCTCTCTCTCTTGTTTTTTCCCCTTCCCACTAATTCACATGGTTGTAGAAGTAAAATCTCAACGATAGAATACAATTTTAAAGATACACGTTACACTATAAAGTAATTGAAGTTATTTAAGTTTGAAAATTTTAAGATTTGAGATTATACATTTTTTTACGTGTAATATAAATAGATAATAAATATTGGATACATATTAAATAATTATTATCATTATAACATATAATAAGAATTTTAGATAAATAAAAATAAAAAGATTTAATTAAAGATCTTCAAAATCTGATAGTGAAGTTAATTATTACTAAATTTAAAAGTTTAAATTATTAAAAAATAATTAAATTATAATATTTAATATTTAAAATTGTACGTGATAGAAACCGTGGTCACCAGAATGTGCCCGCTTTTTTCAGCGAAACATTAATTATTTGCACCCCACTGTCGATTTATGATAGTGTGTACAACATTATTGTTGGCAGCTAGGCTGCTTTTTGCATGCCCACCTAATGTTTCGTCTGTCATTAGTTTACTAATGTCGCCGTTTCAACACATTTCACAACGTCACATCATCTTTCAATTTTCTTTCTTTCTCTCTTTCTTTTTTTTTTTACTTTTTTCTTTTTTCTTTTTTCTTTTGGGCAGCATAAAATGAACTGCAAATTGAGACCATTTTTTCAAGTAATTGTGTTTGATAATGGCTATACTAAAAAATATGAAAAATACAAAATATTATCTTAAAGCATGAACAATTAAGCATTAGTATGTTGAAAAGATAAAAAATTTTACAATAAGTAATATGGATTGGAGTCGATGTTTGTAAAGTTGCAAAATGTAGGTACGTATTAGCTGAACATGAATCTGATACCAGCGTTTTCTAATGAACTTCTTTTGGGACCTTAGCCGTAATAAACTGGTCAAAAGCACTACTAAAAAAATCATTTAATTAGTGCTGATTCTCTCATAAATAATTGTCAAGTGCTAAGTGCACCATGAATTAATGCAGAAGTTACTTGTAAAACTTGTGCACAAACACTAGTCGACATAGACTTCTGAACTGAAAATTTTTCGTTTTTTAACAAAGTCGTTGGAATTGCCGTCACTAAACACATGCGCGAGTCAGTAACTTTTCTTAGTGCCCAATTCAGGACTAGAAGAATACACCTGAAAAGAATTTTATTAGCACACATGATTTATCTGCAAAACATTTTGTCCACAAGGATCCACATATATTGATCAGTTCACATCTTTGATTAATGCTCTTAGTGGACCCTTTTAATAGTTTTATGTCCAAAATAATCAATGATTTTCTTTAGAACCAATCAAGATTATGTTTCTCCATGATTATGCCGCTGATGCTGCTGTCTGTGTTGATATTTCACATCTGTATATTATTTAGATAAGAAAGAAGAATGTTAGCGTGTCAGAGTCTTATATTCTCAATATTATTTTTATTAAAATCTCTAAATGCAACGATTTCAATATGATTGTTAATCATCACCGGATTGAAAAACTAAAACCGATAGAAAATAATTCGATTATAACATTTAATACTTGAGGTTCTGATATACTGATACATTCTCTCACGTACAATGTGAACAGATAACATATATCAGATACATGCTAAACGTTACCTATCATATAACATGTGTAACAAGAATAATTTCAGATAAAAGAGTGAGAAAGAGTTTGAACTAGGAAGCTCTAGACTGTGATACTATATTAATTACCACCAGACCCAAAAACCAAACCCAAAAGCTAAAAGAAATGATCTAACTATAATATTCGATACATTGGCAATGATAATAGTGTTTAGGAGTATTAAACTGAAACTGAAATGTTTGACAAAAACACATCTTATTGTTTATAAAATGGCTTTCTTAAAACCCTTCTTAAAAGGTTATAATAATGTAAAAGCTTTGAAAATTTATGATGTGTTTACTTGTATGTAATCAAAATGACTTGAAATTGAAATGATTTGAAATCAGATTGGTTTGCAGTCAGATCGATGTATCAAAATTAGAATAAATTGTTTACTTCAATTGTAAGAATCGTAATCGGAATTAACAATATTCCTTTTAAAATTTTATTTTGATTTAGAATCGAAATGAATTACTTACAAGTTACAAGAATGTCCTTAATTAAAAACATGTATTTTTTTAGCACTTTTGAAAGAAAATTATGTGTTTTTGTTATTAAAAAATATGTATTTTTATATAATAATATTATGTTTATTAAGCTCTTTTTTAATAAATTCTGAAAAATATTATTTATTGATATATCATATCAGGAATTATTTTAACATATTGATATATTCAAAAAAATAATAATTCTAAAAATCAAATAATATAAAAAAATATATTTATTATTTAAACAGACTTGTCAACAACAATTTTTCTCAGAACAAGTAAACACAAATATTCTTTCTCATTGTTCATTCTTATTCCTTAATTTCTTAAGTAAAAACATCATTAGTTTAGTGTTATAATAACTCGTCGAATGTAAGTGTGCACGTGAAGAGTGGACCTGCCAATATCTGTGGGCTGGTTTTTTCAGCTGAATCATAAGTTGATTGACATATGCTACCAGATGGACGCTTGAACAATTACAATATGAAGCAAAGAGAAGCAACTCATTATGTGAGAATGAGTTGACAGAAGTGTTGAGTACTACTTTTTTACGCCGTAACTTGTCGGCATGAAGTAAGTAGTCCGTACAAGTTTGATTGAGTTTGATTGTAGATTCGATTTCACACCTAGTGCCTACTCCTGTGAGTTTCACTGCTTCAAATTTTAATCATTGAGGTTGATTACCATATGAGGTCAAACTAAAACTTTGGGTAAATACGAAAATGCTGTACTTAATGTTATTTTTAGTAATCAACACATTGCATGCACGATCCGATAGTTGTGTAGAAACGAAAGATAAAAAAGGGAGGGTAGGCTTTTCAATTTACGTGCATTGTGCCGGATAGTATCTAGCTAGTTCAGATAAGGATAAAGCCTTCTTCTTCCTTTTAATTATTTATTTATTTATTTTAAGAGAAATTTCGAAATTGAATTTTATTGGTTGAAGTTTGAAAGGGTTTGATTTATATTGACTATTTTATTTTCATTTTTCTTTCATGTCTTTCAAAACTACTTGCATTCTTTTATCCCAACCTCAATATATTAGTTACCTCAATTGCCCAAGTGAGTAACTCAAATGAAGAATATCCATCAACGTAATTTATGTTGCACAAATCAAGTAGTGTTGTTTTAATTTCTAGCACATTTTCATCCTTATTCTGTGAGACTAACACTTAATAATTTAATTGTGTTTCAGCACTTAATATTACTTTTAGACGAAAATACCCTGCATCAAAGTTAGTTTTTCGCATGAGGCTTAAATTTAAGTCTTGAGGAGAGAAAAAGTCCTTCGAGTCTTAGGGTGCGTTTGCAATCGTTTTTAAAATAGTGTTTTTAAAAACTATTTTTAAAAATAAAAAACATGTTTTAAAAATAATGTTTTTGTAAATGTAATGTGTTTGGTAGAATTTCTTAAAAAATATTTTTAAAAACAGAAAATAATGTGAATGTATTTGGAATCGTTTTTAAAATGGTGCTTTTGAAAACTAATTTTAAAAATGAAAAACATGTTTAAAAAATGATGTTTTTTTTAAAATATAATTTGTTTGATAAGATTTATTAAAAGTTATTTTCAAAAACAGAAAATGATGTAAATGTGTTTGATATTATTTTTGAAAATGAGTAAAATAGTTGTCTGAAAGAAAAAGTAATTATTTGTTTTGAAAATATGTTTTGAAAATGGTAAAAAATATAAAAAATTTGTTTTTTATTTTTTAGTTATCATTTTCAAAAAAGTGTTTTTCATTTCCTAAAATGTATTTTCAAAAACAGCTTACCAAATAACTTTCTTTCATATTTTGTTTTCGAAAATGAAAAATCATTTTAAAAAATACATCCAAACACCACCACATTTTCATTTTTGAACACATGTTTTTTATTTTTGAATATATGTTTTTTATTTTCAAAAATATGTTTTTGAAAACAGACTACCAAACACATTTTTATCAATTTTTTGTTTTCAAAAATGAAAAACCATTTTTAAAAATGGAACCAAACACCTACTTAATTTTTCTCTCTCTCTTTATTTTTATATGTTTTTCAAATTTTTGAGTTTTTATTTTTTATCCAAATTCAAATATGGTTTCAAACAAAAACCAATCACATCTACATCATAAATAACAAATCGTATCACAATTTATAATCACCAAATAAAGTTTTTTTTTCGCAAAAAATGACATTGTAGAAGTAAAAAATGAGTATCCATATGGATAAATGGTGAGAGCAAGAGGAAAGATAAAAAAGAAAGGGGCAAATTGCACAAACCTCCCCTGAGGTTTGACGAAATTGCACAAATATTACGATATTTGGGTAACTCGCACGGACACTACCTGAGGTTTCAAAAACTCCGCACAAACCTCCCCTGTCGTCAGTCAACAACCATTAAATCGTCATAGTCAATGGTTAAAATTATAAAAAGACTAAAATACCCTTCAATAAATTTAAAATTAATATATAATATATTTTTAATTTAATTTGAAAATAAAATATAAAAAATTAAAAAAATTAAAAAAAAAAAGAAAAAGAAAAAACTGGTCTCCATGGGAGACCAGATCTGGTCTCCCATGGAGACCGACAGTCTCTATCGCTGGAGACCGCTGCGTCTCCAGCGATGGCCGTCCGTCTCCAGCGATGGAGACGGTCTCCATCGCTGGAGATCGCTGGTCGACCAGCGATGGAGATCAGTCTCCATCGCTGGAGTCTCAGCGATGGAGACCGTCTCCATCGCTGAGTCACCAGCGATGGAGACCCAGCGATGGGTCTCGCTGGAGTCTCCAGCGATGGAGAGAAGGTCTCCATCGCTGGTCGCTGATGGAGACCGATCTCCATCGCTGAAGTCTCCAGCGATGGAGATCGCTCCATCGCTGGTCGACCAGCGATGCTCCATCGCTGGAGACTCAGCGATGGAGATCGGTCTCCATCAGCGACCAGCGATGGAGACCGTCTCTCCATCGCTGGAGACTCCAGCGAGACCAGCGATGGAGATCCATCGCTGGGTCTCCATCGCTGAAACTCAGCGATGGAGCGAGCTGGAGTCTCCAGCGATGGAGATCGCTCCATCGCTGAGACTCCAGCGATGGAGATCGCTCCATCGCTGAGACTCCAGCGATGGAGACTGATCTCCATCGCTGGTCGACCAGCGATCTCCAGCGATGGAGACCGTCTCCATCGCTGGAGACGGACGGCCATCGCTGGAGACGCAGCCGTCTCCAGCGATGGAGACTGTTGGTCTCCATGGGAGACCAGATCTGGTCTCCCATGGAGACCAATTTTTTCTTTTTTTTTTTTCTTTTTTTTTTAATTTTTTATATTTTATTTTCAAATTAAATTAAACAAAAATATATTATATATTAATTTTAAATTTATTGAAGGGTATTTCAGTCTTTTTATAATTTTAACCATTGACTATGACGATTTAATGGTTGTTGACTGACGACAGGGGAGGTTTGTGCGGAGTTTTTGAAACCTCAGGTAGTGTCCGTGCGAGTTACCCAAACATCGTAATATTTGTGCAATTTCGTCAAACCTCAGGGGAGGTTTGTGCAATTTGCCCAAAAGAAAGAGAAAGGATAAGAGAAAGAAAGCCTTTAAAATAATAATAATAATAATAAGAGAAAGCAACAGTAAGAATTTTGTCTCGTTAACAAGGATCCTTTTATCTATGCACATATTTTAGTACTAATAAAACCAACTTATTAAGTTGGTACTGATCTCATAATAAATAAATCAAAAAGTGTTATCTCAAATAATTTTTCAATGAAAATAATTCGCACTTATAAATTCAAAGTTAAAACACAATTTAGAAAATACTCTATCAAGTGTTTTTTATTCTAATTTTAGTGACTCTAATTGTTCATTAATCTTAATAAATATATGTATTTGTTTCAATCAAAACTCGACAGATAAAGACCCAAAACCTTTAATTATTTGAAATTTCTATCCAACTTCTCAATACCAAATTTAAAACAACTTACAGTAAGGAAGTCACAATCCACCAATTTTCCATCAAAAAAGGCATTCATCCACCAACATTGAGTCAAAAGAGAACTTAACAAGTTAACTGACCGGTCTATGCCGAACCCACTAACAATATCACTACTTAAAAAATCATTCCAACTTTTAACCTAACAAATAATTATCATAATATGTACTTTAAAGACATACAAAACGTATTAATAATTTAAAATATACTTTACTATACTTTAAAATAAACATATAATTATTTTAATTTAACGTAAAATAAATAAAATTATACAATAATTTATCAAAAATAAGTGTTTTCTAGCAACAAATTATTGCTCTACTCCAATCCTCAACATTTCATAAATATTGTGGTTTTTCTTTTCTCTATCATTTTGTTACAAAAAAGATTGTTTATTAATTTTGGACCATAGTGCGTGAAGCACGAACTTGGAGAGCTATGGAAGTTCACGAGGCAAAAAACATTCTCCACATGATTTAATGTCAGTTTAGCTTTTGCGCAGAACACAAAATATCCCATGCTGTCGTGCATAGCTTGCATCTCTAATCCTAGCATTAATCTAGATGATAAAGTGGCATAAACGAAGGTGACCCTGGTTCTAATTAAATTCGAAATTATCTATATTTATGAGAGTTCTTGATAGTGTATACTGCATATATATATAGAGGGAATATATATATGTGTGTATATACTACTATATATATGTTTTTAGATAATAAAATTGTATTCTTTTTTTTTTTTTTTTTTTTGAGAATGTATTCTTTATTTTATATATATATATTTTGAAATACTTTACTTTATATATTTTAATAAAAGTAATGTGAACATGCATTGACAAAAGTACTTCTTGTTTTCTGTCATTTGTTTCTACTTTCTAGAAGTATTTGTAAGGCTAAATTAACCGCATTATACATTTTCTAAATAAGTGGCTAATGTTAAATGATTCCGTACAAAATATTCCAAATATTCACCTTTTCCAATTTTTTATTAATGTATATCAACCAAATACAGTGCCATAAGTGCTTTAACTAAAAGTCCAATAAAACACAAAGAAAATTTTATTTTAGTTCTTAAGGTTTAAAAAAATATCAATATTTTAAATATCTTTTGAAAACAGTTATTTTCATCCCTAACTTTTTCAAAATTCTTCAAAAAGATCCAAACCGTTAATCAATTAACGGTCAATGGTAACGGATTGTTTGGATGGGAAGGGTAAAATGGTCTTTTATGGAGAGAGTAAATTAATTTAAATAATTTATTATATACATAGAATTAATTTTGTAAAACAAATGAAAAAAAAAAAGATAAATAAAAAGTGGAGATCCCCCAGATTGGATCTCCACCGTCCATCCACCATGGAAGGTGGAGATCCAATTTAGTAAATCTCCATCATTTTCAACACATCAAGATTGTTCATCAAACCTCTTTACCAACATCATCAGCAACTCACCTCATCAACATCATCAACAACCCCACAGATTACAACATTATCAATAACATCACAGCATTATTAATATCATAAACTCTCACAACAATAACATCAACAATAACATTAAGAAAAAAAAATCAAAACTGTTTATAAAAAAAAAAAAAAAATTGAAACAAGGGGTTGATGACCAAACCCTTCATCTGGGTTCGATCGAACCCAGATGAAGAGCCAACCCAGACAAAGAATCTAGATGGAGAATGAATCTGGGTAGAAGTGACTAAAGAAGAAGGAGAAGGGACAAAGGAGAAGGACATGGAGGAGGCAGAGGAGATGGAGAAGGACATGAAGAACCTAGATCGATTTTTTTTTTTGAAATATGTTTTTTTATTAAATTATTGTTTAATTTAAACAAAAAATAGTAATAAGATTTTTTAAAAAATATATATAATTATATATATGTCAGTTTTTCATTAGTTAAATAATATGTAATATTTTAATTTTATTAAAGGTAAAAAGTCATTTTAGGTTATGAGGGGTAATTGAATCTTTTTAATTATTTTGTTTAATTTAACTGTCAGTTGATTAGCGGTTTAGATATTTTTGAATAGTTTTAAAAAGTTAAGGATGAAAAGAATTATTTTTAAAAGATTTTAAAAATGTGATACTTTTTAAAATATTAATAACTAAAATGAAGTTTTTCATAAAATACGTCTAAAACTATCCATCCAACCGTATTTATGAACAATCATGGCACAGCAGCTTGTTGTCAGTTACATATTATAAATAATATTTAATTAATTATAGGGATAATCCCAGTTTCCCCCCTATAGTTTAATGTAATCACTAATTTCCCCCCTGTGGTTTCTGAAAATCCCATTTTACCCCTTTTGTCAACTCTGTTAGTGAAAGAGGAATCCGTGTGTGAAAGGACTAAATTGCCCCTCAATATATAAAAAGAATATTTAAAAAAATCAGAATAGTTTTAAAAAAATATTTAAAATGAAATTAAAAAAAAAAAGTCGCCGGAAATCCATCTGAAAACCCAGAATCCAGAACACACAATCAACACAAATCATTAACAACTCATAACCCAAATCAAACAAGAATTCAACCAAACCATCCAAAAAACACAAGCAACATGATCCAAAAAACACAAGCAACATGACAAAAAAATCAAAACCACATATCCTGGGTTGGGTTTCCGGCACCAAAAACCCAGAAATCCTTGGGTTTCCAGCACTGGGAACCCAGAGATTTTTGGGATTCCGCACCGGAAACCCATCTACGAGTTTCCGGGGCGGACACCCAGAGATCTCTGGGTTTTCAGCGCCGAAAACCCGTAGATCTATGGGTTTCCGACACAGAAACCCATAGATCGAAGCTGGGTTTCCGCGAGAAACTCAGATCCGATCTATGGGTTTCCGACGAAACCTAGAGCCTATGGGTTTCATCGGAAACCCATAGATCGAAGTTGGGTTTCCGTCGAAACCCAGATCCGATCGCGGAAACCTAGAGAATCTGGGTTTCCGCGATCGGATCTGGGTTTCCGATGAAAATCAGTTTGGGTATTGCCGAGAGAGAGAGAAGAAGAAGAAAAAGAAGAGAGAGAGAGAGGAAGAAGAAGAAGAAGAGAGAGAGGAAGAGAGAGAGTGAGAAATGAAGAGAGAGAGAGAGATTGTTTTAAATTTTAAATTTTTTTTAATGGTTTCGATCACCACCGTCCATTTTAAAGATGGACGGTGGAGATTTTTTTCAATTTTTTAAATATAAAGTTATTATTTTATTAAATATTTATATTTTATTTCACTTGGACAGTTTTGCCCTTCCATATTAACGGTCAACTGTTGACTTTTAACGTCCAAATTGACGGTAAGGGGTTTTTTGGATATTTTAATAAACTACAGGGGGTTTTTTATCCATTTTGTAAATCAAGAGGGGGGATATTAGCGATATTTTAAAGCAAGGGGGGATTTTGGCTATTTTATCAAACTACAGGGGGACATTGGGATTATCCCTTAATTATATGTAGGTAGATATCTACTGGGCAATATGTGTCAACTATACACTTTTTTGGACGATAATGCACAGAACTTAAAGCAAACAACAGTGCATGCAAAAGCAGCAAAACAGCTCCACATCATTTTCTATCAGAAAACCTCACGCCACCATTTTGTGAGATTGAAGAAATGTAGCCATTTCACGAGATAACGTTTTGACAAATTAATTCATTCTTCCACTATCTCAATCCACAGTCCTTCTACTGTTCTACATCAATTTATATACTTTTTCAAGATATTTCATTATAGTAATCAATGTGAAACAATTGACAACTTTTCATAATAATTATCTACATAATAAATAACACATAGAACAAATTTAATTTTTATTTTTATTTTAAATACAATATCAAATGGATTAAAAATTAGTTGAAATTATTAAAGTTTATGATTTAAATATTTGCTTTTATAATCAAGATATATCTACTTCTAAAAGAATCTAAGTATTTAAATTACTAATATCAATAAAAAATTTTCTTGCGGATATATCATATGATGTGTATATTGAGAGAACCTCAGCAAATAAGGATAGCAGAAAGAAGCGAAAACTGGGAAAGTGGCGTGGATAAGTGTTGATCACGTGCGGTTTATGAAGACGTAGACAGATGGTAGGGCACGTGTTGAAATGTGTAAAAAGAAGCTTAGTGCCCACACTACACTGATGTCGGCCGAGCAACTTTTGTAATCTTGGACTTTTATGCTCTTTTACATACCATTTAAACTCCAATTTTTTATATAAAAAATCAAGATACAAGAAAGTTAGAAAAATCCTAATTTCACTTTTACACCTTTAAAACTATTGTCATCCGCGTTTGCTTTCATTAAAAAAACATTACTTACCTATGAAATACAGGTCCAAAAGTAAAATTACAATTCATAATTTAATAAAATATGCTTTACGTTTAATATATATGCAATACAAGGTTTTGAGTTAAATACTTATCATCAATATATATAGGGATAAGATCGGGGGACATAAGTTTTGACATAAATTTTACCACAATTTTATTGATCATTGGATGAAGATGATTTTAATGGTTTAGATTTACTCACACCACTACATACAACTTCATTTTAATCTTTACATAAATATTTTCTCTCCCTTCTCTCTTCATTATTACATTAGCTCTCTCATCTCTCTTCATTATTACACTATCTCTCTCATCTCTCTTCATTATTACACCATCTCTCATTTCTCCCACTAATATTAAAATCCCAATATTTAAATTATTTTTTTCTCACCCGATCCAATTATATTTAAAAACTCATCAAGAAAATTTTAAAAAAAGAAAAACAGCAATTGTTTTTTTTTTTTTTAACTTGATAAATTTATTATTTAAATGATGATTTATTTTTTAAAATAGTTTAAACCAAGCAATTTTTAGTAAGAAAATTTTTACTACCACTAAAAAAAAAATCTTATTTCAAAAACAATTTCTAATCAAAATAAGTAAAATAGAATTTATTTTTAAAAAAACACAAAACAATTAACCAAAAAGTTTTTCTTACTAAAGATTGTTTGGTTTAAACTATTTTAAAAAATAAATTATCATTTAAATAATAAATTTATCAAGTTAAAAAAAAAACAATTGTAGCTTTTTTTTAAAAAATTTTCTTGATGGGTTTTTAAATATAATTGGATTGGGTGAGAAAAAAATAATTTAAATATTAGGATTTTAATATTAATAGGAGAGAGAAGAGATAATGTAATAATGAAATGAGAGAAAACATTTATGTAGAGTGTAAAATGAAGTTGTATGTAGTGGTGTGAATAAATCTAAACCATTAAAATCCTTCTCATCCAATGGTCAACAAATCATGTCAAAATTTATGTCAAAATTTGTGTCTCCCGATCCTGTCTTATATGTATATATATAAATAACTGTGATATTTCAAATTTTAGTTGTCCTTTCCTCAGCCGTTTTTAACTTTTTGGTCTTAGGTTTGTTTATTGCATTACATCGTTAAAATGAGTGATGTACATTTACTGTTTATTTTTATATTGTGCATAAGGAATATATTGACATGTCAAATTTATATACACGGTGAATTTTGGTTACCTCCACCTTCTATATAAAAACGAGAGTCGATCGGCGAGGCCGTTGGTCAGCCACTGACTTTGATGCTTTTAAGGTTCACGGTTCGAGTCTTAATAAAGATAACTTCTTTTCTATTATATACAAATATATGAATTGTCCCTTTATTTTGTGTGAATTCTTCTCTCTATTAATATGTAGGTTGTTCTTTTTTATATGAGAGTTAATTCCTGAATCATGTTACGAAATCAAACTTTATTTGTTCTGATTTTGTTACAATTATAAAAAATAAAAATAAAAATTTTAAAGTATAATAATTTAAATTTTCTTAGTAGAGTGATTGTTACCGTACCTAAAATTTAGTACGATTACGATCTAATTTATGGTGGGTCAGTCACTTATCATTTTTGTCAATCACTTAATTGAATTGAAAAAGGATCTGACATGGCACTTTACATGGTTGCGTTTGTGTATGATGTTACAAGTCGGCAGTAATGGAGTCGACCAAAACGTTTACCAATCATACGTAACATGTTCGATGTGGGCCTAAACCACTAAAATTTTCTAATACCAAAACATGTTTTTCTAAGAGAAAATGATCAAAACAAAATTTTATGAACAAGAACAACCCACTAAGGCACTTAAAATATGAACCAAATTCTATTGCTGAAATTTCGTCCCCCACTTCACAAAACGTTAGTCTCTTTCACCTTTAATATGTTCACACCAGATATTTATTTTGGGGAATTCTCCCTAAAACCATTCTTTGGATTTTATCGAGTATATTGAACAAAACCATTGTTTGAAATGTTCCCATATCAAAACATCGAACATATAATGGACAAAATTTGAATATGTCGTTGGATCATAACAAGCTAAACTTATCCTCTTTTGAATTGCATAAGATAAGAAAATCACGACTGTACTAAAAGCAAAGTAATCTCCAATAATGAATTCATGACATTATTATGTCGGCTTGATAGTTAGTCTTTATTTATGGGTTCCTTTGTGACAATTATCTCTCATTCTTCGCAAATAGTGAAGTTTTCTTTGCTTATGTCGGCATACTTACAATCTTTTCGATCTCGTTTAGGAAATATTGTCTATCATCCTTATAAAAGGGAAACTTGCTTTAATTTGTAGTTTCTTTAATTATTGGGAGACCCAAAATTTTATATGAAAAGGAACATCGTAATAAAGCATAATATAATAATACTAAGTTTTAATTACGATACAACTACAATTAGTTGATATGTATATATATATATAAGTTAATCACATAAATAGTCTGTTAAAATCTACTGAGTTTAAATACTAAACGTTTGACTTAAAAATTAACTTCTATAACACTATGAGACTACCATAATAATGGAAGAAAAAAAACTCTCTGTATATATTCGTAAATATAAATGAATAAGAAGTGCATTAATCACTTAAGTTATGAGTGGATGTAAATTTCTAACGAATGAATCAATAATCTCACCATTGAGTTCCATGTTATTACTATTTACTACAAATAATAATTATAATATTGAAAAATTATTATCATAGCACAATGTAAATGATTTTATAAAAAAAAAAAAAATGTTATTGAATGAGAAAATTTATATCAAATTAATATAACACATCTGAGAGATACTACTATATAAAAAAAATGAGAGATAAAAAATATTTGAAACATTCGAATGTGGTAATTATGATTCTATAAATTTAGTTGAGAAAAATTCACAAATTAGGAGATGGTTAAATTGAAAAATATTATATCTTTCAAAAAAAAATTAAAAAAATTAAAATTTATAAAATTCAAAAATGTAACAATAGAGTGTAATAATTTAGTTAAAAAAAAATTAAGAATTCACTAATTTGTATCAATAAAAATATAAATATATTATTGTATTGAAAAATGTGGAGAATAAAAGTTCAATATATACATAAAAATTATTAAAAAATAAAAATAATTGAGTTTTTATTTTTTTAAAAAAAAATCGTATAATTTTTTTAATATTTTAGGTGGGACACAGGTTCCAACTGAGCTTATATTGGATCCGTCGTTGGTTGGTCGCACCAAAGTGATTAACACCATAAATTCATGATCATGGTTTAAAAACTCGACGAGTTGCGCCGAGTTCTCACCCGGTTCTAGCGGATCGGCACTCCGCCGATCCGAGAACCCTTAGATCAGAGGTCTTGCTTGTCGGAGATAGACACTCAGTCTAACTCGACCCAATTCGACCCAACTTGGCCCAACTCGTTGACTTGACGAGTTCAACCATCACAAAAGTGACTGGAAACCATCCCAAACACCACCAAAAAATCAGTCAAAACCCAATAATACTTCCAATAAAACAAACAACTCACCATACATAAAAGAAAAATTAAAGGAAACAATAACACAATGAGTCGCCGTCGGCGATGAGTTGAACGAGTTAAAAGACAACGGCAACAACTTGAAGACGCCAACGACACGGTGAGAAAGAAAGAGACTTGAACCGGCACAGAAAGATAATGGTCGACGATGCAGAGGACAGAGAAGGAGATTAGAAATGGCCGACCATCGAAAACGATGAAAAGGATTGGCTTTGGCTTCGGAGACGATGGCGATGACGACGATAGCTCACTTGAACGACGAAGTTGATAGTGTGGATAAGGATGAGAGAGGAGAAGGGAGAGAGAGAACATGAGAGCTTTGAGAGTGTTTAACATGGTGACTGGTGGTGAGTGTGAGTGGTGACTGGTGACTGGTGAGCCTTAAATAGGATGAAGATAATTTTGCAATGACCCTTGACATTTATAAAAATATCAGATTGAGCTTTCAGACTTCAAAAATTATAAGTTTCCTCTCCGAACAATACCTTTCGAGTACTCGCCGAGTTGCCGATTACTCGTTGCTCGCTGGACAGTCGATCGAGTAGGGAGTAGCGAGTTTTGGAACATTGTTCATGATGCAATTATATTAACTTAATTATATTGACGAAAATTAAGGCAATTTAGTTATAATTTCTTTACATTCTTATTAATAAAATTATAGGTTTGAATCAAATTCATATCATATATGCAATCAAAACAACTAAAACACTTTCTTGTTGAGAGTCTTTTCATGTTGATCACTTGAAATTTATTTGTTTCTAGCTAGAATGACAAATAAGTGTTAAATGCACAAGAAAATACATAAATTTTTCTTTCGTATAATTTTATAAGTAAATAATGGCATTACATAAATATATATATATATATATATATATATAAATATCAGTATATACTAGAAATCTTCATTTATTTGAATGCCAAGAATTTAGATATCAAAGTATGAAACTAGAAAAAATATTTCGAACCTTTAATATCTCTTTTCATTTAATAAAAATTAAGAAGAAAATATTAAATGGCTTCATTCAATTACATGAAAGCAAAGATATTATGTCGCTTGTGTGGTTGGCGACCATTACTTGTTTTTAGGACCGAAGACAGAAATTACAACTCATATCAGATGTAAAATTAAATCCTTTCTATTTCGAGTAAAGTTTCATTCTCCTTTTCGGCTAGACGTCAGCCGCTCTTTCATTGAAACAAAACAAGCCAATCCTCATCGATAAAAAATGATTGTGAACCCCTGTTCACATAAATATACACAAAACAACGCGAGACAGAATCTGTCTTTCTAGCAAGTCCATTAATTAAACCATATAAAGGAAAATAATAATATATATACATAAAATACCCAATTAAAATAATAGTTAAGTTGCTTTGTGACCATCAAATTTCCCTTACTAGACACGTGGATAAATTCCCCCTTCTCTTCTTAGACTAGTTTAGTCAACAAAACTATTTCCCACGTTCTCAGTACAAAACCAAACTCAATGGTCCATCAAGTCTCTCCCTCAGCCAACCAACCACTGAAGGCTATGGTGATTGGTGAGTTTGCCTACTCAAAAACCACTTTCCATCCATGGAGGCAGACCAAGTATAACCCAAATCAACCCTTATCTATTTAATTTTCTAGCCTCCACTTTTCAAATTATAATAGAATTACATTAGAATAAAGATAAAATTATATAGTGTAAATATAAGAACCAATACAATTTTGTTTTTGCGTTTGATATTCTTTAAATGACTACAATATTAAGACTTTTGTAGAGGAGATTAAAATGTGATTTTTATTTATATGTCGATGTGGATAAGAAGAATATATACTGATTTTATATCGTCTCGATAATGATATTAATATCTACTTTTATAATATGTCTTAAAAGTACATATTAACCGAACACGCTATAATGAGCAAAATCAAGTTCTTCACGGCGCCGAAGACAAGTTAAATGCTTATATAAACATGGCAATCCCACTACACTATCACGCCAAAAACAAGCCTGAGCTCTTCTTCTCTTAAGACTCTTATACTCTCTCTCTCCTTCTGTCTGTCTCTAACTCTAAGCTTATTATTTTCAATATTTCTTGGAAGATGAACTGTCTACAGAGCTGGCCTGAACCAATAGTGAGGGTCCAATCTTTATCCGAGAGTGGCATCAAATCAATCCCTGAACGCTACATCAAGCCACCACTCCAGAGGCCTTCACTGAACAACAACAATTATTTCAAAAACAATGATCAACGTATCAACATTCCTGTTATTGACCTCCAAAACATACTAGGACACGACCTCGCCCTCCGTGAGGAGACACTGAGACTCGTATCGAGCGCGTGCCGCGAGTGGGGTTTCTTTCAGGTGGTGAACCATGGAGTGAGTCATGAACTTATGCGAAGTGCCCGCGAGGTCTGGCGCCAGTTCTTCAAGCTCCCGCTTGACCTCAAGCAAGAGTATGCCAACTCGCCCACCACCTATGAAGGGTACGGTAGTCGATTGGGGATCGAAAAAGGAGCCCGATTGGATTGGAGTGACTATTTTTTTCTTCATTATATGCCTCACTCGCTCAGGGACCGAAGCAAGTGGCCTGCACTGCCACCTTCATGCAGGTACGTTATCGTCACTTAAGTGACTTTGAACACTTGACTACCGCATGTGGAAAACATGTTTTTATGTTCTTCTTTGTTGGTTTGAATATTATTTTTAAAATTTGTGTGCTTTTTGACTCGCTTTCAATTATTATTATTATTTTTTTAAAGTTTGATTTCTTTTAAGATTCATTCTTTGCCTTTTCTTTTGCTTTTATCCCCCTTTTTCAGTACCTGGATGCCTGTAAAATGTAATCCAAGTTTATAATATCAGACCTGTCTTTTCTTTCCAATGATTATGTGAAAAAATAATAATATAAAACTATTAATTTTCGTTTACTAAGATAAATTTATATTTAGTTGCAACAAAGGTTTATAATATATATTATAAACAGTGTAATGACTTGTGATTGATTGATATGTTATTTAACACAAAAAATTATTTATATTTTGATGAGAATATTATTTTGAAGTGATAAATTTATTTAGAATTATATAATGAACGTAAATTTGTGAAAACTAATTCTGAAAACCATAAAGAAACTTGGAGTTTGAAACTTTATTTGTCTCTAAATGGTTCATTATTATTGTCTGACTGAAGCAATTATTTTGAAGTTTGACTAGATTCAATGCATGGCAATCGCGCAGTTTAATTTTGAATTCATATAATAGATCTCATACTTAAGTGACACTAATAAATACCACTAAATGCATGGCCATATTAATAATATGGCAAAAAATTGAATCTTTCCCTAATTGAATAAAATCACTTTATTATGGCATGATCCTCATGGTTGACCATATAACTTGTTGCTTGCACTTTTGTCTAATGTCTTAGTCATTGTCAACAACAACTCATCGAATAACCAAAGTTGATACAACATTTGTCCGTTTTAGTCCAAAATTACACACAAAGGGGGTAGTTAATTGATCCCACGTGTGTTTTTTACTACAAGAAAACTAAGTATTTCCTGATTTGGTGTGAGCGAGATTTAACTACAAAATTTTGCCGTTAGAGATCTGACCAAATTTTTGTCCTGTGACAATGGATTGTAATTCAGGGAATTGGTGGCCGAATATGGAGATCAATTGGTGAAACTATGTGGAGAGTTGATGAAGATGCTATCTATCAATCTAGGACTAGGAGAGGACCGGCTTCAGGATGCTTTTGGAGGAGAGGATATTGGTGCTTGCTTGAGGGTTAATTTCTATCCAAAATGCCCACAACCAGACCTCACACTAGGTCTCTCCTCACACTCGGACCCCGGTGGCATGACCCTTCTCCTCCCCGACGAAAACGTCGCTGGACTCCAAGTCCGTAGAGCCAACAACTGGGTCACCGTTAAACCTGTCCCCAATGCTTTCATTGTCAATATTGGAGATCAGATTCAGGTCTTTCCCTCTCGGTCTAACACGTTTCAATTGACAAACAAAATTTTTAACGAAACCTACAAACTAAAACGCAAAATTCATCCGATAATTTTTTTTTCATGTAAACCGGTATATATTAAGTATATATCCAGATCCTATTTTATGTTGATTTTTTTGTTGACCTATAATATTTAAAGCCATAACGTGCATTTAAGATAAAAAAGAAAAAATAAATAAAAGAACTAAATTAGGATTCAAATTTATTTAATTAATTATATCACAAGAGATATAAACAGGATTATTATTATTTTTTTATCGTAATCTTATAGTATTGACAAGGAATCCTTGCTCTCAATCTTATATTCTTAATTTATTGTTGTTAATAGGTGCTTAGCAACGCAATTTACAAAAGTGTGGAGCATCGAGTGATTGTGAACTCAGAGAAAGAGAGGGTCTCTCTGGCTTTCTTCTACAATCCAAAGAGTGATCTACTCATGCAACCTATGAAGGAGCTAGTGACAAAGAACCGGCCAGCTCTTTATGCACCAATGACTTATGATGAATACAGAGTCTACATTCGAACAAAAGGGCCTTGTGGGAAGGCACAAGTCGATTCCTTAAAATCCAACACTTGAAAGATCAAATTATGTCCCCTTCTATAATAATAATAAAAATCAATCATGTATGATCGGTTTTCTAAATATCTCTTTGCAATTATTGCATGGGGACAATTCAAGAGAAGATAAATATATGTGATCTATCCAAGTTTCTGTCAATGTCATTTCAAGAAAGAAAATAAATCACATAAACGTGTAAAATGGTAGAGATTCTTGGCTGTCTGTTTGGTTCAGTCAGGAAAATAGAGATATTATTAGATGGAATAGATGTGTGTTGAAAGAATCGTACGTTATCGCATCGCCATGGCCACTTATTTTTGCCTTGGTTTATCAAGGAAATATATTGAATGATTTGATGCAACTATTCACCAATTCATATCTTATTTGACTAGTCTGTCTCCGTGGAAGCACCATGAGCTCTATATATGGATACATGGTCATATATTAATGTGAATATATACAATTTTCTTTTTCAAACATATATTGTATACTAAACAATGAACCTGTCCTAACTAGGCAATAATTTTGCAAATTTTCACATGAGGGGTTTGAAAATGACGCACAAATCCATCGTAAGTTACGATCTATATATTTATATACCAAACTACTTATTCTTTACTTTCATTTCATGTGATCATTTTTATGGTACGTCCCTTATGATTTCAGCTAAAAACATGAAGCTGTCAAAATTGAAAAGGATTAGAATCCTTGAATTTGTTATATTTTGGTTTTACATGCAACCTGTTAAAAACATCTAATTAAATTCATTAAAAGTTTCTCTGACAATGCTAGTAGCTTTGTTTGTTTGTGTGTTTTTTTTATTCACTCTTTTCTCTGTTCGCGCTTAATGGGATTTGTCAGAAATGACCAAAGGAGAAAAAGATCACCAATAGCAATACAAGCACCTTCTTCTAATTTTTTTTTTTTCCTGAAATAGCAATAAAAGCACTTTTTAATTGATAAAATTACCTAAATAAATATGTCAATAGAAGCACTTTTACTGGTAGTGCAAGCCAAGTATCAGTCTCTTAGAAGTTTAATTTACTAACGTTTATTTATCTTATTAGATAGACACACGTTTATTTAAAGTTTTCCTATATGATATACAATTTTCAAACCTTTTGACAATATCTTTTTGTGAAAGAACATAGGAATGTTGATAAGATATTAAAATGTAATTATCACATCGTTAATTTGTATATTTATTCATTAATACCATTATATAAATATATATATACAATTTAAATTTAAGATAATTCTTATTAATTTTTCCAAATAAAATATACTTACAGAACGTAGAAATTCCCCACTTAAACATTTCACTTTACCAACAAATAAAGGAACAAAAGAATTGGGAAAAAAAAAAGTGAAGTGGCCAATGAAATGACTAAGCAAATTCTTTGGGGTGCGCCATTTTGAGTGCTCCAATTTGACTGCTTCAACAATCAAAATTTATTAGGCAAACAACACTCTGCAAAGGCTGCAATAGTGTACTATAAACATGTTTATCATGGTGGTTGTCATTAGCTCCTTTTTTTTTTGTCTCTCGACAAGACATTATCAACTTTTTCTTCTTTTTTTTTTTTTTTTCTTTTTTTTTTTTTGTGGATCGGACATCATCAACTTGTTTGTTAGTCAAGGTGTGCACTTTTTTTTTTTTTTTACCAACATTTGGTACTGAAGTCTGAAATAGGTGCGG
Organism: Nephelium lappaceum; assembly: GCA_021234005.1. NCBI lineage: Eukaryota > Viridiplantae > Streptophyta > Magnoliopsida > Sapindales > Sapindaceae > Nephelium > Nephelium lappaceum. Next base: position 2,363,524 of record CM038011.1, read on the forward strand.
GTCCTTTTAGTTTTCACCCATTTTTGTGATACAGATTACACGTTTTTTTACTTCTTTATAGGGTTTGAAATATATAGATTTTATGACGTCAAGACATTAGTTAAAATATCGCTTTCGTTAAATAAAAAAACAAAAAGATAAATGTAGAAATAAGATTCTTACTTTGAATAGCCACCTATATACATAACAAGACATTGACAATTCAAAATAAGAAATTTATGATGAAAGTTGAGATAGTTTAATGATAATTATTTATCTATTACACCTACATTAATGAAATTATAGAATGAAGTTATATTTTCCATATTTGAAATTCGTAAAGTTAAAGAGGAAAAAAAAATTATATGTTGGGCTTTATTCTAGAGCAGCTCAACAACTTAAAGGCCTTGGTTTCGACCCAAGCATGGCCTGATACAGGAAATACAAATACTAACCTCACTCCACCTATTTTTAAATTCATTCAGTTGTTGTCTTTTTGCTGCATAGAAAAAGACTATATTATTATGTTATATATAAAAATTTGTACACAGGAATTTTGGTGGGGTGCACTTAGCATTACACCTTCAAAGTACCACGCATTGTCTTACTCTTTTGGTGTTTAACGAATCTAACCCATGAGGAAACTCCCTGTGTGATGCAATCAAGTAACATTTTGGATTTGAATATTTGAGACTTCAAAATCTTTTGGCGTCACATAGCTAATTTCCTGCAGGCTGCAGCTTGAAACAAACAAAAGAGGACAATAAGAATAACCCATGTATCAAAACTCATTGCCAATTTCATACACAATATTATTTTATTTGGACAAGGGGAATTATGCTGTGTCAAAGGGAACATAGGATTAAATAACAATCTTATAACACTTAGTTATCGACAACAGGCACAGAAATTTATAGAGAAAACTTGGTCAAGATGGGTGGATTTTCATGTATATAGTCAATATAATAATACAAGCTGATAGTGATTTTATTACAACAGACAAACTGATGAGCAGTGCCAGTGCATGCATGGCTCAACAAACCCAAATGAAAACTATTAATAAACCCATACATATCTTGACAAATCACCTAATAAGCATTAACATAATGCTTTGAAACTTATTTAATTTATACATAATATCATGACCAGAGATGATTTGATTGCTTCCAGGATGTGATATGATAAAATCTTGGGGGCAATTAAATACTCAGTCAAATCCTGAAGATTTCATCTGGGAAAAGTATTGTTATGATTCCTGTAATGGATATCAACCAATCTTTGACGTAAAAGAGTTCGAATAAAGACAAAAATCTAACCAACCTATTTCATCTGATGCCCTGAAATCAACAACAAAAATTTATGTCTTTGTCCGAACTTTTTAACGTTCCAAAATTTTATAGACAACTAGGCAGTAGAGGAGATGGGCAAGCTGGAATGTTCCAGGGAAAACTACTCATAGGATCCTGACCGAATGATGCTACTCTGAATATTTGTGGGAAATAATCATCTTCGGTCCTGGCTCTTTTCGTGGTTCGGATGCCTTCTCCGGATTCTATTTCGTTTCGGTCACGATCAGCATCTGAATCCGATTCCAGTTCCCTTGCATTTGACTCTGAATCCTCGCAGAGGGAAGGCAGTGATGTGGGAGAATAAACTGGCTTCCCTGATTTTGTAGGGGTGTTCTTCTTTTTGTGTTCCTCTGAAATTCTGTCCAGAAATCTTCCTTGTGCTTCGATTTTAAGCTTCAAGCTCCTCTGAACCTTGATATAAAATCATAATGAGAACATTGGCAAACATGAAAATGTCTCCTAAGAAAACATTTATCACATCATGAGCAAGGATTCTCTATCATTTTTTTTTAAAATTTTTTGATAATCTAATGACACATTATCATCAAAATAGTGTGGATAATCAAGAGTATTACAATTTTTTTCTCTTAGGTATCACTCAAACTCAATCTCCTCCCATAAAAGCTTAACAAAAATAATAACTTAGAGAGAATCCTTGCTCCATTATGATAAATATTTCAGTCACATTCAAAAAATATTGCTGTTTCCTTTTTTTTTTTTTTTTTTTTTTGGAAAAAATTACCAATTATGATAATATTTGAAATATTTTTATTGACGTCTCCTTTTTTCTTCGAATGAATATAGAGATACCTCAAGTTGATCACTCAATCGCCTTTCAACTTCCATTTGCATTTGTAAGGCTTCATTAAGTTGAGCAGCACTGTGATTACACGACATGAAAACAACTAAATATAATGGTCTGTGTACAAAAAAAATATCTGGTGTTGAACAAGTCATCCAAAGATTCAATAGAACTCCAGGTGACTGATGATACATATAATATATAAACTCACGCTGTTGTACTAAAATTAGGCAACATCTCTGAAATATTTCTCCTCTCAAACTTGCCACCTGCAATTCAAACAACATATATTATATATATCAAATCAGAGAATATTGGCCATCGTTTTTTTTTTTTTTCTCTTGAAACTGTAATCATCAATGAAGAAATTAAAATACTTACGAGTAGCTGATTCTGGTATAAACTTTGACATCCTGTACTTCTAAAGAAACAATCAAATGAAAAAATTAATCAGATAATTATGATCAAGAGATTCTAATTTTAACGAAATCCCAACCTTGAATTTTGTGCACATGGTTAAATATATTGGTAAATAAATCTGATCAGTGAGATTATAATGAGATATGATATTCGGATTTTTAGTCAGAATATGGACCTCTTCATTAGAGAACCATAGGATACATGCATGCTAAAATATATAACACAAAGAAGAAGGGCACCTGCAAGTGACTTTTGACATGGTAAATTGTCAGTCCAGGAATGCCCATAGCCTTCAAAACTCCCTTTGGTGTAGCCCCTGAAATTCACAAAAAAATAAAAAAATAAAACACACACACACACACCATGATCATGAGTGATCAGTGATCATGACCTCATATATATATATATATATATAAATTATGCAACGTATTTTCGACTTACGATCAGGACCACCAAGCTGATTAACAGCCTCTTCAAAGCGATCATGGAGCTCTTGCGTCCAGCGCAAGCGTTCCTTGGCAGAGCCATCTAATTTGCTAGAACCCATTTGATCAGAATCAGGCAAGAAGAGATTAGTGGCTCAACAAGCACTAGCTGTAGTGTATATTACGAGCAAAAAATGCCTTCCTCAAAAGAGAGGACTATAGAGAGAATAATCACCACCAGGACCTATTTAAATAGAGTTGTGATCATAGATAAATACTCAAGGGTGTCGATGAGCTCTAAGAAAATTTTTTGCATAGAATTAGATACTATTTGATGTCGCTAACTACCGGAGATTACCAAGATTTCCCCAGAGTCCAAATGATATCAAACTCAAAATTGTTTCTATTCATCAAAACCATTTGCGAGGAAATCCAATCTTTTCAAGGCATAATGTGTCCAAAAAGATAGGGGGTCAATTAACATATCACCATCCGACCAAGTCAATTATTATTATCATCTGTTTAAGTCCATAAATCTATTCTCTCTCTCTACGTAATGCCTATGTGTATTTGTTTTGTGGTTGGGTATTAGGATATCAGTTTAGGTGACAAAATCTACTCGAGTTGGATGTGCATTCAACAACCCTTTTTACATTATTAATACTTCAACCCTTAAATGTCAAGCCGATTATGTAATTATATAATAGTGAAGTTCATTACATTGTTTTTGGGCGAAAACTTGGCATTAGTTATATGAAAATTTTTAATTAGTCGGTGGACAGACATAATAAAACCGTCCATAGAAGTTTTTCCATGTTCAAGTACGTAAATCAAAATATAGTTGTGTTTCATACAATCAAACTGATCACATGAACATGACCAAGCTCTCTCCTATAATTCCACATTGAGCTATCTCACCCAAAGATTTACAATAGGAATTGAACATGAAAAATTAATATGAATTGTCACAACATAACAAATTCTATTAATATATAAGTTAACATTTAAGCAAGAATTTTAGGGAGGGAAGGAGCCCTTAAAAGCATCTGTTATAAACAAACAACACTGAGAAATTCATTACAGAAACTTAATAATAACTTTTGAAAGGTGACATTTCTATACTATGTCAGCAACTGAAACGACCAACACTGTTCAAAGCCCTCTGTTTGGTTTCGGTGAGCGCTACTGCCTGCCTCTCTTTATGCTGCAGGAGGGGCATTTGTATTGCTTGATACTCTCGGCCTTTGCGGGTGTTATCTTCACACACTTTCCATGGAACCACCTCTCGCAGATGTCACACCCAATCCAAAACTCATCAGCGTTGTAGTTCCCACCACAGCTCCCACATAGGGTTTCACTATGTTCGTCTTCCTCATCCTCAAAGCTCTCATCAGCAAGCTTTGGGGCGCTTTTCACTTGGCCATCATTTGATCTCTACACAGATGAAGAATACAAAAAAGGGAAACAAAATAAGGACACGGGAATAGTAAAAAACTGTAAAAACACATAGATTATAGGATTAAATAATTCTTCCTCTGTTTCAGGGTTGACACTAGGAAAGCTGTGTTTCCTCTACAACCCACAATCATCTCCTACAAGCACTTATAAAAAAACAGAATAATTGCACACCAGTAATGCTGTGTGCCTCAAAATTTTTCAACTGACTTTTTATCTAAAAATTTACTTCACTTATGACAAAAGAGAACTTCAGAATAAATCAAAGAATTCATTATACTACACTGAATCTTCAAATCTCACAGAAAAAATTAAGAAGTTCCAAACAAAGTTTGATCACTCAAACCTTAGCGCTGCCCCGAGATTTGCTGCCACTGTCCACGCTGGGCTTATCTTTTATAGGTTTCCTTTCTGTTACAACCTCAAACACGGTGGGCAGATCATTGATCAAGCTAAACAGACGTTTCCTGCAAAGAAAAACTGACATAAGCACTAAGGAATGCCATTCTCAAGGAAACAACTTCTGCAAATTCATTTTATTGAACATGAGGGAAACATGGACAAAGTATCAAAGAATATGTACATAATGATGTTTTTTAGGTCAGCCAAACTACATCTGACATCAAAGAGTATACAAGCAATTCTTACACTCTCTGGTGACCCTTTGTAGAATTACCACTCAACTAAAACTGCAAGCCTCAAAGCACAAGCAATAGTAATGTCACTACAAGCTGCGATGCAGTGAATTTAGTCAAACTCATTGGTACACATTTTTTTAGACTCCCCAATTACTAGTACTCAATAGTATTAAAAATGTTGACACCAAAATCACAGATGAAAGGTATAACTCGATAAAATACAGCAAAGTTTTCAACAACCGTAACAGACTTTCCCCAAATTGGCCAACAATTTAATCACCAGAAACTAGAGAAATAATTAACAAGGGACAGATCTTTTGCAAAATCACAGAAAAAAGAGGACAAAGAGAAGAATAGTTTTTAAGAACGCAAGAACAAATGACAAAATAGGATTGACCCAATTAACGATAGAACTCTTGCCTGCTTTGCAGCTAGGATTTAATAATCAAATCAGGTCAAAATTATAAAAAAAATAAAATCAATTTAATTCTTAGCAATAAAAGAAAGGTAAAAGCTCGGCATTCAACTTGTACTCAACCAAAAAGTCTTCTATAGCAAATTTATCAGCTCTAATCTTTCTTAACTCAGACTGCACACATAAAAATCTCCCATAAACCACCAAATATCAATAAAACAGCAAAATGACAATACACTTCAGATAAAAATACAAAGATAAAAGCATATATCTGAACAAATGCAAGATAGAGAAAAGGACACATTTTTTCCTTCTGGTCCCAACAATTCAGTGCAAGAATTATGGAGCCACTAAAGAATATTAACTTCACCATGTTCAGATAGCAAGTAGCAAGAAAGTGAGGCAATGTACCTTTCATTGCGGTTAAGACGGGCTCCAAGATAGAAAGCCACAGAAAGCAACCACGAGTCAGTGTGCACTGCAACGAGCGAGAGCCAGTCCTTGCGGTTCATGCCATCTCTTGCAAAATTAATCCCAAGCGCTGGCTCAGGAAGCTCTGGTGGAACTTCCTCTGCTGGCAGAGTCACTTCCCATGATTCATTTGGGTGTCCATACAAGCACAAATTTTCCTTATCTAAACCAAAATCCCAAAAACACAAATTCAGTTATAACTTCTCCACTTCCTTCAATTTCAATTTCATCATCACTAAACATTTGTTTCTACTAATTCAATGTTCATTTTCAATTCCAAAGCCTTCAAATTCAGCTTCAAACCAAACGAATTCAAGAAATTGCCCTAGATTGATATCAAGAAACTAGATAAAATTTCATGACAAACAAGAACACAAATACAATTACAACAACTTACACGCTTCTTTCAATTTCAATTTTGTCATCACTACACACATTTTTGTTTCTACTAATAATTCAACGACAAGTTCCAATTCCAAAGTCAAAATTTCAATTCTCCCGTACAACAAACAAAACAACTGCTTCAAATTCAGCTTCAAAACCAAACAAATGCACAGAATTGACCTAATTGAGCAGCAAATCAAGAAACTAGATAAAATTTCAACATACACAAAAACACAAATACAATTATAACAACATCACTTCCTTCAATTTAAATTTCAACCTCACTATACATATGCATTTCTACTAATCCAATTCAATGTTCAATATCAATTTTAAACTCAAAATCTCAAATTTCCCCTACAACAAACAAACACTTCAAATTCAACTCCAAAACCAAACAAATTCTCTTAAATTGAGCAGCGAAACCAAAAAACTAAATACGATTTCAATTTCATCTTCACTACACATATTAGTTTCTACCAATTCAATGTTCATTTTCAATTCTATATTCAAAATTTCAAATTTTCCACGCACCAAACCAAAACTTAAAATTCAGCTCCAAAACCAAACGAATTTACGAAATTGACCTAATTGAACAGCGAAAACACGAAACAAAACACAATTCCACTACAAACAATAAAAGACAAGTCCGATCTACAATAACAGGTTACCTGGATCGCAGAGTCCATAGAACTCATCGACATCTGAAAGATTTTAACGGAAAAAAAAAAAACAAAAAAAGATCACGGCGTCAGTCACATAAACTAACGGAGATTCAATCGAGAGAAAGAGAGAGAGAGAGGAATGGAGTTACCGTAAGTTAACGCACGGACAACGCCGGCTCTTCTGGAGCAGTAATCTTTGAAGATCTCCTCTACGGTTCGCGGACTGGAAGCCATTTCCATGGCCAATCAGAGATCTAGAAGAGGAGGTGAGTTGACTCGGGGTGGAATCGGATTTATTGGAGAGTTTGCAAGTCGAGAGAAAGTACGGCGAGATTATACATAGGATTGATGAGAAGAGAAAGAAGAAGAGAAGATGCGAAAATGAAAATTTGTTGTTTGTAGTTGTACACGTGAAAATACCGAAAATACAGACTTGTGTAATTAACGCTACTTTGATTTATTTTATTTTATTCATTTATTTATTTTATTAAAGTAACCTTAGGTTTCTTACAAATTTTACGTAAATTTATATCCAAATAATATAATATATAATTAATAAAATATTAATAACTTGTATATCATATTATTTAAATAAAATTTTTAAAAAATTTCATTACTCTTTTTACTATTAGCACTTCAATTCATTTGGTAGGTGAGTTAATTAGGGGGGATTTGTTGTACTTCTTTCAACATTTGTCTAAATTTATAACCAACTAAGATAAGATTTATCCACATTCATTACTAGATAACCTGATTTGTAATTATTATATAATCTTATTATTAATTTTGGTTGTTACAAGTCCTTTTATAATCTCATTTGAATGAATTTTTAATTTGTAATTATCATATAATCTCATTATTAATTTTGATTGTAACAAATTATTTTACTATTTCATTTGGACAAGACATATAAACAAATTTTTGGAAGGTATAAAATTTCATAATTAATCTATAGAAACTATATAATGTTTTTTAAAATACCATTTATGATATAACAACTCAAAAAGATTTGATTAATCTTTTTTAAAGTCTTTTTTTTTTTTTTAAGATATCATATATGATGTAACGATTTGAACTTAGAAAAAACTTAATTAAAATTTTCTTTTTTAAATATTATTTACAATGTAACAACTCAAAAGTTTCATTAATATTTTTAATGTACCACTCACAATGCAACAAACTTGGACTTGGAAAAAACGTTATTAATATTTTTTTTGAAATATTGTTCACGATACAAGGATTCAAACTTTAAAGGACTTAGTTAATATATATATATACATGAGTGTTTCTATCATTAGTGTCTCCTAACTTTAAAAAGTTAGGATGAGCCAATCAAATTCATCTATTACATTATCTCTCTTAAAACAAATTTTCTCTCCTATTTAATTCAAATGCAATTGATAAATTTGATTGGTTTGTCCTAACCTTTTAAAGTTAGAAAACACCGATGGTAGAATCACTATATATATATATATATATATATTGAAATAGAATTTACCATCCAAAGATTAGGAATGATGTAATTTTAATTACACACTAATTATGAGAGAAAATACTTTTTTTTTTCACCATAAGGAAATGAAATTTGAATTTGAACCCTCAACTTTACCAATAAGTATGATTATTGATTAGGTTATCCATTTATCCTTACAGCCCAACCACTAGTTACAGACTAATTATGAGATATAATTTTGTTTTTTAATAAAAAAAATCAATTTCAAACCTTTAAATTGTAATGTAATAACTACAACCAACCATATGTAAGTCGTAACAATAATATCATGGATCTAAATTTATAAAAATAAATATAATTGATTTTTTCAATGTATTAAAAATATTTGTTTACTCCAAATATAAAAATTAAAAAATGTTTATATTAAGACATCAAATCAATAATTACTTCCTCGTCTAGGCTTGGTAAAAGAGCCTCATTGAGAGCAAGAAGTAAATATGAGAGTGGAAACCTCACTCTCCTTTTTCTTCCACTGGATCAATCGAAACTATAGATTGGAGCTTTAACCACTAGATTACATACATTCAATTCAATCTTCCTTATATGTGCAGTTCAATTAGCATATCAATATTGCTTCAAGCCTTACATATGTAGTCCATTACAACTCATGATAACTTAAAAATGCTACATTTAGGCAACAGCAGTTTTTTTTTTTTCTCAGGATAAAATTTCCCAGTCCATCAACAGTATGCTGCATTCTACATCTCCTCAAAATTGAAAGATGGAGATATAACATCTATGAAATATTAATCGTCCCGTAATTTTAACTCTCAGAGAATAGAAACACAGAAAATAATTTATAACTCTAAATAGATTAATCCACAATTCAGCAACATGTGAACTTCCTTTTTTAGAAGCCAAAAAAACCAGCAGAGAAACCCAAAAGCAAGCTTACATGAGCTAGAAGGATGATGGCAAAGCAGAGCTACCATCGAAATTTATGAAGATGGTATTAATCTCTTAAGACCAGTTTTCTGCTCTGTAGTGAGTTTGGATGGGAACTTGATGTTGAACTTAATTCTCAAGTTACCCCTTTTGGAAGGTTCCTTGGGGATAGGCATCCCTTCGCCTTTAACAACTTCTTCATAGGTGGGGCTGATGATGGAATTGATGGGAACTGTCAGGTTTCGCCCATCAAGTGTTGTGAGCTGCACTGTGTAACCGGTTAGAGCTTCCACAAGAGGTACCTTTTGGGTGACAATAAGATCATTGCCATCCCTCTTGAAGACACTGTGAGGCTTCTCATCAATAATGAACACGAGATCTGAGGGTATAACATTGCGCTGTTCATTCCCCTTCTCTGGAAAAGTAATTTTTGTTCCTTTTTTCCACCCTGGCTTCACTTCAATGGTGAGAATTTCCTCGACAGTATTAGGTCTCCTGCAAAAGAAAGCAACACAAACGAGCAAAAAGCATAACATCAGAGAATCACGAAAAATCTATGCACGGATATATCTAACTTGCATATTGCTTTGACAGTGAATTCCTGTGTGCATAAACACCAATGAGTTAAAGATAAGGGAAATGCTGAACAATATCATCCAAGAACATCCTTAAGCAGCACAACACAACACTAAATGTTACAACATTATAACTCAAGGAAATTTCCCATACTTTTTAGTGACTTTGGAGCGATTGATAACCTCAAACTGTCTAAAAACCCCACCAAAAAAAAAAAAAAAACCAACTAAGAGCAACAACTGTTTCTCCATTCTATGCCATTGCCTCAAAAAATTCTCAACATCATTAAAGGAACATTCATCAAGCTGCCCAGAAATCAAGAATAATCGTAATTACTACGTGTGCCATTATTTGGACATTGTGATAGCAGCAAAAACTTGATGGCAACTATAGGTCCAGTCTTACATTGTTAAGATACTCTAATGAAATCTATTGGGTCTATCTGTATGACTGTATCATCACACCTAAATGGTACAAAAACGAGCTTGCGATTGGTACGAGAAAAAAGGGCAACCATAAATAATTTACAAGGAAAGTCACTCAATTTCAATCCCATTTTAGATATTCTTTTCTTAGCCTGAGAAATGTGGAAAAAACAATGCACATGCCCTGCATACATTCTACTCCTATTTTTCATCAGTCCATACATTCTACTCTTATGGATGCAGGAATGTGCTCACAAGCATGTATGATGTTTTATATAGTCTCTTTTAAAACTGACATTACAAAACTAATCCAGACCATCATTGTCCAATGTGATGCTGCATTTTGTCATTGTTAGAAAGCTTATATACTATTGTTAAATCCTTTCCTATCGACTTAAGTTTTTGGGTCAAATGATTACAAATATAACATCAAAGCTTGGTTGGTCCCAAGAGTCCCCAGTTTGAACCCCTATAGTGATAAAATTTGAATTTGTTATTTGTTATATGAATTTGTTGTCTGTTTGTGTTTGGGCTTGAGACATGTGACAAGCCCGTTGGTCTTGCACGTGAGGAGGTGAATTAAAAAACTTATATACTACTATTGGGCTTTTTCTTATCACTTTAAGCCTGTAGGTTTGATGGTTACTAACAGTCACCATAGTATCAAAATCACAAAATTTTTTTGTAACGTGGTTAATTACACTATACAAACATTGTTCTGATCTTCAGAAACATAACATATTTGCTCTCCCCATAATTTGACTACTTAGAAACAGTGATTCACAGATTTACCATGTATAAATGTAACCTACCTAAAAACTAACCATATGAATGTGCAATTACAAATGATGAAGTGGAAAAGTAATCCAAAATTGGATTTATTCAACGAATTTAAGTTACATAGATTTACTATGGTAGCACATAAGAAACTCCAGCAGTGAAAATTGCTTTTGGATAAAGATGTGTAAAATATGCATCATAATATATGTATAAGCAAACAGACCATAGGACCAAGGCTACATTACCACAACCATACTTCAAGTTATTGACCATGGTTCACATCAAATTATGCAAATAAGATAGCACCAACAAAAAAAATGTTCATCATCAGTGCAAATAAATACATTAAGAGATACAAAGGAACTACTGTAGAACAAAATCACTAAACAGCAGCTAATATTCATAGCAACCACAACTTATAATGTCACAAGCATTTCCATTGTTAAGATGCCAAACTGCATCATATCAGTTGACAACCTCAAGCAATCAAATGTTTAAAGGAAAAAAAAAACTTAAATTCTATCATTTTCCAATAAAAGACAACTATCTACTATCAACTTTCTCAGTAGGTACGCAAAAAGTATAATCCAGTGGCTCTCATTGATAACCATTGTAGTTGTACCAACAATAGGATGACATGGATATTCTTTGCCTAAAAGACAAGACGAGAAAAGAAAATCCTTTACTTACAACCAAAACCTTTCAAATGATATCAGGGAGAGACGATCTACATCAACTAGATATGGTCAAGTTCAATACAAACAGCGAGCAAAGTTGTCAAACGGGCATTACAACAGATATGACACTAGCATTCAATAAATCAATAAATTGTACATCTAAACTAACAAGACTACAAAATTAATAACTCCGATCACACAACTGAATCCAGATTTACCAAAACGATCTTTGTGCCCTGTAAACTTACCTTTTCAATAAAATTCTAGATCATTGACAATAACACTAATTAGGAAAGTTAAACAAAGACAATCTCCTTAAACCAACTATATCTTTAACTTCAAATCGATGCCCTTTATGCGTTCCATAAATTCATAACACAATGCAGGACCCGAAACCAAACATAACAATCAAACAGCCAAATTTTAAATTTCAAACTCAAACCCACAACCAAAATTCTCATGCAAAACAAGACAACTAAACAAGTTCAAACTTTTAAGCTTCAAAAAACTTACCCACTAGAATCAATAACATCCCTAGAAATCTTCATCTTCTTGGTGGTCCCCTTATACAACTCCTCCAAACTACAAGGCAGATTCCGCTCTATCGCCGCCGCCTTCCGCGGCGGCATGCTGGCCGACCCTTCCCCTGCAGCTCCTCTAAACGACGCGAAGATATCATCATACATACCCCTCGGGAACCCGGACGCGCCGGCGCGTGCACCACCGCCCATATCGCCCATTCCTCCACCGAACGGGCTCGAGAACCCGAAGAACTCGGAGAATATGTCCTCCGGATTCCTCGTATTGAAACGGAACGTCGTAGGCCCTCCGCCGCCGCCGCCGAACCCGCCCGCTGCCCCCGGCGGAGGCACCTGCCCCTTTAAACCCTCCTCGCCGTATTGATCATAGACGGCTCTCTTCTGCGGATCACTTAAAACCTGCAAAATTAATCAAAATCCCACCAAGAAAAATAAAAATCTGACGACAAACGACCCCAAGAAAAACACCCACAATACGAGGTTTTTTTTAAATAAAAAAAAAAAAAATTGTACGTCGTAGGCTTCGGAGATTTGTTTGAATTTCGCCTCCGCGTCCTTTTTGTTGTTGGGGTTCTTGTCGGGGTGCCATTTCATGGCGAGTTTGCGGTAGGCTTTCTTCAAATCTTCGTCCTTGGCGTTGCGGTCTACTTGAAGAATCTTGTAATAATCCACACCCATCTCCGTTGCTTCGTCGTCGTTTTGTCTCGTACGCTTCCTCGTGGTGCTTGCTTGCGTGTGGTTGGTTGGTGATGAATATGTGTGTGTTGTGCGCGTTGTTTGTAGATAGATTTTGTTTGAGGAAGAGAAGAGAGTTTTGGCTTCAGCTGTGTTTTAATGACCGGAAATTTTAATCTCTCCGATACTACTGTGCTTGTGCCTGGTTTTTTTTATTATAAATATTAGACTTTTTAATTGGGTCTGGCCCATTTTGTTATTTAATGGGCCGTTATTGGCCCAATTTTGACGTACGATTCAAAGAACTTTAAAAATAAAAATTAAAGAGAATCGGTATTTAGACCCCTTGGAAACTATGTGTGCACCCCTTTCGTAAGTTCACCCCATTAAGTGAATCACAATTATAAATTTTAATTTTTTAAGTAAATTATAATTTAGCTACCTAGTTGAAATGCAATTACAAGCAGAGCAAACTTCTTGCTTTTATTACAATAAACTTACCTGCCATTAGTTCATCTTCATTAAAGTTGAAATGCTATTACAAGCAGAGCAAACTTCTTGCTTTTACTACAATAAACTTATCTGCCATTAGTCCTTCTTCATTAAAGTTAACATATTGACAGAGTAAAATTACCTTTTAACTTTATTCGCTTTATCTTTTATTTTTCTTTTTAAATTAATTTTTCATTAGATCTTCAACATCTATCTCAAATGGATGGTGGAAATTTATTTGAGAAGAAAATTAAAAATTAAATAAAAATAAAAAAATTCTTGAAAAATTTAAAAGTTAAATATAAATAAAAAAAATTCATCACATCTCCACCATCCATCTTAAGATGGATGGTGAAGATCAACCAATTAAAAAAGAAAAAAATAAAATAAAATTGTTTTCTCTCTTTCTTTATTCCCCACCAACCACACTGACTGTCTCTTTCTCTCATTCTTCTTCTTCCCTATCCACCTCTTCTTCTTTCCATTTTGATTCTATAAAATTTTCCAAAAAATAATCATCTTTCTCTCTTGTTCTTCTTCATCTTTCTTCTCCTTCTTTTGCCTCTCTTCTCTTCTCTTTCCTCTTATTCTTCTGCTTCTTCTCTTTCTTCTTTTTTTGTTCTTTTTTTTCTTCTTCTTCGAACCTAGATTCATTTGGGTTTGAATCGAACCCAAATGAAACTCATTCATCTGAGTTAGTTTCAAAACCCAAATGAATTTGGGTTCTTGATATTTTTTCTATTTTTTTTTTGTGATTTTTTAAAAATGATTTGATTATTTTTTGTGTTTTTAGGTTGATTGTTGATTTTTTTTTTTTTTTTTGTTTTTTGAATATGTTGATGACTGTTTGTTGATGGGGTTGAACTGGTGATTGTTGATGATTTTTTGAACTGATGATTGCAATGGGTAAATGGTTAATGATTTTTGTACAGTGGGTTGATGATTGACGATTACACATTAGGTTGGTGATTTTATTTTTTTTTCCATTTTTTGTTCATATTTTGAAGATGGGTCATAATTTTGTTACTGGATGGTTGATGTTTCTTCCTAGATGAAAGAACATATTTTTTTTTTACTTTTTTTAAAAAAATTAATTATTTTAATAAATTTGATCATATTTACACTATTGACTGTCAAAGTTAACGAATATTCCCTAACAAAAGGGGGTTAATTGTTATAAAACTGAAAACATTACTTTGCCTGTAATTACATTTTAACTGGGTAGTTAAATTATAATTTATGCTAATTTTTTAAATAAAGGTGTATTTACAAAAAGGGTGCACGTACAACTTTACTAATGTGCAAATACCACCACTCAAAATTGAATTCTAAGGCAAGTTTGAGTCAAAGATTGAAACCTAAGAAGATCGATTGTTATGAATATGGTCCAAATTGAGACTTTCGTTATTGATAGTTTAATAAGAAAGATTGTTCGAAACCTTGGTCATAAACATGAAAGGGAAAATATATCATCATTATTGGTTGTCTAAACTTTAAAAGATTTTTTTTATGGGTTTAACTACTTGACTGTTTGGATAAGGTTACATTTCAATAATAGTTCTTGGATATTCTTTAATAATCATTTTTATAATTAATCCAAAAGTTATTATTAATGAATAATTTTTCTCAATCAGTAAATTAGTAAAACTCTCTTTTTATATAAACAAGGAAAAAGAAAATTCTTAAATTTGACATTAGTTGGATAGCTGGCTTGAACCTTATATTGTTATATGATTATAACAATCAATACAAATATAATCTAAATGGACATAAGTTAAGGTTCTATTGAATTATGGTTTTATCCACTGACTGATGCAGTGTAGGGCCAAAAGGGACATGTGCCCCTCCTAGAATTTTTTAAAAATTTTTATTGAATTTCATTTGTTTCAAAAATTTTATCAAGTTTTCCATTTATATTCTAATTTCATTAGTTCAAAATAAGATCTAAATTTATCATTTTATTAACTTTTACATTTTTTTTTCATTCTTATCTTTATTCAGATTTAATTGTTATTAGTTTCTTCATCTCTATTCATATGTACATTTATCTTTTATTTACTACTACTTCTACTACTACTAATAATAATAATATCATCATCTCTTTAATATAAGCAAAGATGGATATAAGAGGTGCACCTTATCTATTTGTGGTTCAAGGAGGACATGATAGTGCTTCGCTTCCATCACACTCTACACTTTATCTCAGATTTATGGCTTTCAAAAAGAATATGACAGCATTCTGCCTCTACCACACCTCTCTGGAGGTAAGACCAAATCTC
The DNA here is from genome assembly GCA_021234005.1 of Nephelium lappaceum. Lineage (NCBI taxonomy): Eukaryota > Viridiplantae > Streptophyta > Magnoliopsida > Sapindales > Sapindaceae > Nephelium > Nephelium lappaceum. The sequence goes on from CM038011.1 coordinate 2,379,368, forward strand.
CTGGTGGACAAATGACCACCATTGTGACTAAGGGTTACTACAACTATATATGTCCTTAATTAGATGTATTATTTATTTTCATTGTTTAGTTATGTCCTTATTATATATATTGGAGACGGTTAGAAACTAACCAAAATAAAATTTTAATATTTTAACATTATCATGAATTTATCATAATGCCCCCTCTCATATGAATTTTTAGGTCCGCCATTAATGAATAGGTGAACATAAGAGAGCAGAAAGGGCAAAGACTGAATACTTGATTTAGTTTTTATTTTGATGGACAATTAGTTTTCATTAGGGATGCATGGTTTAGTTCGGTTCGGTTTATCGAACAAAAAAAAATATTCAATTTTTAGTTTAGCAACCCGGACCAAGCCCAATGTAATGAATAAACTGAACTAATATAATTCGGTTCGAGCCATTTAGTTTAAGGCCGGTATTGTGGGCCTCCTGGGTCGACTTTAAAATATAATTTTTTATTCAATCCTTTAAAAGAGTCTTTAATGTTCTGAAATCTAATCAAACCATGACAACTTATAAGAATAAATCAAACCCATTACCAATAATGATATTCACCTGCTCATGACTGCTAAGGCAGCTATCCTGGCTTCAGCAGCAACGAGATCCTTAACAAGTTTCTGGTTCTGCTTCGCCAATTCAGCCTTCAAGGTCTGTGCTTTATCCAACTCTTCCTTCAAAGACAAAACCTCAGACTGCAAATCCTTAACCAAATTCTCACTTAAAACCAGCTTCTTCTCCAACTCTTTCTTCTTCTTCTTCTTCTTCAGCTCATCAAGCACCCCATTCTCATTCTTCGTCCTTGAACAACCCAAGACTTTGATCTGGTCAGCCTTTTTAGATCCCACTGAGGAGGAATCCTCTGGAGATTTGGGTTTCTTTAGTACCAAAGACCTGCTCTTTATAGCATCTTGATTAGATAAATAACATATATTCATGATTATAATTATCGAATTTGAAAGTACTTTAGATAATATAAAAGATATTTTCTAATGAACAGTTATATCTCATAATCATTACATTTATCTTAAAATTATTAGTTAAAACTATATTGTTTGTAATGTATGAAGATAAATAAATTTTATCTGTCAAATATATTTTATTGATATTAAAACGTCTTGATTAATAAAGACAATGTATTCATAACTATGAGTCATATTTAAAAGTATTTTCATAGCATAATGATTATTTTTCAATAAGTAATAACATTTGCTATATCTAGTTTGTACATCCAAAGGGTTGTTTTATTTTTTAGTTTTATTAAGGGTATGCAATTGATAGGGATTATAGGAAGAAGAAGATTGGTGGATGAATGATTTTACCTCATCAGGAGAGATGTAACCATCCTGATCTTTGTCAAACACTTTAAAAGCTCCTCTCAGTTCCTCTTCTGCTTCACTTTCCTGTAAGCATGCAAGACAATCATAATCGTGCATTTCAATTCCCGTATCAATATTTTTTTCATCAAAACAATATGATCATAAAGTTGACATTATAAAAAAAAAATGAATATTTACCTTCATTTTTCTTGCCATGAGGTTCAAGAACTCTCCAAACTCAATTGTCCCGTTTCCATTGATGTCAACTTCATTGATCATGTTTCGAAGCTCATCTTCTGTAGGATTTTGATCCAATGATCTTATTGCAGTTGCCAGTTCTTCTATAGTAATGCAACCTACAAAATTAAAAAGATAAAATAAAATAAATAGTCAAATAAACGCTTTATTGGAACATCAAAATTAATTCCAGGAATCTCTCTGAAGAATTGGAAAAAAAAAAAAAAGGATTCAACTGGATTTTGTTTATTTGTGATCTTCGTGAAAAGAAAGTTTCTGAAAACTCTAGTTGTAATGAAAATGGCTTCTGACGAATTTTAAAATCAACCCAGTAGACATACCAAGCTAGAAATAAGCACATATGTATATACATAGAAGAAAATATAAATGAATGTGTACCATCTCCATCTCTGTCAAGTAGACAAAAAGCTTCCTGGAACTCAAGAACTTGTTCAACGGGCAATACATCTCCCATGTTTAGTTTCTCTTCTAAGTGAACTTGCAAAATATTTAGAGAGAGAGAGAGGTGAGAGAGAAGACAATTTGGAATGTTTATAGACAATTTTTGATCTTCACAGATCACAGCAGCTACTTACAATTCTATACAGTCTCTCGTCCCTAGCTTCACTGTACTGGTAAAAGCTGCCCATATTTTAAGTTAAACACAGACTTCTTTAAGTCAAGAACATGTTTACTAGAAATTTCAAGTGTAGTTTCTGGAATTTGCTTGTTAATTTTCAAAGATTTTCCCAGAAAATCCTTTAGAGAAGAATTCAAACGGTTTAAAAATTAGTGGAATACCTTTTTTTTTTTTTTTTTTAATCTCACAATAATTAGGTTTAAAATTTAATAACTCGACGAGATTAATAGCAACAAAAACAACTCGACTACAATACTTACACGGGAGGTGTCTCCTCATATTTTTACAATTTAGTGAGCAAAAATGAAATTTAAATTCCTGAAATTTAGTTTGGTACATTTGGTCCTTAATTTATTAAATACAGTTTAATATTTTATTAAGAAATCTTTGTTTATTTATTGAATTCTAAGACAAGTTTGAATGAGGGTTTAGTTATCTTACTTAACCACTAACTTTACTTATTAATTGGACCCTTAGATTGGCTTCAACTTGGTCATAAATATGATCGAAAAAATGCATCATCATTACTGGTGGGCTAAACTTGAAAAGATCTTTTCATATAAAGAAAATTTAAAATTTGACATTAGTTGGATTGCTTACTTGAACCTTATATTTTTATATGATTATAATAAGCGATGCAAATATAATCCAAATGAACACAAAGTTAAAAGTTCTATTAAATGAGTAAGGATTTTCTATCATTATTTATTTTTTCTAATATTTTGATAATCTAGTAACACAACAGTATTTAAAAATATGAATAGTCAAATTATTAGATTTTTTTTCTCTCATAAAAAGATTAGCATCATATCAATATTAATAAAGAATCCTTACTCTGAATGAATTATGGTTTTGTCTAAACTTATTTAGATGAAGCACTACAAACAGTCAATGATCACATGATACACATTACAAAAGGTTAAAATTACAATTCACTATGATAAGGCTTCGATTGATACATAGTTTTAAAGTTTACTTTGTTAAATAGTTGAGGATTTAAATCTAGATCCAACAACAAGCCTAAATCTAAAATTGAATAACAAAACTATCCAACCTAACCCAAGCTAATCCCAAAACAAAATCTAAGAAAAAATCTAAATAATTTAGAAATAAATCACTATCGTAATCTGAATTCTAGCCCAAGCGATCCCAAGCATGCCAACCGAGAATAACCAAAAATAGACATAGTCACATAGCCAATTTGCTCCAAAACTTGAGAGCTTTTATTAATAATTCTCAACTACAACTGAATGATGAATTATGAAAATCATTTGACTATTTATAACTATAATTTCCTAATTTTTCTAGGATTTATCTAATAGATAGTTCTAATCCTACTTATCCAATACTGTCAAAAGATAAAACTAATCCTAATTGTCTAATTGATAAATGCAATATTATCTTAAGATAAAGTTAATTTAATTTCTATGTTATTTTATAAAATAAATAAAATATTTATCTCACAATAAATAAATATTTATCTCATAAAATAAATAGGATAAAGAAAATCTAAACTAGCTTCTTGAACTTCTCCTTTGCGATCAGTTTTGGAGCATTGCACATTGCTAACCGCACACTTCTTCTGTTCTTCCGAATCGAACGACGAAGGTTCTCATCAAATAACCTAAAATGGAGAATACATTCCTTGCATCTTACATTTTGTACAGCAAGGAATTTATGACTGCATAGCCAACAACACATTTAAATGGTAATAGATTATTATTAGTGTTTAAAAACCAATATTTGATTGGGTGGTGAAGAATCCTTATATAACCATAATTTGAGGTTTAAGTGCTATCTAAATTAATAAAATTAACTAACAATAGAATACCGCCAATGTTATCTGCTCTTCATAAAATAATTGTTATGTCTTCATAATAAGTTGTAGATCTCATATAATTATAAAACATGAAACAATCCTTCAACAATCACTCTATGTTTAAGATTATCACCTAAGCATAAAATTTAATAGAATATAATTTCATATTTTCAAGACAATATCACTACAGAATTTTTTGAAATTAAAAAATATATATATATATTATATTTCATTCCTTTTAAAGCAAACATTGAACGAGACAGATAAAGGCGAGTAAGGGTGGCCAATACTGTCCACAACACCTTGAAAACATCCATTTTTAGAAATAATATATTCTAATAATATTATATATAAATTTATTGATTCCAAAATACATTTTTACAGACTCCACCCACAGGGATAGGAGTCTATCGAAATTTCAAACATTTGCTAGTACAACTCGAATATCTAATAAAATATTAATCAAAAGACAACTACATCGATGATAAAGAGTAAAACTACTCGCACGAAATTTATAAATGATAGCTTATGGAATTCGAACGGCACTGCTAAAGTGAATGAGAACAAGCATAACCATCGATGCTCCATTGCTATTGTCGGGAGAGTTAAAATAACAATTAAAAAATAAAAACAAATATAAAGATACGAAGCAGAGTGATTTAATTTTTCTTCCTAGTCGAGGCAACAAAAAGCAACAACAAAAGCCCACCAAAGCCACCACAAGCATCATCATCATATTCATACCCCAGAAATAAAGAACCCCCTTTTCTACAAAAAGAAACAAGTAGCCCAACAGCCGTCTCTCCTGGTGGGTTGTTGTTGATCTGACTTTCTGGGTGGTGTTTTGGTGGCGGGTGGCCGTGGTGGTTGCTTCTGGGCCTCTTTTTATATACATAAAATATTATAATTATGGCGGAGATGGAGGTGGGTCAGATCGATTTGCAGGTGCCGAGGACGGTACAGGTGTGGAGAGGACTGTTGAATTGGGTTGTGTTTTTTGTAGAGATTGTTGTTCAGGTCCTGAAAGGCACTCCTTCTTTGATCTCCTACGTAGTTGGTCTTAGTAGTAGAAATCATCGCTCTCTTCTCGCTTCTTCTTCTTCTTCTTCTTCGGTTTCTTTCAAGCCTTTACCTGTCGTTGAAGTCCCCCTTGAAGACTCTTCTCTTGGTGTCCACAATGGTGCCTGCAATGCTGGAGGTGATGATCATGATGATGATGTTGACCACAAATTAGAGAAGCTCACGGTACAGCTTTCATGTCTGCGTTTGTTTTTGTGGTTTTTGGTTTTGTTTAGATTTTTTTTTTTTTTATATATATCTTTTTACTTGTAGAAGAAAGGTATTGATGTTGTCATGTTCTACACTGTTTGATGATATCTGGGTTGATTGTAGAATTCAAATGTTTGAGCTTTTTTTTTTTTTTTTTTTTTAATTTTGTTTTGTTTTTTCATTTTAGGATTCATGTGGATACATAGGTGTAGTTTGAGTGGGTGGTGGGAAATGGAATTAGGCAAGTTTGCAATTTTATGCTACTATATGTTGTTTTAATTGTTGTCATGTTCAAGACATGGAGAATGATATGTTATATTGCGCTGAGAATTAGGAGTTGTTGGATAAGTGTAGTTAGTTATCAGTATGATGCGGTCTGACTCTGGTTATAAAAGTTTAAATTTTGGCAGTGCAAGATATGAATTTGGTTCATTTTGTTGGATAAACTTTCTTTGTTGGGGGAAGAAGTGGATTGATACATGTATGTTGTCATGTAGGTGGTTCTTGATTTGGATGAGACTCTAATTTGTGCATATGAAACGTCAAGCTTGCCGGCCATTATTCGTACTCAAGCAGTTGAAGCTGGGTTGAATTGGTTTGAATTGGAGTGTTTGTCTTCAGAGGTTTATATCTCTATCTCTAGTTCATAGTTGTGGCTGTAATATGCCATGCACTGACTATGTGATCATTATTATGTTTGTGGGTTGAAGGATTCTGAAGGAAATCGAAAGGTGAATTATGTTACTGTGTTTGAACGACCGGGTTTGTTGGAGTTTCTAAGACAGCTTCATGAATTTGCAGATATTGTTCTCTTTACTGCTGGTCTTGAAGGTTTGATTCTATATCAATACTTCCCGCTTTCTTTCTTCATTTCCTCAATTTTTCTTTTTTAAATGATGCACCATGCAGGTTATGCTAGTCCGCTCGTTGACAAAATCGATGTGGAGAAACTATTTAGTCTCCGTCTTTATCGACCTTCAACTGTTAGCACGTAAGTATTCTTTCCATTTAGATATTCTTTTATTGGTTCATAAGTTTTATTTGTTTGAGAAAATAATTTAGTCTAGGCAAGGTCTAGGACAGACAATCTCCCTTTTGATTGGAGAAAGAGACTTCTCTGATTGGATCGGCGATCCTTTCAACTTGCTGTGAGTATTGCTCTGTTTTATCGCAAGCAAAGTTAAACACGAATATGTGGTGCTAATTTGGTCATGGCTTATTGCCAGAGACAAACATTTGCTTTTGTCTTGTACAAAACTGCCTGCTGAGGCTTGATCAATATTGCTGGAGGGAGGTTTTGAAACAATTGAGCTTAGTGAAAGTACAAAGTTTAAACACCCTGCTTCAATTGTTAATACTAGTTTAATTGGCACACATCTATCAAGTAACAAAATATTAATCTACATGTTCCATACCAGTTGAAAATTAAATTGGAGATCAAGTTATAATGTCAAATTCGTGACATTTTTTAATACAGGGAATATCGAGAACACGTGAAAGACCTTTCTTGCTTGTCAAAAGATCTATGTCGAATTGTAATTGTTGATAACAACCCCTTCAGTTTCTTGCTGCAACCGTTGAATGGGATACCATGCATTCCATTCTCTGCAGGACAGCCATATGATAACCAGGTAGGATATAGTTTTCATTGCAAAGATAAGTTAACAAATTATCATGATACATATGTTAATTTAACGACGTCTAATGATACAAAGTCTAGACTCAGTGCCTTATTCCCTCTTCATTATGTCATTTGCCTCGCTCAGCTTTTGGAGGTCATTCTCCCACTCTTGAAGCACCTCTCCCTGCAGAAGGACGTTAGGCCCGTGCTTGGTGAGAGGTTCCACATGGCCGAATGGTTTCAAATGCATGGTATTCCTGCGCCCGGTTTGACTGTGTGAAAATTGAAGTTTGTGGGATAGCTATCATATTCTTCTCCAGGCATCTGAGCAGAGATGGTTCGTGTTGTGGCATGTCACCGCCAGATAAAAGCCATTGTATAATATGTATATGTTTACGGGTGTCATTGAAAACTCATATATGCGCAAGTGCTATTGCATCTTTTGGAGTATAATCACACAAATTCTGCATAATGTATTCTGGTTCTTTTAGAACTAGGTACATTACAACATGCCAGTATTCTTGAAAGATGTTGAGAATTGTTTGTTTTATTTACAAGCAATTGTGCTTGTTCTTAAAATATGAGTACATCACAGAATATTTTGTCATGTGTTTGTTACAATCGTAAAGGATATGTCACCTGTCAGCATGAGTCACTTGGTTGTATCTCTTTGTTAACATCGTATGATGGCATTCACTATGTAAATCAATTCTCCCAATTCATGATACAAGTAAAATTTGATTTAAGATTACCAATATAATTATAAAAAAGCCTCACCAGGTAGGCTAGCAAATTGAGAAGTTATGCACAAACAATTAATCGAATTCAAACTATGATATGGTTATGTGCTTGTGCGAATAAAAAATGACAAATCTTTGCCTTATTTTCTGCATTGACAAATTGCATATCAAAATTCATTTCAACACTATCTGCTACATGTACATTTCGATAATTTACCATGATTTTCACTCGCAAAATTCCACCTAAAGACATTTTACACTTCCACTGTATAGAAACTATGCCTCTTGAAATCCCCCCAACATCCACTCTATAGAAACTATGCCTCTTGAAATCTCCTCAACTGTCGATGTTTATGGCCATGGTGGTAATCTACTAGTGCATGGCATCTTCATCTGAGTCCATGGCAACTATATTACAACAAGTTGCAGCCTTCCACTCCTCCCTATTCCAGCAGGTATATACAAATTGAAAGATGACGGCATTAAAATTTGGATTTGGTTGCTTGGAAGGGCCAGCTGCTTGGCCACAGACATATCTTGGCACAGGCTATGTAAATGTCACTTTTGAAGCATATGATTTTACAATCGAATTGCTTTATTTGCATGTCAGCTAGCAGCGGATGATTCTTCTTTAGGTTTATCAGCCACCCCCTCTTTACCTGAATAGGTTACCTCCCCAGTCGGACCCTGACTTGTTTGTGCCTGACTTGAAGTCTGAGTATCTACAGCAACTCCCAGAACAGCCAAAACAGACCTAAACATGGTGCATGCAGATTCAACTTCTATAACCAGAAAAAAACAAGCAAAAGTTTTCATAAGTACAAAAGAGATGACTTTTTTTTTTTTTTTTTTGGAGAACCTTGGAAGTGAAGACCGGATATTTGGTTGGCTAGCATGGGCGATCAAAGGACCTTTGATTGCCGCTATTCTATTCAATGCATTTTCAAGTTGTGGCGGAGGTAGCTGAAGAAGATTACAATACCCTGTCAGAAACAGATAACAAACAAATTTTGCTCCAAAATGCACAATATGCGTTCTTTAGTGTACAGCGTACACTGCTGTGCCAAATCAGTTCAGAAAAAAACAAATAAACAAGAAATTGGACAAGGAATCCAAGGTTAAGATTTAAATTCTCTGAGGCAATAGAAGCCTGGGAATTATCATTGAAGCTCATCTTCTTTCGAACCGAGGCTTTAAACAAAATCAAGGGACTGTAAAAACAGTTATATTGACATATATGCTAAACATAGCTAATGCAGGAGATGCCTTGTGTTTTTATAATGGCCTTGGAATATTAAATCATAACCATCTTAAGGAAGTCTTAAGAGTTACTATAGAAAGTTTTTGGTTACACTATTCAGTTCAAAATTGAAAACCGTTATTACATACAGCAATTTGTTCAAGCACGGGAACAAACAGAGAACATAATGAGAAATATAAGTGCTAACTAATAATGACAAACATAAGTGGGGCAAGTTTGAAAGCACAGTAGGAACTATAACATGTGGCTTAAATTCAATTAAATAGTAGGAAAAAATAAGAAATAGAACGCTAGCAAGAAAAGCAAACACACCTGAAGCAACACGCTAAATGACTGAGGCTGTGTCAACTGTGCACACTTCAAGAACCCAACCCACAATTTTGGATACTTCCAAATCTGCAACATCTCATGATCAATCAGAACATAAGCTCAAACCATGCAATGACCAGTAGTAGCTTATTGAGATATAATAGTCACCTGCTTGCTTATAAGACGAGAAAGGATCTCCATTACAAATTCCACCTGAAATGTTTGAGGAGATTACGTCACTCTTAAGTCATTAATATGTCATCTAAAGAATAAGATTTGTCCAATAGAATGAGTTCATTCTCTCTTAAAATTAATAAGCAGCAGCCAATCGAATGCGCAAGCCAAGAATGAGACACAATAAAAAGAACCATTTGAATTTTCCTACAAGTGGGTTTTCAAAATTAAATTTATTTATTAACAATCTGCATTATTTTTTAATACTAAATTGGCCACTAATGCAGAAAATACATTGTTACTAAAAGATATCTAAGAATTAAAGGCTACCCAGTTGACAATAAATCAGCTACATCATACCACTAACTTTTCCATTATTACAAGCTTTCCTATTCCCTTAAAATGTTAACGAAAATTTACTTTTTAATTTCTTACCAATGCTGGAAAAGCACCAATAGCCTGCAATACCGTACGCATGAACAACAAGGGTAGAGGAGTCTGCTCAACCTAAAGAAATGAACTTTATCAACCAGTGTTTTCAGCTAGAGACAACAAAAACTTCCTATATACAACTTCTTTTTTTTTTTAAAGAAACTTCCTATATACAAGTTAAAAAGCCCAAATTAGTACAAACCAACTGATTCAAGACTTTTGCAAGAACTTGTTGAGTGAAGATTTGCCGTTGCTCAAAACAAGCATTACATGCATCCGTGACCTGATCAGAGAATAGCATCATTGAGTTATGAACTAATGCAAGTTGGTAGGGATTTAAAGAAAAATAGAAAAAGAATGCCTTCTTCAAAGGAATTCCATCTCTGTCAGGATCAATCCCATGGACAGCTATTAAGACTTCAGCTGGAGAGAGTAATGGACCAGAATGAGATGACCCCTGAGAAACAATATTTCAAGTTAAAAACACTTAAATCTAAAATAGAGCAGAAAATGCATTCTCCAAGGAGATAAAATTTGTGTTTTCTTCACATGTTAAACTTTTTTATGCATTTCATCTGAAGAAAAGACAATAGCACATCTGCCAGAAGCAAAACCAACTGGGTAACAATTATTCTCAAGGATCAAGGAAATATGTACTGATGAGAAATCACAAGTATAATATTGAGGAGAATAATGCAACTTGGTGGCACGAAGAAACCACCTAAAAGTAATATATAATTGCATGAAAGAAATGGTTTATAGATGAAGAAACATAATTATTTTTTCAAAATAAAAGGTTGAGAGTCTAAAAGATGAATATCAAATATTGCCACATAGCATTATCATACAGCAGAGAAACTTAAACTGGAGGTCATATGGTAAAATTATCATCACTACCATACAAGAATACAGTTAATTTTAAGACTGTTATACATGCACAACTACTGCAAGGGAAGAAGACAAAGAAGGATACCTGTAGTGTACGAGCAAGGGCTGCTTGAAATTTGTCCAGGGGAAGATTCACGAGATGAGGGAAGATCAGTAAGACCTAAACAAAACCAAGCTACTAAGAAGATGCAAATGAAGGCCAATGCAAATATAACAAACCAACCACACCCCTATTTTAAGTGTGCAAGAAAAATGTCTATGGTCTTCTACTAAATAGACAAGATTAATTAACTGACCACCATCTTAATGACATTACATACATACATTTGAAAAGCCTTCTATAGTACCTAATATTGTAGGCACGGTTTATCCAATGACACAAGATCATAAAATAAGTGACGAATTAAAGAAGAACACGATGCTAGATAGTATGTGTGTATGATCCAACTCCTATAGAAGGCAGGAAGTCAGTGTATCATGACCGCTAAGCTACAAGAGTGAATTATATTCTAATTTCTACACAATGTTATTCTTTCTAATTTCTTGACATAAGAATCCACCATTAGTATGGAAATATCATATTTCAACAAGGACACAATCTCCAATATCTAGAAATGTATTTGTTAGGTGTAGAAGAACCTTAGAAGTAGAGACTATTATGTGAAAGTTTCACAACAGTATACAACCCTCATAATCCCGCACAACTTCTAGATAAAAGGCACATTTTCTCCTACAGCAGTCCATATGAATTCCAGAAATTGGCAGGGCATACTGTTGATTCTTCAGCATCCAAACACCAAAAATTCAATTGAAGTTTCCAGCACATCATAGCCTTCTTCAAAATTCCATAACCAACCAAATTCATCCACAAAATCAGAAACTAAATAAAAATTACAAAAGGTAATGGCTACCTATTGGAAAGGTTATATATATATATATACATAATTCTATTTCTAATTTGCATATTCACATTTCACAACATGGTAAATGTTTCTTACAGTGCAAGACTTCCCAAAGAAAATAGCTAGAGGGAAAGCCCTGTGAATATATATATATTTTTTGAAAGAAAGCCCTGTGAATATTATATTAACACACAACCGCACACAGCTCAAAAGCTTTTTGTATTCTGGATCCTAATATAGCTAAACAACCAACAAAAAAAGCCACAAACGGATGAATATCCATTCCAACAACACCAAAGAACAAAAATTGATACTGCAACTGCTTACATAAGAATTTAAATGATCAACAAGGAAACTTCAGCAGCAGTTAGCAAACAGAAAATTACACCGTTACACAAAAAATAGTGCTTATATAGTTTAAACATTCGTGCAAGATAATCAAACAATGATCATCAAATGTTATATAGACAATTCTTATGAATGCAGATCCAGTTAACAATAAAAAGAATGATAGATGCAATATAAACAAAAATCTAAATGTGAAATACCTCATCTCTTGGCAGGAATGGTAGTATTGGAATGAGAATTTCTATATCCTGTAAAACAACAAAACCAAATATAAATCAACCAGTGGAGAATTTGTTCTAGCATGACAAAACACTATTCTTCATACCTTCAGTCTGGTATCATACAGCTTCCTAATGGTAAATATCAACTCTGGTGAAGGAATTGTCCCATCTGTCAGCGTGTGCAAGACCTGATATAGTAGAAAGGGGAGGGGGGAAGAAAAAGAAATCAGTTACACTTATTTTTTAATCTTATATGTGGTTTGAGTAAATGATAGTATTATTTAATTATCAAAACCTGCATCAAAAGGTTCTCGCTTCCACTTGGAGGATCTGAAATAATTTCAAGAAGTTCAGATGATGGACCCATAGTACGAACCAGTATCGGGATATGACGTTCCACTGCCTGCAGCATATAATTAATAAGAGAAAGCTCACAGCAGAAATAGCAAGAATTCTGTCAACTTCTACATCATACTCCTAAATAAATTAGCCAAACCTGCTTGACCACTTTTGATGAATCTTTATAGATAACAAATATTTGGCGAAAAAGAGAGTGCTTCTGTCAATCAAAGAAACACAGAATTATCAGTTTCTCGAAAGGAAAATGAGAACTTCGACCATTGAACAACAAGAATGAAGAGTTAAAATCCAAAATACAACCTTGGTACACAGGGCAAAATAAAGTGACATGCATCGTTGGGCCTCAGCGATTGAAAGGGATGACACGCTTTCAAATGTAGATGATTGAAGAGTATCTGTGGAGATGTCTTTACTGATGGCAACAGCTGACACATGCTCATTTGATGGTTTTTCCACATCAGAATCCTGATAAAAATACAATTAGAAGAGCAAAGCAACTAGCCTAGTATCAAGTCTCAAAACCATTTATACAAGTCTAAAGTAGAACTCACAAAGGGTATGACAATGAGAGAGAGAGAGAGACCAAAAATCTAGCCCATAGCCAGTAGACTGTAGTATGCACAATTATTATTATTATTATTATTATTGACAATATAGGTACACACACTGCATATATAATTTATTTTTAAACCATTGAGGAGTATTCATCATGAATTAACTCTTGGAAGTAACTAAAAGATGATTCTCATCATCTTAATCTTTCCAATTCCTAACGTTTTTAATTCAACCTATACCAAAGAACAATATCCTTTTCCTCACTAAAACAATAAATAAAAGAACTGATTTAAATTAATAGTTTAGTAACAGACAAGGAGTCCTCACGATGGTTTCACTTTGCCCAGATGTCAACACAAATCCTATCTACATTAAACTGGAAAATTAAACAAAAATAGATTCTCATTTATATCTTAGAGGGATATTAACAGTGCAGACAGAGACAATCTATAGTATCCTAAATGGATCATAGCAATACTTTCTGAGGTTCGGTAGTAGATCCTTCAGCATCCATTCCTTCTGAAACATTGCCATGTATTATAGAGAGCAGCATTTCCCTAGCAAAATGTTCAATTTGTTGAGAAATGGATGATAAAGGATACAGCTTGTTTGCCACCTGCAAAAATGGACACATCCAGAGTTACAAACAATCATGCCAAGTAGATGATTAACTTTGGATTAAAAAATAGGCACACATACCAGACGTATTGCCTTCATGCGCACTTCCTCTAAATGATCAACTGCACTCTTTGATGGATAAACAAGAAATTCAGAGTCAATGTAAAGCGAAGGTAAAATATAAAAAGAGTCAAAGAAAACACAAGAACAAGAAAAAAAAATGTTCAATCTGTCATAAAAAAAGTGACATGCATGATTCACATAAAACACCTACTCTGATCACCCACAAAATAGGACAGAAAAGGTCAGGGCGGTTGTAACTATCAACAAGAATGGCTAAGCATCACTTGTATCAACAAATTCATATTGTAAAGGTTGAATTGCTTGTAATTACAAAAGAAAATTTTCAAATTTCAATCACATAAAGAGAAAAGGATACTAATGATTTGAGGGAAAAAAAAAAAATCCAATGCAGTTAAGAAGAAGGCATCATAAAGTCATAAAAAGGTTTACAAAAACAGAAAATACCTGCAAAGCAATTCTCAAGCAGACATCTCGTAAAGGAGGCCTCAGCAAAATCAGGCTCCATACAATGCTGAGACCTTGAGTAATGCGATCACTGCTTTGTAACTCCTTTTCGCCCTTATCACAGCTTCCAGGACAACACAAGCACTCTAATAATTTCAAAACTGTCTTCGGCAAATAAGGAGCTTCACCAAGCAATTTACTCAATGTTTTGTCTGAAGGTGGAAATGAATCTCTAAGTGTTTCAGCCTGCATTGGGGAAGAATTTCTCAGGAATTTTTTACTAGCAAAAGGACAAGGAAAACAAGTGTAGGAAATTATTACACACCACAGCAAGAAGGAACATCTCATATGCAGAAGCAGCAGTTGTAGAAGAAAAGAAATCGTGTTCCTCTTCTGCCTCGCCATATAACCTGTAGAGTACACGCAATGTCAACTCGTGTCCCTGAAGCCATCCAGTAATTGTTGTCAGCTACTACATAATTCAGATAAAACCAATGACAGCAAAAGAAACAAGCATCCGTAGAAAATAAAAATTGTACAGATCTTAAACCATGTTGACCAGGAAACAGACAAGTTGTTGCATCATGCCAACATTACTTTATTAAGCAAGATGATACATGTGATCTTAAAATGATCCTGAGATGCTACCAACATCCTATTAAAAGAAAAAGCACTCTGTGCCCAATGCTCCAACCTAGTAAACACATGGAAATTCAGAACATCATTGATGCTAGTTATATGGCACTCAGACAGTTCGTTTGCCAATAATTTTACGACCTCAAGTTTGAAGCATTTCAAGATGCCCTATATAATGTGTGTCCACGTAAGATTACCTATGACATTTTGGAGAAACATGTAGATAGAGAGGGAAATGAATGAAAAGTGTGTTGTAAATCATGTAGTCAGTAGCACCAAACCCCAGGTTACAAAAAACTTAAATTCAGAAAACAACATAAGCCATCTTATTAAAAAGAAAAGTAAAACAAGAGAGGAAAAAAATCTAGGCCATATCAGCAATTAGCAAAACATTATTGTAAACTTACCTCATGATTTATGTAGTCTGACAAAATGTGCTCCTGTAGCACTTTCCATGCTTCCAACTCTAAGGGGAACTGCAAAAGAAAAATCGAAAATGAAAATAAAACACATATAAGAACTAATACTTTAATTACTGATATCGATTAATAGTGCCCAGACAAGTAATTCATGTCATATAACTTTCTGATTAACATAAGATCAGACAATATAGCACATTAGAAACAAATGAAAGCAGAGACAAAATAACATAAGAGACACACACATATAGATAGATAATAGCACCCCCTCTTTTTTTCTTAATCACATAAGGAAGAAAAAGAGGGGTTGTTATCAGGAACTAAGGGAGACATAGCCCTTAATCCAGAAAATAAAACAAAATAAATAGAGAGCTGAATACGGGAAGTGTGGCGCACATTTGCTCCAAAACATTGAAGTACACTGAACAAGCCAAAATAAAATATCTAAAGCCCCAAAATACATATAACAAATGCATAAAAACTCAGAATTAATGGCAGCTATAGCCTGTACTTTCAATGCAGCATCAGAATCATTTTCACATACAGCATAGCACATTGATTGCAAATTTGTAATATAACAAAATGGAAGCATGAGAACTCAAGGATTGCAAGAATCTCAAGATATAATGCAGTTAGGTAGCAAGTAGCAACTAGCTTTTCACAAACTCAGCTTACATATTCTATCTCTATGATTTTAAGCATGCAGAATATGAATATATAAGTATCCTCGTTACTGCTAAGCAACAGGGAAAATGGAAATATGCTACATGAAGAAAGAATACAAAAATTAGACATTACAGACAATTTAACAACTAATCACCTCAACAGGCAATTGCAATACTCAGAAAATTACACCCAGAAGCCAAAAAGAAAAAATTAAAAAATTGAAATCCCTACAAGACTAAAAACATTACCTCAACTCCTAAATAAGCAAGCAAGGAAAAGTGGATTTGCGAACCACCAGCAACTGCTATTTGCTTATATGCCTCAACAATGCGCACGAAAGCCAATTTTTGCAATTGATCCTTTTGTTCATCAGCAAGGTCAACAACAGGAGCAGACATCTTGGGCAGGACAAAAGGAGCAGACAAAGTGACAGAAGTTGCAGTTGAGGAGATAGTGCTGCCGGCATCTGTAATAGCTGCTTTTGGACTAAGTTCCTCTGATCTATCGGTTGATACGGATGGCAAATCACTTGGTGACCTTCCACCAAAACCTGTAACATGCTCATGACTGGCATCTTCTATTTCAGGTGTAGCCAATGAAGAAGTAACCAGGGTTTCTGAAAACCCATCACAAGGAGCAGGAGAACTCAGACCAGGTATATCACTCTCTGAATTACCCATATCATGGATATCAGACGGACTAGCTGCATCAGCATTCTCAGTTCCAGACAAAACATCAGGAGAATCAGGTACACCAGTAGACAACACCGCATTTTCAGCCCCATGAGTTAAACCATCACTAACAACATCATCATCGACCACAGCATGAAGTTCTTCCTCCCTTCGTAGTTTCTGCAAATATATAAAATATAAGCTTCATAGTACATAAAACAATAACAAAAAACCTAATTCAACAGAGATTAGACAAAAGCCATTTTCCTTTCCTTCAAAAGGAAACATAGGTACTAATAAATTTCTTGTACCTCTATATCATTGGGCACTGAACAGTCCCTGTCAAACAGTGAAGCTATGGGTGGGAAACTACTTGATAGTGAAAGAACATTGGCCAAAAATGAGGCTGGATACTTGGCACCAGTTTCACTGCCAACTATACACATGTCCACCACTGATTCATCATCTCCTTCAGCTTGAGGCCCGCTCAAAGGAAGGTGACACATATTAGCCATCACTACCTCAGCTAGCAAATCAGCCGAAATACTTGAAATAAGAATCTCCAAATATGCAATAGCCTTTTCACCTTGTGCAACCAAGGCACCAAACATCGCAACAAGCTGCTGCACAGGTCCATTTTCACTATTGCCTTTGTTAGAGGTCGACCCAGTAGAAGTCTGATCCAGAGACACAACATTATTCCTGTTTAACTCTCTAGATGATTCTCCTGAGACACTAGGAGTTGGTTTGACACGTTTCCCAGATACATCATCTTTTTCATCCAAACTGCCACTGTCATCTACTCCAGCTCTTTTCCTCCCCAGGTTACTGTGAACAACATCAATTACTTTGATTGAGGGTTTCTCTTCCTGTGAATTGTAAATGCCATTACCAAGAATGTCCACAGATTCATAAACTATACATGTTGAAGTGTATCCACCAATGTACTCATATGTGCATATAAATCAGATCTTTACAGGGATAACAAGTACCTTAGAAACTGGCAGATCGTCTTTTCCGTCATCTATACTTCCATTAGTTTTGCAAACTTGATTCAGAGCTAGCTGTGCCAATTCCCCAGCTTTCATCTGTTTCAGGGCACCCACTAAACGATCCCGCCACTGCAGAAAACAGTACATTACCAGTTGGTTCTGAACCCAGAAACAAACACCAATACTTTTCTGAACCATGAAACACACACTAATTTGTTCTGATTATGAAGCCCACTACCAATTGGTTCTCCACTAATAAACACATCTCAAAAGTAGAAACTGCACTCATTCTAACCAATAAAGAGCTCACTGTATACCACTTCAATGGACCAGCATACTAATACTATTCCAAGAAATAAAAAAAAAAAAAAAGCCAATGCCAGCAAAAAGCTTCCTAAATCTAAGAAATTTTTCCCCAAATGATCATACTATTGTCTACACAAAAATTATGGAAACACTGATAGAGAACATGATTTAACTATGAAGTAAAAAACACACAAATGCTGCTGAACCCAAAAGATTGAAGGAGGACAACTTCATAAAGTAACATTCAACCCATTCTCTTAAAAAGTTAAAATTTGGCATAAAAGAAATACCGGTGCAGCAGCTGGGTGTGTACATTTCAAGCAGGTGAGTAGAGCATTTTTAAGAGCATGATGTGCACCAGAAACATGCAATCCTTTGATGACGGAGCTGGAAGGATCTAGACCAAGTAAAACAGGTAAAATGCGCCCATAGTATGCAGGTCTTTTCCTCGCAATTGCTGAAAGACTGAAAGGAAACATTAAAATGAAGTAGAGAAAAAACAGTAATAACAAAGTAGTATTTTAATTCATTTCTTCAGAATGGAAGATTCCACGGCATACTATATGAGAAGAATTGTAATGGTAAGTGCATAATATTAAAATAGGCTACATACCTATTAATAAGCACTACTGTCACTAAATTACTGATAGATTGCACTGTTGGAAACCTAAGCTGATCAAGCAATAATCCCAATCTTTCGCTGGCCTCAATAGACAGATCTCCAATGTTAAGTACAGCATGGCCCCCGCGAAGCCAAGATATGTTAAATTCTATGAGATCTCCTACAACATAGGCAGTCATGCTGAATAAGCCTACAAGTTGTTAATTCCTATAAAATGGTAAACTAGACTTTTAGCTTAAGGAAGTCTGAAAGCAAAAGAGAAATGCATTACCTTCATGAGGAGAAGGTTTTAATGAGCCATTAGGATCAGGTGTGTAGAGGAGAATAACTGCCTCTACAAACTTCAGTGCCAGTAATCTTACCCCACCACTTCCAGACTTGTTGACAAAAATTAGCAACAAGTCAGACCGGACACAAAATACAACTTTATTTCACTTCAACAATCATCGCTTACCTGAAATGCTATGGAATACATTTTATCCTTGAACTTCAACATCCATGCCCAAGACGATTCAAGAGAACTGTCCAAGTCACTGGGGTAGTAAAGACCCTAAAAAATTATATGGGAAAAGTAAAAATTGTAAATGATTCCATATGATGATAAGGCTGCAGCATTCAAATTCAATTTCCCAAGATGCACCACATAAAGTAACAACTTTCAAAGCGTTAGGTCTTGTGAATATAATTCACCTATATAAATGCTAATGAAGTCATTAGGCAGACAGATTGATGAAAAGAACAAATAACCGTGAGGACCTTAATGGAAAATCTATAATAAGAAAAAAAGGCTCTATATAGAGCTAAAAGGTGGAAGAGCCATCACGTATGCGGCCACTAGTAATATCAACTACAGAAATATGAAGCTAAGTGGTTAAGCTTTGGATTCTAGCATTCTTCTTTCTCGGTTTCTCCTGATCTTTTTTAGTCAATACTTACATAGCCCTTTAACAATCTAAAACCTTTTGCATAAGATGCCAAGCTAGACACCAACTTATCGACTGTTTTTGCCCTCATTTTCTGCTCACGCAAAAACTAACAAGTAGCTTACATTAACTGGTGAAAACTCAGGCTCAAAAAATACCTCTTCTAAATAATCTAAGAGCTTATCAATATATATACATTTACGAGTTGAAAAGACAATAACAATAGCAATTATTTGGACAACAAGTAACAAGCTAAGCGATATCAAAACAAATCAAACTAAACTCTTAACAATAACCAGCTCAAAACCAAAACTACCTGAACGGCAATTTTTTCGAGAGTAGAACGAAACAATTCAAGTCCACAAGTAATAGCTTGTCGAGCAACAGCTGGTGTAGCATCATTTACAACACTTACAAGAATAGGCACGATATTCGGCAAGAACTGAACGTGCTTCAATCCAACCTCTCCAATAATTCTACAAGACACAAAAAACAAGAACAGCAACCGATACGCATTACAGTTAACAAATTCAACAGAGCGAGTTTCAATCAAGAAAATTTAAAAAATTGAGAGTCGGTGACACGTACTCAGTGACGAACTTGCGAACAGGAGCGAAGGAGTCGGCGTGGAGGTCGAGGACGCGAGGAAGAATCTCGGAGACGAGAACGGCATTTTGTTCGTCGACCAAATCTTGCTTTAGACGACGCAAGTATTCGAGCTTCGAAGGCATGTCGAGGGCGGCCCTGGCAGAGTCGACCAGAGTCGCTAATTTTTCTCTGGAATTCGAATTCGTGACTCCGACCATTAGTGTTGTTTGTTGTGAGCGAACAGGAACCCTAATTCAGAGGAGCATCGGAGAAATTTGGAGGGAGATTAGAAGAGTGATTTTTTAGGGTTCTGTTATTTTGGACATTCCGTACGGTAGTTTAGTTGTCTTCACTAGTCGGAGAAAAAAAAATGTAAGCAGCTTCTACGCCCAAAAGCTCTTTTGGAAGCCGTGCCAAACAGCTACTAAAGTTGATCAGGAATAGGACGACGCGTGAACAGATCCCATCCAGTCTATATGGGCCGCCTTTCGCAAATTTCAGGCCCAATATGGGCGGGCCCATCTCTAATTTGACATAAATTTTAAATGTGTTAAAAGATGATTATCTAATATTGGTTTTGTAATGTCATATAAGCAGCTTTATTATTGTAACGTTGTAAAGCTAGTTTTGCAATCATCGTATAATTTATTTTCAAGACATTTCTACCATAAAATTATTATATATTTGAATGAAATATATATTACGTATTAGATATATTTTAAAATTTTTTTCGAAAGATTGGAGTAAGAATAACATTTTTTTTTCCTTTCTCTTTTTCCTTGAGAAGAAAAAGAATAAATAATTATTAATTATATTAAAAAAACTTAAATATAAAAAACATAAACCGATAGCCTAAACAAATGAATATATTCCTCTAGGTTCTCCACCTTATAGTACTTGAATTTTACCATTGGTGTAAACTACATCAATATGACATACCATTAAACCTCCTTTATACGCAGTTTTATTATCATTTTAGTTCCTTTTCATACACTTAAAAATAATCAAACAATCAATTTGAATATATTCAAATATATTGATAAATTACATACCGCATCATATAAATATGAATATATTTCATCCTATACACTTCTAACTTCGAATTATAAGTTTATCATTCATTATTAACTTTTTTCTTAATTATTTGACATTTGCCTTATGAGAACAGGAAGATATCGGGATAGACCATACATCTTCTATTCAAATAGCATTGGCTTGGCTCGTGCATTTACTCGCTAATTAGATTCTGCCGATAAGGACCCATTCACAAATAACCACAAAGGCAGAGGGTTTTGGACAAATAATACACTAAAAAGAGAAACAAAAAGTCAGTTGAGGATAAGAAAACGAAAGGAAATGGCAACGGCAATTCAAATAAACCACCTCCACGCATCAGCTTTCAAGCATGGAAAACAACCCAAAACACTCCACTTCACGGCCCCAAGAACAAGACTACTTCAAGTCAGAGCTGTCTCCAGTTACAATGCGCGGCAGCTGATACAGTCGGGCGAAGTCCGGCCGATAACACCGAAGGAAGCGGCAGCGGCCATCAACTCCGACGGGTTCATACTCCTGGACATCAGGCCCATGTGGGAAAGAGAAAAGGCACGTGTGACGGGGTCACTGCACGTACCACTTTTCGTGGAGGACAAGGACTACAGTCCTGTAACTCTACTGAAAAAATGGGTTCATTTTGGCTACATTGGGTTATGGACTGGCCAGAATTTCACCATGTTAAATCCTGATTTTCTTCAGCAAGTTGAAACCGCTGTCCCTGATAGGAATTCCAAGCTAATTGTTGCTTGTGGTGAAGGTCTAAGGTGAAAATCCAAATCTTTTGATTGTAGTTTTCCATGATAATAAGTAATTAAATTTCAAGTTTACACTCCAAAGTGAGTTGGTGGAGTTACTATCAATATAGGTTCAATCACCTATCACGTTATATGTGACAATTTTCTCACTAAAGATGTGAGCCGATCTCGTCCACTTTCTGAGAGCAGATTTAGTTGTCTAATCTAATATCAGAGATGAAAAAATAGTTTTAAATTTATGATTCTAGGTACAAATTAGTTATCACTATTCATCATGGTTGGTGGTAAAAGTTCAAGCGAATAATACTTGAAGTTTGAGATTTTTGTGAAATGAAATAGTCCTAGTTTCGTGATGTTTGATGTCCATTTCAAATTTCCTCCACCCGTAACAAATTAGTAACACTGTTTGTAATATAGTTTGCGACATATAACATTAGAACTTATCAAATCGTCTTAGTTTTGTTGAAATCGTTTATAATTGGATTGATGTTTTATAGGAGAAAGACTTGCGCAGCATTACATGCAGCATTTGATTTGACGCATATGCTGAAATAGTGGTGTTTTTTGTGCTATCAGGTCGATGATGGCAGCTTCCAAGTTATATGAAGGGGGATACAAGAATTTGGGGTGGTTGGCTGGAGGATTTAATAGAGCTGTTGATGGTGATTTCCCAGAAGTTGAAGGGAAAGAAAAGTTACAATATGCTACTATCGGGGGCGTTTCTTACTATTTCCTTCAGTTGCTCTTAAGCCTCCAAGCCTTGGGTAAGAGCACTTGATTAGTAGATGTGCAGTTTATTAGTAGAAGATACAATGTCAGGTCCATGCGAAGTTTGTATTCCGTGATGATCTCAAATTTTGTATATGATCTCAATTTGCACATACATTGGGTTTTCACGCATCTAACATTCTATATGTACCTTTATAGCAGAGAAGGCAACAAAACATGGAACGACCCACTCTCTACATCTAAAAATATGACATTAATACCCTTATAGATTAATTTTAAATAGGAGTTGGCATGTTAGAGAATGTTCTGTGTCTATCAAACGTCCCGTTAGTGAGTGAATGAATTCTTTTGAGCCATGAATCCATACCATCTTCATACAGAATGGGGCTTTATTTTTTTAAGCCATGCAAAGATTACAGCTTGAGAAGACTTGTAGCAAATATGTAATTTCTTTATCTTCTTTCGCTTAAGCGACTGATTCACATAACAAAAGACACATTACTCTAGGAAAGACTAGCTAATTATTAATAGAATATAATACACAAAACAGAGCATCACAAAGGATGTGAAAATACACTCGAATGATGACGCTTCTCCAACCAGCAACACATTTTATATGTGGCAGGGATTTCATAACAAAGAGGGTCCTGCAACACATGTTTCTCCAACCAAGTTGTCCAACCGCAATTTAGATGCTGAAACTCAAATTTATATTATCAGTTTCTAATTTTGACATCATGGTTAGCATATCTAACAACCTTTGCAAGAAATCGAGAAATCAACAAGACATGGCAGGAAACAAAATAGTAGAAGAAGCAATAGACATGGTATACGGCGCATATGTCAGGAAGAGAATAGCAACTAACTTATATGCTAATATCTTATATAGTTATGCAGAGATATTACAACTAAAATCTCACTTGCACCAATTTCCAATGTTTGTTTAGTTCATGTAATTATCCCAATAAAAAACTTAACATTACAAACCAGCAGGAGGTAAAAGAGCCATATCATATAGAATTGGTCCGTTATTTACCATCTTAGGACATATACTTAAATCTAACATTACCTTTTCTTGCAGAAATTATTTCCCAATAGTTACCAAATAACTGTTAAAATTGCAGAAATTTCAGTGGTAGAGCCAATTCAATGACCCCAAGTGCATAAATATAGATTATTTTAATATGTACCTAGAGCAATCGTTGCCAATTATTGAATTGAATAATTGACATAAAAACAAAATTACACCAAATACCAAACTTACCAGACCAAGATATATAAAACCTTTTAATATAAAAATTGACTTGTGACTATTCAAGTAACAAAGTAAGCAAAGAAACGCACTATAATATTACAAGCAAAAAATAAAATAAAAACCAAACAAACAAACAAACAACAAAATAAAGTACCAATTCTCCAAACACAAAATCCATTATTGAACAGCAATTGTTCGTCAAAACAGAAACTTGATTTCAAATGTCAAAACAACTACCACATCATAAAATGACAAAATTACCCAAACTATATGGTACCAACCAATGGAAGCCTCACCTTCCAGTTCTACTCGGAGCGGCTCGCGAACCTCTCCACCTTGCCGTCGTTAAGATTGAGGCCCACCATGGCCTCTCCCAGCCCGCAGCTCACCTCTGCCAGCACCTCCGGGTCACTGTAATGAGTCACGGCCCGAACAATCGCCTGGGCCCGTTTCTCCGGGTCGCCGCTCTTGAACACACCCGACCCGACGAAAACCCCGTCGCAGCCCAGCTGCATCATCAGCGCCGCGTCGGCCGGAGTCGCAACTCCACCGGCGGCGAAGTGGACCACCGGCAGCCTGCCAAGCTGCTTCGTCTGCATGACCAGGTCATACGGCGCCGCGATCTTCTTCGCGAAAGTGAAGACCTCATCATCGTCCATGTTCCTCAGAACCCTAATGTCCCCCATCACGGACCGCACGTGCCTGACAGCCTCGATGATGTTGCCGGTGCCGGCCTCCCCCTTGGTTCTGATCATCGCCGCGCCCTCCCGGATCCGCCGCAGCGCCTCGCCGAGGTTGCGGCAGCCGCAGACGAACGGGATTCTGAAGTTGTGCTTGTTAATGTGGTTCTCTTCGTCGGCGGGAGTCAAGACCTCGCTCTCGTCGACGTAGTCGATCCCTATCGCCTCCAGAATCTGCGCCTCCACGAAGTGGCCGATGCGGGCCTTGGCCATGACGGGGATCGTCACGGCCTGCTTTATCTCCTTGATCAGTTGCGGGTCGGACATCCGGGCCACGCCGCCCTGAGCCCGGATATCCGCCGGCACGCGCTCCAGAGCCATGACGGCGCACGCGCCCGCCTCCTCGGCGACACGTGCCTGCTCAGGCGTGACGACGTCCATTATAACACCGCCACGTAACATCTGAGCCAGACCGACTTTAACGGAGAAAGGTGATTTTTTGGTCTCCGTTATCGCACCGTTACCATAAACAGCCACCACACCTGTTCCTGCCATTTTCCGTTGGAGGGAGTTAGCAAACGCGAGAGAGAGAGAGAGAGAGAGAGAGAGAGAGAGGGAGGGAGGGAGGGAGCGGGTTGCTCGAGAGAGAAGGGGTGGTGTGGGTTTTAAATGGAGAGATAATTAAAAAAAAAAGGTTGGGAAGTTGTTGGTGGTACGAGTGGACATACTGGGATCGCATGTGAAGTATGTTGATCGGACGGCTGAGAGGGAAGATGTCGAAGTGTTGTTGGATCATCAGGGGTGTTGATAGATTGGATTGGAGCTTGGAGGCCAAGCAATTTTTTGGTATGCGGAACCTCGATTGTGGAAAATTGGCCTACGTGGGGAGATCGATTTCCATTCGTGTGCGTGGTACTGGTGGTGGCAAAACTGTTGTGGACTACTGCGCGACTCCTTTCCTTAAACTAATATTTTTTTATTCGTATTTTAGGGTTGCATATTAAAAAAAAAAGAAAAGTATTGATAACTATATAGTTGTTCACGATAATTAAATCTCTTCTTGTGATTTAAAAATGATAAATTGTAATTTAAAAAAATTTGAGAAATTGTAAAAATTAAAATTAAAATTTGACTGCATAATTCCTGTTTTTTTATTACTAATTCGTGTTATTCTATATATATATATTAGGGGAAAAGGACATTGACTTCATAAAAAATATCTATGATTTATGTTTTAAGATAAGAATAAAACTTTAACTCTTGATATTAAGAGGAAAATGTTCAACTACTCTTCACTAAAATATGATTTAAAACTTTTTTTTTTTTAAGGATAAGGAAGAAAAGATTAAATTTAGAGAAAACTATACATATTATAAAGTGTTCAAGTCACTCCTATCAATAAGTGATGTGCGATTCATATTATTATACATAATATACTTAGTAGTTACAAATTTAATTTTATCTTCATAATATAAAAACTAGAAATAGCAAGTTTAGATATAATGAGTAAATCACTAAATTTTAGACCATACCAGCTTTTATTTGGTAGGTAATTATTGATTATAATCTGTGTTGTCATCTCAATCTTTTTTATATATATTACATCGTTATTATATCATCTCTATTTTTTATTATGTAATATATTATTCTAATTATCTTGTATAAAATACATTATTTTAATTGTCTTGTGTATATTATTTTACTGTCTATTTTATTTTCATCTTTGACTTATAAATAAGTTTTATTTTGTATATCGTAAAAATATAATAAAATATATATTCTATTCACATTTATCAATATGATTCATACAAATTCTTGTTTTTTTTTTTTTTTTGATTCGAGCATACTTAAACTCATAATCTTTGACTTATGAAGAGACGTGCTTATCATTATACTATTCATGCAATCATGTACAAATTCTTGATTTAAAAATTATAAAAATTAAAATGTATATATAAGTGTTTTTATAACTAGATGGACATTTTTTTTTTTTAAAGTAATGTATTGATAAAGTTAATGCATACCATGATGACCTTTTCGTATGATGATGGCTTTTGAATTTTGTCTTTCTTGAATTTCCATTATTTGTATTATATTAAAAAATTATGCAAATATAAAAGCAGGAAAATCAGTAAACCTGACTAGCGTACATATATAGTGAGACAAGCCTATGACCTAAAAAAAGTCTAGTAACGGTCATCATCCATTCTTTTCAATGGATAGTGGATAATTATTGAAGATTATATTTAAATTTTAATTAATGTTTTTTTAAATATTTTATTCATATAAATTATTAATCTCTTAAATCTTGAAATAACATAATAATTAATAAGATTTTAATCATTCACATTTTATATCATTTAAGTATAAATTTAAACAAAGTATATTATTTTAATTGTCTTATATATATTATTCTTCTATCTATTTTATTTTCGTATTTAATTTATAAATAAGTTTCACTTTATATATTATAAAGATACAATAAAATATATATTCTATTAATACTTATCAATATGACTCATACAAATTCTTGATTTTTCCATTTTTTTTTACTTGAGGGGATTTAAACTCGTAATCTTTAACTTATGGAGAAACGTAGTTACCATTATACTATACTTGCAACCATGTACAAGTTCTTGATATAAAAATTATAAAAATTAAAATTAAAAAATATATGTGTTTTTATAACTAGCCATGATTGTATTGATAGAGATTTTTTTTTTTTTTTTTGTTTAATGAAGTAATGTATCGATAAAGTTTATGCATACCATTATTGTGACCTTTTTGTGTGGTGATGTGGTTTGAATTTTGTCTTTCTTGAATTTGTATTATATTAAAAAATTATGCAACCATAAAAGCAGGAAAATCAGTAAATTTGGCAAGTGTATATGTATGGTGAGACAAGCCTATAACCTAAAAAAGGGGAAACTTCATTTTAGTCCCTAAGGTTTGGCGAAATATCAAAAATTTAAACATCTTTTGGAAACAGCTCTTTTAATCCCTAACTTTTCCAAAACTCTTCAAAATAATCCAAACCGTCAGTTAAAAGAGATGGAAAAAGCAAAATGACTCATTTGCCCCTAATTAAATAAAAATAAATTAATTAATATATAATCAAAAGTTTTTTATTTAATTAAAAAAAGAAAAATAATTAATAATAATAAAAAAAATCATCACACCATTTTTCTCTCTTTTTTTTCTCCACATCATCTTTTTCTCTCTTTTCTTCTTCATCTCTTCCATTCTCTCCTCTCTTCTTCTTCTTCTTCTTCTCCTTCTTCTTCTCCCTTTCCTCTCTTTTACCCAGAACCAGATCGAACCCAGAACCAGATCTGGTTCTGGGTTCGACCGAACCCAGAACCATCGCTGGTTCTGGGTTCGGTCGAACCCAGAACCAGCGACTGGTTCTGGGTTCCACCGACCGAACCCAGAACCGTCGCTGGTTCTGGGTTCCACCGAACCCAGAACCAGCGACGGTTCTGGGTTCCACCGAACCCAGAACCAGCGACGGTTCTGGGTTCGCTGATCGAACCCAGAACCAGATCTGGGTTCGATGATCGAACCCAGAACCAGATCTGGGTTCGCTGATCGAACCCAGAACCAGATCTGGGTTCGATCAGCGAACCCAGAACCAGATCTGGGTTCGAACCCAGAACCAGATCTTCTGGGTTCTGGGTTCGAACCCAGAACCAGAGACCTCTCTGGTTCTGGGTTCGACCCAGAACCAAACCCAAAACCAGAGATCTCTGGTTCTGGGTTCTGGGTTCGAACCCAGAACCAGAGACCTCTCTGGTTCTGGGTCGAACCCAGAACCAGACTCTAGTTCTGGGTTGATACCAGAACCAGTGTCTCTGGTTCTAGGTTGATCGAACCCAGAACCAAAGACTGGTTCTGGGTTGATTTCTGGCGTTTGTGGTTGATATTTGTGGTTAGTTTTTAGGTTGATGTTGGGGTTTGACAGTTGGTGTTTGGGGTTGATGTTGGGGTTTGATGAATCTGCTGAGTGTTTTGTTTTTGTATTTTTTGGTAAATTTTTTTGAGGATTTGGATTTACATATTCTGGTTCAAACCATGTGTTTGAATCCAGATTTTTTTTAAAAAAAGTTGCCAAATATTTTTTTTCAGTTTTTCCAATTTTTTTTATAAATAATTTTTTATTTTTTAAATTATTTTAAATGTTTTATAGGATTAAAATCTCAGCCGTCCACGTGTTACAATCTTAGTATCTTATATAAAAAGACCATTTTACCCTTTTCATCCAAGCCTTCTGTTACTGTTGACCGTTAGTTGACCAACGATTTGGACTATTTTGAAGAGTTTTAGAAAAATTAGGGATTAAAAGAGCTGTTTCCAAAAGATGTTTAAAATTTTGATATTTCGCCAAACCTTAGGGACTAAAATGAAGTTTCCCCCCTAAAAAAAGCCCAGTAGCCGTCAGCATCCATTCTATTTAATGTGCAGTGGGTAGTTATTGATAATTATATTTAAATTTTGAGTTATAAAGTTTTTTATCCAAATTTATAATATAATATATAAATTACCAACATTTTAAATCATTGAATAATATGATAATTAATAAGATTTTAATAATTCACATCTAATATTATTTAAGCATGAATTCAGATAAAATATTTAAAAATTCTAACATTACTCTTAAATCTTATGATTTATATAACTTTTCAACTTGAAAATTAAATAAATATAAAATTAAAAAAATATTTTTGTTAACAAAAAAAAATATTTTTAACCACCCATGTATGTGCTGTTAAAGTTTATATATATACTATTATTATTCATAATGTTATATTATTTAGATTAATTTTAAATTAATTTATTTGTAGCCTTCACTATCTAATATATACTAAGATTTAAAACTCTCCTAATTTTTTTTTTTTAAAAAAAAAGAAAAAGAAAAAACCCAAAATCTGAGTAAACTGCTTTTACTTGTTAGCATATTCAAAATATGAACCTCGGTTTCAGCAAAACATGTTCTAATAATACCGAATAATTTAATAAAGCTGAAAGACGGCGTGATGATGCACGATTCCGGAAGCTGCAAAGAGGGCAGTGAAGGCGGCCGCTCGTTTCCAATCTTGATAGCCCCACAACATTAACAAAGTCGTTCGAGGCGGGCGGATTCAATTTGTCTTCTTTCTTTCTCACAAAAAAAAATTTGTCTTCTTTCTTGTTCAGTTTTTAAATTTCTTATAATTAACGGTGGTCTGGGGTGTTTTGAAAATCTTTAGATTTTGACCGTCCTTTTCGTTATGGAATCTTTGTCCTTCTAGCCTTGTTTTTAATTATAAAAATATTTTGCTTGACTGTATTGCTCTCTTTCTTTGTTTCTTCTGTCTCCCGGTCTCGGATGCTGCCGTTGAATTGGAATTTTTTTTCCGAGAAATTTCATTTTAGTATCTAAAATTTTAAAAAATATCATATTTTTTCATCTCTAACATTTTAAAAATTTTTCAAAAATATTTAAAACTGTCAGTCAATTGACAATTCATGTTAACAAAATATATAAAAAGATATTTTTATCTTTAATGATTGTTAGTTTTATATAAATTATCGGATTATTATATTAAAATAATGAATTTATAAATTAAATTCTCTAAAATATCTTTAAATTTAAATTATTAAAAATGGCCTAAAGTCATTATTAACAGTTGATTGACTAATTATTTAGATATTTTTGAAAGTTTTGAAAATATTAAAGGTAAAAAGAGTTATTTTTAAAAAATATTAAAAATAATATTTTTCGAAATCTTAAAAATTAAAATAAAATTTTCTCTTTCTATATATATATATATTGAACTGGATTAATTTGAACGAATAATAAAGTGTCTTTGTGTTTCTCCACTTGCTGCTCACTTTCCAAGAAATAAAGGTGAAAAATACTTTAATGTTGACTCGGTCACACTAAAGACTAATGACTATTTAAAATACAGACCCTAAAATGCATCTAAAGTTAACGGTGATGTAACACGTAGGAAGGATGACAATTCCAGTTAAAGACGATACTTATAATCTATCAACAAAGTTGATTGGTACAATCCACAGCTAATATATATGATGTTGTACTTTGAAAATCTTCCTCATTTTCTTCATGTTTCTACGATAAATTGGATAAAGTACCAGCAACCTTTTGTTCTTTAGAGAAAAAGTAACAAAATTTATGAAATCAACACCAAATTCATATTTGCTTCTAAAAGAAAAATCTATCAACAATGTTGATTGATACAATTCAAGGCCAATGTATATGATGTTATACTGTGAAAATCTTGCTCACTTTCTTCATGTTCCTACGACAGATTGGATAAGAACCAGTAGCCTCTGCTATTCTATAGAGAAAAAGTAACAACGTTTATGAAATCAACACGAATTCATATTTACTTCTAATTGTATCGTTCACTTCGTTTGTTTCTTTTGTC
Source organism: Nephelium lappaceum (assembly GCA_021234005.1). Classification (NCBI taxonomy): domain Eukaryota; kingdom Viridiplantae; phylum Streptophyta; class Magnoliopsida; order Sapindales; family Sapindaceae; genus Nephelium; species Nephelium lappaceum. The sequence continues at coordinate 2,410,359 of CM038011.1, forward strand.
TCCCAGTCTCTGATTGCTTTTGTCGAATTGGATAAATTTAAGTAAATAATAAAGCACTTAGCTGCTCACTTTCCAAACGATAGAGGAAAAAAAAAACTTTAATATTGATTTGGTCACACGTTGGGGTAGTTTGTTTTTACCACTTTTCATTTAATATGTTTGAATTACACATTTTATGTGATTTTTTTTTTTTTGTTTTTTTTAAGTGATCAAACCACTTAAAACTACCCAAAAATCACTTAATATAAAAAGCTATAATTTTTTACTTTTCACTTAATGATAAATCACTTAATGATTTTTTATATATATTATTCCAAATCTATCATTCCCAAAATAATATATTTCCAAATTAGTTCTAATTTTACATTATACATATTTATTTTAAATGTAATCAATGAAATATTGCAATGACTAAAATATATATTGCTTTACTGTTTCAACTTTTATTACAATAATTCTTTAACTTGAGAACATTTTGTTTATTTTTATTTAAATATATAAATTTAATTTACTTTACTATAATAATGTATTTTTGTATATATAATTTAAAAAAAAATTACTTTATTATAATAATTAATTATATTTTAATTATGAATAAAAAATGCTTTAATATATACATAAAAGTGTTTTAGTATTTTTTAAATAATTTATTATAATTGTTTGTATTATATTAAATGAAGTTTCAAAACAACTAATAGTAAAATGATATAAATATCAAATTACTAGTTTTCAGACAATTTTAACTTTAAAAAAAAAAAAAAACGAGATTACTATACATTTAGAGGTAAAGTAAAAAAAATATAAACATATCATTCAGATTTTAGGTTTCAGTCACTATCCAGTTTTCAGTCTTTAACAGCATTGTTCAGTCTTTAGATAAAAAAATAAACAACCCAAATGTTAGTATATAGGCGTTCGCATCATATAACTTTTATGCAGTAAACTCATAGTTAAAACAGAGCAGATTTTTTTTTTTTTCCCTTTTATATCAAAGCAGAGCAGTTTTTTTTTTTTGGTTTTAAATTAAAACAGAGTAAATTTCTTTTATGGTTATACTTCGTGTTTTTTGGGATTTTATCCGTGTTAAGATTATTGTCATGATTATTAGTAGATTTCTCATGATTATTCTCATTATATCTTTTAGGATTTCTTCTGTTAGTTTTCTTTTCTCCTTTGGGCGTATGCTCTATTTTTAAAAGGGATAAAAATCATTAATTTATCTTTGTTTGGAAATATCCCTGGCCTTTTACAAGTTAATCTCTTTTTATTTTGTAGATTTTCATTGGTCAAAACTTGAACAAGAATCTAGCATGAATTCGAATGGTCTTTGGACTAGATTCGTCAAGCTGAAAACTAGGATTTAAACATATTCGGTCAAGGCTACAATTTAGGAATTAAATCTCTATTTTTTAGCAATTTTATTTTCTATATTTTTATCTTTAATAAAACTGATTTTTTTTGCAGATTTTTTCTCAAGAAAAGTGTTGTACGTTGCTTCAAAAAAAGGCAGACCAAATTCTTCAAGTTCTGTGGAGCAAGCAGTACAGGCTTCATAGTTAAGAGAGATAGCTTTTGTAATACCTAGTGTTTATATCTAAGTTGATTTCTAGACTTAGAAAAGCGAGTAGCTTTCTAGGTTGTTTGTAACACAAACTTGTCAGTAGGATAAGCAATAAGAAGGCCTTTGACAAAAGACAGGTTTCAAGCTTTCAAAGAAGTTTAAGAAGTTGAAGATCATTCAAGGGATCTCGCATAGATTTGATTGGATTTGGTGGACTGTATACAAGCGTTGAATTAACTTTAAGAGAGAGTATTAGATTGAATAAGATAATGAATATCTGTACAGACTGAAAGTTCATTACTAAGTTTATATCTCTAAAACTACCTTAAAATGTTGATGTTTTTCTTTTATTCTATTACAACATTTGCATGCTAGTTGTTACAATATCTTAATTTATTCTATTACAATAATTCTCATTTAGTTGTTACAACAACTCTTGGTCAATTGTTATAACAACGGAAAATAAGTTGTTATAACACCTCAATTAATTTATTTAATAGCAAAAATTGGGTAATGCTAAGGCAATAAGTCATTTCACTAAACATCAATGACTTTATAAGTTGAGTAATTTAATTCTCCTCCCAACTTCAAAATTGCATTTGGTACCTTTAAAATACAGACCCTAAAATGTGTCTAAAGTTAATGACGATGTAACACTTGGGAAGGATGACCATTCCAATTAAATACTATACTGATAATCTATCAATACAATTGGTTAATACAATCCAAGACCAATGTGTATGTGTTATACTGTGAAAATCTTCCTCACTTTCTTCATGTTCCTGCGACAGATTGGACAAGTACCAGCAGCCTCTGCTATTCTGTAGATAAAAAGTAGCAACATGTATAAAATCAACACAAATTCATATTTGCTCCTAATTTCATGTATGTATGTATCTTCCATTTAAATGCATTGTATATATATAACATCCCAATTGATTAACTAATTTGATGCAAATGTGAGTTAAGGTAGTAGTTACCTTGTTCCACAATCAAAACAAGCCACACAGTGTCCACAGGGAAGGAAGAAGCAGTCCCTTGGGGCATCAAAACAAATTGCACAAAGGCGCCGCGTGTTGTTGCCTTCTTGATCAACTTCTTTTACTGACTTCCCTTCAATGGAATACGTTGCCAAAAACTCTTGAATGTCCTCCTCATCGTTCGAGGCAGAATCATACGAAGAACCCCAACTCGAGATATCATCATCCTTGTATGGAAGCAAAGGGTCTCTCGCGGAGTCCATACCCCCATATGAACCTCCTGTGTCATCTTCATTTGTACATCTGAACTTGTTTAAGAAATGGAAAGCTGCCAACATGAGCAGAGTCATTCCACCTACAGGCAGAAAAGTAAGAAAAGTTAAATGATATTACGTAGAAAACAATAACCTTAGAAGAAACAAAACAATAAATGTACCTATGCCAATACAATATGTGAGCCATCTAGGTCCATAGGAGACTTTAACATACCAATCATCGCTGTCTGCTCCCTGAAGTAACCAATAGGCCACAAATGAATGTAATTAACCATAGCTATAAGATTTTAAATGTGTTCAGTCTTCATCGGATGGAGAAGAAGAAAGATGACTTTACATAGCTATTCTAATAATATTCTTCTATCAATTATTCCATTGAGTCTATAAAGCAACCTATAGTCTAGTCAGTTGTCAACTGTAGAGCCCTTGTGGTTTTTCCTAAACCATTACTTAGTTTGAATGGAAGATATTGATTCATGTTTTGAGCTTTAAAAATAATCTCGATTAGCCTTATAAAGAAGTTCAAATCCAGGAAAATTGGTGATGGTGGTCTGATGACCTCTATTAGCCTTATAAAGAAGTTCAAATCCAGGAAAGTTGGTGATGGTGCTCTGATGACCTTTCGTGATCCATTGAGTCTGACTCCAATTAACCTGTGAAAACTAGCCTTACATCTTAGCTACCACATGGTCGTTACAGCCAATGGTCAGTCCAATTCCACAAACTTTCTTCTACCCTCTACAACATTACAGTATAAACCAAGAAAAATTGCAATGAAGAGAGAGACTAACAGATTTACCTGTACTGGAGTGGAAGGAGATGTCAACACAATAGCATTTCCTTTGGGAAAAAAAATGCTCATACTACAGGAGCCTTGAGTGAAGGTGCACTTGTAATATGCTTCACTTGTATTGTACTGAATAGCCTTTAGTCTGAGGTCTAGTTGCACCTGTCAAAATGCAAACATCAACTCATACAAATACAAGTGGAAACAAATTTCAAGGACTAAAAATCATCATCATTAGCTCATAGATCTTGTGTGCTTCAAATCTGATGAGAACTGATAATTATATAGATAGCTCAAATGTCCCATAACCATAAGAATACTAGAAATAAATAACTTATTTATTTACTTATTTCTATTTACACTAGAATGTATCAATTAATTTTTTGCCTATTTAAGTACCTCTACTGCCTCTGAATTCAAGTTACCCACTGCAACATAGTAGATAGATGATGTGAATATGTCCTGATGGATCGCACCACTTCCTGTGAAACAAAAGGTCAACATCAGCAGAATAAAATCTATAAATAATGAATAAATAATGCATAGTCTTGAGTCTCTTGACTTCCATATCTCACCATGAACAACATTCCATGACAAAGTGGTGTTGGGATATGTTGGGTTCTCCAGCCATTGAGCAAGGCCATCATTTCCTGCAATGTGCCAGCTTCAGATTAAGGATATAACAATCCACAAATTCTATCAGTGAAAGAAAGAACGAAACACATCATAATCATATACCAAAGTAATTAATCTATGACAATGTTTATTATGCAAGCATGAGAAAATTTTAGATGGGATGGTTTCGTCACATCAGCGATTCGACATCTCAATTATGTTGTTTCCTTGAAAAATGATAGCAAATTTATGTAAAATAAAATTACATGGATCTCTACTTAGTAAGATATTTTTTTATTATTATAATTATCTGAATGTGTTCAAACATGTTACATGTCTCTATTATTCAAAAATTATCAGCAAAAGCGTTTATCAAGTAATATAATAAATAAGATGAAAGTAATATTATAAATAGATGTGTGTACCGGAAAAAACAAGTTCAGAAAGAAAGAGAATGTGAAAGTGAGGTTCCAGAAAATGATTAAATGAAGTAATATAATAAATAAATAAATCATAAGAAGCATGGCATTTGAATGTAAAAACAATGGGAAAATATTTGTTTAAAAAAAAATAATGAGTAATATAAATAAAATATTGTGTTCCGAATCATATTATAATGTTTTATTATAGTGATCACGACAGTTATAAATTGTACTGATGATATAAAATGAAAAAAAAAAACAATGGAAAAATATAAAATTTTTGTCTATGATTTGAATAAATATTGATCTAGTTTAAGATTTTGGGAACGTATATAATTTAGAAATTATTATATTATTTTATTACTACAAATAAAGAATTTAAAATATTGAATGGAGCACACATTTATTAATTAATTTACGTGGGCCATGAAGGCATTCTATAGTCGTATTAGGTACAATTATATGAACAGTAACACAAATTTGAGAAAAGATTAGTGATAATTCGGCAAAGATTAGTTGTATTAAACAAACTAATTAATTACCTTGGGCAATTATAAGGAAAACAGAGGAGCCTGAGGACTTTACGCTATAAGAAATGTTTATTTGAGACCCCTCATTTAGGAAATAAATAAAATCCTGCAGAAAAACATAAGGTGTAAATGTTAACACAGACTATAAGCTTATTGGAACAACAAAGTCAAAAAAGTAAAAAAGTGAAACTTAGCTGTTAGGATCCATTTATGAAATATATTTTCTGTATACAAATAAAAAAGTTTTCCATGTGTTATTTTAAAAATTTTAACTAAAAAATAAAATATTATAATATAAAATTTTAACCAAAAAATTAAAAACAAAATATTAACAAATTTCCTCTAAACAAGTTTTTACTCATTTTCAGCTGCAGGTGATATCCTAAAAAAAATCGATGAACTCATTTAGAAAATTCAAGCATGTTAGTACTTTTTGTTAATTTTGAATTACTTACTGTAATAAATATTATTTAATAAATTATATTTCTAAAAATATAATTAATAAAATGAAACTAATTAAACGTACTTTATGAGAATCGGATGAAACAGACACATTATAACTTTCGGACCAAGTAGTAGCAACATCAAGCGGTGGAGATTTATAGAACTCATATAACGTGGGTGCAGGATCGATCTCATTTAATTCTTCCACCTAACATAAAATAACCAAAATCACTATATTACAATACAACTTCAAAAACATTCATGACTATATCTGTATACCCGACAAGAAACAGCAGCTCACCTTCACAGTCTGCACGAATAAGGGGTTAGGTTCTATGAGAATGGACGCATTAGGACCCAGCCTTATGTTTGTCGAACCATAAACCCCCAAAATCAGAGTCATCGCAACTGTATTTTGTAAATTTAATTAACAAAAGTACATATAATAACCAAATTATTGGAAATACAAATGAATAATTAAATTAAACTATCGACCCCGGGGGGCAGAGCCCTTTGAGGGCCAGGGGAGACCCTGGTCCCCGAAAATTTTGAAAAAAAATAAAAAATAAATTGCATATAAAATTATAATAAGAAATATAATATGTCATATCAAAAAAGAACAAAATTAATTTCACCCCACTTTAATCTGTCTTTTTCCGTCTCTGTATTGACCAATATAGTTTGTCAAGATTTCTTTGCAGTAATATTAAGTTATCTGTTCAACGCATGACTAATTTGTCCAATACAAGAATATGGTATTCAACTAGACGTACACTTTAATTTAGTAAACGAATTATATATACAGAAATTAAAATAAAAACCCAAAAAATTTTGAATGGAGGGCGAGCCTTCCTTAGTGATGGAGGTTGGCCTCCTTCATGGAGGTTTCCACTGTCATCCTTGCTCTGTCACCTCCTTTTCGAATAAATCTATTTCCTGTCTGGCCGCCCGCAACCATGGAGATATATAGGAATTGTTTGGCGCTTTTTTTTTTTTAAAAAAAAAAACTTTTTGAAACTTGTTTGCTTAATTTTTACTTTTAATTTTTGACAATAAATGGAGAGAAGTCAAAGCTTAGATTTTTTAAATAGTATTTGGATAGTATATTTTAGAAGAGTTTTTTATGTTAAAAAAGTTTATAAGACTGTTTGGTTTGAAAGTTTAAAATTTACTTCTAACTATGATACGGCTATTAAGTCCTATCAAAATAAATTTCATACATGTTTTATTTATATTTTAACAATGTTAATTAAAATAAATAACAATAAAATTTTATAAAACTGGAGATAGAAAAGTTTCTTTAAAAGCAAAAGAGCTTCCCTTGTTTTCTCCCAAAAGCTCTCATGTGGCTTCCGGTAAATGAGCTTTTAAAAATTAAAAACCACTTTTGTTGTTCACCCAAATACTTTTATAAGTGGTTTTTGAGCTGCAAAAGTCAAAAGCCTTCCTAAAAGCTATGCCGAACAAGGTTCGGGCAAAGTGATTTTTCAAAAATGACTTCTTTTAATATAATTATATATATAAATGTATAAAATTTTTCAAATGTAACATTAGTTACACCGTTCAATATTTAGTACTAGATTTTTAAGTTGATGTAATCAAATATCAAATGCAAACATCTGTGTATGAAAATATATATTTATATTATATTATTATATTTTAAGCATACTGTGGTAACCAAAAAAGAAAAATAGTGAAAACTAACCGAAGAACCAAAAAGTGAGGACCACGATGATGCAAGACCATGTGTCGTCTCTAATCGCCGCAACATCTTCAAAAGACACAAAATTTCCTCGGAAAGAGATGCCAACGTTTTGCTGCTCTAATATCTCTGGCTGTGCATATTGACTAATATCATCGATCCGACGGTCAACACGACCACGAAAAAGATCATGGTTTTCCAGACCACGATTCTCCTCTTGTTCTTCACGAACCTGTTGTGAAGACGAGGAGGTCATGGCACCACCTGGAGGCTCCCTAGAAGTGGAAGGTGAAGGCCGATCCGGCTCCGCCATTCTAGACTGATGATTTTGGGTTCAAAGCATGGGAATGAAGCCAACACAGAAGCTTTGTTATTTGTGTGGAGAAGAGTCAGGAGAGTCGATGAAGATGTAAGTGAAATTTCACCAGTCAGTCCCTTGTCCTTTTTGGCGGGACTGGTAGCTGCGAGAAGAGTGACAGTTATATGTTCTGTTCCACCTAATCTTCTATTTTAGCTGGTCACGTTTTAGCTTTCTGGTATGTGACATTGAAAATTGAAGTTGGTTAGGGAAGATATTTTTGTGATTGATAATTGTCTACAGACAAATTGAATAAACTTTGATATAACTTAGTACTCAATCCATTTTCTCATATTTGTAATTAGTGAAATTAAATTTTCAAAAAAATAGTTAGTGTAAAATCTTTTCTTAAGAACCCTGTTGATGTGTACAGGGTGAGTAAAATTGTGCAGATTTTTAGATATAATTAGGCTAAGAAATTAATTTTATACTATTAATAATCTTAATGTGAAAAGAAAAAATAGTTTATTAAAAAAATTATTTAATTTGTATATGGCATGAAACGTTGACTTTCTTTATTTTCGCACTAGATAATTGTTTTAAGATGTTTAGTGAATTTGTACAATGGATTTGACTATGGTTGGATAACTTTACCGAATAATTATAATTATTATATTAACTTCAATAATCACTTTTATAACCAAACTAATTGATATAATTAGTAGGTAAAATTATCCAATCAGTAAGTTCGTCAAACTCTAAGTATATTATTGTGCTGTTTGGTAGAAACAATTTCAAAAGGGTCCCTAACTTTGAATGAAATGGACTACTTTCGAATAACCTTGTCATCTAAGTTTTTTGGTCCCTAACATTTTATAAAATGCACCACTTTAAGTTTAGACAAAAAAGAGCTTATATAACAAAGTGATTTAAAAACGTCATAGTTTAACAAAAAGTTGAACTTCTTGAAAAAATTTCATGGTTTTTCTAAATTGTAACTCTCATTTCAACTTTTTATTTAAATTATCTGTTACAAGATCAAAATTATGTGTAAATAATAATATAAGACAGATTTGGTGATATGATATCTCCCTCACATTTATACCAAGGGGTCATGAGTTGTGTTCTCTTCTTTTAAATTTCAAATTAATTGTAATAGTTTTTGAAATATGTATGATATGTTTCAAATCTTATTATATTTAATATATACTTTTATATATGCATTTGTCTTAACTATAAACATGATAGGGTTAAATTTTTTTTTGGAACCATAATAATATTCTTAGGTAGATATATTGAAAACAATCATCATATTATCAATTTCCATTTGTATGGATGGATATTGTTCATTTTAACATAATTCAATAAACATTTTATCAACAATGATAACATTTATTCAAGTTACAAAAACAACCTGGTCGTCAAATATTAATTTGAACATGTAGATAAAATAAATTATCATGTTATTTATTTATAAAATAATTTCTAAAATCCTTTTCCTATTATATTATTGGGGACACCTATTCTATTATTTAATTTCTTAATAATTATATTAAGCGAAGTGATGAGATGAGATTGATTTAGTAGATTTAGGCACCACCATCCTCAAATCCAACCCAACATCTTAAATTCCCATCAATTAAATTGTGAGTTCAAGTTAAAATCCTCTCGCCAATCTAAAATCATAGTCGTTAAAAGAAGTGATAATAATAATAGATCAGGTAATCGTTTAAAACAGATTACTCGATTTTCTTTTATGTTTAAAAAATAGGAACTTGCTGGAAGGATTTGATAACATCGACTGTTTGTTAGATATGCATCAGTTCATTGAGTATCCACTGACTGAATATAAGAAAAACAACACAATAGCTTATTACAGCAAGTACAGTTACAAGTTACAACAAACCAAGCAAAACCAATTAACATACCTAAACTAAGCAACTGAATCTGTTACTTGAGTGAGGTGTTTTCGTTATTGTTAACATTGTGATTTCATTATTTAATTTACCTATAAACAGCCGCAATAAACATCACAGTTTTAGCCTTTTAGGTGAAAAAAAAAATTAAGCAAAAGATAATTACATGTTTTCTGCTTGATCTCAGTTTTTTGTCAAGAAAAAAGTATGGGGGAGGCAACAAACAAGCAAATTCAAACAAAATATAGAAGGTGTAAGAATGTTTCCGGGAAAGGACAATGGAAGTTCATCGGGTTTTGGAAGAGAGAATGGTATAAACTCAGGAGGAAGTTGAAGATATGAGTGAAAATATTGTTCTGGAAATCGGAAAGGAGTTCATGAAAAATGTCATGAAAGAAGGATATGGTATCGATCAATTAATTATTGATTTTTCCATATGTATTTGTATCGATCTTTATATGAAAATGTTAATACTAATTAAATCCTTATATGTGATGGTTTTGACTTTGATTTGAATTAGCAGGAAAGGGTTTAAGGATGCATAGCCAAACAAGAATTTTTCTAAAAAATTAATATGTATGTAGGTTTGTGTTTCATTGATATATTTCAAGAGAAAACCTAAATATGAGTTTGTTTTTAAAATCATAATCATGAAATTTGTCAACTACTTGATCGTAATAAAATATGCCTTTAGCACAAACATTAAGCATTTAAAATATGAATCAAAAGCTCGTATTTATTATTTACAATTCTTAAATTTGTAGATAATATAATCGATTATGTGGAAGATTAAATATGCAATTTTTTGTTTACATTTGAGATCTTTAGGGCAGACATTGACAATTCATTTTACTTAAATAGATTAAAAAAAATGGTAAAATTAGAGTTTCTATTTTTGTAGAAAATTCTTGAAATTTATTAAAATTCTCCCTAAAAAAAAAAATCACCTATATGTTGCCTTAAAACTTCAATTTTTGGATTGTTTCCGGCTTGCATCAGCTTTGCAATACTGATCAGTTATTTTATTTATTTTTATTTTATTTTGTACTCTGAATTGTAAAGATGATCAAGTCCCGGTATTAGAAGATTTTTCATTCTATTCATTGTGTTGTGCACATGATGTTTATGGTTTGTAGACCCTAAACAATATTTAAGTAGAAGAGAAAGAACGAAATTAATCTAAAAGAGAGATGAGAAATTGACGTAAATATAGAATTAATCTCAACCATCCACATGTTTCAAATTGAAGATAAAAAATACATGTAAGTTATACATACGTTGATGCAAAATAATAAATAAAATAATAGTAATAAAGTTATTAACTAAATAAGTACAAAGTAATTAAGGTGGCTTTTGTGTTGGAGAACAAGTCTAAATGGAGAAAATACAGTCATCACAGGTTGGAACCAAGAGAGCTAATTAAGCACAATAAGATTACAAGGGAAAATGGAAAATTAAGGAGATAGAATTCTAATTAATTACTGTCATTTTGATTTTTAATCACAGAATTTACATGGCAGATACAGAGAGTCAGGAGAAAACAAGAAGAATCAAAGATGCTAATATCAAAATTGGATGGAAAATTGTGGGTGTTTTCAAGAAAAGTTGGTACAAGTTTCGATCCCTTCTGAAGATATAACAAAATGAAGAAATTATGACGAGATGGAATGAATCATTTTCTTATAAATGAAATGATTTGATGCTAAGGTAAATCTACCATGATTCAGGTTTTCTATTATTATTATTATTTAGGATATATTTGGTGCACATTTGATCAAATCAGGTTGTGTACTATCCTAATTATTTTAATTAGTTAAACAAAATGCTTTGATATGGCTTTTCCATTGTATCATTTTTAGAAGTTGTACCCATTTTTTATGGCTTTTTGTGGTTGTTTTCTGAGGCTAGTTAAGAATTGTAAATTATCTTGAAGCATTGTTCATTATGTAAGAGTTATATTGTCAAGCATAATATTCGTCTCAAAATTCAATTCAGTGATTTACTTGTATTATGGAAATGGTTTTCATCTAACTATTAATTTTCTTTACTGCTTTTGGTTTTATCAGGAATAGATCTAATTCCAGATAATTATGTCAACCTTTTTCTAGCAAATGTAGAAGAAATTTCCCAGATGATTTTTAAAAGGTTTTATCAACCTTTGAGTTTAAATAATGGGAATCGTAATATTAATCAATTGCATCCATCATTGTATACAACATAATAATTTTTAATATCTGAAATTTGTTCTGTTGTTCCAACAAAGTTTATATGTCACTAGTTTTAATCTCGTAAACAATTTAAACATCAATTAAGTAAATCCAAATAAATTATCAAATTCGAATCAAGACAGATAAACTTTATTTTGGAAGAACAAATTTGATTGATAAATCAAAATAATAAACATCGTTATGAAAAACCATTGATAATTATTAATTCTGTAATATGTATTCTCAAAGAAACAAACTTAAATATAGAATGAGGAAAAATAAATCTGAAGGAAATAAGAAAACAAAAGCTTTCTTAATATAATTTATCGTAATAGCAGTTTTACAGCAAAAATGAATAACCTTGTTCAATTTGATTTTTTTTGGTAGGGAATAAGATTTTAAATCCCTAACTATAGGCTTGTTTTAGAATGCATGCCATTATTCACCTTTTGATCACAAAAGTTAACATGCTTCAAAATCCCAAATTCATGTTTTTTTTTTTTTTGAAAGATCCAAATTCATAATTTGTTTTAGCACGTATATCATTATCTAATTTTTAACCACAAAAGTTATCTTTCAAGAAGTCCATAAACTACAAGTTTATAAGATGAAGTTAGTAGATGTCATGGACTCATGGGTATAAATCATGTTTCACTTCTAACAAAGGTTGAATTAATTGTAATATTTCAAAAATAACATCTATAAACTTACAAATCTAATTATTATCTATACTGAAATTAGATTTATCATTTCTATATCGTTCAATATACCTATATAAAAAAAATTACAAAGGAAATAACAGAAAGTTTGCACAATCATTGATTCGATATTCTAGAAATAAATTTCCCATATCAAATTAAGCAGTTAGATTTACTTCAACACGTAACAATTAATCGCCTTGGGTGCAAAATATAACTCAAATATACACTTCGATAACATACTCATGAGAACCAACTTTATCTTCATCTCTTAATATTATTAATAAGAGAATAAATCTTTAATGTTTTAGTCATTCTATAATCCCATTAAATCACGTAACATATATAATCAAATATAAAATGATATAATCATTATAATTAGATCTACACATTCATAAAAAATTTTCCCCTTTTTAACGTGTTTACTATACATAATTGAAAAGAAAAAGAAATTAAATGTCATTGGAAAAAATTCAGGCAAGGAAATCTAATCTTTTAGCAGGGGGGTGAGGGGTGGTGGGAGTTGTGATTTGTGGTAATCAATTCTTGATTCGCCTATTAATTAAAGTCTTACAAATTAAGAAATACTAAATACATAAATTAAGAAATATAAAGGATTAAAAAAAAAAAACAATGCTTTTGACTTCCTACAGACACTAAACGACATCGTTTGCAATCGTTTATCGTCGTCGATCACGACACTCTACGCTACCCAAAAAATTAAAAAAAAAATGCCGTTCTAACTATTATTTCTAATTCTAACATCGAACGAAAATATACTCAAACAAAAAGGTCTCTCCCTTGGACAGCCTGTTACGGGGTGTTTGCCCGGGGCCCAGTTTTAAATTTACACAAAACTCCATCACCCACGTCACTCTTCTCCCTCCTTCCTCGCATAATTAGTTAATTACCCTCCATTTCCTAGGACATTCCCGTCATTTTAATTAAATCAAATCCCACCAACAAATCATCTCATCGGACCAAACCAAAAGAACCCACCAATTTCTCTCTCTGCGGAATTTTAAGATCTGACACCAAATCAACCAAAAAAAAAAAAAAAAAAAAGAAGAAAAAGAAAAAAGAAATCAAGATACAAAACCCTAATTTTCTCGAATCGGTCGTTTTGATTGGAATCGAGAGTCTCAAAAATGGGGGATTTCAACCTGGCACTGGTGATCGTCGCTATAGTGGTGTGCATTCTGGTTTTTATTTTCAATGTCTACCTTCTCGTCAACTACCAGCACCCTGACGACGCCAACCAGGCGTATTTTCCCAAATTCGTCGTCGTTTTGGGGCTCTCGATCGCCGCGATCTCCATACTCATGCTGCCGGCTGACGTGGCCAACCGGCAGGCCTGCCGCCACGCGATTTACAACGGCGCGTGTAATCTGACGCTGCCGATGAAGGATCTGTGGCTCGCCGTCTACATCGTCGACGCCGTCCTCGTCTTCTTCGTCATCCCCTTCGCTATGTTCTTCTACGAAGGCGACCAGGACAAGTCCGTGTTGTGTCAACTTAGGGTTTCGTTGATTATGATGACAATGTGTTGACTGTTTTGTGTTTTTTGTTTTGTTTTTGGTTGCAGGAGTGTTGGTAAAAGAATCAAGAGCGCTTTGTTGTGGGTGATTACAACGGCTATTGTTTGTGGTCTCGTGCTCGGCATTTTGTATGGTTAGTCTTTTCTTTTTTATGTTTTTTGAATTCTAATTAAAGTTGAATTATTTTTGTGATTTGTTAGAGTTTACTTGAGTGGTGTTGCTAAGGTAGTTGTAGAGAGTGTGATGTTTGGATTTGACTGGTTACGTGGAGGGTCTTGTGGTCTTTATCGTTCCTGTCAAGATGAGTTTGGAGGCATTAGGTTGTGATAAGAAACGCAACTGCGTTGCCTTTCAGTTGTTCTTTAGTTCAACTGGTTTAAAACCAGTTTCGGTTGTCATTTTGGGTGGGATTGTGGGATTAGGTGTTTTTTATGGATTCGTGACTTTTGTCTTTGATATTTATCTACGTATGTGTTGCGTGTGAGTTTGTGTATGGTGATCTGGATACACTGTCCATTTCTTGGACTAATTTTTTCACTCACATGGATACACATTGGAAATCATGTTATGCTGCAAGATCAGATCTTTTATGGTGTTTTTACAGTAAATTAGAGCTTTAATTGTATCAATAGATTCTTAGGTTGTAATGTTGGCTTCTCACTTTTTGGATGTTGTAAATCAGACTGAATAGAAGGAAAGCACTGATACATGAATTTTTAGCATGAAACTGAACTTGTTTACTTTTCTAGTTTGTTGAATATGTTTTGTTTGGATAAACTTTTCTATGCATCTCAATGTTGTTATTCTCTTGTATATTGTATTAGGTCTGATTGGGAAGGTGGACTTCACTGTTAGGCACCTCTCTTCAGCCACAACAAATTTTCCATCTAGTTGGGAATCATTCACTAGCAATCAAGAATGTGTTGGAAATGGTGCATCGCAGGTTGGTTCTCCATTTGTCAATTTGTGATACAGATTTTGTGGCCTGTTTTGTGGAGAGTAATAGTGCAGGTGTTTCAAAGCTTTATTCAACTCATTGCATCTACTTGATTCTCTACTATATCTTACAGTGCGCAGCATATACTGCAAATGCTTCATCGGAGAAAACATGGACTATGCGCACTACTTTCCCAGAATATGTTGTTGCTCTTGCTACCATTGTTGGATCTGTTCTTTTTGTGGTATGATTATGCTTGCAAAACCTTAAAACTTTTACTTTTAGTAGGGATTTCATTTATCTTGAAAGATAACATGCTTACCATTTTGTAATTTGAATGATTTGTGGAGGGTAGGATATGATGTTATCAGTGACTGTAAAGGCTAAATAGAATTTTTCCTAGTATTTTGTTGATGCCAAGAATATTTTATGTAAGCCGTGAGAGCATGCCTCATTTTGGGTCCACAAGGATAAAAAATCTGTTAATTGTTATTCTCTTCATTTGTCCTTTTGCAAGAATATTTTCCTCACATTTCCTCACATCATCTTGTCAGATATTTGGTGGAGTTGGTATTGCTTGTCTACCATTGGGACTCATCTTTTCTTTCATTCGACGTCCAAAGGCTGTCATAACTCGCTCACAGTATATTAAGGTGCTTTTGATTGCATGCTCTGTAAATATGACAAAATACAAGCAAAGATGGATGATTAAATTTTATTGTAGCTTATCAGTAGTTGCTTTGATCTGTAGGAAGCAACTGAACTAGGTAAGAAAGCTAGAGAACTGAAAAAAGCAGCTGATGCACTTCATCAGGAAGAAAGAAGTGGTTCTAAGGGTAGAAAATGGCGGAAAAATGTTAAGGCAGTAGAAAAGGTATGGAGTATACACTTTGCATTTCACCGTAGTTTGCATTAATATTTGGGTATTGGGTTTTCATTTTGCTTGTACTGGTACCTATCACAACAGATTGTGGTCTTCGTTAATTTTTTTTATTAAGAGTCACATCCTGTCTTGATTTTGGTTTGGGTGAAGAACTGATAATTAGGTGCATTCATGCCTTATTTAGTAATTGAAAGTTCATACTATGACGGTTGGCTTCCTTCCACTTCTATGGTTTTAGCGACTAATTCTGTTCTGGTTTAATCTTGTAGGAGTTGTTTCAGTTGGAAGAAGACGTCAAGCTTTTGGAAGAGATGTACCCTCAAGGAGAAAAGGTGATGAATTCGACCCGCTGACTTTAACATGTACCTGATAATGGCTTTTGAAAATTTCCTCATATTTCATTTCTAATTTTTATTGCCTTACTTTCAGGCTGAGACCTCTTGGGCCTTGACCGTTCTTGGGTATTTGGCAAAACTTGTGTTGGGAATCCTGGGGTAAGTGTTGATGCCACAAATAGGTCGCTTGTTGCAAGTTTATTCATGACTTTTGTTTATCAATTTTAGAAAGACTTGACTGGTTATATTGAACCTATAACTAATGCTTTCCTTTTTATTAGGTTGATTGTTTCAGTGGCTTGGGTTGCTCATATTATTATATACATGTTAATTAACCCACCTCTTCATCCGTTCCTGAATGAGGTTTTTATCAAGCTGGATGATCTATGGGGTAATTTTGGATATTTCTTAATTCTTAAATAAACTTTCTGTTCTGTTTCCACCTTTTAACTTGATGAAGCATATTTTGGTTTCTGTTTCGTGCTACTTTGCCAGGCCTTCTGGGTACTGCAGCATTTGCATTCTTCTGTTTCTACCTTCTGCTTGCGGTGATTGCTGGGGCAATGATGTTGGGCCTTAGATTAGTTTTCGTCACAATTCATCCCATGAAGTATGACATTTTTGTGGCAGTATTTGTTTAATTATATTCTCATAATACTGGAAGCCAACATTTTTATGCATGTTGACTGCTTATCTTTTGAATGGACTTTTTCACAGGTGGGGAGCAACACTAATGAACTCTTTTCTTTTCAATGTGGGACTCATTCTCCTATGTTCGATCAGGTTGGTGTCTTTGATCCAACTCTTCTGTTTGTGAATGTTGCATTGATGTTGTTATGGTAATACTTGATTTTACTTTATTGGCATTTCTAATGATTTTACCTCAAGTAAAATTTAGATGTTTAGAGAATAACTATGATCCTTAGTTTTTGTATGGGTTGATATCGTGTGTTTAATTGAAGTTTGTGATGTTTTTGAACTCTTGAAACAACCCTCAAAGTCTCGATTGCAAAGGTGACTCCGGGTTAATAACTTATTTCTGTATGTCATCTGATTGGGGGTGTTGTTTCTATGTTGCAGTGTGATTCAGTTCTGCTCCACAGCATTTGGATACTATGCTCAAGCAACTGCAGCTCAGGAAATATTTGGCCACACATTGCAGTCTCTTCGTGGAATTAGATACTTGTACAAGTGAGTTTATGTCCTAGTAGATCATTTAATTCAATCTGGCATGTATACTAATCTGTCATTGCATTACAGGTATAACGTCTTCCAAATTGCTTTTGTTGTCCTAGCGGGATTGACTTTCGTGTACTACGCTGCTTTTGTAAGTTTGCAATTGCCATTTGCATACACATCTATTATGCACTTATGCCCATCTCTTTGCCTCTTGTTCGAACCTTAAAATTTGTTATTCTGGGAATTTTCAGGGATGGAGAAGAAAAAAGCCAAGTGGAAGGTTCCAACTGTCTAGTTAAGGTATGTTTACCGAGAAAATCATGCAGCCACCTAGAGTTGGGTCAAAATTTTAAGTTCTAAAATCTCACGGAGTTTGTTTCACATGTGGAGGCATATCGCCTAGTCTTGTCTTTTCGGGTTGAACAGTTTGGTGAGGCAGGCATTTACATACATGTATGTATCATCCAAAGAAAATCAGGTTGTTGCAGTTATAGAGCAGTATGGTGAAATTTGTTGATGCTGTTGTTGTTTCTGCTTTTGTTTTCTCCCCCCTCTTATTTTTGTATGTAATATTCTTCGTTTTATTTATAACATACATTTGGCTTGCTCTTGTAATTGAGATACCTCCCTGACACGTGTGGGAACCGGGTTTGTAGAATTCCCCTTGTAATATAATTGCTGAGATCGATAATGAATGTTTATGATCAGCTTCTGCGATTATTTGATCATGCTTGTCCTTCAAATGATAGGTAGATAATCAATGATTTCATGCAATATTCGGTCACCTAATGTTATTGTACCTGAATACCGGGATTATTGGGTTGTCTGATGAGTTTTTAAAACCAAGGTTTCCTTGGATTTGAATTTGACGTTGTTATTGCAAACACAATGTGGTAACCTTTTGTTTGTAGCTTAACTGTTATTATTATTATTATTATTATTTTGAACAATTACAATAATTCAGGTTTGAGAGTAGGATATAATTTCATATGTATAAGTGTGAGTTTTCAAGCGCACAAGGGGGTTCAATTGAGCGGTAAACAAATGCACTTCCTCCCATGACTCATGGGTTTAAATGTGCTCAAACAATCTGCATTTGTAAAATGGTGGGATTTTCTCCCATGTATATGGATAGTCTTCCATCTGAGTGTACATGACTCCTAATTATATGAGAGCTGTTTATCTGGATCGTGCCATTAGTGTTCGACCAGCGTGGTTCTAGTTATTTCTTGGGTTAATCCCGGTAACTTGAAAAAAAGAAGTGAGTTTTTCAATATTAAGGTTGTAGGTGTGAGGGAAAGTTTTTGGGTGCACCTACTGAGTCATGCACCACCCGATCACTCAAAAGTGGGCATATCATTGATGTGTTAGCTATTTGATAAAGTTTTCAATGAAAAAATTTAGAGGCGTGCAACAGGAGGGGTATAGGAGGAAGAACGATGTGAAAACATGCCCAAAAGCTGATGTATCAAGTGGTCGGATATTCTAATTAACAGATGCACTCAGTGCATTGGTTTTTCAAATTGTGAAGTACATAATATTAGATCAATCTCATAAGCTTAACAATTATTAAGCATAAAATTACACTTCTTTTAATATAAATTTTAATTTATTGTATTTGATGAACTATTTTGTAGTATCGCAATATCATCAGTTTAAATAAATTAAGATTTCACACCAAATAAGGCTTTTAATTAGCATTAACTCATTCATCCAACAACAAATTATTTTTTATCCTTTTTCTATGGATTATACTACTATAAAAATTCGGAAGATTGCCTAGAAGCTACTAAATTTATCTCATAACACCTGTTACATGCAAATTGCAATAAAGAACAGAAGTAAATAAGCACAGATAGTTTTTGCTATTTTAATTATAGTTTTAAAATCCAATTCACTTGTTCCTTCACTTAAATGGTTATGATTCAATGAACACTAACCTCTTCACTAAAATTATTGAATTAACATGGCAGCAATCTTGCCATCCTTTACCAATCAAGATTGTGAGACATTTTTATTGATGATCAGAACCAAAGTCTTAAAACACAGCATGTTATCATCAACTCCATTAATATGATATTATAGAGTTTAAGACCAATCAACTTGGCATCCTCTAAGGTATGTGGTTCCTCACAATGAATGGTTTTTACTACCACAAATGTCTTCAAACAGATCATCACTACTTGACTTATTCCCACTTTTCATCTCTGTAGAAGTCTACCTCAGCAACATTCAAACTGATCTTGCCATTGGCGTGTCCACTTCATAGCACAAACCATCCGGGAATTCGACTGGCATTGATTTCCAGTGTAGACTCGGTTGCCACTCCGCTTCTCGTAGAACCTTCAAAATCTCCTTAGCTACGATCTTGCTTCCCTCTGAAGAAAGGTGGACTCCGTCGCTGCAGAAAGAATCAAAGAAGATGATATTTGTGTACAACAAATATGACATGCATGACAACAGATGTGCATTGAATGTTACACATGCCAGTAACGTTCAAACCCGCCCTCAAGGCTCTTTAACGCAACCCTCATATACTAGGCCGATTGGCTTGGCACATGGACCAAACCTAAACATAAATGCAAATTACAGAGCAAATACATAAACAAATTGCATGTGAGAGGATTTGAACCCGGCACTACTAGGATAAATCAAGCTTTGATACCATAATAACCATTAAACTTAAAAGCTTAGCTGTCTAAGTAAGGACCCAACTAATGGTATAAAGCTCTCTAACACCACAAAACCAAATTGAATAGTTACGCTTCCACATATCATCAAGGTTCAGGAATTAGTTAATAGAAGTGCTGACTCTGAACATTTCGACGTGTGAAAGCAAACTTACATAAAGCAAGCAGTCAGCCAATCATCTCTTTGCTGCATTGCAGTCCAAAGATCGATGGCCGTAATGTCCAGTTCGCGGCAGAGCTTCAAGCAAGCTTCTGAATATATTCGGCAGCGTTCATTTGTTCGAGCATGATCTAATATCACATTGCTGTTTCAAAGGATAAGAATGTTTACAACTGAAGTGTAGGTCAGAAACCAAGAAACGAAAAACTAAGATAAGCACCTAAGGTCTCCTCCAAATTGCTGCGGATTGACGGGAGGAACACTAAGAAATATGATGCGGGTCTTTGGTGAAAGGCTCTGCCAATCAACAGCGACAATGTTAGGGAATGATTAGACAGAAAACAATCCGATAAAAATTTATACAACACAAGTAATCTTTATCAAAATATAATGCATAATTGATCTAACATCCAGTTGGCTGAGGTATATTATCAAAACAGCTAGAATGTAAGAACTCTAACACAAAGATTTACCTTTAGATGTAGAGCAATCTTCCTCATGTTTTCAATATATTCAGGCAGTGGAACATGAGGGCCAAGGCCACTTGGTGGAGGGCGCATTGAGTCATTACCACCGAAATAAACTATAACCAGTGAAGGTTGTACTACAGCATCCTTGATTGAAAATAATAAAGGAAGATCAAAGACTTAATTATAACTAGCAGGAGACACCAAAACATACAAAATTATGGCGACATATTAACTTATACCACTGCTGCAGCCCAATTGAGCAATGCTCTTCCACGCTTAAAACATATCGTTCGACATACAAATGAAGTCATTAGCATAAGATATGGTACCTTTGGGAATACTTGATCTAGAACTTTTACTGCACCCCTTGAATTCCAACCAGCATATCCGCGGACCAATACATCTGCCTATACACACAGTTGCAACAAACATAGTCATACGATTCAGAAATTACCATAAAACAGAACACCCTTCTTCTGCACTGTGAAGTACTAAAAGGCAAAACAGGAATTCCAACTTAAACGCAAACGATGATGTTCTATTGAAACAGAAAAGTGCACTTCTAAAGTTTCACTACATACATAAAATTACAGTGATGGAAAATTCATTAAACCAAAACCAATCAAAGTGGGCAGTTCCCCGCATATATTAAACAAATCTAAAAAGTCATTAAAACAGGACCACCACTTAGTCTAAAAAGCAAATGAATGATAGTGGTGTACTTTTAAGATTTTCCAATTACTCGTGTTGGTGGCGGATAACAGTGACGGATATTGATTCTACCTTATCTCAAAAAAAGCATCAATTATGGTTTGTTGAGCTGTTTCTTGATGTCATATTGTGAGAAACAACAAGATTCTTCATGAATCAACACACTTCAAATATGAACAATTCTTGAAATATCACCCACAAAATGAATCAATAAATATAGTTAACAACTGATTAGTACAGCATAACATATAGATTATAAACATGGGGTGGTCCTCCCAATTAATGTAGATAGTGTGATATAATTAAAACAAAACAAAACAAAACATGATCCAAACTTGGAGAACATTTCAACACCATAGTAATAATCGAAATGGATTTATAAGTATAAATTTATAGTACCAAAGAAACAGATAAAAACCATGAAAATGAAACAATCAAAAGAACAGAAAAAAGAAAAAAAAAATGAAGAAAAAGGAAGAAATGAAAAATATATATATTTACCTTGCGAGCATACAAGTCAGAGAGAATCGCACCCCAACCTTGGTGGCTGAAACTGAACTGAACAATAGAAGAACCAAACAGCACAAACTGTGGCCTCCCTGGTCCAACCATCTTTCTCTAGCTCTTCAAAACTGAGATAGAACACAACACAACACCACACAAAAGAGTGTTTCAAGTCGTTTTTATGGTCAGACAACAAGAGCCATTACCATAGAGAAAACAACAACCCAATCAATCTCACGCGGAAAAAGCCAAAAATATGTAGCTTTCCTTGGTTAATAATTAAATCAGAATTCGAAAAGGCATTGAGTTGGCTGGTCACTGGAGTTGAACTTAGACGCATACATGTTGCATGTGTACGTTTCTTTATATATTTGTTAAACACTATTGGACTTTCTTAAAATTTATCTAAAATTTTATAGTAATTATTTTAATTATAGAATAATATATTAATGATGTGGTAATTACATTATATCATTTGGATAATAAAGTTAAATAAAATTTAAAAAAATTTAGCACTATTTTTATTATTATATATTTTATTAAAATAATATTAAATTTTTAAATATTTTATTTAAATTCATATTTAAATATTATGATATGTGAGTTGTTAACGTATTACTAATAATCATATTATCTTATAATTTATAAGATATTAATAACTCATGTATTATATCATTTAGATAAAATTTTTGAAAAGTCTATGATTACTGTTTTGTTATTGGCGTATGGAGAGCAATGTAGGAGAGCAAGCAAGAGACGAGTGTAGACTTTTGCAATTATAATGGTTATCGATGAATTAACACTACTTGCTTCCTGTCTCCACAACTAAACCTCACGAAACATATGCTTTATGCTTTAGTTTATATTGGAAACAGGTCAAAAACTAGTTGAAAAAGATCCGAAATTGTAATTTGGGAAGTTATGGATGCAAAATAGGCGGACAAAATTTTTGTTTTTAAGATATTATGTGACAAGTGTACCTATTCTCACACCACTTTGTAGTAAGAGTTGTTAAATACTTTATTGATCATAAGAGATCAAGAGTTCAAGTTTCATTCATTGTCTTAAAATATAAAGTGTGAGTATTTTTTTTTTTAGACTACATTTAACACGTAAATTGGAATGAATTGAAATGAAATTAATTTAAATGAAATAGAATGGATTAGACTAGAATGAAGTAGAATTGATTGAATTGGAATGAATTGGATTAAAATGAAATGGATTGGATTGAATTGAATTGAAAAATTAATGTCATGTATTTAGTGAACCTTATGATTGAATTAAAATTATACCATATTATGTTTGACATATATTGGAATTTGGTTGAAATAAATTTAATTTAAATGTTTTATAATATACTTAAAATTAATTAAAAAAATTCTTCATAAAATTTGAATAAAAAAAGTGGAAATGAAATGCTCATTTCTAAATATATCAAATCCTATCATTTTAGTTGAAAATGAGTATTCTCATGATAAGAGGATCTGAGAGAGTTTGAGATTAGATTTGAAATCTTGTCCCCTGTTCTCTAAACATGAAATTTAAAAACTTTAGATATTTTAATTCTCAAATCAATTTTAAATATCATATTTCAAACATAATCTGAATTTAACCCCCTCTCCTCGTTAAGTAATAAAAAATAATAGTAAAAATAAAAAAAAAAGTTCGATGTCAGACATGAGTCACATGACTATGCTCATTAAGGACACAAATACTTGAAAACATTAATATTGATAGGCACTAGGCACTGACTATATAATATTTCAAAGGAAGCAAGTACTGGAAACATTAATATTTATTGGCCGGCACCGAAACAGTAATATTTATAGGAATAAATTATCTTTTTAAATTTTACATTTTTAATACTTAAATTTGAATTCAAAGTTTAATTTTCTTTTTCTTCTTTTTTTTTTTTTTAAATCAAAGTTTAATTTTCATCTCTACAACAAATCTTTGCGTGACTTGTAATGCACAAATCCTGAGGATAGTAATGCAACAAAGCCAGAAAGTGAACATGACATGCACCCAGTTCACTGTTCTTGTAGTTGAACAATAATTTGAAATAATATTACAATGTTAATACAAGAATCGTAATTGAAATAAATAATATTAAAAGTATTGAAGATGTTTACTTTAATTTAAAATTAAAAGTATTTATTCCTTTAACATTATTGGAAGAAAATTAATATTACTTTATTCTCTCATCGAGAAACATACATATATTTTATTGTAATAATATTACAATGTTTATCAAACTTTTTTTTAATAATAATAATGATTTTTTAATAACAATTTAATGTTATCTACTGCATCATCCATAAATACAAAATAGAATTTTTTTCTCACATTCTTTTTATTTCAAATTTTGTCTTTTTTTTTTCTTCCTTAAATAAGGGTATAAAAGACCTTTTAATATTTAAAAGAAAATGATAATCTTAAAAGGAATGAAGAAATGACAATCTCATTCCACAACTCCGAATTTGTATAGGACCCCAAAATTAATAATTTGGGCAATTTGGTAAATTTTATCTTTAACTTGGAGTATGAATGTAAGGAAAACTCTTTTTAGATGTAGATGATCTGTATGTGGTCAATTTTATTACAGGATGTGTAGATTGTATGAATGCGAATCTTGGCTTGGTGAGAGATATTCGACGTCTGTTGGGGCAAAGTTGGGAAATTTAAGTTTGACATATTTATCAGGAAGGAAATCGATGTGCAACTGCGCTAGCTAATTTTACAGTCAATCTTCCGGGCTTCATGTTTTTCGGTCTCCCCTGAGGGTCATTGCTCATGTTTTGTTCGAAGATGCTATACGTGTTAGCTGTTCAAGAATGTGTAAGAGTTAGTTCTGAGCGTGTTGCCCCGTTCTTCT
Source organism: Nephelium lappaceum (assembly GCA_021234005.1). NCBI lineage: Eukaryota > Viridiplantae > Streptophyta > Magnoliopsida > Sapindales > Sapindaceae > Nephelium > Nephelium lappaceum. Next base: position 2,435,076 of record CM038011.1, read on the forward strand.
TAAAAAAAAAAAAAAAGGACTGAAAATAAAGAATGAGAAAATCTCCATATAATCTCGAAGTTTTGGTATACACTATTTTCATTATAAAAATCTCTATAAAATTCATCTAAATCCGTCATTTAAATAAAATTTATGAGCTCAATAATTTTTTTTTACATAAATCTAGATTTCAATAGATTATTTGCAAATTTGAATTAAATACCTAGATTTTATTAGATTTTATCCAAATCCACCACATAAAATTTATAAAGTCATAAATTAATGACTTTTTACATAAATTTATATTTTATTAGATTTCTTATAAATCTGAACTAAATATTTAGATTTTATTGGATCAATACAAATCTAAATTAAATATATTTATATAGATTCCATACCGGACTAAATACAAATAGATTTCAATGAAATCTGATTTTTAAATGATTTAAATTCTAAGGAATTATAGGTCGAATAACTAAAGACATAAAATGCACCACATCTTTTAATAAGAATGGTTGGATACCCCTTTAATTCTAAAAGATTAAGAGTTCAAATCTCGCCCATATTGACGGTGTGAATAGTTTTCTACGAATTTAATCCCTCCCTCTCCCACCCTAAAAAAAAAAAAAAAGGAAAAAGAAAAACATAAGATAAACAATGAATGTGTTTAAAATGCTACAATATGGAATTCTACATGAAATAAGGGTACATTTACTAATCATAAATAAAATAAAAGAGAATTAAGATGTAGTGGAAAGAGAATATAGGGCAATTAAAATTAAGCTACAAGTTATAATGCAAAGTGTTCACTAACTTTTAAAAATTAGAAATAGAATTAAATTAAGGGCAAATTACACAAACATTCCCTTAAGGAAGGTTTATTGGGATTTAATGATGGAGAATTTTGTTTGATTTGGGTGATGGTGATAGGATGAAAATGATGATAATAATGATGAATGGTATTTTAGTCTTTTAATAACTTTAACCATTGACTATTGAAATTTAACAGACGTTGACTAGTAACGAGATATTTATATTGAGTTTCATAAATTTTAGGAAAATTGTGTCATTATGATCAAACTATCATATCAGTGTAATTTCATCAAATATCAAAGGAAGTTTGTATAATTTATCCTTGAATTAAGGAAAATAAAAAGTAAATTAAAATGAATTTTAGTTTTCCAGGTTCATGCAATTTATGAATTCTAAAACAACCAAAACTCACCTAAATTTATCTCTTGCAAATTTTATTTTGTGTCACTTCAAACAATAAATCAAGGAAAGAAACTATGAAAATTCATGAACTCAACCATAAACCAATCCTCCAAAATCAAATACTAAACTAGAGAAATCCAAAACACACCTTAAACCTAAATGAACGAAATCTCAATCGATCAATTTATTATCATTTTTTTTTTCTATCCTTTTTATATATGTATTATTTATCAATTTTTATCAAAATTAATTTTTGATTTTAAACATAAAATAATTCATAGAAAACTCCATTAAATTGAAAAGAGAGTCGATTTTTTTTTTTAAAAAATACACAAAACAAAAAGAGTATACCCATATAACTATATTGAAAAAGAAAACAATGAATAAAATCAAACATGCACTAATTTTCATATTATTAGTTACATTATTGAATTCATCATAATACACCTGTAGGTAAATGTGAAGAGAAGATATAAAGAAAACGATGAGCGATGAGCGAAAAAAATTACAAAAAATAATAAACAAGAAAATACGATATAAAACAAGAAAAGAGCAGTGTGCACATATTAAGAGATCTGAGTGGATTCGAACCACTAACCTCTCAAACCCCAAATTCGGGGATCGAGCGCTCTTACCATTTTGAGCTTACAGAACTATCCAATACAATTGAGACAACTCCGAATCTTGCCATCAAAATGATGTCAGTAGCCGATTCCATCACTATAACTTAGCATTAAGTCCACCATAGAACATGTAAAAGGTCAACCTAGACACGAAGCAGACTCGAACGCAAAATGATTTCACAAAACTTCGTTTCTCAAAAAAGACAAGATGGAAAAAGAAAGAAAAACAACCGTCTCATGCATTCATTTACTGTTCTTAAAATGACCATTATATATCAATTTGCAGGATAAGATCAAGTAAAACAAATAAGAATAGTAGTACAGCTGCATGAGCACATTTTTATGCGAATTCTGTAAGACCTATTATTTTCTTCTACTTGAATGTCTTTGCAAAAAACACCAATAAAACACACATATTACCCCTTTCATATATTTTTACCAAGAAAGTTGAATATTTTGAAATAGAATTAATTATCTTACTTGTGGGGTAAAATTACCCATTGATTACTGCAATTGGATTGACTTTAAAATAACCACCTTTATAGTCAATCCAATAGTTACAATTAATGGATAAAATCATCACGTCAGTATGATAGTTAAGTCCAATTAAAACAAAGACTGGTGCCCCCAGAATATCAAAAGGTGCCAGTACCATGTGGGAAAGAGGCTAGAGGTGTTTCAGCTGATGTTAGCCGTTTGTTGCATAATAATCTATGTCATACCTATGTACTACATCATCAAATCGTTACCAAGACCAGAGACAAGGTACCCTAAGGCAGCGACAATGGCTTCAGTGCAGGTAACAACAGCAGAAAAACTCGACCCTTCTTCCAGACGCATAACATCCCGCTATTGATAAACTATTCCTCGAGGCCAATACAGCAGAAACCGGAAATCTAGAGGCTGACTCATCATCAAATGATTATTTCCAGATAATTTGACATAACATTACGTAAATTTTCACAATGAAATCTAATATGTGTTTTGAGCAGCCCTTGTTCAAATCCAAACAAAAACAGGCTTCTACAGCCAACAGGTTCAATTAAAATGCGAACAGAAAAGTTTCCAAAGTGTATATTTGTCAATGGAACATCTAGTATAAGATAAAATTCAAAAACAGCATCGACAAGAAAATGAAAACAAACAAGATTATTTAATTAGGGGTAACAGAGTACTGCAACACGATACCAATTTCTCAGCAAATCAGAGCCGTCTTCGACAAATTTTGCAACTTTTGAGCTGTAAATAAGACAAACAATAACCTCAATATATCACAAGAGACAGGAATCGAAGACAAATCATGCATCAATTTGAACGTGAAACCAGGCATAAAATATCTACAGAAGCAAATTAAGCACAGAATCAGTGGAGAATGTCAAACAATCAATAATTAACAGGGGAACAAAACAGGAAAATCACAAATAAATGGCCTAATTACAAAAAATTCAAAAAGGGCGTAAATAGACTACAGAGCAGCGGCGACAACATCACCTTCAACATTGCACAGTATAAGCTTAAAATATCATGGTTGAGCTTATTCCTCCTGATATTGAAGAAACTCTAATAGAAACACCAAGTTTATCAGCGCTTCTTAAGAGGCATTTGATTCCAAAAACTGTCATTAGGCAACCAAATCACCAGATCACAAAAAAGCATAAACTTTCCCGCAATTCTGTTTGTGAAAAAAAAGCTCAGCACACCTGGAACGTCCCAGCCTAAACTGACTCTCATTATAACTCGATTATTCCATGGTGATAAATTCTTCATCTACGCTTGTCAAAACCACTGTGGATGCAACCATCTTGCAATTTAACCTTGCCTTGCACCCTTTGATCTTCCACCGCCATGTCAAGGATGAAGATCTCAAAACGAGTTGAGAAGCATTCAAAGTGATGAACCAGGTCATGCAACCATCCAATTGTATAGCCTTTGCTTCCCCTTTGAACTTTCCATGGCAGTTGTCATGAATGAAAACTTCCGAACAAAAAAATCCCTCAACGCCAACGGATACAATTACAACAATTCACAAAATACAAAGTAATCCAATAACATAAGCCATTAAAGATGGTACAAATAGACTTATTGACATGCTAAAATACACAATAAACTTCTTCGAATGTCCGCAAAACATTTTGAAAACAAAGAATTAAAAATATCACATTGATTAGCCAAAGTAGAACACCAATTGTTGGACATCAATCTATTTAGTTAATGCTGTGCATATTAATTATATTGGCATTCATGTTGATGGCAAAAACCGCAAAGGAGTATGTGTGGTAAATCAATTCAATTTATGACATAGTGATGCTTGTGATCTATGTAGATCAGTAGCCTCGATGGCTCAAAATAAATTGCAATGAAAATGAAATTTTATATACATTTTTCTGAAGAAAACTCAATAATTAGTATGTCATCACATTTAACCTACCAATCAAGATAGCCTGTTGGTTAGCAAATACAAAAAAAAAAAAAAAAAAGAAATTCAGTTCATAAAGGTAAAGATAATAAAACTTTGGAAGTTCAAATCAAAACCTGTTCGGAATCAAATTGGAAACCATTAAAAATTCAATATGTAATATGTAAGGATTGCCAGCAGATATTACGGAGATTTTAATCAAAGCCAAAACCAGAAGTGTAATTAAAAAACGAATTGTCTAGAAATTTAAATGGTGTTGTGGTGGTGGTGTTAGATCCATCTGTTCTGTCACATATGCATTATGCGGTGATTGGGTTAGCACAAGCAAGATATGCAGGAAATTGAAAAGACAAACACACGCAAACACCACGTAGAGGAGAACCCGGGCAATCTCCCGTGCGAATCTCCTCTCACAACCAAGAAAATATAAATTTTTTATTAAGATTGGGTGCGACCTGCCATGCAAGCGCACCTGTCATGGCAAAGGCCGGATGACAAAGACTAATCAGGACTCGACGACTCTTTGTCCCGACACATCTCATACATCCTCAAGATTTCACTTCTACCTCATAGATATTACAAATAAATTAACAAACATAACAAATACAATCACCGTTTGATCATCCGATTCTGATCACACGCTCGCCAAGATCCTCATCGGACGGCTGCGATTTACGAAGAAAAACATAATGAATTAGATCATGAATAACTAGCAAAATTGGATATTTATCGTAAAGAACCGAACCTTAAATCGGCAGACATGATCCAAAATCATCAAGCGATCGTACGGCTCCCGAGAGAGAGATGGCTTCGAACCAGAAGCGGCGGACGGCGAACCAGAAGAGAACGTAAATACTATACAAGAAAACGGAAAGCGCGGAGTTTTATATATAGGGATTTGGTGAGGCGGTTATTAAACATCGACGCTTGTGATTTGTTTCTGTTACATAGACCGACGGTTGATATATACCCACGTGGATGAATTGTTATTAGGCGGTGGTGGTTTAAGTTACACGCTGGAATTTTTGGCTTTGCGTTGATCGCACGCACCTTGACCTTATCAAATACGTAATTGCGAGTCCGTACCAATAAGCGCGAAAAATTAGGAGATGAGAACTTAAATGGGCCCAAATTAAAGTTAAATTTGGGCCTCACCATAAAAGCCCAATACTATCACTACTAACTGGAGTTTGTGTAGTTTGTCGTGGGGTGTACACTAAGAAAATGGACATCGCTCTGTTTTCACCGTCGTCGCTTTTCGCCGAGGACGATGGCGCCTCCACTGGTACTCCTTTATCTATTTATTTATTTTTCCAATTAAAATTCCACTCCATTTCGCTTTATTTTTCTTCTAATTTGTAAAAAGAAATATATTTTTTTCATTTTTTTGTTCTCAATTTGCAGATGAGGAAGCCACCGGGACGGATCAGAGCTACGTGGAGAGGAAGCACCAGTTTCCTGCAATGGTAAAGTTTCCAACTTTAAGTTTTTTATTAGTCAATTGAGATATGTGTTTTTGCTTCAATGATTGTTTTTGATAGTGTTAATTGAACATGTAAGTGTAGCTTCTGTTATAGTGTGGGACTAGTGTAGTTATGTGGTATGAGTGGTTTGTGAAGAGTCTTGTTCTGGGTTATGGTTTTTGAGTGCTTGTTTTTAGGGTTTGGTATGGTGTAATGTTTTTGTTTTATGTTTTTTATGTGTTTTGGCTTTTGTTCAGGAGTTGCTCATCCGGGAGTTTTCGTTTCATCAACTGAATGCTAATTTGCTGTGGCCGGGGACATTTGCATTCACAGAGTGGTTGGTTGAACATCGGTTATGGATTGAAGGACGGCATTGCATTGAACTTGGCAGGTAATGAATTAGAAGTTTCTGTGAGCAGATTTTGTTATTGGGTTTGGAGATTGATGCTATACATTATGTGTATCATTATGTTGCTATGTGAATCAGAAATGTTGTGAGCTTCTGAGCGTGAAGTTTTTGGAGATTTGAGTCCATGGCAATGGCTTTTGGTGGAAATATTATATGCATTTTGAGATCATGAACGGGCAATTAGCTTATGTTTAGTTTGTTTGGATTCTGGTTGGATGCCTTGAATTTGATTAGCTTTTATTTCTAGGTGATCTGATATTTGCGTTTTAAAGTCTTGATACTTTTGCTTGTTGGCAGTGGCACAGGAGCTTTGGCTATTTTTCTTAGAAAAGCATTGCATCTTGACATCACAACATCTGACTATGATGATCAGGAAATTGAAGATAACATAGCTCATAACTGCAAGGCAAATGGAATTGCTCCTGCCCTTCCTCACATAAAGCGTGAGTCTCCTTTTGCCCTGTGTAGTCATCTGGCTCTTCCATTGTCAACCTTGGAAGACAAGATGTTCAATACATCATTGTATAAACTATTGTGATCTGATTGGCAATGTGGGTTGCTAACTTTTGCACTCATGAATGGTTGAAAAGCTAAACTACATAGTAAGGAAAAAGGAAAAGATCAAGTGCTATCATCGTTGTTTCCAAATACTTTAATGAGGATGGTCTAGGGGATCCTCTGGTTGGTCGAGTAGTGATCTTATTTGCACTTCTTGTTATTGGCTTGCAATGATGATTGAAGAATCTTCATCCTTTCCAGTTCATTATTGTTGAATTTGTTGTTGGGTTGATGCCTTAACAAAAATATTCTTTAATTTTCAGATTCGTGGGGTGACACTTTTCCAATTTCTAACCCAGACTGGGACTTGGTTATTGCAAGTGATATCTTGTTGTGTAAGCTTCTGATCTTGGTTTCTGGAGAAATAACAATGCACGAGTTTTTATTTTAAATGGATAATTGCATTAACGAAAAAGGAAAAAGGGAAGAGGAAATTACTATACTGGAGAATTAGGTGAAACCTTTACCGTTGTTGGTGAAATTTAATTTCATCATACTAGGAAATTTAGTGTTGGTTCCCTGAGGAGCTAGAGCCAAGAGCATCAAAAAGCATTCAAATTTCTTGTTTGATAATTGATGCCATACATTTTCCATTATCTGTGAAAGTCAGGCTATCACACTCTAGTGGTGTTGGTCGGTCACAGTGCTAGTCTCATTCTAGTTTGGTCATGGATATGAATTCTATTAGTTAATTTTGTTTAGATTGATGTGTTCACCTTTCCTTTGGAGTAGGAAAGTCTTTCTTTTTGTTCTTATTTATAGTCTTTTACCTTCAACAAACGTTCTTTCTGTAAGTTAGAAAATTACATTTGTAGTTCTAGAATAACTTGTCCAAATCGATGTAATGGAGCATTTAAATTTATTATCTTGTCATAAACTTTACTTGTCAAGTACATTGCTGGTTAAACTTGATTTTCCATTCAATAACAAATTATGCTCATTAAGTCTAACTAACCTTTTACATTTCTAGATTTGTTGCCTTTTTCTAATGAGAAATGATCCTTCTGTCTTTGTGACTGATTGTAGATGTGAAACAATATCCAAACCTGATAAAATCTCTTTCGTTCCTCCTCAAATCTTACAAGCCAAAAGATAACAAAGCAGGTTCTCTCACAGAGAATGAGCAGAATGATGGTAATAGATAAACTAATTTGTCCTTTGCAATATAGGTAACTAGAAATTGATTGCTGATCCAAAAAAGTAAGAAGGAATTTGATTTTAGTGCTACTTCTGTATCTCTTGTTGGCAGGAACACTGAAGGGGCTGCCGTGGCCTGCATTTTTAATGAGCTGGAGACGCAGAATCGGGAAGGAGGATGAATCACTCTTCTTCACTGGTTGTGAGAATGCAGGTCTTCAAGTGAAGCACATTGGATCCCGCGTGTATTGCATCACTCTTTAGAGAGACAACAGTGAACAGACCAAATAGAGCTGGTAGTTGAAGGCAGTTTTCAGTGGAGAAAACAAGTAACTGTTATAAATCCCTCTTTAGCTTCCTAAATCCTCTAAACTCAGTATGTGCAGAGAGATTTGTAGTCAGGGAACATTATTTCAGATTGAGTACGTAGATGATCCTATGATTATGTTTCTCCTTAATCATTTCTAGACCAAAAATTTTTTATCTTCCTAATGGAAGTAGGATATTGAAGTATTTCTATATTTCTATGGAATTGTTTCAATGTACCTGGCCTCTACATTTGGTATGTAAAATGTCTTTAGAGAACACGAAATGAAAATCTTTGACCATTTGGTCAATCTTGGACTTGCTTTATCTTCTATAGATAAAATTACCTTGCTACATGTGTTTCCTTAAAAATAGTGAACGACTTTTTTTTTTTTTTTTTTTTTATTGGAATTCATTAACACTGTCTCAAACTTGAGAACAACAAGATTATAAACGTTAATCATTCAGTCAAATTTGGGATATCAAATCTAATTCCACATATATCCAGTGAAATCCTCACAGAGGAAAAAACACGGATGGCCAGAGCAGTTTTCTAAAAATAGAAAATGACATGACAACTTTGAATCCAATACATCCATATAAAAGCTGGTACATAAAATGAATTATAAAGTACTAGAACAAGGAGAAAATTAGCATATACCCAAAGCAACTTCATATGTTCGCCTTCTTAAGCCAAAGTGACCTAGAAATCTTTAAAATAAGGGAAATAGCCACCAAAACAGTGATGAATACCTAATCTGCTCCACTGTATACATAAGAAGAATAAGGACTCGATGACACCTATGGTCATCAATGAGGCTAGAGATAACTGCTAATCTTCTCTACAACGCGAAACCAGCCTCTACACCTACAAAAACAAAACAACTTTTAAAGGTTGGATCCAGATATCATCCAGATCCAACCATTAAAAACCTAAAAACTGTAAGAAGAACCTAAGGGGGGTGTATTCAATCATGATTTTGAAAAACTTTCATAGACTTTTTTCGGTGAATGACTTTTGTAGAATTTCATAGACTTCTAATGATTTTATAGATTCATGAAAGACTCTCACAGACTTTTATAAACTCTTTTTTAAAAGACTTTCATTAACTTTGATAAATTTTTAAAAGAAATTATGAAAGACTTTTATAAACTTTTATCGGCTTTTATAGACTTCTACATACTTTCATAGACTAACCTTTCACTAACTTATAACATAATATACACTTTCTAAGTTAATAAAACTATATTTATCATGTCAATAATGATGAAAAAATATGGTATATAAAATAAAAAAAAATCACCTCAATTACATAAGTTGATAACCAAAATACCCAGTATTTTAAGTATTTCATTAATTATTTTATTTCTTCTACGAAAAATAAAATCTCTAATGTCTTATCAATAATACCAACATCGCTCCACATATCAGCAGCTATAACAGTCTTCCATTTATTAGTATACTCTCTTTATTATTCTTGAGTCTTAAGAAATGAGTTAAAATCATTATTTATTAACTAATAATGATGAAGATGATGAAGACTCATAAATATTTGTGTGTATTTTAAAAAAAAAAATAAGTGAAATATTTTTATGACTATTATTGAATTTGGGGCAATTCAAATATAAAAGAGATTGTAAGGTTTGTTTTTTTCGTCTTTCTTGTTTTTTTTGTTTTGTTTTGTTTTGCTTTTGTTTTGTTTGTTTGTTTTTTTTTTTTTTTTTGGATGAGAAGAGATTTGCTTTTTATAATCAATAACAAAAGTCTAGAAAAGTTTTTGAGGGGAGTGGGAGAGAATTTATAGAGTTTGATTGTTATAAATTTAACATAAAAGTCTATAAAAGTCTCCCAAAGTTATTAAAATTTAAAATTCCATAAAAGTCATTAACATTTTGAATACTTCATAACTTTTATAAACTCTTCAAAAGTCTTGATTAAATACATCATAACTTTTATAGACTTTTTAAAAATCATTAAAAGTCTATATTGAATACCACATAACTTTTATAGAGTCTTTAAAAGTTTATATTGAATACATTCAAACTTTTAAATTCTATAAAAGTCATTAAAAGTTTAGATTGAATACACCCCCCTAAGAGAAGGACATGAAAGAAGAGAACATGCAAACCCTTTGAGCAAGACTCAAAACTATAAAATATTTTGAGTTTTAAAGGATGGATCCAAAAAAAACTATAGATTTTAAAACTTTAGATCTAGAAAGAGCTTTGAGAAAAGAAAGGAATCAGGATGAAAATAGTGAGAAAATTGGAGCACGAAGGTGGGTCTTACTAGAGACGGACACTTTTAAGACTTTCTCTCTCTTAAGTATTCTAGAGAGAAAGAGGCTCTAAGGGTGCGTTTGGATATGTTTTTAAAATTATATTTTTGAAAAGTATTTTAAAAAATGAAAAACATGTTTTGAAAATAACGTTTTAAAAAATAATAATGTATTTGGTAACATTTTTTAAAATACATTTAAAAAAAATCATTTTTTATTTCGTGCATTTGGAATTTTTTTTAAAATGATGTTTTTGAAAATTATTTTCAAAAATAAAAAACATATTTTAAAAATGATGTTTTTGAAAATGTAATATGTTTGATAGAATTTTTTAAAAGTTATTTTCAAAAACAGAGAATAATATTAATATGTTTGGTATTGTTTTTGAAAATGAGTAAAATAATTATTTGGAAGGAAAATAATAATTGTTTTTAAAAACATATTTTGAAAATGATGAAAAATATAAAAAAAAAAATTGTTTTTCACTTTTAGTTATTATTTTAAAATATTTGTTTTCTATTTTTAAAAACACATTTTACAAAATGGTCTATCAAACATTTTTCATCTATTTTTTGTTTTTGAAAATGCAGAAAACATTTTATAAAATGAATCTCAACACATTTTGAAAACATATTTTTTATTTCTAAAAACATGTTTTTGAAAATATGACCACCAAACATATTTTCATCCATTTTTTGTTTTCAAAAATGAAAAAATCATTTTTGAAAATGGAACCAAACATCACCTAAAAGACTCATTTATCGACTTTTTTTTATGGTAAACAATTTTTGATAGCTTGTTAATATATAATTAATGTTGATCTAACAAGATCTTAGAGATTTGTTTTTCCTTTTTGGGAAATGGATTTTTTTTTTTTGAAAAAGATCCTAGAGATTTTGTTAAAAAAAAAAAACAAATCTAGAGATTTTGTAAAATTCTTGAGCATCGAGAAATTGATTCGGTACAGATAGCTTTGACGACAACGAATCCAAAGAGAAAAAGACATTCGCGAACAAGTACAAACACGCATGGTACACTTGCCATGTGCATGGCATGTGTGTATCCGAACTGTGACACGAAGAGACACACAAGTACGTCTCGGTTCTCAGAGACTCGTTTAAAACTTGATTGGTAGTATCTTTTTACTTTATATATTACCGTGACGTGAAAAACTTAAGTTGGGCGTCAAATTTCTTGATACGACATCACCGCCAAACCAGGGATGTACAACTAATATGCAAATGAAGTGATCATTTTGTGCTTTTTCTCATTTTATCGTCAACAAAAGAGAAACAAAACAGGCAAAAAGAAAAAAGTTATCAAAAACTTTGATCAATTTTCGTGCATGCATTATATCTACAACGATGGAAGTATCGATATGAGCATATCAACTTTCGTATAAAGGTTTCGTCATTGTTTTGGACACTAGAGAGCTGAAAAGCAATTGTGACTGTAGCTTGAAAAATATATGACCCGAATTTATAATTTAATTGGTTTGGTTGTAAAAGATTTAATTATTAAATCCAAAGTCTAAAATTTCAGGATCTGTGTAACCTTTTCCTTTCTCCAACACAACCTCTGGGGTATATATGAATATAACGACCACTGCCATAATCCACATTAATTTTCCTGTTTTTGTCACCAACTACTTAACTTTCGAAGTGTTATACAATTTCGACAACCTTTTTGTATTCTCTAGTTTGTATGGCTTCAAGTTATTTCAATATATAGAGAAATTCACAGATTCAGACTCATCTTAATAGTCATACCCCACTTGACAAGTCGCATAGGTATGTTTCAAAATAGTACTCAATTTTGATTCCCTCAATCTCTGCTGAAATATCGGCAGAACCGTCCGTCTGGCTCTAAATCAATAACAGAATTGCAATGATGTAAGACAGAAAAAGACATTTGTTCCACAGTATTAATTTTCAAAACTCTATGGATATAACCTGTAATTAATTTCACAGATTAGCGTTAACTGTATTGATTAGCATGCAACTTTTAGTATATGTAACATGTCTCGAAACAATATAAATTTAACAAGTCAATATCACATTCACACACCTAAGGAGTTCAAATAATAATGATAATAATTAATTATCACATACCCTAGACTGGTTCTGGGTCCTCTGCTGGAACAAGTAGCAATCACCAAAAACGACAGCACATGCGTAACGTACGGACCATGATGCTCTTATCGTCGAATTACAAGTAGGTAAACCAATGGAAACAACAGAGTATGGCAGACAACTGCTGTAGCTGCTGCATGCATATCATATGCTTGATCATTTTGTTTGCTAGCTAGATATTTTCAACTCATGAAACTTCGTGGAAACTACCTACATGCACGTATATTATTAGCTAAACCATCGGTTTTGTCTGTGTAGGAATTCTCTGTTAATGATAATATTGTATTAAGCTTTTTATGATAGAAATTTTAGTTTAAATGATGTATAAAAGAAAAAAAATATAATAATTATAGTTATTCATCATTTTTTATGCTAATAGATCACTAAATTATCAAAAGTTTAATAAAATAAAAATGACATAAAATTTTTACTCTTTTACCTCCCCCTTGGAGTGTACATTTAGGTACATCACGTGAATACATTATCAAAACTCTTCATACAATTGCAATGTGTCAACAGAATAGATATTTCTTGTCATTGTCAATTTGCATACACAAATTATATTATGAGCCTACGGTTATTCATAATTCATATACAATTTAATCCATTTCTAAAATTTATACAATCAATTTGTTCATTCCTGAAATTATAAATTCATAATTCATCCAAGTTTGAAATCTTAAAAAGTGAAAAATATTCCTTTTGTTTAAAGTTTTTAAATCAAATCCCAAGATTTGGCCTAATATATAGTTCCAATATATACAATTTTTGACTGAACAAAATTAAAACTTGTTTTCATATAAATTATGCTGTTAGATGATATAGTTAATTGTAGATTCAAAATTTATGATAAAATCTAAAATCCGAGTTTGGAACCAAAAAGAATATCCAAATTATGTTGCTAGATTTGGCCTAATAGTTAGTATTATGATTACTTGACCACAAATAATTGTACAAAAACCTGTCTTCATATAAATTAATAAATTACAGTTATGTAGATATGATTATGATATTGTGAAATCCTCATGCAATTGACATAATAGGATCTTAAATTTACAAGCAAAATTTCGCGGAAGATTTGACCAACAAAATCTTGTACAAAAACTTGTCTTCACATAAATTAGTAAATTACGTGTACTATCATGATATCGTGAAATCTTTATGAAATTGATGAGACGTAACGTTAAATATTTCCAAGCGAAGCTTCGCGGAAGCTGTAGCTAGGGCTGAGAACACATGCTTGTGGGACAGATTTTCGGATGTGGTTAGTCCAGCTACCTAACGACCGGTGCAGTGAAATTGGATCAGTATCAAGGGGGGCTATTTGGATTTTTTTTTTTGGAGTTGAGTCACGATAGGCTGAGGCTGGTATTGGAAGGTAAGGTTGGACGGTTATGGAGTCAGAAAAAATTTGGTGTATATACTATTTTGATGGAGACAATATTGGATGTAGTTGGATGCATCTGCTGTCGTTGCCTTCGATGGAACGGTGAGCTCCCCAAACCACACCTAAATTGGCTTTTGGGCAACGTGGAAGGTATGGTTCTTTTAACAGACAAATGTTTCGGGCAACACATATCTGGATCAATTATTGAGGTAACGATCAATAGAATATTTCTATAAAATATTGATGATTGATGATTTTGACGAAGATTTATAAATTTTTAATTTGTTATTCTCTCCTTGTGAGAATAATCGCTTATTTTCATAGTAAATTTTTATATGTGGATAGAGTTTTCTTACACTACCAAACATGTTGAGAGGAATACCCTACAGAAAATAATTGAAGAGTCCTCTTCTTTTTTTTTTTTCCCTTCTTTTAATATATATATATATATATATATAATAAATCTTCAGATGCTAGGGCACCTAAATAGCTATTTATATATTCTAATTAAATGAAAATATACAAAGGATATGAAATAGATGGAACACAAGAGTATATATGATCAATAGCCAACAAAAGAGCCCCAGCCCCAAAAGCCTTCATGGAGGAGCTGAATTATTTCTTGAGGTGGAGAGGACCACCAATAAATGGAATCCAGAGATGAACCCAAGTAATCAGTTAAGTTGCTAGCAACAAAATTGTCTTCATGAGAGATGTGAGAGCAATAGAGTCCCATACTTCGAAGCTTATTTTCAGTAAAAAAAAGTCACCTAATTCTCTTACGCCAAAGAGGTTCAAAATCATGAACAAAAGAGCCACTTTCGATCCAAAACTGGAACCAACCTATATCAAAATCAAATGCATAACCATAAGAATTGACTGAGATCGAACTTCATAAAAAGTATTTTTTGTGCATAATTAAGTGTATCTTCACACCTAGCTTAAATTAATTCTTGCTTCATACATGCTTAATTTGTCGAAAAATATATGTTTTGATTCACATGCCACTTATAATATAATATGGCTTTCTTTCCTATAAATATGACAAACTTGAAAAAGAAAAACCCTCAAAATTTACATAGCGTTTCTAAAATATATATACAAATATAATATTGATTGTATAAAAAGTACTCTATACCAATATCTTTTTTATTTTTTGTCTTTTTATGTTTCAATAAAACATTTTCTACCATTGATGACACTTATCTTCAGTATGGGTGTCTACGTTTAAATTGCAGACTAACAATAACTCAACATAGAAATTCAATTCACACTAAATTGTATGCTCTATTCTCCAATGTTTCAACGATGATTCTACATTGAGTTGCCATTAATTTACATTTTATGAAAGTACAGACATTTATATCTAAAATTTTCATATACATCTTATGTAAAAAAAATATAATAGATAGATACTAAGTAGAAAAGTTCAATTATTTGCACGTAACCATAAAATAATAATTGGATACCTCAATCAGAGAACTTGGAAGAAGAAAAATGTAACTTGGCAACTGACCTGCCCTTGAAAGAGAAACAACAAAAACCTGACTACCTGAGATTTGACGAAAATTCATCCACAAATTTGACAGTCAAGGAATATCAAGTGTATTTATATATAGCTAGTCGTTACACTGTCAAAGTGATTTTCTAATGCAAAAACTACTGATGGAGCCAAACGAACCTTCATTCCAGTTTCTTCAATTGGCATTTTGCGAGCTCGAATCAGCAAAAATTTATTTTACTCTCATGAGTCTCATCACTCATTCTCATGCCATGTCACATGGATATATGCTTGTACGTCCAGACTGACTCTCGACTCTCGAAACATCTGCCTACAAATCTTACACGTGTCTCGCTGGCATGAAGATGATATATGTAACTAAAATAAAATATTTACATTTATATGGCATACATGTCCTTTTCACATTTGTATTAATTTTGTCTGAGTCTATGTAATGACGAGAATGTTAAAACTAATAATAGTTAATTCTGGTAAGTTAAGGTTGAGTGAACTAATATTGATTTTTTTATGAGTGTTCTCTAACATTAAAAAATCACAAAAAAAAGTGTACGTCAGATTCCAAATTTAAGAATTACTTAACCATTATGTCTCAATTTATTGTATATAAAACTACAAAGTGTTATTTTAATTAGTTAATATGTGGTGATTAAATCATTGAAAGTCAAATTGAGCAGTCACATTCGAGAGATTAATTGTCTAGTTGATGGGCGATATCTACCAATATTACATTATACAGTGATAAAAACTAGTGATTAAAGATACTGATTGTTTATCAAGTGATTATCTAACGTTAGAAAATCCATATATCCCTACAACATAAAAATATACAAAATTACCAAATTTAAAAGTATTGACCAATTTATATATATCTTAGTTCCCACAACACATCATTTTAATTAATTATTTAAATGCAATAGGCAAAATAATGTTATAATTAACATAAATTAATACTAAAGTAATACGTCCATAAATTTTATTTTATTTTACAAATGAAATGTCTAACATATTGTTTCGACTGAAACTTGCGTTCGAGGTCAAGTGGATCTTTGAAAGTCCCTTTCTTTTGATGATCTTATTCTTCTTTAAATTCCTGCTATGATTTAACTTGCAAAACAAATTAATACATTCATCTAAGCGACTTGAATGTTATCTTTGGGAGCACATTCTGATACTTAAGTCAGTTTTATTATCTTTTTATTATTTTAAAAAGAGAGTAGTTGCTCCTCCAAACCATCTCTCCCTCACCAAACACTCAACCGGCTTTTATAAGGAAACAAAATTTACCTTTTAGGTGTCCCAATACATGTGAAAGTATCTGTCATTGGTCATATGCATTGTTTTTAGAATGAAAAGTGTTTGCCATATGTCTCATATATGTCAATGATCTACTTGAAAAACAGTTTTTCGGAATGTCACCATTCTTTGTCTTTAGAGATCTGTTCACTTAATTATACAATTTAATATGTTATCGGAGTTCTTATTAGTTCGAAATTTATGACACTTGTCACACGTTTTGTTTCTATAGCACTGACGTGTCTTCTTTCCAGTTAATCTTTCTTGCGCCCGTACATATTTATTAACATAAATAAACTAAAATGCACGTTTATGTAAATGAATTGAAAAGAGGCTTTACAGGAAAGTTCCCGAAGTATACGTATGGCTGCTTGTACGTAGGATTAATTCCTTGTTTGATCTTCCACAATGCCATCGCCGTCGGCATCTTCGACCGTAATACAGTGACGTTTTGACCGGAATTGGGCATGCAAGGTTGGTAGGTCGTGAGATATTACAAGAAGAAAAGAAGAATTACATCACGGAACGGCAAGTCCACGCCAGAAAAAATATTTGCAATTATAAATGACAATGTCGTATATTAGTTTGGTTCCTCCAAAAAAAAAATTTGCGGTCGGTTTGGTCTTGTCCTTTTTGTATGTATCTATTACCAGATTTTGAGGTAAAATGTCTCACGGTTGAACTTGTCTTGTCCTCTTAAAACCTTTTGGCTTCGAGTTCTTTAATGCAATGCAACTGTGAGCTGGGATTTTGCTGGCAAGAGTAAAAAATATAGAACAGTTTTTTTTTTTTTGAAAAAAAAAAGGATAACCAAATGATATGATTTGAGAATGTTTATTGTTTTCATCTTTTTTTTTTTTCATTTTTTAAGTTTGACTGCTGTCGTGTAAAGACTTTGAGTTGCTCACGAGGAATTTCTCTCTTTAGTCAGTGGTCCATTGAAATTTGAAAGTAGTTTCCCCTACTTGTGCGGTATTGTACGGAATAATAATATATATTTACCAATATATTGTTTGTTTATACCTCATCATTTATGTAACGTATTCCTTTTTCATATTTCGCATCATAACCTGAAAATGTTGAATGGAATTTCCATATTAAAAAGAATTATATTAATATATATTTTTAAGGTTTATATTGTAAATTGAAAACAAAAATCTCTATTTTCATAACATATAAAAATCTGGATATAAATGTACAAACGTGTGTGTATATATATATTTAAGGTTTATTTATCCTTAGCTTAAAGAACCTTGTAAAACAAATAATATTTAATGAAATTTATAATATAACGTCTTTTGTGGAGAGAATTAGCTTAATCGATGGGTTCGAAATAATGAGAGTATAATTTTTCCTGTTCAGAAGTTAAAAGTTATCTCAAGGTTTATAAAATTATTGAATATTGAATTTGTGAACGTTGCTTTCTAAAGATCTGAAGATTTAACACAAATTTTGTGTATGTAGAATTGTTTGCTAATTTGTGAAAGACTTTATTGGTAATAGTTGTATATTCACTTATAGCTTCAATAGTTAGTGTACTTTCACTTTATATCCGTATATGATAGAGGTTTCAGTCCCATCATGTGTAAGAAAAATTTGTTTCCTCATTGTGGATTGTGAGAGTGTATATTTCTCAATGTCAGAGTAGATTATTTTTAGACCGCGCACATAGTATTTAATAATGTCAAGTTTGACAAACCCTTGACTAATTAGGTCAATTGATTTTCGATCACCATGTACCTTGTGATTGTTAAAAATAAAACTGAAGGGGTGAGTTAATGTAGAGTTCATAGAATTTAAAGAATTTTAAAAATTAGGATATATTCTATTCAGATTTTTATCATAGAAGTTTGGGTGAAATAAATCCAATTCTAAAAAATTTAATTTATAATCTAGTTGTATCTAATTCAAGGATTTTACTATCTTAATCAATCGCTAACTGTACCCATCAATTGGAGTTTTTGGATTAGTTGTAAGGATGATTATTAAAGTCATTCCAAGTGCTTCAATTGATAGGGTAAAATTAGTAAATGAGTAAGGTAACTAAACGCTTCATTCAAACATTTTAAAACTCCAAATAAATTTAATTGTATTAAAAAATTATTGACTTTGTAGATTTTGTTTAAGTGATAGATTTGATGTATGTTAACATGAAATTTGTAAATAAAAAGGTTTATGACATAGCTTGCCCATTCCTCTAGATTTCATATGAAATTCTAACAAAAATTATATGAGATTTATGAAATGGGTGAGTCTATTGCGACGTAAGAAATTGCTTCTAACACCCATTTTTTAAATAAATTTTTTAATTACAAAAATATCCATGTTTAAAACTACTTATACAGATATGATAATTTAAGAAAACAAAAATAAGATTATTTTTTAATTTTACAAATTTTTTTCATAAGGTAACTTATCTGGTTGCTTAACAATTTTTATACAGTCAAAACATTGGACTATTACCATTTTCTTAAAACAAGAAAAAAGTGGACTGTTACCTTGTTTTTAGTCGACGACCACATCAAAGAGCATTGAAGTGTAATGGAATTGAGTTATATTATTTTTTTCATTAAAATGGAAAATCTATTATGTGTTTCTAATTTTGTCAAACAGTAATTATAAAGAGCAAAGGATTCGGTTATTAATGTTTCTGTTGACCTACACGAATAATAAATATAATCAATGATTGGAATTTATTTCTCTTATTTTTTGAGATAAAACTTTATATTAAGAATTAAAGAAAAAAAAATTATACACCAAATTCTAAAACATTCTTCCAAATATGCCATAGCACCATACCAAAACAAAAATCTATGAAGCTTCGAGGAAGCTTCGCATTCTTAAGTTACATAACTCTACGGCCTTAGTTGTTGTCTGAGATGGGACTAGGTTTGGACAATAAAATTGTCCAAACCTATGTTTGGTGCTTCCACTTACCCTTCACTAATTTAACCCATCTCAAATTTATCCCATTAGTTTGGGGTAAAACTAACCCGTTCAATCACATGAGTTAAAATTATCTCATTGCTTGCTCCTTCTTCAACACCTTATCGCCGCCTTCGTCGCCATCACCTTTGGTCACTTCTCCTCCTCCCTCGCCTCTCTTTGTCACAGTTTCGTCTTCGTCATAGTTTCATCTTTGCTCGTTGATCGTCTTCTTTGTCTTCGTCTTCATTTGTGGTTTTTACACTCGTCAATCTCCTTCTTTGTCTTTGTCTTCGACTCTTCTTCACGATTTTTGCACCCATCTTCGTCTTTGTCTCCGAGCTATTTTTGCGATTTCTTTGGCATCGTCGATTCCCGATCGCCGATCTCTTTTTAATCATTGTAGATCGTTGATGAAGGAAGGTGCTAATGGAGGAAGTCGGGGTGGTTATGCAGGTTTGACCGGTCTTAAAATGTATAATTTATGAAAAACCCTTGAAATATTACTTTACAATTCAAGTTTGTACCTATTATTTTTAATCCTATCCTATTTTCACCAAACATGGGATAACATCTAATCCAATCTCATCTCATCCCATTCTAATCAAATTCCACATAAATTATCTAATCTGACCCCACACATCAATCGAGGCTTACATGTAATCATGTACAACAGTACAATCATCTTCTATTTATAACTGTATATACACTCTTTGTCTCTCACAGATACACACACACAAATCGAAAGAGAGAGCTAGCTTGCAAACTGATCAAGCTGATCATCAAAGCCAGTCTAGTTGTCAACAGTGATCACCACGATCATCATAGGTACGAAAATGGCTTCGACCGAGCAATTGCTGGGGCTGTTGGAGAACGGGAACTTCAAGGGGTTGAGCAAGGAAATGAGGCATGGCAGGACTGCACACAACAGGTCTTCGACTTCGCTGAGGAAGAAATCTGACCTGACACTCGTGTCCAAGGTTCGATGGGGGTGTCTTAGACTCCTGCTGACCAATCTTCAAGAGGTCTTTTTGGGGACCAAGCTCTCAATTCTCTTCCCTGCCATACCTCTAGCCATCATCGCACAATGTTATGGCTTTGGAAGAGTGAGTGCACTCTTGATAAATGTGTCCATTAACATATCGAATCTTTCATTAATCGAATATTATATATGTGCTTGTCAAGTATCAAGAAAATATTTGTTTTTGGTTCATTATTAGGGTTTTCCAACGTCATTTTCATGGTTTTTGTTCTTGGTTTTTTTATACAGCCCTGGATATTCGCTTTGAGCTTGCTTGGACTCACTCCTCTCGCCGAACGTGTCAGCTTTTTGACGGAGTAAGGCATTTTTTTTTTTAAACATCTAAATTAAGTTATTTATTTAATTTTTGATATCCTTTGATCATTATATACAACTGGGTAATTCGTTTTCTCATTCAAGTTTTTGATGTGTTTCCTTATAAAATTGCAGGCAAATCGCTTATTTCACTGGTCCAACAGGTTAAAATTCCTCAATATTTTCCCTTTTATTCTAATATTAATTAAATTCATTAGAATGATTAGTCACTATCACTTTATAGAGCTGGAAAATGTTGTATCACCAGAATAAAAGAATTATTGCAGCTATTCGGTTCCATTGAAAAACGAAGACGAAAAAAAGGATAATTCCTGGATACCTTTTTGCAACATTTTCTTCAAATTTTGTATTACAAATCACTATCCAAGTCTGCACACATCAATATAATCGACAAGAGACATTCCATTTCGATTTTTATCTTGTAAATATATTAATTAATATAAAACCAAACCCAACTGGGTCGCGAGCATCTTCACTTGTCTTCATTTTATAGAACCAAAACAAGGTGGACAGGTACACAACGTGGACCCGTGACAATTCATGGCAATTAATAAACTAATATCAAATCACATGTGTTTGATTTTTTTATTTTTTATTTTTTATTTTACAGTTGGAGGACTCCTGAATGCGACATGTGGCAATGCTACGGAGCTGATCATAGCAATTCTTGCTCTCAGCCAACATAAAATAGCTGTGGTCAAGTACTCTCTATTGGGTTCAGTTCTTTCGAACCTTCTCTTGGTTCTTGGTACTTCGCTCTTGTGTGGAGGCATTGCCAATCTTTCAGACGAACAAAAATACGATCGCGTAGGTCTTTTCTTTTTGGCGGCTATAATCGAATATAAATTAAATTTAAATTGACGGTCCAATGCAACATTTAAACCCTAATATTAACCCTAATATTAAATTAGTGTTGCTTGCATTTTAAAATATAATAAAATTTGAAATAGATAAAGGCTCTACATACCATTAACGTTTTTTAATTGCATGGACGTTGTTTTAACAGAGACAAGCCGATGTCAACTCAATGCTGCTACTATTGGCATTGTTGTGCCACATGCTACCGCTGTTGTTCAGATATGCCGGAGCCTCCGCGGCTGTTACCGTGGACCCAACCCTCCAGTTGTCGAGAGCCAGCAGCATTATAATGCTTATAGCTTACGTCACCTACATAATCTTCCAGCTCGTGACTCACCGCCAACTCTTTGAAGCCGAGGAGGTATATTTTTGTATATGTACTTAGGGTGGTTTTTCTTTTCGAAGGGACAATTAATCGTCTCTCATTACATAACTATTGTATTGTTTCTATGTATATATAAATTGGGATTTAATAGTTTGGTGCAATTGATGATCAGGAAGAAGATGGTGATGATGCGAACTCAGACGAAGTGCCTGTGATAGGGTTTTGGAGTGCATTTGCATGGCTGGTTGGGATGACTTTTGTCATTGCTGTGTTGTCAGAATATGTAGTGGGCACAATTGAGGTGACTAATGATACTATCCTCCAATATGTCTGTATTTGTCAATCTGTGTGATGCCGTAATAGCGGCCACACATATTCATGATCATGTTTGATCTTGGGTTGGATACCTCTTGCCATTAAACATGTGGCTGGTTTTCCCCTCACCTTAGTGTGGGTTGCTCCCTTACCTATGCATAGGTTTATTCCTCACGTATGAGAGGTACTCCTCGAGTCACGCCACTAATGTCCTATCTCGCTTGTTTTCTGTTGTCTCATGGATTAGTCTCAATAATAATTAAAAAAAAAAAAGTCTATAATATTTATAATAACTCGTTAAAAATTATTATTAATTACTTCCTCGATTGATGTTCAATCTAATTAATCTATTCTATTAATTATCAGGATGCATCAGAATCTTGGGGAATTTCTGTCAGCTTCATCAGTATTATTTTGCTACCAATAGTTGGAAATGCAGCTGAACACGCAGGAGCAGTCATATTCGCTTTCAAAAACAAGTTGGTAAGTGTTTCAGATTATATTTTTCATCCAGAAAGTTGAACTCAATCGTGATCCATTAATTTCAAACTTGCTTGAATAAATGAGGATCATAGCAAATTCGTGTAATTAAACAAAAAATTATGTGTGGAAAATGCAGGATATATCCTTAGGAGTTGCCTTGGGTTCTGCAACTCAGATTGCTGTGTTTGTGGTAAGAATTTGAAACAAAATAGAGTGTTATATACCATCAAATAAATATCCAAGAATATGTATATATTCTTGTAAAAATTCGTATAATCTACTTATCTTTTCAATATTATGACTCAGGTGCCACTAAGTGTGATTGTTTCTTGGATAATGGGAATTAATATGGATCTCAACTTTGATATCCTTGAGACTGGCTCTCTTGCTCTATCAATTATCGTCACAGCCTTCACTTTACAGGTCATTAGACAACATCAATCTATTGTTTAACAACACAAGATAACACATGTTAAATTTTGAATTTAAAACAATAAAAAATAAAAAGTCCAATTAGAATTTAGTTTTTAATTTAGTTTTTTCATTTTTCAGGATGGGACTTCTCATTACATGAAAGGGTTGGTTCTTCTCCTCTGCTACATAGTTATTGGAGCCTGCTTTTTCGTACTCAAATCTCCTCTGAGTAAGTATTTAATTAGTTACTATCAAATTCACAAAGTCCCATTTCATGTATATCTTATATAATTGGTCTGCTTTAATCCTCAGACCAAGCAAATGTGCTTGACTTGGGCCTTAAATCATCCACTCAAACAATCTTCAGAGCTTAATACAAGTAAGTTCAAC
This sequence comes from Nephelium lappaceum, assembly GCA_021234005.1. NCBI lineage: Eukaryota > Viridiplantae > Streptophyta > Magnoliopsida > Sapindales > Sapindaceae > Nephelium > Nephelium lappaceum. The sequence goes on from CM038011.1 coordinate 2,458,862, forward strand.
CTCTCATATTATGTATACATATAGAACTTCTCAAGTCTAAAATGACTGGAGCATTTTAATTAACATTCACTCCAATATGTCTTCTGAACCTTTACATATATTCAACATGTATAGACGTGCCTAAAAACTAACTATGAGCTGCAATATGACTTAATGCAGGCTTTGGACAATCTGGGGTCGCTCCTGGATATGAGAGTCACTGAATTGATGAAACTTGAGCAATCATAAGATGCATTTGTTATTTTTCATTTTCGCATCAGTGATCGGTCGCCTACTGGAAAGCCAACAACATTGCATTTTACATGTCCGTAAAAGAGATTCAGCTGAGATGTGAATTTTTATCATAGTGAATGCGTCTATTTAGTCACCATGGATGAGGCTTGATGAAGACAGGTTATATAAATAAATATAGATCATTTCTCAGGATGTTTTTCCATTTTCTTTTTCTTTTTTTTTGGGTTTTTGTTTTTGTTTTTTCTCAGTTTGTAGTGGCAATTTGTCACAAGGGTTATATTTAGCTCTTGTATTGCCATAAATAATCAATAAAATTTCAAATTTTATGTTGTTTGGCTTTGCAAATAGAGTGTCCCATTCTTGAGTTTTCCCTGTCTATGTTTGACAGTCTTTTAATTTTATAATAAACTATCGTTAGGTGTAAACCATAACATTTTTAGGAAAAATAGTATGGAAGTTGAGGTGGCCCAATGATAATTGATAACACTCAAATTATTAAGATTATAACTTTAAATCATATATATACAGCTCTTGCAACATCTCTTGTTAGAATCATGATATTACATATCTTTTTGTTGGATCAATTAATTGAATAAATATTATATTTTTCCAAGCTTCAGCTTAAATCTTTGAAAAAGAAATCAACGTTCATAGCTACGATGTACGACGAGCTAGTGACATGAAACTGGAAGAATATAAAAGTATCAATAATTTTCAAAGGAAGATTTGGAGTATAGCATATCTTAAAAATATGAGATAATTTTTCGCCGGTTAGGTATTTAGGAGATGTATTCAATTCACAATTTATTGGAGTTTGATAATTTTTTTTTTTAAATAATAAATTTTAATGGAATTCACGGATTGTATAGACTTTATCGTGATTTTGTTAGAATTCTTTAAGAAATTTAATGAATTCTCGAAGAGAATAGTAGGATCTGTCACAAAATTTTTTTCTTCATCAAAATCACTTCGAAATCCATTTAAATTTATTATTTAAAAAAATATATGAAGTTATTAACTTTTTTAATATATCTTAATTTTATTGAATTTCATACAAACCTAAATTGAATGCATTTAGAAAATAGTATATTTCATATAAATTTATATTAAATATATCTAGATTCAATTGAAATATGTTAAAATATGGATTTAATAGATACAAATTTTTAAAATGTTTTAATTTTAAGTGAAGTTTAAATGGAAATGGAGTACACCCGCAAAATATTTAAATATTAAAAGAATATTAATGTGATGTGATATGTTCGGGCCCAAAAGTCAAACCCAATCTAAAATAGACCGGTGCATACTGGAACAGAGTCCAAAAAAAAAGATCCAGGGGCCCGACAATAAAATTGAAAAAAAAAAAAAAAAACCCGATCCCGCACTTACTCAACTTCCATTTCTCTCCCTCTTTTCCATTTTGGCTCTCTGCAACTACCTCACAGCGCCTTATCTCTTCTCTGCCCCTACCCAAATTTCGAAATTCCACTTTTGCCATGGCAGAACAGAGAGCCGTCGTGTCCTTTCGCAGCCTCCCGAGCCTTACCACCTCTCGGCTCGCTCTCAATGATGCGACCTCCGACCTCCACGAACAGCTCTGGAAATCCGACGCCAGCTTCTGCTTGAGAGCCGGTGGCGATGTCGCCGACGGAGGCGGAGGTTTTGTTAATTTCGCGTGTCTTGCAATGGCAGAGAAGAGAAGCCGGAAAGAGTTCGAGCCGAGCCTGCCTCAGCTGGTCAAGCATCCGCTTGCTATACTCGCTCTAGTGCCTAGAGACGCCGCGATTTTCGCCGCCGGCGCCGCTGCCGGAGCCGCGGCCAAGACCGTCACGGCTCCTCTTGACCGTATCAAGCTACTTATGCAGGTTCTCTTCTTCCTTACAACAGTTACATTACATTTCGTCACATGTTTATATATATATATATATATAATGCTAATGTAGAATTTTATTATGTTTACAGACTCATGGAGTGAGAGTTGGGCAAGAGAACGCTAAGAAGGCGATTGGTTTCATCGAGGTATGATATAAATTCGTGTTTTGAATGACTCGGTTCTGTGTTTCTGTTGAGATTTTTGGTGTGTATGAGATTGGTTGAGTAGTTAATGTTTGGTATCTGTTGATTGGAGATAGTTGAAAAGAAGTGGAAAATGTGAATTCTTATCTTCTATGTTTGGTATCTGTTGGTTCGAAATGTTTATTGTGATTGTGGTGCTTGTTTGGAAATGACTGTAGGCGATAAAATTGATAGCGAAGGAAGAAGGAATTAAAGGGTACTGGAAAGGCAATCTACCACAGGTACTTTTGAGTTATCGGTTTATTTGTTATTTTAGAATTTCTGTGTTCACTAGTGGTTTTGATGAATGTTTTGAATTGCCTTTATTGTTCAGGTGATACGGATCATACCTTATAGTGCTGTCCAGCTCTTTGCCTATGAAACTTATAAGGTAATGGTGACAATGTCTTTAAGCTAATTTTAATGTACTATTATATGTATTTTAACTTAATATCTTTTGGGACGTTTGATTGAGGTTTCAAGTTTAAATTTTCAGAAACTTTTTAAGGGTAAAGATGGTGAGCTCTCTGTTATTGGAAGGCTGGCAGCTGGTGCTTGTGCTGGCATGACATCCACCTTTGTGAGTAATTTAGTCCAAGGGCATGCTATATTTTAGTTTGCTAGATTGCTAGATGATGGGAATAGATTGGCTTTTTTGAGGATATTGCTGTTTTCGATCAAATGGTCGGCTCTTCCCGCTCTTAAATTTTCTTGTTTGGGTAGAAACTTGTCATTTGCACCACTCCACTCTATTCCCAAGTTGTTTGCTTTTGAATTGTTGACATTTATGTCTGTCCGTCTCTGTGTAGGTCACATACCCTTTAGATGTCCTGAGATTACGCTTAGCAGTTGAACCAGGGTACCGAACCATGACTGAGGTAAGTTTTACCAACTTGAATTTTACTTATAATTTGATGAATTCTTTACAAGAAGATAGTAACGTTTTGCTTCCAGGTTGCCTTTAACATGTTACGAGAGGAAGGAGTTGCATCTTTCTATTATGGACTTGGACCTTCTCTTATTGGAATAGCACCTTATATTGCTGTGAACTTTTGCATTTTTGACTTGTGAGTCACAATTTCCAACTTTCTTTTGCATTTATTGAAGGTCAATATGAAGAGGATATTTTGTATCTGATTAAACATCTGCATTAATATTTTTTGCATATAATAGGGTGAAGAAGTCCTTACCGGAGAATTATCGACAGAGGGCTGAAGCATCTCTGCTAACAGCTGTGGTGTCGGCTGGTGTTGCCACACTCACATGCTATCCTTTAGACACAATTAGAAGACAAATGCAAATGAAGGGTACACCATACAAGTCAGTTCTGGATGCCTTTGTTGGTAAGAGAATGGTCCAGTTATTGTTAACATCATCGCAAGTATAGAATTACCACACATCATATAAGCATGAAACATTTTAAGTGTATTTAAAATAGAAAATAGCTCTAAAATGTTGTAAGAACATCACAGATTTTTTGTGCTTGATATTATAAACAAACTTGCTAATTTTAGCTTGATAAATAGGACCCGCTCAGTTCATAGAGAGTGTTTTCTTTTCGTTTTTCGTTTTTTTTTTTTTTTTCTTGTTAGTGTATAAATTACGGAGCCGTGAGAATGAAATGCATTCTGGTTACTAATAATTTATCATCTTTTCATTGGACATTTGTTTTAATTAGAAACTAACATGGTCACACAATTATAATAAGGGTTGCTTAAGGTGACGCAGTAAGGACAACTCTTAATATAAAAAATTCAAGTAAAAACAAAAATTTTGTTTCTTCAAGATGTAAAAGTCTATGCAATTTGGTTTGATTCAACTCTTTGAACAGATAACACTGTAAATTCGCATCAATATGTAACTTGGATTAATCTAATTTTAGATGGAACTGAGGTGGGCCGTACAAAATTCTTTATCACACATGCTGTTCTGAATGATGCTAGGTTTTCGGTCTATCTGATACTCTAATGAGTTTCTAGTTTCTAATTAATGAATTAAAAATAACAAATTAAATTTGTGTTCTGATGTCTTTCATTTTTCTCTCTTTATGTATTACTTTTTCAATTATTTATTTGTCAGCAAGTCAAGAAGAAATTCTCAATTTATCATGTGGTGAAAATTTCCCTCCTATTCAACATGTAACTCTAGCATTTGTTGATCTGTATTTCTAACCTTTTGTGTTTTAACAACTTATCAGTTAGGCTTCATGAATTGATATAATGTTACGATCTTTAATTTTTTGTTGAAGTGCTTTGTGGCATGTGCTCCTTTTTTTTTTCCTTTTTTGAATAATGAACATTTTCAGCTCCTAAATGAACTCACTGTATCTGATTTGTACTCATTTGTGCAGGTATTGTTCAACATGATGGAGTTGTAGGCTTGTATAGGGGTTTTGTGCCCAATGCACTAAAAACCCTACCGAACAGCAGGTTCCCATTCATTCTTTCAATTATTTCACTGAGTTCAATCATGTTGCTTTTCATACCTGGCTAATATTTTCACTTGGGCTATTGGTTTGTTTGCTCGTTAGGCCTTCTGCTTTGTAACTTTTAGTTAATTGGTTACATCTGAGAACGTCTTGCCTGATTTCTCTGCAATTTTGCATGGTGATATGGTTATTCACTAATGCTAATTCATACTAAAGCCATGTTAGTTGGAACACTAGATATACACAGAACAAGTTAACTAACACACCTGTGACAAACAGTGGCGGCAGCATATTTGGATATTACGTAGACATGCATTACTGCATTATGGTCTTTACTGTAATTCTGTCCTCTCATCATTTAAATTGGACAAACACTTCACATGCTAGCTTTTAAGACACAGGCAGTTTCTGTTTAAACTGTAAATCGTGGTTATGACTTCATATTGAGGATGTATATTTGTCTTCTAGGTTTTGCAAATCATGTGACTTGTTCTCCATCGGATGTTGCTTATGTAGTGAAACTTATGTTTTCCTTCCTGAGCATAAGCTTAATGCCTTGCAATACAAATGACTGGATTTTCACTATCATTATTATTACTTGCATGACTTAATATCCCTTTTTTGCCATATTTCAACTGCAGCATCAGGCTTACCACCTTTGACATGGTTAAACGTGTCATTGCAACAAGTGAGAAAGAGTTTCAGAAAATCATGGAGGAAAATCGTGAAAAGCAAAGCCAGAACGCCAAAATCGAATGATACTGATAAGTTTTACATTGCTATGTGCCAACATCTGTTCTCCTGCCCAATTTCCCCACCAGTGATCGTATTCTACCAGAAGTACCCACCATTTGTAGGAATTAAATTTTGCAACAGTATTGGATAATACGTATGTGAAAACTCTCAAGAGCGGCCTGTGGTTCTTCATTGCAGCGCCACTCCTTCGTTACAAAAATTTTACATCTAGTCAGGGTGCCATTCTTTTGTGGATACCATTTATCACTAGAGGACTTAGGGTTGCCAGGCACATTATATAGAATAGTTGCGCTACCTGTAGTATCTTGTCCAGATTTCGTAGTTGTATTTTTGTAAGACAAATTATATGTTACTGTTGTATTTATTCTTAAAAAAAAAGGGAAAAAATCAATTTTCAGTGTAATAGTACTTTATAATTATAAAACAGCGCTGCATTCGCTAACAGCAAAAGATGATTTCTATTTGAGATGAAGTATTGAAATTTTATTATTCCTGTTCCTGGAATTGGAATATCCTGGGTTGCATTTAACCCAACCCATTTCTAAGCCCGTGATTGGAATGTTTAACTCGGACATCAAAACGACGCAGTTTGGCACCAACCATAAAAACCACGTGTCACTGGCACCGTTCGATGTTTCAAGAATCAACGAACATAACCGCATGAACCAAGATAGAAGAGACCGGAGCTTTTTCTCACAATTTCTGGCTGTTTTTTGGCTTCAGTGGTGGAGCTTAAAACCAGAGAAAAATTTCAACTCTCTGCAACTCAAACTTCGCTTCAAAAATGTCTTGCGCCCTGCAACTCTCAGTTCCCACATGCGCTTTTAATTCTTCAAGAACCAGTAAGAGAAAGAGAACACGCCAGCTTCAAATTCTAAGCTCTTGCACTCAATCCAATAATCTTCCTGAAGAAAGAAAGCAAAAATACATTGACAATGAGAGGTAGATGATTTTATATTTTCAGTTTTTTTTTTTTAATTTGTTTTGTGTTAAATTATCACGCAAGTAGAATTTATATGTTTTCACTTGTTTGCAGAGTTGAAGGACAACCAGATGTGATTTTGGTGGAAAGAAATGGCAATGGTAGTGCGAAAAGGTCACCACTAGTCTCTTTCTATGAAAACTTGCTACACTGAGGCTTTTGTAATCTGTGAAATTGGATTATCATGGGCATTTTGTGATGTGGGTAATTTATATACTTGGTTGGTTGAAGCCAATTGTAGGTTGTGAGTTGTTTTTTTGATTGCTTTTTGTTATATGTAAGTAGATACATGCTAGGTGATGAATGGCAAGTACAAAATTTTGTCATGGAACATGGTTCCGAAGATGACAGATTCCGGGGATCAAATTTCTCCAATGCAACTTTATCTTGGCTGCCTGATATCGTTAAGGATTTTGTATTCCCTGCAGGCTTCCCAGGTGACTAGTTTTGGCTTTCAACCTTCAGTATTTTGCATGATTTCTTAATATTTTGAACGTGCCTGTCTAGTATATGATATGGACTCTAAATGTTTCTTTGAATGCGTAAGTTGAAGTCACGTCTAGAGTGGAATTTGTAGCAACTTTGTTATGAGAAAATTTGATTACAGCTGGGGACATGGGATAACGGTCTTGATACATTTTGACCCTTCTTCTGTTTGGATGCAGGATCAGTTTCAGATGATTACCTGCAGTACATGCTGCTACAGTTCCCTACTAATGTTACTGCATGGGTTTGTCATACATTAGTTACATCAAGTCTCTTAAAGGCATGTTGATTTAACTCAGGCCATTACTTTGCTTCGGTATGTGTATTAGAATTCAAGAGATTTTCAAACTGTTAATCTTGTCAATCAGCCTGTGCAGTGAAAATTATAGAAGATCACATTGTAAACATTTACTTTGATGAAATCAAATATGATATTGCTCTACTTGGTACAATTTTATTAGTTGTAAATTTAAGGTGATATTTACTGGTACTTTTTTTCCTTAATGTAGCTACTACGGTCATTGTTCTTTGCTGCCATGTGGCCTTCAGTAGATAGCTGGTGGTTTCAGAGTGAAATAACATAGTTATATTTCTCAGCTTTATGTACTTAACAGCAGTTTAATTGTCTTCTCATTACTGTAGTTCTCATCATAATGCAAAATCCCTCTTATGAATATGTTGCATTGCACTGTACTTCAAATTACAATAATAATGCTAATTGCTGTGCTGCAGGCTGTCGGTGTTGGTTCTTTCTCAGGAACAACTGCTGCTGCTTCTGCTGCTGCCATCAGGTAAATTTCCATCTTCATTAGCTCTATGTGTGCTCTTTATCTGACATCTAGTCTTACATTTAATTGAGTTGTAGATATGTGATTTTACTGCAGATGGGTGTCAAAGGATGGCATTGGAGCTCTTGGGCGTTTATTCATTGGTCTGGCAAACTTGAAATTACTTGAAGGCTGAAGGAATGTTTTTGTGTTTTATTATATCACTAACCTTTGTTATCTTTCCAGGTGGGCGTTTTGGTAATCTTTTTGATGACGATCCCAAACAATGGCGAATGTATGCAGACTTCATTGGCAGTGCTGGAAGGTCTGTGTAGAAAGCTTTTTGTTAATTGGAAAAATAAAACTCTATTTACTATTAGCGGATCCTGAAATTTGGTAGTCCACCATGCAGTATCTTTGATCTAACGACTCAAGTGTATCCTGCCTATTTCCTACCCTTGGCATCTCTTGGAAATCTTGCCAAGGTATTCTGCTTGGAAGAGCTTTTGCTTTGCTGTTCATACTGTCTTGTTGTATCCTGTCTTCCATTTCCTAGTTATGCTTCACATCAATAAAGCCTAATAACTTGTGAGAGCCTAGCTGTCTCCACTTTCTAATCTTCTGTCTTGGCTGGGGCTAGATGAGGGTGGGTTCCAATGAAGAATTTACCGCTGATTTGCTTAGGATTGACAATTGAAACAGGCTGTAGCACGGGGACTAAAAGATCCTTCATTCCGTGTGATTCAGAACCATTTTGCAATCTCAGAAAATTTGGGGGATGTAGCAGCAAAGGTATGCCATGTTTTATGTGTCTACTGTAACATTATCTTGTTTTTAACAAATTATTACAAGTTAACCTTTCAGATGATGGACCTTTCTCATATTCATATATAACATCTATTTTTTAAATTTTCTGTCATTTGCATAATAATCTGTGTGCTTCTTTGAAATTTTGATCAAGATGATCAAAAGAAAAACATTAGGGATTCATGTTCTGCGGTACATATTTGGCATTTGATATAATATTGAAGATTCAATAAGCATATTTTATGAAATTGAAATAACTTCAGTTTTGATATCTAGAACCAAAACTATTCTTTATTCACAAGAAAATTTAAGGCCTGGTATATCGAAATAATTTCAAACTTTTACTTCCATTGACTAATCAATGCTGGATTGTGCACATAAGTTGAGAAATAATATAACCCCCTGGTTGAACTTGGATGAAAATTCTCCTCCTTATATGGGAAAAATTTAAGCACATTTGCAGATGAAATTTCCCTAATATTTCAGGAGGAAGTTTGGGAAGTATCTGCTCAGCTGCTTGGTCTTGGATTTGGCATACTGATACTGGTATGTTCTGTAGATTCTCGGAGAGAATTTTCTTATATCCTCTCACTAGATGTTAAAAACAACATCTAATATACTCTTGGTTTTATGTATTAGAACTGAAATTTAGAATTATCAATGCAGGACACACCAGGCCTCGTAAGATCATATCCACTACTGGCATCAACATGGTTGAGCATGAGGCTTCTGCACCTTTTGTTGCGTTATCAGTCTCTTTCTGTTCTACAATTTAACACAGTTAGAAAGTTAAAATTTTGTTCCCAATTACATAAAAAACAGGTTGTTTTGACTGGTTGCTGAACTCTTCTTCCTGTTTTTCACATATCTGACAGATAAATCTCAAGCGTGCCCGTATGCTAGTAAAATCACATGTTTTATACTCAACAGTTCCAGGTGAAAGCTATATTCATTAGTCCATGACTTTATAAATTACTTTGTTTCGCAGTATTTATCAAATGTTTTGGTTTGTTTGTTTCAGGATATGTCAATTGCAATAAGGAAGAAAATATCTTATCATGGGAAAGATTCATGAAGCCACGGATTATTTTTGGTGTGCCCTTGGAGGAGATGGTTGGTGGTGAAAAATCTGTTTCCAAGGTATTTTCTCACTTTCCACTCTGCCACCACGTATCAAGATAATGGAGCCATCTACAAGTCTAATGTAGTTTTCTCTCTAGACATCCCAAAATTTTATCCAGACTCAAGCTGTCTAAGTTTTTATTAGAATTAAATATGATACATTAACTTACTATCCGATGCCCTTGACATCTGCATAAGCCAACCACAAATACTTCTATCTTGTATTACTTTTGGAATATGACTCTTTTTTTTTCCTTCTGAGTAGGTGAAGACACTTCTTAGAATATACGCCAAGGAGAAATATATTCTCACGGTGAACCAACAGGCAAGAGACTTCGAAGTCCTTGTATCATTCAAGGTATGCACTCAAAAACTAACAGGGATGATTTTGAGGGGCGCAAACTCTTAAGGGTCTTGAACTTATTCAAATTTCTAATTTCACTACAGGTGGAAGCTACAAGTCTATCAGTATTGCGAAGTGTGTGGCAGACTTATTGGCTACATGAGAAGTCAAGAAGCATAGACAATCTCTTTGACACGCTCTCACGGAGCTTATCAGAGATGGAAGATAGATTTGAGGATTTTCTCGAACAGTTGGATGCAGCTGGATGGGATACCCATCTATTAAACCTGAAAGTCCCTAAAGAAATCTCCATCGATGAACTGAGTCCAATATAACTATCAAAGTAAAATTTTTGGATGTTGAAACTCAGCTATTAGCTGAAAAATTCGAATAGACATGGTAAGCGTTCAAACTATGTCTGATTATACATTTCCAGCACCATTAATCCGAGATATACAGGTCAAGGTCAAGAAAGGAACTCTTGACTAATAATACAGTAACCACACGCCGGATTAAAGAATTATGTTTAGAAAGAACTTGGATGAATCAATTCTTTGCAGCTTGAAATTTTTGAGACATTCTTTTCCGATCAAACAAAAATCCTGAAATTTTGTATTTATTTGTTCATTATCATGTAGTATTAAAAAAAGAAAAGAAAAAGAAACATTGCACAATTTCATGTCAAATTTTGTTCATTATCATGTAGTCATATTCTTCTTTCAATTGTTAGTATTTTTCTGTACATGTCAAATTTTGGTCATTGTCATGTCGTCATATTCTTCTTTCAATTGTTAGTATTTTTCTTTGTAATGTTTCTATCTTATGACAGAAGACAAATTTTTAGACAATTATTAGATTACATTTCAGATGATCACACTAACGACATTACTTGTCCAGTGATTTTTTCGAGTCAATCGACACTTATGCACTTACGTGAAAATGTTCCATCAGACGGCAGAGGGGATCCAAACACGTCAACAAGTAAACGACACCGTTTTTGTCCTTTCAAAACCCAGTCCGGCGGCAAAACAAAATTATAGTGCTGGTTTTATTCAAAAAAAATTATAGTGCTGGTACACATAAAAACCGCCATCGGTTGAGAAAATTGTAGTCAACACCACCAGTCCACCACAAGCAAAACCCTAACAATGGGTTTTGCTCTACACTTGTCACTCCCACCACCACTGATCGCCACAGCAATGTGTTTTTCTCCGACCCGACCCGCTTCTCTGCATTTTTCGTCTCCTTGTTCGCTGCTCGTGAAACCCCCTCCTCTCCGCGCCTCCACGCAGCAACAGCAACAGCTAGTTGTCTCCGAAGAAAACGAATTGACGGAATCCATCAACGGAGCTCAGGAAGAGAATGCACCTCTACCTTCGGGTCTACTAAAAGAGTCCATGCCGAGACACGTGGCGGTCATCATGGACGGAAACAGAAGGTGGGCCCGCCTCAGAGGCCTCCCGGTGGATTCTGGTTACGAGGCCGGCCTCAACTCCCTCAAAACCATCGTCCAGCTCTGCTGCAAATGGGGCATTCGTGTTTTGACCGTTTTCGCCTTCTCTACTGATAACTGGTTTCGACCGAAAGTCTGGTTTTTTTTTTTTTCAATTTTTTTTTTTTTAAATTTCGTTTATTTATTTATTTTAATTATTTTTAATGTTGAATTGGTTTTTGTTACAGATGGAAGTTGAATTTTTGATGAGTTTGCTTGAAGAAGGCATGAAGGAAGAAATTGGCAGCTCTTTGAGGTACACACTTCGTGTTAACAACAATTTAGTATCCAAAACTTTTTTTCTTTGAAATGTGTATCCAAAACTTTTTAATTGAAATTATTTTGAATTGTTTGTTGGATGTGTCTTGTTCATAGGATATGTTTAGTTTCAAAATGGTTGATTTTTGTTTGTGATGGTGAAATATGTGAATTTAGCTAGTTTAAACTAATGACAGGGATAATATTCGGATATGTGTAATCGGGGATTTGTCTAAGCTCCCCACGTCCCTAGTAGAATTGATAAAGAATGTGGAGGAGACTACTAAGAAGAATACCCGTTTCCAGTTGATTGTGGCTGTTAGCTATAGTGGGAAGTATGATCTAGTTCAAGCTTGCCAAAGGATAGCTATGAAAGTAAAGGATGGTGTTATTGATCCTAATGATGTTAATGAATCTTTGATTGAGCGGGAATTGGAAACTAATTGTACTGAATTTCCCTACCCTGATCTGCTTATTCGGACTAGTGGAGAGCTTAGAGTTAGTAACTTTATGTTATGGCAGTTGGCCTATAGTGAACTGTTTTTCGCTCAATCACTATGGCCTGAATTTGGGGAAGCTGAGTTTGTAGAGGCATTGCGATCCTTCCAGAGAAGGCAGAGAAGCTATGGTGGTTAAACTATTAGGTAGTTGTGTATTTTGAAGATTTTTTAACTTAGGTAAGGCAACTTTGAGAGATCACTAAGTTTTCCCAGCTTGCTTGGAGGTTATCGTTGAAGTAAATTCTGACATGTACAAGGGGTTTGCCAATTGTGATTCAATTTATTTGAAGTTCGCTGTTGCAGCAATCTCCAAAGAAGATATATTTGGGTTGTGGGAAAACATTTGAAGCTGTTCTTGAAACGTAATTGAAATATTCATATAATCAGACTACACGGTGCCAAGAACCATTTAGAATATAGTTAAAATCAGTGTATGTACAACAAGATGAACTCTAAGTCAGGAAAGGGATGCCTGTTGACATGCTACAGCTGTGTGAGGATGTATTCTGATAAAGAAAAGGCTGCAATGAGAAGACCCTTGAAGACTAAGGCTAGCAATCTCTTCCAATGATGGGTACCAATTTTAGTTGGATTCTCACTATTCACTAATTTGTTCAAATATGTTATTTAGAATCTGATTTTGATAGCATCATCATCATTTTAGGTTCAAGTTTTGAGTACAAAAGTATCAATTCTAGAATTGATCTTTCAGAGTTTGCAAATGAATAAATGGAGCTTCCTCATTTAAAATTATTAGTAGAAGTTGCCATCTTTACTCATTCATTCATGGGATGTGTTAGTTTGCAAGCAAATGGTTGCTTCAAACTTCACAAATGTTTTAAGATGATTCTCTAGCATTCTTTAAATAGTGGTTGGCATGTCATTTTCATATCAAAACTAATCATTTAAAATGGTACAACTATTACATTCTTAATCTAATCTTATTAAACTTTTAATTGTTTAATTAACAAGAAAAATTCAAACTTCTTGCCATTTGGATAATTAATTTCAAGATTAAATTAAGTTTGTAGAGTAATACTATAAATATAGCATGGTTAAGAGATTGTGACCGGAAATATACCAACTGTAACTAATGGTACCCTCTTCTGAGATTGTCAATCTCAATCTGAAAAATTATTTTTAATGAACCTTTCCATAAATTGTGAATTTTAAGGATTTAACTTTATTCATCCAACTGTTATTGTAATTGCCATATCAACCATAGCTTTTTTTCGACATTGATTTTGATTACGAATGATGTATTATATGCTATCAAAAGATATTTTTATTTGTATATAATCACCAACATGTTTAATAATTTCATTGGTTGAATCAGATTCATATATAAATATAATTGATCCAATTAATTTGATTCTTTTTGTTGAGATAAATTCACTTGATTCTTTATAATTATAAGGTTTATCATTCAATTTGCCAATACAATCGTCATCATACTTCATTAAAGTGGATTCATATAATATCATATTGAAGTGAGCAAAATTTAATTTCAAACTAAATTAAATCTGACAAAAAATTTTATAAAATAATTCTATATTCTATCATTGGATCATAAAAGAATTAATAATTTTAAGTCAACTGATACCACAAAAGTTCTTTTTTGTTTTTTTAAATGCACAAAACTTAATTTTATTTTTTTGAATACACACAAAAGTTAATTATTGAAACAAGAATATAAACCAAAAAAATCCTTGATAAGGTTTTTTAACTTTTAAATGACAAATAACCTTTCCATTAAAAACAATTTCTCTTCTTCTTAATCATCATAATTATTAATTAGGTGGGCAAGAATTAGAAGAAGTTAACAGTAATTACCAAACCGCAACATTAATATTTTTTAATTAAATTAAAATAATCAAACTAAAATTTAATACTTCAAGTGGGACCCAAGAAATGTGGTCCACCCTATCTACCAATCAAAACACGTCGCGCTCAAAGGTTTCACCCAAAAGTCCAAAACCATACAAACCCCAAACGCCTGGACCCATGTATGCATGAGCGCCACGTGCTCATGTGTCTAGTGGAAGCACCAAATCTCCATGCACCTGAACAAGTACTCCAATCACAGTAGAGATTGTAATACTACTTTGTTTTGTGGGTACCGGTACCAAATACATCAATTATAAGTTCTAACACAAAACTGTTACGTGTTGTCTAAGTGAAGCCCATCTCTCTCTCTCTCTTTGTCGACAGAATCTCTTAAAAAGCGAAAAAAACAAAAGAGTTTCTTACTCAGAAGCGAGTCACTCTAAGAGGTTGAGTTTGGTTTTGTTTTGGTTTTTTTTAGGGGGGCGGTTGGAGACTGGGTTTGTGTTGGTTTTTTTTTGGATGGAAGTCATATTGGAATTGTGAGAATATGAGGAAGTCTTTTAAGGATTCATTAAAGGCTCTTGAAGCTGATATTCAGTTTGCCAATACCCTGTAAATATCTCTCTCTGTATTTGTTTTTGTGGGGTTTCTATTTTTATTTTTTATCATCTGTTGAATGATCTGATATTGGTTGGTGAGATATATTTTTTTTTCTATCTTGATTAGAGTTTTTCCTATTTGGGGTTTGATCATATATGTAGAGAAGTTGGTTTAAATTTTTCTTCTATTTTTTTTCTTGTGTTAATATAGTTGTCTAGTAGTTTGGTTTTTATGTTTCTATTTCTGAATGAAGTTTGTAAATTTTGCACTTTGAGCATCTGTGGAATTCTCAATTATAGTAACCAATTTTAGTTTTCTGGATTTGCTGATCTCATACTTGACTAGCTTTTTACTTGTACACTTTGTTTTTCTTACTTCATTTTGATGCTTTTTTTATCATGAATGTTCACTTTTTACAGGCTCAAAATGGCATTATTTGTCGGCAATAGTGTTGTTGAGTACTAAAAGCCTGTTTGATTTTAGGGCATTGATTGATTAGATTAGATTTAGAGTTTTAGTATTTGATTTTTCTTTGTGAATTCTGTAAATGTTTGTGGTGGATATGGATGCGTTTAATTTTAGAACCTAAATTTTAGTTCTTGACTGCTTACAAAATAGTACTTATTGGAGAAATCACAGTTGTTTTTCTTAACTAATTTATTTAAAAGGTAATTTTAATTGTATCTTGTTGATGGTGATCCAATATTAATGTGTAAATGATAAACCCACTCTCATGTACTCGTGTGCATTGGCGCATAATGCAGAACATAAATCAGGCAAAGGACATGAAATATGCTTGTAAAGTGAGTCTTATTTAGATGCAGTTGCAATCAGATACCAAAATTTCATATGTGCCCTATCTGCCTTTTCCATTGAATAGGGCTGTTGCTCGTTCTTTTTCTATGCTTGTTTTTATAAATTGTCCGTTGCTGTATCTGTTCTGCTCTTCAACAGGATCATTGGTGTTGTTTCGTTTTCACATCTCGAAAAGTCTCTTATAGTTGCTTCTAACCTTTGCAAACTTCGTGTTGATACAGGGCTTCTGATTATCCAAGAGAATATGACGGTGCCTGCCTTCAAATGAGATTATCCTACAGTCCAGCTGCTCACACTTTTCTTTTTCTCGTTCAGTGGACTGATTGCCGCCTTGCTGGTGCACTTGGATTTCTTAGAATTCTTATTTATAAGGTGGTTGTCTTTTAATTTTACCATGGAAATGTTTATCTAGCATTTAAAATGTGTCTTATATTAAAGTTTGAATTCTTGTCCATGGTGTGATAAAAATGATGATTTTTGCAGGCTTATGTGGATGGGAAGACTACCATGTCTATCCACGAAAGGAAAGCTAGTATAAAGGAATTCTACGGTGAGTTAAACTTTAAGGGGGTAATATAATTTTCTGTTAAAGTTCTTGAAACAATATGATTTTTATCTGCCTAGGCCATTTGATTCGTGATTCATTTCCTTAGACAAAAGTTTTTCTGATGTTTAGCGATCAAGTCTAACCAATTTCGATTTTCATGTAACAGGGGTGATATTTCCCTCTTTATTGCAACTTCAAAAAGGGATCACTGATGTAGACGAAAGGAAACAGCAAGAGATTGCTGCTAAATACAAAAGGAAAGACGGGATGGAAAAAGGAAAGGTCTCTGAAATCGATATGGAGAGAGAGGAAGAATGCGGCATTTGCATGGAGATAAACAGCAAGATTGTACTGCCTGATTGCTGCCATTCAATGTGTATGAAATGCTATCGAAGTTGGTAAGCCATTTATTCCAGTGCTAGATTATTGTACTTGTATATAATACAAGTTTTAAACTGGAGAGCTTATGTGAGATCGCCTCCTTGACACAAAATTGATTGAATAAAAACGAACAAATTCAATTAATAACTGGATCCATAATCATTATTGCTATAAAAAGTTAGGAAGTATCGTATCATTCTTGTCCGTTCTTGCTTGCATATGCAGGCGTGCAAGGTCACAGTCATGCCCTTTTTGTCGGGATAGTCTAAAAAGTGTGAATTCTGAGGATCTTTGGATCTACACAAGCAGCAATGAAATTGCGGACCTAGCATCCATCTCCAGAGAGAATTTGAAGAGACTTTTTATGTACATTGAGAAGCTGCCTCTCATCACTCCAGATCCAATGTTTGTTTCTTACAATCCTCGTTACCTGTAGGTCATTGTCTAGATGCTTTGTTTGTGTACATTACGACATCATCAGCTTCAGTTGTGTATAGATTCCCTTTCTCGATAGCTGACTTAGAGCTGTAAATATATATACACATATTCATTGTTTGTTGGATTGCTTCAGCAAGATGCCTCTGCATCACGTTTATTTATTTGAATTTATTTATATATATTTAGTCAAAGTTTCATTTGTTACGATCGTAAGTGTTGAATCAAAGTTGTGTTCATTTTCACTTTGGCTGCTCCCTTCTGTTGGCTTGCCACACTCAGTTGCCGTGTCTCCCCACTTATTTCAGTAACTGAAGCGTTTCTATGCTAAACAACTCTAAGAGGAATTTTCGTGCAAAGTATCACTAAAATCATTGAGGAAATCTGTACTGATAACTAATAGAGTACTGCTCCACTTTGCAATATTGATTCCGATTGGAAAATCAATTCATGATATAGCACTCGATAAATGAATATTACTATCATGATATAGCAATCATAGTTCGTAAATACGGCCGTACTGGGCCGTATATACGGCGATACGGCCGTATCAGCAGGAAAGCGCATCCATACGGCCGTATTTTGGCCGTATGGAATTCCAGCCGTATAATGCGTATCGATACGGCCGTATACAGCTGTACAGTACAAATACGGGCGTATATAGCATTATACGGCGGGTCGGGTTTCAGAAAAAAAAAAGGGAAAAAACGGGTATAAAAGGAAAATAACCCTAAATAGTCTCAAAATCTAACGATTGGCTACGCCTATCTCACTTTTTCTCCTAACCGGCGGGTATAGGTTCCATTTCCGGCATGACAATAGCTTTCCGGCGTCTAGCTTCCATTTCTGGTGGGTTTAGCTTCCATTTCCAACGGGTCTAGGCGTCTAGTATCACGTATTTACATGAACTTTGGGCGGAATTACAGTGTAGCAAGGGAGAGAGTGAAGGAAGGGAGGGGGTGAAGGAAGAGAAAGGGTGAGGGTGAGGATGAGTGACTATGACGGCTAACCCTAAGTCCTAACATGTGAAAATATGTTAATAAAAATTGCAAATAACCCCTGATTTATCATAAAATACTCAATTGAACCCAAAATAATTATAAATAAAACCTCAATTTATGATAAAATATCCAATTAAACCCCAAAAAATTATAAATAAACTCTAAATTATTAAAAAATACCTAATGAAACCCTCTAATTTGAAAAATAAATAAATAAACCTCTATAATTATATATCCATATATAAAAAGATCCCAATTTCATACTCTTCTTTTTTTTTTAATCATTTGCCGTATATGCACCCCGTATAATGCGTACTGACCGTACCGTATCGTACCACAATGGGGTGCCCATACCGTACCGTATCACGTATTTACGAACCTTGATAGCAATAGATAAATAAATATTAATTAATGAATGAATTATTAATAAAAAATAAATACCTAATATAATAATTATTAATATATATTTACTTGTTCAAATTATATTCTAATTTAAAATTTTGAGTTAAAAAACTTAAATAAATAGTCATTAATTTTTATTCAATTCAATAATAAAATAAATAAATAAATTGAAATTAGATGATGAGTTTTACATTGAGTAACAATAAATGTATATTAAAATCATTTTTAAAAATAAAAATTAAGTTACATAATCTATCCCTAATTTTATTTAAGATGTTTAATTTGAGCTTTTTGAAGAACACGCTCAATGTTCACATAAAAAAATCGCCCTTAAATGCAATTACAATCTTAACAGATGTTACTAAGGAAAAAGGCTCCCACACCATATGATTTTACCACATAATATTGTTTTGATTAGAGACTGATATATTTTTTTAAAACCAAATGCATTCCCTAGATTCATCTCGATAACAAATACCTGAAAAATATTAGATAGGCTTTACGCTGATCAACGATCTCCCCTGTCAGGATTTTGCAAGACGTTGGGTAAATACTACTATTGTATATGAGGATAGCTCATGGTAGATATCAATACATCAGACCCAAAGAGCCATGATAGGCATCAAAAGGCTAATCGTTTCACAAAAAGAGCAGCAGCAGATCTGACCTAAGAGTGTATTATCATTACAAAAATCCAAAATCACTTTGTTTATATCTAACCATTAGTCCAAGTTATAGCTATCTCAGTTCAGTCTTCATCGTCCTCATCCTCCTCCTCCTCCTCCTCCTCCTCATCTTCTCCTTCCTCCTCTTCCTCCTGCTGTTTATGTTCCTGTAAAGAAACAATGTAAGAAGAAAACTGACGAGAGGCAGGAAAAAGGAAAATCCGAAATCGAAAATTAGAAAGCCTGCACATGTATGACTTTAACCATTTTAACAACCTCATGGCTCAAGAACAACAAACCCAACAGCCATCAGTAAATAGTTTATATGATTAACTAAGACGGCAAGCATGCAATAACGATAAATAAATCCAAGTGTACTGCAACCAAAAAATGAACTGGCACACTACCTCCTCATTAGCCTCATCTTCATCATTCACTTCAGACTTTGACTTGTCTGACTCATCACCATCATCTGACACACTCTGCTGAATTTAAGGAATGAGAGTCAAGCAATCACATAACAAGAAAAAACATCCAGAAAATGGATAAGGGTTGCTGAAGTTATTCACCTGCTTGTTATTGTATGCATCCATAAGCTTATTATACTCAACCTTCGCTTTTGCAGCTTTACTTTCATATGGGGCTTTTTCCTTCCAAACCAAGTATAAAACTTACAATCAGTACTTCCAGGTGCAAATACTCTTTCTTCACAAAATTTAAATTATTAAAGGTTAGTTAATAAAAAAAAAAAAAAAAATTGTCCACTAAAACCACAAACTCTTCAATGTAAAAATCATTTCACTAACAGAGACCCTCTGTGACTTCTTATGTAACACAGTCACACATCCACTATTTGTCCCCGTTATCATAAACAGGTTTGAGATTGTTAAAGGTTCAGATACTTACTTCAGCCGACATGGATTTCCACTTCTCTCCTGCAGCTTTCCCAACCTTCAATCACAAATCAAGTAATACAAATCAGTTTCCTATTCTATACACATTGTTTCATATAAACTTGACCTTGTTTGCTATAGACGTTCAAAAATTCCAGAATGCTTACAGCTGACACAGCCGTCACATGAGGGTTTTCCTTCTTGAAGGTTTTTCTAAACTCTTCACTGTAACATCAAACAACAAGAATTAAAGAACTACCAAGACATAAAAACAAAATAACGTTTTGAGTACATTCAGGCTCCCAAACTAGTAACAAAGTCAGGTACACACAGGAACACGAAGAAAGCACTTTGAGGCCTCTTTGGTTTATTTGGATCTTTCTTAGCCTTCTTTGCCACCTTAGTTTGCCGTTTACTACTTTTATCAACCTTAGCAGGAGGCGCCTTCCTCTTTCCAACTTTTCTGAAAACAATTGAGATACATAAAGATCCGTCACAAGGATAGCTCTGTAACAGCTGGATCCACCACCACCAAGTATAATTAAATCAGACACTAACATAACTTATTGACTTGGTGTGTAACTATTACCAAATTGGAGAGCCAGCGCAAAACAACTTCAAAAACATCAACCAAATAAATCACACAGAAAACAAAGACATGCAACACACAGCAAATGATACATACAAACAGAAATTATAAATTCAATATTTCGAACCATTATTTATTCAATACAAAAAAAACGCAATACATAAACTAACCAGTAAGCTTTAGATACAAAACCAAAACAACATTCTGATACATAAAAACATGAACTAACCTGTCATCAACAGGCTTCAAAGCTTCCTTTGGTACCCTTGTCCGCAGCTTTACCTTTGGTCCCCTTCATTGTTTCAAAACTGCACACACCGATCAAAACAAGTGATTTGACACACAGAACTACAGTTTCATTAACCATACACGCGAAGAAGTACACACAAAATCTTCAATAGAAAATTTAATTAGCTAAAAGAGTCAAAGTCAACACTTTGTACACATTACATACATACATACAAGTGCTTGCATACACAATACATACGCAAAACGAATTCACACACGCAAAAAGACTACAACGACTATCACTAAAATTCCATCGAATTCGAAAACTTAAAACACTCAAAATTTGATG
The DNA here is from genome assembly GCA_021234005.1 of Nephelium lappaceum. NCBI lineage: Eukaryota > Viridiplantae > Streptophyta > Magnoliopsida > Sapindales > Sapindaceae > Nephelium > Nephelium lappaceum. The sequence goes on from CM038011.1 coordinate 2,479,825, forward strand.
CAAAATCAAGCCATTTAAACCTAAATTTTAATATAATCTGATTAAACAGTGGTTTATTATCAAACGAATTTATAACTATACTTATAAATTATAATATATGCAACTTCTAGACTTTACTATCTACAAATACGTAAAAAAATAAATAAACAAGTGTTCAAAAAAGTGAGACGAAGTAGTGATCATATCAAGTTCTTTAAAAAATAATAATAATAATAACCAGAGAAAAACCTAAAAGACGTACACATATTCAAAACAGAGACAAGAACAAAAAAAAAAGTTGATAAAAAATAAAAATACAAAAAAAAAAATACCAACGAGAACGTAAAATTAGATCTAGAAGACCAAAATCACCTTTGAAGACGAGAAACGAAACTGCGGTCGCTTGAAAGAACAGAGAGAATCAAAGCGAGAGAATAATATAATTAGCATTCAAAGCGAGGAAAAATAAAGAAGAGGTAGGGCAAGTTACCGGAACAGCCAGTGGACCTCTAGGCGTGCCGCCGCTGGAGTCAATGAGGATTTACTGGGTATAGCAGGTTTTGTGTGTTTTGGAGCCGGTTAATTGTTATTTTATTGTATTTATTATGATTGATTAATTGGGGAGATTTGATGGTTATATTTTTTCCTATCAAAGGGAAATCGCAAGACAGAGTGAGCGGTGGTGATGATTTTGCCGCCAAATTATCTGGTATAGCCGATAGGACAAAATGAGATATTGTGTCGCACGTTATGGGATATGACACGTGGATTTTTGAAATTTCAAAATTCCTTTTGTGTCTGGGTGTGTTATCTGTTGATTCTTCTTGACCCACTCTTCTGGTAGCGTGTGTGTTGAGTGGTGTGGTTGAGTTAGATGTATGGGCTGCTTTTATTGGGCCTAAATGTGGAATGATACTAAGGGTACCCTTGAATGATAGCTTTGTTGAGGGTCAAAATTACTTTTAATATTAACTTTTTTGGAATTAGAGTTCCCATAATTAGAGTTTTTTTTTTTAAAAAAAAAAAAAAAAAGTTAATAATCGATCAGGTTGTTTAATTTTTAAAGAGCTTTATAAAATTAACTTATTGAAAATGACATATGAGAATTAAGTTTGTTTATTAAGGTTTTATTTAAATAGATTGCAGTGTAATTGACAAAATATCTTACGGATACTTTTGATATTTTCATATTTAAAGATCTACTAAAAAAAATCTAAATTTTGTATGTTTAGTAGATGTAAACATTTCAAAGCTTATATAGAGTGTCAATCAAATGGGAAAAAAAAAATGAAAAATAGCTTTTGGGATTAAACAATTACATTTGGATGGTAGAGAAAGCTTTACGAAACATACACTAAATTTGAATTTGTTTGATTACTAATAAGGAATGTTTACAAATCGAAAAATTTTAAAGGGGAGGAAAATTTGATTCTTATTTTATGATTATTGTATTCGTTAAAAACTACTAAGAATTAAATTATGTTAAAATTCCACATAAATTAAGGATTAAAATCTATAAAAAGGAATTCTCTATTTTCTTTCAATGCAATTTAATCCCTTTTATTGATCAAAAATATTTAATCCCTTTCATTTTTTACTTACTGATTAGAAAACAAGAAGAGTATGCAGGTTTTTTTTTTTTTTTTAATTTTCATTATCGATTTGATTTGTGATTTGGAGTCAAAAGGAACTGTGAGCGAGGGTGCTGATGATTTTGCCGCCAAATCACGTCGTGCTAAAAGATGACGGGTGGATGGTATTTGGGCTAGCCAGTACTGATTCACTCGGGCCTATTGGCTGAGTTGACTGGGCTTTTGTGGAGGGACAGATGGAAGGATAAGTACTTTAGCGGAGATGGAAGTGAGATTTTTGTGGTCAAAAGCTCGAATATGTTAATTGTAAATTAGAAGTGAATAAGTAGTAGCATGTTCTATTCAAAATATCACTCCTTGGACAGATTTTGAATGATGTATGTGTAGATTCTATTTGATAACATAATATTATATGATTTTTTTTTTATTTTATCTAGGAAGCTTGATGAAGACGTCACGCCTACTAAGGCCACCCATTCTGATTATCACCACCAAATCTAGTGTCAGCTACACAGGAATGTGCAGATCTGCTGCACCAAGGTCTAATTGAATCAACTGAGTCATTATGGGCTTGTCAAGCCTTCTATGTTGAAAAACGATTAGAACAGTTACAAGGAAATAAAAGATTGGTCATTGACTACAAACCTTTAAATCTGTTTCTACAAGATAATAAGTTCCTCATTCCAAAAATAGACACACTGTTCTCACAATTATCTGGTGCTCTTATATTTTCAAAGATAGACCTGAAAGAAGCATTCTGGTAAATTAGTATTGATCCACAGGATCGGTACAAAATAGTCTTCTGTATGCCAAATGCTCAGTTCGATTGATTATATATATATATATATATTATTAGTCACTTATATAGACCAAGATAAGTTGAAAATTTTTTCCACCACTCAGTAACCAAAATCATAATTTATTATATATTTTCAAATTGTAATACTAACTGTATTGTTAAATTTGTAACTTTTACTTTGTACTTTCTCACTTTAATAGTAACCCAATTGTTAAATTACGATTGATCTAAGTTTAATTATATCGAGCATAATATTATAGTGATTAAATACAATTTTCTATTCTTCTTCATTGAAATTTAGGGAGCATACAAGGATTAGGATGAGAAAAGTTTCCATATGCCTTACGTATAAACCTTTATCATCTAAAATTATAACTTATAAACATAAATTATCAATTATATGAGAAACTTATCTAATGACTAATTACATGAGGCACTTGTATCATAATCTTAAATAGCAAAAACATAAACTCTAGATATATTGGATTTTTTCTTTTCCCAAGACTGTAAATTTAAATCATAGTATCCAGCATCCATACTCATTCTAGTTTACATTCTTTTTTTTTTTTAGCACACATTCTAGTTTACTTTTGTTTTCAACAAAAATGACATTATTAAGAAAATGAAGGTCACTTTATTTAAACACCTCCATAAAAATCAGTTTCTCATGTGCCACATGAACCTCAACCACAAAAATTAAAATAATAATAATAATAAGAAAAAAATCACACAATCAACCACTTTTATCTAACACATTACTAACATCAGAGACCCCACCAGTGCTCACAAGCAGATAAGGGATAGATAAGGGAGATACTCTTCCGTTCGTCAGATGGATACGCTCTTCAATCTAACGGCCACCGATCACCAACCCAGATAAAGTATCCAAACTAAACAAAAAATTCGTTTTCTCTGCAAAATATAACACCAAACCAAAAACACCCAACCTCACTCTCACTTAACGCAGCACAAACCATGGCTTCCACCACAGCAGCAGCAGCCACCACCTCCTCTTTCCTCGGAACCCGTCTCCCCGCCGATGTCTACTCCAACTCAGGCAGGGTCCAAGCCCGGTTCGGTTTCGGGACAAAGAAAGCAGCCCCCAAGAAGTTTTCGAAGCCCAGCTCAGACCGTCCACTCTGGTACCCAGGAGCCAAGGCCCCTGAATATCTTGACGGAAGCTTGGTGGGCGACTACGGGTTCGACCCATTCGGGCTGGGGAAGCCAGCGGAGTACTTGCAATATGATCTGGACTCGCTGGACCAGAACCTGTCCAAGAATGTGGCTGGTGAGATCATCGGGACGAGAGTGGAGAGCAGCGAAGTGAAGTCGACGCCGTTCCAGCCTTACACGGAGGTCTTTGGCCTGCAGAGGTTCCGTGAGTGCGAGCTCATCCATGGACGGTGGGCCATGTTAGCCACTCTCGGTGCTCTATCCGTGGAGTGGCTCACCGGAGTTACATGGCAAGACGCCGGCAAGGTACGTACGTTATATACATACGTTGCGTCAACTTCATGCATGTTTTTTTGCTTTTTTAAGTTTTGTTGCTAATTAAATGATTTAAATCGATATAAAATTAACTTAGTTATTAAACTATGATTTGTGAGAAAAAAAAATTGAAGCATAAAATGAAAAAATAAAATGTTGACTTAACCGAACTCATTTTTAAAACCTTTTTTTTTTTTCATATATTGTGTTATTATAAAATTTGTAATTGTAGATGTTGTATTATATTTTAACTTAGTTAAACTTTAATTGGTTATAGTTAAATTACGATTATGAAGAAATTTGAAGCATATAACCTAAAAAGAGTTAGCAACCCAAACAACTTTCCAATTTGGAATTTTTTTTTTTTTTAAAATAATTGATTATGTTACCATAGAATTTCTAAATCAAATCAAAACATGAAAAATAAGAAGGGGAAAGTTAAGTACCCTCATATCCACCCAAATGGGTGAGGGTTTAAATCCCATCTCGTAGTAGTAGTTACCTTTCAATTTTGGAGTAAAAATTCAAATCATGCACATTGGTAGATTTTTAACTTATTTACTATCAACCTAGAATAATAATAATAATAATAAATTTGGGGCGACCATTGTTAAGTTTATTGTATCTTTTGATTGAAGTCGTGGCTTGAGTTATTTTCCCTTCCTTTAAATCTCAGGTTATCTAATTTTTAGGATTTAAAATCTTCCCCTAACTTTATTTTTTCTCTAGATTTTTCATAATTTAATGATACATCAACATAAAATATAATCGATGATCAATTATTTTTTTCTTTCTCACATATCACTCAAACTCCAACTTATGTCATATAAAATCAAGATAAAAAACAAAATTATGAGAGAATCCTAACTCAATTTTTAGTACAAGTGAGTCCTATGAAAATAGATTTTAACATTGCACAATATTTAACCTCAGTTGGTATTGGCAAACACATAACCAGATGATTGATAGATTTTTTATTACTTGTAATTATATTAAAAATAATAATAATCTCAAATTGTTCCAGAAAAACACATAAAAAATAACAATTGCAAAGAATCGAAGTATTTGAACTACTTGAGATTATCATCACAAGATTTTTTCTTCTTTCTTTTTTGTGAAAAATCATGTCAAGATTTAAAAGTTCTTAGAAATTATAGAAAGTTAAATTAAAAAAGAAAGAAGAACCAAGAACTGAAGTACTTTAAAAAAGTTTATATGAATTTTCAGGTAGAGCTAGTGGAAGGATCATCATACCTTGGACAACCACTTCCATTCTCCATTTCAACATTGATCTGGATTGAAGTATTGCTGATTGGATACATTGAGTTCCAGAGGAACGCAGAGCTTGACCCGGAGAAGAGGCTGTACCCAGGAGGCAAATTTTTCGACCCATTGGGATTGGCTGCTGATCCAGAAAAGAAGGCCACTCTTCAATTGGCAGAGATCAAGCATGCCCGCCTTGCCATGGTTGGTTTCCTTGGGTTCGCCGTGCAAGCTGCCGTGACTGGAAAAGGTCCACTCAACAACTGGGCAACCCACTTGAGTGATCCTCTTCACACAACCATTATTGACACCTTAACCTCTTAAACTGAAAGAGACTATTCGAACCAGCCATCATGTAGTTTACTCTTGGTGTGTGTAATCGTATATGTGTATGCGTTTTATGATCCTTGTAAAGATTATAACATTTGACACTTTAAGAGGAATGTCATTGCTTCGTATTCGTGAAGGAGGGATTTTATCTTCTAGTGATTGTGATGTTTGGGAGAATGGTGAACTAGTGAGTAGGTAATTCATGATCTCTATTGAGGGGGTTATAATTTATTAGTCATGTGTTATCTGTAGAAAGAAATACAAAAAAATTATATTAACACATTATCATAAAATAACGAAAATTTATCTTCATGCATGTATGTTAACTAAATTCATTGTAAAAAAAATGAAGGAATCATGGACGAAAACTTTTCAATGATAAATCATCCTCTAAAATGCTAATGTCAATTATCACTATCAATGATAAACTTTTACGTGTGTTTATGTAAACATTAAATTGTGTATATATTAATGATACTTTCGTGATAGAGGAATAATTTGTAAATGATTAATTTTTCAATTACAATTGAGGATTGAGTTCGTTTGAGAAAGATAATAGCATGTTCGTGCAGTAAGTTAAGGCATGGTATGTATAAACAACATGCTTGAGATACAACTTGCCATAGAGTGACTATGAGTCTATGACAAAAAAATTATGTGATACAATAACGAATGGGCTAGTGACTTCTAATGACAATTGAACAAAGAATAAACTTTATCTTTGAGTCTATGTCATTTCAAAAAATTATTCTTTTGCCTCCATACTTTGACTTAAGCAATTCATACTTTTTAACAAATACTAGCAAAAATGATTTTACACAAATGACATAAGAATTAATCATCAAATCATAACTAATATTTGACACTTTATAGGAACTAGTTTCTCCCACCTAAAGAAGAAACAAAGATGTAAAAGGAAAACAATAGGAAAAAAAGTGTTCCAACTTCATAGGTTAAGACTTAGCTACCCTTTTAAAATCTCGTCTCATCACATGCATCGATACACCCAACCATACCGATTCAACTACTCTATGTATAGTAAAGCTTGAGTTGTTCATCTCATCGATTAGGTACAATTTCTATTTTAATTATTGTCTTATCCCTCCCATCATATTTCATTTTCTACTTTTGATTACCATTTGTTTTGAGGGCAAAATAGTCAATTAACAATTATAATAAAATTAAATTACTTTTCTACCCTTTCCTTTTCCAATAAACACAAATTTCCTTTTCAAACAAATTTATGGGGTCTAGAATTTGACACTATTCATATTCCTCATCCCATTTTTTATACAGTGAATGGACATGTCATATAAAAGTGGAAGTATTCCCCAAATCATTTATAGTTCTATACATTTTCCAAGAAGTGAAAACTTATATTGAGTCGACATATGTTTTTATTTAGTGTAAATTGAATATTTATCTTCATTAATTTTTTACTGTTTTAACAATAGAAGAAGAACTGGAATTTGTTTTTATTTCGTTAAACTTTAAAACATTTCCAAAAAAGAATACAAATGAAAAAAGAACTAAAAAAATTGTTTTAGTAAATATATTCTAGTTACTTTTCTAGTAAATTAACTATTAAATATATATAATTTAAATGAGTTGAATTCGTTAAAAATTAAAATCCATTTCAAAATGTAAGATTGTAAGTGGACAAATAAATGTAATCTACCATTTTTTATTATTTCAAAATATTAAAAAATTAAAATAGGAGTTTAAACTTTAAAAACCTCAAAATAGCAAAGCCCAAATTAACATTTAAAAAAAAATAAAAATCAGCAAGCCCAAAAACGACAGCGTCTTGAACGTTACCTTCTTGGTGCTCTGACTAGTGTAGCAGTAAGTAAAACCCTAAAGTGTAGTAGTAAGTAAAACCCTAAACCCTACCTCAATTTCTTTTAACATGTTTTTTTTCCAGGTAAGTGACAATTACATGAAATTTTGTCAATTCATGAACATCAATCGGCGCATGACTTCATTGCTTTGTTATGTTGATGATTGTTTATTGTTCCCTGCAGATGGCTTCAATTTTCACCTGACATGAATCTAATTTGTTGAAATTCAAAAATGGCAGCTGGTAACTTTCTATGGAGTCTCACGAAGAACTTGTTCACATTTGGTATAGTAGGTCTAACGATCTCCGATCGATACGCTAGTGTTCTTCCAGTTCGCGGCTCATCTATGTCTCCCACATTCAATCCTCCGACCAGATTCATTTTCCGGTAATGTTTTTCGAGGGAGTGTTTTGAAGTTGATACTTAATTGTTGTCTGATTATTATATTTTGGATATGCAGATGATTGGGTTCTGGTGGAAAAATTTTGTCTTGACAAGTACAAGTTCTCTCATGGTGATGTGGTGGTTTTCAGGTAAATTTTCACATTTCCTGCTTGTGATTGTTGTAATTTGTTATGTTTAGTTGCACTGTCAAGTGAAAATTGAATATTTTTGCTGATCAGTTAAAGTGTATATCTATTGTTCAGTGTGACGTGTTACTTGAAAGGTATCAGATTGGTTTTATTGGCTTGTGGGAAGTGTAATTTCCGTATAGTGTTGGTTAAAGGCTGGACTTAACATGAAGATTTACGTGCGGGCAATATATTTGTAAATTTAATTTTTACGGTAGCTGAATATGAACCCAAGTTACGATTTTGTGTTTGGTTTGTATGGAGGATGTTTTTAGTGAAAAGTATAATTATGAGTTGTCTACGATGAACTAGAGCTAAGCTGGGTTGAAATTTGGATTGGTTGTTTAGGCTTGTCTTTTATATACAGGATTGCTTTCAGATTTCGTTTGCGGTTTTGAGTTTACGCTGCTGTCGTTTGTTATATGCAGGACAGAACTGTGTCTTTCAGAGTATTGTTCATCTTTTACGGGTCAATATATGTGAAGTGAACAGGAGTGTTTGAGATACTTGATTGTCTTCAGCTTTCTCTCATCTGAAAGCCTTTGGCTGTCTGTTATACTTTTGCATTAGTGTAGATAGTTGTCATGTATATTGAGATGCGTTTCTTAAGGTTAATGAAGTAATACTATAATAGTATAATACCAATGTTGATATCTAATAATGCTGTAGTTGCACTTTTGCAGCTCCCCTAACGATCACAAAGAGAAACTCATAAAGAGAATTACTGGTTTACCAGGTGACTGGGTTGGAAGTCGTGAATTTGATGTGGTAAAGATTCCAAAAGGACATTGTTGGGTTGAGGGAGACGATCCATCTCTTAGCTTGGATTCAAGATCTTTTGGCCCAGTGAGTTATTCTCTGGCACCATACTGATGAATTGTTGAGTTATTAATTGTTCTGATAGATTATTATTCAGTAACTTTCTTCAAAAACCGTTCAGACTCTGAAAGAAGAAGAACCCCTTAATGCATGATTTGATTCTACAGTTCAATCTAAATGGTCCCCTTATTGATGCTTTGTAGTTTTCCACTTCCGATGCAATAATTCCCTTTCAAAAGTTAATACAAATAGGTGAAGTGAACTTTTCATTAAAACTTTTACCAATCCGAAGTCGCTTATAAGTGCTATAATTTAAGCGATAAAATTGGTTTCACTGGTTTAGTTGATGTACATTGCTGGATGCAATTTGTAGGCAAGCATTTTGAGCTTTCAGCTATTACCCTTTCTTATTCTTCGTTCAGGTTTTGTTTGCCTAACGTGAACAAGCTATTCTATGCAGATTCCTTTGGCCTTAGTTCTTGGAAGGGTGACCCACATTGTATGGCCTCCTCAGAGAATAGGTCAGGTTAAGGGACAACTCCCTCAAACCAGACTTTCTTCTTCCTAACAGGTTTTCAGCAACAGGACCCTTTTCGGCGATTCTTTCTAGTTTTTCAGCATGTGCAGAGACAGCATTCTTCTATTAAGTTGCCATCCATTGTTATTGAAGAGCACAACCGTAGTCAATTAAGATCTTATCATATAGCTTAATGGCTGCAAGTGTGCATATTTTCACTGAAGAAGATAAATAGAATGTGTTCCAAATATTCCCTCGTAGTTTTGTGATAAGCATGTTTGTACTCCCTCAGAGGTATATGACCATTTTAGATTGTCTAGAATTCTGGGTTCATTTAATCTCTACCCAAAAATTTGAAAAATGCCTATGCTACTCCAGGAATGGTGGCTATATTCCGTCTGCCTGATTCCAATTAAATGTATGTGCATTCGCCGATTCCAAGTAAATGAATGTACATTCATCCAATAAAAGATGAATATATTAAATAATGTCATAGGACCTTAACAATAAACAAATGCTTTCAAGTGAATTAAGGATCACATTGCTTTCATCACCGAATATGCTTCATTCAAGAACTTTGAAGTGCTGATGGCCACGTAAACTAGTCAGTATTCCAAGTGTGGACCGAGTAGAAACGGAAGAAAAGTTAAAAAGAGGCCCATCCCCCAAATGAAGGGTAAGTTTTTTATTGCTGTAAATTTTCGAATAATGAGGTTTAGCTGTGTTAAAAAAAAAATAATTTATTATAAATTCAATGGGATCAAATTATTTTGTTATTAAAATTATTATAAACCTCAAAAATATTATGTATGAATTTCTAATATATCTAGACAGATATAAAATTATATTTTAATTTCAATTTGATGTAAGTACATTTTGACATAATTGAGATTGAGATTTAATAAGTGTTTAACATTTTTACATAGTTGAGATTGAGATTTAATAAGTGTTCATATAAAATTAAGGAGGGCAACTTTTTTTTCTTTTTGGAACTAATTGCATCTATCAGGACCACTATGATAGGTATTATGGTCAATGTTCTAAAACTCGCTGCTCGCTACTCGATCAGCGACCTAGCGAGCAGCGAGTAATCGACGAGTACTCGATAAGCACTGTTTTAAGGGGTAAATTATTATTTTTTAAAATTTTATGACATAAACTGATATTTCTTTAAATATTAGGGACCAATTTGATACTTTTGACTAATAAATTTTATCAAACCTCAAAGGGTTTTGTGTAATATGGCATCTATAAATAAAAACAACTACCATTTTTACACTCCTCTCTCTCTCTCTCGCCGCCTCCATCCCTTATCATTTTTCTCTTCTCTTTCTCGCTCATTCTCATCGCCTCCACTCCTTTCTCACAGTCACAAGTCACAACTGATCTTCTCTCCCACCATTTCAAAGCCCACTCAACCACCATTAGTTATCACTTATCACGGTGATAACAGCAACAGTGACATTGACGGTGACTGCAATTGCGACTGCGACGGATGAAGCGACGGACGACAGCAAACTCACCAGGCAGAGAACACGGCAACAGTGCACCGGCAGTTAAAGAACACGAGCAGAAGTGCATAATAGAAGTGAAGACTGAAGAAGAAACGATCCGAGATGGCCGAGTTGGGCCGAGTTAGGCTGAGTTGATCCGAGTTGGGTTTGAGTTGGGCCGAGTTATTGCCAAACCCGAGTTGAACCTCCGATCCGGGGGTTCTCGAATTGGCCACCGGTCGAGCGGCGATTTCACAGCGAGAAATCGATCAATTCGGCCGAGATTTTAAACCATGATTATGGTACGGTCTGGATCACAGATCCTTATTCAAATAAAAAATTACCCTTACTACTCTTAAGGGCCTTATTTGTAATTTGCCTACTCACATAAGAGAGGCTTAATGAAAATTATTGGTATTGTTGTGGACAACGCTCGGACCCATGTGCTTCACATTAGATGCATGTGTGCTATACAATTGAGGCACGACAACTTGAAGTTAAGGAGGGCAACTTAATCATTCAAAAAATTCATTAAATTTTATATAATTTATTATCCTACTACTTTATAAAAGCAACCATCGTTTGCTTCTTAAAACAGCAGTCAAATCTTCTCGATTTATTTGAATATTCCGCAACTGATTATGCAAGTCAGAGTCAAATCAATTCAGTTTATATTTTTGAAAGAATAATATTAAGTTTTTCAAATTTTTTTGGGTTAAATTCACTTTCATCCAAAAACAAAAGAAAAGGTTCGTTTTTATCTATTTTTTTATAAAAATATGTTTTTAACCCTTCAAACAAATTATTTTTATTCTATATCCAAATTTATGAAACTATCCTTAAGTGAAAATTTACAAAATACGAAATTTAAACTCGATACCGAGTTTTGTAAGGCCATAAAACCCGATACCGAGATTTGTAGCCCTATATAACCCAGTATAGGGTTTTGTGGCCCCACATAACTTGATACCGGGTTTGTGAGACCATAAAACCCGATGGATTTTATAGGCCACAAAACTCGATCGTCATTTTCAATGTTACATCTCATCAGAAACTTAAATTTTCAAGTCAAATCCAACCAAATATAATTCTAAACATTAATATCCAACATTTAAAATACAAAAAAAAAAAAAAAAACTTGAAAAATCATAAAAAAAAAAAAAAAAAAACTCAAAAAATCCAAACAAAACTCAAACAATTAACCAATGAAGTCAAAGATCTCATACCATAAACAATGGAGAAGGAAAAGAAGATAAGCAAAAGGAATTTGGGTAAAATGGGTATAAGGCTATAAGTTGCAACTAATTTATTTGACAAGTTGAAAACAAATATTTTAAAATTGGTGGGTATAAACGAATTTACAACTTTTATTGTAGGCATTTTTGGTATTTTTTACAATTTTTTTTATCTAAATAACGTGACACATGAATTGTCAATATATTATAAATTATGAAATAAAGTAATAATTAACATAATATTGAAAACCCATTTATTACATCATTTAGGCATAAATTTAATGAAAGAAAATTTTAGAAGTCTAGCATTACTCGGTTGTAAAACTTTATTACATTTTTGTTATACTAAAGTTGTTATAAAATTGAAATCTAACTTATCACAAACAATATCAAGGTCGAAATCTATAAAATAAAATAGAATTTTCCATCCACTCTAGTGATGCCAGAGTACGAGTTTATTACTTTCATGCCTATTTCTTCTTAATATTAAAATTCAAAGATACTGCAATTAGAATTATTTTAAAAATATTATTTTATCTTAAAAGTAAATCTCTTCCAAACTTCCAAATAAAACATCGAAATTACCACATAACGCAATTTTTTCAGGAAGCAGATTGTGACATGTGTCGTGACTCTTCTGGTTTAAAAAAAAAAAAAAAAAAAAAATTCTCACGAGTTGAAGCATTGCAGGCCTCGTTTTTGCTCCATAAACTTTGTATTATATATCTATATAAAGACCAAAGTGTTGCCCCACAATGTCACGGTTGTATCACTTGTCGGTCGTGTCTGTAACTGCTGGTAAGATCAATCAAAACCATTTCCTTATTTTCTCAAAGTCTCTGCATGTCATGTTTCTGGGTGTTTACATTTCACTTGATCTGTTCATTGTACGTTTCTTTTTTCCCAATTCTATCGTGTACAATTTCTGTGTTTTGTTGGGTTTGTTTGTTTTTCTGATTTGGGGTAATATATTGTTGGTTTTAAAATATAAAATAGATTGATATAGAGATAGTGTATTTTTATATACTTTAATAGTTGTGTTGTGGTGACACGTTGGTGGTGGATGGATTGATAGATAGATATAATTGAGACATGGGGAGGCTGTTTGTGATCACTCTTGAAGGAAGTATCTACAGCTGCAAGCACTGCCAAACCCATCTTGCCGTCGCTGAGGACATCATGTCTAAGGTCTCATTGTAATTGCATTGTTGAATTTCGTATATGTTTTGAGTATTTTCTCTTTCTGTATTTTAGCTTTATTATTAGTTGTTTTGTTTTGTTAATGGAGATGCAGGGTGCTAGTGAAGTGTCATTGGTGATGATTTTTATAAAGATAAAGAAGCCATGAGTTACTTGGTTAATTTGATGCATATTGAACATGTGCAATGTGTGAACTGGTTTGTTGTTTATATTTCTGTTTTGTATTGTGGTCGTATTTTATATAATCTTTACAGGAAAATCTGTTTCGTATTGTATCTATCTTTGATACTTCTCTCTGTTATGTAGACATAATTTAGAAGCCTTTCGTTTTGTACTTTTAACAGTTTTTTGCTTAGGTTGGATTGGAGGGTTGGAACGTACCCTTCACGCTTAAGATGTTGTTTGGTTTGAAAAGCGAGTGATTTTACATGCATTAATTTCATTAGCTTCTATCACCATGGAAATTCTAAATAAACTGGTTTGTTCAAAGCTTCATCCGATTATTGTAACTATGAATAGCGACAAAAGGGAGTGATTGTTGATAGAATGTTGTCATTCTGCTGGTTTTCAGTATCGATTATTCCTTGGTTATTGTTATATTTTATATCCTTTGGATGGTCTGAGGATTGTAGGCAAATTGTAGTCATCTTTTTGTCAGAACTGAAAGGCAACAAGCTGTAATTTTAATTGTGTTTTTTCACTGGTGTTTCAGTCTTTTCACTGCAGGCATGGCAAGGCTTATCTCTTTGATAAGGCGTAAGTTATTTCTTGGTTATGGTACTGGTGCTTATTACATTTAACATATAGGCAACCACACGACATTGGCGTTGTTAATTTTTCTTTCATGTATGTTGTACTGGCATTTATCACTGTGTTGGTGTGGTATCAACCAGTTCATGGTTTGCGTAATATAAGCTTAGGTTTCATGAGTGTCAACTGTATAGAAGCTTTAGATTCTGTCAAAGCATGTGGTTCAATTTTTTTGAGGTTCTGTTCAAATGAGTGTCTAGTGTTCCTATGATAGACTTGCTGCAGATTAGCCAAAAATGTCTAACATACTCATTGAAGAGTAGTCCGCATATCATTTCTCTATCCCTTGTTGATATGGACAATGTGGTAGCTGCAAAGGCAAAAATAATGGTGTTGCATTTTCTCTATCGGTGAAAGGGGAAAAAAATAAATAAATAACAGCCACATCCTTCTGTATTCAACAGTTGCATATAATTGCTCCAAGTGACATTATGCTGTCTCTGTACATAACAGCGTGAACATCACAGTTGGAGAAAAGGAAAAGAGACTGATGATGACTGGAATGCACACTGTTGTTGACATATTCTGTGTTGGGTGTGGCTCGATTGTGGGATGGAAATATGTAAGATTTTGTTCACAAGCTTATAATTTGGTTTTTTATTGACGCACCATTGCATCAGGTATATTTCTTCTATTACTTACTCTTGGACTCTTGTTTACTGATTCCAGGAGGCTGCACATGAGAAGTCTCAGAAGTACAAGGAAGGAAAATTTATTCTCGAAAGGTACTCAATCACCGTTCGTAGCTAGTTAAAGCGAAGCATTTCGATGTTTTGAACACTGATTGAGCTTATTATTGAGCAGGTATAAGGTGTTGGGTCCTGATGGAAGCATTTACTTGGGGAGCCAGGATGGCCTACTTGGTGGAAGTGATGCTGATGATGCTTGATCGGCTTTTTTGAGCAGCTGATCATCTTTTTGATCAAGGTGTATATTCGTGGCACCCCATTTTCTTGCTCAACCATGGCTTGATGGTTTTCAAACCATTAGCTTCTTCGTATTATTAGTTTCCCCAAAATAGTGCATTAGGATGATGCTGACTTTTAGATTTCAATTTATTTGGATATGAAATCTTTGTTGAAGATAGTTCTCATGTGATAGAATTCTCAGGCAACAATCCCCCGAATTTGTTCATGAAATGTTAAATCATTATTCGTTCTTCTGGAGAACTAACAATTCTCCAGCTAAAGCACCAAACAATTTAACATGTTTGATCATTTTTTGCCTGAAAATTACTAAACTTGGGTGAGACACTGTGTAGCTGACTATTTTCTCGTATATGAGGCTACCACATAGTTCTTGTTCGGGTTTGTGATTAAAGAACATGATTTTGAATTTTTTTTTATTATTTTTTTATTTTTTAAAGAGAACATGATTTTGATTTGGACCTCAATAAACTTGTTTTTGATATCTGATTTTCGTGGGCCAGGTCAACCCAAACTTGAAATACAGTCCAAATTTTTGTAGTATTTCAAATTGTATTTTTTAACATTTGAAAAATTTAATGAATTTAAATTATAAAAACTTCTGGGTGCCATTTTTTTTCCCATAATGATTTTATTGAAGTTTTTATATATTTATTCATTTTTAAAGATATCACTTACAGTGGGGGTAATCAAACTTGGATGATTATAAGATTGAATGAGTGCACTTTGTCATCAAATGGATCGGAAATATCGTTCTCTTTCTTTTATGCTCGGTTAATTTCTAGCTTGGACCTTCTAGAGTCTAGGTTTTTTTTCCCCATTTAATCAACAACATGATGTGACAACATTACAACAAATTTTCATTGGAAATTAGATGTTTTTTTGTTGAATTACATGCAAATAACATGATCATCATGACCCCATGTGAAACAAATTTTCAATGCCTCTCTTTGAGTGCTTTGCTTACCTTCCTTCAGCCTTTGTCCTCCCCACCCTGTGACATGCCCACTTTGGAACTCAATCAGGGAACACCCTAGTCTCATTTAGTGGCACTCACGTGGCCCATGTGCAGCCCAGTTCAATCCGATCATTCACACTCTGACTTGAAAAATTAAATGTCCAAACAACATCAATCTTCCTCCTTCTATGGGCCCCTTCCAACACACAACACAAAAATGAAGAGTGCATGTCAGTATTTATTCAATGCTTTGGTCCTCACAATAACATGGGTGGCCAAAACATAATGTGGTGCAGGAGATTTATTATGATCAGATACATTTACACCAACATCAACATCTAGCAATGTTTTTTGTCTTCTCTGGTCTTTGATTGCAGCACATCATTTTGGAGGGTCCCCTTATCTATCAATTTTCATGTCAGAAACTCCACAGGATTCAGAAACCTGAAAATCTATAGCAAAACATCATTTTCACAGGGACCCATTTTTTCACTAAAAAAAAATGGTTTGGACTAATATTGTATTATTTTCACTCCGATATCATTGAAAATTTGAATTCCTACATTGTATTTGAATATTTGGTATTGATTTAAAACTATAACGTCACATATGAAGATGAATGTAACGTTATATAGTCATTTCATATAGATTAATGTTAATATTAATATGTAAAGTGGGTGGGGTTCAAATTCAAATGTTTGCTGATTGACATTAATATTAACATTAATATTTTATGAGTAGAAATCCGAAATATATAAATAGTAGTTGACATTGATAGATTCCAACAATTATTTGATCTATTTGATATCAATTTATTTTGAAAGTTAATATTAATGTTTTTAGTGCTTTAGAAAGTAAATTAAAGATGTTCATATATTCACATGATGTAAAGGCGATTTTCGATTGGTGGAAAAGTGAGTCATTATGGATGTTTTTTTTCAGGAAAAATTAAATTAAAAGACAGTATCAAAGGGAAAGGCACTATATGGGTTACTATACACTATAGTTATCAAATTTGAACCGCACGATTATCGAGGCCCACTTCAAACTCAGTCTCATAATCGCTTCATATTCAATTGTGACCGTCCGATCAATAGTTTTACCATCTCGAGATATCCAACAGCCCACGTTTAAATCTCTGCTGCATCCTTTTAAAAGACCCGAGTTTGAGTTTGAATTCCTCTCTCTCTCCATATCTAAAATAAAAGAATTGACCTAAAAATCAATTTAACTCAATATGATTTAAATTAAAATCCTCTAATCAGGGAATTATTACCTACTCAATAAAAGTCGATTATATGCTTCATATGCTGAGACAACAATGTTTTCTCCTAATATTAAAAATCTTATTATTTTGGCCTGTCTTATAATTACGTGTACAATTTGCAAATAAATCAGATTTGATTAGACATGTAAATATATTCTCGTACAATTCTCATAATATTATGAATGCGAAATGATTCCATCATCAATTCAATTCAAAGCATATTGAATAAAGAACTGGCACCAATTTTACTTATTGAGTAACAATTATGTGGACAAAATTTGTTTAATGTGACCCTAATTAATTATCTCATCATATAATGGATTGAAAATTTATGGTCATAGAAAAGAAAAGAAAATATTCCTTAGATGTATGTATATGTTTATAATGAGATTTAAATTACTATCACGAATGTAAATAGAAATATGTCAACCACTTCTAACGTCATCCTGCTATTTCTTTTTGAGATATCACATCCAATAGGAATAACTTGAACTCTCTTTGTCAAGTTATATTGGATGGTAGTATATTTGATAATGGCATTAAAGTATAAAATTTTGATTTTTTTTAAAAGATTTAGCGACTTTATTGATTGGATAACCTTACCAATCAATTATAATCATTCGATTGATTTCAATAATCATCTATTAATATTTGCTCTTTTTAGTTAATTTACTAGATAAATTATAAATTTAAAGAATAATAAAATAACTACATATTAAACATCAACATTTGGAAAATTTTGATGAATCAAGAAGTAACATGATGACCCGAATCTGGAAGGCTCTTTTTCAAAATTATTGCTTTCCAATAAGCATAATAATGATCAACAATTGATTACCTATTTAATGTGGGTGAAAAAAAATCAAATTTAATTAAAAATAATGCTAGACTTTCCAAATTTTTTGCTCAAATATATGTTCAAATAATGCGGCATGTGAGTTGTTAACATTATATTAATTAAATTATTGCTATATTTCTAAAAAATTTATCAAAAACTTTGCTCAAATGATGAAACAAACTTATTTGTATTTACCACATTAATTTTGGAATGATATATTAATGATGTGATAATGAGATACAAACTTATCATATCATTTAGATAAATTTTTGGGTATTACAGTATTAACTATTAATTATCATATTATCTCACGATTTATAAGATATCGATAACTGATATTTCATGTAATTTAGATATAGGTTTAGATAAAAAAAATTGAGAAATATGACGTTACTATTTACATAATAAACGTTTTAAATTTTTTAATTTGTTATCATGATCAAATAAAATTCCAAACAACCTTCCACAAACCACAACTACTAGAAATGGCATTATCGTGAATATCCTCGTTTAACAAGTCATTTACACAACCAAGTTTCAAAATCTTCAATTTCGTCCCTTCCGCTAGCTTTAAAAAAACATATTTGCAAACTCAACAACACCAACACTGCAAGCTTTAACCATCTCTCTCTCTCTCTCTTCAGACAACAAATCCAAACACAAATTTCCACTTGTTTTCCCCGTCAGTTGTGTCTTGTTTTTTTAGCTTCGTTTACTGTTTCTTTTTATTCAAAAAAAGAGACAAGCCTGAAAATGAACACGGTAACAGCTGTTTTTTTTTTTTTGTTTTTTTCCTACAATGTTCCTTGCAAGAATCAAATTAGATCCTTTTTTTTTATTTATTTAAAAACGTGTTGCAAGAATCAAATCAGATCTATTAGTTTCTATTTTCTGTTTGTGTGATCGATTTACAAAGCTGAAACTTTGTAATCTTTGTGACCTGTGAACAGTTTTAGTGGCAGCAGAGACAAGGAAGTGATAAAAAAACAGAGGTGGTGTTGTAAACATTTCGACAAGAAAGAGACAACAGAACATGGTGATGAAAGAGAGAGACGAGGAGCTCACTTTGTTCCTTGAAATGCGGAGACGAGAGAAGGAGAAGAACAGTCTTCTTCTTGTTCACAACTCCAACGACGACCTCGATGCTTCTCTAGGTGCATCTTTTAGTTTTGTTTGGCTTTGATGAAAAAAAAAACATGTTCGTTTGTTTTAGTGATTGATTGATGTTTTGATTGACTCAGTATCTAACGTTGGAGGAGGATCTCCGATATCCAAGCTCGTCTCGTCTGGTCCGGCGGCGACACGCAAGGCGACGGCAACTGAAAACTTCTTGAATTCGGAGAATGACAAATCCGATTATGATTGGTAATGCTTTTGTTTTGTAAAGAGTTTCTGTTTTTAGTCAAAACATTAAACAAAAATTGCATTTGTTGTATATGATGTAGTTAGCATTGCTATAATTGCTATGATTATTAATATATTATTCAATGCAGGACTTAGTGGAGATTATGATCTTTCACGGATATTTTAATTAGAAATGTTTATGTTGTATTGATATGATTACTACTTTTGTTAGGAGAAGAGAATAGATAGTTTAGGATATGTATGATTGGTTGGATTTGGGAGCATTGAGTTGGTTTGTTGAGAGAGATGTGATGTTATGTTTGTGTTAATTGGCATTGGGGTTTAGATGTTTGGCAATGGTGAGTCACAGGTTGTTGAGTTGTTTTGAAATTGTTGGAAATGATAGTACGTCTAGTTGTAGAGTTCTTGACGGGTACGTTTTTTATCAAATTGAGAAAGGTTAATTCAGACCTTTTGTTTGTACGTGACCGATTTAGAAATGAACATTGTGGTCCTAATGGTGGTTTTGCGAATTTCGTCACCTACCATTGGGTGGAATTCTAGTTTATATCGAGAGATGTAGCTGGTTTGTACAATTGATCAAAAGTTGGTTGCTGATTTGTGAATATGGAATTGTGTAAGATTGAAGTTGTATTGGGTTACTACGGTGGTGTCTTGTTAAATTTTGTACTTTAGTTTGGTATTTATGGTATGTATAATGTGTGTGTCCAGGCTTCTTACACCACCTGGTACCCCACTTTTTCCTTCATTGGAGATGGAATCACAGAAAGCGAAAGTGAGTCAAATTGGGATGTCTAATGCAGCTCGTCCAACTGCTTTGAAACCGAGGGTAAGACATTTAAGTGTTTTACATCCTCAACTGTTTACACCTTGTTAATTGGAGTGTTTAATCTGTGAATATGTTACTGGCCCCATTGAAAATTATTTGATCAGTCAATGCAATTCATCCTGTTGGCAATAATGATGATCCATGGAATTGTCTTTCC